>OY856415.1:381526043-382786757 GCA_963693085.1 Alisma plantago-aquatica | reverse complement strand
GAAACAAAAAAAATTTCTCCCCAAACCCAGAATAAAAGGAATCGCGTCAACATCTATATAATAGGAAAGATGGTTTGTGAATCATACCTTGTCCCGAGGCTTGCTCGGCGACAGTGCCACACGCCTTGCGCGGTCTTCACCCCCGGTCTTGGACGGTGTCTGTGCAGCTCCTGGTCGCACCGGGACTGACTCCTCCTCCTCCTACCGGACTGTCGGATGACAGTTGTCCTTCTGAGCGGCAGTGACCTCCCGCCTCTGAAGTAGTCCACACGGACCACCCGGAACTCCACTCTCCTTGTCCCACAAGGAAGTGGAAGGAGTCGCACCCTCCTGTTGACGTACTAGTCGCCAACACACTCTCCTGCTGTCAATTGCAACTGCAATTGTCCTTCCCTTGCTGCACCTCCCTTTGCGGGAAGCACTTGCTCGGGCTCTCTCTCGGTTACCAAAACCAGAGAGAATGACAACTTTGCAGAGAAATCAACTTGCACTGAGTTGTACTCTGAGAAGCCCCCAATACCCCTATATATAGGCGGGTCATGGGACAGGGTTTTCTGTGCCCGGCAATACGGGACTAAAGCAGGAGTAGAAGGGTTCGGGATTTCCACAAAAAGCAACCATCTCGCAACCTGAACCGATCGGTTCACAAGTGAACCGGTCGGTTGGGGACCTGAACCGATCGGTTCACCACTGAACCGATCGTTTGGGACCCTTGAACCAATCGGTTCACTTATGAACCGGTCGGTTGGGGTTCCAGGTTGGTTCCCGATTGACTTTCCTTGTTTCTTTCCCAATTGGTATCGAATACCAATATTATTCCCAATCGAATTGGGCAATTTGAAACGAAAGGAAAATTCTCACCAATCCTACTTTCCCAAGTTGCTCGATTGCACCAGTTGAACTGATCGGTTCAACATTTGAACCGGTCATTTCACTCTGTGCATGAGCCGTTCGGTTGAACAATTGAGCCGACCGGTTCAGCAACCTCAGCCGACCGGTTCATCACATGAACCGATCGGTTGGGAATGCAGATTGTGCAGAATCAGTCAAGTGCGATTTCAATCAATCTGATACTCCAATCAATGCGTCCAACACCTTTAACATTATGATATTGAGCTATCGATTAATTGAGTGTTTAATTGAACTACTAAACTCCTTTAGTAATCAATCTAAACATTGCTTGTGGACAAAACTCCTCTTCCAGGTTAAATCCTATGTGTGTGACCCTGCAGGTCCATTTCACGTTGGCAGTGAAAGTCCATAACACTTATGACTTCACAAGCAAAGAGCGGTGCCTAGTCACACATCATTGCTACCCAAGTGAAAGTAGAAAGTTGGAGAACAACTTTCATCCTACAATCCGTGAATGGTGTTACAGTGAATGTATAATTCCTTTGTCACTGATATCCAGAATGAACTCGAGGCATGGAACAGTCATCCTGTCAATGTTCATTCATTTCCTTGATCTCAGAGTAGACCGAGTGAGATGTGTATGACATCAATGTCACATATTGATTCACACGTGCATGCACATGCCTTTCTCAACCCTACTCATCAAGTGGCCAAGGATATCAAACTCCCTCAGGAGGGACAAATCCCATATCTATCACTCACCCCTCAAAAGCCCCATGTGTCAAAGCCACCCAATCATCACCTTTATAACAACCCATGTTTCAGGACTACGTTTGATGATGTCAAAGTGTACCCAACGACATGTGTTGAGTGTAGTGATTTCAGGTCTAATAATCACACTCACCACCATCACTATGAGAGCTGACTGTGACTACCATGTCATGGTTCCATGTGTCACTCTCACGGTGGGTCTGTCCGATACCTTGTTCTCTAACAAGTACCTATGTGCTTGGTTTGATATCACTATATCATGACTAATGAGATTCTGTCATCAACCAACACACAATCTAGTCTTCAGTGTTATTGATGTCTATGGCTATTTTCACAATAACAACCGACTAGGGACTAAACAAGAAAGAATACTCTTAGCATCCGTATGATCTCATCGTTTAGGTCCTCAACCCAAAAGCATACGTCATTGAGTAAAACAATCTTTAGACATCTATCATGTTACACCATCATCTCAGAAACAATTTAAAACATATAGATTGGAAATTGCCTTTATTATCATTCAAATCATTTACAAAGTACCCCATTACAATCATCATATGACTTGCTCTATGGGCATACATACCAACATTACTGGCCTTGATTTCTTCTGTTCGGATTCACTACTGGGTCTATGGCTATGCATGTGGTGGAAAACACTGGTCTGTATATTTTTCATTTGTAGGTTTATCATCTCCGATCTATGCTCAGGTTGAAGGAATCTCTTATGAAAAGCTGCTTAGGTCAGCCTAGTGGAAAAGAGATCAATGCAGAAGCGTTCTATTATCATTCCAATATGAGTTTTGGGGATCGAATAGCCCTGCTCTTGGTTGTATGTACTTCCAGAATCACTTTTCCTATGTGTAGATTTCGTATGGCTTTTTAGTAATGAAGATGTTATGATTGCTAAAAAAAAAATCAAAAATATGAAAAAAACTATAGTGAGAAATATGGATGAAACAAATTGAGAAAACATTACATGACAAAGATAATTCTATTAGATGGATCAAACAAAGAATAAAGGAAAGGCATACACTAAAATCAAGAGATGGGTGTTGATCATATGATAATAAAGTACGAAAGCAAGAGAATGGTTGGCACTTACATGACTGGTATATATTATGAAAACACACATAGAAAAGGATATAGAAAGATACACATAGGAAAAGGATATGTACATAATATAGGTAATAGGGTTGGTGTTCTTGTTTAATTCCTTATATGCATGCCATCGAAATGTATAATATTATGTCCCTATTTAGTAACAACTTCACAATAGTTTATCATACAAGAAAGTATCAAAAGGAGTGAATATAAGTGTAACCAAATATTTTCAAGCAATGCTTCCTTTCATGTCTTTGATAACAATGAAGGGAGGATCTTATTTACAGTGCTTCCTCTTGGAAAATTCTCTCACCATTGTATGGTAACTCCAAGTATTTACAACCATAATAATAGATCCTATAGTTATATGCATCATTTATCATGGCAATCGTGATTGTATGGTCAATGAAAAAAGGGAATTCCTTCATTATAAGTAACATTTTTACTGGAAAAGTAAAATGGAAGTTGTGTCACCATTGAGTTCAATATCTAATATGAAATTAACTTTGTTAGAAAAATAATTGAGCAGTAAGCATTTCACTCTCTGAAATTATTGTGGTGGAACATTTAAGGTGTTTTGATGCAGACTCTATTATATCATCAAATTTTGGTAAATTTGAAGTATATAATACTTGGTTTGATAAAAAAATTCCTGAATTATTGATTAAATAATAAAATCATCTATGTGGTATGGGTGCGACCCATGAAACTATTTTCTTAGTAAATATGTCATTGGGGCACAAGACAAAGGGAAAATGATTTTGTGCATAAATAAATAGCAATGACTCTATGAATTGTTGAATAATATATATATGAGATATTGTGCAAATTTCCTAAAGAAAACAAAATATATTGTGTTTAATATAATTAAAGGATTAATAATCTAGCCAATTTGGCAACACATGTTTTGGGACATCAATTAGTATTATTTTGGTCAACTTTTTGTATACTTCAAAATAGTAAGGAAAATAGGAGTATTATAGAAATCGGGAGAGAAAGGATATCCATGAGATAATGCTAATTGCTCTAATAAATGCTTAAAGAAAAATATTTGTGTAATTAAATACATCCCAATAAATCCCAACTTGTTTGATATAGATTGGAAAATGCTTTATGAGTTTCCTTGAAGTACAAATAATCAATTTGGGGAATATAGCAAATAAAGACAAGGAATAATCTAGGCCCCAAACCATAAAGTACGTCCTGAATAGATTAATGGCTAATTACCCCAAATATGACTTATGCTTATAATATTTTCCTTGATGGATTTTGTTTACTAAAAAACATTCCCTTTTGAGAAGGGGTTTGGCCAAACCTGAGAGTCTATGTCGGGAAAGGAATAGATTAATTTTGGAAACACTTTCCCATAAGTTGATACTTAACCTCTCCTGTGATATTATCAACTACCTTATATTCAAAAGTGAAATAAACTCACACCAACTGTGCATACCTATCCCTCTTCACCATCCTCCTAAGACCCCTAGGACATCACTGGGAGTCTATATAAGAGACTAGAGGATGAACCCCTTAAATGAGAAACTCAACCTTCAACCTCTTTGGATCATGGAGAACCCAGATTGGTGATCCCCATCATCCAAATCCTCCCACACAACATGAGGAACGTACACTAGATACGCTAACACAATGCCTTGCCTACATCGATTTCCAACAACACTCCCTTCCTCACTCAATCGAGGATGACATACATGAGAGAATGTTGGTGGTAGATGTGCAAGGCACTGGGGCGAACTCCCAGGTCTTCTCACATGGCCAACACTCATTGGTGTGGTAGTGACTATGATTCCACCCTATGCTCACATAGAGAAGGGAGACCCCGATGACTTTTGTAGATGGCCAGGGTTGTGTCGTACACCTCATGCTTGGGCCGCCCCCTGTCAAGAGATTGCAGGTGTATGAGCTGCGTTGCTGGTAGTGCTTGCACCCTGAGGGTGGTGGTAGCAGATGGTGGCATTGTGAAAGGAGGAGTGTCTGAACTACGCTTCTCAACTATGCAGAATGTCAACGTGCATATGCTCATGTGGGAGGTGAGTCAAGAGCAGAAACCCTTCACGAGGTAGGAGATAACCCTATGCCAGATGACCATAAGGTCCCTGAGTGTATGTGTTAAGTGCCTAGGCAAGGGTGTTTTACTCATTTTCCAGTTGGCTGCCAACACAAATAAAAAAGGGTAATTTACTAATGTGGCAATTCTAGATTGGTTCGATTAACAATAACTTGCAATATTTGTAATAAATAATTAGTAGCTCAGATGAAGACATATAATATATGAAAATTGATTAGAAAAATGAGAGGAACCCCAAATAAAATATAATTAAGACCTAATTGTGATTCATGTTCCAAAAGTAGGGTTAATATATGATTAAGTAGTGATTAGTATGTAAAAAACCCTAGTTTTGTACATTGAAATAATGGAATACATTAAATGCTATTAATTCCTATTGTTATCTGACATTATTGAACAAGAAGAGAAATCAAGATCATCATGATAATAATGATGAGTAGTTAGGTTTTCTAATGTGAATAATTATGCATCTGAAGAATCATGGATTAAAGATCATGATTTTCTAAGTTGTAAATGAACATAATCTGATTAAGGTGTTCATGATGTTAGAATATGGTAGATTTGATAATCATGATACAATTATCAAGTAGGGTTCTTAAGTCATTAGATCAATGAACATGGGAATTGGGGTATCAAACATAATTCTAATGATAACTTCATATCCAAGAAACCTAAACCCTAGGTTAGGACTAAGTAGGGTTGGTGTAACTAATGTGATGGTGACACTTTAGGATTTACATACATGTAGATTAAAGTTGATTGCTTAACTTTCTTACTTGATTGGGTAATATGCTTAATCACTACGAGATCTGCATGGTTCTACAAAAGGTACATGGCTACACTTATGACTGCCCACATTAGTTTTTCAGTGTTTGCCCAGTGTTTCTTGAAGATTGAATAAGTAAACTGTTGGATGTTTATTTACATTATGTTCAATTATAAAACCACTATGAGTATCACATAAAGTAATATTATGTGAAGAAAATGACATTTCTTGTTCACAAGTAATATATGGAATATATGTTGTTATGTACTTGCACACTTTTACATGCACCCCACATACACAATATATTTCAATATGTTGATTCGTGCTTTTGTTTGTCGGCTATTTAGGTACATGCTAAATATAAAGATGTTCAAACATGATAAACTAGATGAAATTACATGAAGGCATTAAGCTAAGTAAAGAGGATTATGTAGCTACTTCTTCTCTATGTACAATTCTGATGATAGACTTTCATGTAAAAGCATCTTGTTAACGATATTTGAATTAATGAAAATTATATATTGTTTTTTTAAATTTGGATCCTTGGGAAAAGTTTAGGTAAAGACTCTCATATTTTTGGCCTTACTTAATTGGAAGTTTTCAAAAAGTGAGGTCGTTACATTAGGTATCAGAGCCCCAAAATGTTTAAACAATATTTAATGGTTTATAATTTCAAGTAATCAGTTGAAATTATTAGGGAATCTTGTAAAGATTATGGTGTCTAGAAGGGACCATGACCCGGGGGTTGGCAAAACTTTCCTTCACACCACTAGTTGTCTAGACTCCTGGACCCGTGCATCTTGCCAGGCCAAGGTAGGAAGATTTTATCTGAAGTAAAATGCCTTTAGGGTTTCTTCTCATCTTGATTCATCCATTTCTTATCCTCTTGCTTAATAAACCCTTAGAGGAACTTCCCTCCTCATCTCAAGTTAGGGTTTTTGAGAAGAAGTAGGGTTAAGGAATCCTCCACCAATTAATGTATGTGTAATGTTGAAATAATAATGAACATGTAATGTGAAAATAATGATAATGAAAAAAAGAATGTTTTGTGGGTTGAAAGGGTAAATCCTAGATGGGCCTAGAGTTTGTTAGGATACCTTAATGGGTCAATGGACATAGAAACCCTAATATGTAGAGTGTAGATTGGGTAGTCCCTAATTTGAAGCCTAAACCGTAATCTTGGGAAATGGGAATGGTGTAGGGGATAGAGTAACCCTACCAATATGAAGCCATATTAGGGTAAGAGTAAAGATAAATAAGAAAATTATAAATGAGTTTAGATGACTTAGACTCCGATGCATCAAATGTGGAGAAATTCATGTATGATGCATGTGAAAGGATTTGAATATACATGAGGAACATAAATAACCAATGGTTATACAAGAAAATGAAAAAAAACTTGCTCATCCCCTAATGCTATCTCTAGAGGAATGGAGGAATAAAGAATACCCCTAGTGAGTGGGAATGCTACCCCTAGTGAGTAGGTAAGCTATTCAGACTACCCCCAACGAGTGGGTATGTTATTGGAAGTTCCCCCAGCGAGTGGGAATGCAATTGAAACTACCCCCAACGAGTGGGTATGTTATTGAAATTACCTCCATACTTACCCCTAGTGAGTGGGTATGTTATTGAAACTACCCCCAGTGTGTGGGTGTGCTATTCAATACTCCTAGTGAGTGAGTATTGAAATTATAGAAAGAGATAACCCCAGTGAGTGGGTAGATCATTAAAATACTCACACTAGGTGAGTATTGATATTATGAATACCACTAGCTAGTGGGTATACCACAGGGAATGGGAAAATACATCTTGAGAAGCTATAATAATAATAGAAAAATTTGTATGGAAGAAAATATGAAACTCTCGATTCAACTTTTAGGTTGGTGTCTTGATATGGGTGGGGGTCAACCTAAGAGTGGGGAAAGGGCCCAAGGAGGTAAAACCCTAGACTTGTGGGCTTGGATTGTGTCTAGAGAGCCTAATTTCCTCCTGTGAGCCAAGAAGACACCCTAGGTTAGGACCTCTAGTAGAAGGATGGGTTCACAAATTAGTTGTAAGAATTGAGGTAACCCTGGATGTCACCTAAATCTTGGAAAATTAAATATGTGTTATAAACATTGGGAAGGGTAAATCCCTAAGTAAAAATCCTAAAGGTCAAGTACGAGTGATTAAAGGCACATATGCTCGACGGGATTAGTAGGTGATTTCTCCCTGAATGCATAAGACCATAGGACTGGAAGGTGACTTCTATGTTTTTACAAGGCCCATGGGTCAAGAGATTGGCCACCTTCATGAGTTCATGAGGCCCAAGGGGTGAATGTAAGAGGTACTACCTAGATGAATAAGGATGAGATCACTCCAAAAGTACTTGTACCCCTAGATACCTCAAGGAAGTGGCTAAGGCTCATGATACATGAGGTGTAAATACAAGAGATACAAGAAGTCTTGTAATAATGCAATCTTTTGGAGGAGTTGTGCATAAACTCAAGAGTGAAAAAGACACTACTTCATGAAATATAAGAAAGTTGTGGAATAAAAGTAGGTATTGTTTAAAGTCATACTAAGAATGAGTCAACCTAAACTATGAAATCATAGGATAATGTGAGTGTACACCATCTCTGCTCTTGGAATGGGATGTACTTTGATTCTGGGATACAGTCAAACACTTATTTCATTTTATTATGAGGGAGAGAGATTGGGTAAACACATGTAATGTTAAAAATGGACATATGGGAATGGGTACCTTAAATTCAACTTAATTACATGACTTAGGGTTTGAGGTGTTACCTCACCCTTATGCAAAAATTAATGAAAGATAGGTTGGAAACCTAGGTAAAAAAGGGGATCACTAGTGAAACTGAAATCAGAAATAGAATTGTAATCACCAAGTGATAATATTATGTAAATACTAAGGATGTGGATATTGCTTTACTTTAATTCAAGTACTAATCCTCATAATAATATGTTAAATTTGCATATCAACAAAAGATGTTAAAGATACCTAACAAGGGTTTCTACACCTAAGGTTTGAAATTAAATTGATCTATCATTCACCTTGACCTTAGTAGGTGTGAATTTTGGGGAATTTTTTTAGGAGGGGTGAATATTATATCCTCAAATTTTGGTAAATTTGAAATATATATGAATTGGGTTGATAAAAAAATTCTTGAATTAATGATTAAACAATAAAATCATATATGTGGCATGGGTGTGACTCATTAGGCCCATGAGACTATTTGCTTGGTAAATATGTCCTTGACGCACAAGAGAAAGGAAAAAAAGTTTTTGTGCATAAATAAATAGTAATGACTCTATGAATTGTTGAATAATAGAAATATAAGATAATATGCAAATTTCCAACAGAAAATAAATTATATGGTGTTTAAGATAATTAAAAGAGTAATTATCTAGCTAGTTTAGAAGCACATGTTTTGGGACATCAATTAGTATTATTTGAACTAACGTTTGGTGTACTTGAAAATAATAATGAACAAAGGAGGATTATAGAAATTGGGAGAGAAAGGATATTCAATGAGATAGTTATAATCGTTTCAATAAATGCTTAAAGATCAAGATTTGTATAATGAAAGACATCCCAGTGAATCCCATCTTGTTGGATATAGATTAGAAAAGGTTTTATGAGTTTCTTGGAAGTAATAATAATAAATTTGTGGAATATATCAAAGGGATACAAGGAATAATCTAGGCCCAAAACCATAAAGTATTTCCTTAATAGATTAATAGAAAATTACCCAAAATATGACTTATGCCTATAATATTTTCCTTGATGAATTTTCTTTACTAAAAGCACTCTATTTTGGAAAGGGGTTTGGTCAAGCGCGAGAGTCTATGTCGGGAAAAGGGAGTAGATTAGTTTTGGAAACAATTTCCCATAAGTTGATATTTAACATTTCTTGTGAGATTATCACCCACCTTAGATTCAAAAGGGAAACAAACTCACACCAGCTGCACATCCCTCTCCATCTTCACCATCCTCCTAAGAACCCTAGGACATCACTGTGAGTTTATATGAGAGACCAAAGGATGAACCCCCCTTAAATGAGAAACTCAACCTCATCCTATCTAGATCATGGAGAACCGCAAGTAGTGATCCCCATCATCTAAATCCTCCCTCATGGCATGAGGAATGCACACTAGGTAAGCTAACATGATGCCTTGCTAGCAACACTTGCCAACGACACCCTATTCCTCACCGAGATGAGGATGACAAACATGAGAGAACACTGACATTATAGATGTGCAAGGCACTGGGGCGAACTCCCATGTCTTCTCACATGGATGACACTCACTAGTGTGGTAGCGACAATGATGCGGCCCTATGCTCACGTACAGAAGGGAGACCACCAATGACTCTTGCTGATGGTTGAGGTTGAACAATCCACCTCATGATCATGCCGCACCCTACCTACCTACGATAGGTGTACGAGCAACATCGCATGTAGTGCTTGCACCCCAAGGGTGGTGGAAGAAGATGGTTGTATTGTGGAAGGATGGGTATTAGAACTGGTCCTCTCATCTAAGCAGTGCGTTGATGTGCGGATGCTTGTGTGAAAGGTGAGTCGGGAGCGGAAGCCCTTCATGACGATGGAGATAACCCTATGCCAAATGGCCATAAGGTCCCTTGGTGTACGTTTTAAGTTCCTAAGCAAGGGAGTATTTTCTCTATTTTCCATCTGTCCGCCAAAACAAATAAGCAAAAGGTAATTTGCTAATGTGGCAGTTCTGGATTGATTCAAATAACAATAACTTGCAATATTTGTAATAAATAATTGGTAACTCATATGGAGAGATATAGTATATGAAAATTGATCAACAAAATGAGAGGAACCCAAATAAAAGATAATCAATACCTAATTGTGATTCTTTCTACAAAATTAGGGTTAATATATGATTAAGTAGTGATTAATGTACAAAAACCCTAGCTTTGTACATTGACATAATGGGATACATTAAATGCTCTTAATTCCTATTGCTATCTAACATTGATATACAAGAGGAGAAATCAAGATGATAATAATAATCATGATTGAGTAGTTATGATTTCTAATGTGGATAATTATGCATTTTAAGAATCAGGGATTAAAGATCATGATTTGCTAAGTTGTTAATGCACATAATCTTATAAAAGTGTTCATGATGTTATAACATGGTAGATTTGATAATCATGATACACTTAAAATGAATTAGGGTTCTTAAGTCATTAAATCAATGAACATGGGAATTGTGGTATCAAATATAACTCTAATGATAAACTGATATCTAAGAAACCCAAACCATAGGTTAGAACCAAGTAGGGTTAATGTAATTTATGTGATGTTGACACTTCAAGATTTACATACATGAAGATTAAAGTTAATTTCTTGATTTTCTTGCTTGATTGGATAATATGCTTAATGACTTCAAGATCTACATGCTTCTACAAAAGGAAGGTGGTTGCACTTATAACTACCAACATTAGTTTTACGGTGTTTGCCGAGTGTTTCTTGAAGATTGAACAACTAAACAGTTGAATTTTATTTACATTTTGTGATAATGCCACTATGAGTATCAAATAAAGAATGATTATGTGAAGAAAATGACATTTCCTATTCACAAGTAATAGATGGAATATATGTTGTTATGTACTTGCACACTTTTGCATGCACCCCACATTCACAATATATTTTGATATGTTGATCCATGGTTTTGTCTATCAGTGATTTAGGTACATGCTAAATATAAATATGTTTAGAGGCATGATTTACCAGATGAAATTACATGAAGGCACTAAGTTAAGTAAGGAGGATTAGCTAGACACTTCTTCTCTATGTACAATGTTGATGATAGACTTTCATGTAAAAACATCTTGTAAATAATATATGAATTAATGGAAATTATTATTTTTGAAAATCTCGATCCTTGGGAAAATTTTAGGTAATGGCTCTCATCTTTTTGGCCTTAGTTTATTGGGGGTTGTTGAAAAGTGAGGTCGTTACAGATGCTCTGCTGAAAGAAGTAATACTCATGTTACCTATTACTAACCCCACGACAACAATAGTCATGCTACATGTTATTGTCCCCAAAAAACAAAGCATTCATCAAATGAAGAAAACTGATTTGAGTTGCAATGTTAAATAGAACTTCAAATACAAGATTTCAGATGAAAATATTGGTTGGATCAGATAAATCACATATAATGTTGTAACTTGTGTAGAGGAATAAAAAGCTCACAAAAACACGTAGATTGCTAAATGAGTGGCACTGTCTTCCCAATTTGATGGTGAGTGGAAGGTAAAATCTTGTAGATGGAGAAATTCGAAAGTCCTTGTGAAGGATGAATGGGGGGTGGTGATCGAGATGGAAGTTTTGTTGACATCTGAGGTAGATGAAAAGGAAAGCTATTAGGAAATGAAAAAAATATGAAACAAATGGTTATTGATTCAAAAGAGTCTGCAAAGTTCTTACATGTCAAGATCTACATAAACATTTGTATAGAGGAGCGGGCTACAAATTGGGCTGTTAATCCTTTTTGTATGGCAAAGTTCACAATTCTAAAGACAACGTTAGAGGAAGACGATGAAGGCAACATCATATTTCTATTGGTGATATGTTGAATGTGCCTTAGGGAGATATAGAATCATTAGCTAGCACCCCAAAGATATCAAATACAAACAAGAGGAAATTATTTTCCTTTTTTGGTGGACACATCAGAGGCAGAATGACTTGACATGAAGCTATAAAAAATAATGCAAGTTAAAGGAGACACCCATGTAAGACCAACACGTGTGTTTTCCATCAGTCCAATCAAATACTAGGATATTTTCAGGTCCTTGGCATCGAAAACCATCTTTTCGGGTGTCAAAAAAAGCAACATGAGCTTCTTTAACAACTTTTATCCTGTCACAAAAAATAATGCAAAGTTAACAAGAACAAAGAAACAAAAATTGCGGTGAAAGATATGTGTTTATTTGATATTCAATTACAATTCATATTTGAGGCGTTATGTACATTTTCCACTTTTGTTGGAGTGAATGGTTACTAAAAAATTATGGATTTTGAAGAATATAAAGTTAGAAAGTTTAAAAAAGGAGTTAAGAGTAAGAGTTAAGGAAAAAAACTGTCACACCCGATCCCAAAATAAGGAGAAGAAATACGAGAAATATTCTAGAAATAAAGCTCTGTCTTTTTTCAGTAGTGTAACGTCACAAAAAGAAGATAAAGGGTGTGTTCAGAGTTGCCACCACATTTTATACGAAAAATGAGGAAAAAATGTGTTGATCAAGCCATGGAGGATTCTAAGTGACTATCCTTAATGGATATAAAAATAGAGAATAAAATCATAACTAGAGATTAGAAATGACAATCTAGTGATCAAGGAGAAAGGACTAGCACCCTCAATTTGTGCGGTAAAATGAAATCAAGAGTAGTTATGTGAAGAAAAAGTGAGCGATTTAAGATATTTATTAAAGAAAATAAAACAGCTAAGAAATGATTTCCATTTGTGTGCAAGATTGTAAGGCTAGATATGTTTGTGTCTTTCTTGTCATTACCATAAAGTCCTAATTATTATGTATATCATGGTCCTAATCACCTCATGACCTCCCAAGATAGGGATCCATCATTGGCAGTTAGGATCGATGCATAGGATCTTAGAGGATGACTAGTAGATAGGTGCTTATTGATACTAGATCTAATCTTTCAGAACTAGTAAAAGCAATAGTAAATAGAATTAATAGATAATAGATCAAATGAAATAATACATTAGGTCATATGCGGTAGTTATAGATCAAAAATCAGATAGATAACATATTTAGTAGTTAGATGTAGTAGTTATAGTACTTTACCATTATACAAAATCTAGTAGGACATGTGGTGTTAGAGGAAGGATCCTCTGATAACAGGAAACACAAAAACAAAGAGAGAGTTAGTCATTTCTCTGGCTTTAGGAGAGACAAAAGGGGCCATGAATTCATTAGATATGGGGGTCTATTTATAGTTTGGGATTAGGGTTTGAGATTCGAGGAAGAACCTTCTAGAAGAGGCAGATGATAACCTTGATGCACTATGGCTGGCACACAAACTGAGGTGATCTTCCCATTTGACGTCAATGGATGGATGCAATCCACTCGGTTGTCCTCTAGGTGGAAAAAGGATTTTCTCATTTTCTCTATAATTTTAGGATTATTCTAGAGAAAAATAGAGAAAACTTGCTCAAAAAGATAAGTCTGAGTTGTCTCTTAGATTTGTCTATCAGAACACAATTGAAAAGGAAATATCAACTCCTGACAATTCAATTGGGTAACTTATGAAAATATAGCATATTCAAGGGAGAACTAAGGAACAAAATGCCATTTTGGTTTGAAAGAAGCTTTCTTTGCAATGGAGCCCGATCGAGTGGAAGTGGGCTAAAATGGATGTATCCAATGGGTGGAAATGTGGAAAAATACAGAAAAAGTGAATATGTGGAAATTAAGTAGGATGTGGAATAGATTCCATCATAATCTAGAGAGTTGACATTAATTGTGAATTTCTATTGCGTGAGAAAAAATGGGGTGCCAATAGTTTCCCCCTCTCAAGGCAAGGTTCAAGATAAGAGTGAGAACCGCAAACTTGAGCCAATTTTGACCCTCATTTTTATCATGGAAGGCCAAAAAGGTTGGACTTGTCAAGGATGTTATGACAAACCTTATGGAATATGGAAAGGGAGTGGGATGTCTCTTACTTTTAAAGCTGAATTAGTGAGGAAAAGATTGGAAACAAATGATTTCTTCAACGTAAGGGCAGCCTATGACTTAGGAAATTTCCTGTGTCTGTTCCATCATTTGTTCCCCTAAAGGCCTAGTGAGTTAGAAGAGGTTTATTGGCTGCAAAATTGACTCTCATCATTTCGTAAGTTCTTAAAACTAGTGTACTTGATTATTCCACTAACTTATGTCTTAGTGAGAAAAGATGAATGTGAAAAAGTGAATGCTGGTTTGTAGTTTGTCAGTGAGACATGAATCATTAGAAGTGTGTAATCATGGAAGATAATGAAACCTAATCTGCCTAAAAACTAGATCTTTGGAAAAAGATTAGTCATCCCCTTTCCTACACATCTTTAGTTTTTTTGAGAGTCAACCAATTTAGAGTCAGGACTACAACTCTTAAAAGGAGCAATATGGGGAGTTTTCCTATAGGGATAGAGCTTGTGTAATCAAGATTTGGCAATTTTAACTTTTAGATGAGCTTTTAGATTCAAGATGACCTTACTGGACAATCAGTGTATAGATTAGCTATCTATGTGATTGAAATGAGATTTATGCCATAACTTAGGGTCATGAGGTGAGATTGGCAATCCGGCTTGAGTCATGATCCACAATTATCAGAAGATGTCTGTGTGGAAGCAAAGTTGATAACCCTGATTGTGATATGAGATTAGTAAAAAGTTTTGCACTGAGAGGCTATATGGATTCCGCTCATTGGTCATGAGTATAGACCTCAGATGGGAAGATAAAAGAGGGTCTGGAAGCTTGTTCAAGACAAGGCTCGTGATCTAGATTTAGGTCATGGTCTAGGACCCTAACATATTAAAAAATGAAGATTAGTAGTTTAGGGGTCATGATCCGAGACCCCTGAAAGATTTGGAAATGAGGTTTGATATCGTTTAGTTTAAGGTCGTGATCTAGGACCTTGAAAGATTGTATGTTGCAACATGTTTCAATTAGTTTAAGGCCATAGTCCAGGACCTTAATTAATAGGGAAATAAAAGTGTTATTGAATTAGTTTGGAGTCATAGTCCATGAGCTTTATTGATTATAGGTAGATCTGGTGAATATTATGGAAGAAAAAAGACTTTTTTTTTTAAATTTTGGAGTCAAGATTTGACCCTCTCAGATTTTAACCAACTTTTTGGTATTTTTTCTAAATTTGGTTAAGGTTCTAAAATTCTGTAGCAAATCTAGGGACCTATTTTGTAAATTTTGCATTATTTTTTGTGTTTTAAAAGAAGGGGAATGGGAAGAGGATTGATCACCCTTCATATTTCTTCGTTACTCATATGAGTGGTGGTGGTGATTAGCTGAAGACATTTTGGAGCAGTAATAATGACAAGAGAAGAGAGAAGTAGGCCTGGCGAATCATTGTGACCCACTAGCTCAGAGCCAGTAGATCGAGGTAGTCTACTAGTTTCGAGGCTAGAAATCAGGGTGGCAAGGTTGTAGTGGTGGGATCCCTGTGGCAGTCCTCTTTGGCGATGTTTCAATTTGGTTTCCAGCTACATTCGTCTCAGGGAAGGTATAACTTTTATTTTTGCACTATGGTTTGGCCATTTTGTCCCTCGATGGAAAAACATGATTTTTGTCTTCCTGATGTTGTTTGTGGTCTGGAGTTTGAAGATGAATTGGATGCACATTCTATTTTTTGATCCAGTCAAATTTGTAGTTTTGTCATTTTCTTGGTCGTCCTTTTGTCCAAATGAGCTAATTTCATATGAGTGGAAAGCTTTCAACATTTTTATTAGCATTGTGTAGATGGGTGCTCATGATTGGCATGAGGAGGATCCTATTAAGAAAGATGGTAGAAATTCCATGGGGCCGAGGCATATCCATAGTATGTATCTACCATTTTGATTTGCGATTGTATCTCTCTATGAATATTTTGACTGAAGTCTTCCTTGAGTATGTGTCATGGTGGTGCAACCAAGACTGGGGGGAACTTCCCTCCACTGAGAGATTTCTCCATCATCCAGGAATATTGTGTATGAGTCAAAATTATCAAGGTTGTTGAATGAGCGATGAGGTATAAATTGGAAACTTTGCTCTTCGTTATTTTCTTTTTGCTTTTCCAAGGTTGAATCAAGTTTTTTTTCCATGTAATGATGATTTTTACTTTTTCTCACACTTTATTCCTTTAGGGTATTGGATTGTTGAATATTTACTAGCAGACCCATTGGAATCAGTTGAGGTATCTGTATGAGAGCCTGGTAGTTGAGGATGTGGAATTGTTGGAGATGACCAACTTTGCAAGCATTAGTCAATGTGGGACCACAAATAGATCATTTCTCCTTCCTATGATTGAGCACTTTCGTCTGGAGTCCATTACGTTTCATTCCATGTCTAGATAAATGGATATCACCATATGTGAATTTGTTGGGATTACTGTATTATGGTTTGGTGGGACTCCCATTAGTTCTTTACTTGATCGATAGGAGTGGGGTCGCTACCGCCTAGCTGGATTCTAGAAGTGAACCACATGGACATTGAAGCGGCCTCGAAGTATGAAGTCAAGTTCACTTAGATGACATTTATATTATATTGTGAGGGAAACTAGCTAGCTACTAATGACCCATTATACGCAACCACGTGGTTCCAAGTTTTCTTGTTCATCCTGATCATTGGTTGCTTGTTTAGCAATTATTCTGGGAATAGATGATATATTTTTTGGTTCTCCTTTCTTCTAGATATGGAAGTGGTCCCTTCCTTTGACTGTGGTGGTGGTGTGTCTTCCCATATTCCTTGTGGGTAACTTTAAAAGACAGATGGTATAAGCTATAAAAAACTGTGGAGGCTTTATATGCTTGATTACGGTAAGCTTTTACTTGTCGTTCTTTGTATTTTATACTTTTGAGATATCTACTGTAGATGGTTTTCTATGACACTTCTTTCCTTGTAGATATGGGGCTATGAGCACTTGTAACTACATAGACCTATCACTTTGAGTGGTCTAGAAGCCTATTTGTATGCTTCGTTTCCTACATGTTGCCATTGGGCAGGCTGTGCTAGTAAGGTACCCTTTGAGCAAAGGAGAGCCGAGCTGGACATGATGAACTTTTACTCAGTTATGCGTGGTACTATGATTACTATATTATATTGTGCATATGTATTTTATCTGATTCTAATTCCTCTATTTTATCATTGGTATGATTCAAAATCTTCTCCAAGTTTAAATATGGCAAGGTGACCACTTCTTGTACAACCTACATTGGGGTGTTAGCTTGGGATGCTAGCCAAATCCAATTCAAGTCTTCATTTGGGAGCGTGTTGTATATGGGTGAGCATGTTTCTCATTAGTGGTTGGTGCCTGGCACATCCCTTTTAACCCTCTATTAGGATTGGTCCCTCCCAGACTCTAGATTTGTCAGGCTGCTCGGAGTTGATGTCTGGGAAGATGACACATGCTGAGTACCTGGGGTGGTACTACACACATGGTCAGACCATTCTCTTTTCTAGAGAGGCGTATGATTGACTCCTTCCTTCTCCTATGGTGAGTGTTTGAGTCTAATGCTACTTTTTTGCCTTCTTGCATTATCTTTGACATGCCTTTCTTGTAGGGTATTGGGAGATTAGGAAATCTAGGAGATCTTGCTCATGAGGCATCCTCCCATCAACTTGTGTTTGTTGCGTTGTTGTATCACAAATCTTTCTGAAACTATATAAGTTGAGTTGGCAAGCTTTAGCGTGACCCGTAATCTCTGTCTTATGGTTTAAATCCCTATGGAAAGGGAGTTAATGTTGGAAATGATCCACTTCTAAGATCCTATGAGTCATACCTTCCATTTTGGCGATGTCATTCTTACTCCTACCTTGGAGGATTTGGATACGATCAATCGACTTCCTCTGCATGATGGATATCTTATGGTGTTGAGGAAATTGAGATGGGATACTAAGATGGGGAATCTTATTAGCATGAAGAAATCCCAAATGGATCAATGGTTGATTGGTGATGGCATCTTCATTCAGATGTGCTCCCTCTGAGGGTAATTTAGAGTGAGGTGTGTCGTGATGTGGCTTCTCCTGATATGCCTTTCCTATGGGTGTATACTTCAACCATCCTAGCAGAGTTGTTCTTTAGGGAGACTATTGGATCGGTGACAATTACTGCTTTTGGAGTCATTGCCTCTCTTTTGAGAAAGGAAACCATTGTTCCTATGATACTGGTTGAGTTGTGTAAGTTCTTGGATAAAGGACAACTGACTAGAAAGATAAGGGGACCCTTCCAGGCTCTATAGATTAGTCCGTTAATGCACATTGGTCCTGCGAGATTGATAGAGTTTTCAAATCCTTATTATAAAATGGTGAATGAGTTTTCATCAAAGCATATTTATGTGGGTGATCCCCTTCAGCTCTGTGGATAATTGGCTTGTTGGCTTGCTGGTTAGTGGATGGAGTTCCTCCTTAATAATTCATCCTATGGTGTGGCCATGCTAGCTTTTTAGTGGATAATCATCTTGCGTAGTCTGGAGGGTTGTGTTGCGTACTACCCTGTGTCAGTGCTATGGTAGTTCAATTGTCAGTAGTGTATGTATCAACTTGAATACCTTCCTCCATTTTTAACAAATAGTTGATAGATACTCAAATAGTTCAGAAGAAGGTGACAAAAATTTGGTTGCACCAGAAGAGATTGACGTAGGACTCCTTCCCAGTGGATTGGGATTGCTCTCCTGAGTACCTGGCCTGTCACGCATCAATACCTTTAGTGGCAGTGACTTGCGATCCTTCTAGAGAACCACAATGATCCTTATTTTTGTATTTTCATTATTCTTTATAAATTTTTTTCTATTGGACCAAGAAAATAGAGTTTTGTAGTATTTATATTTTTGGAATAATATTATTTTGATTCATGAAATGCGGCACCATTTGGGGTACATCTTCCATGATGCCTTGGAAATGTTTGTTGGATCGAAATCCATGAGGTGCATACGACTGTGAGTTCCTATTCTGAAAAGTCATTTGATTGGGATAGTTTGGAACTCCTATTTATGCATATTTAGATATCTAGGGATACTTGTAGATTTTCATATGTCTGGGACCACCTCCTCCTCATATACCTCCTTGCATAAAGTTGGAATATTGAAAACTTGAGTGCTTTAAGCTATATCTCATCCTAATATGTTAAACATTTCCTCCTTCTGAATGCCCACAGTATGTTATGTCATGAGGAGGGCCCTCATCCTAAGGGAGAAATATAAAAGAAGCTCTACTAAACCTGAGTGTCATGCTAAGAGCTAAACCATGCCATGTGATAGTTGAGTAAGCAGAGAATCCCAACCTAGTGTAGCCAAGGTGCCAGATGTTAGAGACCCACGAATGGGCTTTTACTTCCGACTGACATGTCTTAGAGTAGAGATCAACCATGATCATGTGTTTGTCTGTCTTTTTAGATTTTTATTTTGTGGTTCCCCTTGATTATGAGTATTTATATTTTAAAGAATTTTATTTTGACATTGATGCTTATGTCCTTAGTATGAGAGCAAAGGATTCTGTGAGGAACCAATTGGGTTTTCATAGTGAGGGTTTCCCAGCCTATGAATCTCAAATCAACACTTGTCAAGATTGGTCCCACCTCTTTGTCTTATGGAGGTGTAAGTAGCTGCAAGAAATTTCAATCTTCTCCCTTCTCCCAATAGTCGTCACCTTTTTAGGATAACCCTGACAGATGTAAACATTATGGCATCAACCCATTTATACATGTCAGAATGTCAATTATATGGATCAGATGTGACTTGCCTCAGGGTTCTCACAACCTCTGTCATATTTGTGTTTTGATCATGGGGCTTCTCCTAACTTGAGCCACATTTCTGAACAATCTATGTGTTGATTTCGGTTAGACTTATTTTAAGCAATTATTTTTAGGGTAGTGAACTATCGAGACCTTAGGATAACAGTCATACCCCTTCTGTCCTAGGCCCTAGATTGAAATTTATGCTTCACATTATACAGGGTACGCGGTTAGGTGTCTAAGTAGATTTTTGTTGTTTTCTCAAAATATTGGGAGCTTTTGTTTCCATTACATGGCTTTTTACCAGAGGTTTCCTTGTTGGTGTAGCTTGATCAACAGTAGTAGTGTTTGATGAGACTAGACTTTGTATGATAAAGATGAATATCTTCATCCATGTCCTTCAGGTGCAGGATGCCCCAGTCATAGATTTCGTGAACAACATAGGGACCTTCCCATTTAGGGTTGAATTTTCCCCTAGAATCAACATTTTGGATGACTCTCAATATCATATCACCCTTTTAAAAGCTACGAGGTCGAATCTCCTAATTGTATACTTGAGCGGTTCTTGCTTGATATCATTATACATGGTGTAGGGCTTTTTCCCGTCGTTCTTCAAGAGTATTGAGAATATAAACTCGATCTTTAAGCCATTCTATCTCTAGGATATTTACTTCTTGTAGTATGCAGAGTAAAAGGATTTGCATTTCAGCTGGAAGGACTGCTTCCATCCCATACACTAGGGAGTATGGCGTAGACACTGTTGAAGTTCTGATGGAAGTGCAATAGGCCCACAAAGCCATCAGAAGGTGTTCATGCCAGTTGGTATGGGATATAATGGTCTTACTTAGAATATTGACCAGATTTTTATTAGTAGATTCTAGATCTCTATTCATCTGTGGTCGATAAGGCAATGTTTGATGATGTTTGTTTCAGGAAGAGCTCAAATACTCCTTGAAGGTCTTGACAATAACATTCATCCCATTATCTGAAACGATCTCGTTTAGTATCATGAATCAACTTATGATGTTGTTCTTGAGGAACTTTATGACATGATGGGTAGACACATTTTCTTTGTGGATTCCTCTAAGAAGCTTTTGCATTTGCGCCCCTGGATAGTTCTTTATTATTTTGTCCAACAATAATACTTCTTCTAATATTATAAATCTTTCTAAAACGTTATTCTCTTGAAGCTGGTGATGGACACAACTTTGACCCATTTGGTAAAGAAATCAATTGCTACAAGGATCAAACAATTGTTGTTTAAAACTTGGGGTTGATCTTTTTGATTATGTTGATGCCCCAAGTTGATAATGGCCCAGACATGGACATGTTGTAGATTTGATCTATAGGCAAATGGATATAGTCTCCATGGTTTTTATAGACTCGACATTTGTGGACCAATTGGCAATAGTCTGTTTCCATGGTGATCTAGTAGTATCCCAGGAGTTGTATATTTTTGTCCAACATAACTACGTTCATGTGTGTTCTGCATGATCCAACATGGACTTCCTTCATCAGAGATTCAACTTTTGTTTTGTCGATGCATTGAAGGAGAGTCTAGTTGTAAGATCTATGATATAGTCATCCTTCCCCTAGAACACACTCAACAACTCATCACTTAAGTGCTAGTTTCTCTCATCAAGAGAGGTTCTCGAGAATGGCTTGGCATGATAGATATGCCGTGATATCATGAAATCAAGAACTTTCTTCATTATTGGGTACATTGTGAAAGACCATGCAGTAGGCTGGTTGAGTAAACGTCTCGACATCTAGCGAGAAGGACTGACCTTCTTGGATATCAATTAATAAAGCAAGGGTCGCTATGCATCATTGAAGGCATTATGATCTCTTGTGAGAAAGTGGAAGGACACCTGCTTGAAGCTATGAGCTAGAGAGAATATGTATTCCTAGTACGAGACCATATTCTGATGGCATATTCTCCAAATTTTCTAGACTTGGGAGATAATAAGGAGCCTATCATCATAGACCTATAGTCGTCATTCCCCTTGCTGGATGGTAAGCTAGAGACCCATGATACAAGCTTCATATTCAACCATATTGTTAGTGGCATCAAATTCTGGCCGTGGGGCTATGGGTAGCTGATATCTGTAGGGGGGGTTGTAACACTACACCTATTCTAGCTCCTTTTTGGCTTACTGCTTCATCGAAGAAGACTATCTATGTGTCATTATCAGGAGGGATCCTCATATTTGGTGGGTTGATCATCCCTATATCTTCTTCTGGGAACTTGTACTCATGAGTAGCTTCGTCTCATAGCGGGGAATCGACTTGTTGATCTACAAGTTCTTGTGCTTTGACTGCCTTCATGGGAAGATAGGTGATGTCAAACTTGGACAACATTACTTGCCATTTAGTGCATCACCCAGTCAACATTGGACGGTTGCATTAGGTAGCAAAGTGGATCATGTTTGGCAATTAGGTATAAAGGATACATCATCAGACAGTAGCAAAACTTCCTCACTATAGGATCAGGGCCATGCAATTTTCTCAATTGTGGTGTAGCGAGCCTGTGCGCCACTGAACTACTTGGTCAAGTAATAGATAGCATGCTTACCATTAATTGTTTCTTGACTTAAGACTCTTCCCATTGACATCTCACACACTAATAGGTGCCGAATGAGTGGAAATCTAGGAACGAACGACCTTAATGTTGTAGAATTGATGAGGTAATTGTTGGGCTTCTGAAGCATGACATAGCAATGAATTTCCATCTAGATTTTGAGTTCTTTTTTAACATTTTAAAGATTGGCTGACAAATATGTATGAGCTTGGTGATAAAGCGGCTATGTATTGAAGACACCCAAGTAGGACTTGATGAATGTATATTCATCCTTCTTTTTATATATCTTTCATAGTCTTTTGATAGGATTTTATCATCTTTTTTTTAATTTCTATATTTAAATGCAATTTTCCTACTTTTCATCCTACTTTACAAATTCTTATTATTTTCCTCCATAACTTTAAAGGTTTCCCCATCAAGCCAAAATCTTGACCATCTGATCACACGAGCTGACAGGCTCATGCTCAAAATGTGTCATTTCTCTCTCAAAAGAAGCCGCATTCCAAAGCCAAATGGGCGCTTCACTCGCCCAAGCACTAACCATCTTAGCAGCCAAATGAGTGTCACATGATCCCTGATGATCGTCTCATGTGCACTGAACGATCAGGTCATGAGGTCCAAATGCCTATCTCAAATTGTTTTAAAGGCCATTCACACTTAAGCAAGTCGTCACCACCCTGAATTAGGGTTCTTGCTGAGTTGACACATACCCAAACATGAACCGCGAATCTGACTCCCTCGGACAGTCATGTCAAAGATTGCTTCAATCCCAAGTGATGAATGAAAAGGCATCACCACCCTATTATTAGGGTTTTGACTGCTTCCGTTCAAGAAACACCTCTTAACACCCCAACCAGTCGGTTGGGACCTCCAAACGGTCGGCTCACGGTGTGTAGACAACAAATTCAACAACTACCAGTCCTCTTTTTCTATCCCCCTCTTCAGGTTTTCCACCCCTTCTTCCCCTATAAAAGGAGGAGGGAATCCATAAAGAAGGGGATCCAACTTGTCATATTTGCAAATTTTATTTGAGCATTGCTATTTCAATTCCTAGTTGTGTACTCTTTACTTTTACAATAATAATTAGTTCTTCATCTCTGGATTTTTAGATTTTGTTCTTATCTTCTCATTCTTTCCTTTAGAACAAGGAATCAAGGAAGAAAGCCTTGGAGATTCTTCTTTTTCTGTTCTATGTCTTCCTTCCTTCTTTCCATTGCTTCTCCTTCTTTTGTTATGGCTAGCAAGTAGTTCTTATATCGAGCCATAGGGAATAACCCCAAAGACATAGTATTAGATTGATTGATTTCCCTATATGATTCTAATCCATAGATGGTTTTTGGATTGGATAATTGATGGTTTAATGACTTGATCTCTCATTTTTACCATACATTAGTCTTGGAGGATGTGACCATATATCCCAAGATTTATATAACCAAACCAATTTCATAAGGATTCAAATGTGACCTAGGAAAGATCCTTATTGGGATGTTCAGACTAGGAACTATGGATGCCAGGACCAATGGGTCCATAGGGAGTTCGTCTTTTATAGATTCATTCAAAAATGTTTTTACATGCCCACTTCTATCTTGTTTTGTCTTATGGATTCCTTCAATCTTGTTTCATGACAGTTGTGGTGGTAAAACCCACAGCCTCGATATACTTTCCAATCATTCAACTCCATTTCTCAATCACTCATTTCAATCACTTTCTTTACTTCTTACAATTTAATCTTGTTCTTAAAATAAATTCTTTTTACTTGTTCTTAGTCTTACATTTTCCTTAAATTGTTCTTAGTGTAACTTTTATTTCCTTGCAAGTTTATTTCTTGCTTTAGCATAATCAATGACCAACTCTGGAATTTTACTTTCTCCAATATTGTTCAAAAGTCTTTTGGGTGGGCTTCAATCTTAATGATGTTGTCTGTGGATCAACCCTTTTTATACTAAGAAGGTTTAAACTCTAGGATTAAGAATCTAGTTTCTACTGCGTGAAACAACACATATCAAAATGGCACCATTGCAGGGAACTATGTCTCAAACTGGGTGTAAGCCATCCTCACCAAAACAAATGACTCCAAATCCATCAAGAAACTTTTCAAAGACATAATCTTACCTTGGTTCGGGGTGCCTTGCACCGTGATTTCAGATAGGGGATCACAATTTTTGGAGAAAAGTTTTGAAACCCTATTGAAAAGATATGGTGTCCACCACAAGGTTGCCACTTCTTACCACCCTCAGACCAGTGACCAAGTTGAAATTTCAAATCGACAGATTAAGTCCATCCTAGAGAAAACATTCAATCACACTAGGATATATTTGGATTTCAAAATCAATGATGCCTTGTGGGCATACAACACTACCTACAAAACACCTATAAACACACTCCTTTCAAATTGTTTTATGACAAGTCAAGTCATTTACCCATAGAGTTGTAACATAAGGCTATCTGGGATATTAGGACTCTAAATTTTGACTTATCTGTGGAAGGGGAACACCATTTTCTTCAAATATAGGAGTTAGATGAGCTTAGAATGTCTACTTATGAGAATGCTGGGATGTACAAGGATAGAACCAAATTATGACATGATGGCCATATTAGGTGGTAAGATATTTAGGATGGTGATCAAGTCCTTGTCTATAACTCTAGGTTAAGGATTTTTCCTAGAAAACTAAAATCTATATGGTACGGACCCTACGTTGTTAAGCACACCTATCCACATGCCACTTTTCTTCTTTGAAACAAGGTGCTAGGCGAATTCAAAGTTAATGGGCATAGACTGAAACGATATATTACTTTTGAGGATTTTTTGGCATCTAAGGCTCATCAACTCTCACTACTTGAAGATCTCAACTTAAAATATCCTCCACCCCTCCCAATCCTAAGATTGAATTGGCTTCATGATATACTCATGTTGGGCCTTTGACTTAAAACCAAGCGCTGACTGGGAGGCAACCCAACTTTTTCTTAATTATTCTTTTCTTATTTTTGATTTAAGTAACCCTTTTTTGTTTCTTTTTTCATCTTTTGATCTTAAAAAAATTGAGACTTTCATCTTACTTTATCATTCCAGTACGGGTGAAGCACATGAACCAGTTGTTTCAATGATCAAGATTGTTGTTTCAGGCTCATTATTGCCATTTCACTCAACCACTAGTTTGAATTTGAAACCTCCTCACACCAAGCCAACTGACAGTTTCTAACATTCAGACAATCCAACCAAATGCATAACGGTGTGGTTCATCACGCGGCCATCTCAGGAGACAATGTCTTTTGAAACTCACAAGGCGCCAACCTTTCGATAGAGTTAAACCAACCGATCGTCTCGGCAACGAGAGTCCATCTATATAACATGCAAATATTAGGGGTATGCTCTCACATCCCAAGACTCTCCTCCCAGAGCCGATCCCCCAAGAACCTTAGCTCCCTTCACTGGTGATTATTACCTCATGTACCCATATTCTAGCCGATTTCTTTGCTAGCCAGGCATTGTCCAACGCCCTCGACAACCAACCGATGATCTCACGACCGAGATGGCCGTCCCAAACATAGAAAATTAAGATCAACTATTCTACCTCTCCCACCACCTCATCTCTAGCCATCCTTTCACCATTGAGACGTCTGTTCAACCATCCTAGCTTCACTGACAACACCATCTTCATATCAACAACTACCACCCCCTTTCCGTGATCCGATCATCGCTCCACCTAAGCCAAGCTTCCACCAACACTGCCTCCCATTTTGCCTCGAACCTCCCTCCCTACTCCCCGTCACTTCAGTTAAAGCCTTCTCCCTCTTTTACCTTATCCACCATCTTCAAATTTACAGTTATCTTGCTCCCAAGTGATAAGACCAGTTGGTGAAGCCAACTGAGCATTTCATTTACCTCATACAACACACTTCACCACTTTAAACACTCGTTTGGAAATTTCAAATGGAATTTTACTTTACGAATGATCATCTCAGCTAGCCAAATGCCCATTTCATCCCTCTAGTAGCCGATCACCATGTCTGAAGGAGGCACCCCTTGTGGTCTTTTTAGTCGCTCCCACAAGGGCAAGCATCCCACGAAACAAATCGTTTACTGTGAGCTGCCTCATTGTTTCACATTTGACACGAAAATCCAAATCCAAGAACCCTCTGGAGAATTTTCATCTGAGATGCCTGAGAAGATGCTACATGACATCAATAGGTTAGACGAGTTCATCCATGAGATTGAGGCAACTTGGTATCGACATGACCTTGACTCGATCATGCCTCACCCACATTGCAAAGCTCCTCTCCTAGGAAGCTACACCAAGTTCGTCAATGACACGCACTCTGTGAAATTATAGCACTTATCCTACATTGGAGTCTCATACTTGGTGGGCATGTGCCACCACTCTCACTGCTCGCAATGTCAAGGCTGTAGTCGACAACATTCTCTGACATAGGCATATCTTGACTTCTTTGAACCATGTCCATCTAGCAACATTGAACTCACCCTCAAGTTCATGTCCACTTTTCGACGTTCCCACTGCTCACAAGGGAACTCCAGCTACAAGGTTAGGATATTTGGGGAACAATTGAATATTTCAACATGAAAACTCACCTCTATCATCCTTGCTGATGGTGAGTTTGACTGGATTTCTTGATGTATGGAATGATGCCATGATGATTACTTGGACAACTACAACATGCACAAGTTCTGGGCGGACATCATGAGACTTCAACCTAACTTATCCAGTGCCCTCAAGGCCTCCAACATCAAAAACCCCATCGTGCACTATCTTCACTACATCTTAGCCTGTACTATTTTCAACAGGGAGAGTACACAAGGCGTAGTCACTCACCTTGATCTCTATACCCTATGGTGCCTTTTGCACGACAAGCCTTTCAACTGGGGCAATGCTATGATCTCCCATCTTAACCATCATGCCAACTATACCACATCTTTCTCATTCGACATTGGCCATATTGTTACCTCTATAGCCACATTCCTTGGTTACACTCATATATATTTCCCACCATTGGAGAATAGGAATCACCTGATTGACCTTGCATATTTGAATGACTGCAAGTTTATCTGCTATGGAGCAAGGGATGTATACTACTTGACATTCAAAGATCATACCATCAACCTCAAACTCCCTTAGCATCCTAGGTTTGCGACTACAAATCTGGTCTTTGATTTGAACAACATTTTGGGGCACATCCAATGTTTCCTTCTGGAGCACCCCGACCCAGAAGATGTCCCCAAGCCTACTGCCCGCCAGAGGAGTGTTTCATTGGATGCGCATTATGACACGACTTTGCCTCCACCTCAACCCTCTCGACATCGCACCAAAAGGCACACTGGAGATAAGGAGGACCCTGATGAGTCTTATGGATTCTACAAGGTTTGGAGTCAGCTTGATGAGATCTAGCGTGAGTAGCAACATCAAGGCCACCATCTCAACCACATGTACCTGATGCAATGCTTCCAGGACTCTTGGCATGTGGATATGGGCAACTATGCCCCCAGTCAAGCACCTTATGAGGAGTATGGGGCTCATCAGGCCTACCCCTAACCAACCCCCCATACTGGAGGAATTACTACTACAACCCTCCATCTTCCTCTCATCCAACACCTCCACATCCACCACATTGATCTTCTTCCCTCCATCTCGGGTTTGGAATTTGCTCATGATGAGAAAAATTCCAAGTTAGTGTTGGAGGTGGGTGGTATGTTCTTATTCCATCCTCCTTATTTTTCCCTTTCGTATGTTCTTTTGTCTTTATTTCTGCATGTAGTTGCTTTTAAATGTCTCTTACTTCATTTTATTTTATTACCTTTATCTCGTGGGCCATGCTTTGTGTTCCTTAGTTGCAAAATGGCCATTATCTAGTCAGCCACGATAAATACATATTGCAATCATTGTATCCCTTTGAATTTCATAAATCTATTTGTAATTTTTTTTATAAAATTTCCATGACTGAAAACACCATGTCGCTTAGGACCCCAAAACTAGCATCACTCCTTGGAAAAGTTAGCAAGTCACATGGAATCAATAAGAACCAAACATGAATCTTCTTTGTTTTTAATTATGGATTAACCTATCGTAAATCTTATATAATGTGAGTGACATGATAACTCTATCTAATGCAATGTCACTCATAAAAAAGTGAAGTTTATAAGTACAAGAACAATGTCCCCTCCTCTCTCAAATAAAAAGCAAAGAATCACCTTTAGACAAAAATCAACAGGGGTGGCATGCTCCCACCTCAATTTTCCATACCCCTTAAAAGGGGCATACCATCAAAAGATGCAAAAGAGAACATAAAAAATATGGTCAATGTAACCAATAGTAATATATCTCGAGTATAATAGAGAAGGATCATCTTCTTCCGCACCTTCTTCATCCTATTTCTGTGCAACAACTCACAAAAAGAAAGAAAATGGGAGTGTCAAAGTAGAAGTAAGATGAAGCCTATTTTCTACAAAGTCTTGATTTTGAAACAATATAGGAAATTTGTTTCGATAGGGAATATATAACTTTATTTTATATGGTTCTAGGATATTGGGTTACTTGGCCAAATTTGGAGGTAAGGAACAAAGTGATGCTATGAGGGCAAGGAAAGACTTGCTGCTAGTATAAATTGGAATTATTTGTTATTTTATTTTCTTGAGGACAAAAAAAGATTAAAGTTTGAGGTACTTTGGTGAATGTATATTCATCCCTCTTTTTATGTATATTTCATAGTCTTTTCATAGGATTTTATCATCTTTTTGCTAATTTCTATATGTGCAATTTACCCACTTTTCAACCTACTTTGCAAATTCTTATTATTTCCCTTCACAATGTTGTAGGTTTCCTCATCAAGACAAAATCCGAACCATTTGAATGAATGAGCTGACAGACTCATGTTCTAAACACCCCATTTTTCTCACAAAAGAAGCTTCATTCTAAAGCCAAATGGGCACTTCAATCGTCCAGACACTCACCATCTCAACAGCCAAGCGAGCGTCATAAGATCCCAGACGATCATCTCATGTACACCAAACGATCGGGTCGTGAGGTCCATATGCATATCTCATATTATTTTAAAAGCCATTTTTAGTTAAGCAATGCACCACCACTCCAAATTAGGGTTTGTGCTTAGCTGGCGTGTCCTCAAACGTGAACTGAGCATCTGACTCCCTCAAACGGTCGAGTCAAAGATTGCTTCAATCCCAAGTTGTGATTCAACAGGAGCCGCCACCCTATTATTGGCGTTTTGACCGCTTCTGAAGCCGCACCTCTTCACACCCCAACCAATCGGTTGGGACCTCCAAATAGTCAACTCAAAACACATAGACAACAAATTCAACAGCTGCCAATCCTCCTTTTCTCTCCCCCCTTTTAGGGTTTCAACTTCTCCTTCCCCTATAAAAGGAGGTGGGACTCAACAAAGAAGGGGTCCAACCTTTTGTATTTGAAGATTTTATTTGAGCATTGTTATTTCAGTTCCTAGTTGTGTACGCTTTACTTCTACAATAAAAATTACTTCTTAATCTATGGGTTTCTAGATTTGGTTCTTCTCTTCTCTTTCTTTCCTCTAGAGTGGGGAATTAAGGGAGCAGGTCGTTACATTGTCATTGACTAGATCTCCTTGGATATTCTTCTTTTTCTGGTCTATGGCTTCCTTCTTTCCTTTGCTTCTCCTTCTTTTTTTATGGCTAGCGAGTAGTTCTTATATCAAGGCGTGGGGAGTAACCCCACAGTCATAGTGTTATATTGATTGATTTTCGTATATGATTCTATTCAGTAGATGGTTTTTGGCTTGGATAATCACTAATTTAATGACTTGATCTCTTGTTTTAACCGTACATTAGTCTTGGAGGATGTGACTGTGGATCCCAAGACTTAGAACAACCAAACCAATTTCATAAGGATCTGGATGTGACTGCATAATGATCCTTATTAGGATGTTCAGACTAGGAACTATGGATGCCAAGACCAATTGGTCCATAGGGAGTTCATCTTTTATAGATTCATTCACGAAGCAAATGATTTTACATGCCCACTTCCATCTTATTTGTCTTGTAGATTCCTTCAATCTTATTTCACGTTGTATGTGGTGGTAAAACCCATAGCCTCGATATCCTTTCCAACCAATTCTACACTGCATCTCAATCACTCGTTTCAATCTCTTTCTTTACTTTTTACAATTTAATCTTGTTCTTAGAATAAATTCTTTTTACTTGTTCTTAGTCTAACCTTTTCCTTAAATTTTTACTAGTGTAACTTTTATCTCCTTGCATATTTATTTCTTACTTTAGCATAATCAACAACCAACTCGGGAATTTACTTTCTGCAAGCTTGTTCAAAAGTCTTTTCGGTTGGGCTTCAATCTTAAAAATGTTGTTTGTGGATCGACCCTTTCTATACTAGGAAGGTTTAAATTCTGTGATTAGGACCCTAGTTTTTAGTGCACGACACAACACATATCAAGCCTCGTATCCCCTTCTCAATTTTGGGGGAAGGAATTTCTCTGATGTCCCATGCTTTCCCTGGGTCAACTTTGATCCCTCTTTGGATGATGATGTATCCAAATATATTACTAGAAGAAACCCCAAAAGTACATGTGGTGGGATTCAACTACAGGGATAACCATCACAGTCATTGAAATAACCTCTCAAGGTTGGTGGTTTGGTCTTTAGACCTCTTAGATTTAGCCATCATTTCATCCAAATAGACTTTCACCTCTAGGTGCATCATGTCATGTAATACAACACCCATTTCCCTTTGACATGTAGCTCTAGTGTTTTAAGACTAAAAGGATGACTTGGTGATAGAACACTCCCCATTTTGTGATAACATCAGTCTTTTCTTTGTCTTCTCTTGGCATCTTGATATGATTGTATGTGGAAAATCTACCCACGAAGTTGAGTACCACATGTCCGACTGTTTTGTCAAAGAATATGTCTAAGTGTGTATGTAGAAAGTAATCTTTCAGAGATGCCTTGTTGAGGTCACAATAATCCATACACATAGGTGTTGTCTTTCTTGGGAATTGGGACAACATTGGTGAACTGTGTAGGATAGTTGACCGATTATAGTAAACCAACATTGTATTGCTTTTGAACTTCCTTTCTAATATTAAGGATCCATTCTGGCCACAGTTGTCTGGCCTTTTGTTTGAGGGGTGTACACCAGGGATGATGGATAATTGATGGACAATGATTGTTTCATCCAATCCAGGCTACCCCTTTGTATCTCCAGGAAACATGTCGATGTGGCATAAAACCTCTATTAGTTGTTCCTTGATGCTTTGATCCAGATGAGCCCCAATTTTGACTTTGTGTGTCTCAGGACCTGAGATGAGGTTGATTGTCTCTGTCTCATCTTTAATATGAAAAGGAAATTTTCCTTTTCATGTATTTTAAAATAGGGACATCTTCAAACTCAACATCTTCATTGTCATAATTTTGTGCTGCCTTTGTGAAGTAGCTGGCAAACTCTTGGAGAGCTCACTCGTCTTTATATTTTTTTTGAGTTTTCTAAATTTTGTATTTTTTGTGTTTTTGTGTATTTTACAATATTTTTTTTATTTTTTTGGTGATGAATGGGGATGTATAAAACGTGAAAAAACAATCACTATGGAATCTTGACCACATTTGAGTGTTGCTTTTCTAATGGGCTTTCTTTGGGTATGGGTGATGATCCGACCCTCAGGGGGTTGTAGTCATCCACATGCTAGTTCTAAACTTCTTATCCTTTCTAGAGAGCGTTGGTGAGCACTTATGGTTCTCCCATGGCTTTTGAATCAAGGATGGCATTGACTCCCTACCACTCGGTCATGTCATAGGCATCATCATAGTTGTTTTACCTAACATTGTAATCTTCTTCTGTGATGTTGGTGTCTGTAATGTTGGCATCATCTTGGCTGGGCCAACCAAGGTAGATTTAGAGAGGATTGTATATATCTACTACAAGTGGTGTCTCCATCCTTTCTGGTGTCAACTTGATGATCTTCGTCTATACAACATGTTTGTCTTGATGATGTGTGATCCCTTGAAAAGTGTCCAAGTGCTCAAGGCACAATTTATTGACAACAGGGGTAGGTACTCCTTTGGTTGCATCCTCATTTTTAGGGATGACTTTGGTCTTAGACTTTTGGTTGTTTTGGGTGGTATGGAATCCCTTGTCTTCATCTATGATGAGAACAATCTCCCCGATACTGGTTGTGATCTCGATGTATCCATCCTGGTCATCATCATCGACCTCCTATATGAAGTAAGGCATTGTCATGGGAATAATTTCCTTAGCCATATCATAATAGTCTATAATAATAGCCGCAATACACAACAAGTACAAGTGGGGACCTTTGTTCTCAGCACTGAGGTCCCATTGGTACAACTCCCTAAGTAGATGATATTATTCTAGCTGATTGTGTCTAGCCTGGTGTCTCAAGTGTTGGGTCATCGACAGAGTGTTAAGATAACCTCTTTGGTTTAAGTCCCTTGTAGTGGGACACTACACTATGGTCTTCCAGTATGGCATCCACCTATTCATCTGAGGTTGGGTGTAGTATGGGCCAGAGAATACCAACCCCAATCCTTTCTATCTCAGAGGGGTTTGGATGATTTCTATGCATCCCTGTTGTTAGGCATCCAACCCTCTATCTGGGTGAATGTCCATTTCTTGTAACTGCTGTGCAAACAAAATTGGGTCATAAGGTAGATGGTGCCTCCTTCAACGCGGGGGCACCCAATTGACATTGGTAATGTGAAGCATCTAAAAGCAAATTAGGAGATCATCTTCTTTGATGCATGCAAATAGCATCGAGCTTGTCGGATTGAATTGTGATGATGGTGTGGCCCAATAAATAGTTTATCTTTTGATTCATTGATGAGGGAACCGCCCAACTTTAATGAATCCATTGATGCTTATCCTTCTAGTTCATCGAGGAATTTGATGACATCTGGATCTTTGGGATCCATATCCCTATAGAGCTTAGGCATGGGAGGTACCTCTTGGTATCCATATTTGGAATGAAGACCTGGCCGATCCTCTCTTATGTGATGCTGGTACGGGATCCTATGTAAGTAGTCACCTTTTCTTTTCCTTTGTCAAGGGGTGGTGGTACCTCTAATGAGGAATAATGCTGATCTCCCTTTATTATGATAGGTGATGCTGTTATAGCTAATTTCACAACTATAGGATGACTGCTAGTAGGGACTTCTATCTTTGGAATCTAGACCTTGTGCAATTTCATCTTTGGATTTTCTTTTAGTGCTTTGGTTTGTTGTGCCTTCTCCCCATGACAGGCCCTTAGTATGATGATGGGTTGCACTTTATGCACCTAGCGAGCGCTTGGCATGCTAGTGCTGATCAGAATCACCGACTTCTATTCCCAAATTGAAGCGATGATCCATGTCTTCAAGACCAAATTTTGATGGCTTGTTCTAGTAGAAGGAAAACTCCACAAGGTGAGTCTTCTGGTGAGGAGATCATATCACTATGTTGGAGGATGTAGGAGTCTCCTCTATAGTGAATGTGTGCACTTTCCCATTATCAATGAGATCTTGTAAGGGATGCTTGAGTGCAATGAAAGAGTCAGTTTTGTGGCCTTTGCTCTAAGGAAATCACAAAAAGGTGTTGGTGTATTTGCTCTTGTGTAAAGAATTCAATGGTTCCCTTATGGTTCTAAACTTGAGTAGATGTTTAATATATGAAAGGACAGTGATGAGGGAAGCCCCCAAAGGTGTGAACTTTCTCTCAGGTTTAGAATGATCCTCTACTGATGGAGATTTGTAGTTGTAGGCTTGGCATGAGGTGTTAGATTACACACTGCCAGAGGAGTGAGTACAACTGTTTGATGTATGGCAAGATGAAAAGGCAATAGTTCATACCCATATTAGTTGTTTGGAGGCCATGCATATTGTAGGGGCACACACTGATGCTAGTAATTATGTGACATCATCTGAACTTGATGTATTTGAAGAGTCTAGGCCTGAGCAACTTGGGTTGTATGCGTTTTCTCCTAGGAAACCTGTGTGGCTGGCGGCTGGCGTCTTCCTGCCCTAGTAGGGACAAGTACTCCTCCAAATGTAGCATTTTTTGTTTTCTCTTTGGCCCACTTGGTGTTCTATTAGTCATTGAAGAAGAAAACATCTGCTGGAATGTGAGACAGATGTTTTGGTAGAATCCCCTTTTGATGAAATTTTCAATTCCTACACCTGCTTATATGAGCTCTGGGAAGGTACATACTATACCTTTAGAGGGATAAGAGGGTGGTGAGGGCTGGAGAAATAGTTCAGTTCACCATATCTAGGGCCTCCTTATCTATACGCTTGAACTCTAGCTTGACAAGCTCCCTCCGTCACCTGTTGAACTCAGAGAAGCTCTCGTCCATATTTTTTTGCAATGCTTATAGGTCCTCTTTGGTTGGGCCTGATCTAGATTCTAGGAATATTGATCGATGAACTTTTATGCCATCTTGGCCCATGTGATGATGTCGTCCATGTCCTATTTATTGTACCGGTCCAACATATGATCAGTCAAGGTCTGTGCAAAATAATATCATATTAGTACCTTGTCATCATGTTGATATTCCACCATATCTAAGAAATACACCTTGATGTGTGCCATAGGGTCCCCTTTTCTAGTGTATTCATGGAATTTAGGCATGTTGAAGTTTTCTGGTAGCTTTGTGCTAGGAAAATTGTAGAAATTACTAAATGTCTTCCAACTATCCTTCTTCCCTTATAGAAATCTAATCTTTTGCATGATCTCAAGTAGTAGGGGATCCACAATAGAAGGTTCCTATGTGATAACTTCTTATTGTGTGACCGCCATGGTTATAACTAGCGATTTAATTGCTGCTGGTGGTCCCATAAATATGGGTGGTGGGAATCCATACCCCCCCCCTATGTATGGGTTTTACTAGGAGTGGGGCAGTGGATACATAGAGTGCAGGTTGGGGATAGGTCCTCGACCTTTCAGATAGTACATTTGAACCTTCATAGTTGTTTCAGCTATTTGAGGCTCTTCTTGTGTGACTATGACTTCTTCTTCTTTCTTCTTTCCTTAAGTCTCCCTTTCAAATATGAATAATGTCATAACCACCTCTTGAGATATGGGGATGGACCTGACGCTTGCTGATGTTGGTCTCTGATAAAAACCTATCTGGAATGCTTCTAGATGAGGGGGTGGGAGCCTCACATGCCTTATGGAATGAATGGTGTATATGAACCTGCATGTGCGGCTCCTTATCTCATGAACCTTGGGTAGTGCCACCCCTCCTGCATAAGTTGAAATGGAGGCATAAAATGCATGTCTAAAGGTTGCTCGAATGGCGACCCTCCTTGGATAGCAACGTCTTTAGGCACAACTGGGCCTTCTTTGCACTTCTTCACATCTTTGTGTTTGCCTTTCTTGTTGTGAATGTCATCTGCCTTAAAGGAACCATCCGACTAGCGATCTGTACTATTGTTCCCAACTTTCTGGATTGCTCAGCAATGGGACTAGGTGAGGTACGAGCTTATCAAAATCAACATTAGTAGGATCCAAATGTAGGGTGTAACATTAGGATAAAAGATAATATATTCTTTGGGATGGATCCCTCTACACACATCATGTTAGTCAAGAACTTTGAAAGGGCCCCTCATTGACGGGAGTGAATGCATGACATGGATGCTCCCAAATTTCTCGCATTCTTCTCATGATGAAAGGCACCTATAGTTCTTTCTTGTTACTAATTTTTGGTGGTTTCTCCTGCCCCTAGGTTGGACCAAGGTAGGGAACCTATCCACTATTATGCATGATGTGTTTGCCAATTCCATGGGACATAAGGAGATTTAGGAGGTGTTTCGAAAGAATAATTCAAACCAATATGGAAGGTGGCAGGTTGAGTGGTTGATCTCAAGTAAGGTGGCCCTTCTTGAGTCACTGATTGTGCTTTAACAATTTTTCTTCTTCCCCACGACATCCTCATCTAGAAAGTTACCAAAATGACACCCTTGACAACAACCATGACCACCTAATTTCCTCCTAGTTTTAGGTGTTTCTCCAGAGAGCTTTCATGTGTGTAAGGAATGATGGGAAAGAAGGAGGCCTAGGCTTGACTCCTCCTTTTTTTTGGCATGCAACGAGCGTCGGTGGTCTAGTCATAGGTCATAGTCTAATATCATGTTTACAAAGATGAAGTGTATGATTGGGCCATTGTTAGCTCATGGTTAATGGCCCAAAAGGATTTGAAAGCTGAAATGTGATTAGTTTAAAGTCATAACCAAGGACCGTTGTTAGTTGGGCCTAGCATTGGTGAACTATGTCATGCATGATGTGGAGGTGTCCTTCCATTCACCCAAATTTTGAGGACAAACCTCTTTTTGCTAATCTTTGAAAAAGACCATTTGAACATTTGAAGTTGTTAATCTTTGAAAAAGATTGTTTGAGATTTTGAATCTTTGAGATTTTTTGAAATTGTTAATCTTTAAAAAAGTTTATTTAAGATTGTTAATCTCCGAGACTGTTAATCTTTGAAAAAATGGTCTGAGATTGTTAATCTTTGAAAAATATTGTTTGAGATTTTAATCTTTGAGATATAATATTTAAAAAAGATTATTTGAGATTGTTAATCTTTGAAAAATATGGTTTGATATTGTAAATATTTAAGATTGTTTGAAATTTTTAATCTTAGAGATTGTTTGAGATTGTGAATCTTTTGAGATTTTTAATCTTCAAAAATATTGTTTGAACTGCACACAAAAGAAGTTAGATACAATCTAATTTTTATTTCAACAATAAAGACAAAATATATGCATAGGTAGCAAATATTCCCCTTTTTAGCCCCTGAGTTTAGGTCCATATTACGTCCTCACTCAAGCATGACTTGTGCAGGAGGGGTTGGTCCTTATCTTCTTTATGGATATATGTCACTCTTTGAGGGGTAATTCAGGGTTCAGTGGATAAAATTACTACTCCCAGTACACATCATGACTACAATGGACGTAATCAATCATGTGCGCTAGGAGAGTGCTATGTTGATAAGGCCCATGGACGTCCAACTTATTGTTGTACCAATACCTTTACCAACATCCCGCATCATCACCTCGATCCACGCATGTAGGACTGGCAGATCACAATGATCCACCACCCTCTTTCCTCAAAAAAGACAAAATAGCAGAAAAGGCAGAGGTTGTGGTGGCTGATCACCTCGATCCACGTACTCATGACTGGTAGATTAGTGTGATCTGACATATTGTTGCCTGGAAGAAATAGAACAACAAGAAGAGAAAAACCTAAAGATGCTCAATCTTCTCGACTAGTGAATGGCAGCCAATTCTCCTATCTCGCCATGGTCCTCCTCTATCTTATGTGGTTTTTGCTGATGATATCTTCTTAATGACTGAGGCTTCTAGCAAGAAAGCTCAAATTATTAATAAGATTTTGAACAACTTTGCACATGCGTCTGGCTAGACTATCTCCAAGTCAAAATCCCACTATTTCTTCTCACCCAACACTACAAGGTTAGTGTGTTCATCCTTCTATAGACGATTGTGCATCCAATGCACATCCAATTTGGGTCTCTATTTGGGAGTCCCTATCCTCCATCATTGTGTTAATAAATCTACACACACTGCTATCTCATCAACCATTAAAGAACGCATGACTAGTCGGTCCGCTCAGCAGTTGTCACTTGCATGCCAAATAACACTTAAAAAATCGACCTTGCAAGGCATACCCAGTTATGCTATGCAATTTGTACAACTAACTCCTTCTCTCTACGATGAGATTATTAAGCATGTAAAAAACTTCATCTGGTCCGGGGGTCAAGCTCATCATTGCCTTTCTCTGGTCTCCTGGAAGTCATCACTCTAACTAAGGATGTAGGAGGTTTGGGTCTTAAAGATGCAAGAACCCAAAACACTGCTCTTATGCTTAAGAACGTATGGAAATTCCTGAATAACCATAATGCTATGTGGGTTTGTGTTCTTTGTGAGAAGTATATTCCCAATGGAATCCATATTAAGAAACCAAGTTCCTTAGTTATAAATAAAAAGCAAAAATGGAGAAAACTTGCTCAGAAAGATCAACCAGAGTTATATCTTGAATTTATCCATAAAAGACAATTGAAAAGAAAATATTTAATTCTTGATAATTCAATTGGGCAATTTATAAAAAAGATCACATATATAAGGTAGAACTAAGGATCCATTCACACTTTGGTATGAAAGAATCTTTCTTTGTATAAGATCCCGAACTGGGTGAAAGTGGACAAAACTGGATGTATCCAATGGGTGAAAAAAGGTGGATAAATACCAAAAAAAATGAATATGTGGAAATTGGGTAGGATGTGGAACGAATTCCACCATTATCTAGAGAATTGATATAAACTTAAATTTATGTCGATTGATAAAAAATGGTATGCCAACAATAGAAATTTAAAAAAATACAAATTATATGTAAAAGATAGAATAATAACATCAAAGCTATTTAGAGAAAAATATATTTTCTTACTAGAGAATTTATATATATAACATAAATGAAGAAAATATGTGGAGGGATATCAGGCGAAGATATAGAAAGGTAGTTTTGATGAGCGGTGTGTAGGGTGATGATGGTGATAGTAGTGTTTCATTAAGCAAGTACCTTTCATGTTGGAAATTTAAATGGAAAAAAGAGTTTAAAATCTAGGAGTAGAAAAAGAGTTAATCAGGATATAAATGGCGTAGTGCAAGATCAATTAAGAATAGTTATGAATATGGTTTTTGGGAGAGAAATCATAATATTGATGGAAATATAAAACATAACATAAATGAATTTGGGTAATTAATTTATTGTTGTTGATATCTATAGTGAAAAAATAGAAATGAGTGAAAAATATGCGACAACTGAGAAAAAACATCACTTTGCACTCTAATTTGTTACGTTAAACAATTTTTTTTAATAGTTTGAACAAATAAAAAGTTAGAAGAGAAGGACTAAATGTGACAAACATGATTTCAAAAGAGTTATGAACCATTGGGAATATTTATTGATAACACTAGCTGGGAGAATATCATGAAAATATAAATAAATTTAAACAAAGAGCATAAAAAGATTATAATATACATTCAAAGAAGCACGAGAAGCAAATAGGATTTCTGATTTTTTTAGATGACAAAATATATAGATTTGAAAATAGAATTATAAGTTGTAGATGACAACAACATAAAGACTTATCAAACTGGTTACATGTTGAAGGTTTAACAAAAGATACGTTGCGTCATCAACAATTACTCTAAAGGTATAAAAAGAAAAAGGTAAAAATAATATTTGGGTTAACTTTGATTTAATTTTAGGTATATTAGATTTTATTTTTGCACTTCGAACTATGCATTGGGACTTATAAAGAAGAGCCATTCTAATATTAGTGACAACTATTTAATTTGTAAAATGTAAAAAATAATTGGAGATAACTAGGACATAGGAAATAAGAGGAGGGTAGTATATAGTAAATATTATGAAATGTTGGAAAAAGAATAATTATGATGCTTATGTTATAGTTTATGTTATTGTGATAATATTCATATAATGATCCGATTCTGATAATAATTTCAAGTTCAATTACATAGATGGTATTATAGTTTATGTATATTGTGCTCGTATTCACATGATGAGCTAATTGTGATAATCATTTTATAGATTATTTATTGAAAAGGTATAATTAAGAAAACTATAAAAAAGTATTCAACTTTTGAGATGGTATAGTCTTTGCTTTGGATATTATTATATGATGTCAGACACCATTGTCTTTATACAAGTAGTGGCAGATCCACATATAGGCCGGGGGGTGCAGTTAGCTATTAGGATTTTCAAATTATGTATAAATATACATTAGATTAATTATATATTTCATGCAGTAGATGCTTTTATACCCCCTTTTCTTTTGAGTTACCTTAACATTGACTTGCATTATTGAGTGGTTCCCTCCCACCACCCGATTCCACAATTTCCATCTCTTCTACTGGTAGAGTGTCGACATAAATTTTAATTAATAAATATATATAAAAATCAAATTCTTCTAGAGAACAATGATGCCGGATAATATTTTTGTAAGACCCCCAACCTTGATTAAGGTTTAAAAATGCTTCATAACTTAATTGGGTGCTTAATTTCCTAATCAAAGCATGATTTTTGATTTGATATCATGAGACTAAGCTATATTTCAAATTTGGTCCAGTTTGGACAATGTTTGATTTTGGCAATTTATATGCTTATATGGACTTTTGTTCAATTTTCCCATTTCTAGGGTTTCATCTTTAATTTTCACACAATCATGTTTTGATACATATTAACCTTTATAACGTTTAATATAGATGCACCCATGGATGCCTAGATGCACCATTGGATTGTTGGTTCCATCATTCTAGGGTTGAGAACTTTGGGTTTCTCACCAAAGTGGTGATTTTTCTAAATAAATGAGGAATGTGATGGTTTCACCTTGTGAATGATGATTTGATGGTTATTACTTGTGGAAGAATATCCGATGGCCTTCCCGTGAGGTCCATAATCTGATGGACACCCTAGTTGAAGTGCACAATCTAAAAGATGGTCAGAGTTGGCAAAATGACTAAGTATGGTGATAATCCGATGGGTTTTCTGATAGCACATGTGAATGGTCCGATGGTATCACTGATAGTAAATCTTAGTAATCTTTCTAAGTCATGAAACCATGAAATATCATGGTAATGATCTGATAGAATTTCTACATTAATGGGTAAGGATTGATTTCAACTTTTGGACACGTGGCATGCATGTTTTGACACCACAATCCACCTTTGTCTCCCTCCTTGGACACACACACACACACACACACACACACACACACACACACACACACACACATATATATATATATATATATATATATATATATATATATATATGTATGTATGTATGTATATATGGCTGCTCATTCGTTACCCGCGCAGGTAACCAAATTTTCGCTACCCGCTGGCTACTCGCACATCCAAAAGAGTAACTATATGGTACACAAGAGTAACTCTTCTGATCAAAAGAGTAACTATATTGATATAAAAAGTAACTATGTGACTAAGAGTAACTGCACAGAAAATATACAGTCAGTAAATATATGGACGTATTTTTTGATTTTGGTGGGGCAAATGATATCATTTTTGGATCAAATTTTTTGGGGAGATATATAAAATGCTCCTCTACAATTGTGAAAAAAAAATATCAGGAAGGGTGTGCGGGTATTGAAGATGAGCCCTATATATATATATATATATATATATATATATATATATATATATATGTATATATATATATATATCCATTCCCACAAAGAACCTTTTGCTTCCCTAGCCTTATCTCATTCTTATTTCTAGAGAAACCCCAAGCCATCTTTTTGTGAAGGATAAGCTCATGGAGGCCGAAGCTAGGAGAGATCATGGATGCATCTCGCCCTAGGGTTTAGATCAAGCTTCTCTAAGGATGATTGAAGTTTCCTAACCTAATTTCTTGTTCTAACAAAGTAAGATCTTCCTCTCTACTCTAGTATTTGTGTTTTTCACTTCCTTCTCTCCTCATACATGTGCATACCTTTAGAAGTTCTTTATGGGAGGTCGTGCATGTGGTTGAAAGAACACTTTTCTTCTCTCCTTGCCCATATCTACTTTGTTCTTGAAGAAAGGGGCTACCTTGGAACTTTGGAGGGGCAAAGCTAGGGTTTTTCCTTAGAGACCTTGTTGTTTGGATGTGCACCTTTATCTAAGAGGCGAGTTATGTACTTTTCATCCCTTTTTTGCTTGCTTTTAACTTGATCCATATAGATCTTGCCCGAAAGCTTGATGTTATGGAAACAAATGAACATATGTGCACTACTTTATGTACATGCACAATATTTGTGTGTGTTTAAGATGTCCCTAGATCAAGTGAACGTTTCTTATAGTAAGGACATGAACCACGTTAGTTTTGAAGGTAAGAAAGGATGGTTTTCACTTTGTACATAACTAATTTCTCCCTTAGTATAGATCTCGGTGAAGTTACTTGGTGCTGATTTGATAGTGTGACTTAGCATATGAACCAATGACTTTCTATTATCCTTGAAACAATGGTCTTATTGAAGTAACATAAACTATGTCGTTGCCTACTAATGACCCATTTTTGGTCTCTAAATCGATGGTCTTCACTTAGTTTTAACTTCTGATATTAGTTGGTAAACTAACCAATGGATAAGTAAGTCAATAGACTAATGGTTATGTTAAGAAAAAGAGTTGATGACCTTGTTGTACATGATCTCATGGACTTGTTAAGGATAATATAATTATGGATTTACTTAGTGTGAATACCATTAACCCTACTTGATGAACTGATGACTTCACTTAGATGAATCTAGGGTTAAGTAATCAATCGATGGTCTTGTGTGTATTCATCCATAAACTGATGGGAAAACTAGATACATGAACTATTCTTTTGACTTAGACTTCAAAATATTTGAGGGTTCTCTTTTGGTTAAGTACAACAAAGATTTGATGATCCCATCCTCAGCTAAGTACTTGAATAAATTGAAGGATAAGTTAGATATAAGATTTTAAGTTTTTGACTAAGTTTGGAACAGAACCGACAATCTTCTGTATGTGTAAAGATTTGATGGTATATCTATGTACACTAAGGAAATGATGGTTTAACTTAATTAATAAACTAATGATTTGCACTAAAGTACCTTGATGAACCAATGACTTTGATTTTGGTTAAGTACTGTAATAATATGATGGATTCGTTCTTGACTTTGATTTTGGTTAAGTACTGTAATAATATGATGGATTTGTTCTTGACCTATTACTCTCATGATTTAATGGACTTGATTTTGAGTAAGTGTCCAAATGAACCGATGACCTTATTGCCGGCAATGTATCCTAATGAATCGATGGGTTTTCTAGGTGAATAGAATGTTTATCAAACACTCAATATGATGGTTTATTTGCCCACTAATGATCCGATGGGTATGATTTTTGCTAAGAGCCATAATGATTTGATGGCTTTGCTTCTAGTGAAGTCCACCAATGAATTGATGGTATTGTTTTGGATTGAGTTCACTGAAGATATGAAGGTCTTGATTTTGACTAAGTACTATAATGATTCAATGGTCTTATTCATGGTTGAATCCATTAATGATATGATGGTCTTGGTTTTCAATAAGTGTCTTAAAGATTCGATGGTATTGTTTTTGGTTAGTATCTTCAATGATTCAATGGTCATCTTTTTGGATATGTGTTTTTACAATCCGATGGTCTTGATTTTTTTCCTAAATACATCAACATTTATGACATTGCTAAGTATATGAAGTGATGTTTGTTACTAAGTAATAAAATGAACCGATGGTATTACTACATGAGTTAAAAGATTAGATGGGTCGACATGGTGTACTGATAAAATGATGGTTTACTTATATATTAACCTAAATGAGATAATGAAACAAGGCTTACCTATGTAAAATGTGATAATAAAAGAATGGTCATCTATAATTTTTGATTTTTGATATGAATCCAACCTACATTGTTAGACCATTCTTGTGATGATTGAATGGTGATGGTTTAATACATCTATCATCCACTAATGATGAAATGTTGAATAGACACAATTCACATTGCTAAAGGTAACTTATTATGTTACTCTTGAGAGTGTCATAGTTATCCTTATGATTTATGAACTTTTATGCTAGGTCTGAAAGTAATAAGTATGATGATTAAATGTTAAAACCTCTGTAGGGTAATAAATGATAATGATGCACCTAAGAGAGTAGTGTTGTGTGGGTCTGAATGGCTTTTGGGCATGCTTGAGCCCTCATGGAAATATAGCCTCTTTATGAATGACATTTCTGGGGTGTTACAAACCAAAATGGAAGTAATTGGTCTCCTTTCAAGGATGACAATGGCTTGTATACTATTATTTTTTGATCAAGAATATGCTTCATACATGTTATATATTTTGGAGTTATTATATGGTCAACAATTTTGTAGAAGTGATTAAGGTTTGTATGAAAAACATGGTAGATACAACCTTAATTCACCTAATTGGCAATAACTAATCAACTGAAACCCTAATCATGTAGTGCCTTGTTCCGTAGAGCTACTATAGTGTTAGAACTTTTGTTGGACAGGGAAATGAGTATTCCATAAAATAAACTTGGAGTCGCATACTGTTGAGTATGTGTGGGTGCAGGGAGAATATATCCTTGACATCCTGATCTCAAGGTTATGGAGAACGGTTGAGTCCATGTCTCAGATGATTATGAATCTGAATATTTATATATGTGATGTTATTGAAGACAACTATGGTTGTACCTCAGATAAAAGTATTTTGAATATCCTGAGTTCTAGTGTTGTGGCTCATGCGTTAATGATGGACTAGATTGATTACAACTTGACTAATTATCATTATGGCAGACTCGTACTGACCGAGGGTGAAGAGATCTTAGGATTTCTACTCTCTTAGATCTTGTAAGGAACTAATTATGACTTCATAGTGGTCAATTGGAGGTTTGAGAGGTACGCCTCAAACTCCCCAAGACTTAATAAAAGATGTAATCTAGCCATATAACATATATGATTTGGGTTTTACACCGATTCTCAATGGATGATAACCCTTGCTCCTTTCATATATAGATGTTGACTAATGCAATAAGAGGTAGTAGCAAAGTTTATGTTGTTAAGATATGTTTATGTTGTTAAGATATGTTGATGTTGTTAAGATATGCTTATGTTGTTAGGCATGTTTATGTTAAGATGTACTGATGTTGTTAAGATATGCTTATGTTGTTAGCTATATTTATGTTGTTAGCTATACTTAAGATGTTAACTATGACTATGATTTTAGCTCACATAATCTCTTGAAAATATTGTTAATCTTTCCATCCTACTAATAAGACTCTGAATAGAACTTCTCTTAATGAAGTTTCTATATCTGATATTTCCACCCTACTAAATTATCTATTATATCTGTTTAATTCTATACTCTACTGTGAGCAATAAACGTTGTTGAAAGTTATATCTCTCACTAAGACATGAGTCTTACCTCACGGGTCACCACAACTTTTTAGGTGATTGTCAGCAGTAGCAGCAGACCCGTGGTAGTAAGGAGGAGTTATTGTGAAGGACCCCAAGAAAGATTGTTTAGATGTCTAGTGTGTCCTAGAGTCGTCCATGTACTCTTAGATCTAGACGAAAAAGTTTGTATATGATATTGCAATCGTCTCGAGTTTTTGGTAGCTATCGGATGCTTGAACATATTGTTTATGTGGATAACATCTTTTGTATATTTTTTTTATAGCTGAGGCCACAAAACTATTGCGAAAGGAACCTAGTTTGATATATGAATATATAAAAGATGTTGGAATTTTATATAAATGTTCTTGGACGTGTTTGTGGAGTCCAAATGAATTTTAATTTTTCCCTTTTTAGGGAGATTAATTAATGATCGACTGTGTTTTGAATTTGAGTAATCTTAGTGGCGTGTCACAATTTTTATTGTCTAAAAGGTGACACATAGTAAAGTTTTTTATTGGTTTGATTGTAGCAAGCATACTACGTGTTTCATAAGATACATCTCGAGTAATATGCAAACAAAAAAGAAGTTGCTAATAAAAAAATTGGATGAGTTAATTATGAATAATAAAAAGAGGTAATCGTATTATAATAGATATCGCTATGAACATGTCTGTTTTATGACATAAAATACTCAATCTTACAGTATGCCTAAATTACAGTAAAAGTTCTAGATGCCCAAAGAAGTAACAAAAACTTTAAGATATAACATGTTACCCCAGAGATGTATTAAAAACTTTAAAACTATCACGATACAAGTTAACAAATGGGCCTGCTCGTAAAATAATAATATGCTAAATAATTTTTTTATAAAGAGAGCTGAATAATAAAAAATTTGTGCCACTGATATGGTGTGTAAATAAATAGCCAGACCATTAAAATGATTTGTATAAAAGCAGCCGCTCTATTGATACGCTGATAAGCGGGTGGCTTATCATATGGATACATAATTTTTTCTTTACAAAATTGGGTTTATAGGGGATGCACCATGCACATGATGCATGCTTACGATGTACTGGAAAAGAGAAAGTTGTAATTTGATACTAAAGAAGATAATCAACTTGGATGTGGGGACGGTCAAGTATCTAGAACAAAATGATCTTTCACTCTTCAATGCATCTATAGTTTGACTTTTCATTTCCAAGAATTTTATATTATATGACTTCTCCGGGCTCTCGTTTCGTGGTGTATATAATAATCAGACTTCTTTGCTCCTTTCACTAAGTGACAAGTAGAACAACAAAAGCAAACTACGACTGCGCCTGTCATGGTCGACACTTCTCTTCGTCATAAGGCCATCGGTCTCCTAGCCTTGTTCGCTTTGATTCTTCTGGCAGAATCATCCTCACACGGTGATGTATGTCGCATCTTATTTTCGTAAAAACTAATAGGATCCTAGTTGTATGAAGATATTTGATTGCCGTCGATCTATGACATGTAAATCTCTTTCCAATCCGGAGTTATGTTGTGATGTGTGCACTTATGGTTCTAGCAGCACTTCTACTGCTGGATATCACATTGTAAGTATATAATGTTACTATGCGCTAACACTAAAATGCCTCTTAATCTTAAGATGATGTATGGAAAATAAGTCTGCCAGCTAGCCACAAGAGAGATATGTTGTGTCATTCATGTAGATACCAGTCCATCAACTAATTTTAGGTCTCTATTCTCACAGATGTACAACCAGGGAGATCTTACTCCAGATCGTAAGTATATACAATCTTAATTATAATGTATATTCATTATTTTTATACAATCTAAGAAAACAAGGACGCAAGAAGATAATAACATTGCTATATATCGTCACATTGCAGAGTGTCCGGGCAGTTGCGCGTTCCGGTGCTCCGCGGCGATTGACAAGAGACTGTGCCAATTCTACTGCAACGTGTGCTGCAGGAAGTGCCTTTGTGTTCCGTCCGGGACATCCGGCAACGGGGATGACTGCCCATGTTACAAGAACTACAGTATAGGAAGGGAAAATTGTCCTTGAAATTTTTTGTTTCACAAACTCTAGAATAAACAAATATGTAAATCGTAATTTTTTTGGAAAATGTTTGATTACATGCGAGTTAGCTTATACTGCTGGTTTGGCAGTTGAATGTATGCGAGTTAGCCTATACTGCTGGTTTTGGAGTTATGCATGGTATAACAACAAAAAGTAAATGATTACCTCCCGAGATAACTGCTGTGCGCCTTCTGAATAGACCAGTAAATAGATATCCGGAATCGGCAAATTCAATCCGGATTAGAGTACGAAATTTTGAAAAAAATCCGACATTTGCATAATCCGAATTAGATTTAAGATATCAAATTTCATATCTGAAAATTTCGGATATGACTATTTCCGCTCCGAAAAAATTAGAAATCCGACAAATATATACATATTTTATCAAATATATATTATCTATATATAAAAACATAAAGATATAGATATTTTATCATATATATTCATAGTGATATCAATGTTATCTATATAAATGTATTAATAACAATACATTTATATTTTTTGGTTCGGATCGGATATTTATCCGAATTATTTGTTGGATCGGATTCGGATACTATCACAGGATATCCGTCGGATATCGGATAGGAAATTTTTTTTAGATTCGGATATCGGATATAGTAGTATCCGCTCCGTATTCGATCCGTTTCCAGATCTACTTATGAAGATACATATAGAAACCACAAATGTTTTACAGGCGAGGAGCATGACAAGAGTAAGAGTGGGGCCACAAATATCATGGAATAAAAAATAGCAAACATACTTTAAATCAATGACGCAACTCTATTCCTGAAGTACTAGGGAAGGACGGAACATTGAAGGAAATGAAGAGGAACGGATGGAAAAGAGTGTATTTTAAGCCATTATGCTCCCATTCTCTCCCCTTCGAATCTAATGAGAGGCAATAGGAACAGAAAAGGCTTAGCAAGAAAAATATTAGAATGGTTGGAGAGAAATATAAAATGTGTGAGATAATATAAAATATGATGGAAAAATTAGTATAGCCCACAACTAATGGATGGAGAAGATCTAGTATGACACATACTTTTTACCTCATTTGGAGGTACATATAGAATGTTGGATGATTATCTTTAAAAAAAATGTCAAAAATAGAATGAAAGAAAACAAAAATAAACTTCCATTTACAAAAAACTTAAATTTTTTAGATGTTTATTAGAAAACTTGAAAATTATGATATTCTTATACAATTATAAAAAAGTAAAAGAAAGATGGAGAATTGGAGAAAATGTGTTGGACTGTGAAGGGAAGTGGGGCAAAGGGTTGTAGGTGGGCCTTTTAAAATTGCAAGGAGGTTGCTCGCCTTTTTGACAACTTGGTTTAAATACATAAATGAAATATTTTTTGAAAAAACTAAAATATCAAGAGAACTACTTTTATAATAAATGAATATAAAAAGAGAATTTTCCTATTTTATATCACCAAGGTTCCATGTTACTAGATAGTTTATATATTTACATTGTTGTTCATATTCTCCTTTCCTTCTCCTACCATGCTACCAAACATACTAATATAGGTGCCCCCTTCCTTCCCTTTCCCTGTCCTTCATTCACCATATATCAAACATAGTGGGAAAAAGACTTAGGTTGTTTGGTTAGTCAAAGTGATGAGAAAGAGAGGGGAACAATGATGAATGGAGGGAGAGAGAAGGGAGGAAGAAAGTCTTAGGTTGTTTAGTTAGATAAAATGATGGGGATATTGAGGGGAATATAGGGAAATGAAAGAAAAAAATTAAGTATATTTTCAACCACTTCTCTCCCCATCGAATCGGAGTAGAGAAAGCAAAAAATTTATGGTCAAGATTAGTGAAGGCAGCAAGGCCTAATGGCATTGATGTTGATTTCCTTAAACATAAACGAGAAAGATTTGACAAAAACATATTTGAAAGGTTAGAGGAAATTATGAATATGGGAGGAAAAATATAATTAATATGACAGAAAAATCAATATATTCCACAAACAATGAAAAACAAAAATCACTTTAAGGTCACCAGGAATGGCCCAATCTCACAAACTTATGCTTCACTGACGATTTCATCTTATCTAGAGACGCGGTAGTTGCTTTGGCCTCAAATATCTTTAAGTGTCTGAAGGTGTTTAAGGATGTGTCAGGGAAAATGTTAGCCAAAGAGAAGTCTTTAGCTTCCTCTTCAAAAACAATGAGGTGGTACTATGTAGAGATATAAATAGAAGGTTGGGCATCATACGTACAGAAAATATTAGGAAGCATCTGGGCATTCCTATTCTACATGGGAGAGCCAACAAGGCTTTATATCTCAATACTATCAATTCGATTGAGGCTAGAATCTCCTCTTGAACCAACATGTCCCTTTCCTTTTGCTGGAAGAGTTACTCTGGCGAGGTTAGTACTAAACTCAATTCCAACATACCTCATGCAAACTTCACTACTGTCGGTATCATTATGTGATAGAATCAACACCATTATCGTTATCGAGAAATTCAGATAAGGTGGTTCATCTAATCGTACAAGGATCAATACAATTGTTTGAAAGAATATTGTAGCCCATGGATAGGAAGGAGGGTTGAGCATTAAATCAGCAAGCACTACTACAGAAATGGCTTATAACGTCACTTTTAAAGGCATCAGTTGTATAATAACACCGATGCCTAAACCCTAAAGTGTCAGTTAAATAAAAAAACCGACATCTATCTCTGAAGGGCGAACAGACACGTGTATCGCTTTTATTTAGCGTCGGTTCCTTAATAAGCAACCGACGCCTAAAATTAACCGCCAAATACAAATATCCCAGTGAAAAAAATTACCTTCAAAATTTAACATACATCGTCGGTTGTTAAAAAAGAAACCGACGACTAAAGGTTTTCTGCGAGACAAAAATTTGATCAATTTTTATCGTCGGTAGTCTTACAATAACCGACGTCGTTGTGTTTTCACGCGCTTAACTGTGAACATTTTCACCTCCCTTTAGCGTCGATTTTTATACGGAAACTGAAGACTATGGGCTTATTTCGAGAACATTTATTTTTGTCAGCATATAAAGATAGACGTCGGTTTTTTTAGTTGGAACCGACAACTATAATTGAACAATAGTGTCAGTTTCTTGTTGGCAACCGACGCCTATAGTTTATAGGCGTCGACTTTGTTTAATAACCGATACCTATTGTTTACTTAACAACACCCGCGCGAGCCATACTCTTCCCCTTTCTCTGTTTCATTCATTCTCGCGCGATTGAGCGTTAGGTCCGGCGATTTCTCTGCTCACCGCCGCTCGCTGCTCCTCTGCCCCCGCCTCCACCGCCGCTTGCTGGTCCCCTACTCGCCGTTGCCGCTCTCTGCTCTGGCCGCTGCTCTCCAGCTCACTGCTCCGGCCGCTGCTCTCCTACACCTCGTCTTCTTCCTCCACGATATGCTCGAAGGGCTTTTCCTCCACGTCGTTGACAGGTAGGCTGGTGCTCTTCTTCCTCCACCTCTTCTTCTTCCAAAGGGATAAAAGCAAGACACGACTTGTGGGATGGACACAACCATGGCTGTGTTGTCCGACCACGACCGTGCTGGTCGACCATGACCGTGGTCGGCCGACACAGCCATGGCCATGGCTAGCCTATACGGCCGTGGTCGGCCAACACAACCATGGTCGTGGCCAGCCCACACGGTCGTGGTCTTGCTTTTATCCATTTGGTAAGGAGGGATCTGGAAGAAGAAGATACATTCACAATTTAATATTAATGCTTGACCTTATTCTGTAAATTTGATGCATGTTGAATTAAGATATTAAAACCCTAATACACATTTCACCATAATTTTGAAATAACTATATTGTTGAAATCTTGTGATCAATCTATGTAAGATATTAAAACCCTAATGTTAAATCTCTATTTTTGTAGTGATGTGTCACCCTAACATCTACGTAAATCCCTATTGTATGATGTAAATTTATGATAATGCATGCGCTAGTTTAAAATTTTGAAATCAATTATGAATCTCTCCATCCTAGGTCATACTAATTTATGTGTAATCTTTATCTTGATGATGAACATGCATGGACACTCGAAATGTTGAAATTAATGTTATAGAATGACAATAAATGTATTTGTTGGCCTAGAAACCCGTCCAAGATTTACTCATTAGGAGCAAATCTTGGATAGTCCCTAGTTTGGGACTGTTCTTGAACACCTAATCTCACTTAGGTTGTAAGTGTATAATGTGTATTGGTTTTCAAGAAAATTTTGACAACATTTTCCCGTTTGTTCTCTAAGTACATATGTACTTGGAGAACAGCGGGGAAATGCTGCCAAAATTTTCTTGAAAACCCAATACACATTATACACTTACTAGTGAGATTAAGTGTTTAAGAATGGGATAGGTGGTACACTTTTATTATATATAAGAATGACAACACATGTATTTGTCGGCTTAGAAACCCGTCCAAGATTTACTCATTAGGAGTAAATCTTGGATAGTCCCCGATTTGGGACTGTTCTTGAACACTTAATCTCACTTAGGATGTAAGTCCATGATGTGTATTGAGTTTTCAAGAAAATTTCGGTAGCATTTCCCTGTTTGTTCTCTACGTACATATGTACATGGAGAACAGCGGGGAAATACTGTCAAAATTTTCTTGAAAACCCAATACACATTATACACTTACTAGTGAGATTAGGTGTTCAAGAATGGGATAGGTGGTACACATTTATTATATATAAGAATGATAGAACATGTATTTGTTGGCCTAGAAACCCGTCCAAGATTTACTCATTAGGAGTAAATCTTGGATAGTCCCCGATTTGGGACTATTCTTGAACACCTGATCTCACTTAGGATATAAGTGTATAATGTGTATTGGGTTTTCAAGAAAATTTCAGTAGCATTTCCCCGTTTGTTCTTTAAGTACATATGTACTTGGAGAACAACGGGGAAATGCTGACAAAATTTTCTTGAAAACCCAATACACATTATACACATACTAGTGAGATTACGTGTTTAAGAATGGGATAGGTGGTACACATTTATTATATATAAGAATGACATCACATGTATTTGTTGGCCTAGAAAACTAGCCAAGATTTACTCATTAGGAGTAAATCTTGGATAGTCCCCGGTTTGGGACTGTTATTGAACACTTATTCTCACTTAGGATGTTTTAACCATTAATATATATAAGACCTTAAATCCTAAAGTTTTAACCATGCATAAACTCTAATATGTTAACCCTAGACCTTAATCTTGTTGTAATATATACTTGTTTTCTCTTTGATCATAGAATAGATAGATCATGGATGTCCATTCGCAATCGCTGCACCCCAGAATTTATTTCTGGTCTTGATCTGTTTATTAGATTTGTCGAGGAACATAGGAAACAACATGGAGATATGTTCTACTATCCATGTAGGCATTGCGGTAACAACTTGAAAGTCAGCACTGGTAATGAAATCAAAAGTCATGTGATGTGCAACGGGATTGTACAAGGCTATACACAATGGCACTAGCATGGAGAGATTTCAAACCCAAAACCACTGGATGTCGATAACAGTGCTTGTGTGGAAGAAGAAATTGCCTCTGATGATGTAGATGTGAACAAACCAGTTCCAGTAGACATCGTTGATGCGATGCTGGATAGTTGTGGGGTAGAGCACACTGATCCACCTCCCATGTTTAGAAACATTGTGCATGATGCTGAAATACCGTTATACACAGGTTGTACTAAGTTTATGAAGCTTAGCGCTGTGTTGAGATTGTATAAGCTGAAAGCTAACAGTAGATGGAGCGACAAAAGCTTCCCGTCATTGTTGTGTTTGTTGAAAGAAATGCTTCCTGAAGGAAATGAGCTGCCAATCTCAACATACCAGGTAAAGAAATTGTTGTTCCCAATGAGAATGGATGCCAAGAAGATACACGCATGCCCGAATGATTGTGTATTATTTCAAAAGGACTATGTGGATTTGAAATATTGTCCAAAATGTGGTGCGTCACGGTATAAATTGATGACTTCGGGGGAGTCCAAAGCTAGTTCTCCTACCAAGGTGATGTGGTATCTACCTATAATATCATAGTTTCAATGCTTGTTTGCCAATTCGATAGATGCGAAGAATTTGAGGTGGCATGCAGATGTTAAGAAAAATAATGATGGGATCCTACGACATGCGTCTAATTCCCCACAGTGGAAAAAGATTGATCTATTGTACCCTAAATTTGGTGAAGAAGTCAGAAATCTAAGACTTGGGCTTTGTACAGATGGGATGAATCCGTACGGGACATTGAGCAGCCAACATAGCACTTGACCAGTCATTCTTGTTATATACAATCTTCCTCCCTGGTTGTGTATGAAAAATAAGTACGTTATGCTGTCGTTGTTGATATCGGGACCTAAACAATATGGAAATGATATCGATGTATATCTTAAACCTCTGATTGATGACTTAAAGTAACTCTGGGGTGAATGTGTGATGACCTATGATGTTTCACAAAGAGAGACATTTCATTTGCACGCTATGTTGTTTTGCAATATTAATGACTTTCCAGCATATGGGAATTTGTCAAGATATAGTGTCAAAGGAGATAAAGAGTGTCCTATATGTGAAGAGAACACTGATTCAACAAGAGTAAAATATGGCGGAAAGACTGTATATCTTGGTCATTGAAGGTTTCTTCCAAAATTCCATCCGTATCGTAGGAAGCGCAAAACATTCAATGGATGGAATGAGGAACGGAGTACACCTAAACCTATACCAGGGGTGGTCGTTTATGAAAGAGTAAAAGACTTTGTCAATGAATTTTGTAAGAGATCACAATGTACTATGGCCACACAGAATGGCAAATCTTTATTCAAGAAGAGGTCAATATTTTGGGATCTTCCTTATTGGAGTTATTTGACAGTCAGGTATTGTATTGATGTCATGCACGTTGAGAAAAATGCTTGTGATAGTGGCATTGGTACTTTGTTGAATATACCAGGTAAGACTAAAGATGGGATAAAATCTAGACTGTACCTACATGAAATGGGAATACGGTCAGAATTAATAGAATCACATGAAATGGGAAATCGGAGAACATACTTACCTCCCGCTTGTTACACGTTGTTTAGAAAGGAGAAGAAAGCTTTTTGTGAATGCTTGGTAAATGTTAAGGTGCCACAGGGTTACTCATCCAACATCTATAGATTGGTATCAATGAAAGATCTAAAGTTGATAGGTCTTAAATATCATGATTGTCACACTCTAATGCAACAAATATTGCCTGTGGCAATTCGATCTATATTACCATAGCATGTAAGGTTTGCAATCACCAGACTTTGTTTCTTTTTCAATAGTCTTTGCAGCAAAGTTATTGACCCTGTTACTCTCGATAATTTGCAAAGAGAAGTAGTTGTTACCCTATGTCAGCTTGAGATGTATTTCCCTCCTTCGTTCTTTGATATCATGGTACATCTTGTTTTCCACTTGACTAGGGAAGTGAAAATGTTGGGACCAGTTTTCTTGCACTGGATGTATCCCTTTGAACGATACATGAGCATTTTTAAAAGTGATGTTCGAAACTATTATCGGCCTGAAGGGAGTATTATTGAGGGTTATGTGGCGAGAGAGGTTATGGATTTTTGCAATGACTTTCTCAGTGGTAATGACACTCCTGGTAATGACAAGAATATTGAGGAGCAATTTGGCAAAGGAATTTTGGGGTCACGGGTGAAAGTAATCAGCCGTGAGTAGTTGGAACAAGGTCACTTGTATATTTTACACAACATGGACTAAATGAGTGTTTATATCGAGGAACATACCAATTTCATCAAGAGACAATATCCTCGAGCCAATTCAATGTGGCTTGCTAGACAGCATAACAAGACATTTATTAAGTGGTTTGAAGATAAAGTCTTACATCAACTATCTCAAACACCAAATGATATTACTAAAACTATCAAATGCCTCACCTTTAAACTAAAATTGAATGTTATGTCTTATGAAGGGTATGACATTAATAGATTCACATATTACACAAAGTGCCAAGATGATAAGAGTGTCATCCAAAACAGTGGGGTCACCCTTCAAGCGTCAACTATGTTTTTTGCAAGTGCAAAGGATAAGAGTCCACGTGAAGCTAAAATGGCATATTACGGTGTCATTGAAGACATATGGGAGTTTGACTACATATATTTCAAAATTCCGTTCTTCAAATGTAATTCGGTTGATAACACCAAAGGAGTTATAGTGGATGAATTGGATTTCACTTTAGTGAACTTTGCAAAGATTGGCGAGAAGGGTGAACCATTCATATTGGCATCACAGGTGAAACAAGTATTTTATATCGATGATCCTACAAATGATAAATTGTCGGTTGTTATTCATGGTAAAAGACAGTTCATTGAAGATCCTATAGATGCAGAAGAGTACTATGATAAGTATGATGACTCCAGTCCATTCTTAGTTGGGTTGCCAACACCACCAAATATTGAAGCTAATGGTGACTTGTATGTGCGCGAAGATCACAATGAAGGATTGTGATAAAAAATCGCAATATTAGAGACATGTTTATATTTTTTATATGTTTTATTTTTCTGAATGTGAACTTTGCAATGTGAATTACTTTACAATGTGAATGTGAACTTTACAATGTGAATATGAACATTTAGATGGCTGAACATTCTCCTGATGACCATGTTGATGATTACCGTGAGGGTGAGGACATCAATGCACCACCTCACAAGGTAATTTTTAAAAATATATCATATATTTCTATCTATATGTCCATTTATAGTTATATCCTGTAAGTGTGTTTATTTTGTCAAATTTTAGGTTGATGATGCACATGTACCCTCTGAAGCACTTGAGGCACTTGATGAGCAGTACCAAAAAGTTAACAAGAGAAGGGGCATCACTACAATGAAGAAGTTAACATCACTAAGGGGCAATGGACCCAAACTGGTTGTGGATTTTGATAATGCAGGAAATGCAATTGGAGTGAACCGCAATTCATTTGTTTCATATCTTGGGTATGTTACTCGTAGCCATTGTGGTTGTAAGATAGATTCTTGGCATAAAGTTCCTAAGGGGAAGAAAGACTTAATATGGAAGGATTTATGAATGAATTATTATTATTTGCAATTCTATTTTGTAGATTACTAATTTTTTGTATACTAGTTAATAGCAATTCTATTTTGCAGAGTATATTTGTATTGGATGAAAAGCTGCATCGTAAATGCGTGATGTAATGATGTGGGAGGGTCCTAAGGAACTATAGGACAAATCTCACATGAGAATACGATAAAGAAGGTGACAAGAGGAAGAAGACAACCGCTGAACAGTGGAACTTCCTGGACCCAGAAGAATGGGACGCGTTTGTTGCTTCAAGAAAAACTGATGTATTCAAGGTATTAGGCGTCACTCCCAATTTAATTAATATACGTTGTATTCACCTATTCAAGATTAACATTTAGTGTTACTAACCAAATCAATGTGCATACTAACTAGGTCCTCAGTGAGGCACAAAGAGCAAGGCGTGCACTGAATGTGCATGACCACACAATAGGTCCAAAGGGCTATGCAGGCGTTCACCAAAGACTACAAGCTGAGCCTACTATTTAGTCTGCTGCTACTCAGGAGCCCCCTACTATAGGTACCACACCTTTGCCTCGCCATGATGTCTGGATAGCTGGGAGGCAAAATAAGAAGGGAGAAATAAAGAATCCCACAACTGCTGAGGCAACTTCAAAAATGATAAAATACAACTCTTAGAGCAATCATTCGAATATTGATTATTTGTGGTGTTTACTTACTTATCAATTTCTATTGATGGTGATTAGCGGGAGTTGCACGAGCTGAGGAAACAAGGCAAGTTCATCCCTGAGGGCACAAGGGATGAATTGACAGTTGCTCTAGGTAACCCAGAGCATCCTGGACGTGTTAGGGGTCCATGCGCTGGTGTGGACATCAAAGCATTCTTTGAGCCATCCCAACACAAACATGTCCCAAAAGTGGGAATTTCACAAGAAGAGGTAACCTATTCTTTTTTTACAATGTTACTGTAAAGGGGAATTCAATAATCAGAAGCTAACATTTCTTTTATCCATGTATAGGTAGATAAGATAGTTGATAGGAGAGTCGATGAAGTAGTTGATAAGAGAGTCAAGGAAGCAGTTGATAAGACACTCCCTGAAGAAATGAGCAAGTGGCAGACATATCTGACTGCCACTCAGATAGTACCTTTGGCATCCCTCTCTACTCCTACTGTAGAGGTTGGGAGTAATCCTATAGACCCACCACCTAGCACATCCGCTGTAAGTATTTTTATGATATAGTAGCTAGTCTTTTCAAGATGATATGTTTTCAAGATGATATGTATATATGTATATAACATTCTTTATGTAAATTTGTAGGGGTTGAATCCATGCCATCTAAAAAGTAAAGAATATGCCATTGCAGAGGCGTCTACTTACCCACCCCTTCCAGTGGAAATGTTTCATGGGTCTCCATTACCAGATGGTTGGGCTCGTATGAGCCCGCTACATATATTCCCCCGTTGGATTAATCTTCCATTGCCATATGCCCACCCATATTGTGAAACGCTTGGTGAGGCAGAAGGCGGAGTGATATTATGGCCGAAAGTGGATGTCGTCTATACCGAAATTGTATGGTAAATTTACATTACGTTAAATTGTTAGTGTGTATATATGAGGTATATTGATATGAAATTATATATACAGGTTAAAATAAAGACACCCAGAGCATCTAGGCCTCCACCTCCATCTCCTACATTACCAAGTTAGATTTCACAAGACCTACTACCCCGTTAGGTCCTAATTGTAGGGGTATGGCAGTATGGTTAGGCGAACATGATATAAATTTCCCTATAATCATTTCTATAGATGCGGATGCTGCTGGTCAATCATACGAAAGCAAACTATTTATACAAGATATTTTGGAGTTGTTTCTCTATGATTGACTGAATAAATCTGTGATCACTACTACATAAAAGCCTTTTAGCGTGGTTATTTAAGCTCTTTAGTGTCAGTTTCAAAGCGACACCAAGTGGGCGCCGCTAAAGGGGGACACCTTCGGCATCGGATTCCAACCGACACCAAAATGTTTTCCACCACTGAAAATGCTCCAGCAAAGGGACTATCGGTGTCGATTGTTTACTAAACAACCGCCGCCAAAACTCTTCCCGCCACCAAAACACGCTAGCAAAGGGATTATAGGCGTCGGTTTTCTAAGCGAAACTGACGCCACATAATCTAAACCGACGTCAGTTTTGTGATAATAACCGACGCCCTATCCCTTGTCTGCCACCACGGCCGTGCTTCCCAGCACAGCCGTGGTACCTGGTCACATAGACGTCGGTTTTAGGTGGAAAACTGCCGCCATATAACATAGATGTCAGTTTTGTTCAAATAACCGACGCCTATGTTTTGATTTTTTTTGTCAGTCTGTAGACCTGCTGTGGCTGGTCGCAGGATGAGAAACCTGCAGTTCAGTTATGAACTGCAGGTTTTATGACATCTATTGATATCAGCCAACAACAGGCCACAAACCTGCAAAATTAACAACATAAATGTTCACACATTTAGCAACCTGCAGTTCCATTCAATTTTCACACATGTAGAAACATTCATGTAGCAATCTATAGTTCCATTCATTTTCACATTCACACATGTAGAAACATTCATGTATTTATCTTCACATTCACATATTCAGACACATGTAGAAAATTCATTCATTTCATGATAGATAAGGACATAAAAGAAAGGTTGTAGCATTAAAAACCCTTACAAAATAGAATGTTAGTTTATGAATTAAGTAGTATTATACCCATCATATGTAGCTTCCATAAGCAACTAGGAAGCAAATTCAGAAAAATGAACAACATGCATCTATTAATACAGACAAGTCTAGATAGATAAACAACTAAATACTACACCAACATAGTCCCGCATCAGTAACTTCGAGGCCTTTTCATTGTGGCGATCTTCTCCTAAAGTTCAGAAAAGAAAGTAGCTATGAGGATTGATTACTTTAAGACAACAAGTGTAAACACAAACCAAGACATGACAATTATATTTGTTAATTGGACCTACCGTGGTCTTATGAACTAACAGGGGCCTCATCATCAGATTCGTCTGAGCTGATATCGTCAATCGTGCGCTCATACCATCGTAGATGATCATGGGTCTCGTTGTTGATGTTGGTTATCCAAACGTTGATGGTATTATGGCCAACTAAACAGAGAAAAAGCTTGTCGCTACGACCCACTAGCATCTTTCTAGTACAATCACGCCAACCTGATTTTGATACAAGATTTCCCGCCAAATCATACTCAACCTCGATAACCTGTGAAGAACTACCAAAATTTAGGGTCACTTCACCAGGCCTATAGTGTCTTCCATTTAGAAAATGCCAATGTTTGGGTATTGTTATTTGGTTTAAGGAACGATCATCTAGGATGATGTTCAATTGTTCTATATCAGGGATCAGTAACATTGGCATAGAGGCCCAGTTCATAGTGACTGTTGTGGGTGGACAAAGACTGAAAAATATAAGTACTAACAATTGTAAGTATATATAACGATTTTATATATTTTCAAAAAAAGTAGTAGACAGAGAGTGAAAAATATAAGTATTAATGGTTTATCTTGAAAAGAAAATGATAAGCACGTCAAAAATGATAGCACGTCAAAAATGATAAGCACGTCATACAACTTTGCATAATCTTCATAGATACAATGAAATTGACACATCATAATCAAACTAATGATACTGATGTGGAACAACATGACAGACTAACACATATATAGTGCATAACAATAGCAGCGCCGAATTTACATACAACACTAGCTTAATACATATATAGTGGGACTATGGTGACGATCCCACCTGCTAAAATAGGTTACCGACAACTACATGTTACGACTGGGAGGTCGTAATTTAGCAACCGTATCCATTAGCAGGAGGAAAAAAAGATTTCACCACGAGTTAACATTGAAGAAGGTCTACTAACCTACACTAAGCTAAACAAGTTTATCAATACTAGCCTAAGGCACAAGTACCGTTTGTCGGGACAATGACGGTCGTGGAAGCTTAGTGGCCACTGGCCAGTTGAACGTGTAGTGGCCACTAAGATTCCACGACCGTCATTGTCCTGACGAACGGTACTTGTGCCTTAGGCTAGTACTGATAAACTTGTTTAGCTCAGTGTAGGTTAGTAGATCTTCTTCAATGTTAACTCGTGGTGAAATCTGTTTGTCCTCCTGCTAATGCATACAGTTGCTGAATCACGACCTCCCACTCGTAACATGTAGTTGTCGGTAACTTATTTTAGCATGTGGGATCGTCACCTTAGTCCCACTATATATCTATATAACCTTAGTGTTGGATGCTTTCTTTCTCTCAGTGCACGCCTTGCTCATTGAGCATCGTTGATAGCCTAGTTAGTTAGCACATTGATTTGGTTAGTAACACTAAAGGTTAATCTTGAATAGGTGAATACATAAAAATGTATATTAATTAAATTAGGAGTGGCACTTAATACCTTGAATTCATCTATTTTTCTTTGGGTAACAAACTCCTCCCAGTCTTTGTGGCTTCCTTCTTCCTATATGATGCGGCTTTTCATCCAGATCAAATATGCTCTGCAAATTAAATAGAATTGCTATTAACTAGTATCCTAAAAATTTTATATAAAACACACTTACATAATATAATTATAAATGAAGATATAGATAGAAACCTCAGGGATATATTATTAAAACTTACATTTTCAGGCGGTGCAAGCACGTCCTCACCCTCACGGTGATCATCAGCACGGTCATCATGGGAACATAATAAAAATATAAACATCCATGCCTCTAATATTGTGATCTTTTATCAATTAACAATCCTTCATTATGATCCCCGCGAACATACAAGTCATTGTGATCCCCAGCTTCAATGTTTGGTGGTGGTGGCAACCCAACTGAGAATGGACTGGAGTCATCATACTTATCATAGTACTCTTCTTCATCTATAAGATCTTCAATATACTGTATTTTACCATGAAGAACAACTGACCATTTATCATTTGCAGGATCATCGATATAAAATACTTGTTTTGCCTATGATGCCAATATGAACGGTTCACCCTTCTCACCAATATTTTCAAAGTTCACTACATGAAACCCAATTCATCCACTATAACTCCTTTGTTGTTGTCAACCCAATTACATTTAAAGAGTGGAATTCTGAAATCTACATAGTCAAACTCCCATATGTCTTCAATGACACCGTAATATGACATTTTAGCTTCACGTGGACTTTTATCCTTTGCACTTGCAAAAAACAATGAAGACGCTTGAAGGGTGACCCCGCTGTTTTGGACGACACTCTTATCATCTTGACGCTTTGTGTAATATGAGAAACCATTTATGTTAAAGCCTTCATAAGACATAACATTCAATTTTGGTTTAAAGGCGAGGCATTTGATGGTTTTAGTAAGATTATTTGGTGTTTGAGATAGTTGATGTAAGACTTTATCTTCAAACCACTTAATAAATGTCTTGTTATGCTCTATAGCAAGCCACATTGAATTGGATCGAGGATATTGTCTCTTGATGAAATTGGTATGTTCCTCGATATAAACACTCACTTCGTCGATGTTGTGTAAAATATACAAGTGACCTTGCTCCAACTGCTCACGGCTAATTACTTTCACCCGTGATCCCAAAACTCCTTTGCCAAAATGCTCCTCAATATTCTTGTCATTCACGGGAGCGTCATTACCACTCAGAAAGTCATTGTAAAATCCAAAACCTCTCTGACCACATAATCCTCAATAATACTCCCTTCAGGCTGATAACGGTTTCGAACATCAGCTTTAAAAACACTCATGTATCGTTCAAAGGGATACATCTAATGTAAGAAAACTGGTCCCAATATTTTCACTTCCCTAGTCAAGTGGACAACAAGATGTACCATGATATCAAAGAACAACGGAGGAAAATACATATCAATCTGACATAGGGTAACAACCACTTCTCTTTGCAAATTATCGAGAGTATCAGGGTCAATAACTTTGCTGCACAGACTGTTGAAAAAGAAACAAAGTCTGGTGATTGCAAACCTTACATGCTTCGGTAATATAGATCTAATTGCCACATGTAATATTTGTTGCATTAGAGTGTGACAATAATGAGATTTAAGACCTATCAACTTCAGATCTTTCATTGATACCAATGTACGGATGTTGGATGAGTAACCCTGTGACACCTTAACATTTACCAAGCATTCACAAAATGCTTTCTTCTCCTTTCTAGACAACGTGTAACAAGCGGGAGGTAAGTATGTTCTCCGATCGCTACTAACTACTTCTGTTAATTCTGTCCTTATTCCCATTTCACGTAGGTCCATTCTGGATTTTATCTCATCTTTAGTCTTACCTGGTATATTCAACAGAGTACCGATGACGCTATCACATACATTTTTCTCAACGTGCATGAAATCGATACAATGCCTGACTATCAAAGAACTCCAATAAGGAAGATCCCAAAATATCGAATTCTTCTTGAATAAAGACTTGTCACTCATTGTGGCCATCGTACATTGTGATCTCTTACCAAATTCATTGGCGATGTCTTTCACTCTTTCATAAACATCCTCCCCTGATATAGGTTTAGGTGCACTACGTTCCTCATTCCGTCCATTGAATGCTTTGTGCAACCTACGATACAGATGAAATTTTGGAAGAAACATTCGTTGAGCAAGATATACAGTCTTTCCGCCGTGTTTTAGTCATATTGAATCAGTGTTCTCTTCACATATAGGACACACTTTAGATCCTTTGACACTATATCCAGACAAATTTCCATATGCTGGAAAGTCATTCACATGTAAAACAACATAGCGTGCAAACAAAATGTCTCTCTTCATGAAGCATCATAGGTCATCACACCTTCACCCTAGACTTTCTTCAAGTCATCAATCATAGGTTCAAGATAAACGTCGATATCATTTCCTGGTTGTTTAGGGCCCGATATCAAAGTCGACATCATAACATACTTATTTTTCATACACAACCAGGGAGGAAGATTGTATATAACAAGCATAACTGGCCAAGTGCTATGTTGGCTACTCAATGTCCCGTATGGATTCATCCCATCTGTACAAAGCCCAAGTCTTAGATTCCTATCCTTTTCATGGAATTCAGGGTACAATAAACCAATCTTCTTCCACTGTGGGGAATCAGACGCATGTCGTAGGATCCCATCATTATTTTTCTTAACATCTGCATGCCACCTCAAATTCTTCGCATCTATAGGATTGGCAAACAAGCGTTGAAACCGTGGTATTATAGGTAGATACCACATCACCTTGGTGGGAGAACTAGTTTTGGGCTCCCCCGAAGTCGTCAATTTATACCTTGACGCACCACATTTCGGACAATCTTTCAAATCCACATAGTCCTTTTGAAATAATACACAACCATTCTTGCATGCGTGTATCTTCTTGGCCTCCATTCCCATTGGGCACAACAATTTCTTTAATCGGTATGTTGAGATCGGCAGCTCATTTCCTTCAGGAAGAATTTCTTTCAACAAAGACAACAATGACGTGAAGCTTTTGTCTCTCCATCGATTGTTAGCTTTCAGTTTATACAATCTCAACACAGTGCTAAGCTTCGTAAACTTACAACCCATGTATAACAGTATCTCAGCATCATGCACAATGTTTCTAAACATGGGAGGTGGATCGGTGTGCTCTACCCCACAACTATCCAACATCGCATCAACGATGTCTACTGGAACTGGTTCATTCACATCTACGTCATCAAAGGCAATTTCTTCTTCCACACAAGCACTGCTATCGACATCCACTGGTTTCAAGTTTGAAATCTCTCCCTGCCAGTGCTATTCTGTATTGCCTTGTACAATCCCGTTGCACATGACATGACTTCTGATTTCGTCACCAGTACTGACTTTCAAGTTGTTACCGCAATGCCTACATGGACAGTAGAACCTATCTCTAGGTTGTTTCCTATGTTCCTCGGCAAATCTAATAAACTGATCAAGACCAGAAATAAACTCTGGGGTGCAGTGATTGCAAATGGACATCCATGATCTATCCATTCTATGATCAAAGAGAAAATAAGTATATATTACAACAAGATTAGGGTCTAGGGTAAATAGATTAGAGTTTATGCATGGTTAAAACATTAGGCCAACAAATACATGTGTTTTCATTCTTATATATAATAAATGTGTACCACCTATCCCATTCTTGAACACCTAATCTCACTAGTAAGTGTATAATGTGTATTGGGTTTTCAAGAAAATTTCGGCAGCATTTCCCCACTGTTCTTCAAGTACATATGTACTTAGAGAACAAACGGGGAAGTGCTGCCAAAATTTTCTTGAAAACCCAATACACATTATACACTTACATCCTAACTGAGATTAGGTTTTCAAGAATAGTTCCAAACCGGGGACTATCCAAGATTTACTCCTAATGAGTAAATCTTGGACGGGTTTCTAGGCCAACAAATACAACACCAGTTCCTTGTTCACAACCCCATTCAACACACAATTTTATTATAAAAACACTTGTGGACAGCCATAACAACATATCAATGCTTTCTAAATTAATCAATGTATTAGGAAGAGAGACCATGACACATTAATAGCTTATGAATGTTTAGATGCATTTATACTATCAATTCCTAGGGTTTACTGAATTAGGTCAAGCATGAGGATTAGAAGCACAAATATATACAAGAACAAGATTTATTCATATCCTAAGTTAATTTACAATAGCAACATCTAAATAAGTAAACTCAAAACATTAGATAAATAAATATAATCAGCTGATAAACAAATACAAAGAAATCGATAAAAAAAGAACATCTCAGTTGATAAACAATTATAAATCAAGAGATGATTAAATAATTTTAAAAAGTAGATGAATAAATATAAAGACCTAAATTTAAATAATGTGATGAATAAAAAATCATTAGATGAACGAATGAGTAGATAAGTAATACAAATAAGTATTTAAGTAAATACAAATTAGAGTGTCTTGGTCTGGAGCTGGGAGAGAGGGCGAGACAGAGGGTTTTTGGGGATGTTTACCTCTGTTTGAGCCCAGTCGAGCGTCTTGCTCTGGAGCAGGGAGAGAGGGCAAGCAGGTAGAAGGCCAACGAGTCAGTTCAGACACGAACCCTACAGAAATCAACATTGGATACAATAAATGAAGATGGAGACCAGACTGTACTGTACTCCTAGTTGCAATAGCACACACATGGAAACCAGTAGATCAACCACATTAGAAACAGAGATGGAGACCAGACTATAAGGTACTCCTACATGTCACACACATAGCACACATATAGAAACGGAGATGGTTCCATTACCTTTGATTGGTCGGAGCAGCGGCGGAAGCAGTGGCGGCGGCGAAAGGCAGCAGGAAGGCGGCACCAGAGTTGGAGCAGTTAGAGAGCAGGCCGCCGGAGTTGGCCGGAGTAGTAAGAGAGCAGGCCGTCGGAGGCGCCGGAGCAGCAAGAGAGCATGCCACTAGAGAGCAGGAGCCCAGGCCGCTGGAGCAGCGGGCGGCAGCGGTAGAGGAGCAGAGACCAGCAAGCGGCAAGCAGCAGGTAGCCGGAGGCGAGCAAGGAGAACGGCGGCGGTGAGCAAGGAGAACGACGACGGTGCGGGGCGGCGCGGAGGGAGTCTGCTTGCTCACCAGAATCGCCAGACCCTAAGCCAATTGCAACCGGAGAGAGAAAGGGGAAGAGTCGGGCTCGCTCGCGCGCTATTAAGTTAACATTCAGTGTCGGTTATTAAATAAAACCGACACATACAACTAACGGTGTCGGTTAACCACAAACACCGATGCCTGTTCTCAATGATAATCATCGTTTTTAACTAGAAAAAACCGACGTCTATCTACATATGCCGATTAAAAAATTTGTTCTCAATTAATGACCATAGTCGTCAATTTTTTTTAAAAATCCGACGCTCAAAGGGTGTGAAAAATTTCCCACGAATAGTGTGGGAAAATCCATAAGTGTCGGTCATTGTTGTAAAATCGACGATCAAAATGTGCCCAATTTCTATTTTGCGAATAATCTTTAGTCGTCAGTTTATTAGTTAATGACCGACACCATATGTTAAATTTTGGAGGTAATTGTTTTCACAGGAAATTTTGGATTTGGTGGTTAATTTTAGGCGTCGATTTGTTATTAAGGAACCGATATCGAATAAAAGCGATACCCGTGTCTGGTTGCCCTTCACAGATTGATGTCGGTTTATTTTATGAACCGACGCTTTATTGTTTAGGTGTCGGTGTATTTATGTGACCGACACCTTTAAAAGTGACGTTATAAGCCATTTCTGTAGTAGTGGATAGAGCTATGGATAAGGTGAGATCTTGTTTATACATCCATATACCTTGTGTAGGATCTGGTGATCTGGTTTCTTATATATTAATGCATACGTAATACATGTTTTGCATCTACCTAGACAAGATATGTGCAGATTTTTATTTGAACATGTAGGATTTTTGATTCCATCTTTGATTAGTCTAGTAGCTAAAGACCCTTTGTCGGTTCAACAATACTACTGTGATGCTTTTACAAATTTTGGCCAAAATAAGAAGACGGTGATAATAGCTCCATTCAATGTGGAGTAAGTTTACTTTGCTTATAATTTGGACATAAGAAAATTAAATTTTATTGTGGATTTCAAGTTATTAATTTTTAACTTTTTTACCTCTAGTGGTACACATTGGGATTTACTAGTTATTGTCCCTGAGACGTTCACGGTCTATTATCTACATCCTAAGGGGACTAAATTGAATCCAACATATGGACACGCAATGAAAATGACATTATTCCGGTGAGAAATATTTCATTTTTATATTCGTTAACATATGTTATTACATTACTATTTAATTATGCAATTTACTGTGTTACATTAACATGTAGGGGTTTACATGAGTTCAAAAAGGTTGGAGGAAAGGTCCCCAGGAAAAAGAACCAGCCAATAATTTGGGAGAATGTGGAAGTAAGTTCCCGACTGCTATGTATATATTATTTATGTGAACTGTGCTTAATTGTATTTTTTAATATTTTATATGTTTCAATTTATAGTGTGCTACACAAGACAACTACTGGGCATGTGCATACTATGTGATGCGATTTATGCACATGATTATCAAACATGCCGCAGTGGACATCAATACCATACATGAGGTATTATATATAGTCTCATTAGATAATATGAAATATATCAATCTTATTTATATATTATTAATTATATATATATATACACCATTCTCTGTGTAGGTGTTTAAAACTGACCCCAATACAGGTAAGGCCTTATCAGATGTACATGCTCCCTATACAACGGAAGAATTAAATGATGTAATAGAAGAATGGGCAAAAGCCATACAAGTAGTGGGGGTTTTAAAATATAATTGGGATGTTGATAGCGATAATGACTAAAGGATGTTTATACACGTGTGAATGTGAAAATGAATGGAACTACAAGTTGCTACATGAATGTTTCTACATGTGTCTAAATGTTATGTGTGAATGTGAAAATGAAAGGAGCTGCAGGTTGCTACATGAATGTTTCTACATGTGTCTGAATGTTTTTACATGTGAGAATGTGAAAATGAAAGGAACTGCAGATTGCTATATGAATGTTTATACATGTGTGAATGTGAAAATTGAATGGAACTGCAGGTTGCTAAATGCGTTAATGTTGTAGGTTTGTGGCATGTTGTTGGCTGATATCAATAGATATTATAAACCTACAGTTCAAAACTAAACTACAGGTTTCTCCATCCTACTGACCAGCCACTGCAGGCCTACAAATTGATAAGAAAAAAACATCAAAACATAGGCGTCGGTTATTAGTTGAAAACCGACAACACAACCTTACAGTGTTGTTAATAGCAAAAAACCGCCGCCTAATGTGGCCAGACAACACAGCCCTATTGGCCAGCACGGCCATGGAGGCAGGTGTTATGGTGTCGGTTAATGGTGAAAAACCGCCGCCTAATGTGGCCAGACAACACGGCCATGCTGGCAACATGGCCGTGCTATCTAGCACGACCGTGGCAATAGGTGTTATGGAATCAGTTAGTACTAAGAAACTGACGCCTATAGTGCCCCTGCTGGTGCCATTTTTGTGGTGCGAATGGTTCTGGCGTCGATTTTGCCACTAATAACTGACACCTATAGTGCCCCTGTTGGCACATTTTGGGTGGTGGGAAGGGTTCTGGCTTCAGTTTTCAAACCGACGCCTAAGGGTTCACCTTTTAGTGTCGCCCACATATGTGTCGCTTTTTAACCGTCGCCAAAGGCCTTAAATAACCGACACCAAAGGTCGGTTCTGTAGTAGTGAAGGATCCAAAACATAACCCTTCTCTCTAAGAATGTATGAGACTTCTACAACCAAAGGAAGTTCCATTGGTGGCAGGTTATGGTAGCCAAATACGACCATCTAAATAACAATTGGGGGATGCATATAAGCTCGATATTATGGAAATTTATCGATAGGCTCACTGAGGAAATGAATCAAATAGTGGGGAAGTAGTACTCAACAAAGAATCAAAATTTGTCTGGATAAGTGGGTCAACATGTCCATGCTTCCCAAGTTGTAACCAAATTGCAAAATCCCTTCTAAGTTAAATGACTTAAAAACAAGCTCTATAATGTTGGGTGTAAACTGGGATGAAGGCTTCCCAAAGTGATGGTTTGAAGAGGAGACTGTGAGGAACATATTGCATAATCTTCCTCCAATTTTGGATGTAGGAGAGTACAAATTTGTATGTCTAGGTTATGATTGGGGCTAGTTTACCACCAAGATGGTGTTCAATAGACTATTGAAAGGGTTTTGACATTCTACCACATGTCCCTAGAGTTGAATATGGAACTCAAGGTGCCACAAAGAATCAAGTTCCTCTTGTGAAAGCTCTATAAAAGTGGTTAATGACAAATTTCAAATGTCCATACTAGAGGCCTCACGAATACCACCAGTTACCCAAGATGCAACAACACATAAGAGTCAACACCCACATCCTCAAAGAATGCCCACTTGTGAAGGAACTGTGGTCAACTATCTATAATAGATTGAAAGCTTACATCATCAAACCACACAAACTTCAAACTTTGGTTCACTATGAATATGAAGGGTGGCAAGGATAACAAAAAACTCCCCATATGGTTTTCAACAACCACTGACCTAATCTAGAAGTGGAGGAATGACCTTGTTTTCAATAAATCCAGTGTGAACCTTGCTGAGACAGTTTGCTAGATTGAGAGACAAGTGTAGCTTACCTTACCGAGATTCTAATATGAAATGACAACCTTGAAAAAGCACCTAAATGTGAACACCAGGTGTTCTCTACCTCCCTCAAGTGAAATCAAAGATAATGTTGATGAATCAATATCAAAGAAGCCCTCTAAGGTGGAAACCAATTTTGTTCTCCAAGATTAGGAGGGTGCATGGATTTGGGGTAGTGTGAAGGAGGTGAGAATCCAGGATGTGCTTGAAGAGGAACTCACATCCATCCTAAGGACTATTAAATCCATACTAGATATTCCATTACCAATCATCATAGAATTAGAAAACTCTATTGCATATAGCCTAATCAGTATTTTCTATATGCTCAAAACGTAAATATACACTATCGTAGTTGTAAGACCCCTAAACTTGCTTAACGATTTTAATAAGCTTAATTATCATAATTTAATTCTTAAAACTCTAATATAACCTTGTGATATGATTTTAAATCATAATACAAGCTTAACTTTCAAATTTGGTCCAATTTGGACACCATTTGAGCAAGTTATGCAATTTTATGCACAATTTGGAATTTTCTACAATTTACCCAATTGAGAGGTTTTCTTTGATATTTATCACTTGCCTTATGTTCCTTTTATATTCTCTCATCATTATTGATCTTTTTGAGCCATGGGGCACCCATTCAAACCTTGGTTTGAAGGTGTTTTCTCCAAGGATATTTTAGGGTTTACCCCTTCAAGGATGAGCTACCTTTAGTAGCTATCAACTAATGAATTATTTGTTTTGCTTATAAATTCAACAAATGAGGGATAAGAATGTGTCTATGGACGGTGGGGGAGCTTCTTGTGTGTGTTCTTGTATATTCTTAATAGTTTAATGCCATGGACACTTGGAAAGATACTAGAACTTCAACTTTTTCTTTTTCTTTTTCTTAAAGTTTCATATACTTATCCCTAAGCACCAAAACAAGCCATTTGCTCTCCAAAACTTCCCTCCTTATATAAACATTGTCCTCCCTCTGTGTTTCTATGAATTTCATATCCAAGGAAGAAGAAAGAGGGGAGCTTCTTGGAAAAAGAATCTAGGGTTGCAAATGACTTCCTTTTTGGATTTAAAAGTGTCCTTCTAGTGATCTTGACCTAAACGAGTAAGAATCCCCTTATTTTCTCCAGTTATTTCTTTTTTATACTTACTACTACCTTTCTACAGGTCGGAACCTTTCTGTTCCATGGTACAAATTGCTCTAAAGCTAAAAAACCCTACCTTTCTTGCTCCTTATGCTTAGGGTTTGCTCATTTGATGAAGAGAGGTGCTAGATGGACGAGTTTACAGCTTATGATTGGATTTTCTACCCTACCTGCTCATGTTTTCTTATGTGTGGGAGTTTATATTCTCATTAGAGGCAATTTTTATAACTTTCCCCATGTTTGTTTCTTACCATAAGCTTGCTAGCTCATGTTCTTGCTTAAAAATAATGATTCATGCACTAAAAAGCTATGCTTGACTTGGATTTCGATTTTTATAATGTTACCTATTCTGATTTCAGTTCTAGATGAACATGTGATCATATGTATGTTATTCCTAAGGTATAATATGACTTGGATCAGGTTGGTTTGACAACCTATGGTGCTATGCACCTATCAACCAATGGTCAATTTTAGGGTTTAAAGCTGTTTCTTCTATAAACCCATGACCCGATGATGGTACCATTGCAACAACCCTATGGTGTTGTCTTCATGATAACTAATGGTGGAAATCAATGGTGTCAGATGATGGTGACAACCTATGCTCACCCCCTTAGGTCAGGTTTTGTATCAATTAGAAGTTTAACGATCAACCATTAAGTACCCTACTGATGTTATCAATCAATGATGACATTAGCTTAATATTTGATGCTGATTAATGAATATAGTATTGATCTAACAACCTATGGTGATTTAATTATCACTAATGATGGTGGATCAGATCTCTACAACCTATGGTGAGTTAAGAATTGTAGTTTTAGCATCAATTAAGCCTTATACCAATGTTTTCTTGGGTCACTTAATGCAATGGTCGGACCTATACTATAATTGATGGTTTAAACATATGAACTTGACCCAATGGTCAAGATCTAATGTTTATTCCTCCAAAAAAGTGTAATGATGTCTAATGTAATATGTTTATCCTAATAATATGATTTAGATGGTTTCCTATATATGATCAACTTAAGGAGCTTACTTGTTGACAATGGATGGCTTGTTTTAAATGAACAATCAATTGTGGGTTTTACCCTACTCTCAATGAAACTTTTTGTGTTGTTAATCAAGGTATTTCTAGGGTTAAATGGTGAATCTTTCTAGATAAAAATCAAGGACTTCATAGGTGGTTTATCCAAGGTGTATACTTATGCAAACAACCAATGGTATTTCCTTTTAAACATCCAATGGTTCTGGGTGACATTGTGGTTTGATGATATGGGTTGAATGATGATGGAACAAATGGAGAGTTCCCTTAATAAGGTAGGCTTACCTATTCACTCGTATGAATAGAAGGGATGATAATTATATTGTGTTGATATGTAACCCTCATGAGGTATAGCTTGTTATACCTAGCTTTAATATAACTAAATAATGGTAATTGGGTATGAATAGTCCTTGAAGGACTAATACAATCATGGAGTACTCTATTACTATTGTTGAAACCCTAGTATGCTATAAATCGATGGTTACACCTTAATTTATGTGTGGGTTCATACTTGATAATAGTATGGAATGTGATGGTGATGCTTCACCCTATGCATCCATAATCAAATAGGGATGTTGTGAGTTAGGGTTTGGGTATGAATGCTGATTAGTAACATTAATATACTTTATATTGTTAAATCTAACTCCAGTGAAAATAGATAAATACGAGTATCCATGTTTAACCTTATTATATGATGGCATGATGGTGAAATAACCTCCTTAATATGATCATAACCTTAATGTGTTAATTGGTGGTTATCATAGCCACATGGTTGATACTTTCTTATACTAAACTTATGCATTATGACTATGATGATGGTTAATCATATCTAAATTCCTTGCATGTTGATGTGATAAAGGAATGTTCTTAATATTAACATAACCCTACTATGATTGTTTATGAATATCTCCTAGCTTATTAATGCAATATTGTGTTGATCTGGCGTATTATATGTAAGTGATGTTGTTGAGCCTTGTTATAAGGCATGCAAGACAATGATGATGGGGAATAGTATGATGGTCTTAATGGCCCTTGGGCATGGTTGAGACCTAAATGAAGTGTAATCCTCTTGTGTTGATAAGGGTTGATACCCTGTGATATTGTGAAAAGGATTTTATATCCTGTGATAGTGTGATGGTCTTAATGACCTTTGGGCATGGTTGAGCCCTGAATGAGGTGTAATACTCTTATATTGATATGGGTTGATATCCTATGATATTGTGAAAAGGATTTATATCTTATGATAGTATGATGACTAGTGTAGCCTCATGAATGGTATGTGAATAGTACCATGTGATGATGATATGAGAAATTATGTTTCACATGTTTTACATCTTTTGAAGTTGTGATATTTATATGCCTTCTAGAAGTGAATTAGGGTTTGTATGTCCACTTGTTTGATGCAACCTTAATTCACCCAATTGGCATAACTAATCAAGTGAAACTCTAATCATGTAGTGGCCTATGCCATAGATCCATCGGAGTATCAGAACTTGCTAGATGGTGAAATGAGTATTGCTAAGGGAAACTCAGAGTGCATACTGATGAGTATGCGGGGTGCTTGTCATCCTGAATTCAAGAGTTTAGGGAGGATGACTGTGATCATACCTAGCCCTTAGTTTGAGAATGGTTGCGGTCATTTCTATGTGATTATATATGTGACGAGATTGGAGGACAACTGTGGTTGTACCTCAGATGGTAGGGTATGCGTATCCACCGCCTTTCACTAGTGCCGTGACATGTACCAAGGATGGACAAGACTGTTAGAAACTTGACCTTATGTGTCGTTGTGGTGGCCCGTACTGACCGGGGGAGGAGAAGATCTTAGGAGTCCGGTTCTTCCTAGATCTTGTATGACACTGATTTTGACTTTGCAGTGGTCAGTTGGATTTTGAGTGGAATCCTCAAATTCCTAGGGCATAATAAAAGATGTAAGATAGTCGTGTAGCGTATCTATTTAGGGTTATACACAACACTTCACATTGGATGATAATCCTTGTTTCCTTTCTTTTCATTGGGATCATGTATAGTACAATAAGAGATAATAGATATGCTTATGTTGTAGTTATTCTGATGTTGTAAACATGCTTATGTTGTCAAATATACTGACACTGATGGTTATGATGGTGCTGCTAGCTATGTTTAATATTGCTAGCCATGCATAAGCAATTATAAATGCTTAAATAGCTAATCATGCTTATGCAGTTAATTGTGCTATGATGTTAGTTCTACATATGATATATATCTATTCCCTTTATTTGAGATCCCAATATTGATAGACATGTTATGTTACTAGACATATTCATGATGTCAGGGTTGCTTATATTACTAGATTGCTTGTGCTTTTAGTAAGGGATATGATTATAGTCATATTAATGATAATGATTGTTATTAGATGCAATTTGATGATATCTGAGTACATATTTATCCAAAGAAATGAATTTATTTGTTATATATATGCATTGATGATCATACTTGTTGTTAAGATTAATTTCTTAATCTGTTTAGCATACTTGAACTGTTCCGTTTGTTCAATTGATTATTAAATACTCCAACTGCTTAGTTATCTACTATTTAAAATATTGTAATCAATAAGCATTGTTGGAGGTTATATCTCTTACTGGGACATGGGTCTCACCCTTGTGGTTCGCCACATTTTTTTAGGTAATCTGATGTGATGAAAACAAACATGTGGCAGTAAAGAGAAGCTATAGTAATGAATCTTTAAGGAATTTGATTACATGTCTAGTGTGTCCTAGAGTCATCCCCGTACTCTCAAGTCTGGGCAGGGAAAGTTTGTATATGGTGTTTCAAACAAATTCGAATTTTGTTAGCATGTTAATGTTTATTGTGTGGCATATACAAATATTGTTCTCCTATGTATAGATGTTGTAGCTAAGGTGATAGAACAATTTGTATCAAATTCTTGTCATAGTATGGATACAAGATATATATTGGGCTCTTATGCAAATGTTTCTGAGAAGGTGTTGATGTTGAAATCAATTTTAATTTACCCATATTTTTGGGTATGTGGTTAATTGGTGATTGATTGTGCTTTATGTTTTGAGTAATCTCGTTTAGTGTAATGGGTTCTCACAAGTTGGTATCAGAGCTTTAGGTTCACTATGTCTACAAGGACACTAGGACTTAAGACTAGGATGATGTCTAAGTTAGGAACATGACACAAAAATATGGTGCATACTGCCTAATGTCATTACTTGGATTCCCTGGCTAGGTATTCAATTATTGAAGAAAGGTAAGTATGGAACTCTTAGATTGTTATATTTTTGATTGCTCTGATCAAGAAGTCATTTTGAGACAATCTAAAGAGCATAATCAATAAGGAATCATGGTGTGAATATCTCAATCCTACCTTCAAGAAGATGAGAATTGCATCATTATCTATCAAAACTTGAATGTTTGGTAACTATAAGAGAAAGATACAACACCATGAAATCTAAATCTGAATACAAATAAGGAAAAGAGGAGTTCTTGAAGATGTGATTCAAGAAGATAATAAAGTAAAAGACATATAAGTCTATGCTTATAAAGTGAATCAAGGTATGAAATCCACATACGATGGAAAGAACTCCTATAACAAGTACAAAATGAGAAGATAAATGAGAACAATGACAAAGGAATAAGGTGGAACCTGAGTTAATTTCAGACCAACCTATGTGTGTAAGAAAGTGTTAATGTAAAATAAGCATGGTATTTGAAAGAAATTAAGGCAGATGATCCATGCTTAATGAAGAAAATGTGGAGTATGATGATTTGCCTTTTAATAAGTGGTTGAAAAACATAATAAAATAAGAGAACATACCCAAATGTGATAAATAGTCATGAAGGAAGGAGTAATAAGATATGTTAATCATGATTACTTCTATGCTAATGGCAAGGAACTCAAAATGAAAAAGGTAAAATGAAACATTAGAAGTTGTAACCTGCATAATGAAACTAAAATTGGCTACCTTTTTACTAGTGACCCTTGAACAATGTTGCTATGATGTGGGAAGTGTGTTTCCCTTTGTGTCTTTCCTTTCTAGGGAACAACTTTCAAGTGAATCATTTCCACTTGGTATGTGTGGATTCATTGTAAACATGAGGGTGGATAGCTTATTATAGAATAAGGTTGTTTGTACTATGGTTTCAAGATCATAAAGTTTGTGATGATTTTGTTTTTGAGCCTTCCAATAATTAGGAAGAATCCTCTTTAATGCTTTGAAATTTATTATGTTGGTGAAAGTAGATGAGATAAGGATGTGAGTTCCTTATAGCACATGAGGTGGATACTAAGATAATGAAACCTAGTATCTGAGATGTATCAACAATATGAGAAATATGTGAAGGTTGGAGATGTTTATTAAATGAACATTCCAAGTGTTCTTCTCCCTTAGAGAGAGAAACAAAGTTGATTATGACATTCTAAATGTTGTTTGGAAGGAAAAACAAAAGTGATTCTATAATGTTGTGTATGGTTCAGTGATAGCTCGGCAAGACCACTATCAAGGATAGATGGTTTGTTGATCAATAGATATGTGATACCGTGTTCCTTTAAGATAAACCTATGATCAAATATCAATGCATAATAGTTAGATTGGATGACATAATTCACACGACCATGACGAATCTAACCAATGTACAAATAGAATTTATGAACAGGAGGAACAGAGTGTTCCAGTAATGTCATACAAGTTATATCAAGCTTTGAATGATGACATGTCAAAGTATTTCAAATATGGTAAAAAATATGATCAATATTTCTTCAAAAACCTTAGGGTTGCCGAAGCAGCAATAGCTATAAGACAAGTTGAACACGAGTGAGATGGGGTTAATTAAATGTCTGTATGGGATTATGATATGTCTTCTAATTAGGTTGTATAAATCCTAGTAAGGTGAAGATAATGTTTTTGTTTCACCCCTAACAAGGTTGACTATGAATGATGTTTCCTTGTATGGAATGAAAGGTACCAATGTCAACATTTCTTTTGATGGTGAAAAAGAACTGCAAAGTGTCCCAGTGTTAGTGTATCTAAAGAAAAAAGGGATGGATACATCGCTTTTTTATGCTTCAAAGAATGATATGGGACACATGCCATGATGGGTAAAAAGCTAGAAAGTATGAATTTTGAATAATGTTTTGATACAATAGATATAATTTTAGGATGATAGCTAGAATTTAAAGTTAAACATTACTACTAGAGTTGTATAGATGACACAACAAGTTTCTATGTTCCATATTTTCAAATGTCTTCTTATGTGGGGTTTTTTTGTGCTGACCCAAGATGAGATATGTATGAATGATGTTACATCACCATTGTATTCAAGTAACCATGTTAAGGTTATAGGATGAGGTGCTAAGGAAATACCATCTTTGTTTACCTTGGATTTAGGGGCGAAATCCCTGTTAGGGGTTTATAGTTGTAAGACCCCTAAACTTGCTCAATGAGTTGAATAAGCTTAATTATAAATTTAATAATTAAAACTATAATATAACCTTGTGGTATGCTTTGAAATCATAATACAAGCTTAATTTTCAAATTTGATCCAATTTGGACACTGTTTGAGCAAGTTATTCAATTTTATGCACATTTTGGACTTTTATGCAATTTACCTAATTGAGAGGTTTATTTGCAATTTATCACTTGAATTATGTTCCTTTGATATTCTCTCATCATTATTGAGCTTCTGAACCATGGGGTTCCCATTTAAACCTTGGTTTGAAGGTGTTTTATCCAAGGGTATTTTAGGGTTTACCCTTTTATGGATGAACTACCTTTAGTAGCTATCAACTAATGAATTATTTGTTTTTCTTGGAAATTCAATAAATGAGGGATAATAATGTTTCTATGGATGGTGGAAGATCTTCTTGTGTGAGTTCTTGTATATTCTTAATATTTTAATGCCATGGACACTTGAAAAGATACTAGAACTTCAACTTTTTATTTTTCTTTATCTTAAAGTTTCATATACTTATCCCTAAGAACTAAAACAAGCAATTTTCTCTCCACCACTTCCCTCCTTATACAAAACTCGTCCTCCCTCTATGATTCTGCAAATTTCCTGTCCAAGGAAGAAGAAATATGGGAGCTTCTTGGAAAAAGAATCTAGGGTTGCAATTGACTACATTTTTGGGTTTAAAAAGCTTCCTTCTAGTGATCTTGACCTATAAGAGTAAGAATCCCCTTATTTCCAAAATTTATTTCTTTGTTATCCTTCCTCCTATCTTTCTCCAGGTCAGAACCTTGTTGTTCCATGGTGGAAATTGCTCTGAAGCTCTAAAACCCTACCTTTCTTGCTCCTTATGCTTAGGGTTTGCTCATTTGATGAAGAGAGGTGCTAGATGGACGAGTTCACAGCTTATGATTAGATTTTATACCCTACCGGCTCATGTTTTCTTATTTGTGGGAGTTTATATTCTCATTAGAGGGGATTTTTATAACTTGCTCCACGTTTATTTCTTACCATAAGCTTGCTAGCTCATGTTCTTGCTTGAAAATGATGATTCATGCACTAAAAAGCTATGCTTGACTTGGATTTCAATTTTTATAATGTTCCCTATTTTGATTTCAGTTATAGATAAACCTATGATCATGTGTACATTATTCCTAAGGTATAATATGACTTGGATCAGGTTGGTTTGACAACCTATGGTGCTAAGCACCTATCAACCAATGGTCAATTTTATGGTTTAAAGTTGATCTCTTCTATAAACCCATGACCCGATGATGGTACCATTGCAACAAACTTATGGTGTAATCTTCATGAGAATTGATGGTCGATATCAATGGTGTCATATGATGGTGACAACCTATGGTCACCCCCTTAGGTCAGGTTTTGGATCAATTAGAAGTTTAATGATCAACCATTAAGTACCCTACTGATGTTATCAATCAATGATGATATTAGCTTAATATTTGATGCTGATTAATGAATATAGTGTTGATCTAACAACCTATGGTGATTTAATGGTCACTAATGATGATGGATAAGGTCTCTGTAACCTATGGTGAGTTAAACATTGTAGTTGTATCATCGATTAAGCCTTAGACCAATGATTTCTTGGGTCACTTGATGCAATGGTCAGACCTATACTGGAATTGATGGTTTTAACATATGAACTTGACCCAATGGTCAAGATCTAATGTTATTCTTCCAATGAAGTGGAATGATGGGTAATTAATAGGTTGGTCCTAATAATGTGATTTAGATGGTTTCCTTTATATGATCAACTTAAGGATCTTACTTGTTGACAATTGACGACTTTTTTAAATGAACAGTCAATTGTGGGTTTTACCCTACACTCAATGGAACTTTTTATGTTGTTAATCAAGGGATGTCTAGGGTTAAATGGTGACTCTTTCTAGAGAAAAATCAAGTACTTTATAGGTGGTTTATCCAAGGTGTTTACTTATGTAAACAACCAATGGTCTTACCATTTAAACATCCAATGGTTCTGGGTGACATTATGGTATGGTGATATGGATTGAATGATGATGGAACAAATGGAGGGTTACCCTTAATAAGGTAGTCTTACCTATTCACTCATATGAATAGAAGGGATCATAATCATATTGTGTTGATATGTAACCCTAATGAGGTACAGCTTGTTATACCTAGCTTTAATATAACTAAATGATGGTAATTGGGTATGAATAGTCCTGGAAGGACTAATACAATCATGGAGTGCTCTGTTACTATTGTTGAAACCCTAGTATGCTATAACACGATAGTTACACCTTAATTTATTTGTGGGTTCATACTTGAGAATAGTATGGAATGTGATGGTGATGCTTCACCCTATGCATAGATAATCCAATAGGGATGTTGTGAGTTAGGGTTTGGGTATGAGTGTTGATTAGTAACATTAATATACTTTGTATTGTTAAACCTAACTCTATTACAAATAGATAAAGATGAGTATTCATGTTTAACCTTCTTATATGATGGCATGATGGTGAAATAACCTCCTTAATATGATCATAACCTTAATGTGTTAATTAGTCATTATCATAGCCACATGGTTGATACTTTCCTATACTAAACCTATGCATTATGAATATGATGAGGGTTAATCATATCTGAATTCCTTGCATGTTGATGTGATAAAGGAATGCTCTTAATGTTAACATAACCCTACTATGATTGTTTATGAATATCTCCCAGCTTATTAATGTAATATTGTGTTGATCATGCGTATTATATGTAAGTGATGTTGTTGAGCCTTGTTATAAGGCATGCAAAGACAATGATGATCTTATAGGGAATAGTATGATGGTCTTAATGACCTTTGGGCGTGGTTGAGACCTAAATTAGGTGTAATCCTCTTGTTTTGATAAGGGTTGATACCCTGTGACATTGTGAAAAGGATTTTATATCCCGTGATAGTACGATGGTTTTAATGACCTTTAGGCATGGTTGAGCCCTGAATGAGGTGTAATCCTCTTGTATTGATAAGGGTTGATACCCTATGATATTGTGAAAAAGATTTATATCTTGTGATAGTATGATGAGTAGTGTAGCCTTATGAATGATAAGTGAATAATACCATGTGATGATGAGATGAGAAATTATGTTTCACACATTTTATATCTTTTGAAGTTGTGATATTTATATGCTTGCTAGAAGTGAATTAGGGTTTCTATGTCCACTTGTTTGATGCAGCCTTAATTCACCCAATTGGCATAACTAATCAAGTGAAACTCTAATCATGTAGTGTCCTATGCTATAGATCCATCTGAGTGTCAGAACTTGCCATATGGTGAAATGAGTATTCCAAAGGAAAACTCAGAGTGTATACTGATGAGTATGCAGGGTGCTTGTCATCTTGAATTCAAGTGTTTACAGAGAATGACTGCGATCATACCTAGCCCTCAGTTTGAGAACGTTTGCGGTCATGTCTCGGTGATTATATATATGATGAGATTGGAGGACAACTGCGGTTGTACCTCAGATGGTTGGGTATGCGTATCCACCTACTTTCACTAGTGCCATGACCTATACCAAGGATGGACTAGAGTGTTAGTAGCTTGACCTTATGTGTTGCTGTAGTGGATCCGTACTGACCGGTGGCGGAGAAGATCTTAGGAGTCTGACTCTTCCTAGATCTTGTATGACACTAATTTCGACTTAGTAGTGGTCAGTTGGATTTTGAGTGGAATCCTCAAATTCTGAAGGCATAATAAATGATGTAAGATGGTCATGTAGCATATCTGTTTAGGGTTATACACAACACTTCACATTGGATGATAACCCTTGTTTGCTTTCTTTTCATTGAGATCATGTATAGTACAATAAGAGATAATAGATATGCTTATGTTGCAGTTATGCTCATGTTGTAAACATGCTTATGTTGTCAAATATACTAACACTGATGGTTAAGATGGTGTTGCTAGCTATGTTTAATATTGCTAGCCATGCCTAAGTAATTATAAATGCTTAAACTTCTAATCATGGTTATGCAATTAATTGTTCTATGATGTTAGTTCTACATATGATATATATCTATTCCCTTTATGTGTGATGGCAATATTGATAGCCATGTTATGTTACTAGACATATTCATGATGTCAGGGTTGCTTATGCTACTAGATTTCTTGTACTGTTAGCAAGGAATATGATGATATTCATATTAATGATAATGATTGTTATTAGATGTAGTTTGATGATATTTGAGTAGATATTTATCCAAAGAAATGGATTTATTTGTTATATATATGCATTGCTGATCATACTTGTTGCTTTAAAATGTTGTAATCAATAAGCATTGTTGGAGGTTATATCTCTTGTTGGGACATGGGTCTCACCTTTGTGGTTTGCCACATTTTTTTAGGTAATCGAAAGTGATGAAAACAAACATGTGGCAGCAAAGAGAAGCTATAGTAATGAATCTTTAAGGAAGTTGATTAGATGTCTAGTGTGTCCTAGAGTCATCTCCGTACTCTCAAGTCCGGGCAGGAAAAGTTTGTATATGGTGTTTCAAATGAAATCAGAATTTTGTTAGCATGTTAATATTTGTTGTGTGGCATATACAAATATTGTTTTCCTATGTATATATGTTGTAGATAAGGTGATAGAACAATATGTATCAAATTCTTATCATAGTATGGATATAAGAAAGATATTGGGCTCTTATGCAAATGTTTCTGAGCGGGTGTTAATGTTGAAATCAGTTTTAATTTACCCATATTTTTGGGTATGTGGTTAATTGGTGATTGATTGTGCTTTATGTTTTGAGTAATCTTGTTTAGTGTAACGGGTTCTCACAAGTTGGTATCAGAGATTTAGGTTCACTAAGTCTACCGGGACACTAGTACTTAAGACTGGGATGATGTCTAAGTTAGGAACGTGACACAAAAACTTGGTGCATACTGCCTAATCTCATTACTTGGGTTCCCTGGCCAGGTATTCAATTATTGAAGAAAGGTAAGTATGGAACTCTTAGATTGTTATCATTTTGAGTACTCTGATCAAGTAGTCATTTTGAGACAATATAAAGAGCATAATGAATGAGAAATCATGGTGTGAATATCTCAATCCTACCTTCAAGAAGATGAGAATTGCATCATTATCTATCAAAACTTGAATGTTTGGTAACTATAAGAGAAAGATACAACACAATGGAATCTAAATCTGAACACAAATAAGGAAAAGAGGAGTTCTTAAAGATGTGATTCAAGAAGATAATAAAGTAAAATACAGACAAGTCTATGCTTATAAAGTGAATCAAGGTATGAAATTTACATAAAATGGAAAGAACTCCCATAAAAAGTACAAAATGAGAAGATAAATGAGAACAATGACAAAGGAATAAGGTGGAACCTGAGTTAATTTCAGACCAATGTATGTGTGTAAGAAAGTGTTAATGTAAAATAAGCATGGTATTTGAAATAAATTAAGGTAGATGATCCATGTTTAATGAAGAAAATGTGAAGGTTATAAATATTCATTAAATGAACATTCCAAGTGTTCTTCTCCCTTAGAGAGAGAAAGAAAGTTGACGATGACACTCTAAATGTTGTTTGGAAGGAAAAACAAAAGTGATTCTATAATTTTTTGTATGGTTCAGTGATAGCTGGGCAAGACCACTATCAAGGATAGATGGTTTGTTGATCAATAGATATGTGATACCGTGTTCCTTTAAGATAAACCTATGATCAAATATCAATGCATAATATTTAGATTGGATGACATCATTCACATGACCATGATGAATTTAGACTAACCAATGTACAAATAAAATTTATGAATAGGACAAACAGAGTGTTCCAGTCATGTCATACAAGTTATATCAAACTTTGAATGATGACATGTCAAAGTATTTCAAATATGGTCAAAAATATGATCAATATTTCTTCAAAAACCTTAGGGTTGTCGAAGCAGCAATAGCTATAAGACAAGTTGAACAAGAGTGAGATGGGGTTGATTAGATGTCTTTATGGGATTATGATATGTCTTCTAATTAGGTTGTATAAATCCTAGTAAGGTGAAGATAGTGTTGTTGTTTCACCCCTAACAAGGTTGACTAGGAATGATGTTTGCTTGTATGAAATGAAAGATGCCAGAGTCAACATTTCTTTTGATGGTGAAAAAGAACTGAAAAGTGTCCTAGTGTTAGTGTATCTAAGGAAAAAAGGGATGTATACATCGCTTTTTTTATGCTTCAAGGAATGGTATGGGACACATGCCATGATGGGTAAAAAGATAGCAAGTATAACTTTTGAGTAATGTGTTGATACAATAGATATAATTTTAGGATGATAGCTAGAATTTAATGTTAAACATTACTACTAGAGTTGTACAGATGACACAACAAGTTTCTATGTTCCATATTTGCAAATGTCTTCTTATGTGGGGTTTTTTGTGCTGACCCAAGATGAGATATGTATGAATGATGTGAAATCACCATTATATTCAAGTAACCATGTGAAGGTAATAGGATGAGGTGCAAAGGAAGTACCATCTTTGTTTACCTTGGATTTCGGGGGCAAAATCCCTGTTAGGGGTTTATAGTAGTAAGACCCCTAAACTTGCTTAATGAGTGGAATAAGATTAATTATAATAATTTAATTATTAAAACTATAATATAACCTTTTTATATGCTTTGAAATCATAATACAATCTTAAGTTTCAAATTTGGTCCAATTTGGACACTGTTTGAGCAAGTTATGTAATTTTATGCACATTTCAGACTTTTCTACAATTTACCCGATTGAGAGGTTTTCTTTGCAATTTATCAATTTAATTATGTTCCTGTGATATTCTATCATCATTATTGATGTTGTTGATCCATGGGGTGCCTATTTAAACTTTGGTTTGAAGGTGTTTTCTCCAAGTGTATTTTAGGGTTTACCCCTTTATGGATGAGCTACCTTTAGTAGCTATCAACTAATGAATTATTTGTTTTTCTAGGAAATTCAAGAAACAAGGGACAATAATGTTTCTATGGATGGTGGGGGATCTATTTTTGTGTGTTCTTGTATATTCTTAATAGTTTAAGGCCATGGACACATGGAAAGATACTAGAACTTCAACTTTTTCTTTTTCTTTATCTTAAAGTTTCATATACTTATCCTTAAGAACCAAAGCAAGACATTTTATCTCCACCACTTCCCTCCTTATATAAAACTCATCCTACCTCTATGATGCTGTGAATTTCCTATCCAAGGAAGAGGAAAGAGGTGAGCTTCTTGGAAAAAGAATCTAGGGTTGCAATTGACTTCATTTTTGGGTTTAAAAAGCTTCCTTCTAGTGATCTTGACCTAAAAGAGTAAGAATCCCCTTATTCTCTCAATTTATTTATTTTTTATCCTTCCTACTACCTTTCTCCAGGTTAGAACCTCACTGTTCCACGATAGAAATTGCTCTGAAGCTCTAAAACCCTACCTTTCTTGCTCCTTATGCTTAGGGTTTGCTCATTTGATGAGGAGAGGTGCTAGATAGACGAGTTCACAACTTATGATTGGATTTTATACCCTACCTGCTCATGTTTTCTTATGTGTGGGAGTTTATCTTCTCATTAGAGGTGATTTTTATAACTTTCTCCATGTTTATTTCTTACCATAAGCTTGCTAGCTCATGTTCTTGCTTGAAAATGATGATTCATGCACTAAAAAGCCATGCTTGACTTGGATTTCGATTTTTATAATGTTCCCTATTTTGATTTCAGTTCTATATGAACCTGTGACCATGTGTACATTATTCCTAAGGTATAATATGACTTAGATCAGGTTGGTTTGACAACCTATGGTGCTAAGCACCTATCAACCAATGGTCAATTTTAGGTTTTAAAGTTGATTTCTTCTATAAACCCATGACCCGATGATGGTGCCATTGCAACAAACCTATGGTGTTATCTTCATGATAACTGATGGTCGATATCAATGGTGTCATATGAGGGTGAAAACCTATGGCCACCCCCTTAGGTCAGGTTTTGGATCAATTAGAAGTTTAACGATCAACCATTAAGTACCCTACTGATGTTATCAATCAATGATGATATTAGCTTAATATTTGATGCTAATTAATGAATATAGTGTTGATCTAACAACCTATGGTTATTTAATGGTCTCTAATGATGATGGATCAGGTCTCTGCAACCTATGGTGAGTTAAGCATTGTAGTTGTAGCATCAATTAAGCCTTAGACCAATGGTTTCTTGGGTCACTTGATGCAATGGTCAGACCTATACTGTAATTGACGGTTTTTACATATGAACTTGACCCAATGGTCAAGATCTAATGTTTATTCCTCCAATAAAGTGAAATTTTGGCTAATTAATATGTTGTTCCTAATAATGTGATTTAGATGGTTTCCTTTATATGATCAACTTAAGGAGCTTACTTGATGACAATTGACGGCTTGTTTTAAATGAACAGTCGATTGTGGGTTTTACCCTACTCTCTATGGAACTTTTTATGTTGTTAATCAAGGGATGTCTAGGGTTAAATGGTGACTCTTTCTATAGAAAAATCAAGGACTTCATATGTGGTTTATCCAAGGTGTTTACTTATGTAAACAACCAATGGTCTTACCTTTTAAACATCTAATGGTTCTAGGTGACATTGTGGTATGGTGATATGGGTTGAATGATGATGGAACACATGGAGGGTTGCCCTTAATAAGGTAGTCTTACCTATTCACTCATATAAATAGAAGGGATGATAATCATATTGTGTTGATATGTAACCCTAATGAGGTATAGCTTGTTATACCTAGCTTTAATATAACTAAATGATGGTAATTGGGTATGAATAGTCCTTGAATGACTAAAACAATCATGGAGTATTCTATTATTATTTTTGAAACCCTAGTATGATATAACCCAATGGTTACACCTTAATATATGTGTGGGTTCATACTTAATAATAGTATGGAATGTGATGGTGATGCTTCACCCTATGCATCCATAATCCAATAGGAATGTTGTGAGTTAGGGTTTGGGTATGAGTGATGATTAGTAAAATTAATATACTGTATATTGCTAAACCTAACTCTAGTGCAAATAGATAAATAGGAGTATCAATGTTTAACCTTCTTATATGATGGAATGATAGTGAAAAAACCTCCTTAATATGATCATAACCTCAATGTTTCAATTGGTCGCTATCATAGCCACATGGTTGATACTTTCTTATACTAAATCTACACATTATGAATATGATGAGGGTTAATCATATCTAAATTCCTTGCATGTTGATGTGATAAAGGAATGTTCTTAATGTTAACATAACCCTACTACGATTGTTTATGAATATCTCCCAACTTATTAATGCAATATTGTGTTGATATGGCGTATTATATGTAAGTGATGTTGTTGAGCCTTGTTATAAGGCATGCAAAGACAATGATGATCTTGTAGGGAATAGTATGATGGTCTTAATGACCTTTGGGCATGGTTGAGACCTAAATGAGGTGTAATCCTCTTGTGTTGATAAGGGTTGATACCCTGTGATATTTTGAAAAGGATTTTATATCCCGTGATAGTATGATGGTCTTAATGACCTTTGGGCATGGTTGAGCCCTGAATGAGGTGTAATCCTCTTGTATTGATAAGGGTTGATACCCTATGATATTGTGAAAAGGATTTATATCTTGTGATAGTATGATGACTAGTGTAGCCTCATGAATGGTAAGTGAATAGTACCATGTGATGATGAGATGAGAAATTATGTTTCACACATTTTATATCTTTTGAAGTTGTGATATTTATATGCTTGCTAGAAGTGAATTAGGGGTTCTATGTCCACTTGTTTGATGTAGCCTTAATTCACCCAATTGCTTAACTAATCAAGTGAAACTCTAATCATGTAGTTCCCAGTGTTGTAGATCCATCCGAGTGTCAGAACTTGCCAGATGGTAAAATGAGTATTCCTAAGGGAAGCTCGAAGTGCATACTGATGAGTATGTGGGGTGCTTGTCATCCTAAATTCAAGTGTTTAGGGAGGATGACTATGGTCATACCTAGCACTTAGTTTGAGAATGGTTGCGTCCGTGTCTTGATGATTATATATGTGACAAGATTGGAGGACAACTGCGGTTGTACCTCGGATGGTAGGGTATGCATACCCACCTCCTTTCACTAGTGCCATGACCTGTACCAAAGATGGATTAGGCTGTTAGTAGCTTGAGCTTATGTGTCATTGTGGAGGACCCGTACTGAAGGGGGGCGGAGAAGATCTTAGGAGTCCTCTGGGCATAATAAAAGATGTAAGACAGCCATGTAGCATATCTGTTTAGGGTTATACACAAGGTTCATATTGGATGATAACCCTTGTTTGCTTTCTTTTCACTGAGGTCATGTATAGTACAATAAGATATAATATATATGCTTTGGTTGTAGTTATGCTCATGTTGTAAACATACTTATGTTGTCAAATATACTGAAACTAATTGTTAAGGTGCTATTGCTAGCTATGTTTAATATTGCTAGCCATGCCTAAGTAATTAGAAATGCTTAAACTGCTAATCATGCTTATGTAGTTAATTGTGCTATGATGTTAGTTCTATGTATGATATATATCTGTTCCCTTTATTTGAGATGCCAATATGGATAGCCATGTTATGTTACTAGACATATTCATGATGTCAGAGTTGTTTATGCTACTAGATTGATTGTGCTTTTAGCAAGGAATATGATGATAATCAGATTAATCATAATGATTGTTATTAGATGCAATTTGATGATATTTGAATAGATATTTATACAAAAAAATGGATTTATTTGTTATCTATATATGCATTGATGACCATACTTGTTGTTAAGATTAATTACTTAATATATTTAGCATACTTGAACTATTCAATTGATTATTAAATACATCAACTGCTTAGTTATCTACTATTTAAAATGTTGTAATCAATAAGTGTTGTTGGAGGTTATATCTCTTACTGGGACATGGGTCTCACCCTTGTGGTTCGCCACATTTTTTTAGGTAATCAGAAGTGATGAAAACATACATGCGACAACAATAAATCATTGAGAAAGTTGATTAGATATCTAGTGTGTCCTAGAGTCGTCCCTGTACTCTTAGGTCTGGGCAGGAAAAGTTTGTATATGGTGTTTCAAGCAAATCAGAAATTTGTTATCATGTTAATGTTTGTTGTGTGACATATACAAATATTGTTCTCCTGTGTATATATGTTGTAGCTAAGGTGATAGAACAATTTGTATCAAATTCTTGTCATAGTATGGATACAATAAAGATATTGGGCTCTTATGCAAATATTTTTGAGCGGGTGTTGATGTTGAAATTATTTTTAATTTACCCATATTTTTGGGTATGTGGTTAATTAGTGATTGATTGTGATTTATGTTTTGAGTAATATCGTTTAGTGTAATGGGTTCTCACTGTAGTAATATAGGCCAATGAGGTCCGGATGTCGAACACAGGGAAATGTGACTTCAGAAACCAGTTTTAACTGTAATGCGACCAGCTTAGGCCAAAGAAACTTGAATGATTCAGTTAATTATCTATAATAGAAAATAAATCTAAATTATTGGTTGTTGTTCTCAGTCTTGGTGAATTCCTTAGGATATTGGTTTCACCAAAGTTAACATTACACTTTAGTTCTAATACATTAATACATATCTATCCTAACCCTGGAGTAAGAACATGTAGTGAGAATTACTGGCTCTCACATTGTAATTCACTACCTAACCTAATACCAGCCCCACTCTCGTATTGATTGTATTATTAGATAGGTGTTTTATAGAATACTCTGGGTAATCTCCTTACACTTTTAAACTACATTTCTCAAAGGGTTTTATAGAACATGTATTTCTATGAAGTTCTGACCATTAATTTTCCTTTTCCAAAGCAATTAACGGCCCAAGTGCTACCTATGGTGATCAAGCATGGATAGTTCATTCCTTCACATAGAAACAAATCCAAAAATTAAGATAAATTGATGAATTAATTCATAAGAGTCTAATACAATGCATAATCAGGCTACTCCCAGGTCGTAAGGAACATGGGGATTAGCCGCTCATGGATTCCATAGTCAAAGACATCAAAGGAGAAAGAAAAAATTTGGAGAACATGAAGAACCCCTAAAGTAGACGGTTTAAATGATCCCTTCTCGTGCACATGCCAATTTTCTACCTTCTAGCTACAATTTTGTCTGCTAGAAGTGACCGAATCATCTACAACATGTCCTTCTTCGCTATCTCCTCATCTTGCTCTCAGTTGTCGTACAATGGAAAAAGACGAGATGATTAGGTTGACCGCACATCCCCTAAGTCATAGGTATGACTTAGGATGAGTTATAACCTCAATCGTTGGATTAAACAAAGCCACCATATCTACCTGATCCAAATATATTGGTACTATCGATAGGGTGTCGGTACTATCGACTCCTCTAATTGCACAACCACCTGTCAAGTTGTCGGTACTACCGACTTGGCTGTCGATAGTACTGAGTAACTTCAAAAATCTTTGACAAAAATGTTGTAACATTGTTGGTAGTATCGACTTGAATGGTGGTATATAGAGTCTTCTTGATTTCTTTTGTTTCAACCTAAGCATGTGTCAGTACCACCGACTCCAAAGTCGGTAGTACCGAGCTATATATATTCTTGTACATTCACCTAAATTCATAAAATCTGAACATAAGCTCTATCAATAGATTAAATCATTCGGAAACATTATAGCTATACTTATTTGATGCAAATGAGTATCACAAGATAATAAAAATAAATCATGCACAATTAATAAAAGGTTTGACCAAAATGTACACAAAAATCAATAAAAAATAACATGTGAAAGTGACAAATAAACAATGCATCAAACTTCCCTGAGTTTAAATGTTGCTCATCCTCGAGCAACACACTCTCAGATCCTATGAGACAAGTCAGAAAAAGGATAGACTGATATGAATATTGTTCTCAACTATCCCACTTGGCGGTCTCAAACTGGCCTTCATTAGTCACTGAATGATTAACTGCTCGATAGCAACCAAAAACATTAATTAAAGACATGCACCCTTAGATAAATGAACACTATCAAGAGCGAAGTTAATATCATACTCAATCAAGAATTTGCTTTGTGCATTATGTGATTCCCTATTCTACATTACTCTTTCCTAACAACCAATCTACTTGGAAGCAATTCTTCATATAAAAACTAATGAGGAGAAAAATCAAATTGGTGGCCTACCAATTAGAGCAATGGATGACATGAAATGTATGGCAATTGAAGAATCAAAAGTACATCCAAATCATTTATGAAAAATAAACATGAAAAACTTATATGAGTGAAAGTGAAAAAATGCATGAATCCTAATGCCTACTTTTTTCTAAATAAAATGATGCATGATTCAAATAATCTCATCAACTAAATGAAGATGAAGTAAGAGAACAAAAGAATGCATCATGTGAATCTCTCCATATCTTTCATCAGAGTTAAGGGCATCCTTTCTCCCTCTTAACTTTGAAACATTAACAAAACTTCTTTTTTTTCATTTATTGGCCCATGATTCTCGCATGCTGGAAAATTATGTGTGGACTTCACTAACACCATTCATATTTTTTTCTTTTCTTCCTTTTTTGTTTTTTTTCTACGGGTATGGATGTATATCCCTGTACTCAAATTTATGCAGAGACTGATATCCACATGATAAAGATCTGAATAACACGGAATGCATATAATATATATGAAATTACAGATGAAATTAAAATGAATTGCACACAAATTGGTATTTTTTCCCAAAATGCAATAAAAACAAACTAACTATCATGTCACCTATTGCAACAAGAGGAAATAATTTAGAGTACTTGTTCATCTTAAGGTGGTGATTCAATAATGAGTGGATGATGGGTGGAATCACATAATTAAGAGACAAAGCCTTTCATGAAAATATGATATGTCCCTCTCTAATGACCTGTGAACAAGGTAACTTTAGGATTTCTTTCTTAAATATCAATTTAAGGTCCCGTTAACTATTTGATAAATTCAAGATCAAATGCCATATTCATCAACATTCCATGAATAATTAAGATGTCCATTCATATTAAATGTCCTTAAGCTGACTTTCCCATACACTTCCTCTAAGTCGTGCAACTCAAGAATTTTACAACTAAGCTAACACCTCTTTAATTATTTTTTATTTCATTGCACACAACAAAAGAATTTGACATAGAAATGAACTATGAAATTAAACTCCACTCTTACACTAGATAGATGTGGATCCTACAACTTTAAAAAGAGAAACTAAAAAAAAGTTAAAACTAAAAACTAAAGAGAATAAAACAAAAGATAGAGATTATTCCAGCTACCCCAAGCTTGAACTTGACTATATCCACATAGTCAAAATTCTACTTAAGAGGTGGACCAATGTACTAGACTACATGGTTGGTGGTGGAGGCTGTGGCATGGTGGGATAAAAGGGGTAGAATGTCCCCTAAAAACTTGGCGGCTGCTGTGGTGGTGGTGTGGGTTGTGCTTGGTTTCAATAATGATAAAAGAACGACTGATGATACCCCTGCATCCATTGCAGACACATGTGCATATTCTCAGGGTTGGCCAAGAGAATTTACTCATTTTTGAATATCTCCTTCTGATTCTGGTACATCTATCCCTGCACGTCATGGATACCTACCAATGTAGTCATCTGTTGCTGCTGTTGTCCCTGTTGGATCTCCTGCAACATGCCATACATTCCCACCATGTAGTATGGGTCATCTTCTTATGATGGTAGGGGAGTGGAAGAAATGGAGGCTGCATAATGTCATGGACGCCTACATGGAACCGACCTCCTTGTGATAGGGATGGTTGGCTCCACCTCCTCCTCTTCTTATTCTTCTTCACTGTGCTCTTGTGGATGGTTTTCTACTTCAGCTGCCTCTTCTTCCTCCTCATATGATGAACTCACCATAGGCCACCACATGAGGTGGATTCCCTGCAGGTGGAAAATAACATATGGTAGTGCCCTCTCCTTATACTTTGTGCCTACACTACAACATGCATATATAGTAGTAAGGCATGTATTGATGAAGTTAGATTTCTTGAAATGCTTGAGATTAAGATTCTGGGCCCTCAGTGGTTTGACGGCAGAGAGGTCTAGGTTGAGATGGAGAGAAATCAGAGTGATCAACCCTCCAAAATGAATTGGAGGTTTACTCCCCACATGTTGCTTGACTACCATCATGTGCTGGAGAAAGAAGGTGCCAAAGTTCAAACTTCTTCTCTTAAGCTCCAACAACTTGTACAAAAAGTAGAGGTCAACCTGTTGGGTTTTCCCTTGCTCTTGATTAGATCTAGTGAAGATGGTGTTGGTGATGAGGAGATGGATAATGCGAGCAAAGGGTTGCTCGATGTCATTGACGGAGTTGGTATGCCAACTGATGTGTTGACCCTAAGGTATCTTGGATAATAACTCCCATGCTGCCAGAAAATTGAAATTATTGGGGTAGTAGAGGTCTCCTTCAGATGACCATCCATAAATGTCATTGAATTGTTGTAGTATCAAGGTGTAGTCAGTGTTGTCAAGACGGAAGTTGAATCTCCACCCCTCCATTCATCCCCATGCTTAGGGATGATACATAACTCTAGTGACACCAAGAACTCACATACGAGATCCAGGTATGTCATCCAATAGCTGAAGAAGGGACGGTCACCTACCATCCCTTGAAACTCGCAGATAATGCACAAGATTTTGACAAAGCCAATGGAAGCTATAAACTCACAGACACCGTACCATGTTGCAAACATTTCATACTTTTAAAACTCCTTGTGGATCTTCTTGATGTCAGCGTTAGGGTGGGCCATTTGGCCTTATTTGGGAACCAAGTTTGGAACCCCCACTGATGAAGAAGCCTCATGCCTTGGTGCCATCTCCAAACAAGAAAGAGGTTAAGGAAATACGAGCATGGTGTAGAGTCTGAATGCCTGGAGATTCTTGCACACACATGCTTTGAAGAGGAGTATAGAAGGTGCAAAGAGAAATAATTCACAACCCCTCCTTTTATAGCTTTTCCTGTGTCTCTGCCGCCACATCAGTACTACCAATAATGTGTCAGTATTATCGAGTTGTGGTCCCGAATCTACGTGATCAGTGGTACTGATGGTCTCGATTGGCTGGATGAGATGATGGGAATTGTCGGTCGTCGGTAGTACCAACATTCTATGAGTAGTATCGACAACCCACATATCAGTATTATCGAGCATTAGATGTGGCTAATCTTGATAACTTGTTGGCACTCCCCATGGATTGTTGACCTCAGATGTCAGTAGTACCAACTAGTTCAAATTCAGTCGATGCTTTCGAGTGGGAACTTCTTGTCTCGAACCTGGGGTGCATCCTTTTGTCAATACTATCGACCATATGTTAGTAGTACTGATTCCTTATCAGTTACTCGACCCTCTTTTCTATAGAAAGTCACTGCTATTGACATTTTGGTCAGTAGTACCAAGTTGATTTTCTCAATTTGCATGAATTCCCTGTTATGTCATTGATAGTACTGAGCTGCCTGTCGATAGTAGCAACTTTTGCAGTCGACTCCATCTTTTTCCTTGTAACCTTGTCGGTAGTACCAACTTATATTCAGCCTGCACACTACACCAAATTGATCAAGGTACCTTTTTTATATCAAACTAAGTAAAAAAAATTACAGCTACCAAACTACAAATTTGAATGCAACAAAAATGAAATATGGTTGGGTTGCCTCCCAACAAGCGCCCTGGTTTTACGTCATAGACTCGAAAATCCTAATCCCGTGATATTAGTGAAGGTCCATGAGATTCAACTCATCTTCCTTCCTAATCACATCTCTCCCAAAGTAATGGTTAAGATGATGGCCATTGACAAGAAATGGCTCAACCCCATTGCTAATCTCTACAGCTCCATGGGGAAAAGCTTTAATCACCTCAAAGGGTCCACTCCATCTAGAACTTAACTTACCAGGATGTAGCTTCAATCCAGAATTAAACAAAAAGACCTTATGCCCTAGAGTGAATTCCCTATGAAAAATATGGAGATCATGAAATTGCTTAGTTCTCTCCTTATAAATTCTTGAGATCTCATATGCATCAAACCTAAGGTAATCCAATTCATTCAACTCTAACAATCTCTTTTTTCCTGCACTATCCAAATTGTAGTTTAATTTCCTCACAGTCCAGTTAGCCTTATTCTCTAGCTCTATAGGTATATGACAAGCCCTCCCATAAATCAAACTAAAAGGAGTAGTACCTTAGGTGTCTTATAGGTGGTCCTATACGCCCAAAGAGCATCATTGAGAAACATGCTCAAATTAGTCCTATTGGTTGAAACATATTTTCCAAATTTTTTTAATCCACCTTAAGACACTTCAACTTGCCCATGAGTTAGGGGGTGATATGGAGTACCTACCCTATGTTTCACCCCATATTTCTCAAGATCGCCCCAAATTTTCTATTGGTGAAGTAAGAACTGCTGTCACTAATTATCAACCAGGACACCCCAAACCTACAAAAGATGTGTTCTTTCATAAATCTACATACCACCTAGACATCATTGGTGTGGGTTGGAATTGCTTCCACCCACTTAGATACATAGTCCACAACAAGTAATATATAAGCATTGGAATTTGAAGACACAAAAGGGCACATGAAGTCTATGCCCCATAAGTCAAACACCTCTATTTCCTAAAAAATATTCAAAGGCATTTTTTGTCATTTTGAGATATTACCTGCACCTTGACACACATCATACTGATGAACATAATTGTATGCATATTTAAAAATCGTTGGCCAATAAAAACCAAATTCTAAAACTTTGGCCGCAGTCCTAGAACTAGCATGATGACCTCCTATAGGTAAAGAATGGCAGTGTGCCAAAATAATCTAGAAGTCACAACCTGACACACACTTCCTCAGATTACCATCCCTACTACCTAATGAAGATAGGTTCATCCCATATATAATTCCTTAGGGAGTGGAAAAATCTTTTCTTCTCCTGGTTACCCAATGTATTGGTTGCTCTCCACATGCCAAGTAGTTCATAATGTTTACGAACCATGGGTCTCTACTTTTCATAGCCAAGAGATGTCATCAGGGAACTCTTCCACAATGGGTATACCAATATCATTTTCATCCACCTATTCAAGCCTAGAAATATGATCTTCCACCACATTCTCCATGTTGGCTTTATCCTTCATTTCTATATCAAATTCCTACAATAATAAAATCCATTAAATCAACCTAGTCTTGGCATATTTTTTTTGCAACAAGTATTTGATGGCTGCATGATCTGTCCATACCACAACCTTGTCCCTAATCAAATATTGATGGAACTTCTCAAAAGCAAAAACAACCACCAACAATTCCTTTTCATTTGTTGTATAATTCAGTTGAGCATCATTTAAAGTTTTAGATGCATAATAGATGACAACATGAACTTTATCTCGGCATTGGCCTAGAATAACCCCTACTACATAATCTAATGTGTCACACATCAGCTCAAAAGGTTGGCTCCAATATGGATCCTAGATAATGGGTGCAGAGATTAGCTTCTCCTTCAACACCTCAATAGATTTCAAACATCGCTCATCGAATTTAAAGTCAACATCTTTTTCGAACAACTCAGAGAGTGGTTTAGAAATATTGGAAAATCTTTGATAAAGTGGAGGTAAAATCCGGTGTGTCCTTAAAAGCTCCTTACTCCCTTCACCGATGACGATGGAGATAATTTGGAGATCACTGCTATTTTGATCGGGTCTACTTCCATGCCTCTATTGGACACCTTGTGTCCCAAGACAATTCCTTCACTCACCATCATGTGACAATTTTCCCAATTAAAAACAAGGTGAGTGTCCTTGCATCTTTGCAAAACTTTATAGAGATTGTCAAGGCAATCATTAAAGGACTCCTAGTACACCGAAAAATCATCCATAAACACTTCTAGACATCGCTCCACCATATCAGAAAAAATGGCATGCACGTATTGCTGGAAAGTGGCTGGTGCACTGCAAAGACCGAACGACATATGATGATATGCAAATGTACCACATGGACAAGTGAAGGTCAACTTCTCTTGATCCCATGTCTTGATGGAAATCTGATTGTATCCCGAATAACTATCAAGAAAACAAAAATGAGAGCAGTCGGTGAGTCTCTCTAAAATATGGTCGATAAAAGGGAGTGGAAAATGATCTTTTAGCATGGAGGCATTCAAGCATCTATAGTCTATGAAAACATGCCACCCAATCACTAGTCTAGTAAAAATCAACTCATCTTTAGAATTAATAGTGACCATTATGCCCCCTTTTTAGGAACCATCTAGGCTGTACTATCCCAGTTTGAATCTGAGATACCATATATAATATATGCATATAAAGTTTCACTAACTGTTTTTTCACACCTTATTCATGATGGGGTAGATTCGATGTTGAGGTTGTACTATGGCTTTGGCCCCTTCCTCCAGTCTGATCTTGTGTTGACAGAATCTAGGAGAGATCCCCTTTATATTTATTGACCAGGCCAATGCACCATGATGGTTCTTTAGAACCTCAAGAAATTGCTCCTCTTCTCTAACACTTAGTGTGAGATCCCGTTACACTTAATGAGATTACTCAAAACATAAAACACAATCAATCACTAATTAATCACATACCCAAAAATATGGGTAAATTAAAACCGATTTCAACGTCAGCACCCGCTCATAAACATTTGCATAAGAGCCCAACATCTTTCTTATATCCATACTATGCCAAGAATTTGATACAAATTGTTCTATTGCCTTAGCCACAACATATATACATAGGAGAACAATATTTGTATATGCCACACAAACAAGCATTAATATGCTAACAAAAGTCTGATTCATTTGAAACACCATATACAAACTTTTCATGCCCAGACCTGAGAGTACATGGATGACTCTAGGACACACTACACATCTAATCAACTTTCTCATAGATTCATTACTATTGCCCCTCTTTGCTGCCACATGTTTGTTTTCATCACTTCCCATTACCAAAAAAAATGTGGTGAACCACAAGGGTGAGACCCATGTCCCAATAAGAGATATAACCTCCAACAATATTTATTGATTACACCATTTTTAAGTAATTAAATAGTTAAGTAGTTTAATCAGATATAACAAATAAGATCAGTAGTACTGATGATTAACAAAATACATAAAGGAGAAGATAATAACTATAATCATTAGCCAGACTATCATCCTTTATCTTGTTGACAATATAAGCAATTCAGTAGCATATGCATATCTAGCATCATGAGCAAGTCTAGTAACATAGAATCTCTATCATTATGAATAAGTCTAACCACATAAGCATAGATAACAACATTAGCATGTCTAATAGGTTGAACATATCAACATCATAAGAAGAGCTAACAACATAAGCACAACTATCTGGATAAGCATGATTAGAAGTACATGCATCTCTAGTTACCAAGGCATGGCTAGCATGCTAAATATAACTAACAACATGAGATAGATAACATCATGATTATAATCAGCAGTAGCAGTATAGTTATCAACATAAACATAGCTACTGTATGTACGCATCTACAATATTAAGCATATCCACAACCTGAGTATATCTACTATCTCTTAATTGCACTATGCATCATCTTTATGTAAAGATAACAAACAAGGGTTATCATCCAACGTGAAATGTCATGTATAACCCTTAAAAAATAGCTACATGGCTGTATCACATCTTTTATTATGCCCTGGGGAATTTGAATCGTACCATTCAAAGTCCAACCGAACCCTATGAAGGGCTAATTGGTTCCATACAAGATATAGGACTGTCAGTATCCTAATATCTCTTCCCCTCGATCAGTATGAGTAAAAAGGCAGTGACATATTAAAGCTCCACATCGACATATAGTAAAGCTGCTAACAATTAGTCCACCATTGGTATAGGTCATATCACTAGAAACCAGGGTATACAAACCCAATCAATGATGTACAACCACAATTGTCCTCTAATCACATCATGTTATAATCACCAAGACACGGCCACAACCGTTCTCAATCACATCAGATTTATGAGGCATGACCATAGCCAACCTCCACAATCTGCATTGTGGATGACAAGCATATATCCTCAACCTAACACCCCCACATACTCAACAGTATGCACTCTGAGTTTCCCTTAGTAATAGTCGTTTCACCTTCCAACAAGTTCTAACACAGATGATGGCTCTACAACATAGGGCGCTACATGATTAGAGTTGCACTTGATTAGTTATGCCAATTGAGTGAATTAAGGCCGCATCAAACAAGTGGACATACAAACCCTAATTCACTTCTAGTAAGGATATAAATATCATAACTACGAAAGATATAAAACGTGTGAAACATAATTTCTCATCTCATCATCACATGTACTATTCACTTGCCAGTCATGAGTCCACACTAGTCATCATACTATCACAATATATAAATCCTTTTCACAATATCACAGGGTATCAACCCTTATCAACATAAGAGGATTACACCTCATACATGGCTCAACCATGTCCAAAGGTCATTAAGACCATCATACTATTCCCTGTAAGATCATCATTATCTTTACATCCCTTATAACAAGTCTCAACAACATCACTTACATATAATATACCATATCAACACAATATTGCATTAATGAGCTAGGAGAGATTTGTAAAAAATCATAGAAGGGTTACATTAACATTAAGAACATTCCTTATTACATCAACATGCAAGGAATCTAGATATCTTTAACACTCATCATGTTCATAATGCACATGTTTAACATAAGAAAGTATCAACCATGTGGCTATTATAACCACCAATAAACACATTAAGGTTATGATCCTATTAAGGAGGTTATTCCACCATCATTTTGTCATATAAGAATGTTAAACATGAATACTCATCTTTATCTATTTGCATTAGAATTTGGTTCAACATGATAAATTATATCAATATTACTAATCAACACGTATACCCAAACCCTAGCTCACAACATCCCCATTGGATCATGGATGCATAGGCTAAAGCATCATTATCACATTCCATACTATTCTCAAGTATGAACCCCCACATAAATCCATCAGGTTATAGCATACTAAGGTTTCAACAATAATAAGAGAGTACTCCATGATTGTATTAGTCATTCATGGACTATTCATACCCAATTACCATCATTTCGTTATATTAAAGCTAGGTATAATAAGATATACCTCATTAGGGTTACATATAAACACAATATGATTATCATCCCTTCGATTCATATGAGTGAATAGGTAAGAATACCTTATTAAGGGTAACCCTCCCTTTGTTAAATCATCATTCAACCATATCACCATACCACAATGTCACCCGGAACCATTAGATGTATAAAAGGTAAGACCATTGGTTGTTTACATAAGTAAACACCTTCGATAAACCACTTATGAAGTCCTCAATTTTTTCTCTAGAAAGAATTACCATCTAACCCTAGGCATCCCTTGATTAATGACACAAAAAGTTCCATTGAGAGTAGGTTAAAACCCACAATCAACTGTTCAATTAAAACAAGCCATCCATTGTCAAAAAGTAAGCTTGCTCAGTTGATCATATAAAGGAAACCATATAAATCACAATATTAGGACCAACATATTACATTATCCATCATTCCACTTTATTGGAGGAATAGACATTAGATCTTGACCATTGGGTCAAGTTCATATGTTAAAACCATCAATTACAGTATAGGTCCGACCATTGCATCAAGTGACCCAAGAAACCATTGGTATAAGGCCTATTTGATGCTACAACTATACGATTAACTCACCATAGGTTTTGGAGATCTGATCCACCATCATTAGTGACCATTAAGTCACCATAGATTGTCAGATCAACACTATATTCATTAATCAGCATCAAATATTTAGCTAATGTCATCATTGATTGATTACATTATTAGGGTACTTAATGGTTGATCATTAAACTTCTAATTGGTCCAAAACCTGACCTAAGGGGTGAACGTAAGTTGACATCCTTGGTCTCCATAATCAGTTGTCATAAAGACAACACCATTGTTTGTTGCAATGGTACCACAAATGGGTTATGTGTTTATAGAAGAAATCAGCTTAAAACCCTAAAATTGACCATTGGTTGATTGGTGTTAGCACCATGGGTTGTCAAAACAAGATGATCCAAGTCATATTATACCTTAGTAATAACATACTAATGATCATAGGTTCATCTATAACTAAAATTAGAATAGGGAACATTATAAAAATCAAAATCCAAGTCAAGCATAGCTTTTTAGTGCATGGATCATCATTTTCAAGCAAGAACATGATCTAGAAAGCTTATGGTAAGCAATAAACGTGGAACAAGTTATAAAAATTTCCTATAATGAGAAGATGAAACCCCACATAGAAGAAAACTCGAGTAGGTAGGGTAGAAAATCCAAGCAAAAGCTATGAACTCGTCCATCTAGCACCTTTCTTCATCAAATGAGCAAACCCTAAGCATAAGGAGCAAGAAAGGTAGGGTTTTAGATCTTTAGAGAAATTTCTACCATGGAACAAAAAGGTTCCAACATAAATAAAGGTAGGAGGAAGGATAAAAAAGAAATAAATGGAGGAAAGAAGGGGATTCTTACTCTTTTAGGTCAAGATCACTAGAAGGAAGCTTTTTAAACCCAAAAAGGAAATCAATTGCAACCCTAGATTCTTTTTCCAAGAAGGTCCCCTCTTTCTTCTTCCTTGGATTGGAAATTCACAAAAGAATAGAGGGGGTACAAGGTTTGTAGAAGGAGGGGAATTTTGGAGAGCAAATGGCTCATTTTGGTGCTTAGGGATAAGTATATCAAACTTTAAGATAAACAAAAAGAAAAAGTTGAAGTTCTAGTATCTTTCCAAATGTCCATGGCTTTAAACTATTAAAAATATACAAGAACACACACAATAATCTCCCCCACCATCCATAGAGACATCATTATCCCTTGTTTCTTGAATTTCCGAGCAAAACAAATAATTCATTAGTTGATAGCTAGTAAAGGTAGCTCATCCATGAAAGGGTAAACCCTAAAATACCCTTGAAGAAAATACCTTCAAACTAAAGTTTAAATAGGCACTAAATGGATCAAAAAGCTCAATAATGATGAGAGATTATCCAAGGATTAGAATGCAAGTGATAAATTGCAAAAAAAACCTCTCAATTCGGTAAATTGCAGAAAAATTCAAAATGTGCATAACTTGCTCAAACAATGTCCAAATTGGACCAAACTTGAAACTTAAGCTTTTATTATGATTTCAAAGCATATAAAAAGGTTATATTAGGGTTATAAGAATTCAATTATGATAATTAAGCTTATTCAACTCATTAAGCAAGTTTAAGGGCCTTACAACTATAAACCCCTAACAGGTTTTTCGCCCCCAAAATCCAAGGTAAACAAAGATGGGTACTTACTTTGCACCTCTACCTATTACATTTACATGGTTACTTACATATCATGGTGTTGTCACATCATTCATACATATCTCATCTTGGGACAACACAAAACCCCCCACATAAGAAGACATTTGCAAATGTGGAACATAGAAACTTGTTGTGCCACATGTACCAACGTTGGGACTCGATTGTCATCTTGAACTATTCTATATGTTGTATCATGCATCGCTCATAGGCTACACTCACTGAATCTTACCAAACATTGAACATCAAGTATCTATTATCATATGCAACTTTACAATGTTTTGTCTCTATGCTCCTTTAATGGTTGTGGTAATCAACAACTCAATCTACCATGTAGGCACCCCCTAGTTTTCAAGAACTTATGAGGAATATATTTTTAGAGGATTCTCCAATCATCTCAATGGTGGAGTGACCATCTATTTAGTTGAAGAATCATAAACTTGTATATAACTGTTAACAAATATAACTTCCTGATTGACCTTGTTAGGGGTGGAGCCACAACATTGTCTTCATCTTATCAGGATTCACATAACATGCTTAAAAAATGTATCATAACTCCTAGAGGATACTCTAGTCAACCCCCAACTCACTCTTGTTCAACTTGTCTCATACCTATTTCCGCTTCGGCAACCCTAAGGTTTTGAAGAAATATTGATCATATTTTTGACCATATTTGAAATACTTTGACATGTCATCATTCAAAGCTTGCTACAACTTGTAAGACATTACTTGAACACTCTATTCCTCCTATTCATAAATTCTATTGGTACATTAATTAGTCTAAAGGACATAACTCTAAACTCATCATGGTCATGTGAATTATGTCATCCAATCTAACTCTTATGCATTGATATTTGATCATAGGTTTCTCTTAAAGGAACATGGTATCACATATCTATTGACCAACAAACCGTCTATCCTTGATAGTGGACTTGCGCAACTATCATTGAAGCATACACACCATTATAGAATCACTTTTTTAAGCAACATTTAGAGGGTCGTCATAAACTCTCTCTCTTTCTCTCTCTAAGGGATAGGAATACTTGGAATGTTCATTTAATAAACATCTCCAACCTTCACTTACTTCCCATACTATTGATACATCTTGGATACTAGGATTCATTACCTTGGTATCTACCTCATGTGCTATAGGGAACTCACATCATTATATCATCCACTTTTACCAACATAAAAAATATCAAGAAATATAAGAGGAGTCTTACTAATCATTGGAAGGCTCAAAAGCAAACTCGTCACAAACTTTATGATCTTAGAATCATAGTCCAAGCAACCTTATGCTATAATAAGCTATCCACCATCATGTTTGTAGTGAATCCACTTGTACCAAGTGGAAATGATCCACTTGAAAGCTGTGCCCTAGAAAGGAAAGACACAAAGGGAAACACACTTCCCATACCATAACAACATTGTTCAAGGGTCACTTGCAAAAAGGTAACCAATTCTATTTTCATTATGCAGGTTACAACTTCTTATGTATCATTTTACCTTTTTCATTTCGGATTCCTTGCCATTAGTATAGGAATCATCATGATTAACATATCTCATTACTCCTTCCTTGATGACTATATATCACACTTGTGTGTTATCTTATTTTATTATGTTTTTCAACCACTTATCGACAGGTAAATCATCATATTCCACATTTTCCCATTAATTTGGGATCATCTCCCTGAATTTGTTTCACATGCCATGCTAATTGTTCATTAACACTTTCTTACACACATAGGTTGGTCTGAGATTAACTCAGGTTCCACCTTATTTCTTTGTCACTATTCCCATTCATCTTCTCATTTTGTACTTGTTATAGGAGTTCTCTCTATCTTATGTGGATCTTATACCTTGATTAACTTTATAAGCATAGAATTTTATATCTTTTACTTTATTATCTTCTTGCATCACATATTCAAGAACTCCTATTTTCCTTATTTGTATTTTAGATTTAGATTTCATGGTGTTGTATCTTTCTCTTATATTTACCAAACATTCAAGTTTTGATAGATAACGATGCAGTTCTCATAATCTTTAAGGTAGGATTGAGATATATAAACCATAATTTCTTATTCATTATGCTCTTTAGATTGTTTCAAAATGACTACTTGATTAGAGTAATCAGAAAGATAACAATCTAAGAGTTTCATACTTACCTTTTCTTCAATAATTGAATACCTAGCCAGGGCACCCAAATATTGAGATTAGGCAGTATGCACCATATTTTTATACAATAATCCTAATTTTGACATCATCCTAGTCCTAAGTCCTTGTGTCCCTATAGACTCAATGAACCTAAAGCTCTGATACCAACTTGTGAGAACCTGTTACACTAAATAAGATTTCTCAAAACATAAAACACAATCAATCACTAATTAATCACATATCCAAAAATATGGGTAAATTAAAACCGATTTCAACATCAGCACCCGCTCAAAAACATTTTCATAAGAGCCCAAAATCTTTCTTATATCCATACCATGCCAATAATTTGATACAAATTGTTCTATTGCCTTAGCCACAACATATATACAAAGGATAACAATATTCATATATGCCACACAAACAAGCATTAATATGCTAGCAAAAGTCTGATTTGTTTGAAACACCATATTCAAACTTTTCATGCCCATACTTGAGAGTACAAGGATGACTCTAGGACACACTTGACATCTAATCAATTTTCTCAAAGATTCATTACTATAGCCCCTCTTTACTGCCACATGTTTATTTTCATCACTTCCCATTACCAAAATAATGTGGCAAACCACAAGAGTGAGACCCATGTCCCAGTAAGAGATATAACCTCCAACAATGTTTATTGATTACAACATTTTAAAGTAATTAAATAGTTAATAAGTTCAATAAAATATAACAAATAAGATTAGCAGTACTGATTATTAACAAAATACATAAAGGAGCAGATAATAACTATCATCATTAGCCAGACTATCATCCTTTATCTTATTGACAATATCGACAATTCAGTAGCATATGCATAACTAACATCATGAGCAAGTCTAGTAACATAGCATCTCTATCATTATGAATAAGTCTACCACATAAGCATAGCTAACAACATTAGCATGTCTAATAGGTTGAACATATCAACATCATAAGAAGTTCTAACAACATAAGCACAACTATCTGGATAAGCATGATTAGCAGTATATGCATCTCTAGTTACCAAGGCATGGCTAGCATGCTAAACATAACTAACAACATGAGATAGCTAACATCATGATTATAGTCAGCAGTAGAAATATAGTTATCAACATAAGAATATCTATTGTATGTACGCATCTACAATCTTAAGCATATCCACAACCTGAGTATATCTAGTATTTCTTAATTACACTATGCATCCTCTTTATGTAAAGATAACAAACAAGGGTTATCATCCAATGTGAAACGTCATGTATAACCCTACACAAATATGCTACATGACTGTATTACATCTTTTATTATGCCCTGGGGAATTTGAATCATACCATTCAAAGTCTAACTGACCCCTGTGAAGGGCTATTCAGTTCCATACAAGATTTAGGAGAGCCGGTATCCTAAGATCCCTTCCCCTCGGTCAGTACGAGTAAAAAGGCAGTGATATATCAGTCAAAGCTTCCACCACAGTGACATATAGTCAAGCTTCTAACCACTAGTCCGCCCTTGGTATAGGTTACGGCACTAGAAACTAGGGTATACAAACCCAATCACTGAGGTACAACTACAGTTGTCCTCTACTCACATCATGTTATAATCACTGAGACACGACCACAACCGCTCTCAATCACACCAGATGTATGAGGCATGACCATAGCCAACCTCCACAATCTACATTGTGGATGACAAGGATATATCCTCAACCTTCCACCCCCACATACTCAACCGTGTGCACTTTGAGTTTCCCTTAGAAATAGTCATTTTACCATCCAGTAAGTTCTAACACTGAAGATGGCTCTATGACACAGGGCACTACATGATTAGAGTTGCACTTGATTAGTTATGCCAATTGGGTGAATTAAGGCTGCGTCAAACAAGTGGACATACAAACCCTAACTCACTTATAGAAAGAATATAAATATCATAACTAAAAAAATATAAAATGTGTGAAACATAATTTCTCATCTCATCATCACATGCACTATTCACTTGCCATTCATGAGACCACATTAGTTATCATACCATTACAAGATATAAATCCTTTTCAAAATATCACAAGGTATCAACCCTTATCAACATAAGAGAATTACACCTCATACAAGGATAAACAATGCCCAAAGGTCATTAAGATCATCATACTATTCCCTACAAGATCATCATTATCTTTCCATGCCTTATAATAAGGCTCAACAACATCACTTACATATAATACACCATATCAGCACAATATTGCATTAATGAGATAGGAGATATTCATATACAATCATAGTAGAGTTATATTAACATTAAGAAAATTCCTTTATTACATCAACATGCAAGGAATCTAGATATGATTAACAGTCATCATGTTCATAATGCACATGTTTAGCATAAGAAAGTATCAACCATGTGGCTATGATAACCACAAATTAACACATTAAGGTTATGATCCTATTAAGGAGGTTATTCCACCATAATTTCATCATATAAGAATGTTAAACATGAATACTCATCTTTATCTATTTGCATTAGAGTTAGGTTCAACATGATAAATTATATCAATGTTACTAATCAACACTTATACCCAACTCCTAACTCATAGCATCCCCATTGGATCATGGATGCATAAGATGAATCATCACCATCACATTCTATTCTATTCTCAAGTATGAATCGACACATAAATCAAGGTGTAACCATTGGGTTATAGCATACTAAGGTTTCAACAACAATAAGAGAGTACTCCATGATTGTATTAGTCATTCAAGGACTATTCATACCCAATTACCATCATTTAGTTATATTAAAGCTAGGTATAACAAGCTATACCTCATTAGGGTTACATATCAACAAAATATGATTATCATACCTTCTATTCATATGAGTAAATATATAATACTACCTTAGTAAGGGTAACCCTCCATTTGTTTCATCATCATTCAACCCATATCACCATACCACAATGTCACCCAGAACCATTGGATGTTTAAAAGATAACACCATTGGTTGTTTACATAAGTAAACACCTAATATAAACCACCTATGAAATCCTAGATTTATTCTCTAGAAAGAGTCACCATCTAACCCTAGACATTCCTTGATTATAACAATATAAAAAATTCCATTGAGAGTAGGGTAAAACCCACAATCGACTGTTTAGTTAAAACAAGCCATCCATTGTCAATAAGTAAGCTTCTTAAGTTTATCATATAAAGGAAACTATATATATCACATTATTAAGACCAACATATTACATTAGCAATCATTCCACTTTATTGGAGGAATAGACATTAGATCTTGACTATTGGGTCAAGTTCATATGTTAAAACCACCAATTACAATATAGGTCCGACCATTGCATCAAGTGACCCAAGAAACCATTGGTATAAGGATTAATTAATGCTACAAATATATGATTAACTCACCATAGGTTTGGAAATTCTGATCCACCATCATTATTGACCATTAAGTCACCATGGGTTGTTAGATCAACACTATATTCATTAATCAACATCAAATATTAAGCTAATGTCATCATTGATTGATAACATTATTAGGGTACTTAATGTATGATCATTAAACTTCTAATTGGTCCAAAACCTGAAATAAGGGGTGAACATAATTTGACAATATTGGTCTCCATAATCATTTGTCATGAAGACAACACCATCGTTTGTTAAAATGGTACCACCAATGGGACATGTGTTTATAGAAGAAATCAGCTTAAAACCCTAAAATTGACCATTGGTTGATATGTGCTTAGCACCATAGGTTGTCAAACCAACATGATCCAAGTTATATTATACCTTAGAAATAACATACACATGATCACAGGTTCATCTAGAACTGAAATCATAATAGGGAACATTATAAAAATTGAAATCAAAGCCAAGCATCACTTTTTAGTGCATGGATCATCATTTTCAAGCAAGAATAAGATCTAGAAAGCTTATGGTAAGCAATAAACATGGAGAAAGTTATAAAACTTGCCTCAAATGAGAATATGAAACCCCAAAAAGAAGAAAACTCGAGTAGGTAGGGTAGAAAATCCAAGAAAAAGCATGAACTCGTCCATCTAGCACCTTACTTCATCAAATGAGCAAACCCGAAGCATAACTAGCAAGAAAGGTAGGGTTTTAGATCTTTAGAGAAATTTATACCATGGAACAGTAAAGTTATAACCTGGAGAAAGGTAGGAGGAAGTATAAATAAGAAATAAATGGAAGAAATAAGGGGATTCTTACTCTTTTAGGTCAAGATCACTAGAAGGAAGCTTTTTAAACAAAAAAGGAAGTCAATCACAACCCTAGATTCTTTTTTCCAAATAGGTCCCCTCTTTATTCTTCCTTGGATAGGAAATTCTCAGAAGCATATAGGGAGGGAGAGTTTTTCATAAGGATGGAAGAGATGGAGAGCAAATGGCTCATTTTGGTTCTTATGGATAAGTATATCAAACTTTAAGATAAAGAAAAAGAAAAAGTTGAAGTTCTAGTATCTTTCCAAGTGTCCATGGCCTTAAACATTTAAGAATATACAAGCATAGACACAAGAAGATCCCCCACCATCCATATATACATTATTATCCCTTGTTTATTGAATTTCCAAGCAAAACAAAAAACTCATTAGTTGATAGCTACTAAAGTTAGCTCATACATGAAGGGTAAACCCTAAAATACCCTTAGGGAAAATACCTTCAAACCAAGGTTTAAATAGGTATCCCATGGATAAACATTCTTAAGAATGATTATAGAATATATAAGGAACATAATGAAAGTGATAAATTACAAATGAAACCTCTCAATTGGGTAAATTGCAGAAAAATCCAAAATGTGCATAAAATTGCATAACTTGCTCAAACAATATCCAAATTGGACAAAATTTGAAACTTAATCTTTTATTATGATTTAAAAGAATATCACAAGGTTATATTAGGGTTATAGGAATTTAATTATGATAATTAAACTTATTCAACTCATTAAGCAAGTTTAGGGGCCTTACACTTGGTGAAGCTGAGATTATGACCGGAAGTTTCTCCTCTACTGCCAAGAAAATGTACTTCAAGAGGTGGCAATGGCTTCAGATCTAACTCCAGGGGACTCAGTAAAGAAGGGACCAATGGTGGTGGGGGTGGTCCCAGATCCTCAAAATGTTTGGTATAGTAGCAAGTAAAGGTCTTGAGAAGCAAGACACACTCTTCCAAGGAACAATGTTTGGTACAATCATCTTCTATATTCATGAGACATGCCTCTAAAGGTAGCTACTATAACATACTAGATCTTGAACCCTACCTTGGAAGTTGACATTATGGACTTAGCCAAACAAGGTTGAAGGTTAGACCTATAATATGTTTAGTATAACCCCAATGAGCTAATGAATGTATAGATCACCTTAATATAAACTAATGTTCTAACATTTATCTTAGGTTTATAATGGATACATAAAATATGCCACATAACTCATTTTGGTGGTAATATGAAGATAAAAAACTTAATTGGATGCATAATTTTGATAATGGACCGTTAATGGGCCATATGACATATCTCATAAAAAGAAGTCTCAAAAGTGGAAAAAAACTTTAAATTCAAAATTTACATATCAAAATTAGACTACATGTCAAATTTCGTCCAAGTTGAACAACCTTGAAATATTAGGATAAGTTTAGGAGATAGAAAATGAGTAAAAGGCATAAGTAATGAATAATATGACTATATAACTTCAAAATATGGAAAGAATTAAAAATTCATATTCAACACATCAAAGATAACTTGTGGATAAAGTTTGGTCCAATTTGGATGTTGTTTGTGCAAGTTATGCACTTTTAGGTACATTCTGGACTTTTCTGCAATTTACCCAATTGGGAGGTTTTCTTTGTAAATTTTCACATGAATTATAATACTTATATATTCCATTACCTTTCTCTAAATTTTTAACCATAAGACACTTGGTTGCACCTTGGTTTGAAGGTGTTTCTCTCCAAGGGCATTATAGGGATTACCCTCTTTATAAATGAGCTTATCTTTAAAAGCTATCAACCAATGAGGTTATTTCTTTATTTGAAGGACGGTGGGTATGGACTAGAAGTCTCCATGTGATTTTAGGATTGAATTTTGATATACACAAAGTCTCTAAGAGCTATCCTCTTGCATGGCCATGAAATCCCTAGGCTAGGACACATGGAAAGCTCCATGGACACCTCATGCTTGACTTCTTCCTTATCCATAAAGGTTTGCATGTCCATAGGCATCCTTAGAATTGGACACATGGAAAGTAACTTTAAACCTCATTCTTGACTTCTTCCTTGTCCATAAAGGCTTGCATGTCCATGGACACCCTTATACATGACACATGGAAAGTCTCGTAAACACCTCATACTTGACCTTTTTCTTTATATAGACATATCTACCCCTTCCTAACTCTAGATTTAAAAACTCTTGCTCTCATTTATTTACTATAGCTTAGAGGATCATTCCTACTCTATTTTTCCATGAATGTGTATTCCCAAGATAAAAGGAGGTTCCTACCTTGGTGAAGAAGGCTCCTAGGGTTCCAAATTTCTCTATTTCAGATTTCTTATGTTCCTCTTTGGTGATTTTGACCAAAACTAGTAAGTTTTCTCCTCTCCTTCCCTATTTTCATATTGTTAGTCTTCCTTCCACCTTCCTCCAGTTCATAACCATGGCCTTCCATGGTGAAACCCCACCTAGAACCCATAAACACCTCATCTCCATGTTCTTTTGTTAGGGTTTTTCACCTCTAAAGTGGAGAATGTGCTTCTTGCTCGAGATATGAGCTTTGTTAGAGAAACCAACCTCTCTAAGCTTGGAAACCTTACTTAGTGGACCTTTCCACCTTCCCTAGAGGTTCTTTGGAGGCCTATACTTGGATCTAGGACTGACTTGGACTGTTTATACTCTAAAGTTGAGGTATAGTCTATCCCCTATTCTTCTATGTTGAGCAATTCACTTATGCTTATTCATTCTCTTTGTCCTATGGACATTAGCCTATACACAATGTATTTTCTTTTGAAAATCATGGTTTGTGCTAACTACCTTATTTGATATTGATCATGTGATCATGGATATTCTTTTGAACTCTTATCTTATGCTTTGTTCATGATGGAACTCTAAAAGATGACATGTGATGTCTTTTTCCCCTTATGAGGTGGATGTATATGTTGGTCACTTATGTGGTGACTAGTTTATATATTCTGACTATACTTTCTACTTGCCTCTACATTTAATATGCTATGTGATTCAGTATCACTAGAGTAGTGTAATTGCATTGGTTTTTATGACAGATGTGTTATTTCCTACCGAGCAGATGTGATATATCTTGCTCTTTTGGGATGAAAAGGAACATCATACCCAGGGAAAAATGTGTGATTCTGGGCCCATATTTTATATATTTGGGAAATTTGAAGTATTCCTTTCTCTATCAGGTTACAAGTTTATGAGACTTGGCCGCCTTTGTGTTTATGTTGTTCTAGGACTATGCTTATCTCACATGCATGCAAGTTGATGACGATTGTAGGGGTGTGTGCCCTACTTTCTTTACATGTGCTAGTATGGCACAAATTTATTGTTTTAATTATGGCAAGTATCTCTTTTGTTATTAAAAACCAATTCTCTTGATACCCACTTGGGTTGTCCGTATCTTTTTCATTGGAAGTCTTTACACTTTGATGTCCTTTATTCCATATATTACTCAATTTCCTACTTAATATGCACATACCAACCTTTGCTGATGTCATCTATTTTCTCTTCTTGCTGGGGTATGCTTCCAACCTTGGTGGAGGACAATGAGGACATGTCATGATGATATGGATATAGCTTAAGAAGTTAAAGCTATTTTCTCTTCTTGCTAGGGTATGCTTCCAACCTTGGTGGAGGACAATGAGGACATGTCATGATGATATCGATATAGCTTAAGAAGTTAAAGTTTATGGTTTAGATTTCCCTCTAATTAGATCCTTATGTTGTATCATACACGTAAACCCTTATGGCATATTATGATGTAATTTTGTAATCTTTTGTAAAAATTGAATATAGTCATTATTTTTATTTCACTTATATACTTTGGTCTTTTGCATACCATTATAATAAATTTAGAAAATTTATACCTATTCCAACATACCTTTGAGTGTGTTTGGAATGGATGTTAATTCTTCAAATTAGATTTTTAGTAAGGGGGTGATCTTTCCTCCTTACAGCTGCGGATATGCTTGGACAAGAGTGGTTGAGGATTCCTCCTCAATTGATGCTGGGTAAAAGTCCTCTTCTTTATCATCGGGAAGTTACACCACCTTTGTCAAAGATATCTCCTTTGTGTTGTCCAAGATGTCCACCGCCAGTGTGCCCTTGTGGACCTACATCATCACATGAGCCATCTCAAGAAATGGATTTTCCAAAAATAATGACACATTTTCTTGGACCTGCTGCAACATATGACATTGGCTTTAGCTTTGGAAGTCTGTATAGGCTCGAACATTAATATTTCAAATTGCTCCTCTCTGTTGTCGAATGTCAGTCTTCCTCTGCCCATCTCCAGAATCATATCAGTTGTGGCTTGGAATGGCCTCCCCATTAATAGCTCATTGTCTTGCCCATCCTGCATCTCGATGACAACAAATTCTTCTAGAAATACAAACATGTCTACCTTGACACGAACATCCTCACAAATACCATAAAGCCTCACCACAGAATTGTCTGCCAGTTGAATAGTCAAATCGCTCTTTCTAGACTCCTATAGACCTTTGTTCTTAAAGGTGGTCAAGGACATTAGATTGATGATAGCCCCAAAGTCACACAAGGCCTCTCCAAATTTCGTCTTCCCAATAAAACAAGATGTATTGAAATAACCTGGATCCTATCTTTTCAGTGGAAATGTACCCAGAATGAATGCATTGCCTTTCTCTTTTAGAACTACCACCTCAAAATCATCTATCCTCATTTTCTTGTTGATCGGATCCTTTAGAAATTTTCCATAGGAAGGGATCTTCTCAATTGCATCAATCAAAGGGATATCGACATGCAATTTTCTGAAGCTGTCTAAAAATTTCTAAAGTTTTTGATCAACCTTTTTTCCTTTCAAGCTATTTGGATAGTGTACCAACTTTACCACTTTCCTTTGATTAGGTGGGACATATGTATTTTTTCTTGTTTCATCTATTTCATCAACCTCTTCTTCAACTATCTTTTCATCTTCTATAGTATGTAGTTCTGCGGTATCCATGATCACTGCCTTGTCTTTAGCACATGTGGTCTCTCCTGTATCTGAACTAGACAGTTTGTCATTAAGTAATTTTCTACCACTATGAAGTAAAACTACCTTGACCTGCTGATTCCCATAAGGAACATTAGTGTTTGCTGGAAATCCTTACTATCTTGGCTTCTTTAAGGAAGCTACTTCCCCTGCAATTTGAGAAATCTGTGTTTCTATACTGTGGATCTATGCTCCTTGGTTGTGTAGCTCGATTTTATTTTAGCCAATAAGCACTTCATTTTGTATTACTAACTTCCCGAGCATCTCTTCAATGCATTCAATTTTACTAGGACCCCTGTACTATTGTTTACCACCAACATGTTGTGGCTTATTCAGCTATGCCTGAGATGAGTCTTGCTAGAAATTATTGGGATCCTTCTAGGAGAACTTAGGATCCTTCCTCCAAGAGTAGTCATTATTCCTATATTGTTGTTACTGTCATGCAAACCTGCACTCCTCATCTCCCCCTTCTAATGAATTTCCATCTTTCGCACACAATTTTTTAGCAATCAAGTCAATCTTCTCATTTAGTGCTAAAATAACCTTGGACTCCCCAAAACTTTTAAAAGGGTTGTAGGGCTCTCTATTTCTTCTCCCCATGTCTAGTTATTAGACATGTTCTTTAAGATTTCATGATAGTGGGCTGGATTATTATTGAGGAAGAAGCTCGCTCCTGCACTATCAAGCATAGTCCTTTCTCCCTTATGCATGCATCGTAGAAAATATTTAATTGAACTAACAAATCGATGCCATGGTGATGGACCTTCTGCAACATGTTTTAGAATCTCCCCCATGTGTCAAAATATGACTCATGAACTTGTTGTCTAAAGTTGTGGATTTTCTTGACCAGGTCATTAGTCTTCTATGGTGGAAACACCGCTCAAAGAAATCATCAATCTTTTGTTCCCACGTTTCAGTGTACTCATCATCAAGGTTATGAAACCAAGACTTAACACTGTCTACAAATGATGAGGGGAATACCTTCAAGTATATGATAGTAGCCAACACCCTATCTATCTTGATCATATCACAACTTTTGTCAAAATTTATGATATGCATCAATGTATATTCAGAGTTGTGGCCATGAAAAGGCTATGATTTGACTAATGGCACCAACCCTAGATCAATCTTGTAGCTATCGAAATTTATGGCTTATCTTTTGATTGGATCCTTTTGATCAGTTGAAGAAGATGCTTGATCCTTTCCCAGATCGTCTGTTCTTCTACTTGGTCACTCATTTATGCTTGCTCAGGTTCCTCTGGTGGCTCAGGTTCTTCTGGTGGCGGTATAGGTGGTGGAGTTCAATTAAATCTATCCACTGATCCTCCGTGCTCCCATCCTATGAGTAGGAGCTCTTCTTGACCTAAGCCCGATGGGGAGAACTCTCCATAGTCGTGGACTCGAGTATACACCATGAACTAGTAGCTACAAATAGCAAAAATGGTAGTGAGAATACAATACTAATGGTAGAAACAATAAAAATATTAAAATTCACCTTTGAATGAATAAAAGAAAAATAAAGGGGTTGGCCTAGAATGACCGAATACAACACTCGTAGTGCTAAAGTTACCATTTCCTCAGAAATGGTGCCAAAAACTTGATAGGTATTTTCTATACAATCAAAACACAAGTATACGCTATTGTAGTAATATAGGCCAATGAGGCCCAGATGTTGAACATAGGGAAACATGACTTTAAAAACTAGTACTAACAATAATGCAACCATCTTAGGCTGAAGAAACTTGAATGATTCGGTTAATTATCTAAAATAGAAAATAAATCTAAATTATTGATTGTTGTTCTCAGTCTTGGCAAATTCCTTAGGATATTGGTTTCACCATGGTTAACATTGCACTTTAGTCCTAATACATTAATTAAAATCTCTCCTAACCCTAGATTAAGAGCCTGAGTGAGAATTACCCACTCTCACAGGTAATTCACTACCTAACCTAATAACAACCCCACTCTTTTATCGATTGTGTTATTAGATAAGTGATTTATTGAATACTTTGGGTAATCTCCTCACATTTTTAAACCGCCTTTCCCAAAGGGTTTTATAGAACGTGTATTTCTATGAAGTTCTAACCATTAATTTTCCTTTTTCAAAGAAATTAATAGTCCAATTACTACCTATGCTGATCAAGCATGGATAGTTCATTCATTCACATAGAAATAAATCTCAAAATTAAGTAAAATTGATGAATTAATGCATAAGAGTCAAATACAATGCATAACTGGGATACTCCTGGGTCTTAAGGAACATGGGAATTAGCCCCTTGTGGTTTCCAAAGTTGAAGAAATCAAAAGAGAAAGAAAAAATATGAAGAACATGAAGTACCCCTGAAGTAGACGGTTCAAACAATCCCTTCTCACGCACATGCTAATTTGCTACCTTTCGACTACAATTCTTCTACTAGAAGTGCCTAGATCATCCGAAACATGTCCTTCTTCTTCACTGTCTCCTCTTCTTGCTCCTAGTTGTCGTACAATGGAAAAAGATGAGATGATTAGGTTTGGTCGTACTTCCCCTAAGTGATAGACATGACTTAGGGTGAATTAGAACCTCAGCCGTTGGATTAAACAAAGCTTTCAGATATGCCTAATCCAGACATATTGGTACTATCGAAATGGTGTTGGTACTACTGACTCCTCTAATTACATGTCCATTTCTTGTACTACCAACATGTCTATCGATAGTATTGAGTTTCTTTGAAATTCTTTGACAAAAACACTGTAACATTGCCAATAGTATCAACTTGAAAGTCAGTACTATAGTGTCTTCTCGATTTCTTTTATTACAACCTGAGCATGTGCTGGTACCACTGACTCCAAAGTCGGTAGTACCGAGTTGTATAGATTCTTGCACATTCACTTGAAATGCATAAAATCCAAACATTAGCTCTGGCAATAGATTAAATCATTCGTAAACATTAAATCTATACTTATTTGATGTAAATATCATCGAATAATAAAAGTAAATCATGCACAATTAATATGAGATTTGACAAAAATGTGCAAAAAATTGAATACAAAATAGCATGTCAAAACAATAAAAAAATAGTGCATCATAGCCTTCTACAGAATAGCAGCCCCATACCTTCCAAGTTTAAGGCCCTATCACTTTCTTTTAAAAAATTTCTACACAATAAACATATAACATTAGTTTGTAATGTGTTTCAAGATCTGCAATTTACTAGTTTATAGTCTAGAAATGGGCCACCATATCTTGAGAACCATACATAGTCCAGATTATATGTCCAACATTTTGCCTCTAGTATACTTAGAGATGAACTAGGGACAACTGAGGGGATCAATGCAACTGAGTTATCCGACAACCCAGATAAGGACAAATAAAGAATCTCTGTAGTTATAAAAAAGTAGTACATTATGAATATTTTAAGTCACTTAAGGGACATGGAATTTTATAGGAGTGTTTAGAAAAACTAGAAAAAGTTTCAAAAGAAAAAATAAGATAAATAAAATAAACTAATATTTTATGCAAAACCAAGAAGGGGATTTTATGCAACAAAGCGACCGCCCCACACCAAGGCTGGAACAACACAGGAGAAGTTTCGACTCTCTTTTGCTAGAATTCAACAGCATACAACTATCTTACATCCCTAGAAGTCACAACTTCGTAGCGGATAGCATTGCAAAACATAGCTTATTTTCCTTCTCCCCGCATGTATTCCACTGCAATAAACCACCATGACTGTCTAAAGATATCCATGTCAATATTCCATCTATTTGGCCCGTGATAGAGAATGGGATGAATAATCCATAATCTCTATGGTTTTCAAAAAAAAGAAGGAGATTTTTTAATAGTAAACTAGAAAAGCTTGAGGCTATCAAAATAAAAGAGAAAACATATAATTGGTGGAAATGCGGAAGACTATGTGGAAGTTTTGAACTAAAGAGTGCAACTAAATTTGTGAAGGACATGTTTGTTTCAAATATAGAAATATTATGGACACTACTTTTATAACAACAATAAACAAACAATGATTGGTCAATTTTTCATATCACCAATGTTCCACATCATCTAATTTTTTAGCATTTACATTATTTTCATATTTTCTTCCCTTTTTCACCCCATGCTAACCAAACAAACTACAATAAGGGTATTCTCCTCTCTACTAATTTTCTCTTCCCTCCATTTCATTTCCTCCCCTTCATTCATCATATACCAAATTTAGCGTTAGTATAATCAATCTAAAAAAGGCATCCATCACAATAATTGTGTGTTTGACAAAAGATCAAACTCTAATTATATTTGGGTTTGTCTTTGTTAATAAAGGAATAAATGTGATTATTATTAACATTTGTGAATGTAATGAGAAACTATATTGAAATTAAACTAGTTAATAACTTAGCTAGTCTGAGTTTCAAGTTGCATTATGTTTCAGGAAAAGTGGAATGGAACATACTCAAAATTAGTTTATCATTCTGACATGCTTCCTATGACTTTGAATAATAAGACCACTACTACATTTACATTGCACATGAGATTTTATCTAGAATTGAACTATGCTAGTACTGATCTAGGTACAACACAACTAGGATTTTTATAAACCTCAACCCATCCAGAATAAAAGCAATTGTATGAGACATTCTAAAACTTGAATTGTTGACCACCTCCACATCTTTATTCTCCCTCCTCCACCCTCATTGTCACTTGAGGTTTTTGGTGTAATGACTTGATTTCATCTTAGTCTTCTAATTAGAATTTGTTGAAATTATATTTTTGTTAGATTGATTTCTTGATTAAACTCGATTAATGATAGTACTTATATTATGATATGTTGAACTTAATGAGACATTAAGCATAGTTTATTTTGAGTAAGTAGGGATTGAAAAGTGAAAAATCTTTGTCAAATGAAATTAAGATCTTTATATAAGAAAATAAAAATGCAATAAGTATAATAGTATAGTAAATGATTTTTGTTATTTTATATTAGTTCATATTATTCTAAAATTTGTATATCAATTTAAATCTCAAATATAAGCACTCTTATGAAACCTTAGAATTTTGGGATGTTTCTAGATATATTGATTGGTTGAGATTTCCTAGTACACACTCAAACAACCATATTATACATATTGTAGTATAGTGGTGTAGTATTTAAATTTTGATTATTTATTAGTAAACAAAATTAGCTAAATTTTAAACGTAGTTTTTGAAATCTATTCAGTCATGATATTAAAATTTTAGATTTTATAGATGATATTTGAATAACCATCAAATGCTACTTCGACTGAGTTTATCTGTAACAACTCGTCTGACCAACCATTTTGAAAACAAAGATTAGGAATAAGTTTTGAACTTATTTATTATTATGCCAACCACCTAAATCGATCTATATTACTAACATAACACCCTAGTAGCCCTAATAGGCCATCATTCTTCTCATTATATGAAATTTGAGAGAGAGAGAGAGGATATTTAGAGTTTTGAAGAAGGAAAGAGTCAGAAATATATTGATATGGAGTTTTAGCTTCTAAAAACTCACCAATTCATGTAAGTTTTTATCAACCCTAGATAGAATTTCTCAATGAATCTTCTCTACTATGTCAGACTTCCATCCTTCCTCTGGTTTGAATAAAAAGAATGTTAAATCATCCTCTATTCTCTTTCTTCCTCTCAAGTATCCATTTTAGTATTTTTGTGTTAAAAGGAGGAAGAAAAGCAGTCACTTGTGAGGACTTGGATAGATTTTTAGAATTTCAATTCTAAGGTTACAAAAATCGAGATTTTTAACACCTCAAGTTAGTGATCAGGTCATTATTTAGACACTTAAACATGTTCAAATCTTGATTCTATCTAAGTAAAGTTCAATGAATATATTACTTGTATTAATTATTTGATTGGATAACCAATTGGGTAAATTTATGGGGAATATAATCCCAAAATTTGGGCATCTATTTGAGTATTCAGATTATTCTTTAATGAGTTGTTTTGTTTCTATCCTTCTCTATTAGTTCTAAATTCAATTATAAAGGTCTATGATAAATATATACCTGGTTTTATGACAATATTACTTAAAATCAGCCTAATAAATGATGTGCTTGGAAATTGAGTGGACACAAATGGAATAGTGTGTAAACTATATATATATATATATATATATAATATAATATAATATAACCTTATTTTTGAATATTTTGTGAACATAAATATGATTGTGAATGAGGCTCTATATAGGGTTTTAAATAGAGATATCCATATTTAGGGTGAATGATGAGGATTTGATCCTAAATAACTAATGATGTAATATCTATTTATAATTTATACATATATTATATGACAAGGGAAATGAAGGTTTTCATGTATCATCAACATCATTAATGAACCCCAATACACCATGATGAAGTTGGTGAATAATAAGGTTCTTTTGATATACTGAGCTAAGTTGACTTCTTGAAGACCCACAAAATTCAATATTAAGATGAATATGAGAGATAAATCTCGAGCTTGTGTATACCTTTTGTATATGTAAAAAGATTCTCAAATTTAGGTATTATTATTATTTCAATTGAAGACATTAGTCTTATTAAGATGATCAAATCCTAATGCATATATTGTAGTATATTATAGTGAATAATAAGTAAATCCTACAAAAATGTATGTCTTTTCTACAAGTTACATAATAATAAATTGAGAAGATCATTAGAGATCGATCATAAAAAAATTAACTATGATATGTTCTACTTCTAAATTGAGTAATATTTTAACGAATGGAAGAATTCATTTTAACTACGAATTGTGATTGGAAGTCAAATAACATGGTACACATATCTAAATGCAAGAAATGAAGTGGACAAGTGTAAAGGGAACTGTGATGATAAGTTATGGATGAGATATTAATAAAACAAGTGTAATGAAGTCTTCAATCTAACTTATAAATTACATCTAGGTTGATCTAAATTGAAAGAAATACAACAAAATTGGACTGTGATGGATCTCAATAAGGGATAAATGTATATCATTTGAGTTAAGAATGATTGATTCTAAGAATCTAATGAACTTGAAATGAAATAAGTTAAGAATAATCAATCAAAAATGAAGAGTAAGCCAAATCGTTATCTTGGTGGATCTAAGAACCTAACTCTAACCCTAATATGATGAGCTTTGTGATGATAATGGATAATGCACTCAAATTAGGGACTAAAGAATGTAGATAACTCTTGTTTAATTCAACTAGCAGATATAGTTGAAGGATGTGAATTGATTCATATGGATACATTCTTGGATTATAATTGTCTACTATAATGCTTGTATTCAAGAACGGTCTATTCTGAAAATTTTCAAATGAAGCAAGATATGTGTTGGATAGATTCCTAACTAAAGATCCATAAATACTAAAAGAAGAGCAATAAGTGTTCTATTACCATTTATGTATTGAGATTCTCTTATATATATTAAAATAGGATGAAATAAGTATAGGCTATATAAAAAACCTGATATGATCATGATGAATAATAAAAGATGTTTATATGTTGATAGTTTTGTTGTTAATAATGACTCTATAAATATTTATTGAAATTATGATATGATGTGAAATGATTATAAATGTTCTCAAATTTAAGTTAAGTATTTCTATGCAATTTAGAAATCATGATTTGGGTAAATACAGTGAATGAGATTATATCTAATCTTGATATCTCACTGATGATGAACCTTATGAATGATGTGAGACAAAAAAACATATATGTTGTAAATTATATATATTTTTATCTTTTTTATAATGTTTGTCTTATGTGTTAACCATAATCTGATTCATGTATTTCAAGTTGTGCTAGAATACACAAACATGATAAATGATGAACTACATTCTCTTGAAGATGGGTAAGATTATTAAGTAACAATAAAAATGATGAATACATCCAGTTAGCTTCCCTGAACACCTAAATTTTCCTTGAGGTCCATAATCAAAAAATGAAGTGGATCTCCTTGTAGTACTTAGATGGTTATGAGAATGATTGTTGAAGTGTTAACCGAGACATTGTAAGGTTTGATCACTAGGATTTAGGATGGGTTCACATGGTGTGATTATGTACCTAAATCCTTTGATGTGATAGTTCATATCCATAAGAAATATTCTCTTATGTAATGTGAAATGTGAGATGTTCCTTTGATATGTGTGGTACTCTGATCTGCTTGTTCCTATTTGGTGTTCTCAAGATGAGAACCAGGGTCTCTTTAGGAAACCCTTCAAGGACCAGAGTCTATTGTAGATATCTTAGGTGGCCCGCTAAACTCTAAGATAATGACGGTGATTAGTTGACACAAGAATTAGATGTGGTGACTTCTACTTAGTAAGGTACGATTCAAGTAAATTTAAATGAACAAACAATGACAAGACATGTAGAATATGAGTTAAATGATTGTTATATTACTTAAAATATTGGTAGATAAAGATATTATTCTTGAATATGTTTCTAATTTGTTCAGGTCAATGATTATTTTGTTAAATTTAATCTCTTGCCTTATTCATATCTATCTTGAATGATATATGATCATAAATTTTGATAACTAACCTAAGGTGGATTTGATATCTACTCTTGTTAATGACTTGGCATTAGTTGGTACTTAGATAGATATGTTTATTAGATATATCTTATGCGTACTTCAGCTTTAGGACTATAGGATGTGTTCCTAGTCTAATTTTTGAGGTGTCACAGAGACACTTATTACTTTATTATATACATATTAATATGATTATTATTAATCTTATTAATAAGATTATTGGTTTATCATTCTTATTATGATAAAAGTGTCACATTAAAGTTAGATAATGGGTCGAGGACAGAGCGGTCGAGGGAGAGGGAGAGGGAAATCTGCTAGCAGCCGAGGGGGGAAAGGGCATGCCGCTGGGTCACCGACCCCTCCATCTTGCCAAAAAAGGTGAATGGTGAAGGAGGTAGCCTTGGAAGAACCCCTGATGCTCCTAGGGATCCACCAGCGACATCAAGTGCGTCTGTCGCCAATCCGCCCAAATTGTCGCCCTGCAGATCCAACGAGACATCGACCTTAGTCGCAGACTGGCTACACTCTTGTAGGCTAGATCAAGACGAGATTGAAGTCGAGCTGTTGGACTTCATCGAGCTAGGAATCAGGGATGGCAAGCGACGTGTGTCCATCACAAGTCAGGAAAGCTTCGTCCCTAATTGGGATGAGTTCTTATCTGTCCGGTTTGTTGGCAGAAGACCCTATGGTGGCCAACTGACTGGGTGGATTCACAGACTATGGAGACCCAATGACCGTGTGGAGATTGTGTCGGAGGAGAGGGAGGGATACATCGTCAAGATGCCTTCCCGCGAAGACAGAGATAGGGTTCTCTAAGAAGCACCATGGTTCTTGGATGGCTCACTGATTGTGGCCAATGCGTGGAAGCCAAGTTCTTCCCTTCCACTCGTCTCTTTCTCGCAGGTTCCAGTGTGGTTCAAAATTGAAAACACCTGAATTCCCTGGACTCGTAAGAATCTTTCCTACGTCGCCAGTACCATTGGCCGGCCTGTGGATATTGATGATAACTCGATCTCTATAGGATGCCTTGATGCTATGCGGGTCTGCATCGAGCTGGGCTATGATTTTATGTTCCCGAAGGAGACATTGGTGGGGGTTGACTATGCGTTTAAAACCTTGAAGGTTGAGGCTATATCTAAACCTATGATATGCCCCAATTGCAAGAGGTTTCGCCATAGATCCACGCCCTACCCTCTAGAGACAAGGAGACCCTCATCAGAGAAAGGCCTGTAGGTGCGGCTGGGGAAATCACCACGTGTTCGAGACAATGTCGGTGCATCCTCTAAGGAGCAATCCAAGGTGGAGCAAGGGAAGAAGATTGTCAACCAATCGGAGGAAAGTGCCTTTGCCTCTGATGCAGTGAAAACAGATGTTCGTGACTCCATTACACAACTGGTGAAGGATGTGGTTCTCTCTACCGCTGCTGAGCGTCAACCCCTGGTTCATCCAAGCATCCCAGAACCTGAGATGTTTGGATCCTCTCTGTTCATCAACACAGGGAGCCTTAATTTGGAATGGGAGTTGGAACTAAGCAGAAGAAGCAAGGACACCTCTAGTTCTTCTTCGTGGTGGATTAACAAAATTTGGAATAGCTAGTGATTTTTCTGCCGAGCTTCAACAGGAAAAAGCACAACTGTTCGGTGAGGATGATGAATCCAACATGGATTTGAATTCAGAGTTGGACTTTGATCCCTGGGAGGCAGAATTGCAGGACTTTAGTAGGTTCAGTCCAAGCAGGGGAAAGAAGACACCCAAGGAAAGAAAGGAAGGGGGTTAATCCCCCTTTCTCGTTTGTTTCCCGGCTTTCAATGGTAATGTTTAAGAAACGAAGACACTGTCTTCTATCCGACTGATAAGAGTCCTTGTCTAGTTCACCCTTCCACTCTTTCTATGAGTGTGGATAACGCCAGTGTGAAGGGAGTTCTGAGACTTAGCTCTTGGCAGTTGATGCAGTTGGCGATGTTTAGACCTTCTTCTATGATTTCTTCTTGAAACAGCAGGAAAGACTTTTTATTGACAGTAAGTTAGTGATCCTTCCTGGATACCACCCAAGAGTAGAGTATCAATTTTAGCTGATTTTCATCCTTCTAATGGTTGAGGCTCCAATTTTTGTGGGTGAACAATGACAGTGGATTCCCTCATCTGCCTAGGACGATGGGATATCAGTTAGAACTCTATATTTCTATTTTGTTGAGGTTCTACAGATGGACCCTTTCTCTCTGTTTGGGACTTATGTGTAAGACCATAGTATTAGATAGTTTTCTCTGTAATCCCTTAGAGGATTAAGGGGTGCATATCGCATGTACCTAAAGGTTTGGCATCATAATAAAGTAACAAGATTTTTGTGCGACCAAAAAAATATATTAATAAGATTATTGTCATAATGGTGATGTACTAATTGCTAGAAGTATCTGTTAGACTTTTCAATATATGTAGGTTTCTTTTAAGTTCATAGGTAACCATATGCATATGCATGTTACTTGGCTGATTGGAAATTTTCTACTCCTTGCGTCTCTGTATGAGTCTCATGAAGTTGTTTCACATGATTTTAGATATATGACATCCAACGAAGAGATCATGTCAAAGAAAATGTAAATAAAATATTTAAGTATAGAATGTGCATGGAGTCTCACTTTTATATTATTTTTTTCTTATGTACATATGATTTAATGTGAACTAGATTGTGTATGACAAATAAGCTCTAATTTTTATTTTAACGGAGATAAATTGGATTTCTGGTAGTTTAACTTATGGATCCTTTGATGTGAAGTTTGTTTCCGAGATTTTATGTAAAAAGAAAAACTTATCTACGCTTCTTGTTACGGTTTTGATTGTGTTTGTTGACAATTCGGTGTTTTGATTATTAATCTGAGTTTAAATTTAAGAAAACTCTCTTATTGTTGGCATTTGTGCCTGACCAAACGAGAGGTCTCTATGATTGGTATACTCCTATACTACTTTTTTTTATTCCCTCACTCTTCTCTCACCCCTTTTGCTTGATTTCTTTTCTTCAACGTGACCTTTTTTTCTTCCGGAAATGGCTATTCATTTACTAAATTCTTGCTACAATGGATGACCCTGTAAGTAGCTCATATATCTCCTAATTGGCCTCTTTTTCGTAAATTGTCCCGATGAGATGAGGGGGGCTACTCATTACAAGGAAAGTGGGTTGTTTAAGAAGAAACATGGCTAGCGTAACAACCAACGAGTTGAGTCTTCGTGGCTTGTGAATGATGTTCAGATCTGGTATTAGTGCTCTAGCCACCAAGGTTTTGATAGGTCCATATCGTCCCCATATGTGTCTGCTGTCGTGAATAAGCTCTTTGGCAAGCAGAGAGTCAGTGACCAATGTTGCCTTCTCCAACCTGTGATCAGCTACTAGCTTGATACCTTGAAGAATAGAATGAAGTTCAGCTAGCAGGATACCTTGCAGTTTACCGTAATCGGCTTGTACCCACGATCTTCGGCCATCTCAAGGATGGCACAGGCAATCTGCACCCTTGGAGAGTGGAGGCTTTATCTTGTGCTGCGTCCACATTCAACGTGACCTTTCACTTCTATTGAAAATAAAATATTATTAACAAAAAGTCACAATTTACTTGTCTATTGCGCTTCAATCATTTCTGTACGTCCCTTAATTTCCTTGCATCTCAATTATGCGTCATTTCAATTTTGAGTCTTTTTTTAATATAAGAATGCAGCAATTTAGCAACAATAATCGAGCAAGTGAATGGAGCTTGTCACATGGAAAACATTATAAACTTTTTTTATTGAGCACACATAAATTATAATAGCAATCTCATAACTAAACAGTAGGTAATGATATATGTTTTTCAAGGAACATGAGTCGAATGAATAAATTACTAACCAAACGTGTATATTTAATAAATCATGTGAGACATTATGACAATGAGTAAGAAATTTTCTCCAAGAAATATGACATGAATTGATGCTATTTGATTGTAGAGGAAAGAATGCCGTAACGAACATAGTAATTAGTGCCAGCAGCTTAATCGTACGTAGAAATCACTTCATATCATATATTTTTTAAAATTTAAGAATAGCTATATAAATAAATGAATATATGATTTGAAGTAATATGCTAAGTATAAAGATAGTAATTTTTTTCTTCTGAAATCCACTTTATTCCATTAGTTCTGATCCAAGGTAACAAGGTCCATGACTTGGTTAGGAAAGCTAGACATTTCCCCACCAGACGTACACAAACTTCTACTAGCTAGCTTAGCTACTGTATGAGCCACTACATTAAACTTCCTACTTACATAACAGAAAGAAATCGACTGGAAAAAGCTAACCAAACTCAGAATATCATTCACCACTAGCGCAGGTTAATCTCTTCTAGTTCCTTTCTAGAAGTTCAATAACCAATTTCGAGTCTGACTCTACTTCAAGGTGTCTTAAATTCCACGCCAACGCCTGCTTTAGTCCAGCTAGAATAGCACAGGCTTCACTCTGGATTCCCCGTCCTTTTCTCAGCCAACAGCCCGACTGGTTCCCCGTGATGCCCCCGGTATATTGCACCGAATCCCATGGTCTTCTGATTCAGGAAAGCTACATCCACGTTCATTTTAACTGCCCCCCTCCCCGGCACTCTCCAAGCCGTCTGGTGTGATATTTCTTTGATCGCCCTGCTAGCACCATCGTTCGCGGCTTTATAGTCCTGCAGAAATGCCATCGCTATCTGTATCGACGCCTCTAACGTGCCAGATTCTCCGTTGAACACAGCCTTATTCCGATAATTCCATATGCCCCACAGGATTGCGGTCGTCAAGCTCATCTCTTCCTCTGACAGCTTTTCTTCTATCATACATATCGCTTCACTAGGGTGCACTCCAGCTAGGTATCCGAGAAGAGTAGATGCCGGGCTAAGTGCCCACACCTGCTTGGTTTTCTGACAGTCAAAAAACCTGTGTTGAATGGTCTCTTTCGCCCCATTGCACAGCGTGCATAAACCATTCGTGTCGCAGTGTCTGTCCAGCAGCCGTCCTCTAGTTGCCAGTCCACCAGTACAGATCCGCCACATGAAATGGCACATCTTCGGCGGCCTCCCTGATCTCCAGAATACTCCATATTTTGTCATTGTGTTTCCTTCGGCTATTCATAAAATCTCTCTTCCCCAGGTGGCTAAGCCAGTAGGCGCTCTTCGTAGTGAAAATGCCTTTAGGATCCGGCCACCAAGCGGGTCGTCTTCCGGGGATCTGCTTCTGATTGGGATACTCATGATCGAGTTACAGACTTCCGGCGAGAACAAAGCATGTAATATGTCCTCCTTCCACGTTCCCGCATCTTCATCTATCTGCTCTGCTACTAACCTGGGCATGTCATCATCGTACTGTTGCTGTGTTTCCAGAAGACCGTCTACATTAAGGCACCACCTATCATTCCATATACTTACTTTCGAGCCATCCCCTATTCTCCAATACAGACCTTCCAGCACAACATGTTTTGCTCCCCACAAACTCCTCCAAACGTATGGGTTGTGTCCACGTGTAGCTTTCAGAATTGAAGTCCTTCAAAACGGTTTTGCGAGAAGGGCCTAGTTGAACGCGTGCATGTCCCTCAAGCCCAGTCCTCCATCCCTTTTCGGCTTGCATAAGTTTGATCAGCATAGCCACGATATTTTTCTTTCAGTACTCCTCACCAGAATCTAGTCATACAACTCTATATATCATCAAGCACGCCACTAGGGATTTGGAAGATGTTCACGCTGTAGGATGTGATAGCCTGTGCAACAACTTTGATGAGGACTTCTTTACTTGGTTTAGATAAAAGTTTTTCCTTCCACCCTTGTGCGAAAGTTGACTTTTTTGATCTCCCCATGACAGTAGAAAGGCCCAATTATTTGGCGTGTCTGTAAACTTCTAGGACTTGCTGTACCTCCTTAAGCTCATTTCTAGTTTCCTGCTTCACATATCTACTAAAAGCTACCTCCGTCTTTTGGAGATTTATTTTTTGACCCGATGCTTGTTCATACTTACTAATAATATTAGCTATCTTCAGACATTCTTGACGAGTAGCTCTAGTGAAAAGAATGTCGTCGTCTGCGAAAAATAGGTGAGATATGCAAGGCGCAGTTTTGCTGACCTTTATACGATGAATTAGATTGCTGTCTACAACATGTTTTATGGAAGTAGAGAAAGCCTCAACACATAAAATAAAAAGATAAGAAGACATAGAGTCACCCTGACGCAGTCCTCGGGAAGGATAGATCTTCTTGGAGCGGTCCCCATTAATGGCGAAAGATTGATTGACGGAAGATACACATTCTAGGACTTTTTTTCTCCACTTTCCACCAAACCCCATCTTTTGTTGCACATGGTCTAGGAAACTCCATTCAACTCTGTCATAAGTTTTGGACATATCAAGCTTCAGTGCCAGACTCTTTTTTTGTTGTTTTTTCCTGACTTCATCTTGTGAAACAATTCAAAGGCCACCAGAGCATTATCGGTAATCATCCTTCCCGGAATAAAGACACTTTGACTTTCTGTAACAATTAGATCCATAAACGGCTTCAATCTATTTGCCATAACTTTGGAAGCTATCTTGTACACCACATTACCAAGGCTGATGGGCATGTATTCTGATATTTCTTTAGGCTTCTAGACTTTTGGTATAAGAACAACAAGAGTGGAATTGAAATCAGCAATACTATGTTCATCTTTCCACCGTCCTTTAATATAATTTGCAACATCCCTGCCAACAATGTGTCAAAAATTTAGGAAGAAAATGGGTTTCATACCATCTGGTCCTGAAGCTTTGTTAGGGTGCATTTGATTTAAAGATTCCCAAATCTCTTCATCAGTTATATCTCTCTCCAACTGTTGGTTCATGCATTCAGAAATTTTTTCTTTCATTCCCTGTGTAGCTTCCTCCATCACCAGTGGATTTGATGTACTATACAGATCAATGAAAAAATCTAAGATAACTTTTTCAATTTTTTTCATCCTCGGATTGCCACACACCATGCTTGTCTTTAATTCCCAAGATAGTGTTTCTCTTCTTCCTGTGTGAAGCTTTCTGATGAAAATAAGAAGTATTTTTGTCTCCTTTCTTCATTTCATTTACTCTTGCTCTTGCACACTAGTACGAGTCCTCCTGTCTGTGCCAGTACTCCTGTTCCTGTGCCAGTACCTTACACCTTGTGAGAACAACATCATCCAATGGTTTTTTCTGTTCAGCTATAAGTTGTTTCTCCACCTCCTGTAATTTTTTTTTCTTCTGATATTGCCAAATTTCAGCGTTGCCCATGTTCCCAGTTTTTTACTGCAAGCTTTAATCTTTTCCCCGAGGCCTCCCATAGCAAAAGTGCTCCACTTTTCCTCAATTATTTTAGTGCACCCTTCCTCAGCCAACCACATGGGCTCAAAGAAGAAATATTTTCCCTTCTTTTTTTATTTACCTCTCTTCTATCCGTTGTGATGATTAGTGACACATGTTCCCCTCTGTTCTTTTGGATCAAACAATGCATTTTCTGTACCTGGACTCTGTGTCATCGACTTTGTTGCTATTTGATCTCTGACCTCCTGGGCCTTCATCCCTTGATTCTTTACTGAGTTTGATGATGAACTGTCCCGTCTGTGCTGTTCTCCCTCCTCCGCAGCCATATTACTTTTCCTTCTCCTTGATATCGATCAGGTTTTACATGGAATTTCAGGGCACGCTTTGCCGAACCCTCACTACAAACTTCTTCCGTACAAGATATTATTGGTTTGCGTGGTGATGCTTTCATCCAGGCACCCCAAGATCTCTGTTGCTTCTCATCTTCATCGTTCAAGAGACAATCTTTATCAATGTGTCCCAATCTACCACAGATAAAATAGAAACTAGGAAGCCTTTTGTACTTTATTTCTAGGTTGATGATGACTCCTCGTTTATCCTTCATCTTCTGGTTTCTTTTCAGAGGCTTATTTATATCCACAACTACTCATACTCTTGCTGAAGACTCACATCCCAAGTCATCTCTATTGATGGCAATGACTCGTCTGATCCTTCCAGCAATGGCCTCAATCTCCATAGTAGATTTTTGGCTTAAAGGTATACCATAAATTCTGACCCAAAAGGGGGTCTCATTAAAGACTACTTTTCCTGTGAGATCTTCATCCTCAATCTCTTTTAATAAAAGAAGCTTATTTTCAAAGTTCCATGCCCCCCTCAATAACTTCTGCTTATCTTCTAGTGGAGGAACTGTACGATGAAAACTGTTGCGTCGATTTGTTTGAGGATGACTTTGTTTTGAGAGCCCATGCTTGGGTTAACATCCTTTTCAATGCCCAAAAGTTATGAGGTCAATCAGTATGTAACTTCGCCACCAGTTCTAGAGAAATATGTTCTCCTCTCTCCGCAGTGTCTCCCTCTGTCAGATCCATAATGTCCTCTTCGTCCTCTTCTTTCAGGCCTAGTTGTGCATACTTCTCAATCAGATCTTCCTCCATGATCTCAGGGACGACCCCAAGAAACGCCTTCACTAACCTTAGACCTGCAAGAGATTAAGAAAAACCACTCGGGAGATGTAGGGTAACCCACTTGGGAGATGATAGCACCCACCGTCACCAAAACCTATCGCCAAAGCGTTAGAGTTTCACACGGGGGAGAGTTCTAACATAAAGATAGTAAATAATTACAGATAAATATTTCTTGATTTACCCTTACTTTCCACCTTTGTGGGCATTTGACCTCTACCGCATGTTGTGGGAGAGGGGAGGGGAGATCTCTTTTTTCTCAATACTTTATATACAAGAATAACTAAGCATAGACTTTAGCTATTACAACTTGCAACATATAATAAAAACGTGTTAGGAATATTGATATACACATACCAAGGCATTTGTTATAATCAGTACATATGTACTCAACAAGTCTGTAAAAGTTTCCATGTTTAGCTTGGTTCTTACCCATCAAGATACATCTATTAAGATAAGTCCAGGTAGCCTAACGTATTTTAGGATTACAAATAGCACTCAAAGTAAAGATCCACCAACATCTATATGAGGTTGTCATATGCAACCATATAATGGCACCATTTCTTGATACTTATACAACTCAACCCCATGTCCTTAATACCAAGGAGGGGTATCAAAACCACAAAAATAAACACAAGATATTATGCTTCACATAAAGTCCCCAAAGTAAACGGAGTTACGTCAACTACAAAATTATAAAGAGATAATGTTTATCACTTAATTGATATCCCTTACTAGTCAAAACATCATTGTCAAACCATTGGATGATTATTTATCAATTTAATACCCACTTGAGAATACGACTTCCTCTACATGTTGTAGGAGGGGTGGGAACAATTCTCTATTTCTTAAACCCAATAGTTAAGAGAGTATCTTAAACTCTTAAGAAAAGCTTATTTGATAAAACTAAACATCTATACCAAGCCTCAACAACATTGGATTGTATTTTAGGCACCTAAAGATGCATTTAGGGTCATACATTAGATCCATATATGGTATTCCTGGACTATATTTACATTTATGGTCCAGCTGGGCCTAACATTGGGCTATAAATGTTGTTCAAATGTATACAACCTATGTTAGAGACTGTATACAGTCTGATTAGACTATAACACGATCAAAAAACAACCATATCACTTGGGATTTTGGACGTGGGTGCTATTATTAAAAATAGACTCACCCAACTCATTCCAAGGATGAAGACTATGAAGAGACATCAACAAATGTCATTTTTTGAACACTAAAAGTCATAGGCAGACCACAGGCTTCCCTTAGGGTTTCACACCTCTAAAAATCCTCTCCAAGCAACCCTAGGAAATTTAAACTCTCACAATGGGAATTTTCCAAATGACTATATATTATATTTATGGTTGATTGCTTGCTTATTTTTTGATCTTTGTCACACTTATTCAGATGGTATTGGTCGGTCTCACACTTCTGCATCTCCACAACAAGCTTATTAGGAAATATTGTTTTGGTCTATTATCACCACCATATCCTAATAAGTGGTATCTGGATCTCTACCATGATCTCCAATTATAACATTGAGAAGTTTGACCTATGAAGAGATTCTCTTGGTTTCTATTGCAAGTCAAGTGTGAATCTTACCTCATACAAGAATGATTTCATAGATATATTCTAATAAATAAGAAACTTTGGAATTCAAGATGGATGACCAGTGAGAGGAGATTGACCAAAAGGCTCACACATGAATCTTTCTTTACATAGACGATGAAATCATCCACAAGGTCATCCATATAAAGACCATCAAAGAAGTTTGGGATGAACTTGAAACACTTTATTGGAAGAAGTCGATCACCAACAAGCTTGTTCTAAAGAAGCACATTTTCATGGTTTGCATGGAAGAAGGTGGTTCCTTGACATCTCTTCTTGATGAGTTCAATGAAATCATCCACAATCTTGAGAAGATCAATGTGAAGATAGAGGACATCGATCAAGAATTTTTGTTGCTTTGTACCCTTCCACAATTCTACAAGAATATCCAAAATATGATGACATTCTGGGAGTCAAAGACTACCTCACTCCATGAAGAAAAAATAACCTTTTCGTCTCAAGAGAAATTATAGAAGGATCTTACTTTATCCAACGAAGTAGGTGAAGTGATGAAGTCATAAGTTATGGCTTCATATTGTGTCATTTTTCCCATTAATCATATCTAAGCAAGTTAGAATGCATATTACTTATCCCATTAAATGGTTTATTACCAATTGCTCTTATGGAGGTTATTTGTATTTTTTTTAGATACCTATATTATAATTTGTATGGAAGGGATAGGAGGAGGATCTAAGGGTATATCCACCCTTGGAGGATCCTAAGGAGAGCCCAAGAACTGCTCCAACCTAGACATAGTGATTAAGGATCAATCTAAATTGAAAAAACTCCATGGATTGCCAAGATTAAGATTAAATTGCAAGGAATGAAGTTAGAACATCCATGATACCACAAAATGTCCATGTCAAAATGCCAAGATTGCAGCAAAAATTGAGTGAAAAAGTGCTCTAAGGGAGCTCAACAACACATTCATGCTGGCTAGCACAATCATGCCAAGAAGACCCCAACACTGTCATGCTAGCCAAAATGGTCATGCTTCCAAGTGCCCAGCAGACCCATGCCAAAGAGAACATCCCACACCAAACTCCCCCACCATGGTCGTGCTACCTAGCATGGTGTTTCTATCTTGTTGCCACCACGGTTGTGCTTTCAGGCACGTTTGTTCTACCACTCCTCAAAAGTCTATTTTTTATCTACGATTATGCCACTTCCACCATAATTGTTTCTCCTCAGCATGCCTGTTCCTCCTCATCACCAACATAACTACTATACCTGAAATGGTCGTCCTACCTCCCAAACCCTAATACTTCCTAGATATCATTTTACCTAAACCCCACTCAAACCCATGCTTGCCAAACCGCTTCATAAATAGTAGTGGCGGCTGGGAGATGAAGGTTAGCTACCCTAGCACTTCTTGCCACCTACTTAGCATTGATAGCACTCCCACCTACTACCACTCCATTTCCATCATCTTCCACCTCAAAACCCTTTATTTCTATGGTTTTGACCACTTAGACCTACCATTCCATGCTTTCCATCCATCAAGGAGGGATGAGGACGTGATTCTACAACATAAGTGAAGAAGGGAGAGTCTTCACAAATCTTCTACAGAGCTCTCTTCTACTTTTTCTTTCTCCCATTCCTGTAGTATGAGTAGCTAAGCCCCTAGGTGGGCAGTTTGGGTTACAAATGTGAGTTAGATACCATGCTAGTGGAAAGTGATATGTAAAATCTATAAATTTATTTTATAATGATTATATTCTACTTCTACCTCATTTTCCATAGATTTCTTTGTGGTTTATGTTTGAAAATACTTAGGTTATATGAGAAATGGCTTATATGTAGCTATTCTAGGATTTTCTCCTAGGTCCAACTAGTGGATCCCTATACAACTACCCATCATCTTACATATCTATCCACTCTACTACTATTAAGTGTGACATCTAAGCATCTATTTTGAAGATACCTAGTTCTATTGGCTTGTGGCTACTTAAAGGCTAGATGGGAGGTGACATGAGGTGTAAAATGCTTATCCAAACCCTTCAATACTACCCTTGGCCCCCAATTTCCCTAAGTGATTCCACCCTAGAAACCTTGAATTGTTGGACCTTAGTATAATTCCACCTAAACCCTAATCAATGGGCCTACTAAGGTTGGATAGGGGGGGTGATAGGGAATAGTTAGCCTATATACAACCTATCCCATCCATGGCATATTAGCAGTTTAGGGAAATTTATAACACTTAACTTGATTGTTTGGTTTGATAATTTATGTGAATGAGTAATGTTTGCATGTTATGACCTTCGACCTAGGTGATAGTCACATTACCTCAAACGACCCACACTTCCAATAATTGCTTGAAACCCTAATTTCTCTCTTGCTTAGCAGTGCTTTCTTAGTTAGCTTCTTTACTTGTCTTTTTAGTTACTTAATTTTCTCATGGTATCTAGAGCTTTCTAGAGTATCTAGAGTTTCTTTATGATTTTTTGTGATTGCATTAGTTAGCCACTTTCTAGTCTAGTCCTTTCGATGCCCTTTTTCCTAAATTGCTAGCGTAAAGTTTCTTTTACCTAGTTAAGCTACTTTCCATATGTAGTTTGATAAATAGGATTTTATTCTTAGTTTAGCCTTTAGTGTTGGCTCTCTCTTGCTTGCCTTAACATAATTGTTGTTTTCTTGGTTAGTTTCCTTGCTTTGATAATTAGAACTAACTTGTTAGGTTTGGTTCTTACCTTTTCTTGATTACCTTCTCACACTAGTTTAGCTTACAAAACCAAGATTGAAATCTTGAACCCTAGACACCTATTTACAAACCTATCTTAAACAAAATAAGATCTAGTGCCTGATGGGCTCCAAATGTCGCACCAAGAAAAACCCTAAAAAAATAACTCCTACATTTAACCAAAATTATGCACTAATTCCCCACTCCACATGAGTGGGATCCTTATTGCAATATACTTTAGGATCGAACCCAAAGGACAACCTTTTAAGTAGTTATATATATGTTTAGAAGTAATAAGGGTAATATTTATCACTGAGAAGTTGATCGATTTATTAAACGTAATAGTTGCCTAACAACAAATATTAAAGAGGTAAATAAATGATAATAAAGGGAACCAGGGCATGGGGTTTAACTTTCCAAAGCTTGCATAATTATCTTAGCATGATCTAACTCCATAATAGAAGTTTACTAAATAGAGGCTTAGCTACTGCACCCTCACTGGATACATATATTTACATGGATTAAACTCCCTTGGAATTGACCAAACTAGGCACCCTAGTTCCTAGTTTATTCTGACTATGCTCTCTCACTACGGCTGACCATTCACGACAGATTAATAGATCATAGCCCAATCACCTCACTATCCCATGTTGACACCCCAAAGGGATAATATGATCATTTTGAAGTTCTAATCACACTCAAAACAACCTGCATATCCATGATTATAACATACATGCAAAAACAAGTCGTCAATTTGCAAGGCAAGGAAATAAGCACAACAACTTTTTTAGCAATGGTATTGTTGAGTTTAGATACAAGATAAGATAAAATAAAAGTTTTTGGGGCTAGTCTGCATGCCCCAACACAAACATCTACTCACTCATGGTGAGAGACAACAATGAAAAGATAGAAAGAACAATCGGGGGTCCATGATGCCTAGTGTAGGAAGACCAATCTCTCCACTGCGACCACCATCTCCTCACTATTCGCTAGGGTTTGCACTACGTAATGTGACTTCAAATAACTGATTAGAGACCCTTAGAGTGGACGATAAGTTCCCTTTTATAGATGCACTTCTCACTATTGAAACCCTAATGTTGAATACTTGTGGTTGAATGCAGCTAATTGCATGGCCCGTACTCGGTCTAATAGGTGACTCACACATATGACTCAATTTGGACCTCACATCCAATTTTCTGGTAAACCAACATGGGTTGAATTGGAATAGGTCAAATGCTAGGAGTGTGTGTCAGAATTGAAGAATCTAGAAGACTCTTAGTTAGAGAGTAGCTCGAGTCAGGCAATTTGCAAAGCCGCTCTCTTGACTAGGCAGTTGGAAGGTGAACATTGAAAAGATTTTGGGGCCTTCCTTCCCTTGAGGCATGGCATCTTCAGGGCTTGATCGTCCATATGTGCATTGAAGTATATTTTTGGATGGTTCTGCATGAAAGATGTATAAAGTGTACTAAAGTCCAAAAAATAGGAGATAATTGTATTTAGGTAAATCTAAAGCTAAAACCAGGAAGTAGAAACACAACATCCCCTAAAAATAAAATAAACCAATATGTAAAGATCAATATAATATACTCATCAAACTACACTAAACTTAAACCTTTTCTCATCCCAAGAAGAGAAATATAAAAAGGAAGACAACAAACTGATACTAGGATCCATGCTTTCCTAACCCAATTGAGCATGCTTTGTGCCTCCTTCCACCAAACACGATAAAGCAACTGTAGTCCTTTGGGGCCATGTAGCCATATTTGGATATCCCCCAATTGGGGCTTGTTCCTCAATTTTTAGACTCCAAAACCTACAAAGAATTGATTTCATCTCAATAATACTCCTGATACGTTTGCCCAAATAGAAGGGATCACAAACCAAGGCTGATTGGCTATATTGGGGAGAGATTTGATAAGTCCCTTGGGCCTAAAAATTTGGACAGAAGGGGGAGAAAGACATGCCAAAAATATGTTTCCCTAGTCTCTCCTCTATTCATATCGAGATCTTAATTGGGATTTAGTTATATTATTGGTCTCTCCTCTATTCAACTCAAGACTTTTCTTTGGTTGCAGTTACATTGACCACATATTTTCATTTGGGCTCATTTTCCTCTTTTATTTATGCCATAATTGTAGACAAAAATTGAGAAGGAGATGTATTTATGAAAGGGATGCCACCCTGAACTCGCAGTTTGGCATGTAATAGGAAATATTATTTTTTCTATTTTAATAGTTGGTGAAGAGATAAGAAATGATAGAAGTAAAGTGGAAGGTAGAGGCTGATTTGTGCTTCTTCATTTTATTACTTCATTGGACTAAGATCATCATATTATATCAATTAATTCAGTTAATGTAGGGTAGAGAAGTGTTTACAAATTTTGTTTCAAGTCATATCGGAGGCACATGCAGCTTGACCTTTTTGACTCATTCTGCTTATCATCATTTCTAAGGGGAAAGAATGCTCAATTGTTGTCATTGGGGCTTAGATATGTTCAAGGCATGTTTGTTCCTTAAAATTTCTTTTTGTACAAGTTATCTCAAGGAAAATGGAATAGTTCATTTATATATTTCCAATTCTTTAAATACATCAAAGTGGCAGGCTAGTTAAAGGCCACAACTCACACAAAACTTAAACAAAAGTTAAAAATGGAAAATAAGATAGTTGCAAATAAAAGATGGAAGAAAATGGTTTAAGGATGAGAAAGGAAAAGGTTAGAGTTGAGTTGGTGGTGAACGACGTACCATGCACCCTCCACCCCCAACTCTAAAATTCTGCCTATCCTTGGGTAGAAAGAAGTTGGAGATGGAAGGGATTTGATACACATGGCAGTGGAGATGAAGGTGGTGGGACGTTGCTTTTTGTCAAAGAGAACACAATAGAGACCCTAAGAATGGGTCCCTCTTCCATTGGTGAGGCCCTCATCTAGACACCTATGTGTCCACCAGTTGTCATGATCTTTATTTGGTGGGGGTGAGTATGATCACAGATGCACACCCTATTCTCTGCAATCGGTGTCTATCCAACATCTTATCGCCAGGGAGATGACTTGTTGATCATACAACTAGTTAATTAGTCAATCTGGATCAGCCAGTGGAAGACCTCATCAATGTGTCGGATGCATGAAGCTAGCTTCCCAGGGAACATAGGTGTTTTGGGAGTAGTAGAGTTGGAGATCATGGTCAGACGGTATCTCGTCTGTTACTGAAGGGTCGCGATGTTAATGCTGGAGTATGTCGTGGGGGTTGTTGGTCAGGGATGCCATCAGTGGTGTCACAAGGGAGCAGCCAAGGATGCAAAGCCTTATGATCAGTGTGAAGAAGATGGTCATGCTTCAAGATCCTATTCCTTGATCCTTTTTATAACTGCACAATAGAGTCTTTAAGGTTGATACAAAAGGGTTGGCGGTTGTAAGCCATATATGCATTAGATATGTTGCCTAGCCCATAAAGATCTTGTCACTTCCTGGAAAGTCTCGGTTACATCAAGATATTATGGTAGAGAATAATAATGTTGAGAGATGAGATAAAAGAGGTTGTAATTTCCAAGTAACAAAGATGTAAAAAAGAAAGAATAAAAATAGAAATATTGGAAAGCATCTTGTACAAATAATAGCAAGGGATGTGTTCAGTTAGAGGAACACATCTCCTTTTGTCCTGGTATCCCTCTCCATGTGTGTTTATCTATTATGAGATTGTGAGATCTTTGCACCATCAATCGAACATCTTGTCAGATTAATTGATAGACAAGTCACAAAGTCCATCATGACACACACCACACCAATTGTCAAATCGATTGGTCTATTAGGGTCACAACCTTCCCCTTTCTCTCTCTCTCTCTTTAAAGTATTTTGTGAAAATAACATGAGAAAAATGAAAAAGAAAAATAAAATGAAAAGAAAAGAAAAGAAAAAAACAATTAAAAGACCGTGTTGCCTCCCAACAAGTGTCCCAGTTTAACATCATGGACCTGACCAAAAATATGTGTTGCTCACATAGGATCCATGGGTGAGGTTTCTGAATCCTTGATTTTTGGATCATTAGGACCCATATTTTGGTCATACGAGGTAAATACCTTGCTCGGAGGCAATTCATTTTTATCTTGTTTAGTGTTTTGGAGATCCAAGTATTCTGGTTCCAGATTACCTTCTGCCTTGAAGGACTCAATCGAGTTATGAACCTTGTTTAAGTCTTCGAGGACTCAACATTCAATAGTCTTCTTTCCCAATCTCAACGCAAGTTTGTCAGCATCAACGTCTACTAAGGCTCTTGTGGTATCTAAGAATGGTATCCCCATAATTAGTGAAAACTGATTATTTTCTTTGATATGCATCACCATGAAATCACATGGGACACAGGTGTCATGTCCTAGTTTAACCAGGACATCAGACATAGGTGTCATGTCCTAGTTTAACCAGGACATTTCAATTATTCCCAAGGGTTTTGTAATGGATGCATCGACCAGTTGTATGGTCACATGTGTAGGCATGATATTGGTGAATCCTAGTCATTGGCATAAAGTGTATGGCATAATGGATATGCTTGCACCTAAATCAGAAACTCCCTTACGATAAGTGTCATCTCCTAAGAAGAAATCTATCCTAATAAAACAAGGATATTTTTGGTTCTGAGGCATCTAATTCTAAACTATGTTATAGGCCATATCTGCTAGCTTCACGGTATCACATTCCTTAATCATATACTTCCTAGATAGAAGTGTCTTGAGATATTTGCACCAGGTTGGTATTTTGACTAGCACATCAAGGAACATGATGTCGATGTGAGTTTCTTCATAGGAACATGATGTCGATGTGGAGTTTCTTCATAGTGTCCTTGAATATCATGAATAGTTCATCCATCTTGGTCTACTTGAGGCAACATGATATGGTATGCGGGGCTTGAACACATGTGCTTTGGGTATCGTTGATGGTCTAGAGTTGACTGTTGGTGTTGCAATAGTTGAATTCTCACTAGTGCCTAGCTAGGCTGATGTCACATGGTTTGGTGCGTGAACTTCTATTGGACTGACCGTCAGATGGTCATTCAAGAAACATGGGGCCCCGAATAGGGTGCCTTCATCCCTAATTGTAGGTATAGAGGCATGAGTGAAGGTCGGGGTGTGGAGTACACATTCCCTAACCTAGTTGTTACAGTGTTTAGTTGCTTTAGATGCTTGGGAATATTTTCTAGTTGACTAGTGATCGTGCCCGGTGTGGGCTGTTGACTAGCTGCTAGATGGGAGATTTGTGACTCCAAAGAATTTTGGTTGGATGTGGCATTGGACAATTGATTCTGATATATTGCCATCATCTCTTAGAGTATCTTCACTGGATCTTGTGCTAGAGCTAACTCTATCTGTAGTGGCACAGATTGATCCAGATTCTAATACTAATGTTGTTGTTGGTAGTTTTGCTTGGGAAGTTGAACTTGTAGTTTCCCTGGTTGTGTAGGCCAGAGTAGTTCAACGACACTCTAGCTTGAGTGGGTTGCGACAAGATCTGCTGATTGAGACTCTCAGCTCCAGTTGGGTTCCCCTATTGGTAACAAGGGTGGTTAGAATCCTGATTCAGGTTATAGTACTCTTGCCCTGGGATAGTATGAATTTAGTTCACATCTTTTGCTTGAGTAACTATGTACTGTTGGCCCACCTCATGCTCATGTAATGCAATATACAATTGTTGACAGTGGACCGTGCTGTGGTCTACTGCATGACAAAATTCACAAGAGGGCACAATGATTTAAACCAGAGGTGTCTGAATTTTCCTCTCATATGCACTGAAGGATTTTTCAAGGTTATCATGCTTGAGAGAGAGATCTTTTAGAATTTTAGAAATGGATTTGAGTTTTGATTGGTCCTCAACAATAGCTACTTTAAGAATGCCTTTTCCTGAGGGTCTGGTCCAATGAGTTTGATTCTCAACCACAAGGTTGATTTTCTATCGTGCGCTATAGAATCTCTATTACATGAAGTTTCCACTAAAGGAAGAGTCAAGGAACTTCTTTGTCTCATCGTCAACACCCCATTAGAAAAGAATTCAATGATTTGATTTCTAGGTTTGCTACGATGTGGGCACTTGCATAGGATTTCATTGGCACGTTCCCATACCTTATATAGAGATTCTTTGGGCACTCAATTGAATCTTGTGATCTATCCTATGATCAAGTATATCATCAAGGGTGGGTAGAATTTTTCTAGAACTTGTTTTCTAGGGCCTCCCATCTTGTGATCGTGTCCCCTTGAAGGGTACTATACCACACTCAGCTTTGTCGGTCAGGGAATATTTTAAAGAGTTGCAGTCACATGGCATCATCAGTGGCACTGGATGGCTTCATCATCAAGCAAAGGTCAATGAATTTGAGGATATGTTCCTAAAATTCATCTCTAATCCATCCTATAAAGGCAAGGTTTTGTAATAGACTAGCCCACTGGGCATGATCTCAGTAGGATCACTTGGGGGTTGGATTGGATTAGTCATTTTGATGCCTTTAGGGATAGAAAAATCTCAAAATTCCTTAGCGCGTTCTGTGGCTTGGGCGGCTTCTAGGTTGGCCTTGAATTTAGCCTTTGTCTGCATCCTAACTTCCCAATTCACACTTAGATATTTACTTCTACAGTTGTTGCATCTGCCATGTTTTTCTCCTTGTGAAGTCTTTTGATAGTTCTCTCGATTTCTAGATCAGACATCAATCCTGATTCAAGAATTTCAGATCTTCACATATGCTACGAATACGTGAAAGGAGGCAGAATGATCGAAAGTCCATGAGTTGAGTTCTAGAGGATTTTCAATAATATCAAGCATAAAAAGTAAAGCCCTAGTTACACTTATACTTTCAAAAAATATGCAACTACTATTGTCCCCAACAACGATGCCATTTTTTTATGGGGCTCCGAATGTCACACCAAGGAAAATTAGGTTTAACCAAAAGTATTTCACTAATTCCCCACTCCACATGAGTGGAAGCCTTAATGCATTATACTTTAGGATCAAACCCAAAGGATAACCTTTTTAAGCAATTATATATATTTAGAAGCATTAAGGGTAATATTTGTCACTGAGAAGTTGATCAATTGATTAAACTAAATTGTTGACAATAGCAATAGAGATTAAAGAGGTAAATATATGATAATAAATAGGACCAGGGCATGGGGTTTCTCTTTCCAAACCTTGTGTAATTATCTTAGAAAGATCAAACTCACGAATAGCAATTTATCAAATAGAGGCTTAGATACTGCATCCTAATGGGATACATATCTTTGCATGGATTAACTCCCTTGGAACTGATTATACTAGGCACCCAAGTTCCTATTTTATTCCGAATTGACTCCCTCACTACGACTGACCATTCTTAACATGTTAGAAGATCATAACCAATCACCTCACTTTCACTTACTAACACCTCAGGGGGATAATAAGATCATTCTGAAGTTCTAATCACACTCACAACAACGTGAATATCCAAGATTATAACATACATGCAAAGCATGTCGTCAATTTGCAAGGCAAGGAAATAAGAAGAATGATTCTTTATTTATCAATGGCATTGTTGATTTTAGATACATGATAAGATAAAATATGGTTTTTTGGGGCTAGTCCCCATGCCCCAGCACAAATGTCTACTCACTCATGGTGAGACACAACAACAAAAAGATAGAAAGAACAATAGAGGGAGCCATGATGCCTGGCACAGGAAAACCAATCTCTTCACTATGGTAGCTGCTTCCTTGCTCCTTGCTAGGGTTTGTGTTGTGCGATGTGACTTCTAATCACCGATCATAGACCCCTTATAATGGACGATAAGGGCTCCCTTTTATAGATGAATTCCTCGTTGCTGAAACCGTAATGTTGAATACATATGGTTGAAGGAAGCTAATTGCATGACCCGTACTTGGTCCAACAGGCCACTCATGTGGGTTACTAAATTTGAACCTCATGTCTGGTTCTCTGGCTAACCAGTGTGCGTTAAATCAGAATAGGCCGAATGCTAGGAGTGTGCATCAAAACTTAAGAGTATGAAAGACTCTAGGTTAGAGAGCAGTTTGAGTCGGGCAATTGGCGAGTCACTCGCTTGACTAGGCAGTTGGAAGGTGGACATTGAAAAGCTTATGGGACCTTCCTTCCCTTGAGGCATTCCATCTTGAGGGATTGATTGTCCATCTGGGCATTGAAGTATATTTTTTTCTGATTCTATATGAAAGATATATAAAGTGTATTAAAATCCAGAAAAGAGGAGATAATTTCATTTAAGAAAATCTAAAGCTAAAACTAGGAAATAGAAACACAACAACCCCAAAAAAATGAATAAAAATTTGCAAAGATGGGTATAAATATACTCATTAGTGCCGCCCATCTTTGGGTTAGAACCAACTTTTGATTCTATATAATACTCATGACCTCATGCACTTATAGATTTGTTTAAGAGTGTGCCAAATCAAGTTTTATAAATATCTAAACCCAGGTGTGTTCTTAAGGTGCATGTAGCCACGTCAAAAGTGGTAGGGGTCCTTTGTACACACCATGATGCATTTTCTACTAGAGGAAGGGAGCATCCATCTGACAAAGAACTTGAGATTTCAAAGGAAAAGAAGATGAAGTCAACCAAAGAGATGCAAAGAATACAAGTCTTATGCAATATGAGTTCTAAAATTTAAAAAGTAATCATTAACATTAGAAATCTAGTAATACTATAGCTCATGCAAAGCCGTCTCATGGAGATTTTAAGGAGACAACTAATTTATTTCTTCATTTCCATTTATGAGTACAAGAAGGATCATGTTCTTAACTCAGCATCCACATACCACATGACCAAGCATAAGGATTATTTACATACCTATGAGTCAAATCAGGGTGGAGATATCCTTATGTGTGACGACCGTCCTTGCAAGACATTTGGTGTTGGCATGGTGAAGATTAAGATGTTCGATGATGTAGTCATAAGATTGTCTAAAGTTTGACATGTTGTTAGGTTGAAGACGAATATCATATCATTGGGAACACTTGAAGACAAGGCTTTAAGTTCTCCAAATATAATGAAGATATTGATATAATTAAAGCTGACTAGGTCCTCATGAAGGCTGTGAGAAATTCATAAAGAATGTACATCTTGTAAGGTTCCACTATCTCAAGCTCCAGAATAGTTATAACTTCATCGATAGACACCACAAGGATATGGAATATGTGTTTTGGACACATGTCTAAGAAAGGGATGATTCTTATGAGTAAGAGAGGGTTGTTGTGCGGTGAAAGCATAGGAAAGCTAGAATTTTGCAAGCATTGTGTAATGGGGAAGGCCAAATGCAATAGCTTTGACACATAAAATTTATTCCTCCAAGGATCCTCCAGATTATGTTCACTTTGATCTATGGGACCCTTCTCTTGTTCCTTCCAAAGGTTGTGTTGAGTACTTGATAATCTTCATTGATGATTGCACAAGGTTGTTGTGAAATTATTTTTGCAAGAGCCAAGATGGGGTGTTCTCTACTTTTAAGAAGTGGAAAGAATTTGTTGGGAATCAAACTAACAAGAGAATAAAGACTCTCCAGATTAATAATGGCTTGTAGCTCTACACTCATGAGTTGAATCATTTCTACAATGATCATGGAATAAAAATACATCATTTAGTGCATCAGACACGAGAAAAATGGTGTGGTAGAAAGAATGAACATGTCATTGTTGAAAAGCCCAATGCATGATTCTCATTGTGGGCTTGGATAGATCTTTCATGAAATAAAGATATATCAACTACATCTTATTTGGTGAATAATTATCCATCATTTTCTATTAGTTTCAAGACTCCTGAAGATGGTTGGTTTGGTTAACCTGTGGATTACTCATATCTATATTATTTGGTTACCCTTCTAGTGCACATTTTGATACTAGAAAACTAGAATTAAGATATATAAGATGTGTATTCCTTGGTTATACATGCAAAAAAAAGCATTTTAAAGATAGAGAACCATGTGTAATTGACCAAGAGTTCACTCTATGGGATGAAGAAATCTACTAGAGAATGGTATAGGAGTTTGACTCTTTTATGACAATAATAGATTTTATAAGAGTATTTACAACACTTTTGCCTACTACAAATGGTTGGATGATAATTTCTTTGTTTACCTATATCTATATCTTGATAATATGATGATGCCTTCTAGACACACATATGGTATTGGTAGGGAAAAATCTCTTTTAGGTGGAGAATTTGATAGGAAAGTCCTAGGCGAGACCAAAAATATTACTGGCATGAAGATTCAAAGGTATCATAAAGATATAAATCTTAACATAATGTAGGAGAATTACATCAATACGTTTCTTCACAGGCACCAAATGTTAGATATGAAGCCTATTTCAACTCCATCATATGCTCATTAGGTCATCAACTTTACAGTCTCCAAAATATAATGAAGAAGAAAAAGATATGGCACATCTACCTTACTCCAGTACCATTGTGGTAGCATCATGTATGTTATTGTTTTCACTAGACCAAACATCACTTATGGTGCCAATGTGGTTAGTTGTTTCATTTCTCATATTAGAAAGGCACATTGGCAACTTGTTAAGTGGACTCTGAGGTATTTAAAGGGAACTTAAAAAACTTGTTTGGTCTTTTATGAATTTCAACTCGTCATGATAGGGTATGTGGACTAAAATTATGCAAGCAACCTTGACAAGAGGAAATCTCTCACATTTTACATGTTTACAGTGAGATTAACAGTTGTTGTTTGGAAATTCACTCTATGAAGTGTTATTGCATGATCTACTATTGAAGCAGAGTACATAGTGGCAAAGCAAGTTGTGAAGGAGGCTCTATGGCTCCATGGTTGATGAATATTAAATTGAGTATGGATCAAGTACAAGTGATTGTTTATTATGAAAATCAAAGTGACATACATCTTAGAAAAGATCAAATGTTCCATTAAAGAACAAATCACATTTATGTTGTGTAACTTTAGTATAGAAGTCACAAATGACAGAATGATTTAGATAAAAAGGATCAACATCTCTAAGAATCCAATGGACATGATGAAAAAGTCTATTTTTTATCTAAGTTTGATCTTATACCAAGATTATTGGTCTTTTTTGTAACTGATATTTTCCCATGTAGGTCTTGTGGAGGAGATGATACTCTAATTAAATTTTTGATATGAAATAAGATTGCAACTTCTATTCTAATTCCATCATTTTCAAGTTGAAGACAAGGTGGAGTGTGTTGATAGAGTGTATGCAACTCTCTAGAAAATATTCTTTGATGAACCAAATGATTACAAGAAGCCTAGGCATTGTTTGATGTATTTTAGGAAACGAAAGGTGCATTTATGGTCATACATCAAACCATATGGTCTTTCTGGACTAGATCTATATTTTTAGTGCAATTCGACCATATACAGTCTAGGACTAGACCATAAATGTTGTTGAAATAAAAATACATTCAATAATAGGGATCATATGCAATCCAGTCATACTATAAATGCAATCGAAAAGAATTTGTATGAATTTTGGACTTTATCTATGGGTCCCATTCATATATATCGATGAACCAGCTCATCCTAAGGATGAAAAGAAATGAAGAGATATCATGACACATAGTTTTTTGAAGACCTAAATCCATAGGCAGAACTAGGGCTTCCCATAGGGTTTTATGCCTCCAAGAGAACCTCTCCAAGAATTTTCATCTTCCATGGTTGGATTTTGGACATAAAAAAGGATTGGGTTCTTCTTCTCTATTATATAGTTATCATCTCTGTAATATTTCCATCATTAATATCATCTTCTCTAGTGGATGTAGGGTCCCACATTGAGATTTTTTAGAACCACGATAAATCATGTATTTATGTTTTCTTACTTTCTCCACTACTGATCTTTGTCATATGTATTTGGACTGAATTTCTTAATCTCATGCTTCTACATCTCCATAACAAGAACAATGGGCCGGCCTTGTTGTTTGGGTCTCCCATCACCACCATTTCCATATACCAAAATCGTTAGTAAATGCACATGTCATCCTTACTCCTATAAGGTAAAATCTTAATTCTTGTAAGTTTATGTGAATAACTACAAAATGAAGAATCGTGGATATATTAGGATAATTCATCTCCATGATTTCATATTTGGAAAGGTCAAAATGATTTACCTCATTTGAATCGTACTCACTTGTCTTTGTCATGTAGCAAGCAATGTTTATGTATCTACCTTCATCAACATATTCATGTTTAACTATTAATGAGATTTAGAAGTTACATTTCCACATGATGATAAGTTCTTTTACCTTGTTAGATTCACCCTTGGAGTCCTCATTTGATTTTAGGAATAATATTTCTATGTTGCAATAATCATAGTTTTATTATCCAATTGAGCTACTCTCTATTGTTAAATTGGAAGATGCTTCGTGTGATTTATTATTCTAATATATCTTGTTCTATTTGAAAGTTAAAAGCTTCCCTTCCTTGAGTTTTATGCATTGAATTCTGACATGTCCTTTTCCTTCACGTTCATAGAACATGATATAGGATAGTAAGAAAGATTAGTTAGAATACTTATTATAGAACTTTGCTTTTTATCAAGTTTTCTTCTTCATCGCATCGCTCTAAGGATAAGTTTGAATCCTTGTAATAAATCGTTTCATTATTTGCATGCTCCTTTTTCTATTGGTCATCTATGTACTTGAGGACAAATTTGAGATTTCTAATCAAATCCTCTAAAAGAAACTTGGTGAAGTAATTGAATCCTTTATGGACACCACCTTCTTTCCATACATCTTTGGAGTGATATATCTAAGGACCTTATCAATTATATTTTTTGTAGTTTCTTTTTGCAAGAGATTTTTGTAAAAAGTATGAAAAACCTTGAATATATTTGATAAATCTAATCATGCTTGTTCATCAATAACAATTAAGTTCAGGATATATTTAAGGATCTTGAACTCTTTGAATTTATCTCTTCCCTCATTGATAATGGAAATCTTTCACCAGATTCCATGTGTTTAAGATATCATACAAAATTCAAAATTACTTAGAGTTGTGTGAAAGATCCTTATCACGTTTTCATCGAGAATGGGTATATGAGTTTTTTTTATATATCCCATATTTTGGTAGCTCGATGTTATTATAATGCACCTTGAATCACCTTACTTGATATCTATCCTCACTTTAGGATTATTTAAATTGTAGAGAAGTTTGATATGTTTGTATTGGATGTATTTCTTATTTAATCCAAGCTACATTTAGATTAATCTATTACAATTTCATCTAGATGATGGCAATCTAAGTTACTTAACTTATGTGACAAGTCCAACTAATATATCTATTGATACTTCAGGAATATACCAACTATTAACTCATATGTATGGACATTTGTTAATATCCATGCCTTACTGATATTATTAGTTGATCAATAACCTATATTACATATGGATTTAATAAACTATAAATTAATTGGAAATTTTTGTTAAACATATTGCAAAATTATGAAATGTACTTATTTGATTATCTATTTTTATCACAAAAAAACAACTATGTATTAGTTTTTATAGTCATGCACCTAAATATCTTATTATAGTCATCTCAAGATTAGATATTATATATTAGCATATGATTCCAAAAGGGTATACCACTCATTTTAGGTTATTATGTATTGTTACTGGACCTAAAAACACATCCATTATAGTAACTTGTTTCATCTATTAGGTAAATTTGGATATCCAGTGTGTTATATTATTTAAATGGAGTTACATATCATAATCAATGTTAAAATTCACACTATATTTCCATCTTAGTTACTCAACGTTATACTGAAAGGTATTTGTTTTCATTTGGATATATGGATTAATAATTAATTTCAAGTTATTTCTATTCAAACCATGACATTTGGGGTCATAGATTGGTATACTCAAAGTCTCGTAAAGTTACTTACATATTAAAAAATGTAATATTTCTTTTTATACCAATAGACTAGCGTGTTTAAAGATATAAGATGATCCATAAGTATTTATTCCTATAAGTCCTCCATCCCACATAAATTGATATGATAAATGAGTTTAAAGAATTATTCTTGAGGATACAAAAGAACAAATACAGTTGTATATAAAAGGCATAATAAAATGTAAATTACTTACTTCAATGAGATGGGAATTTGTAGGGTTGGATTTGAGTATGGTACAAAATCATATGGATAAAAATATATTAGGTACACAAGATGATATATAACAAACCATAAATCATTCACCTTTGTTAGCTATTGTCTATAGATTCTCCTTCTCCATAGTTATCAATTTCTGAAATAGTTTCCATGGGTATATTACTTACCTTAAAATTTTACACTATTAAAACTACATAGTGGTTTTTTCTTGCCATAAAAAGTCTTCAATAAGGTTTATTAACTTCAAAATTGAGGAATATTGAAATTTCTCTCCTTAATTTCATTTCAAATGTATTTTTATTATATTTAAATAGAAAAAATGAAAATTTTCTTTGTAACAACATTGCTATAAATTTTTACACATACAAAAGAAGTATCATTTCACTCAGTAAACATCTTACATTCAACTTATTTGATTTCAAAACTAGTCAACTAATATGTTTGGTCACCCATACCATGTTTTGGGAGCTTTTTTATACCATAGCTCACATACATAATCTTCATATTTGAATCTTGAAAATTAGGGGTGGTTGTGACATAAACCTCTTATTAAAATAGTATGTTAAACAATCTGTCCTAATGTCCATTTTATATTAATTCAAATATAGGGGTTTTGCTAATGCTAGATGGATACGAATGGAATCAAGTTTAGGACTTGTGCATATGTATCCTTAAAATGGATTCCTACTTGTTGATTAATTATATGCATCATGAGATACACTTTATGTATAACTACATTGTAGAAATCATCACGTTTCTTCCTAAAGACCTAGGTTTACATACCATTACATTCATTTTCAAGATGTAGGTTAAAATATCATTATTCATTTTCTTAAAATGACAATTTATTATGATATTCTATCATTCAACAATCATCATTGAGATCATCATAGATATATTTGGCTCTATTTTGGATACAAAATCTATTCTGTATTTTTCTCTAGAGTAAGATCAATATCTAAACTTATCTCTAAAATCTCATTAAATTAAGTTTTTATGAAGGCCTTCACTGTTACTATGAATAGATTGATTGGATGAGGGTTCTTCAAATTGAACATCATTTTAGATTTTATGAACTTTGTTATTTAGTATATTTGATGGATTGGTTTGAGTTTGAGATACTAAATTTGGGAGATTAGTTCATGTATATTACCTCTGGCTAAATTATATTTAAACGAATTCTTCAAAAAAATTGGAATGTAAATTGAAATATGTGTATATTTAGTTGTTTGGAAGTTGCAAAGAAAGAATATTTCACAATATTGTGCATCAAACTTATATTTATCATCCTTCTGGTGATGTAATAGGTAGAGATAATAGTGTGGAGATAATCAACTTTGGGATTCTTTCTATAGATGATTTCATATGAATTTTTATTTAGATAGGGATAGGTAAACACACTATTTTGAAGGTTACCAGAGGGGTTGGCTGCTATCTAAAACTTTTTTGGAGTTTTTTATAGCAAAATATTGTCCTAGTCATCACTTGTGGGGAATTGTCAATGTTTATAACTAACCCATTCTATTGAGGAGTATAGCATATCAAAAAATGTTTTGATATATTGATAGATAAAAAATTGTTTAGGCTCACTCCCTTTTATGGTCACTCGTAGTATTGCTTATCATAAGTTGAATATAATTTTCCACTTTAGTGCAAACTTTGTAAACGAGTCAAGAGTATTGTGTTTTGCAACGAAAAAGCAGATCAAAGGGTATTTAAATAAATCATCAATAATGACAAAGGAATACCTATTACTATCAGGAGACTTATGTCCATATGGATAACATATATAGGTATAAATGTAGTTAATATATACTTCTATTTGGATGTAATTCTGTTTCCCTTTCCTGCTATACAAGGTTTGCATTCTCTTCTTTGTTTCAAAAGTTATCTAGGGGAGTCCTCTAACATGGTCTATTTGAATAAATTTTCATTGAAGTTTCATTTTGATATTTACTAATATTCGGTGTGAAATTAGTTTATTTTATTCACTATCGATGCATTTTCAATTGAATAGACTGGTTATATTGGTCTTTAAGATTTGGATTAATAGATATCCATTTTCGTTCTATAAAATATCACTAGAATTTTCAAATGAAATTCTACATGAGACACTTTCAAAAAATGTCATACTTTGCATCTTATAGTCATATAGTAGTAACAATTCAATGAAAACATCGGTCTATTAAAAAAATGGATATATTGCTATTCTTCTTCAAATTCCAATAGCTTTTACTTTTCTATTTTTTGGATGTAATAGTTCCTCCTTACTTCTTTTCTAATTTTCCAAACATACTTTCATCTCTAGTCATATGCTTAGAGAATCCACAATCAATCATCCAATCTTGCAATATCAGATTCTGGCTCCCATGTAAAGGTCCTTGAGTATTAGGTTGAAAATAACCCATATATTTGAAACTTTAGGTGGTCAGCTGGAATCAAAGCTATCCCCTCTAAACATACACATGAGAAATATAATGTTTATATGAAATCTTGTGTTGCATGCACATACTTTAGATTTGATAGGTTATTGTCCTATCGACTTGAAGTTTGACCAATAACTTATTGAGTTGAACTTAATTGACTGAAAGAGACCGATATCTTATAAGATATTATCCTAAATATGAAGAAATAAATATATCATCATATAAGAAAATGTGTAATACTATATAGATGAAACCAGAGCTATGGAAACCAATGTGTATTCACGTATGGTTTATCTCTCATCTCAAATAATATGAACAATATGATAGGATTCCATCATGATAGGGTGCCTTTGGGACCCAAAATTTCTAGGGCAATATTTTTGTAGTGGAATTAGTCGGAAAGATTTTAAAATAGTTTGTTGCAAATTATATGTGTATTTATTTCAGATGAGTGGTTGGCTTCATGAAAAAAGTTGACTTAATACTTGTGGGTGGATGTCTTTGTTTTATTAATTTGACCATTAAAACTACTTATTTGTATTAATGGTGGAGCAAGGTTTGTGAATCATAGTGTCCTTGTAGAAGTCTAGAAATAGTATTTTGTCAGTTTGTTGTCACATTATAGATCACAAATTGTTGATTCAAGAAGAATGATTATGGAATTGATTTTTCTTTTCATCAATGAGGTTGTATGCTTGATATCTCTACAATAAAGTTGTATTTTGATTGGAAAGATGAGGATTATAATAATCAAGAGTAATAATTCTAACTTATACAACAACACAAGATGAGGATTATAATAATCAAGAGTAATAATTCTAACTTATACAACAACACAAGAACTTGGTGTGATGCCTCGATGCGCCATAACACGATGTTACTCATATACAAATGCGGAAAATAACACTAAGCAAGCAGATTACTAGAAAACACATGTAATTAAAACCAATTATATTAAAACACCATCGGCCAAAAAATTATTACATATGGGTCCACAAAGTCTGCGACATGCAACACATAACATATTGCACGGTGCTTGCATCACTGTAGATCAACGTTCCTGTCATCCACCAATCACATAAGATACTAGTTCTGCATATATATATACATGTACATCTGTCATAACTACACAACCATGGCCCACATGCCAAAACCTTATATCGGTCACATAACCAAAATGTCTCAAGAAAACCCCCAAGGACCTGAGTGTATAGGGACGACTCTAGGAATCTAATGCCAAGAGACTAGCAGCACATCAACCTTATCAATTACTTTTCTTCTTGATGCTCTTTCTCAGTTGGACGACCTCTACGTCTTCGTGCACAATAACATAAAAGATGTGGAAACCCATGGGGTGAGACTAAACATCCCAGCGAGAGATATAACTCTCTGCCAAAGCTATCAAGGCACATATAAGCTAATCAGGTAAAACAACATACTAAGCATATTGACATATTTAGCTAAATGATATGTACTCAACAGATGAAGTGGATTAAACATGATTAGACAGCTACCACTGAATAGTAGATCAAGTTATATTCTAAAAAGGAATATGAAGAATATGTATAACAATTGACTTCTCTTACTATCTTATAATTCAAGAAATGAGTATATAGATAAAGCAAAGTCTCAACCAATGTGAGACGTATGCCACCCTAAGCACATATACTACACATATGTACTACATCTTATATTATGACCTGAGGATTTGGGTTGAACCACCCAAATCCAACTGCCCCTCTGTGAAGGGCAACTGACGGTGTCGTATAAGGTCCATGGAAGAGTCAGAATACATGACCTCTCCAACAACTCTTGGTTAGTACAAGAGAACACCACAAAGACATACCAGTCAATTGTGAAAGAGTGACATATGGTCACAAAAGGATCAACTCATGCCTGGCCGTCCATATATAAACTTCTAGCCCACCTTGGTACAAATTTCAACGCTAGAAGAATAGACTCACACATGGCTGTTCTTAAAAGAAGGAGTGGCTCACTCATGGAAATCCATATCACAAGGATATCGACTCACACATGGTCATCTTACACAACCTCTAATTGTGGATGCAAGGAGATACTCGACTTGCACCTCCGTATATTAAAAAATATGTGCAATGATTTAAACTCGTTTCACTAACCTAGCAAATAAAGCTAACACTAAAATTGGATCTACGGCATAGGGAAAACTACATGATTAGGTTTCACTTGATTAGTTATCCAATTGGGTGACTTTTAGCATCAATCAATTTACAACGTATATAGCTAAGCCAAACTCTACATGATTAAGGTTGTGTTGCAACTTTAGAAGATATTAAATAGTGTGAACTTGTCACACAACCACAACATAATACTCAAATATTTGCCATATGGCAATCATCAATGTCACATATCATCATGGGTACTCAATCCCGTAATCACATTACTTGAGGATATCACCTTTCAATACGCATGAAGCCATCACCAGGTCATAGAACCTATCATATTAAGCCTTGCATGTTCATCATCACATCATTGTCTCATTAGTGTGCATAAGCGCCCCCTGTATCCCATAATCATCGCCAAAGGATACACAAGCCATGGCATACATATCACCTACAAGGTTATGTCTTATAAATAAGAGAGAGAAAATATTCTACATGATGAACATCTCATGAGAGAGAAAGCAAACACATAATTCAACATTAAGGTTAGGGTTCTAAGCTTTAGCTGATTAGGGTTTTATAGGTACATACAAGTACTAAACCCTAGATATATCATCTCCACATTCTTGGAATACTTAGGATTAAGAGGAATAATTAAGGTTAACCAAGAATCTATCCACATAGCACTGCATGCGGCTCAAAGATTATCTATACCAGTGCATTGATTAAGGGTTCAAACATGTGACTCAACCAACCATCAACCATGTGTCGTGACCACCACCATGCATGGGTCACAACCACCACCATGCACATGTCGCAACCACTAGTACCCATGGTGTTACGAATGCGGCCAACCTATTCCATGTCATGACCGTGACACACCATGGGTGTACCATGTCTTGACCCACAAGCAACCAAGTCACATATAGTTAGAGTTAGTATTTCACCCACCCAAGGAAACATGTCACAACCCAAGAACATGGATCATCTTGACCCGTGACAAAGGCATAACTCAAGACCAGGCCATGTCACGACCAACCAAGGGAAAAGGGAAACATCTCGACCAAACCAAGGTGTGTTTCAACCCTCAATGAAGTAGGTGTCATTACCATCAAGAAGAAGGATGTCACAACCTCCACAAGGTCAGTCGTCGTGACCCAAAAACTCAAGCCATAGAGATGTCACGACCCAAGACAGACAAGGCAATGTGACCAACAAGGGTCAAGCCACCACCGAGACCAAGAACCAACATCAAACCAAGATCAAAATAGAGATAAATCCATGGCTAAAATAGGTGTCACAACAAGGGAAACCCATCATCACCATAGAGTAAAACCTCATGCAAAATGGTCATCAAACCCTAAAACAAGCTTCGTGAAAACACCACAAAAAGGAACCTCAAAAAGGGAGAGAAACCAATATCATAACCATAAAAACCAACCCAAAACTACATAGAACACTAAAACACTAGATCATCATGCATACAACTTATCTAAGGTCAAGAAAGGAAATAAACCACCATGCACCACAAACATGAAAAATCAGGTACAAAGGAATTAGGATTTTAGATTACATCCTAGCAAAGCATGATCTCAACATCATCCAAGTTCTAAGGTCTATCACCATCTTTTAGTATGTTAACCAAACATTTAGAGTGAGAAAACAATAACATGTAAGCATAAAAAGTGCAATAATAGAGGAGGTTAAGAGTTATATCACCCATCTTAAAGAAGACCAACTCCAAGGAAGGAAAGCTCCAAGCACATGATCACCAAGGAAGATCAAGCTCCACCAAAAGATCCACTTTTGTCCACAAGATCACCTCAATAAATAGGAAACACCAAGGTCAAAGGATATATCAAGAAAGAGGGTAACAGGTTCAAGGTCGAACCAAAAGAAAGAAGGGGGAAAAGAGAGAAGAAACTCCCTCTCACTTGGGTGTTGCCTTGTCAAAACATGGCATATTACCCTTTTGATGAGGAGATTACTCTCAAGAACGACAACCATGTCAAAACATGGTTTAGGGCCGAGAAAAATGAAGAAGATGGGGTAGAAGATCCAAATAAAACATTGACAAGGAAGATAAACACTCACCAAGGTTGAAGATGATCTAGGATCACCACAAGCACCACATGAAAGGGTTGAACCACCTCCAAAGAATCAAGAATGGACACTTCTTGCTCCACCAAGCTCCAAGATCGTCCAATCAAGGAAGGAGAAATAGGATGGCTGAAAAAGACCACTTGCATGGAGAGAAGAGGATTTATATAGCAAAGGAGGAGATAGGTAGGTCAAGGGATGAGGTGTCAATGAAAGAAGGCCCCAAAGGGACACTTGTCCACTATAGAAACTAACATGCAACTACATAAAGCCCACATGCAAGATATGGTGATACACTCTAGGTTGGATCGTGACCCCTCATGTCATGACTGCAACACACCAAGGGAACCACCCATGGTCGTGACACACCACCAAGGACCACTAGGTCGCGACACAAGGTCACCACAACCCTAGGTCGAGACACTCTACACAAGATTGCCCATCTCGAACCAAGACACCCAAGACCATCTTGGTCATGACAACCATACCTAGGGAAGGTGTCTTGACTATGATACCCTCCAACCAAGCCCTAGGTCGTTGACCTAAACAAACAAGGTTCACATGGTCACGACACACCAAACTCTAGAAAACTCTAATCACCACTAAGGGTGATACCACTGAACTAAGGGTCCACCAAGGCACCCCAAAGCATTAAAACCTCCCTCGTGAAGCTAAGAGAGAGAAGGAACACTCCAGAGGTGGTAATTTACAATAATACCCCTTCCAATGAATAATTTGAAATTTGCACCAAAATTAGAAAAGAAAGCACAAACAACATCCAAACAAGCTCAAACTAGAGTCTTAAGCTCTCCACGCTCTCTAATATCATCTCAAAGGATTAGAGCAAGGTTCTAAGGAGAACATAAAGACAAAATACATAAGTTTAAACCAAAACAAGGTCATCAGTCTTACACTTGGAGTAGCTTTGATGTCATTTAGTTCACAAGAAAGCTCAAAAATATTATCATATAAATAGCTACTAATCTAAATAAGTTTTTATAAATAACTATAAAATGAAACATCTTGGATATATTATGTAAATCACATAAATGAGTTCATATTTGGAAAGGTCAACAATATCAACCTTATTTGAGTCTTACTCACTTGTCTTTGTAATGTAGAAAGCAATATTTTTGTATCTACCTTCATCCACATATTTGTGTTTAACTATTAATAAGATCTAGAACTTACATTTCCACATGTTTATAAGTTCTTTTATTTATTAGATTTACCTTCCGAGTCATTGTTTGATTTGAGGTTTAGTACTTTTTTGTTGCAATCATCGAAGTCTTGTGATCCAATTGAGCAAATTCAAAGATGCTTCATGTGATTTCTTATTCTAATATATATTATTCTCCTTGTAAATACAAAATTCCCTTCCTTCTTGAGTTTTGTCGATTTAATTTTGACATGACCTTTTCTTTTACACTCACAAAACATGATATAGGACAGTAAGAAAGAATTTTTCGAATACTTATTTTACAACTTAGGTTTTATCAAGTTTGATTCTTTATCATGTTGTTTTGAGGATGAGTTTGAAGCATTGAAATAAATCCCTTCATTATTTTCCTGCTCCTTCATCTATTGATCATCTATGATCTTTATCTTCACATCAAAAGTTTTAATATTTCTAATAAGATGATGTATAAAAAACTTGGTGAGGTAATTTGATCCTTTATAGACACCACCTTCTTTCCATACATGTTTGGAGTGAGATATATAGGGACCTTATCGTCTATATTTTTATAGTTTATTTTTTGCAAGAGAATTTAGTAAAAAGTATGAAGAAAATTGAATATATTTGATCAATCTAATCGTACTTATTCATCAGTAAGAAATTAATTTCAAGAAAAGTTTGGATCTTGAAGTCTTTGGATTGATTTGTTCCCTCATCGATAATGGAAATCTTCCACCAAATTTCACATGTTTAAGATATATTGCTAAATTTAAAATTACATTGAGTTGTGAAAATGATACTTATCACCTTCTCATGAAGAATAAATGTCTATTTTTTTTTCTATATCCCGTATTCTCGTAGCTTAGTTTTTGATGTGTATGTATGTGCTCCATATTCTAAAGGTTATGGGTGGTTTGGAAGAAATATGACATCACATTATTCCAGTATAGGTATTTCAATCAATTAAATAGTTGAGGCTTGTTGTGATGTAAGTCCATCAAGCATTCTGACTACAATGGGCCCCATACTTCTGGTTATGTGAATAGCACCTACAAGACTAGATTTTATGCCAAATGAAAGAAGAGTGTAGTAGGGGTGAGGGTGAATATAATCCCTAAGAAAATTTTAAACTAAAAAAACACAATATTAGATGCACATTTCTTGATAATAAACATAAGAACAAGGAGGATGAAGGTGTAAAAAAAACCAATAATACTCATGATTTAAAGTTGTATAAGATTTTAGACAAAAGTCTATTGGAATGAAAGCAAAGAATTTTGAAGAATGTTAGAGGAAAGATGGAAGGATGGTTTGATTGTACTAATTTGCTATGCATAGCACATATCTAATATACCTGTTGGGACAGATAATTAGGGAGAAAGAAACAACTCAACAAGGAAATGGTTCTAAAAAACATTGGCATGCTCTATGAAAACTTGGTGGATGAGTATGATGTATCAGTGACCAACTGTGTAGCGAGATGCAAGCTAAGTTAACTCAAAACCTAAAGGATGAGGAGGAAGAGTGCAATCTAAGTATCCATATTTATTGGCTCAAGAACAAGGAAGCCAATACATGTTTTTACCATGAATTTGTCAACTATAGGAAAAGGAGGAATACAATCAGTATGTTGAAAGATAGGGAGGTGAGCTGGGTGTCAAACCTTGATCCTCTAATGAACGTGACTAATGATTACTTCAAAGGTATCTTCACAGCTCCCAGAGAACATGAGTAAGTACCATAAAATACATATCTATAAACTTCTTCAAGCTCTTACTAGACGATAGACACACCATACTAAGGGATCCTACTAGAGAGTACATTGTATATATTCTGAAGGACATGGATCCATACATGGACACTGGCCCAGATAGAGTTACTACATTGTTTCTATGAAAAAAAATGAGACTTCGTAGAAGAGCCAATGTGGAGGAAGAGTGGGAATGCACTGAATGGCAATTATCTAGATAAGAGGATGTGCAATGCCACATTTTTGCATCTCTACATGCCCCATTCAAGAGAACTATAAATAGTTTACACATATCTCCCTGTACAATGGCAACCTCAAAATCTATTCAAAAATAGTTTTGAGTGCCTCAAAAAATGGCTGTCGTGATGGGTCTCGCCTGCCTAGAGCATCTTTGTTCTAGGGAGGGAGATAACAGACAGCATTCTCCTATTGCTTGAGATAATACATGGTATGAAAAGGACTAAATCTGCAAAGACCATGGCGATTAAGGTGTACTTGATCAAATCTTATGAAATGATGAGTCGAGAATTCATAGAAGATACACACTAGACTCAAAATCCCTAGAAACATAAAAGACTTTATCATGAACTCTATTGTAGGTGGGGAGATCACCATAAATTGCAATGGCAAGTGGTCTACACGTTTCAAAGAGACAAGGGGTTTGAGGCAAGGCAAACCCTTGTGTCTCTATTTATTTTTTATCTGCTTGGAATGTCTAAGTAAGATAGTTGAAAGGGTGAATAGGAGGTAGTGGACACTAGTTAAAATCCTAGGGAGCAGTGCGAAGATTGCACACTTGTGCTTTTCCAATGATTTAATCTTATTTGCAAAGGTGGATCAGGGAAACATTTAATCCATTCTGAAGTGCTTCAAGGAGTTTGAAAAGGCCTCTAGACATGCCAAATCTATTGATTAATGTGGATATTGTTTGCTAAAAGCATGCCACAAGAACAAGGAAAGAGATCTGTGACATTAATGGATTCATGAAAAGTAGTGACCTTGGTAAGTACCTATGGGTGCCAATCATATATTCAAGGGTCACCAAACATACTTATTCTAAAATTCTTGAGAATCTAACGTGAAAGATCAATGCTTGGGTGGACATGTCTGTATGGCCAAGGCTACCCTTGTGGACTTATTGACCTATGCCATGAAGAAGAATGTAGATCTCTATGATTGGCTAGATGGAACATTCCAGAGATTCAATGGGGAGGAAACAACTATTTTAGACCGATATTGATGGTTACGTTGAAGAAGTTTCAGAAATCCCATCTTGGCTTAGGCATGAAAGCAATGTGAGACTGGAACTATGCATTGATAATCAAAAATGCCTAGAAGATCAATAGTGGAATACCAACTCTGTGATGCTAAGATTTGTAGAAAAAAAATATATGAAGTATAGAGAAGGTGTTGACACTAACATTTCTAGAATATGAAAGCAATGGCACAAGGAAAAGAGTTCATCTAGACCCATTCCTAAATGGCATTGGTGAATGGTGAAAATGCTAACATATGGCTTTACTAATGGATACCAAATAATGGAAGACTAATTGATATTATTGTAAAACATACTCCATCTGAGCTAATGGGTTTGAAGTGCACAATCTGATGAACTTGGATGGAGCTTGGGACAATGAATTCCTTCAGGATTTGTTGTCAAGAGAATCATTTGATAAGATTTTGAAGATAAAGCACCATCCAATATCCTTCTCCTGATGTACATCCATGGAAGCACTCTACAAATGGTAGCTTCTCCACCAAATTGACTTATTTGATTATCAAGGAAGCTAAATAGGTCAAGCGGGATAAGGAGTAAAAAATCATCTAGAGTGCACAAGTGCATGCGAGAGTCTGTATGTTCATGTGATTGGTAAAAACAATGCCATTCTCACCAGTGCAACCAAATTGAAAAGGAAGATGACATCAGATGGTTTGTGTAGTAGATGTAATAGCCATGAGGAGACCACCTTAAACACACTGGGGTATTGTGCCTTTGTGAAGAAAATTTGGCCACAGGTTCTAGAAGATGTTGACATGGCCAAATTCTAGGGAAATAGTTTTCATACTTTTTTATATCTACCAACTAGCAAAAAATCAAGAAAATCAACGCGTTGGTATCTAGTCACTTGAACAGGGAATTCATATAGGTCCTTATGAGGGGGGAATTGATCTAATCAAAGTAAGGACTATGAGAACAATTGTCAAACTTGCTTAGATGGAACTTCAAGGAGAAATCAATCATGTCCAAACCTTTTCAATATCCTATTGATAAATTTGGAAAGCTCAAAATGGGTGGATGTTCAAGAAGAAGAACTCACCTATGGAAAATTAGTATAATTTCATTCATTATGAGAGGAAACTTGTAGAAGATAGTTGGACCTTTTCATCTCAACCAACAAAAAAGGTTGAAACAAAAAGATGGAGCACCCCATCAAAGGGATGTGTCAAGCTAAACACTATATTGTTGTATAAAGAAAGCATTCTTCCATTGCCATTGTTTCCAGTGATGGTGAGTGAATGTTGGAAAGTAGGTATAAGTGATACTAGAAATGTTAGTGAGGTCTTGGAGGCAACACTGTGGGCCATTTAACTAGCACTTGAGGTTGTGTTGAATGTGGGTATTTAAAGATCATGGTGGACACTAAGAGTAAGCTTGTTTCTAGGATGATTACTAAAGAAAGCTCATTCAATCCTAAGTTTTTGAATTGGATTGTAGATATCTGAAGATTCTTGATAGTAGTTTGGCCAGTGACGTATGAAAACTCACACACAAACAAGGTGGCAAACTAGATCACTAAGGATCAGTTAAAAACAAACTTGGATCTTACAAATATATTATATCACCCGATGAGGTCATCAACCTCTTTTCTAGTGAAGTGTGTAATGGCATTAGTATTACCAGGTTTAATTTTTTAGAAGATTCAAACTTTTGTAATGATTTTTAAATTTACGTGCAAGAGGAGGGTCTAGTGAATAGATAACCTCATGGCTTCCCATAAAAATGTAGTTCATACCTACCTCAGAATTCCGAACTTCATCCCTGATTGACTTTTCAACCAACATATATGACTTATATCCAAGAGAAAAATACAATAATTGTAAGGGAAACTGACGATGTAATATGTCTTGATGGTTCCTATAAGAAAATTTCCATGGATTTCCAATCGAGAAAATACATGTGTGCTTTATTTATCTCGTCAATTGTTTCAAAGAGAAATCAACGACATCGATCACCATGAAAATACAATTTGGCAAAAAAAATTGGGAGGCATTTCATTTCCTTGAAAAATCCTATTTTATCAGTTTCTTATACAACAACTAGATGATAAAAAGCATAACCCTTACTATCGATCACGTCAGTTTTTCCTACACTATTTGATGAAAAAGGGGTATGAGCCAAAAGTCCAATGAAATTTTTCTCTCCAAATAGGATTATCACGTCGATTTTCATGAGCTAAACTGACAAATCAGGTGTCACTGGGATGCATCACTTTTGTCATTGGTTTTGTCATAGATGGCCAATGATATGGGTTCGTGTGGCCATAAATTTTGACAACGGTATTTTTAAAATAACGAACAAGGTATGTCTTACTTAAACCCCATGAGAAACCCCTCTTTCCCCTACCTGCAAGACATTCTTTGACCTCCAGTGATTTTCTCCGCCGCCTCCCCCAACCCGTCATTGACACCTCCAGCCCCTCCACTGGCCTCCTCCTAGCTATGAAAGTCAACATCCACTCCTTTCCCAACCTCACCATTGTTGCTCAATCCTCCACCAAACTTCTCAAGATCTGGCGTCGATGAGCTCTGCCACTCCTCCACCAGACTCCACCTCCTCGTCGCCTCTGTAGCTATTATTTCTACCCCTACCCCAGCCCCTCTATTGTTGCTCACTCCTTTGTCGACCCTGACTTCATCACCAACTCTTCATCCTCATCGCCTTTGTCGCTTATGATTTTTCACCTTCCAACCACTTTTGTGTTGTACACATTATGTGAATATTAGAACCATGTATGACTATCAATAAATGTCAGATAATTTGGAGGAAGTAATACACTAAAATGTTGTGCTTTCTTCAAACCATGTCTGATTGTCCCAACATGTTGTACTTACTTCAATATGTTGTGGTTCCTACTCACATCAGACGTTAGCAATTAAATGTTAGTATGTACATATGATCATACCTAGGAGTTAATACACTAAAATTGATATGAAATGATCTATGTTAACATGATTTACATTGAAATTGATATAAATATACCTAATTAACCCTAAACCTTAAAACTCTAAAAATTAAACTCTAATTTGTAAACCCTAATCCCTATAGTCTATTGGCATAGAAACCTATCCTAGTTTTACTGATTAGGAGTTAACATTGGATAGTCCTCTATTTGTGACTACTCTTGAGCACTCCATCTCAGTAGGATGTAAGTCTATAATACATGACTTCAATAAATTTCGACAACATATCCCCTTTTGTTCTCTGGGTACATATGTAGGTGGGTATTTTCCCATCTACATTGGTGTACTTGGATAACTGTGAGAAAATGCTGTCAAAATTTATTGAAATTGAACACACATTATACACTTATAAGAGAGTTGAAGTTATCAAGAATGACATAGGTGGTACATATCATCCATTTGAATTCAAATAGATGATTAGGTCTCAATTCAAACATATATTATTTTGAAATTAACTTATTATCTAACACCTGATGAGCTATTCGTCTCTTATTTGTTCATAGAATGGATTCAATCATGGATGTATAATCCAAGTTGCTACACTTTAGAGTTTATTAATGGTCTTAATGAGTTTGTAAGATTTGTAGATGAACATATAAAACAATATAGAGATAGGTTCTATTACCCCTGTAAGAATTGTAGCAACCATGAGAAAGTTGACATTGTTTACATGATCAAAGATCATACCAATGCAATGGGATTGTATAGGACTATACAAAATGGTACTGGCATGAAGAGATTCCTAGTATGAGATCAGCAAATGTCAGTAGTGGTAGTTCTGTCAAAGGAGAAATGGATTTTGATGTTGATGTGAACGAACCAGTTCCAACATACATGGTTGATGTGATGCTAGATAGTTGTGGGGTAAATATTACAGATCCACCTTCGTTATTTATAAATGTTGTGCATAATGCTAAGAAATCGTTATACTTAGGTTGTAATAAGTTTATGAAGTTGAGCGTTATGTTGAGATTGTTTACTCTAAATCCTAACAATAGATGGAGTGATAATAGCTTCACTTCTGTGTTGTCTTTGTTGAAAGAAATTCTCCTTGAAGGCAACAAGCTTCCTATTGGAACGTACAAAATGAAAAAGATGTTGTGTTGAATGGGAATGGAGGGTAAGAAGATACATGACTGCCCGAATGATTGTCTGTTGCTTCAAAGGGACTATATCAATATGAAAGAATGTCCAAAATGTGGGGTGTCTAGGTTTAAAAGGATGACACCGAGTAAGAAAAAAATTGAGTATCATACAAGGTGATGCGGAATTTATCTATAATACCATGGTTTCAATGCTTGTTTGCTAATACCATAGATGTACAAAATTTATCTTGGCATGCAGAGATAAAGAAAGACAACGATGGCATGCTATGACACATGATTGATTTCCTACAATGGAAGAAGGTTGATTTATTGTATCCTAAATTTGACGAAGAAGCCATGAATCTAAGACTTGGACTTTATATTAATAGAATGAATCCATATGAAATATTAAGCACCCAAAATTATACTTAGCCTATCATGATTGTTATATAAAATATTTCTTTGTGGTTGTGTATGAAGAATAAATATGTCATGTTGTCCTTGGTGATATCGGGTCCCAAACAACCTGGCAATGATATTTATGTTTACCTTAAACCTCTGATTGATGACCTAAAGAAACTTTAGGGAGAATGTTTGATGTTTTATGATGCTCTACATGGAGAGATGTTTAATTTTTGTGCTATGTTGTTTTGCACTATAAATTACTACAGTAAAAATACCCATTAGTTGCCTTTCAGAAATGCCACTAAAAAAAAAGCCAGTAAACAGGTTTAGCGGCATTTGTTGACATTAAAAAAAATGCCTCTAGCGCCAGTGCCACTAGGAAGATAGTGGCTTAAGTTGTAAAAGCCACCAAACATTTGTCTTTAGTGGCTTTGAATAAATGCCACATAAAGGCCACTAAACCATCATTTGGCATTTATAGAAAAGACACTATCCATCATTTGGCTTTTATACAAATGCCACTATTTTGTATAATGTTGTTGTATAAAATAGTTTTGATTGAATGTAGTGGCTTATGAAAAAAGCCACTAATGACATACTAGTTTTGCATTACTATTTTTTAATGGATTTTAGTTAGTCAATTTAAAGTTCATGATCAAGTTTTCTAATTGAATGCCAATTGAAGACGAACACATTCCAGAAGTATTGAACTTTTTTATTTATAATCAAATGACAATTACATGGGGAGGACATTTTACCTTGCCCCTTGTATTGAATACAACATCATCACATATGACTATATATGGTACATTTGTAGACATGAACACTAACTAGATAACAACTCATTTTGCACTTGGAGACCCCCCAAAGGAATACAAACTCATTTTCTTACAAAAACATACAGCTCCATTCTAGCATTCCAAGTAGTTGTGTGCTTCTACAGGAGTAGACCAGCTACACTGCAATGAAGGTTCATCCTTCTTCTCAGCTTCAGTGATAGCATTATGGCCATATGGTCATCAGATTCCTCAGTAGGTTCTTCCTTCTTCTCTTCCACCTTGGCAAAATAAGATATTCAACGGGTCATTGCTCAAATATAAGACTAAATGCAACTAAAAAATGATTGTTGCATGATGATGCAGCAACTAAGTTGGAATTAAAGTGGAAAATTCGTAAATAGGTCAAGTTCTTATAGATGCAATTAACCCAGTCTTCCAGGATTGGAGAAGGGCAGCTGCAGCAAAGCCAAGAGTGTAGCAATAATAGGACTCAAAGTTTGTGGGCAAACCACATCGCCCTTCATATCTGAATGGTACATGAAATCATAATTAGTTCATGTCATGATAATCCTGAAAATAGGTGGAGGTGTGTTAGCTAACTACCCAAAGAAGTGAGAATGTCCCTTGAACTGCCCTTTGTACTTTCCTTCCTATTTTCTTTTCTCCAACTCAGTTTCCACCATAGAGATGAGCATCTTCTCAGTTTCAATTTTGGCAACATGCCCAGTAATATAGGGCAAGAGCTTCAAATAAGTTCAAAGTATACAAGAAAACAATAGAAAGCATGAAGAAGTATAAACCAAATACAACACCTGCAAATTCCCATGAGGATCTCTTTCCAACAATAACTGCTCCTGTATTACTTGAGGTAAAAAGTCAAAAAGCAAGCGAGACTGCTCCTTCAATTTACTTTTCCACTACCCAGCCTCATCAACAACATCATGGGAAAGAATCTCATTTAATTCCGCAATCAGTGTTTGTACCTAGAAAACCATGTCAGGATTATACACAGGAAGATACACAAGTATACATGATTGAGATAGGTACCGTCCATTAGGAATCCATGCACCCATGGTGTTTTCTTTAGTTAAAGCATTATAAACTTGACTCTACAGATGAAGATGTGCAAATTATTTCAAGTGTGTAAACTTAATACCCCCTACAGGAGATTAGAATATACCTAGGGAATAAAATCAATCAAACCTTCTGGTATCAGTATGACACCATAGTTGTATCCGGTTTCAACTCTTTTACTTATAACATCAGTGATATGGTCAGTGACATTTTTCAGGGTTGGCTTTTTGGCAGCCACCTGTAACCAGATATAAGAGACCAGTAAGACAAACTATTTGCATATATTTAAATACAGTATACTTGATCTATAAGATCTGCAAATTAGTTACTTTAGTCATTAGATTTGATTTTTTAATGAATAAACAGACCATATATTTGGCAAGAAAAGGTGATTATATGGATTTGATTTTAGTTTGAGAGGGAAACATTTCAAAGGAAATGCATCTTTGGGCACAACCCCCTTCTCCCTACTCTCACCTTCTAGTTCAAGAATAAAAAATAGCATAGAATCAAGATCTGTCATCTTTTTCATTCACATATCAGTCCCATTCCTGTCAATTGATCTTATGCAAACCAATCTTGTTGAGGTTCTTTTGACTAACTTCCATGATATGCTGCAGCCAACAATATTAGATTCAGTCATTCCATGTCAGTAACGGATCAGCTTCTGAAATGCAGTAGCCACCAGGACTTATGCATGCCTATAAAACTACTTCTATTATGCCAATTACCAATCTCAATGGCGGATTATCATCCTGAAACTAACCTCCCTACACCGAGTTATGCAATCTTTTGTTTACAAGGACAATCCAATTAAACTTCCTTCAAACACCAATATAACATTAAAGAAAATTTTTGATCAAAAAGAAAAAAATGCATCATAAAATATTAATAGCTATGGGTGAATAAAATAGAGAGATAAATGTTTGGCTTAATAGTTACTATATTTATCATTAATATGATATAAACAAAGCTTACTACCTGATTGTAATAGACCAACCAGAGAAAAATGGAAAATAGATGATAAGATATAATACTTTGGAGCAATATTTGTTAAATATAAGATGAACTTAAATTGTGTCTGTTTAGAGCTAACCTTGTGTCTGTTTAGAGCTTTCCTTTTTCTTGCAACTTTCTCAGTTCCACTTATCTGAGAGTTGGACCAAAATATTCTGAAGTAGGAGGGATCTAAATATCTTTTCAAACAAGACCCAGGACCAGAAGTATTAAATCTGGAAGGATAACAACTCTTTTACTAGAATAACATAAAAATTAAATAAAACCTAAAAGATATAGGAAAATTTGATTACTTATCAAGCAAGAACAAACGTGGAGGATATCTGCACTCTTCATATGAGTCCATGACAAATTGTGGCAATTCACTATTGATAAGGTGGTCATTCTTAATTTGGTAAGGGTATTCTCCTTTTGTACTTGTTAACTACTTTTGTAAATGAAATCCATATATGCACATGTCAATCAACCTTTTTGTTTCGTCAATCAAGTTCCCATTGCAAAATATTTGTCTCATCTGCTTACTCAGCATAATGATATTCTGGGTACTGCTATACCAGAAGTTATTCTTAGAAATTATATATTCAGTTACACTTTATCTTGCAAGCTTCAGCTCATTTGGTATATACTTTGGCTTATGAGCAACTTCTACTTGTCACTTTTACCTCTTTAGCTCAATGAATCAGAAAGGGGGATACAAACAGATGGGGTATTGGTATTGGACAAACCATTTATTAATCTGAATCATACATATTCTAGTTTACAAAAGAAAAACTAGATCTACTTTAGATTCTGGATTATATCAATAGCTTTTAGTCCCTGCTATGAAAAGAAGATATCCCAAAAAATTTAGTGTGGAAAATCACCTCTCGTTTGGCCTTGTTCCTTGTGAGAAGTATGATGTTAAAGTTGTGTGAAAAGAGCATCCTCTTGAGAATAGTGAGAATAGTGTTAAGGGGCAAGTTTCAATGAACTTTGAAACCAAAAATAAAGATGGTATGAACTCATCTAATCAGTTTGTGCTCCAACAAAGAAAGGCATGTTACCAAAAACATGATCATCTTTGATACTAAATATATAGCATATTTTTTACCTTTACCAAATGGTACAAACATATTTGTAACGTTTGCACTTAAAAACTCTGTCCTATCATGGAAACCAAATTTGGCATATAGAAAACAACACTGTGACATTAAGAGGAATGGATTTAACAATGATAAACAATTATCAACGACTATAAGAGTACATATAAATGTTATTCTATGTAAATTATGAATTGAAATAATATTTTTTGAGCATTAATGTGTTGGTATGTATGCCCTGAGAGCCAATCATGGGATGATTGATGGGATACATTAAGATTGATTTGATAAACATCAAAGGCAAGCTTCCAATTCTTTCTGGTTCAGTCATATGAGATAGTGATAGAACAGATTGAATGTCTAGAGAATGACAGTACTCAATGACGTATGCCTTCAGGTTCAGGACCTGAACGATGAGATCATACGGATGCTAAGAGTTTATACATTCTTGTTATGTCCCTAGTCGAATGTCATTGTGGAAGGTAAATAGACAGCAATGACACACAAGACTAGATTGTGGTGTTGGTTGATGACAGAATCTCATTAGTCATGATATAGAGATATCAAACCAAACACATAGGTACTTGTTAGAGAACAAGTGTACCGGACAGACCCACCGTGAGTTTGACACATGGAACCATGACATGGTAGTCACAGTCAGTACTCATAGTGATGGTGGTGAATGTGATTCTTTGACCTGAAATCACTACACTCAACACATGTCGTTGGGTATACTTTGACATCATCAAACGCAGTCCTGAAACATGGGTTGTTATAAAGGTGATGATTGGGTGGCTTTGACACATGGGGATTTTGAGGGGTGTGTGATAGATATTGGATTTGTCCCTCCTAAGGGAGCTTGATATCCATGGCCACCTGATGAGTAGGATTGAGAAAGGCATGTACACATGTGTGAGTCAGTATGTGATACTGATGTCATAACATATCTCTTCCAATCTACTCTGAGATCAAGAAAGTGAATGAACTTTGACAGGATGACTGGTCCATGCCTCGAGTTTATTCAAGATATATGTGACAAAGGAATTATACATTCGCTGTAACACCATTCACGGATTGTAGGATTGAAAGTTGTTCTCTAACTTTCTATTTCACTTGGGTAGCACTAATGTGTGACTAGGCACCACTCATTGCTTGTGAAGCCATAAGTGTTATGGACTTTCACTGCCAACGTAAAAAAGGACCTGTAGGGTCACACACATAGGATTTAACCTGGAAGAGGAGTTTTGTCCACAAACTATGTTTAGATTGATTACTAAAGGAGTTTAGTAGTTCAATTAAACACTCAATTGATTGATAGCTCAAAATCATAGTATTCAAGGTGTTGGATCGATTTATTAGAGTATCGGATTGATTGAAACTACAACTGACTATTTCTGCACAATCTGCACTCCCAACCGATCGGCTCATGTGATGAACCGATCGGCTGAGCAGGGTGAACCGGTCAGCTCAGGTCCTGAACCGATCGACTCATGCACAGGGTGAAACGATCGGTTCAAGTGTTGAAACGATCGGTTCAACTGGCGCAACCGAGCGAGTTGGGAAAATAAGATTGGTGAGAAATTTCTTTTCGTTTCACTTGCCCAAATTGATTGGGACAAGGATTGGGAATAGGTACCGATTGGAAACAAAAGAAGGAAAGTCAATTTGAGTCGGATCAGGACCGTGAACTGATCGATTCAGGGTACCAACCGATCGGTTGGGATCCCCAAACGATCGGCTCAGGTCCAGCCGATCGGCTCAAGTGCCCAACCGACCGTTTCAAGTGTTGAAACGATCGGTTCAGGTGACGCAGTTGGTTGTTTTTTGTGGAAAATTCTCGAACCCTTCTACTCCTGCTTTAGTCCTGCATTGCCCGGGATAGAGAACCCTATCCCATGACCCTCCTATATATATAGGGGTATTGGGGGCTTCTCTGATAGCAACTCAGTGCAACCAATTGCTCTATAAAGTTGTCGTTCTCTCTGGTTTTGGTAACCGAGAGAGCCCGAGCAAGTGCTACCCGATAAGGGAGGCACAACAAGGGAAAGACAACTGTAGAAGGCAACTGGTAGCAGGAGAGTGTGTGGGTGACTAGTACGCCTGTAGAAGGATTTGACTCCTTCCAATTCCTTGTGGGACAAGGAGATTGGAGTTCCAGGTGGTCCGTGTGGACTACTACAGAGGCGGGAGGTTTCTGCCGCTCAGGAGGATAACTGTCAACCCCGACAGTCCCGGTGAGAGGAGGAGTTGTGAGTCACGGTTCGACCAAGAGCTGCACAGACACCGTCCAAGCCCGGAGGCGAAGACCGCACTTGCTGCGAGGTATTGTCGTCCAGCAAACCTCGGGACAAGGTATGATTCCACAAACCTCTATTTCCTATTGTATAGACGTTGACGCGTTTCCTCGTTTTGGGTACGGGGAGGAGAAAATTTTTGTTTCCGTTGCCTGCTCTGCCTCCCCTAAAACCCAACAGTGGTATCAGAGCCACGTCAACTGCTCTATACTTTAGGATTATCGATATGATCGATTTTGGTTTGTCGCCTTTATTTATTGCATACGATGTGAATAATATTGGCTTTATGCACGTCCAATCATAAATCCACAAATCCCAGATATTATATATATGATATGTAATATTAATGCACTCGATACACGTCGCCCTTAAACGAGTTTTGTGGTGGATGTATGGCATGGTTATGGCCCATAAACCCTATCTGTGTATGGTTGTGTGCGGTTGCTTGCATCTTAGTCTGCGCACTGGTTCCTTCTCCTATTCCTTCTCCTATCTGTCGAAGAACGGCGGACACCTGACGACAGCTGAGACGATCGGTTCAAGGAGTGAACCGATTGGTTGGCGTTTCAGACGATCGGTTCAAGGAGTGAACCGATCGATTCATGCCCGGTTCGAGGAGCGAGACGAGCGGGTGGTGGCCAGGAAGAGATGCACGATGACCAGGCAGACCGATCGGTTGGAGGAGCCAACCGATCGGCTGGTGGCACCCAGTCGACCAGTCTGATGGCGAGCCGATCGTTTCATATGATGAATTGATCAAACCCATAAGGCAAAGCACAGAGTTCATCTTAAGTAGGTTGCATGTGATGTAGACCTAGATGACTGTGATTCCTCTTGGCTCGAGGAATCACATTAGGAAGGCCATAATCATCGCTTTTAGCATTTCACATGTTTTTTGTGGGATATAATATGTATATGATACATACTATATATTGTGGTGATTGGATATGTATATGTATATAAAAACCAAATCCCTCATTAAATATTAAGTCTTAGATGCCTTCCAAATGCGACACATGTGAAAAGCTTGATCGACCAAGTGTGGGTACGCCCTAGCGTGGTGCACCATCTATCTCATGGAAGCGTGAAGGATGAATGTGTGGGTCTGCCCTAGCAGGGTACATATTCATCGTGTTTGCTTTGGGTCGGACTTAACAAGGTGATCTAGATGGGATCTAGTACCTTGAGGCATGGAGATGATCATTACAAGGAGTTGTATATGACATCTTATCAAGAGTTGCATATGATGCAATTGGCAAGTGTTACCTACCTGAGAGATCTAAGTTGTGGGTGACAGCCCTAGTTGGTCCATTACTTAGAGGATTTCAGGATCTTGCCCACTAGAAGGTTGTACGTTGTAATCTTCTGAATTGATGGTGAGGGCTATCAATTTGAATTAAAATAGTGGGAACGATAATTAATTAAAGGCCTAATTTTATCGTCAAACCTTTCAAATCAATCAAATAAGTCAAAATGAGTTTTGAACTAAAATTGCATATTTTCTTTTTGTAGTACAAATGGCAAAAAACAACAACAACTCTTCTTTGCGATCGGTCCTTGACAAGGACAAGCTGAATGGGACTAACTTCCACGATTGGTATAGGACATTGAGAATTGTTCTCACTCAAGAGCGAAAGCTTTATGTCCTGGATACTCCAGTTCCAGAGGAACCTGCTCCTAATGCACCAAAGGCAGAAAGGGATGCTTACAAGAAGCATTCTGATGATGCCATTGATGCAAAGTGCTTGATGTTGTGCTCTATGAACCACGAGTTGCAGAGACAACATGAGAACATGGGTGTTATTGAGATGGTTCAGCATCTCAGGAACATGTATGAAGATCAAGCACGACAAGAGAGATACGATGTCTCAAGGCACTGTTCAAGTGCGTCATGACAGAAGGAGATCTAGTTGGTCCTCACACATTCAAGATGATTGGGTATGTGGAGAACCTGCGGAGACTGGGATTTCCACTGAGCCAAGAGTTGGCTATATACGTGATACTGCAATCGTTGCCAAAATCCTACAGTCAGTTTGTGATGAACTACAACATGAAAAACTTTGATAGTCCACTGTCAGAGTGGTTGGGCATGTTGAGGACAGCCGAGACACAGATGAAGAAGGACAAGCCTAAGTCTGTGATGGTGATCACGGGCAAGAAAGGAAAGTCCAAGTGCAAGGGCAAGGGCAAAGCTAAGAAAGGTTCTGATGCTAGCCAGGAGTCCAAGACGCCTTCAGCTCTCAAGGCCACGGGAGGAGTGACCAAGAAAGGAAATTTCCACCATTGTCAAAAGCCGGGACATTGGAAAAGGAATTGTCCTCTCTATCTGGAAGAACAAAAGAAGAAGGAGGCAACTACCGTCTCCACTTAAAGGTGTCATAAAAGTAAACTTGTAACACTTTTTGAGGTATATGATACCAAGATGTAAAGTGTAAAGAACTCAATAAATGGGGCAAGTGTTGCCGCCATAGATAGGAGTACTTTAGTTTATTTTTCAGCCAGAAAGGCATGTAATATAGTTATGAACTACTATTTCATAGTTCCCAATAGATAGAAACACTTTATTTTTGCATATTGTATAACAATGATGGCAATCAATAAAGTTGATGTTTCATTCTTTAAAGATATGATCTTTATGGAAATGCCTTATTTATCTTGTGGTATTTGATACGCATAAGATAAAATGATACCTAAATGTTATTGATAACTCAAACAATCAAATTAGCATCAATCATGAGAAATTCATTTCTAGTTTCCATATGATGGATAGATCTAGACTCTTTTGGTTAGAGAACCAGGAAGAGACATGAATATCTTGGACATGATTAATCAATCTTCACTAATGGTAGTGGGAGAATGATTATCCTATTAGGTATAATACATGTGATGTATTTACATACCTATTGGAATACATGCTAATACTTCAAATGGTGTTTAGAGAAATATCAATATGAATATCTTGAAATGTTCAAGGATATCATAGATGAAGTACAAATTTGGTAAAGTGTTAATTCTTGATGAGATCAATGAATGAAATACTTGGACCAAATGTTTGAGATCCTTAAGAGTGATTATGATAGTGTATCATAGTGAACTCATGATTAAGGCATGGTTTTGTCTAAATCAAGAAGGAGTCATACTCTAAGGAGTTAGAGAATGATTATCAAATGACTATTTTCTTCTTATTAAAAGAATACCCCACACTAATAAAGGACATTAATAATCACAAGGAGTTATGAGTTCTTATATCCTTGACAGATACACCTCAATTATCTATGTGATAAGTTGTTCACGTGATGAGTCAACTATCTAGATGAATATGAGGAACTGAATTTTGAGTTATGTTTTATGACCATTACATCCTAAATGACTTCCATGTGAACCATAAGGTATGACCTTGATGGTAGCACCCATTGGATGGAAATCCATAAGTGCAAATAAGTCTTAAGCGTTAAGACACATGGATGACCTTTGAGAAGAATGATGCTTGTTGATTGCAACTTAATGACTAAGACAAATGTCTATAATACTCACATCAGACGTTAGCAATTAAATGTTAGTATGTACATATGATCATACCTAGGAGTTAATACACTAAAATTGATATGAAATGATCTATGTTAACATGATTTACATTGAAATTGATATAAATATACCTAATTAACCCTAAACCTTAAAACTCTAAAAATTAAACTCTAATTTGTAAACCCTAATCCCTATAGTCTATTGGCATAGAAACCTATCCTAGTTTTACTGATTAGGAGTTCACATTGGATAGTCCTCTATTTGTGACTACTCTTGAGCACTCCATCTCAGTAGGATGTAAGTCTATAATACATGACTTCAATAAATTTCGACAGCATATCCCCTTTTGTTCTCTGGGTACATATGTAGGTGGGTATTTTCCCATCTACATTGGTGTACTTGGATAACTGTGAGAAAATGCTGTCAAAATTTATTGAAATCGAACACACATTATACACTTATAAGAGAGTTGAAGTTATCAAGAATGACATAGGTGGTACATATCATCCATTTGAATACAAATAGATGATTAGGTCTCAATTCAAACATATATTATTTTGAAATTAACTTATTATCTAACACCTGATGAGCTATTCGTCTCTTATTTGTTCATAGAATGGATTCAATCATGGATGTATAATCCAAGTTGCTACACTTCAGAGTTTATTAATGGTCTTAATGAGTTTGTAAGATTTGTAGATGAACATATAAAACAATATAGAGATAGGTTCTATTACCCCTGTAAGAATTGTAGCAACCATGAGAAAGTTGACATTGTTTACATGATCAAAGATCATACCAATGCAATGGGATTGTATATGACTATACAAAATGGTACTGGCATGAAGAGATTCCTAGTATGAGATCAGCAAATGTCAGTAGTGGTAGTTCTGTCAAAGGAGAAATGGATTTTGATGTTGATGTGAACGAACCAGTTCCAACATACATGGTTGATGTGATGCTAGATAGTTGTGGGGTAAATATTACAGATCCACCTTCGTTATTTATAAATGTTGTGCATAATGCTAAGAAATCATTATACTTAGGTTGTAATAAGTTTATGAAGTTGAGCGTTATGTTGAGATTGTTTACTCTAAATCCTAACAATAGATGGAGTGATAATAGCTTCACTTCTGTGTTGTCTTTGTTGAAAGAAATTCTCCTTAAAGGCAACAAGCTTCCTATTGGAACGTACAAAATGAAAAAGATGTTGTGTTGAATGGGAATGGAGGGTAAGAAGATACATGACTGCCCGAATGATTGTCTGTTGCTTCAAAGGGACTATATCAATATGAAAGAATGTCCAAAATGTGGGGTGTCTAGGTTTAAAAGGATGACACCGAGTAAGAAAAAAATTGAGTATCATACAAGGTGATGCGGAATTTATCTATAATACCATGGTTTCAATGCTTGTTTGCTAATACCATAGATGTATAAAATTTATCTTGGCATGCAGAGATAAAGAAAGACAACGATGGCATGCTATGACACGTGATTGATTTCCTACAATGGAAGAAGGTTGATTTATTGTATCCTAAATTTGACGAAGAAGCCATGAATCTAAGACTTGGACTTTATATTAATAGAATGAATCCATATGAAATATTAAGCACCCAAAATTATACTTAGCCTATCATGATTGTTATATAAAATATTTCTTTGTGGTTGTGTATGAAGAATAAATATGTCATGTTGTCCTTGGTGATATCGGGTCCCAAACAACCTGGCAATGATATTTATGTTTACCTTAAACCTCTGATTGATGACCTAAAGAAACCTTAGGGAGAATGTTTGATGTTTTATGATGCTCTACGTGGAGAGATGTTTAATTTTTGTGCTATGTTGTTTTGCACTATAAATTACTACAGTAAAAATACCCATTAGTTGCCTTTCAGAAATGCCACTAAAAAAAAGCCAGTAAACAGGTTTAGCGGCATTTGTTGACATTAAAAAAATGCCTCTAGCGCCAGTGCCACTAGGAAGATAGTGGCTTAAGTTGTAAAATCCACCAAACATTTGTCTTTAGTGGCTTTGAATAAATGCCACATAAAGGCCACTAAACCATCATTTGGCATTTATAGAAAAGACACTATCCATCATTTGGCTTTTATACAAATGCCACTATTTTGTATAATGTTGTTGTATAAAATAGTTTTGATTGAATGTAGTGGCTTATGAAAAAAGCCACTAATGACATACTAGTTTTGCATTACTATTTTTAATGGATTTTAGTCAGTCAATTTAAAGTTCATGATCAAGTTTTCTAATTGAATGCTAATTGAAGACGAACACATTCCAGAAGTATTGAACTTTTTTATTTATAATCAAATGACAATTACATGGGGAGGACATTTTACCTTGCCCCTTGTATTGAATACAACATCATCACATATGACTATATATGGTACATTTGTAGACATGAACACTAACTAGATAACAACTCATTTTGCACTTGGAGACCCCCCAAAGGAATACAAACTCATTTTCTTACAAAAACATACAGCTCCATTCTAGCATTCCAAGTAGTTGTGTGCTTCTACAGGAGTAGACCAGCTACACTGCAATGAAGGTTCATCCTTCTTCTCAGCTTCAGTGATAGCATTATGGCCATATGGTCATCAGATTCCTCAGTAGGTTCTTCCTTCTTCTCTTCCACCTTGGCAAAATAAGATATTCGACGGGTCATTGCTCAAATATAAGACTAAATGCAACTAAAAAATGATTGTTGCATGATGATGCAGCAACTAAGTTGGCATTAAAGTGGAAAATTCGTAAATAGGTCAAGTTCTTATAGATGCAATTAACCCAGTCTTCCAGGATTGGAGAAGGGCAGCTGCTGCAAAGCCAAGAGTGTAGCAATAATAGGACTCAAAGTTTGTGGGCAAACCACATCGCCCTTCATATATGAATGGTACATGAAATCATAATTAGTTCATGTCATGATAATCCTGAAAATAGGTGGAGGTGTGTTAGCTAACTACCCAAAGAAGTGAGAATGTCCCTTGAACTGCCCTTTGTACTTTCCTTCCTATTTTCTTTTCTCCAACTCAGTTTCCACCATAGAGATGAGCATCTTCTCAGTTTCAATTTTGGCAACATGCCCAGTAATATAGGGCAAGAGCTTCAAATAAGTTCAAAGTATACAAGAAAACAAGAGAAAGCATGAAGAAGTATAAACCAAATACAACACATGCAAATTCCCATGAGGATCTCTTTCCAACAATAACTGCTCCTGTATTACTTGAGGTAAAAAGTCAAAAAGCAAGCGAGACTGCTCCTTCAATTTACTTTTCCACTACCCAACCTCATCAACAACATCATGGGAAAGAATCTCATTTAATTCCGCAATCAGTGTTTGTACCTAGAAAACCATGTCAGGATTATACACAGGAAGATACACAAGTATACATGATTGAGATAGGTACCGTCCATTAGGAATCCATGCACCCATGGTGTTTTCTTTAGTTAAAGCATTATAAACTTGACTCTACAGATGAAGATGTGCAAATTATTTCAAGTGTGTAAACTTAATACCCCCTACAAGAGATTAGAATATACCTCGGGAATAAAATCAATCAAACCTTCTGGTATCAGTATGACACCATAGTTGTATCTGGTTTCAACTCTTTTACATATAACATTAGTGATATGGTCAGTGACATTTTTCAGGGTTGGCTTTTTGGCAGCCACCTGTAACCAGATATAAGAGACCAGTAAGACAAACTATTTGCATATATTTAAATACAGTATACTTGATCTATAAGATCTGCAAATTAGTTACTTTAGTCATTAGATTTGATTTTTTAATGAATAAACAGACCATATCTTTGGCAAGAAAAGGTGATTATATGGATTTGATTTTAGTTTGAGAGGGAAACATTTCAAAGGAAATGCATCTTTGGGCACAACCCCCTTCTCCCTACTCTCACCTTCTAGTTCAAGAATAAAAAATAGCATAGAATCAAGATCAGTCATCTTTTTCATTCACATATCAGTCCCATTCCTGTCAATTGATCTTATGCAAACCAATCTTGCTGAGGTTCTTTTGACTAACTTCCATGATATGCTGCAGCCAACAATATTAGATTCAGTCATTCCATGTCAGTAACGGATCAGCTTCTGAAATGCAGTAGCCACCAGGACTTATGCATGCCTATAAAACTACTTCTATTATGCCAATTACCAATCTCAATGGCAGATTATCATCCTGAAACTAACCTCCCTACACCGAGTTATGCAATCTTTTGTTTACAAGGACAATCCAATTAAACTTCCTTCAAACACCAATATAACATTAAAGGAAATTTTTGATCAAAAAGAAAAAAATGCATCATAAAATATTAATAGCTATGGGTGAATAAAATAGAGAGATAAATGTTTGGCTTAATAGTTACTATATTTATCATTAATATGATATAAACAAAGCTTACTACCTGATTGTAATAGACCAACCAGAGAAAAATGGAAAATAGATGATAAGATATAATACTTTGGAGCAATATTTGTTAAATATAAGATTAACTTAAATTGTGTCTGTTTAGAGCTAACCTTGTGTCTGTTTAGAGCTTTCCTTTTTCTTGCAACTTTCTCAGTTCCACTTATCTGAGAGTTGGACCAAAATATTCTGAAGTAGGAGGGATCTAAATATCTTTTCAAACAAGACCCAGGACCAGAAGTATTAAATCTGGAAGGATAACAACTCTTTTACTAGAATAACATAAAAATTAAATAAAACCTAAAAGATATAGGAAAATTTGATTACTTATCAAGCAAGAACAAACGTGGAGGATATCTGCACTCTTCATATGAGTCCATGACAAATTGTGGCAATTCACTATTGATAAGGTGGTCATTCTTAATTTGGTAAGGGTATTCTCCTTTTGTACTTGTTAACTACTTTTGTAAATGAAATCCATATATGCACATGTCAATCAACCTTTTTGTTTCGTCAATCAAGTTCCCATTGCAAAATATTTGTCTCATCTGCTTACTCAGCATAATGATATTCTGGGTACTGCTATACCAGAAGTTATTCTTAGAAATTATATATTCAGTTACACTTTATCTTGCAAGCTTCAGCTCATTTGGTATATACTTTGGCTTATGAGCAACTTCTACTTGTCACTTTTACCTCTTTAGCTCAATGAATCAGAAAGGGGGATACAAACAGATGGGGTATTGGTATTGGACAAACCATTTATTAATCTGAATCATACATATTCTAGTTTACAAAAGAAAAACTAGATCTACTTTAGATTCTGGATTATATCAATAGCTTTTAGTCCCTGCTATGAAAAGAAGATATCCCAAAAAATTTAGTGTGGAAAATCACCTCTCGTTTGGCCTTGTTCCTTGTGAGAAGTATGATGTTAAAGTTGTGTGAAAAGAGCATCCTCTTGAGAATAGTGAGAATAGTGTTAAGGGGCAAGTTTCAATGAACTTTGAAACCAAAAATAAAGATGGTATGAACTCATCTAATCAGTTTGTGCTCCAACAAAGAAAGGCATGTTACCAAAAACATGATCATATTTGATACTAAATATATAGAATATTTTTTACCTTTACCAAATGGTACAAACATATTTGTAACGTTTGCACTTAAAAACTCTGTCCTATCATGGAAACCAAATTTGGCATATAGAAAACAACACTGTGACATTAAGCGGAATGGATTTAACAATGATAAACAATTATCAACGACTATAAGAGTACATATAAATGTTATTCTATGTAAATTATGAATTGAAATAATATTTTTTGAGCATTAATGTGTTGGTATGTATGCCCTGAGAGCCAATCATGGGATGATTGATGGGATACATTAATATTGATTTGATAAACATCAAAGGCAAGCTTCTAATTCTTTCTGGTTCAGTCATATGAGATAGTGATAGAACAAATTGAATGTCTAGAGAATGACAGTACTCAATGACGTATGCCTTCAGGTTCAGGACCTGAACGATGAGATCATACGGATGCTAAGAGTTTATACATTCTTGTTATGTCCCTAGTCGAATGTCATTGTGGAAGGTAAATAGACAGCAATGACACACAAGACTAGATTGTGGTGTTGGTTGATGACAGAATCTCATTAGTCATGATATAGAGATATCAAACCAAACACATAGGTACTTGTTAGAGAACAAGTGTACCGGACAGACCCACCGTGAGTTTGACACATGGAACCATGACATGGTAGTCACAGTCAGTACTCATAGTGATGGTGGTGAATGTGATTCTTTGACCTGAAATCACTACACTCAACACATGTCGTTGGGTATACTTTGACATCATCAAACGCAGTCCTGAAACATGGGTTGTTATAAAGGTGATGATTGGGTGGCTTTGACACATGGGGATTTTGAGGGGTGTGTGATAGATATTGGATTTGTCCCTCCTAAGGGAGCTTGATATCCATGGCCACCTGATGAGTTGGATTGATAAAGGCATGCACACATGTGTGAGTCAGTATGTGATACTGATGTCATAACATATCTCTTCCAATCTACTCTGAGATCAAGAAAGTGAATGAACTTTGACAGGATGACTGGTCCATGCCTCGAGTTTATTCAAGATATATGTGACAAAGGAATTATACATTCGCTGTAACACCATTCACGGATTGTAGGATTGAAAGTTGTTCTCTAACTTTCTATTTCACTTGGGTAGCACTAATGTGTGACTAGGCACCGCTCATTGCTTGTGAAGCCATAAGTGTTATGGACTTTCACTACCAACGTAAAAAAGGACCTGTAGGGTCACACACATAGGATTTAACCTGGAAGAGGAGTTTTGTCCACAAACTATGTTTAGATTGATTACTAAAGGAATTTAGTAGTTCAATTAAACACTCAATTGATTGATAGCTCAAAATCATAGTATTCAAGGTGTTGGATCGATTGATTAGAGTATCGGATTGATTGAAACTACAACTGACTATTTCTGCACAATCTGCACTCCCAACCGATCGGCTCATGTGATGAACCGATCGGCTGAGCAGGGTGAACCGGTCAGCTCACGTCCTGAACCGATCGACTCATGCACAGGGTGAAACGATCGGTTCAAGTGTTGAAACGATCGGTTCAACTGGCGCAACCGAGCGAGTTGGGAAAATAAGATTGGTGAGAAATTTCTTTTCGTTTCACTTGCCCAAATTGATTGGGACAAGGATTGGGAATAGGTACCGATTGGAAACAAAAGAAGGAAAGTCAATTTGAGTCGGATCAGGACCGTGAACCGATCGGTTCAGGGTACCAACCGATCAGTTGGGATCCCCAAACGATCGGCTCAGGTCCAGCCGATCGGCTCAAGTGCCCAACCGACCGTTTCAAGTGTTGAAACGATCGGTTCAGGTGACGCAGTTGGTTGTTTTTTGTGGAAAATTCTCGAACCCTTCTACTCCTGCTTTAGTCCCGCATTGCCCGGGATAGAGAACCCTGTCCCATGACCCTCCTATATATATAGGGGTATTGGGGGCTTCTCTGATAGCAACTCAGTGCAACCAATTGCTCTGTAAAGTTGTCGTTCTCTCTGGTTTTGGTAACCGAGAGAGCCCGAGCAAGTGCTACCCGATAAGGGAGGCACAACAAGGGAAAGACAACTGTAGAAGGCAACTGGTAGCAGGAGAGTGTGTGGGTGACTAGTACGCCTGTAGAAGGATTTGACTCCTTCCAATTCCTTGTGGGACAAGGATATTGGAGTTCCAGGTGGTCCGTGTGGACTACTACAGAGGCGGGAGGTTTCTGCCGCTCAGGAGGATAACTGTCAACCCCGACAGTCCCGGTGAGAGGAGGAGTTGTGAGTCACGGTTCGACCAAGAGCTGCACAGACACCATCCAAGACCGGAGGCGAAGACCGCACTTGCTGCGAGGTATTGTCGTCCAGCAAACCTTGGGACAAGGTATGATTCCACAAACCTCTATTTCCTATTGTATAGACGTTGACGCGTTTCCTCGTTTTGGGTACGGGGAGGAGAAAATTTTTGTTTCCACTGCCTGCTCTGCCTCCCCTAAAACCCAACAGTGGTATCAGAGCCACGTCAACTGCTCTATACTTTAGGATTATCGATATGATCGATTTTGGTTTGTCGCCTTTATTTATTGCATACGATGTGAATAATATTGGCTTTATGCACGTCCAATCATAAATCCACAAATCCCAGATATTATATATATGATATGTAATATTAATGCACTCGATACGCGTCGCCCTTAAACGAGTTTTGTGGTGGATGTATGGCATGGTTATGGCCCATAAACCCTATCTGTGTATGGTTGTGTGTGGTTTCTTGCATCTTAGTCTGCGCACTGATTCCTTCTCCTATTCCTTCTCCTATCTGTCAAAGAACGGCGGACACCTGACGACAGCTGAGACGATCGGTTCAAGGAGTGAACTGATTGGTTGGCATTTCAGACGATTGGTTCAAGGAGTGAACTGATCGATTCATGCCCGGTTCGAGGAGCGAGACGAGCAAGTGGTGGCCAGGAAGAGATGCACGATGACCAGGCAGACCGATCGGTTGGAGGAGCCAACCGATCGGCTGGTGGCACCCAGTCGACCAGTCTGATGGCGAGCCGATCGTTTCATATGATGAATTGATCAAACCCAGAAGGCAAAGCACAGAGTTCATCTTAAGTAGGTTGCATGTGATGTAGACCTAGATGACTGTGATTCCTCTTGGCTTGAGGAATCACATTAGGATGGCCATAATCATTTCTTTTAGCATTTCGCATGTTTTTTGTGGGATATAATATGTATATGATACATACTATATATTGTGGTGATTGGATATGTATATGTATATAAAAACCAAATCCCTCATTAAATATTAAGTCTTAGATGCCTTCCAAATGCGACACATGTGAAAAGCTTGATCGACCAAGTGTGGGTACGCCCTAGCGTGGTGCACAATCTATCTCGTGGAAGCGTGAAGGATGAATGTGTGGGTCTTCCCTAGCAGGGTACATATTCATCGTGTTTGCTTTGGGTCGGACTTAACAAGGTGATCTAGATGGGATCTAGTACCTTGAGGCATGGAGATGATCATTGCAAGGAGTTGTATATGACATCTTATCAAGAGTTGCATATGATGCAATTGGCAAGTGTTACCTACCTGAGAGATCTAAGTTGTGGGTGACAGCCCTAGTTGGTCCATTACTTAGAGGATTTCAGGATCTTGCCCACTAGAAGGTTGTATGTTGTAATCTTCTGAATTGATGGTGAGGGCTATCAATTTGAATTAAAATAGTGGGAACGATAATTAATTAAAGGCCTAATTTTATCGTCAAACCTTTCAAATCAATCAAATAAGTCAAAATGAGTTTTGAACTAAAATTGCATATTTTCTTTTTGTAGTACAAATGGCAACAAACAACAACAACTCTTCTTTGCGATCGGTCCTTGACAAGGACAAGCTGAATGGGACTAACTTCCACAATTGGTATAGGACATTGGGAATTGTTCTCACTCAAGAGCGAAAGCTTTATGTCCTGGATACTCCAGTTCCAGAGGAACCTGCTCCTAATGCACCAAAGGCAGAAAGGGATGCTTACAAGAAGCATTCTGATGATGCCATTGATGCAAAGTTCTTGATGTTGTGCTCTATGAACCACGAGTTGCAGAGACAACATGAGAACATGGGTGTTATTGAGATGGTTCAGCATCTCAGGAACATGTATGAAGATCAAGCACGACAAGAGAGATACGATGTCTCAAGGCACTGTTCAAGTGCGTCATGACAGAAGGAGATTTAGTTGGTCCTCACACATTCAAGATGATTGGGTATGTGGAGAACCTGTAGAGACTGGGATTTCCACTGAGCCAAGAGTTGGCTATAGATGTGATACTGCAATCGTTGCCAAAATCCTACAGTCAGTTTGTGATGAACTACAACATGAAAAACTTTGATAGGCCACTATCAGAGTGGTTGGGCATGTTGAGGACAGCCGAGACACAGATGAAGAAGGACAAGCCTAAGTCTGTGATGGTGATCACGAGCAAGAAAGGAAAGTCCAAGTGCAAGGGCAATGGCAAAGCTAAGAAAGGTTCTGATGCTAGCCAGGAGTCCAAGACGCCTTCAGCTCTCAAGGCCACGGGAGGAGTGACCAAGAAAGGAAATTGCCACCATTGTCAAAAGCCGGGACATTGGAAAAGGAATTGTCCTCTCTATCTGGAAGAACAAAAGAAGAAGGAGGCAACTACCGTCTCCACTTAAAGGTGTCATAAAAGTAAACTTGTAACACTTTTTGAGGTATATGATACCAAGATGTAAAGTGTAAAGAACTCAATAAATGGGGCAAGTGTTGCCGCCATAGATAGGAGTACTTTAGTTTATTTTTCAGCCAGAAAGGCATGTAATATAGTTATGAACTACTATTTCATAGTTCCCAATAGATAGAAACACTTTATTTTTGCATATTGTATAACAATGATGGCAATCAATAAAGTTGATGTTTCATTCTTTAAAGATATGATCTTTATGGAAATGCCTTATTTATCTTGTGGTATTTGATACGCATAAGATAAAATGATACCTAAATGTTATTGATAACTCAAACAATCAAATTAGCATCAATCATGAGAAATTCATTTCTAGTTTCCATATGATGGATAGATCTAGACTCTTTTGGTTAGAGAACCAGGAAGAGACATGAATATCTTGGACATGATTAATCAATCTTCACTAATGGTAGTGGGAGAATGATTATCCTATTAGGTATAATACATGTGATGTATTTACATACCTATTGGAATACATGCTAATACTTCAAATGGTGTTTAGAGAAATATCAATATGAATATCTTGAAATGTTCAAGGATATCATAGATGAAGTACAAATTTGGTAAAGTGTTAATTCTTGATGAGATCAATGAATGAAATACTTGGACCAAATGTTTGAGATCCTTAAGAGTGATTATGATAGTGTATCATAGTGAACTCATGATTAAGGCATAGTTTTGTCTAAATCAAGAAGGAGTCATACTCTAAGGAGTTAGAGAATGATTATCAAATGACTATATTCTTCTTATTAAAAGAATACCCCCCACTAATAAAGGACATTAAGAATCACAAGGAGTTATGAGTTCTTATATCCTTGACAGATACACCTCAATTATCTATGTGATAAGTTGTTCATGTGATGAGTCAACTATCTAGATGAATATGAGGAACTGAATTTTGAGTTATGGTTTATGACCATTACATCCTAAATGACTTCCATGTGAACCATAAGGTATGACCTTGATGGTAGCACCCATTGGATGGAAATCCATAAGTGCAAATAAGTCTTAAGCGTTAAGACACATGGATGACCTTTGAGAAGAATGATGCTTGTTGATTGCAACTTAATGACTAAGACATTTGGCATATGGATACTAAAACCACATTCCTATGAGGAATAAAACAAGGATGTGTACATGACACAACCTATAAGGTTTACGAATCCACTAATGCAAATGAAGTCTATAAGTTACAATGAACTAATCGATGTGATTGATTGAGTACTAGCAACTCAGAATTGGATCTTTACTTTGATGATATAGTCAAAGGGTTTGACTGATATGTCAAAGATAAAGAAGGGATCTGTGATTTAGTGGGAGCATATTCACATTCCACATGTTGATGTGAAATGGAAATGTTCTAGAATGGAAATCCAAAGTGGAAATTATCTTTAGGGAAGATAGAGACGTTTCTTATGCGATAGGAATAGAGATCTATAGAGATAGTTCTTGAAAATCTCTTGACCTAGAAAAGAGAGAACATACATTGGAAATCTGTACTGAAGAGTTCAGTGTGCACAAATTCAGTGGGAGAAAACTTGTCCATGTTACATGGAATTAGTATCCCAAGGCCAAGTGTCCAATTCTTGTGAAGAATGTGAACACTAAGAATAGATATTGATCTATCATGTATGTGATCATCCCATTATCTTGCATGTATGGACATGGCAAGAATAAAATGCATTCATCATCCTTTATGTAGGACATGACAATATGATATGCTCATCCTGATAACTCGTATGTGGGACATGATGAGTGGATGTCTGTCTATTTCCAGTGAGGGTTACTGGAATACCATGAGAACTTGATAAGTACTTATGAAGTACTAGTTCTATGGAGATAAGGAAGAGTTCGATGTAAAGAGTTACATTGATGCGAACTTCCGGAAAAGGATAGAAAATTAATCACAAGATATATAAAGTGAATGTTTGTTGATAATTGGAAGTGTTCCAATAAAACCATTTAAAAAGGAAATGCTGAGTATCTGTGTGTTAGAGAACAACAATGGATACTATATGGATCTGGAAGTTCATGAGATGAACTTATAGATATTCTGGTCATTGATGACAAGTATAGAATCCTTGATCATGCAATGTGGCTAAAGGTTAGCAAAGGAATACTAGATCGCATATTACGGAAACTCCATCTCATACGTGTGACGTACAGTGAAAAGATGTGAGACATGCAATTTATACTAACTTTGGCAAGGTGTTGCCATTACTCACTGTGTAAGCATTGGAGCACAATAACATGTGGGACATGTTTGAATATCACTATGAATATGATTCAAGAGTGATTGGCTCGCAGTGCAAGTGGGAGTCTGTTGGTATGTATGCCCTGAGAGCCAATCATGGGATGATTGATGGGATACATTAAGATTGATTTGATAAACATCAAAGGTAAGCTTCCAATTCTTTCTAGTTCAGTCATATGAGATAGTGATAGAACATATTGAATGTCTAGAGAATGACAGTACTCAATGACGTATGCCTTCAGGTTCAAGACCTGAACGATGAGATCATACAGATGCTAAGAGTTTGTACATTCTTGTTATGTCCCTAGTCGGATGTCATTGTGGAAGGTAAATAGACAGCAATGACACACAAGACTAGATTGTGGTGTTGGTTGATGATAGAATCTCATCAGTCATGATATAGAGATATCAAACCAAACACATAGGTACTTGTTAGAGAACAAGTGTACCGAACAGACCCACCGTGAGTTTGACACATGGAACCATGACATGGTAGTCACAGTCAGTACTCACAGTGATGGTGGTGAATGTGATTCTTTGACCTGAAATCACTACACTCAACACATGTCGTTGGGTACACTTTGACATCATCAAACGTAGTCCTGAAACATGGGTTGTTATAAAGGTGATGATTGGGTGGCTTTGACACATGGGGCTTTTGAGGGGTGAGTGATAGATATGGGATTTGTCCCTCCTAAGGGAGCTTGATATCCATGGCCACTTGATGAGTAGGATTGAGAAAGGCGTGCACGCATGTGTGAGTTAGTATGTGATACTGATGTCATAACATATCTCTTCCAATATACTCTGAGATCAAGAAAGTGAATGAACGTTGACAGGATGACTGGTCCATGCCTCGAGTTTATTCAGGATATCTGTGACAAAGGAATTATACATTCGATGTAACACCATTCACAGATTGTAGGATTGAAAGTTGTTCTCCAACTTTCTATTTCACTTGGGTAGCACGGATGTGTTACTAGGCACCGCTCATTGCTTGTGAAGTCATAAGTGTTATGGACTTTCACTACCAACGTGAAAAAGGACCTGCACGGTCACACACATAGGATTTAACCTAGAATAGGAGTTTTGTCCACAAACTATGTTTAGATTGATTACTAAAGGAGTTTAGTAGTTCAATTAAACACTCAATTGATTGATAGCTCAAAATCATAGTATTCAAGGTGTTGGATCGATTGATTAGAGTATCAGATTGATTGAAATTGCAATTGACTATTTCTGCACAATCTACACTCCCAACTGATCGGCTCATGTGATGAACCGATCGGCTAAGCAGATTGAACCAGTCAGCTCAGGTCCTGAACCGATCGGCTCATGCACAGGGTGAAATGATCGGTTCAAGTGTTGAAACGATCGGCTCAACTGGCGCAACCGAGCGAGTTGGGAAAATAAGATTGGTGAGAAATTTCTTTTCGTTTCACTTGCCCAATTTGATTGGGACAAGGATTGGGAATAGGTACCGATTGGAAACAAAAGAAGGAAAGTCAATTTGAGTCGGATCAGGACCGTGAACCGATCGGTTCAGGGTACCAACCGATCGGTTGGGATCCCCAAATGATCGAATCAGGTCCAGCCGATCGGCTCAAGTACCCAACTGACCGTTTCAAGTGTTGAAATGATCAGTTCAGGTGACGCAGTTGGTTGTTTTTGGTGGAAAATTCTCGAACCCTTCTACTCCTGCTTTAGTCTCGCATTGCCCGAGATAGAGAACCCTGTCCCATGACCCTCCTATATATAAGGGTATTGGGGGCTTCTCTGATAACAACTCATTGCAACCAGTTGCTCTGTATAGTTTTCGTTCTCTCTGGTTTTGGTAACCGAGAGAGCCCGAGCAAGTGCTACCCGATAAGGCAGGCACATCAAGGGAAAGACAACTGCAGAAGGCAACTGGTAGCAGGATAGTGTTTGGGCGACTAGTACGCCTACAGAAGGGTTTGACTCCTTCCAATTCCTTGTGGGACAAGGAGATTGGAGTTCCAGGTGGTCCGTATGGACTACTACAGAGGCGGGAGGTTTCTGCCGCTTAGGAGGACAACTGTTAACCCCGACAGTCCCGGTGAGAGGAGGAGTTGTGAGTCACGGTTCGACCAGGAGCTGTACAAATACCATCCAAGACCGGAGGCGAAGACCGCACTAGCTGCGAGGTATTGTCGCCGAGCAAGCCTCAGGACAAGGTATGATTCCACAAACCTCTGTTTCCTATTGTATAGACGTTGACGCATTTCCTCATTTTGGGTACGGGGAGGAGAAAATTTTTGTTTCCGCTGCCCGCTCTGCCTCCCCTAAAACCCAACAGTGGTATCAGAGCCACGTCAACTGCTCTATACTTTAGGATTATCGATATGATCGATTTTGGTTTGTCGCCTTTATTTATTGCATACGATGCGAATAATATTGGCTTTATGCATGTCCAATCATAAATCCACAAATCCCAGATATTATATATATGATATGTAATATTAATGCACTCGATACGCGTCGCTCTTAAACGAGTTTTGTGGTGGATGTATAGCGTGGTTATGGCCAATAAACCCTATCTGTGTATGGTTGTATGTGGTTGCTTGCATCTCGGTCTGTGCACCGATTCCTTCTCCTATTTCTGATGTAACTCAAAATAATTTGAGATTTCTTTCCTACCTTTGCTCCCCTCAAATGTAACTTGAGGTTTCTCTTTTAAAATTGTAAAATAGGATAGATTTTATTTCCTGTTATGTCGAAGAACGGTGGACACCTGAGACAGTTGAGATGATCGGTTCAAGGAGTGAACCGATCAGTTGGCGTTTCAGACGATCGGTTCAAGGAGTGAACCGATCGGTTCATGCCCCGTTCGAGGAGCGAGACGAGCGGGTGGTGGCCAGGAAGAGATGCACGATGACCAGGCGAACCGATCGGTTGGAGGAGCCAACCGATCGGCTGGTGGCACCCAGTCGACCAGTCTGATGGCGAGCCGATCGTTTCATATGATGAATTGATCAAACCCAGAAGGCAAAGCACAAAGTTCATCTTAAGTAGGTTGCATGTGATGTAGACCTAGATGACTGTGATTCCTCTTGGCTCGAGGAATCACATTAGGACGGCCATAATCATCGCTTTTATCATTTCGCATGTTTTTTGTGGGATATAATATGTATATGATACATACTATATATTGTGGTGATTGGATATGTATATGTATATAAAAACCAAATCCCTCATTAAATATTAAGTCTTAGATGCCTTCCAAATGCGACACATGTGAAAAGCTTGATCGACCAAGTGTGGGTACGCCCTAGCGTGGTGCACCATCTATCTCGTGGAAGCGTGAAGGATGAATGTGTGGGTCTGCCCTAGAAGGGTACATATTCATCGTGTTTGCTTTGGGTCGGACTTAACAAGGTGATCTAGATGGGATCTAGTACCTTGAGGCATGGAGATGATCATTACAAGGAGTTGTATATGACATCTTATCAAGAGTTGCATATAATGCAATTGGCAAGTGTTACCTACCTGAGAGATCTAAGTTGTGGGTGACAGCCCTAGTTGGTCCATTACTTAGAGGATTTCAGGATCTTGCCCACTAGAAGGTTGTACGTTGTAATCTTCTAAATTGATGGTGAGGGCTATCAATTTGAATTAAAATAGTGGGAACGATAATTAATTAAAGGCCTAATTTTATCGTCAAACCTTTCAAATCAATCAAATAAGTCAAAATGAGTTTTGAACTAAAATTGCATATTTTCCTTTTGTAGTACAAATGGAAACAAACAACGACAACTTTTCTTTGTGATCGGTCCTTGACAAGGAAAAGCTGAATGGGACTAACTTCCATGACTGGTATAGGACATTGAGAATTGTTCTCACTCAAGAGAGAAAGCTCTATGTCCTGGATACTCCAGTTCTAGAGGAACCTGGTCCTAATGCACCAAAGGCAGAAAGGGATGCTTACAAGAAGCATTCTTATGATGCCATTGATGCAAAGTGCTTGATGTTGTGCTCTATGAACCACGAGTTGCAGAAACAACATGAGAACATGGGTGTTATTGAGATGGTTCAGCATCTCAGGAACATGTATGAAGATCAAGCACGGCAAGAGAGATACGATGACTCAAGGGCACTGTTCAAGTGCATCATGACAGAAGGAGATCCAGTTGGTCCTCACACACTCAAGATGATTGGGTATGTGGAGAACCTATAGAGACTGGGATTTCCACTGAGCCAAGAGTTGGCTACTGACGTGATACTGCAATCGTTGCCAGAATCCTACAGTCAGTTTGTGATGAACTACAACATGAACAACTTTGATAGGCCACTGTCAGAGTTGTTGGGCATGTTGAGGACAGCCGAGACGCAGATGAAGACGGACAAGCCTAAGTCTGTGATGGTGATCACGGGCAAGAAAGGCAAGTCCAAGCACAAGGGCAAGGGAAAAGCTAAGAAATGTTCTGATGCTAGCCAGGAGTCCAAGACGCCTTCAGCTCTCAAGGCCAAGGGAGGAGTGACCAAGAAAGGAAATTGCCACCATTATCAAAAGTCGGGACATTGGAAAAGGAATTGTCCTCTCTATCTGGAAGAACAAAAGAAGAAGGAGGCAACTGCCGTCTCCACTTAAAGGTGTCATAAAAGTAAACTTGTAACACTTTTTGAGGTATATGATACCAAGATGTAAAGTGTAAAGAACTCAATAAATGGGCAAGTGTTGCCGCCATAGATAGGAGTACTTTAGTTTATTTTTCAGCCATAAAGGCATGTAATAGAGTTATGAACTACTATTTCATAGTTTCCAATAGATAGAAACACTTTATTTTTGAATATTATATGACAATGATGGCAATCAATAAAGTTGATGTTTCATTCTTTAAAGATATGATCTTTATGGCAATGCCTTATTTATCTTGTGGTATTGATACGCATAAGATAAAATGATACCTAAATGTTATTGATAACTCAAACAATCAAATTAGCATCAATCATGAGAAATTCATTTCTAGTTTCCATATGATGGATAGATCTAGACTGTTTTGGTTAGAGAACCAGGAAGAGACATGAATATCTTGGACATGATTAATCAATCTTCACTAATGGTAGTGGGAGAATGATTATCCTATTAGGTATAATACATGTGATGTATTTACATACCTATTGGAATACATGCTAATACTTCAAATGGTGTTTAGAGAAATATCAATATGAATATCTTGAAATGTTCAAGGATATCATAGATTAAGTACAAATTTGGTAAAGTGTTAATTCTTGATGAGATCAATGAATGAAATACTTGGACCAAATGTTTGAGATCCTTAAGAGTGATTATGATAGTGTATCATAGTGAACTCATGATTAAGGCATGGTGATGTCTAAATCAAGGAGACATACTCTAAGGAGTTAGAGAATGATTATCAAATGACTATATTCTTCTTATTAAAAGAATACCCCACACTAATAAAGGAAATTAAGAATCATAAGGAGTTATGAGTTCTTATATCCTTGACAGATACACCTCAATTATCTATGTGATAAGTTGTTCATGTGATGAGTCAACTATCTAGATGAATATGAGGAACTGAATTTTGAGTTATGGTTTATGACCATTACATCCTAAATGACTTCCATGTGAACCATAAGGTATGACCTTGATGGTAGCACCCATTGGATGGAAATCCATAAGTGCAAATAAGTCTTAAGCGTTAAGACACATGGTTGATATTTGAGAAGGATGATGCTTGTTGATTGCAACTTAATGACTAAGACATTTGGCATATGGATACTAAAACCGCATTCCTATGAGGAATAAAACAAGGATGTGTACGTGATACAACTTATAAGGTTTATGAATCCACTAATGCAAATGAAGTCTATAAGTTACAATGAACTAATCAATGTGATTGATTGAGTACTAGCAACTCAGAATTGGATCTTTACTTTGATGATATAGTCAAAGGGTTTGACTGATATGTCAAAGATAAAGAAGGGGTCTGTGATTTAGTGGGAGCATATTCACATTCCACATGTTGATGTGAAATGGAAATGTTCTAGAATGGAAATACAAAGTGGAAATTATCTTTAGGGAAGATAGAGACGTTTCCTATGCGATAGGAATAGAGATCTATAGAGATAGTTCTCGAAAATCTCTTGACCTAGAAAAGAGAGAACATACATTGGCAATTTGTACTGAAGAGTTCAGTGTGCACAAATTCAGTGGGAGAAAACTTGTCCATGTTACATGGAATTAGTATCCCAAGGCCAAGTGTCCAATTCTTGTGAAGAATGTGAACACTAAGAATAGATATGGATCTATCATGTATGTGATCATCCCATTATCTTACATGTATGGACATGGCAAGAATAAAATGCATTCATCATCTTGTATGTAGGACATGACAATATGATATGCTCATCCTAATAACTCGTATGTGGGACATGACGAGTGGATGTCTGTCTATTTCCAGTGAGGGTTACTGGAATACCATGAGAACTTGATAAGTACTTATGAATTACTAGTTCTATGGAGATAAGGAAGAGTTCGATGTAAAAGGTTACATTGATGCGAACTTCCGGAAAAGGATAGAAAATTAATCGCAAGATATATAAAGTGAATGTTTGTTGATAATTGGAAGTTTTCCAATAAAACCATTTAAAAAGGAAATGTTGAGTATCCGTGTGTTAGAGAACAGCAGTGGATACTATATGGATCTGGAAGTTCATGAGATGAACTTATAGATATTCCAGTCATTGATGACAAGTATGGAATCCTTGATCATGCAATGTGGCTAAAGGTTAGCAAAGGAATACTAGATCGCATATTACAGCAACTCCATCTCATACGTGTGACGTACAGTGAAGAGATGTGAGACATGCAATTTATACTGACTTTGGCAAGGTGTTGCTATTACTCACTGTGTAAGCATTGGAGCACAACAAAAATGAAATTCTTACCAAATAGACAGTCAGACACTTTAGGAGAAATTATGAACATTGCAAGGATATAAACAAAATCATAAATGACACTCTAATGAATGTAAAGATACATTTGTTCTTTAGCTCATAATAGACAACCAAACAGATATGAGATGTTTCAGAAATAAAAACATGTATGAACAATACCAATATCAACGAGAGTAGTTGTTCTAGACCAGGGAAACAAATATGGGGCTATAGGGTGCCCAACAAATTTGAGAATTTTATATAGTTTGTTAACCATAAATCAATCATAAAACTCACACAGAACAGAGACGCGGTTAGTAAGGGAGAGCCACCCGGACGAAACACTACAAAATAGACTGACAAAAACCCATGGAATAAAGCAAACAGACAAAACTAACACAGACAAAATCACGAATAGGTAGAGGGCACCACCACTCCACAAACTAACCCAGAAGGAATAGAAGCGAGGGAAAGAGGACCAAGGCATGTGAGCCGGTGGGGGGTAGGGAAGGTAGGGAATCCCACCACCACTCCACACCACACCGACACACCCCTGCACCACAAGCTACAACTTGAGGTGGAAGAAGATGGCCGAGGGTAGGAGCACCCACCAAAGATCGAAACCCCGCTTGACTCCTCCAAGCAAAATGGATGAGGGCACAGCCGCCGGCCGCAGATCAAAAGGACACAACCAGAACACCCGACCACCCAGAAAACAAAAAGAAAGATAGAGAGGAGCACCCATCCTCTAGGGGATGTCGATCGTCACCAGAGCCTCCCATCCACTGCCAGACACCAGCTCCCCATGAAAACTTCGGGTCGCTAGTCGCAGAAGAGACGGGGAAGGAAGCGCCACCCGAGGATAGTAGACACCCACAGACAGAACAGCCCACAGAGAGACATGCGACAGAGAAAAATGCCCAGGGGAAGAAAGGAAACGCCATCCGGCCGCTAGCCTCCCCCTCCCCTGAGTGGAGGGAAGCTCACTGAGGGGCTCAAGAGAATCGCTGCCAGAGTGAGGAGACATTAGGTTTTATTAACTAATCAAAAGAAAAGTAAAATATGTTTGTAACTGACATGTATAAAATGCCACTAATAAAATGTACAAACGACATTAGTGTTGGCGTCTTTTATTACAATTTATGTCATATTGATTAGGGGCATTTAGATAAGAAATGTCTGTAAAAAAATTATATAATGGCTTTTTTTTACATATTTTTGCTATAGTGAATGACTATCTACGTGGAGAGATGTTTAATTTCTGTGCTATGTTGTTTTGCACAATTAATGACTATCCAGCTTATCGAAACTTGTCTGGATACAATGTCAAAGGAACCAACGCATGTCCTGAAAGTGAGGAAAATATTGATTCAATCTAACTAAAACATGGTGGTGAGATTATATATCTTGGTCATCCAATGTTTCTACCAAAGGTGCGTCCTTATCAAAACTTGCACAAAACATTCAATGGCTCTTCTAAAGAACAGAGTGCCCCTAAACTTGTGTCAAGGGAGAATGTTTATGCAAGAGTAAACAACATTGTAAATCATTTTGGTAAAAGACCATGTAGTAATCCCACAAGTGAAAAGTATTTACTCAAAAAGAGGTTGATATTCTGGGATCTTCCTTATTGGAGTTCTTTGATAGTTCAATATTGCATCAATATCATGCATGTTGAGAAAAATGTTTGTGATAGCATCATTGGTACTTTATTGAATATAGAAGGTAAGACTAAAGTTGGCATCAAATTCAGAATAAATCTATGTGGAATGGGTATAAGGAAAAAATAAAAACAAAAGTTAGCAAGGATTATCGCACATATTTACCTCCTTCTTGTTACACCTTGAATACACAACAGGAGAACTTTTCATGAGTGCTTGTATAATGTTAAGGTACAATAGGGATACTAAGCCAATATCTGAAGATTGGTATCAATGAAGGGTCTGGAACTGATTGGTCTTAAATATCATGATTTCCACACTCTAATGTAACATATATTGCATGTGACTATTCAATCTATCCTCCATAAGCATGTAAGGTTGGCAATCACTAGTCCTTGCTTCTTCTTTAACACTCTACGTAGGAAATTCAGTAAACCTAAGAATCTAAATAAGTTTCAAATAGAAGTGGTCATTACCCTATGCCAACTTGAGCATTATTTCCCCCTTCATTCTTTGATATCATGGTTTCATCTGGTTGTCCACTTCACTACAGAAGTGAAAATGTTGGGTCCTATTTTCTTGCATTGGATGTGTCCTTTTGAGAAGTACATGAGTGTTTTTTAAGGTGACGTTCGGAACCATTGTCGGTCCACAGGGAGTATCATTGAAGGCTATGTTTCTAGGGAGTTTAAGGACTTTTGTAGTGACTTTTTGAGTTGCAAAGAAACTCATGCTAATACTGTGAATCCTTATGTTTATTTCGGCAAAGGTACATTGGGAGAATGACAGGTAGATATTAGTCATGATTGGTGGGAACACGCACACTTGTATGTTTTTTTTTTGGAGTAAGGTAAATATATTCCAAAAGAGGCATAGCAAAGCTATTAACAAAACATGTCATCTCGAAGCGAGACCCTAAAACAACAGGAGGCTAGGCCATCTATACAGGGGTTGTATACAAAAATCCCCAGTATGTACTTGTCGTCAAACTCAGACTATCTAAGAGTTTCTGCCTATTCTTTACATGCCATGTTAAGTTAGTGGAAAAGTTTTTGATAAGATTTAACTCATCCAACTCACGCTTGTTGTGTATCCTCCTATTCCTTTCGCTCCATATCCCGTACATCAGCCCCGTTATGCAGAGGTTTGCAAAACTGCATAAGGATCTGTTGTTTCTGTAAGTGTCTTTGACCCAACTCAAAATGTCGTGCGGATCTGGGAGCCCCCTATACGGCCATTCATTTCTAAGGCACATGATGGCAAGCACCCGTTTGGAGTACTTACAATCAAAGAAGATGTGATCAATCGTCTCCTCCTTTTCCTTGCATAAGCAGCATTTGGGTTCCACCTGTACGCCCCATCTTCGCAATCTGTCAGCCGAAGGTAGTTTTTTAAGCATTGCACGGTAGGCTAGGGTACTCCACTTGGGACAATGAAAACGGCCCCATATCAGGTCTTCATGTACCTCCTCCGCTGCCAACGATATATTAGTGTTGATTAATGGTGGAGGGGTTAAAGCAACCCATCCACCATTAGCATCCACACTATATAGGTTGGGGTTATTAGTAACAAAAGTGCACATTGCTTTCCAGTTCTTCGACGGATTGCTATCTGCCTCGCTTGACCTCCAACTATTGTATCTTTGCTTCATCCATCTCCCCCATGTACTCTCCGCCGTATCAAGAAGTCTGTTAACCCGTTTCTTGGTATGCGCCTCCTTAATGGCAGCTGGGTCTTCAATCTGTAACCCTCCTTGAGAGAACGGTTTAGCTATTTTGTCCCAAGCGATACCGTGATTCTTACCCGCCCAAAGAATGTGTCCTACTATAGAGCATAATTAGACATTTATTAGGTAGTTCAAAGAGAAAGTGTTGAGTCAACTATCTCAATTATCAAAAAATGTTACATAAATCATAAAATGGCTTGTCTATATGCCAAAGACACATATTACATCTTAAGAAGGATTTGACATAAATGGATTTTCATGCTAAACAAAACATGAAGATGATAAGAGTGAGTGTTGTCCAAAACAATGGGGTCACCCTTCAAGTGTCTTCATTATATTTTTCTAGTGCCTAGGATAGGAGTCCACTTGAAGGAAAGATGTATTATGACAATGTAATAGAATACATATGGGAAATTGACTACAAAGTGTTTAGAGTTCGATTATTTAGGTGTAAATGGGTTGATAACAACAAAGGCATTGTAGTTGACGAACTCAATTTCACAATAGTGAATTTTGAGTGGATAAGCAAGAAGGATGAACAATTCATCATGGCATCAAAGGCAAAGTAGGTATTCTATATCGACAATCCTGCAAAAGAAAATTGGTCTATAATTTTTCATGGGAAAAGACACTTCATTTCATATACTATTGATAGAGAAGAATATTATGACAAATATGATGAATCTAGTCCATTTTCTATTGGCTTACCAAGTCTAAAGGTTGAATATAACACTGATGACTATACGCATGAACATCGCATGGAAGGGAAACTAGTTTAAGGTATACTACATTGAAAAGTTATATTTCATATGTCACATTTGCATTATATAATATGTTATTTTTTCATAGGTGAACTGAAATTTTTATATGTGATATGAAATTTTCAAATGTGATTTGACTTTTTCATATGTTTACTTTTGATTTTATAGATGGAATTTGGCCAGGAGAACAACAATCCTAAGTGTGAGGATCCTGTTGGGCCTCCTAACTAAGGTGATGATGATGTTGCTAAACATAGGAGAGGGATAACTTTGATAAAAATCACCTCAACTAGGGGAAAATGGAAGAAGGGTGTCATTGAATTTAATGAAGAAGGGATGTTGATTACTAATGAGTTTGTCAGCTACTATGGGGTCCTTGGTCAAAGTAAAGCACATGTCCATGTTGAATATTTGAGACAAGTCAGTAAGGACACTAAAGACCTCATCAGGAGGGAGTTAGAGGTGAGAAATATGCATTTATGTTTCTATAGTCTTTTCCTATTCTTTCTTTTCAAAATTCTAGAAAGTAGTGAGTGTTGAACCTTATTAGGACTTCTATGAGCTTGACAAAAATGTGCATCACAAGAATGTTATGAAGCTCGTCGAAACAGGACATAGAAATTGAGGGACAATCCTGACAAGAGAATGCATCTTTGTACCCAATATGGATAAGGATTGTCCCTCAATGGCTTCAATGGCTCTATCTTGATAAAAAAGAATGGTTGGAATTTCTTGAGCAAAAATAGATGCATTCAAGGTATTGAATTAATTAAATTCTTATAGTTTCTTATGATTAGTTAACAATATTCTTATTGAATTAATCAGCCCATTCCTGATGCTCAAATAGAAAGGCGTGAAAAGAATGTGCATAACTACTGGTTAGGTTTAGGTGGTTATGATAATTGCTACTAGTTGAGAGAGCAAGAGCAAGGTCTTCTACTTCTACTCCTACCATTGGGTCTTCTAGCATTTCTGGACAGTTGCCTTACTATTTGGAGTGGATAGATGTGAGGAAAAACAAAGCCAGAGAAATCTTCCTCCAAGCAACCTAGGAGATGGTGGTGCATTTTTCACACTTGGATCTTTCAAAATTATAATGACCTAGTCTAACACAATCACTTCGAATAATGACACTTCACCTGCAAGTGCATGGGGTTGTGTTATAATATAGGCAAGGGGAAATATAAGGGTCGATTCGTAGGGAGAGTGGGGCACTAGAGCTAAGTTAGTGTCAGCTATGTTCCTAAAGAGGAGATTAGGATTTTTGGTTTTAATCTTGATTTGGGTTGATTACACTAAGATGCAAGCAATTGAACAAGAAGGGAAGTAAGACAATCAAGATAAGCAAACCCTAAGTTAACCCTAAACTAGCAATCCAAACTAAAAAAGAAGGCAACTAAGTAAGCAAGAGGGAAAGACTACACTTAGACTAGCAATCAAGACACTAAATCAATTAGAAATTTAAACTACCGCTATCAAGATTAAGCAAGCACAAAGATGCACTAACTACTCTAGCAAGAATCAACTAGACTAAGTAATTAACTAACAAGTAACTAAAGCAATTAACTAAACTAACATGAGCAAGCTAAGAGAGAAAGATGGGTTTTAAGCAAGTTATGGGAAGAGCGGGATGTCTGTAGGAATGTCACATGAATCCAAGTCGAGGGGTGATATAACATGCAAATTCTATCTTTTCATTATAAATTGCCAAGCCAAACAACAAGACAAATGCTATTTTATTTTCCCTAAGCTACTACTTGGCCATGAGTGGTATGGAATGTGTGTAGGGGAACTACACCCTTGCACACCTCATTCAACCTTACGAGGCTCAATTTAGCTAGGGCTTTGGTGTAATTTTAATAGGACTAAGAAAGCCTAGGTTTCCAGGATAATTATTATTAGGGCAATTGAGAGCCAAAGGTAGGAAGGGGGAGTAGATATGAGGGTGTTTCACCTCATGTTACTCACCATCTAGCCTTTCGAAAACTCAAGGCAATTGCACTAATCACTCTTACACTAGCCTCTTAGATCTCACACCTAGTTGTAGGAGAAGAGATTTGTATATGGTAAGATGGGGTGCTAGCTAGGGATCCACTAGTTGGACCTAGGAGAAATTCCTAAAATAGGCACATGCAATCTGTTTCCCCCTAGAATCTAGGTGTTTTCAAGCATCCAACAACAAGCAACCCATGTTTAGAAGCATAAATCAAAAGTAGAAAAATGGGAAATAATATAGAATTAAGAGATAATCATCATAGAATGAAATTATGTTCATTACAAGTTATATTCCCCGACATGGTATCAATGTGACATTTAATCCCCCAAACAGCCCACCAAGGGGGCTTAGCTACCCATGATAAAAAAAATAGCAAAAGAGAAAGGAGAAGGAAGAATATAGCCATAGAAATCTATAGAAGCTCCTCCTTTCTTCACCTCCTAGCTGTTGTAGCTTGAGCACCTCCCTCCACGTTGGGTATATGGCATGGAAACATGAGGTTTTGTGGTGGAAACCCTAGAAAACTAAGGTTTTGAGGTAGTGGAAGGTAGAAATGGAGTGAGTTATGGATGGGGGTAGGTGAGAGCTCTTGACTGCTAAGGGAAATGGAAATGAATGTGAGGAGGATGTATGAGTGGCTAACCTTCATGCTATATCCACCACCCTATTATGTATAGGTGGTGGGAAGCACTAGGTTAAGTGGGGATATTGTTGGAAATGCACTGGAAAAAGTTGTTAGGGTTAGGTAGACACCACGACCATGGTGGTAACTATGGTCGTGGTGGATGGAGGTCATCCCAGTCATGATGGATTGGCACGAGTAAGGTGAAGAAGGTTAAAATGATAGGTTGAAGTGGAGTCTTGTAGGCTTAGTGGCCACGACCGTGGTGGGCACCATGACCGTGGTGAGTAGAAGGCAACATGATCATGGTGCGGAGCATGACTATGCGGAGGGATGTGGCCATGGTAATTTTGCTGAGATGGCCATTATGGAAGTTGCATGCCACATGTGTGGTGATTGCCATGGGAGAGGTGGACATCAAGCACCATGACTGTGTAGGTTGACTTGGTGATCATTATGGATGATCCTCACCATGGTTGTGGTAGCTGCCATGGGCGTGGTAGCTTTGGAGTGCCACAGTCATTTTCAATGTACATGACCATGATGTTTACATTGTTGTAGCTTAAAATTCTCATGTAACTTGAGCAATTTGGCCATGGCCGTTGAAAGATACTATGACTCATTTTATAGGCCCAACTGCATATATTTGCTCCTAAGTCCTGTAAATGGTTTCTCCTTGTTCTGGACATATTTTCCCACCCATGGGATGCTTGGAGAAGATCTAGGTCCAATCCTGGGGTGTAGAAACCCAAAGATCTTCTCCTTCTGTCCCATTCTCATCCAATGCATGTGCAAATATCAAAAAAAGACACAAAAAGAAGTCATAAGTGCATTTGATATGAAATCACATACTAGTGGAATAACTTACATTCTAACAATGTCTAGATGTAATTAAAATGCAAAAAGACACAAGATGGAGCGTAAAATAGGGTTGCATCATGATATGCCCGAATCACGCGTCTGGAAAGGGAGGCAGACTCAGAAGGAATCGAACTTTTAAATTTATAACCTGAAACCTTCAAGGACCCCCACAACTTTTATTACGGGGTTGAAGTAGATATACGGGGTTGAACCCAGGGATGTGGTGACGTTTAGGATGCTTGGGATTTCATTCTTTAGTCAGATAAGACAAGATGATAGTCAGGAAACTAAGGGGCTAGAACTAGTCTAGCGGGCTATCATGAATTAAAACAAAATAATGGAAAGAAAACAAAACAAAGTCCGTAGGATTCTACTAAACTAGAGAGAAAGAAGTCCCTGGCTATGTAACCACAAATTGGGCAGTCTATGCACCCATTCTCGGGCATAGAAAACCCTCAAATACCTCAACAAGCAACCTACATTCAAACATAGCACGCATCTTGGTATCTGTTCCTATAGGGTCATGCCACTCGCTCTCGCGTAGTGTGACTAAAACCCATCTATGGTATGAAACCTCTCTTTAGGATGACAAACCAACATCCTAGAATATTCTAGATACCCTCTCAGGTGTAGAATATTCTAAAATGTTAGGAACAAATGACCTTGAACTGTCCTCCTTTCATACTACGATCCAAACTATCTTCTCTTGTCTATTTCTACAACAAATCTCTCGATATAGGCAGAAACATCAGTTCAAACAAGAAAGAGATCAACCAAACTAGCAATCCTAACTAGAAAGAGGAGATAGAACATAAAGTGTGCTAGAGCTGAAATAAAACTACTTGCTTAAGGTAAAAGTACATAAACGTGCCCAAAATGGGCCACATAGACAAGAAGGAGCTCAACTAGCCATGGACAAGCATAGTCGACACCGAATAAAGATGGAAGAACATCATTTATACAGAAACAAAAGTGAATAGTAGAAGAAAGGAGAAGAAGAAGAGATTTAGCCCATAGAGGAGAGGTGGCTCTCGCTCGCTAGCCTCCGTATAGGATGGATCTTGTCTTTTGGGCCATCCTCCTTGATCTTCTAGACTCCTTGGCCTCCTTTCTCTCTTGATCCGCCCCGAATAGTATCTTGGTTGGTGGATGGGGGTGGAAGATGATGGTGTGGATGTTCTCCTCTCGTAGAAGATGGATCCTCAATCTTTTCTATCCTCAGCTTCCGCCTTTGGAGATCTAAGACTGGATGTGGAAAATGGTGGGGAATGGAAGCACGCTAAAGAGACGGGCATAGAATAAGCACTTTGGCCTTCTGAGACTTCGAGACTCTCCCACAGGGCTTTGGGAACTTCACCAGGTTGGAACCACAAGGTGGAACAACTCCCCAGATCCAAACCCTTCTTCAAGTGGAGAGGGGTGGGTATTTATAGGCGGTGCAGTCACAGTTTTGAACTTGATCGCGGCTTCAGTCACCACGGTCGTGGCGATGACTGTGGGTCACAGTCTATAGTCGAGCTACCTTCCGTGGTCACAGTTAAGGTCAATGAATCACCTCGATCGAAGCTGAACCCGCGGCCGAGGTGTAGGCCTCAATCGCGGTTAGTTCATCAGTGGCGGTGGTGGCTTGGATAGCAATCGAGGTGTATATCCAGACCGCGGTCACGGTGGAGTCAAATACCGCAGTCGTGGTTGGGGTGAGCATGAGTACCATGGTTGCGGTTGGGACCCTGAGGACCGTGATCGTGGTGTAGACTTAGTTGCTGCAAAAACATATCGATTTGGGGAGAAATCATGGAGAATAGATGTCTTTTCAGGTTCGATGCCTGCAAGTCCCAAAATTGGCTAGTTGAGCAATCTTTATCTAGGAAAGGACATAAATGACTAGAAGATAAGAAACATGGGTTATTTTGGGTAAATTAAGGCTATAGTGACACAAAACCATAGATAAATGCTTTACAAATACACGTAAATTTGGGTGTTATCAACCACCCCAAGCTTAAACCTTTGCTTGTCCTCAAGCAAGACTGTGCTCAAAGAACAAAAAGATAACATCCAAATTAAACTTGGCAATATTTGCTAAGGCTAATAAAAATAGTTTAAAACATCAATTCACCCGATCAATGTCATTTCAGAACAAACCCCCACCAATCAGGCACAATCCTGCCAAAGCAAGGTCAAAGAGTGTCCAGGCAAGATAAAGCGAATTCACTGCAACCAATCGATACTCATGAGGGTTTGAATCATAATTATTAAACATAAAAGAATTGTCACATAAACAATCATGCAGGTGATGAGTAATGAGCAATCATCATGTATCCATGTAGACCAATTAGGTACAACACGCCTCTCACTTATTCAGGTCCTAAGAAGCAAAGCAAAAAGACTCTAATGACTTATGAGGATCCCAATCTACGTCAGGTTGGTCCATGTAATGAGCAACAATCCCTGTAGTTCGAGCTAGATGGCCTAGAGCAGTGAGACGAACTCCTTGTACTGTGCTCGAACCAACCTTGCTACTGGGATGATCTCATAGGTCTCCTAGGGGTTCCTAGGGACTCTCTAATGAGCTCTTGGAGTGATACTACCAGGCACGACATACCCACATTCATGAGCACAGTCATACACTGACTGTTCACCATCCTCAACTCTCCTAAAAGAGGAAACAAGCGCTCATTTATTCACACTCAGGCTTGTATTCCTTGCATTCTAATTTGTAGGTCCGAGTGAAAACTATATAGATATTTTCTTTTGGGTTTTTGTGGGAGGCCAAGCCTCTTTTGCAACTTTATTTATTTTTTGTCTTTTTAACTCAATCTAAGGTGAGAGGGTGTGTGGTCCATCAAGGAAAACACTTCAACCTAATTATAGCTCAAAACTCATCATGATCTGATTGACACATGTGTGAAAAATAGGAATTATGATCCAAGGATCCTTAGAATAGAGACAAGCTTGTGAATTCGTAGCTAGGAGTCTTTGATGGTGTTTTATCTCATTCCAACGGTACTTTACCTTGAATTTGTTATTAACATCATAGATCAAGGGAATTAAAGCTTTAAGCTATTGAAAAAGCACTTAACCTTAGATTTTATCACCAAACTTAAGGAAAGAGTCAATGAGCAAGTCAAGTAAAAGATCAAGCAGTTTAAGATGAAAATTGTGCATTTAGGCATAAGGTCAAGCATTTAGCTATAAGATTTGCATTGCATAGCCTTAATTGCAAAGCTATAAATTACAAAACAAAGTTTAAAATGCAAAGAAAGGGAAGAATGCATGCATTCTATGGAAAAATTAAAATAAAGTAGAATTAGGAGGGGGTATGCCCTGGACACCACCCCAAGCTTAAAATCTTTGCTCATCCTCGAGCTATTCTTCTGGCCATGGTGGGTGAAGAGGAGAGCAGCTGCTTATTGGTAGTCGCTATTCAGATATTGATCCAGGTTGTCTAGACCGCTCGGTGCATTCTCGAAGTTCTAATTTAGATCTTGCTGAAATTGAACTGCCTGGTCGAAGCTTTGGGGCGGCTGATAGACATGGGGTCCAGGTTGATAATAAGACCTGGGGGGTTGCTGGAACGGTTGCTGATAAAACTATTGAATCTCTGGGGGGAAAACCATGTCAAACCTTTCTATGAGGTAATGCACGTCTTGCTCCAATGTGTGGAACTGCCTTCCGGAGTCATCTCTAAAACCTATCATGAAGTCATAGAAGTTCTCGGATTATCATTTGGCGTATACGACTACTATGGAGGGGGTTGTGAATACTCTGTAGTAGGCATTTCTACATAGGGCCCTCCCTGATAAGGTATGTTGTGGAAGGTTGCCCCCACCTGTTGTCCTCCCTCATGAGTCCTTGGCACTGGTGGCACAGAAGAAGAAGCTCCTACAGCTCTGTCTGTATGACGAATGTTACCTAGGCATCCAAAAGAGAGATGTTTATAAATGATGTTCGACATGCGAAATATGCATTTGCTGACAATAAAATTTTGTAGTGACCAAAGATGTAGAGATAACCAGTGTTGCATTGTCTGATCATTCCTGAACAGATCAAGTGGTCTAAGTATAGTCTTGACCACTCAGCAGTATCATGCATGAGTGCCAACTATTCATCCCCAATTCCCAAATGGCACGCCATAAAAGTTATAATTCCCTCCATTGACATGAATTGGACCTATTTCTTGAAAGAGTTGTGAATGTGACGAATTATGAAGTTCCCCACATTCACTTTCTTTCCTACCATTGCACACCATAGAGTGTAGAGGTCAACTACACTGAGCGTCCCTTGACTGTCTTGTTTTTCCAAGACGCAATTCGTCAGTACCCAGTGTAGATAACAAATTTCTAGGTTGTGGATGTGTGAGGCCTTAGAGCTTTTTGTGGAGTACTTATCTTCCCCCGTAATCATTTTCCCTACTTGGACAATGTTAAAGTTGTGGTCCATTGTCTCCAGGCATCCCCTAATCATTTCAGCATAGTCTTTAGCAGACCTTGACAACCAACTGTTGAGTTTTTCCATTGTAACCTCACGGGGTTGGTTAAGGAGACGAAAACATAATACAGTGTACTGGTGATCCTTGCATGGCTCTAGTGTGGCATAAAATTCAGAAGTGAGTCTATGGTAAGCATTACACTGTGCGTATGCGAGCACATCAAGGCCAACAACTGCAAGGTATGTGTTGACTTGCTCTTGGATCCCGAGTCTAAGTAGTGTCCCTAGATTGGCGTACCTCGATCTCGCAAGTCTACGTTTGTCTCTAAGAATAATGTCAAAACTTAGCTTTTTCTTTATGCTCATAAATAATGGAGAGGGGATTGAGATTTGATTGACACCACTATGAGTTGATTGGTGTATGTTCCCCTGGAAAGAATCTCATGAGGAGGTTGACCGTCGTAAGAAAATTGAACGTTCTACTGATTGTTGACGTTGATCTCCTGCGGATGAAGCTCTATGAAGAACTTTCGGGCCGTCTTGATACCCGATAGAAGTTTGGATTTCAATGTTGTGACATTCTATCCATATCCTCTCACCTGATGCCTCTTGCAGTGACTCACCACTGTGGGTATCCATAGGTGTGCCAAGAAGGTTGTGGAAGCCAGAGCCGAATTCTTATGACCCAAACCCTGATGTACAAAGCATAACTTCATCTTCTTATATTGGGTTTGTAGTTCGGGAGGCGTGTTGTGCGTAGGGACTACTGTAATTTGATGGTGATGCTAAGATCCCTTCCTATTTCTTCCTGGTCATGGACTTTTTTATCTTTTTGAAACCACTCTTCATGGCATCCATGATGTCGATATTTTTGATGTAGACCTGGTAGCTTTTACTGTGGTAGAGGTCGATGAAGATTCTCGAAAATGCACCAAATCAACCTGCAGTCTGGATCGTGACCCAGTTGGAGACCGTGATTGTGGTATCAAAGACCTCGATCAGTATCGCACCTGATGAATATTCATGGATCACACCACAGTGGATGATCACGATACCGCAACCTATGTACTCATAATTAGGGAGACCGTGATCGTGGTGCGTACGGGGATACTATGACCCTGACTCCTTTATCACCGCAACGGCGGTCAAGAAGGCAATCGCGGTCTGAGGAACCACGACCATGAAGTAGACCTAAAAACCCTAGCCCACGAATGTAGGACACCATGACCGGGTGCACGAGGTGACTTCAACCTTCAGTACCGTGACCGTGAAGATCGCAATATTTCTCGCCAAGGCACTCTGACCGTCGACCCACTTGTTACGAAGAGACTGCAATTAGGACCTCTAAGCTTGGCACTGCCTGGGGTGCGTGGCTGGTAAGCTGTAGGGCCACTGCCTACCGACCGTGGTCGCGGTCGCAGCTGCAGGTGTCGACCCACGTGCTCCTTCCCTATCGTCCTACACCTGGAGCAAGGAGAAGGAGGAAACATAGGTGGAAAACAATGCAGAGGAGGGAACTTGGTGGTTTAGGTGAAGGGGTGGCGATGCCTTGACCATAGAGGTATTTATAGACCAACATCAGGCCCCACCTTTGCATGAAACACTTGAAGCAGCAGACAAAACGCCGACAAAACTGAAAAAAGAGAAAAAGATCGGTGAAAAGAGCAATAGTCGGTCAAAAATGCGGAGACAACCCGACATGTTGGTCAGACCAGGACGAAAAAGCTTGCCCAGGGCTTGCGTAACCGTGATCGCGATCTCACTTATGCTGGACTGCAGTCGCAATTCTTGGCTTTCAGACCACGATCACAGTTCTTACTCAACAAACCTTGGTTGTGGTCTTGTTGCCAGGCCGCAGTCACAGTTCTTATCATGAGACCACGGTCACGGTTCCAACAATATCACACAGGAAAGATGAATCTTCATAAGGCATAACACAAAATTGTAAACCAAGGTGGGGTAATCAAAGAAGGATGATAGAGATACGTACCAAAAGCAGCTGTTCTGGAGTGAATATGTAAGTTAAAGGCAAATAAGAGGAAAACTAGATGATGCAAAATGAACAATATTACTTTATTTGTAGGTGAGAAGAAAAGTAAACAATTAAAGAACATCGTGTAGGAAATAGGGGGTGGTTGTCCTACAATTCCTACACTGGGATCCCAAATCCTAAGTTTTTGGGTCCCATTTACTTGTATATCGGTGCTTGAACCTATGGCGTAGTGGTAGGGCTTGAGGAAAGGGGCCCCTTCTGACTCCGGAGGAGAGGGCCGAGATCTGGCCATCTGGAGAAGTCATCCCTATGCTCTTGTTCAATTGAACTACACGGCGATGAATTTTTTGACAACTCATCTTTAAGGCCGCCTTCAAGGTAAGGATATGAATAGGAAGGCCCCAGGGTGTCGACGCATGATGAGATTGAGGAGAGAGGTTGAGATTTTTCTATAGGGCCCCTCACCTCTCTCTCCACCTCGGAACGTGAGGTTGGATGCTCAAATAAGTCTTCATGTATTGTCTGAGTCATCCAATCATTTTCTGAGTAGGAAGTATCCCCGGATGAATTTAATTACAATTCTACCAACCCAAGCTTGTCACACTTTATGGGGTCTGGGGCATCTTCATGCTTAGCAACCATGTTGTAGTGGATTGTCCATCCTAATCCATCGATGTCCACCAAACCTTTTAAGGGAATGGTGGTAAATGTTAGCTTGTGCTGCTCCAACTCATCGTCATCAGTATATTCACTTCTCCAAATTGAACAATTGTCGCCGTCATTGTCATCGAACAAATTGTTCCAAACCATGATTAGAGTACTACTCAAGGCTAAGTGACAAATCTCAATGTGAGAGCTATCACCATGGTCTGGGTCAATGTCTGACTCAGGTTCCTCAAACCAACCTTCTGGCTGTGAGGTTGATTGGCTATTATAGTGAGGATAAGAGTCTTCATCATCATCATCATAAAACCATTCATGCACTTGGCTTGTATTTTTAGTGGTTGATCAGCTAAGTCATCTGGATAGAATTAAGGGCTTTCCCAGGTGGGTTGGTCTTCATAGAAAAATCTTGATGAATCCAGTTGATGGTCTGAATCGGATGGTGAGGCATACTCTGCTTCTAACCCAATGGAATGGTCTTGATGACTAACATCTTCATTGTAAGACGGTGGCACTTGCAACTGCGTGGAAACCAAATTGATGAGATCTTGAAGCTTCTTGCCATGTTCAACATCTTTATCATGAAGCTATTGGACTTGGGCAGCCAAGCTTCTGAGATCCATCAATTCCACCTTGCACTCGTATTGTAGACTCGCTGTATCAAACTGATGTGCTTGGATGAATCCTTGCTCAGCAGTTTGAAGTAGACTTCTACTGTCTGCAGTCTCTGTTTCTATTTGGAGTTGATGCTCCTGCTCTTCTAACAGTTGCTGGAGTGGATTGACGTGTTCTTGGAGATGAGGAGCTGAGGAGGTGAGTGTGTGAACACTTTCCCCAACCAACTCTACTGCCTTAATCAGTTCTTGATCCCATGATAGCACAGTAGTCGAGGGCTGACTGGTAGTCTCTATTGTTGGAGCGTGTACATATGATGACGGTGGGGGTGAATATAACTTGACGTGTTGTAAGGCACGTCTTTCAATTATTCACCAGCAGTCAGAATTGTGGAAAAATTCAGGAGGACAGGTGGACAAGATGACTTGTCTTGCAGAAGGAAGATCCATGGCTGAACAAGTATAAGAAAAAAAGGAAAGGTATTAAGTATATATGGACAAGTATGTTTAAAATGAAAGAAAGACTATGCATAAATATACAAGATTAAAAGTGACAGAACAAAGTCTTTTAGGCGTGTAAACGTGGAAGATCACGTCCCCGACAATGACGCAAAAAAGTTGATATGCCCAAATTACACATCCGGAAAGGGAGGCAGACACATAAGGAATCAAACTTTTAAATTTATAACCCAAAACCTTCAAGGACCCCCACAACTTTTATTACAGGGTCGAAGTAGATATACGGGGTCAAATGCAGGGACGTGGTGATGTTTAGGATGCTTGGGATTTTGTTCTTTAGTCATATAGTTGGGAAAGTAAGGGGCTAAAACTAGTCTAATGGGTTGTCACGAATTAAACAAAACAAATGAAAGAAAACAAAGTAGAGTCTGCATCATTCTACTAAACCATAGAGAAAGAAGTCCCTGGCTATGTAACCACAAATTGGGCAGTCTATGAACCAGTTCTCAGGTGTGGACAACCCTCGAACACCTCAACAAGCAACCTACATTCAAACATAGCATGTACCATGGTATGTGTTCCTGTGGGATCATCCCACTCACTCTCACATAGTGTGACTAAAACCCATCTATGGTATGAAACCTCTCTTGAGGATGACAAACCAACATTCTAGAATATTCTAGATACCCTCTCAGGTGTAGAATATTTTGAGATGTTAGGAACAGAGAACCTTGAACCGTCCTCCTATCAGACTCTGATCCAAACTATCTTCTCTTGTCTATTTCTACAATGAATCTCTTGATATAGGAAAAAACAACAGTTCAAGTAAGAAAGAGATCAACCAAACTAGCAATCATAACCAGAAAGAGGAGATAGAACATAAAACGTTCTAGATCTGAAATAAAACTACTTGCTTAAGGTAAAAGTACATAAACGTGCCCAAAACGGGCTACATAGCCAAAAAGGAGCTCAACTTGCCATGGACAAGCATAGTCGGCACTGAAAAAAGATGAAGAACATCATTTGTACAGAAATAAAAGAGAACAATAGAAGAAAGGAAAAGAAGAAGAGATTTAGCCTGTAGAGGAGAGGTGGTTCTCACTCGCTAGCCTCCGTATAGGGTGGATCTCATCTTTTGGGTCATCCTCCTTGATTTCTGAGACTCCTTGGCCTCCTTTCTCTCTAGATCCGCCCCGTACAATAGCTTGGTTGGTGGATGGGGTGGAAGATGATGGTGTGGACGTTCTCCTTCTCTCAAAGAAGATGGATCCTCAGTCTTTTCTCTCCTCAGCTTCTGCCTTTGGAGATCTAAGACTGGAGGTGGAAGATGGTGGGGAATGGAAGCACGCTGAAGAGATGGGCGTAGAACAAGCACTTCAGCCTTCTCTGGCCTCCAGACTCTTCCACAGGGCTCTGGGAACTTCACCAGGTTGGAACTACAAGGTGGAACAACTCCTCAGATCTAAACCCTTCTTCAGGTGGAGAGGGGCGGGTATTTCTAGGCGATGCGGTCGCAGTTTTGAACTAGATTGTGACTTCAGTCACCGCGGTCGTGGTGATGACCACGGGTTGTGGTCTATAGTCGAGGTACCTTCTATGGTCACATTTAAGGACAATGAATCACCTCAGTCGAGGCTGGACCCACGTTCGAGGTGTAGGCCTCGATCGCAATTAGTTCATTAGTGGTAGTGGTGGCTTGGATAGCGATCGAGGTGTATATCCAGACCGCGGTCACGATGGAGTCAAATATCGTGGTTGTGGTTGGGGTGAGTGTGAGTGTCGTGGTTGCAGTTGAGACCCTGAGGACCATGGTCTCGGTGTATACTTAGCTGCTGTAAAAACATATGGATTTGGGGAGAAATCATGGATAATAGATACCTTTTCAGGTTTGGTGCCTACAAGTCCCAAAATTGGCTAGTTGAGCAATCTTTATCTAGGAAAGGACATAAATTACTAGAAGATAAGAAACATGGGTTATTTTGAGTAAATTAAGACTATAGTGACACAAAACCATAGATAAATGCTTAGCAAATAAACGTAAATTTGGGTTTTATCACATCACAACTCCAAACTTAAAACATACTTTTCCTCAAGTGTTCTCCAACTTATTTTTTCTTCAGTTTCTTTTGACAAACAATAATGATAAATGCATTGCAATAGATGATTAAGGTGACTAAATACATGTGTTTCACCATTATCCTTTCCACTTACATAGACAAATAATGAAAAGAGCAATGATCATACAAACTTCAAATATAGATTGTAGAATGTGCAATCAATCCATATGGCTTTCAAGTAGCTCTCGGTAGACCATTTCATGGTGGCGATAATCAATGATGACTTGGAGTGTTGTTTCACTTTATGCATTCAATTTCACACTTCAAACCACACTATGTGGCCCACATGGATATGAAAAAGAGTGAAGTGAGATAGGTTTGATGTTTCCTAGATCAATAGGTATGAAAATAGAAGAAGGGGTTATATAAAGAGGTTAGAGTGCTATTACATAGAGCACTCATCTTTTCTTTATTTAGATGTTATAATATAGGAGCATCTTTTATTTTTCTTTTTGCATTTTGTTTTTATTTTTCTTCTATTTTGCTCTTGTTGTACCTAGGCGACATGGTGGTGAGAGTGAAGCAAGGAGATATAGATATGGACACCCCAAACTTTTGTAGGTATCTGAGGGCTGAATATGTGCACTTTGGCATTCTTCCATGAGGCACGAAGGTAAGAAGATGACGAAAGAAAGTTCGGGTGAAAGAGGGACACTAATGTGGTTCTCAACATAAGATCTCTTGAACAAAAATTATTCCAACACTTCATCAAATAATATCACACTACATGAGTGAACAACATAAAATGCATACTACTATTATGTGATTCCATAATACCTAAGTGTTCATAGCTTGCTCAAATCACAACTCAACCAAAGCATTCACAAACATGAGAGAAGTGATTCACATGTAGAAATCCACCAATTAAGACCATTTAGCAATAGAATATAGGAATATAGCAGGCATTTATCATGTATCAAGATTTTCAATTCAAAAAGTGTAGATTAAATCAAAACAAGGTTTTAGGCAAGAAGTTCCAAATTTGGTAAAAATTGGCCAAAATGGTGCCAATTTGCACTCAATCGCATTGAAACATACTTTTAGGGAAAAGACAACATAAAGTAAGAAAATCCTAACTAAAATACAAAAATTACCAAAAAAAATCTACATGATATGAAATGAATGAGATGGAATGGCAAAAAGAGCATATATTTTGAAAATTACTCAAAAATGCATGAAAAGAACTATATGTGTGCATGTGTGCAAGAAGAAAGAAATCTATATTACATAAGGTGATGTCATCAATTAGTCAAATAGGTGAGATGGGGTGAAACAAATAAATCAAAATGAGAAGAGATGAGATAGGGCACATACCGCCCTACCACCCCAAAATTTTGATTCATGGTGTCCTCATCATGAAACTAAAGCTTATGGAAGGTAGGGTATGTGTCACTACTACTAAGGTGGATCTAGTGGTGGGTCCCCTATAGAGGTGGAAGGCATGCATGTGAAGGAGGGTCATAAAGTGGTGCTTGTTTCGCCTGGGAGAGATCTTCTTGTGTTGGTGGTCCAGACTGATGAGGAAGGTGTTGGTAATAATGACCCCAATAGTCTACCTGTGAGGGAGGGTGATTTCTAGGATATGCAGAAAGGGCTCCCCAGTAGTCTTCCACCCATTAGGGGTTCCTTTGTGCCTATTCATGCTGATAGTGTTACAAGTGGTTGATCTGATAATGCATTTGTTGTTGATCTAGCCACATGTATAGCTAAATTTGTTGTATGGTTTGCTAGGTCTACTGAATGCCTTCCAGTTGTGCCTGTATGGTGGACATGTCATAGTCATTAGTTGTAGGCTGATTTCGTGAGTATTCCTCCCCTTATCTTCTTCTCACATGGTGGGGTTGTCTTCACTACTCAACCACGTTTGTCTTCCCAACCCCTTCAGTAGAATAGGGACGCACTCTCTATAGCTTTGTCTTGGATGCTCTTCCTCCCACTTTATCAATAATTCACTTAAATTATCAGTGGGACCTACTATTCCAAGGAGTGGGGATGTATGATAGGGAAGATCAAGATTAACTCCTAGCAAAGGGGGTTGACACCATACATCATTTTCTTCCCAGCCACGATAATCATTTGGGAGTGGATGAGATATTTCAAATCAACAAATTGTACTCCCTCATCCTTGGTGAGATCTGTCAAATCACATCTTAGGGATAGAGAAATTGAGGTCACAATTTGTCTCATGACAAAGGGAGTTTTACTTATGGATGGGATTGACCTCATGTGATCAACAAGAAGCACCCCCAGGTTGAGACATTTCTTCTTTATCATCCCATGCAATAGAAAAAGGTCTTTCTATGAACAACTTCCCCAATTGTCATACCGGCCTACAATGTATTTGCAATGTCTTTCTATGCATACCTAAGATAAGGATTGTAGATTTTGTTGGTTTTATATTTTCCAATTATGAAGCTTTTTTGTCCAGTCATCCTATACCACATGCCCACATAATCAATATTTATTTCTCTTACTTTCAGTGACACTCTCTCGCTCTAGGATGTCTCCGTTCCATCTCTAGAGGTGGGCGTCACCATGGCTGGCACTGGCCTGGTCGGTGCCCTTGTCTCCACCACCTCCACCACCAATACATCCACTCCATCCTCCTCTGATGCCACACTTCCCACTTCTACTGCTGCCAACCCTCCACCTAACCTTTCCACTCCCCCCCCCACCTCCTCTGGCCCTGGCGGCGGCTCGCTTGGGTGGGCAGACCCGCTCGCTGATGTTACGACTGGAAGATCCTGGGCGGACACCCTCTCCAGGCCTATGTCAGTTCAGAGGAATTGCAGGCCAGTGACTTTGCCCAAAGACCCCAAGGCCCCCTTCTTTCGCCCTGAGGATGGGAGGCCCTGGACAAAGTTCTCCCCCCGGGTGGTCAAAGACCTGGATGACTTCCATAAGAGCTTCGCTATCATTCAAGTGATGGGGAAGAAGGTCTTCATTCAGTAGATCTATGGGTGGATCAACGTATGTGGAAACCAAAGGGAGAGCTCCAAGTTTCACCTCTTAAAGATGGACTTTTCCTGGCGAGGTTTGCCACTGAGGTGGATATGCTGATCGCCCTCGAGCAAGGACCCTGTTTCTTTGATAACCAGTTGGTCCTTACGCGAAGGTGGACTCCGCTGGCGGATGTGCGTCGTGCGTCCCTCACGTCAGCGTTGGTTTGGGTGACCTTCCCTGACCTAGGAATACACTAGACTAGGCGGGCTTTAACCATCATTGGTTATGCGTTGGGCGTACCGAAGGTAGTTGATTTCTGGCTTGATGGCAAGTATGCGGGTGCCCCACATCTATGCGTTGAAGTCACGTCGGAGAGGGTTCCTTCTACGATCGTGATGGTAGAAATGCCTGAAGGTGAAGCGTTGGAAATCAAGGTGATATACGATGCCTTACCGAAGCACTATCATGAGTGCAAGGTTTTCAGCCATATGTCGGGGGCTTGCCCCGGGGAGAGAGTGGCCCTTGTAGATCCACCCATAATCAGAGTGAGGTCCAGAAGTAGGAGGGCTCAGAGAAGAAATAGTAGAAGAACAACTAATGACAAGGATAAGGAGAAGGTAGGCTCCGGACCATCGGGTGAACAGAGGTTGGATATTGCAGCTTGTGTGGCCTCTTCGGTGGTGACCCCTTCAATTGACGCTGCTGTCTCACAGGTGGTGGGCGGGTGGTTGATCCGAGTGTGGATATGCACCTGGATAAGGATATGTTGCCTATTGATGCTGCTTCTCCAACCGGATGCGAGAACTTGGCTCCTGCTTCTGATGAAGTGGCCAATGCTAGCGCGGGTGCTGAGGAGGGTGAGTTGGTAACCTCTCTCAATCCAGTCCAGTTGCTGGATGATCAGGATTCTGGGGAAATTATAGTGCCACCTGCTAGGAAGGTCAACACCAGGAGCAAGGATGCTAGCTCCAGTGGTGGAAGGGACAAGGGTAGGAGCACCCGCGAAAGGGGTGTTGTATCCAATCTGTCCAAATGAAGCTGCTCACTTGGAACGTGAGGGGTGCTTCTCTGCCCGGAAAGCAAAGAACACTTTGTCATGTGATCCAGGAGAGGAAGGCAAGCATAGTTATATGCTTGGAGACTAGAATAAAAAGAAATGTCGGGAATAGGGTCAGGACTCTGTTCCCTAATGGTTGGGAAGCGGTTTCAAACCTGGATGATATTGAAGGTGGGAAAATCGTTGTTGGTTGGAATCCTGGAATATGGGATATCCAAATGATACATAGCTCGGCTCAGCTTGTTCTGATTTGTTGTATCAACACTGGAGGTTGGCATTGTGCTATCTCGGCTGTCTACGGATCCAATTCTGAGATGGAGAGAAGATTGTTGTGGGATACTATTGTCTCATCAACTCAGTATGATCTGCCTCAGCTTATGATCGGGGACTTCAACCAAGTTCGCCAGGAAAGGGAGAAGAAGGGTGGGCTACCTATCCATGACTCTATTCTCAACAGATTTAATGTCGCAGTGGATGCTGCAAAACTCATGGAGATTAATACCAAAGGAGGAATCATTACGTGGCACAACAAAAGGAAGCCTATTCGTAGGATATCCAGAAACCTCGATCGTGCTCTGGTCAATGAGAAATGGTTGGATTCTTTCCCCAATGCTGCCATTAAACTGGGAGCTCATCCAAACAGTGACCACTCCTGGATGGAGTTGGAGTTGGCCTACAAACCTGCCCCTAATAGACCTTTCCGTTTCCTGAATCATTGGCTCTCTTGGCCAACTTTTGAGGGAGTGGTAAGGGAAGCTTGGGAGTGTAATATTGATGGAAATCCATTGTTCAGAACCATTAGTAAACTGAAGAAGGTCAAAGTAGTGCTGAGAAGCTGGTCAAAATCCTTAGTGGATCTGCCTAACCTGATTAAAGAGGCCAGGATCAGATTTGAGATTGCGGCTACTAATCTCAGGATTGATCCTACGTCTGAGGACCTGATGAGTATTGAGGAGAATGCCATAAAACGGGTTCTGCTGTTAGAGAAAGCAGAGGAGGTCATTTTTTTGGCAAAGAAGTAGACTTAAATTGATACGAGATGGTGACTGCAATTCTAAAGTGTATTGTGCTTCTGTAAAAAAGAATAACATGATAGATCACATTCACAATCTTATTGATGAGGAGGGCAGATTGGTGGATGAGGAGACTAAAATTGGTTCCTTGGCTATGGAGTTTTTCCAAAATCTGTACAACCAGAGTCACCAACGAGCTAGCAGCTCCCCTCTTCTGAACAAAGTAACTGAAGGTATGAATAGGGAGTTGCTTAAACTTGTTATGGATGAGGAGATCAAAGCGGCGACTTTCTCCATTGGTGCTTCCAAAGCACCTGGGCCTGATGGTTTCAACGCCAAGTTCTTCCAAGCGTGTTGGCCTATTGTGAGTGATGATGTTTGTCGAACAGTGCGGTGGTTCCTTGTTGGTGGAAGGATGGTCCGACAGGCCAATCATGCTTTCATTAGGCTCATTCCTAAACATAAGGCGGATGCTAATATGAATGATTTTTGCCCAATTGCGTGCTACTCAGTGATCTATAAAATTATGGCCAAAGTTATTGCCGGGAGACTGAAAGTTATTCTACCACAGATTGTCTCAGTGAACCAATCTTCCTTTATCAAGGGCAGATCCATTTCAGACAATGCCCTTCTGGTTTCAGAGTTTCTGTTGGATTTTCAAGTCAAAAACCGGTCCAAAAAGGCGTGCGTTAAAGTGGACATCTCCAAAGCCTATGATCATGTCAGTTGGTCGGGTCTTTGGAGCACTATGGAGGCGTTGGGGTTTGACAAGAAGTCTATTGACATAATCAAGCAATGTGTGATGACCGCATCATTTTCTATGCTGATTAATGGTGTGCCTAATGGGATGTTCCAAGCATCCAATGGCTTGAGACAAGGGGACCCCCTGTCCCCCCTTCTTTTCTCTCTTATCATGGAGAATCTTTCTTGTCTTACCATGGATGCGGAGGAGGCAGCATCTGTGTGTGCTTTCAAAGTTTAGGGTACTAAGGTCCTTCTCCACATGATCTTCGCTGATGATGTGCTTTTCTTCATATCGGGGCATGCTAAGTACCTTTGTGGGCTTAGGAGAGTCCTTCAAAGCTTCGGGAAAATCACCAAACTCTACATCAGCAATATCAAATCTCGTGTCTTCCTCTCTAAATCCTGTGACAGCAGGAGAGGGAGGCTCAGAGAGGCCATTGGGGTGTCAGAAGGAAGCTTCCCCACGAGATACTTGGGTGTGTTGTTATCTGGTGGGGTGGGAAAAGGAGCTAATTATGAGAGCTGTGTTGACAGCCTCTGGAAAGTTGTGGACAGCTGGTCTAGCATCCGTGTGTTGCTTGCGGGTAGGGTGGTCCTTATCAACTCTGTCCTCATTAGCAAGGTCAAATACTGGTGCAGGATGGTTGAGATGTCGAAGTTCATTATGGAGAAGTTTAGAGCTATCATCGTTGGTTTCTTATGGAGCAGAAATGCTCATGCGATCTCGTGGGAGATGGTGGCTCAGCCCTTTTTCTGTGGTGGTCTGAATATTTTTGATCCGGTGCGGATGGCTTGGGCTACTTCAACCAGCAGAGTACATGAGTTGTTGACTAAACCGGAGTCCCTATGGGCCGTGTGGATGACCAGCAGATACACCAACCTGGAGGTGCTCATTAATGGATGGCAGTCTTCTAGGTGCTGGAAAAGTATGAAGGCAACTTGGCTGGTTATTAAGGGCGAGTACACCAGTAATTTGGGGCTGTGGAGGCTGGCTGACAATCACAAACCTTGGGTCCAACAGTGCTTCAATCCCCGTGTGGCTTGGGAGTCCTTTCTTTGGCACAAGTTGCATTGTCCCAAATGGAGTTTTTGCTCTTACAGAGCCATTTTGAAAAGGTTGCCTACCAAAGATAGATTAGCCAGATGGGGTTTGAACTGCGATCAAGTTTGTTTGCTCTGCTCTGAGGCAAATGAAACACATGAGCATCTTTTTTTTGTTGTAGGTATTCCAAGTACCTATGGTGTAGAATGGCTTTGAAGTTTGGGTGGGGCGGTCCACCACCGGATAATATGGATGCAATCATTCCTTGGATGTTAGAGAAAACTAGAAGGAACATCAAAGTTAAATCCTTGGTGGGTGTGGTCTTTACGAACATCATCTACTATGTTTGGGCGGAAAGAAATAGTAGGTTACATGGTAAGAAGGCATGTGATAACTTTTTGGGTTTTGAGATGGTTGTAAATAGATTGAGATGGCATGTTAGAGCCATGTTGGGCCTCTTGCTTGGGGTCAATATGCATATAGCCCAGAGATGGGATCTTACCTAGATCTTGTATAGTATATGGGATTTTGTGCTTCCATTATATGGTTTTTGGTGTTTAATGATATTTTACCTTATCCAAAAAAAATATTTATTTCTCTTTCAATGCAACCATCATTAAGTTCCTTGGCTTGCTCATGGTCTGTGGAAAAGATGTTGTTCAGCTACAAAACTGTGAGGGTACAAATCACATTTTGCAATCCAAACCTGATGGCCTTCTCCCCCATACTTGACCTTCTCCAATGTGGAAAAAAAATGTTGCATTGGCTCAACATATGTATGTTGTGATCTAAAGATCACCTTATACAATCCATAATCAAACAACTTGTTCCCCATGAATTGTATAATTTCAATGGCGTCCATTGTATGCTGACAGGCGTAGTGGGTTGCAATCACCCTCCTAGTCACATAGTCTGGGTATTGAGGTTTTTATTTAATCTTCCTTTTTCTCCCTCTCCCATATGACACACCCTCAAGAATCTTACCAAGCCCCTTTAGTCTATCTGCCTCAAGTGAAACCACAATGTCAATCGGCTCTGGCCTTGGCTCCTCCTCATCAATATCTTCATCCTCTTCTTTCACCTCATAAGTATGTAACCCTGAACTGGTGTCAAGGTTCAAAGGCACTCTCTCCTTAGATTGCTCCTCTTGAACGACTTCCTCCTCATCAATCAACAACTACCATCTAGCATGTGGCTACTGTTGTGACCTATCCATGGCTAAAGAAGTGGATTGGCAGACTGACATAGGTCAGGGAGGAGCACATGATAAAGAAGGAGCAGATGCCCCCTTGCCTCACTGTGGATGGGTGGTGACCTCCATCTCTAAGGTGTAAATCATAGCATCAAACTTGAAAACAAACTCCTTGTTCCTCATATGTTTCATCGGAAGTGTGGTAGCTCCCAGATGAGCGTAGGTGCAAACCACCCACATACGTTGAACCCTACAGGTTGGAGATGGAGTTGGAGGATGATGGAGTGACGTTCTGTGATGGAACAAAGATGTCTCACCCTATTCACTAGAATATGGAAACTACATCATTGTGTTACTCATGAAATCAATATAGGGTTTATTTATGCTACAATAAGGTTCCATCCAATTTTCATGATATTTAGATTTAAAGGGAAAAAACATGTAGAAAGGGGTCTTTTGGTACAACAAGTTAGTTTTTGTAACATCCTCAAAATTGGGAATTACATATTTAATTTGATGATATGAGGTGAAAATCAAAGTTGAACCATGAAGGAACTATAATGACTATAGTTGATGGTAGACCTAGTTTAGCTCTTCATATTAATTAAGTAAAGTCATAATCATCAAATGTATCATAAGGAAACTTCAAATGAGAAAGTATATATGTTCAAAAGTTAAACTTTTGTAGAGGATATAATTAACCTTATGGACTCTTTGTGAGGAGAAGAGATGGGCCATGTGCCCCAAAACCCAATTAAAGCGAATTTGGGCCAATTACCATTTACATATGGGTCCTTGTGGTACACATTTGGGAATCAAGTACTTCATGCTCATAATAAGTATGCAAAATATTTTTGGTAGATAGATAACTAGAATATAAGGTTATGGAAGAAATTTTACATGATTTTGATTTACCTAGTGGTCTAGATAATATAATTTGTAATTTTATAATATGCTTAAAAGATATTTTTGAAGTTTTTATTCAATTAATTTGGACCTAATATATTCCCAATAAAAATATAATGATCATATATTATGGCTTCCAAAATTGAGATAAAATTGAGTTCTATTTGGGTTGTATAAGTATTTCTTTGTTCTAGACTTTTATCAAAAAAAGGGAGTGACTCCATTCCATGTGAACTGAGGACCGGGGCCCTATTTTATAGATCCCTAATAGGGGTCTTAAGGGGGAAGAATCTTGTGGGTTTATGAGGGATCAAAGGCTATAAAAGCCTCTTATAGTGAACTTGGGGGTTGGACAAGTTCATATCTAGGGTTTAGGTCAGAATCATGGGAAAACAAAGGAGAATGGAGAAGAAGAGGACTAGTAGTGGCTACGAGGGTGTGCTAATGGGATCCTTGATCCCAACAACCTAAACCATATGATAGCGCTACCCCTCGTGGCTAGAGAAGATCAAAGAAAGACACTACTTTTCCATGGAAAATTCATGGCTAGGGAGGTGAGCCTACCTTGTCGTAGTGGAGCCGAAGCAACCAAACTAGAAAAAATCTTCATGCAAACTAGAAAGGGGCACCTACTCCAAGTTTGCGAGTCAAGAAGAAATGAATCCCAGAAGGGATCTATGGGGCTTCAATCTTTGTACCTGTTAGGCACCACATGAACGGATCTGGATGGACAGAACTAAAATTGATGGCCCGAATCTCCCCAATGATAGGTATTCTTCTAAAATTCCTATCTTAGGATAGGGAGTTCCATTTTTAGCAAATAATATGTTATGGGAAGCTACTGTTGTCTACTATCTTATAAAAAATATATTTAAAGGTTGTTTTAGATATTGATGATTATTATAAATTGGTTACTAAAAGATATAAGATTTCTATGTTTTGTGTAAAAATTAGAAATTGAATTTGGAATTTAATGAATGTTTTACTTAAGGTATATTTTTATGTTTCACATACTATTCTAAATCCTAATCGGTCTGATGTGGTCTCTACTCTTGGTGTATGAGGTATATACTTATATATTAGTGCATATCTTACTTTTTGGTTACTATGAATATATTAGTATATGTATTCTATATAATGTGTGAATTGAGTTTAGTTTAATGTTTAAACATTAAACGCGCTTTAAATTAGAGTTGGTATTAGCTAAAGTAGCATCCTAACTTGATAAGGTTAAGGTGATGGGGTTAGAGAATTTGAAATGAAGAAGGAAAATATATACATGGAATTACAGATATTTGTTGATATCCAGGCAAATATATTATGAACCAAGGAATCAAGAATATGTTAAGGATCTTGTCAAACAAGGTAAGTGGGCCATGCCCATAGAATTTTGTTTTTATTATGATTCAGCCTACACATTCCTATCAATAACTTAGAGATTTAGTTACTTTCAGATTTTAATAGTTCATATCATGTCATACTTTGAGAAATTAGATTTAATTTAGTTTAAGTTATGCTAACATATTATCAGATTTCAAGTATTTGAGATTTATACATGGTAAGTTTAATTTTCTTCTCAAGCCTTTAAAATCAGATGTCAAATATTTGATATCAGAATTATGTTACGTCCTTATGTTAAAATAGAGATTCAGAATAATATTTATCAGATAATAAGATCATCATATTTTAGATTTAGAGTTAGATTCAATTTATAATTAAGGAACAAGAGTTAAAAATTCATACATAAGAGATTAAGATTTAGAGATAATATATTAAGAACAAATTTAGAGAGAAGAGATTAATATTTACAAATAAGAAATTAATAATAGAGATAGAAAATGAGACTAAAATATAAATAGATTATATCATAAGTCCTCGCTAGAGAGTCCCAGGATGATTTAGAGAGAGCATTTTGCCATATAGTACGGGTCTCACAGATGGCACGTTGGGCCAAAAGAGGGTGTGTTGCACCATAGAGGACACTTCTATGTCAACAGAGGGCACTTTGTGCCAATAGAGGGTGTGTTGCAGTATAGAGGACACTTGGGTGTCAAAAAAGAGCACTTTGTGCCAAAATAGGTTGTGTTGAGCCCTAGAGGACACTTCAGTGTCATAGAGGAGGACTTATCGTATAATAGTGACCACAATAAGATAAAACTTGTAAATAGAAGACATATCAATTCAGTATAAGTTTACAACTTTCATATATCAGTTTAGTTTTCAGTTATACAATATTCATGTTTATCTTATTAGAAATTCAATGTCACTTACTTTAACCTATTTTTCTCATTGTGCATGGCTGGGGACGAGATGCCCATAGGTACGAATATTCAGGAAGATGAGTCAAGATAGAGGATTTGGTTGGTGGGGCACCATCTACACGATATGAGATATTTAGATAAAGTACAAGTTTTAGCATCACGTTTATTGACTTCATTATCAAGTTTGATGTAAGTAAATTTCTTTCCTAAGAATTTATAAGAATGCATTTTTCCACTAGTCTGTATTTGTTCTTATCTATCATTATTATAATGCATATCATGTTACTAACACTTCCTAGTGAAAAATAGCTTCCTCTCATGTGACAAGAAAATTGGGGTGTTATAGGAGATATCAATGGATGCCCGATTCGTGCACACTTTGCCCTCGGTGAGTACTTGGAGGCTTCCCTGAGATCCTTTGTTGATGGCCTTGCCTATCTTCTTCATTACTTGGTGGAAAAGGGGAGAAAGGGCTAGGTTTTTTGGATTTCTAAGAATGGGATGAAATGATGGTGTGAATGGGTTGAAGATGATGAAGAGATTTGATGTGGGGGTAGAGAATTGATTTGGAAGAGGTATTAGTGGTGGAATATAGGTTGGTGGAGGAATGGTTGTGAAATTGTAATTTGATGGGTGGAGATGGAAGAATGGAGATGTTGGTATTTTGGAGGTATTTTGCTGGTGGTAATGGAAGAGGGATGTATGATAGAGGTGAGGAAACAATTGGGGAGGTCAATTTATGGTGGAAGAGGGCTGGAGGAGGAAGATCGGGGAGTTGGAGGTTGCCATTTCTCCACCACGGGTGAGGGTGTTCATGCGAGAGTGAAAAGGTCGGGGGGCATAGTGAAAGGGGTATACTTCACTTAATTTTTGGTGGGGTCGTACCTCACCATGGGGTTGGGAAATATGCACACAGAGTATGGCATCGGAAACAAAAAATTTATCTGTCTGTATTCCCCATAACAATAAGATCGCATCAACTAATATGGAAATAGGAAAGATAGTTTAATGGTTTTATACCTATCCTGGAGCAAGTCCAGTGACAACAACTTGTTTCTATGCAACTATCTTCTAGCTACTCTTGGACAGTGGTTGTACAACTCCTGGTCTTCACCACTAATGATACACAGGACAACTGCTACAGTGCCCCCTAATCTCGTCACAGACTTTGAGTTGATGTTTCCCTCCTAGAAGTATCCAAAGGACTCCTGCCTCTAGAGTAGTCCACACGGATCAACTAGAACTCATGTCATTCAACTATAATAGACAAGAAGGATTTATCTCTCACGTTGGCACACTAGTCACCAATGTGCTTTCCCACAACAATGATACTCAGTTGTTCTATCCCTTCGCTATCCCTCCCTAGTCAGGTAGGACTTGCTTGGGCTCTCTCGGTTACCACAACCAGACAGGAAAACAAATTTTCAGAGTAATGGATTCTCAATTGTGAATGTTGAGAATCCCCCAGTACCCCTCTATTTATAGGAGGGGTTAGGGTCGGGGTTCCCAATTGAAGTTGGAGTGGAAGGGATTGGAAGATCTTGATTTTTCACAACCTGTAAAACCTAAATGGTCATCTCTCTAGTGAGATGGTCGTCTCACATGCAAGCCAAATAGGTCACATCCTAAATCATTCATTTCATGTGTTTCCTAATCACACTGGCTTTTGTAAAAAACATTTCCAATTAATGCAAACATTAATTCATTGTCCCAATCAAATTGAACAAGCGAAACAAGCAATCTTTCTCACAAATTTGGGAAAGCAACTAGAACCTTCGTTTGGCCCAACCCAGGCAATCGATTCACTAGGTGAATTCGTTGTCTCCCTCAACCTAAGTCGATCGGTTCACCCAGTGATTTGATTGGTTGGTTCGTTATTTGTGTAGGACTTTAGCCAATTCAGTTCCAATCAGCCTGATGACCCAAATGGCCATCTCAACACTTGAGATGATCGTTTGGCATACCAAACAGTCATCTAATCCTATGAGTCAATTTTCTGGTTGTCCCGTCATCTGATTTGTTACTCAAATTGAATACCTAAAACACTTTAGTAATCAATCCAATTATCATTCAATATTAAACTCCTCTTCTAGATGAGTTCCTTTGTGTGTGACCCTATAGGTTGCATATTGTAACGACACTCGCCATCATTAAGATAACAAGCGTCATTAACAATAATAAAACATGCGGAAGCAAATCATTTGCAGCGGAATTACTGAAAATCACTAAAAATTTAAAACTTTTGCAAAGAGATCCATTCATAGGAAAACTCTTTCATTCAGAACCAAAGTAAAACTTTACATCCTGGTTCATATATATACATCTCATTTACTTTTGGTTCTCAAGGAATACAAACATCAACTACTCTATCTTAACTGTACACAAGTAGTATAAAACCCTCGAGGCTTAAAGCCAAATCTCAAACCGATCCATCAAAACACTATTCCTAGGACCTGAGAGTACAGAGACGACACATAGGACTTTCTAACTTTATTACTTGACAGTCAGGGTCTCCACCTGAGATCTCACTGCTGTCCAAGATGTTGCTTTCCTTTTTCCTGCAAAAAGAGTCTCTGCTTCTTTATCCGCGTCCACCTAAAAATGTTGGATCCCACGGGGGTGAGACAATTGTAAATTGTCCCAGCGGGAGATATAACTCTCCGCCAAAACATTATTATTGCAGCTAAAGATATGGAACTGAGCAGAGGATAAGAAGTTTCAAGCATTCTCAACTTTGAAAGCATTGCAACTATTTATGATAGAGCAATATGAAGAACATGCATAACATCTATTCAAATTTTAGAATCATTACCACTGCATTAACTCTCTTCAAGCTTAGATCATATATCTAAAGCCTAGCATTATCATTGTGGAGTCATGGCCCGTAGCCATACTCTTTTCATAAAGTGTTGGGATCTTAATCCCCCAATTCACCACTGGGAATTCTCATTCTTTAACAATTTCAATACCCTGACCATTTAATTCTGGGTATTTAAACCCTTAGCTCATCACCTGAGCATTGTTACCACTTTTCTCGTGACATTCATAATCTTGATATGTCACCCATGAGACATTCTTGTCTCAACTTGTTGGCCTTAGCCAATCTTCTAATCAATAAGGAAATACATCTACCATGTATTCATAAATCATTAATATAGGCATTGGGTTATTACCAATCCTTTGTCATCATTACAGGCATTGAGCCTCTGTCAGGTATTGGACTCTTCCAAACCTGATTACACCACCAGGCATTGGTCCATAACCAACCCTGATTACACCGACAGGCGTTGGACTCTAACCAACCCTGATTACACAGCCAGGCAGTGGACTCGAACCACTCCTGATTACACAGCCAGGCATTGGACTTTAACCAACCCTGATTACACAGCCAAGCATTGGACTTTAACCAACCCAGATTACATAGCCAGGCAGTGGACTCTAACCACTCCTGATTACACAGCCAGGCATTGGACTTTAACCAACCCTGATTACACAGCCAGGCATTGGACTTTAACCAACCCTGATTACACAGCCAGGCATTGGACTTTAACCAACCCTGATTACACAGCCAGGCAGTGGACTCTAACCACTCCTGATTACACAGCCAGGCATTGGACTTTAACCAACCCTGATTACACAGCCAGGCATTGGACTTTAACCAACCCTGATTACACAGCCAGGCAGTGGACTCTAACCACTCCTCTGCCAGGTATTGGACTCTTCCAAACCTGATTACACCACCAGGTATTGGTCCGTAACCAACCCTGATTACACAGATCATGGAATATAAATTCCTTTAACCCATCATTAATCATCTTGGTGCCTCTTACTATGTTACAATTGTTCTTATGGCTCATAATGTCCATAAAGCATCTTGTCACCTCTCATTAGGCAACATCTAATCATATGGCTCACAGTGCCATTCAACATATTCTCACCTATCACTTGGCAAAAAAATCATTTCAACTAGGGTTTCACATGGAATCACCCTCAACTAGGGTTTCACATTGAATCACCCTCAACTAGGGTTTCACATTGAATCACCCTCAACTAGGGTTGAGTTCAATAACCTTGTCAATTAGGGTTTATGTTCATGTTTAAGGTTTCATGGTCTCTTTGCTTAAGGATCATAACCCTTAATTACCACATGAATCATATTCATGTATGAATTCATTCTATCAACTTCTCAACTTTATTAGGTCACAACAACCCTTCAATCACAACCATACAACTATGATTAACATAGTGTATCAAGTCATTGGTCCTATAAACAATTAGGGATTCATTCCTTAATTGACACTAATCACTTAGGTACTATTAGGGTTTTCAACCTTTGTACCTTCATTGATTATCATTACTAATCATCATTGGATCAATGGATCATTCATCATCTTAATTCTTAAGAGATTCAATCACACTGGACCTCCATTATATAAAGTATCCAATTGAATTAGGGTTTCCAATGTTGATTCCTTCAATCATTAGATTCATCGAACCAATCATCAATTGGACCTACCCTCATACTTCAATTGAGTATAATAGGTCAACCTTCAACTGATTTGACCCTCAATTGACCCTCAATTGATCATCAATTAGAGTTTGATTCAATTGAATTAGGGCTTGGAATCGATGATTCTTCAACACTACTCAATGCAGAACTAGTTGCATTGAAACCATTGAACCATCATCCAAATTGGGTATGACCTGACCCCAAACGGTCTTGCGGTCGTTTGGATGACCTCCAAACGGTCTTGAGACCGTTTGCCCATCATATCACTCAAATCCAAGCAATCCAATTAGGGTTTGGTTCATTGAAGTACTCACCAAATCAGCAATCTATTGCAGATCAACTTGATATCTTTAGACCTTCAACCACTGAACTATACTCAACCCTAGACCTCCAAACGGTCTTGGGTGACCAACAAACGGTCTTGAGACCGTTTGGATGAGCTACAAACGGTCTTGAACCCGTTTGGCTCATCCAACCCTTGGACTTTAGTGAAACATCATCATGGATTGGTCTATCGAGTTGATCAACAAATCAACACTACATTGCAATATGATTAGTACCTTTGGACCTTCAATTGGTCAACTATACTTGACCCCAGACCTCCAAACGGTCTTAGGGTGATCCCCAAACGGTCTTGAACCCGTTTGGATGATCCCCAAACGGGTTTGAACCCGTTTGGGCTAATCAACCCAAAATCTCTAATTAACTCATTGGAATTTCAGCACTGATTTCAATTAGGGTTTGCCTAATTGATTAGCCTTCATCTCACGCTTCCTTGGGAGTTAACCCATAAAATTGGGTGAGTCATTATCCCACATCATTAGGAACAGTAATCTCAAACGGTCAACGCTTGGTCAACTCCCCCAAACGGGTTTGAACCCGTTTGCCCAAGCAGGTCAAGTTAATCAGGTTGATAATCAGCACTTAATCCAATTAGGTTTTCCTAATTGATTAGCCTTCAACCTATGATTCCTTTTGAGTTAACCCCTCAAATTTGGAGGTTCATTAACCAACATCCTTATGAACAGGAATCCCAAACGGTCAACGCTTGGTCAACTCACTCAAACGGGTTTGAACCCGTTTTCCCAAGCAGGTCAAGTTAATCAGGTTGATAATCAGCACTTAATCCAATTAGGTTTTCCTAATTGATTAGCCTTCAACCTATGTTTCCTTTTGAGTTAACCCCTCAAATATGGAGGGTCATTAACCAACATCATTATGAACAGGAATTCCAAACAGTCAACGCTTGGTCAACTCACTCAAATGGGTTTGAACCCGTTTTCCCAAGCAGGTCAAGTTAATCAGGTTGATAATCAGCACTTAATCCAATTCGATTTGTCTAATTGATTGGCCTTCAACCTATGATTCCTTTGGAGTTAACCCCTCAAATTTGGAGGGTCATTAGCCTACATAATTATAAACGAGATTCCCAAACGTTCAACGCTTGGTCAACTCCATCAAACGGGTTTGAACCCGTTTGCCACCAAACGGTTTGCAACCCGTTTGGTCACCAAACGGTTTTGGTGAACCCGTTTGGTCCCAACCAATGAGATCGTTTGCTCCCAAGATATTTGGTGAGGTGCTTGCTTATGATGATTTCATCATCATCTTCCTTCGTGCACCCAAGAACAGCAACCGTTCTTGATGGAAATTGCAGCAAAGAATCAAGTATGTATCAAATTGAAGAAATCAATCAACAAAGCATAAAGAATTGATGCAATAGCAATGTTTAAGGGTTTAAGTTATAAAACCCGCCTCCAATTGAGCTCCAAAGCTCCAAGCTCACGCCATTAATGGTGGATGAAGCTCTAGCAACTCCCCCTAGGCTCTTCCTCAAGCTTTTGATTGCAAAAGTTGGCTAGGGTTGAAGAGGAGATCGAAATAAGAAGGAATCCATACTTTATTTTCGATTTCCACCATGAAATCATGAAGAACGAAGGTCAAGGGCTTACCAACAGGTTGGGGCTCGTCCTCCTGTTGCTCCGAAGCTCCTTGGTTGGTTTTGCAAGAAAGGGAAAGAAGAAAATCCGAAATAGCCTTTCATTTGGCTTGAAAAGTCACTTTTATAAGGAAATTGATGAGAGAGAAAATGCATTATTAAAATGCATTAAATTCCAAAAATATGGCCGCCTCTCCCCCCTCAAATTCCTTAAGGACGAGGCACCTTCCTTTGCCTTTAATTCTCCTTCGTTATCCTCAATTTAATGAAAAGCAAATTAAGCACCTCAATGCTTATTATATTAATATTCCGTATGTGAGTGGAAATTACTTTTCTTTATAATAAGGTGAGTGGAATTTCACCTCCTTAGGATATTTTCGTTCCTTATCTTGGCAAAAGAACGTCCATCCTTATTCAAAATCAACCCAAAACATTTTGGTTGAAAGTCCTTCAATTATTTTTATTCATTTTTGCCCTAAATCGAATTAGGGTTTCAATTGGGCATTATTCTTGATTATTTTAATGTCAAGATTCTCTCTCCTCCAACTTAATTCAAATGAGATACCCCTCTCATTTTATTTGCTCTAAATGATGACAAGAAACATTAGGGACTTTTTTGAAGTGGTAATTTGCATATTGAACCCTAGATTTTGGGTAAATTGCACTTTACTCCAAAACTAGGTTTTAATGCACAACATTGTCCAACAAGCTCTATCTTGGTGTCTAGGCTTGTGGAAACCATACTACTACATCATATTCATCATTATGATGTCTCAACATCATAGGAACATCTTATCATGTGCAATTTGCAAGTTAACCCCTCAAATTGGGTAATTTGCACTTTAGTCCAAAATAAGCAAACATTGCTTCAACATTGTTCAAACAGGACCAAAATTGAAACATAGGTTCCTCTTGAGCCCTAATCACTTTTCAAAAGATAAAATTAAGCATATAATCATCTTTCTTAATCATAACACCTAGGGTTAAAGCATAACCTAGGTCAGGGATGTTACAAATTATAAACCCCTAACAAGGATTTCATCCCCGAAATCCCAGATAAAGGGAACAGATATTATTCATTCATCATATCATCATGTCTCTTCATAACACCTCATTGTTATGGAGACATCATAGAACTTTGATTAGCACAAAGTTCCTTCACAAAATATTCTCATAGAGTCAATTGAGATCTTATCTTAAAGACATATTTAGTTGTTATGTTTATGCAAAGCATAAACCCCTAACATATGATGTTCATATCATTTTATATAATCAGACTGATTTCATAGTTGACCATTCCAGGTAGCCAACCTAAACCATCTGATAATTCTTAGATACCAGAATCTCTTTCCTTGGTATCAGTCACATGTGTTGAAAACACATCATATTTACAACTTTATTGAACAGGGATCACCTCCCTTGTTCTCTTTCTCATCATATGAGGGTCATACTTTTACTTCCTCATATACACATACTGATCTAAATTCCTATCAGATCCTTCTTTCTTGTACTTAAGGTATGATACATTTATCCATACCATAATTCCAATTTCATGATACTCATTAGATTGTATCAGAATGATTGCTTGATCAGGGCAATCAAAAAGATATCAATCTCAGAGTTTCCATACTCCCTTCATCATCAATAGTTGTATACCTGATCAGGGTTTACAAGTACTGAGATCAAGTAGTATGCACTTACATGCTATCATATTCCTTTCTTTTCATATTATCATAAACATAAGATTTAACATCCCTGGATTTTATCCAGGCATCTCTTCTATACCTCTTCCTCTTTCATAGAGGTAAAATCAATATAGAGCATTTAAAAGAATACTTGAACAGAATTCAAATTCTAATTCTCTTCATTTCCTTTCCTATATAGCAACCAATAGGGAAAACAAAATCAACAATCCTCCTTTTTATAACAAAAAGGGTTTAGTGTACTCAACATGTACACATTTATAACATACCTTGTACTCACATCATGGTCTTACTGGTAAAAGGTTAACATCTTTACCTTTACTTAATGGCTACTGCCCAGGCACATTAAGCATTTATTGCACTATTAGTACCAAAAACCTTGGCTTTTTAGAACCATTAGGCAAATGTCTCTAAAATTATAGAGATCATCACCTAATTTTCAACTTATTGCCCCTTCTTGGGCATTGCCATCACAGATTTATTATCTGTCTAAACTCATGGCAGAGTCTACTTTCTTGCCATAAGTTAATCTTTTCCATATTTTCCCTTGTTCCATCATGACTAAGTCATTTAGGAACTCTTTTAAAGCTCAAGCTTTCTGTATTTAAAGAGAAATTTTCAAACATATAAGAGAAAATGAAACTGTACATAAGTTCTCATTCTTCTTATCTCATTCTCATATCCTTAAAGGATTATGCAGATGAACTAAACAACAACTACCTTTCTTATAAATGAAAACAGAAAGTAACTCAAAATAAAAAGTTCTATCTTGACAAGTTTTTCTTATTACAGGTTATCTAGTGTCTTGTCTGTTGAGTCACCTCTCACTTTCTATTTGGACATTGCCACCTCAGATGTCCTCTCTGTCCACATCTATAGCAAGCTCGAAGCCTTTTAGGTGACTGCTGCTCAGGTGCACTATATTGTACTTGAGTCGGTACTACTGAAATCTTTGATTGTTTAGTACCACTAATTCCTTGTCCTTGTGACTGTTTAGACTTTCTTTTAAGGTCTGTATCATGTTTCTTTATCATAGACCCTTCTATCCTTCGAATTGATTCCACAAATGTGGCAAATCTCTCTCTACTTTCTAGGGCAGATGCCGGAATGGACATCTCAGCATTCAGTCCCTTCTCAAAACGTCGAATCTTTTCCTCCTCAGTAGCAGCCATATGAGGACAAAATCATAAAAGTTCCATGAACTTAACCTCATATTCACTTATTGACATGACTCCCTGTCGAATTTTCTCAAACTGTGAGATCTTTTCATCTAAATAAGTCCTTGGAAAATACTTATTGACGAATTCTCAACGGAATTCCTCCCATCCAACCTCTTCACCATTCCTTTTTATTTCTTCTATAGTCCACCAATGTCCAGCACTACCTTTCAGAAGGTATACAGCATGTTTAACTTTGTCAGTATCTGGGATACTAAGGATCTTAAAGGCTTTTTCTAACTCAGTGAGCCAGAGATCAGCATCTGCTGGATCATATGTTCCAGCATATTCTATGGCTCCTACACGATGTAGTCGTTCAAAGGTCTTACCAGACCCATATCCCTCATTGGGAACTGGTACCCTAGGTGTTGATGCTGGCACCCGATCTGCTATATACCTCAGTGTAGTCATAAGTTGCCCAAAAAGATTATGAACATATGGATTTCCTCTCATGTTTTCATCAACATGAGGATTTTCAGGCACTAGTTCCTCCCTTGCCTGATCCCTTGCACCTCCCACCAGTGCAGCAACATTGCACTCAGCAACGTAATCTTCATGTCCTTCAGACATCTTTAAGTTATATATCTTCTTCTGTATAGTAGAAGACACTGTAAGATACACTGAAGTACACTTAGAACAGACTCGATACCTTAGTCCTACGTCTCTGTAGACTCAGCGAACCTAGAGCTCTGATACCACTAAATTGTAACGATACTCGCCATCATTAAGATAACAAGCGTCATTAACAATAATAAAACATGCGGAAGCAAATCATTTGCAGCGGAATTACTGAAAATCACTAAAAAATTAAAACTTTTGCAAAGAGATCCATTCATAGGAAAACTCTTTCATTCAGAACCAAAGTAAAACTTTACATCCTGGTTCATATATATACATCTCATTTACTTTTGCTTCTCGAGGAATACAAACATCAACTACTCTGTCTTAACTGTACACAAGTAGTATAAAACCCTCGAGGCTTAAAGCCAAATCTCAAACCGATCCATCAAAACACTATTCCTAGGACCTAAGAGTACAGAGACGACACATAGGACTTTCTAACTTTATGACTTGATAGTCAGGGTCTCCACCTGAGATGTCACTGCTGTCCAAGCTGTTGCTTTCCTTTTTCCTGCAAAAGAGTCTCTGCTTCTTTGTCCGCGTCCACCTAAAAATGTTGGATCCCACGGGGGTGAGACAATTGTAAATTGTCCCAGCGGGAGATATAACTCTCCGCCAAAACATTATTATTGCAGCTAAAGATATGGAACTGAGCAGAGGATAAGCAGTTTCAAGCATTCTCAACTTTGAAAGCATTGCAACTATTTATGATAGAGCAATATGAAGAACATGCATAACATCTATTCAAATTTTAGAATCATTACCACTGCATTAAATCTCTTCAAGCTTAGATCATATATCTAAAGCCTAGCATTATCATTGTGGAGTCATGGCCCGTAGCCATACTCTTTTCATAAAGTGTTGGGATCTTAATCCCCCAATTCACCACTGGGAATTCTCATTCTTTAACAATTTCAATACCCTAACCATGTAATTATGGGTATTTAAACCCTTAGCTCATCACCTGAGCATTGTTACCACTTTTCTCGTGACATTCATAATCTTGATATGTCACCCATGAGACATTCTTGTCTCAACTTGTTGGCCTTAGCCAATCTGCTAATCAATAAGCAAATACATCTACCATGTATTCATAAATCATTAATATAGGCATTGGGTTATTACCAATCCTTTGTCATCATTACAGGCATTGAGCCTCTGCCAGGTATTGGACTCTTCCAAACCTGATTACACCACCAGGAATTGGTCCATAACCAACCCTGATTACACCACCAGGCGTTGGACTCTAACCAACCCTGATTACACAGCCAGGCAGTGGACTCTAACCACTCCTGATTACACAGCCAGGCATTGGACTTTAACCAACCCTGATTACACAGCCAGGCATTGGACTTTAACCAACCCTGATTACACAGCCAGGAAGTGGACTCTAACCACTCCTGATTACACAGCCAGGCATTGGACTTTAACCAACCCTGATTACACAGCCAAGCATTGGACTTTAACCAACCCTGATTACACAGCCAGGCATTGGACTTTAACCAACCCTGATTACACAGCCAGGCAGTGGACTCTAACCACTCCTGATTACACAGCCAGGCATTGGACTTTAACCAACCCTGATTACACGGCCAGGCATTGGACTTTAACCAACCCTGATTACACAGCCAGGAAGTGGACTCTAACCACTCCTGATTACAGGCATTGAGCCTCTGCCAGGTATTGGACTCTTCCAAACCTGATTACACCGCCAGGAATTGGTTTGTAACCAACCCTGATTACACAGATCATGGAATATAAATTCCTTTAACCCATCATTAATCATCTTGGTGCCTCTTACTATGTTACAATTGTTCTTATGGCTCATAATGTCCATAAAGCATCTTGTCATCTCTCATTAGGCAACATCTAATCATATGGCTCACAGTGCCATTCAACATATTCTCACCTATCACTAGGCAAAAAAATCATTTCAACTAGGGTTTCACATGGAATCACCCTCAACTAGGGTTTCACATTGAATCACCCTCAACTAGGGTTTCACATTGAATCACCCTCAACTAGGGTTGAGTTCAATAACCCTGTCAATTAGGGTTTATGTTCATGTTTAAGGTTTCATGGTCTCTTTGCTTAAGGATCATAACCCTTAATCACCACATGAATCATATTCATGTATGAATTCATTCTATCAACTTCTCAACTTTATTAGGTCACAACAACCATACAACTATGATTAACATAGTGTATCAAGTCATTGGTCCTATAAACAATTAGGGATTCATTCCTTAATTGACACTAATCACTTAGGTAGTATTAGGGTTTTCAACCTTTTTACCTTCATTGATTATCATTACTAATCATCATTGGATCAATGGATCATTCATCATCTTAATTCTTAAGAGATTCAATCACACTGGACCTCCATTATATACAGTATCCAATTGAATTAGGGTTTCCAATGTTGATTCCTCCAATCATTGGATTCATGGAACCAATCATCAATTGGACCTACCCTCATACTTCAATTGAGTATAATAGGTCAACCTTCAACTGATTTGACCCTCAATTGACCCTCAATTGATCATCAATTAGAGTTTGATTCAATTGAATTAGGGCTTGGAATCGATGATTCTTCAACACTACTCAATGCAGAACTAGTTGCATTGAAACCATTGAACCATCATCCAAATTGGGTATGACCTGACCCCAAACGGTCTTGAGGTCGTTTGGATGACCTCCAAACGGTCTTGAGACCGTTTTCCCATCATATCACTCAAATCCAAGCAATCCAATTAGGGTTTGGTTCATTGAAGTACTCACCAAATCAGCAATCTATTGCAGATCAACTTGATATCTTTAGACCTTCAACCACTGAACTATACTCAACCCTAGACCTCCAAACGGTCTTGGGTGACCACCAAACGGTCTTGAGACCGTTTGTATGAGCTCCAAACGGTCTTGAACCCGTTTGGCTCCTCCAACCCTTGGACTTTAGTGAAAAATCATCATGGATTGGTCTATCGAGTTGATCAACAAATCAGCACTACATTGCAATATGATTAGTACATTTAGACCTTCAATTGGTCAACTATACTTGACCCCAGACCTCCAAACGGTCTTAGGGTGATCCCCAAACGGTCTTGAACCCGTTTGGATGATCCCCAAATGGGTTTGAACCCGTTTGGGCTAATCAACCCAAAATCTCTAATTAACTCATTGGAATTTCAGCACTGATTTCAATTAGGGTTTGCCTAATTGATTAGCCTTCAACTCACGATTCCCTGGGATTTAACCCATAAAATTTGGTGAGTCATTATCCCACATCATTAGGAACAGGAATCTCAAACGGTCAACGCTTGGTCAACTCACGCAAACGGGTTTGAACCCGTTTGCCCAATCAGGTCAAGTTAATCAGGTTGATAATCAGCACTTAATCCAATTAGGTTTTCCTAATTGATTAGCCTTCAACATATGATTCCTTTTGCGTTAACCCCTAAAATTTGGAGGGTCATTAACCAACATCATTGTGAACAGGAATCCCAAACGGTCAACGCTTGGTCAACTCACTCAAACGGGTTTGAACCCGTTTTGGAAGCAGGTCAAGTTAATCAGGTTGATAATCAGCACTTAATCCAATTAGGTTTTCCTAATTGATTAGCCTTCAACCTATGATTCCTTTTGAGTTAACCCCTCAAATTTGTAGGTTCATTAACCAACATCATTATAAACAGGATTTCCAAACGGTCAACGCTTGGTCAACTCACTCAAATGGGTTTGAACCCGTTTTCCCAAGCAGGTCAAGTTAATCAGGTTGATAATCAGCACTTAATCCAATTCGATTTGTCTAATTGATTGGCCTTCAACCTATGATTACTTTGGATTTAACCCCTCAAATTTGGAGGGTCATTAGCCTACATAATTATGAACGAGATTCCCAAACTTTCAACGCTTGGTCAACTCCTTCAAACGGGTTTGAACCCGTTTTCCACCAAACGGTTTGCAACCCGTGTGGTCACCAAACGGTTTTGGTGAACCCGTTTGGTCCCAACCAATGAGATCGTTTGCTCCCAAGATATTTGGTGAGGTTCTTGCTTATGATGATGTCATCATCATCTTCCTTCGTGAACCCAAGAACAGCAACCGTTCTTGATGGAAATTGCAGCAAAGAATCAAGTATGTATCAAATTGAAGAAATCAATCAACAAAGCATAAAGAATTGATGCAATAGCAATGTTTAAGGGTTTAAGTTATAAAACCCGCCTCCAATTGAGCTACAAAGCTCCAAGATCACGCCATTAATGGTGGATGAAGCTCTAGCAACTCCCCCTAGGCTCGTCTTAAAGCTTTTGATTGCAAAAGTTGGCTAGGGTTGAAGAGGAGATCGAAATAAGAAGGAATCCATACTTTATTTTCGATTTCCACCATGAAATCATGAAGAACGAAGGTCAAGGGCTTACCAACAGGTTGGGGCTCGTCCTCCTGTTGCTCCGAAGCTCCTTGGTTGGTTTTGCAAGAAAGGGAAAGAAGAAAATCCGAAATAGCCTTTCATTTGGCTTGAAAAAAGTCACTTTTATAAGGAAATTGATGAGAGAGAAAATCCATTATTAAAATGCATTAAATTCCAAAAATATGGCCGCCTCTCCCCCCTCAAATTCCTTAAGGACGAGGCACCTTCCTTTGCCTTTAATTCTCCTTAATTATCCTCAATTTAATGAAAAGCAAATTAAGCACCTCAATGCTTATTATATTAATATTCCATATGTGAGTGGAAATTACTTTTCTTTATAATAAGGTGAGTGGAATTTCACCTCCTTAGGATATTTTCGTTTCTTATCTTGGCAAAAGAACGTCCTTCCTTATTCAAAATCAAACCAAAACATTTTGGTTGAAAGCCCTTCAATTATTTTTATTCATTTTTGCCCTAAATCGAATTAGGGTTTCAATTGGGCATTATTCTTGATTATTTTAATGTCAAGATTCTCTCTCCTCCAACTTAATTCAAATGAGTTACCCCTCTCATTTTATTTGCTCTAAATAATGCCAAGAAACATTAGGGACTTTGTTGAAGTGGTAATTTGCATATTGAACCCTAGATTTTGGGTAAATTGCACTTTACTCCAAAACTAGGTTTTAATGCACAACATTGTCCAACAAGCTCTATCTTGGTGTCTAGGCTTGTGGAAACCATACTACTACATCATATTCATCATATGATGTCTCAACATCATAGGAACATCTTATCATGTGCAATTTGCAAGTTAACCCCTCAAATTGGGTAATTTGCACTTTAGTCCAAAATAAGCAAACATTGCTTCAACATTGTTCAAACATGACCAAAATTGAAACATAGGTTCCTCTTGAGCCCTAATCACTTTTCAAAAGATAAAATTAAGCATATAATCATCTTTCTTAATCATAACACCTAGTGTTAAAGCAGAACCTAGGTCAGGGATGTTACACATATCACATTGGCAATCAATGTCAATAACTAGATTATGACATCGCAAGCAAAGAGAGGTGCCTAGTCACACATCAGTGCTACCAAGTGAATGGAAAGTTGGAGAACAACTTCAACCTACAATCTGTGTAAGGTGTTGTAGTGATTGTGTAATTCCTTTGTCTCTGATATCCAAAATGAACTCGAGGTATGGAATTCTCACCCTTTCAATGTTCAATCCATGTTCCTTGAACTAAGAGCAGACTGTCTGAGATATATGTGACTGCAATATCATATTATTGATTCACATGTGCATGTGCATGCCTTTCTCAGTCTTGCTTATCAAGTGGCTAGGATATCAATCTCCATTAGGAGGGACAAATCACATCTCTATCACTCATAATAATTCCTCATGTGTCACAGTCACCTGATCATCACCTTTATGACAACCCATATTTTAGGACTCCATTTGATGACGTCAAAGAGTACTGAATGACATGTGATGTATTTATTGATTTCAAATGTAAGAATCACAGTCACCACCTTCACTATGAGAGATGACTATGGCCATCAATAATGATTTCCATGTGTCACTCACGAGGTGGTTTTGTCAGATACTCTGTTCTCTAACAAGTATTTGTGTGTTTGGTTTGATATGCCATATCATGACTAATGAGATTTTGTCATCAACCAACCCACACTCTATTCTTTAATGTCACTGGTGTCTATCTACCTTCCACAGTAACAACCAACTAGGGACATAAATAAGAATGTACCTACTCTTAACATCTATATGATCTCATTATTCCAAGTCACGTACTTGAAGACATACGTCAATGAGTAATGTCATTCTGTAGACATTCACTTTGTTTCCTCATTATCTCATAACTGAGTGAAACATAATTAATTGGAAGCTTGCCTTTATAATTTGTTACTATTGATCAAATCCTTTACTTAATGTGCTATTGCAATCATCATATGATTGGATCTACGGGCATACCTTACCAATAGAATCCCTCTTGCACTTAGATCCAATCACTAAAGAATCTCACTATCAGTGATTTGAAAATGTCCACCATGTGTCTTGTGTGCAAGTGCTAATCTAGCAAATTAGCAATACTCTGCTATAGTCTATATATTGCATGTTTCACATCTCTTCATTGTACAATATTTCATATGAGATGAAACTTCTGTAGTATGATCTTAGACATTCCTCCATAACCAATATCTCCATTGTTGATATAGTATTTATACTATGTCATCAATGGTTGTCACATCTATAAGTTCATCATATGAACCTTTAGATCCATACATCACTCTTGTGTTCAAAACACCCAGGACATACAACTTCATTTCTTAAATTAATGGCTTATAATTTAGAACTCTTTCCAACTCACAACTCTTTTCTCTTTAAGCATATTTTATATTGGGATTATTTTATGTCATTTTGGAATTTTGCATCAGTGTAATCCTTTACACTCAACTCTTCCTTGTTGCTATTAACTAGCAACTTATCCATAATTACTTCACAAGTATTAATGGATATTTATGACATTTCCAATGACTCTTATTGGAATCTATCACATCTTATCATGTCCACTACATACAAGACATATGGGATGATTACATTATATGGCATACATGATAGATCCAAATGTTGGTGCATATTACATTTTATTCATGTTCTTTCCATTCTTAATAAGAATTGAAATATTGGACTCTTCAGAAACCAGTCCCATCTCTATGGATAGATTCTCTCCCACCGAATCCTTCATGTCAAATTCTTTCAACATTAGCCAATATGTAATGATTTGGTTATGAAACTTTCAAGAATTATGTTTGTAGATCATGATCCCTATCACATAGGATGTTTCACCTACTCTTTCATTACTAAAGGTGTTTTCCATTCCATATTTCAATATTTTTAAGTATTGTGATGTTATTCCCCATCAACATGAGGAATACTTATATATGCTCCCACTAAATCTTATGCAATCACGTATTTCATCTTTTATCTTGACTCAAGTCAAATCTTTGACTTTCTTTACCAAATAAAAAAATTCCATGTTTGATGCGCTTATTTCAACATTTTGTACCTTATAGACTTTATTTGCATTTAATGGAGTTATAAAATCTTCAGGTTGTGTCACATACACATCCTCTCATATATTCCTATGAAGGAATGTGGTTTTAATTTCCATATGCAAAATCACTAAGTCTTAACAAGTTGCAATGGTAAGCAAGCCAATTGGTGAAGTGATTTCATAATGTTCAACACTTGAACTTGATTTGAAACTTGTACAACCAATTTGTCCTTCATTTTATCTGTGTTGGTTTTCCTCCTAAAAACCCAATTTCACCGTATGGGTTTTACCCCTTTAGGTGGTTCCAGCACGATCATTCTTGTTGGTCTCATGGATTCCATTTTGGACATAATGGCTTTAAGCCACTACTCAGACTATTGATGGTTGACTCATCATATGATCAACTCTCAACTAATCTGAGTTATGAGATTCACAATCTGTTAACTTTACATGTGTTGAACTATGAGTTTTGTGTTGCAAAATGAACTTCACATTCCACAACAACTTGTGATTCTCCAAAGTTCCATTTATAACTCTTATAGTTGAATTGTTTCTTGTTGGTCTCAAACTTTTCGAGTTCTACTTTACTACCACTGATTCTTTTGGAATTCAGCTATCCAATTAACAAACAGTTTTGATTGAATTGAGATTAATTAGTGTTTAACAATATAATATGTGATTAAATCTTTTCAAAAAACTTTTTTCTCGCATAAGCTTTAATTTTTATGACACATCAGGACATTCCCATGCCATATCTCATGTGTTGTCTTATTCAACCATTTAGATGGTAATTTTATTTAGTGTTAAGCATTTATCTTTAAAGAAACTTGAAGATTGGATTAAATGATAATCACACCATAACTCATCATGTTGTGTTTCCTTCTTTTTGACATGTCATTATGTTTTAGGTGGATTTGATTGTGATACATCATCATGGTCTATCCAGAAGGTCCTCACGCTATATCTGTAAAGTATTTTGGCATTGATCATATCAAAGCATCTTAATACCTTTAAGGAAGTTATATACTCAATATGTGTAATCTACTTGAACACTTCAAGAGATTTTGTATTTTACTATATGCATATCATCATATCATCAGTAAATAAAATGAAAAATAATAGCTTTTTCCATTTATTCTAGAGGATCTTCATACGTCATATGTATAATTTCTAACTGAATACTTGTTCTCCACTAGTGAGAAGTGGTATGTCATTTCGCTCAGTTCTAATTGAATACTTGTTCTCCACTGTACTTAGTGAGAAGTAGTATGTCATTTCACTCATGTATAAGGCATGCATGTCTCTTATTGGTTCTATAACTAAAAGAGTCTAGATGAACATCAATGTGTTTTAGAAATGCATTTCTCACATGTGTTTAGATGATAGTGCTATATATTGTTTGAGTAATCATATAATCATTTGGTATAAACATCTATATTGATATTATTTAATGAAAGATCATTAGATGGTTGGGCATTTCCATAGAAGATCATATATTTGAAATAGAAGCATTAACAACTCTTTATTGACAGTCATCCTTGTCCATACAAGATGCATAAAGAAAATATTTCTATTATTGGCATTATGAAATAACAATTCTACTAATTCTATTACATGTTCATTGGGATAAGAAAAATTTTAAATGTAGACTATGGCTTTCGCAACTCTTTCTCCACCTTGTACATCTTTGTCCTTTTAGAAAGACTTCACTTCTTTTTAGACCCTACACATCATGTATGTCAGGTTCACATCTGGCATCACATACCAAGATGAAGGAGTAATCAAATTTATCTTACAATGTTTATACCTAAAGTGGAGGCTTCAATGTTCTCCTTCTTCTTCTCTAATTCCTCTATCTAGAGTGGTTAATTCTTCACAAATCTCTAGGCTGGTGACAATTGCCTTTCTTCTTCCCTCTTCCTTTTTCCTTGAGATCCAAAGACTTGGGCTTCTGTCTAGCTTTAGAACTCTTCTTGTCTTTGCCTTTGCCTTTAGAATTTCCCTTTGCCTTGATGATCATCACCAGAGACTTGGGTTTGTCTTTATTCATATGTGATTCAGTTGTTCTCAACATTTCCAACAACTCTGTCAATGATTTGTCAACGTCGTTCATGTTGTAGTTCATGACAAACTGACTATATGATTCTGACAGAGACTGCAGAATCACATATGTGGCCAACTCTTGACCTAAGGGGAATCCTAGTTTAGCAAGGTTCTCCACATACCCAAGGATCTTGAGCACATGAGGACCTATTGAATCTCCTTCTTCCATGTTACACTTGAACAATGCCTTAGAAACATCATATATCTCTTGTCTTGCCAGATCTTAGAACATGTTCTTGAGATGTGTGTCCATGTCAATAACATACAAGTTCTCATGATGCCTCTACAACTCATATTTCATGGAGCATAGAATCAGCCACTTGACATCCATGACATCTTCAGTATGCTTCTTTTAAGCATCCCTGTGAACCTATGGTGCATTGGGGAGAGGTTCTTCTGGCTCTGGTGTCTCCAGGTAATAGAGATTGTACTCTTGTGTGAGAACAATTCTCAATATCTTAAACCAGTCATGGAATTTGTTCCCATTTAGTTTTTCCTTTTCAAGGACCGATCACTGATAAAAGTGGTTGTTGTTTGTTGCCATTTGATTCTATAAAAGAATTTGCAATTTTGTAACATCCCTGACCTGGGTTATGCTTTAACCCTAGGTGTTTTGATTAAGAAAGATGATTATATGCTTAATCTTATCTTGTGAAAAGTAATTAGGGCTCATGAGAAACTTATGTTTCAATTTTGGTCCTATTTGAACAATGTTAAAGCAATGATTGCTTATTTTGGACTAAAGTGCAAATTACCCAGGTTGAGGGGTTAACTTGCAAATTGCACATTATAAGATGTTCCTCTGATGTTGATACATCATAAGAATGAATATGATGTAGTAGTATGGTTTTCACAAGCTTGGACACCAAGATTAAGCTTGTAAAGCAATCTGTGTGCATTAAAACCTAGTTTTGGTGTAATGTGCAATTTACCCAAAATCTAGGGTTCAATATGCAAATTACCACTTCAATAAGGTCCCTAATGTTTCTTGGCATCATATAGAGCAAATAAAATGAGAGGGGCATCTCATTTGGATTAAGTTGGAGGAGAGAGAATCTTGATATTAAAATAATCAAGATTTAATCCTAATTGAAACCCTAATTCAATTTAGGGCAAAAATGAATGTATTAATTAAAGGGCCTTCAACCAAAATGTTATTGGTTGATTTTGAATAATTATGGACGTTCTTTTTCCAAGATAAGGAACGAAAATATCTAAAGGAGGTGAAACTCCACTCACCTTATTATAAAGAAAAGTAATATCCACTCAAATTATGGATATTAATATAATAAGATTAAGGTGCTTAATTTGCTTTTCTTTAAATTGAGTATAATGAAAGAGAATTAAAGGCAAAGGAATATTCCTTTGTACACAAGGGAGTGAGGGGGAGTTGTGGCATAAAATTTGGAAATCAAAGGATTTTATAATACATTCTCTCTCATTGAATTTCCATATATACACTTCATTATCTCAACCAAAGCAAAGGCTTTTTCGACCCCACTTTATTTCCTTGCTTTGGAAGAGAACAAGGGAGCTCAGGAGAAAGAGTAGAACGAGCCCCAACCTGTTGGTAATGTTCTTGATTCATTTCACCTTGATTTCATGGTGGAAATCGAAAATAAATTATGGATTCCTTCCTATTTCAATCTCCTCTTCAATCCTAACCAATTCTTTTCACTCAAACCATGAGGACGCACCTTTGAATGGTGAAAGGAGTTGCATCCACCATTGTTTCCATGGACATGGAGCTTTGGAGCTCAATTGGAGGCGGGTTTTATAACTTGAACCCTTTTACATTGTTATTCAACCATTAATCTTGCAATTTCAATGATTCCTTCATTATCTTGAATAATTGTTGGTTGAAATTAATTAATTCATGAAATCAGAAGTTGTTATAACTTCACGGGTGAGGATAGATGATGATGACATCATATTGGATACTTTTCCCAAAGAAATCATGGTTCATACGGTTTTGAGTTGATTGCTCATGCGGTTTCACCAAACCGTTTGAGAGCAAACGGTTTGAAACTGTTTGGGAGCAAACGGTTTCAAAACCATTTGAGTGAGTTGACCAAGCGTTGACCGTTTGATATTCCTGTTCCTAATTATGTTGGTTAATGACTCACCAAATTTTATGGGTTAACTCCCAAGGAATTGTGAGTTGAAGGCTAATCACTTAGGCAAACCTAATTGGATTAAGTACTGATTTTTCAGCTTGATTAATTTAATGTTTTGGGAAAATGGTTTCAAAATCGTTTGAGTGAGTTGACCAAGCATTTACCGTTTGATATTCCTGTTCCTAATTATGTTGGTTAATGACTCACCAAATTTTATGGGTTAACTCCCAAGGAATCGTGAGTTGAAGGCTAATCAATTAGGCAAACCTAATTGGATTAAGTGCTGATTTTTCAGCTTGATTAATTTAACGTTTTGGGAAAACGGTTTCAAAACCGTTTGAGTGAGTTGACCAAGCATTGACCGTTTGACATTACTGTTCCTAATTATGTTGGTTAATGACTCACCAAATTTTATGGGTTAAATCCCAAGGAATTGTGAGTTGAAGGCTAATCATCTAGGAAAACCTAATTGGATTAAGTGCTGATTTTTCAGCTTGATTAATTTAACTTTTTGGTCAAACGGTTTCAAAACCATTTGAGTGAGTTGACCAAGCTTTGACCATCTGATATTCCTGTTCCTAATTATGTTGGTTAATGACTCACCAAATTTTAGGGGTTAATTTCCAAGGAATCATGAGTTAAAGGCTAATCAATTGGGCAAACCCTAATTGAAAATAGTGTTGAATTTTCAATGAGTTGATATGAGATTTTGGGTTGATTAGCCCAAACGGTTTCAAAACCGTTTGGGGATCACCCAAACTGTTTCAAAACCGTTTGGGGGTCTCCCAAGACAGTTTGGAGGTCTAGTGTTAAGTATAGTTGACCAATTGAAGGTCCAAAGGTACCAAATCATATTGTAATTAAGTGCTGATTTGTTGATCAACTCAATAGACCAAACCTTGATGGAATTTCACTAGAATCCAAAGGTTGGATGAGCCAAACGGTTTCCAAAAATGTTTGGAGCTCATCCAAACGGTTTAAAAACCGTTTGGTGGTCACCCAAGACCGTTTGGAGGTCTAGGGTTGAGTATGGTTAGGTGTTTGAAGGTCTAAAGGTACCAAGTTGATTTGCAAACAAATGTTGATTTGGTGATCAATCCAATGATCCAAACTTTAATTGGTTGACTTGGATTATGATGTGGACTGGTCAAACGGTCTCAAGACCATTTTGAGGTCATCCAAACGACCTCAAGACCGTTTGGGGTCAGGTCATGTTCAATTTGAATGATGGTTCAATGGTTTCAAAGTAACTAATCATGCATTGATTAGTGGTGATGGATCATTGATTCCAAACCCTAATTCAATTGAATCATACCCTAATTGATGATCAATTGAGGGTCAATTTAGGGTCAAATCAGTTGAAGGTTGACCTATTAAAATCAATTGAAGTATGAGTATAGGTGCAATTGATGATTGGTTCCATGAATCCAATGATTGAGGGAATCAACATTGGAAACCCTAATTCAAATTGGATACCTTATGTAATGGAGGTTCAGTGTGATTGAATCTCTTGAGAATTAAGATGATGAATGTTCTATTGATCTAATGATGATTAGTAATGATAATCAAGGAAGGTACAAAGGTTGAAACCCTAATAGTACCGAAGTGATTAAGTGCCAATTAAGGGATGAATCCCTAATTGCTTATAGGGTCAATGACTTGATATACTATGATAATCATAGTTGTATGCTTTTGATTGAAGGGTTAATGTGACCTAATCAATTTGAAAGGATCAAAGAATAGAATTAATATATATATATATATATGATTCATGTGGTGATCCTCTGTAGCACGACCGTGCAAGGCAGCACGGCCGTGGTGACTTTACTCAACACGACCGTGTAGGGTAGCACGACCATGGTGGTTTCACTTTGCATGACCGTGCAAGGGAGCACGGCCGTGGTAGCATCCCTTTGCACGACAGTTCCTAGTTGCACGGCCGTGGTACTCTATGCTTGACTTAGAGTTAATTTGAAAGTGACCTAACATGGTCGTTTTGTTAATTCTCTACTTAAGGATGAGAGAGAAACTCATACCTTGTGATGATAATCATTTAATGATAAATGATGAGAATAAATAAGTATGATTGAATACTTATGGTATAAATGTTGGCTCCTAGATGTGGGGAGCAATGAACTAGGGTTTGATCATTGATAATATGATCTTGAAAACCTAAAAGGGTAATGATATTTGAGAGAAACCCTAATCGATAAGAAAGGAAAATCCTAACCCTAATGATGGGAAGGTTGTATTTTTCTTATTACATAAGCCTTGTAAGGCATGTTAAATACTTGTATAACAAGTATAATACTTTATGGCCTTGTGAGCCATGTGAATAAAGTTGTTTCCTAGAGAGAGGTGACAAGATGTGAATGGCCTTGTGAGCCATGTGAATAAAGTTGTTGCCTAGAGAGAGGTGACAAGATGTGAATGGCCTTGTGAGCCATGTGAATAAAGTTTTTGCCTAGTGAGAGGTGACAAGATGTGAATGGCTTTGTGAGCCATGTGAATAAAGTTGTTGCCTAGAGAGAGGTGACAAGATGTGAATGGCCTTGTGAGCCATGTGAATAAAGTTGTTGCCTAGTGAGAGGTGACAAGATGTGAATGGCCTTGTGAGCCATGTGAATCAAGTTGTTACCTAGTGAGAGGTGACAAGATGTGAATGGCCTTCTGAGCCATGTGAAAAAGTATCTGATGAAAGTAGTGCATGTCTCTTTATAGCATTGTTGTAATAAGTCTTGTTTGAGAACTTGGTTGATGCTAAAAGAATATGATAATGTACTTAATTAATCAAGTGAAATCTATTCATGTAGTGCTCTAACCATAGATCCATCATCGTCAGGAATAGGTGATGGTGAAACAGGTTTCTCCGCGGCATATCCTAGATTTTGCATATTTTTGAATATGCGGGGGTCAATGGGCGAAAATATCCTTACGTCCTCTTGAAGATATTGTGAGAAGGTAAACAAGAAACCTCTCAAATCCTTCCTGAATAGGTCGGGATGGATGTATCACTAATCTCCCGATGATTGGGCCAGATGTTGTACACATCTCCCAATGTTTTTGTCGGGTCGATGGAGATAAACATGAAATCTCTCGATTGCCGACAAGAGTGCTGTTGATGTTGTAACTCTATAGAGAAGTTGCCAGTATACTCTGGCTAGCTATGTAGCAGAGACACGAGATGTCCTGCAGGTTCTCTCGCACTGACCAGGAGGTAGTGAGGTCATGGGAACCCGGCTCTTCCCTAAACCTATGTATGGTACCGATTTCAACTTCGCAATGGTCGGTTGGAGTATGAGCGGTATACCTCATCTCCTCAGAGCTTAAGTATGATTGTAAAATGTAATCAACCGTATAGCATGTTTGCTTAAGGATTGAATACGGAAATTCATTGGTTGATGTTGCATTTCTTTGTGCATTTCTTAAGTGGATAAATGTTAATTATGTTTCTTTATATTCTCTGCAAAGTAGACAGATGAATTACTTATCTACCATGGGTAGATGCAATGTTCTCCTTGAAATTAGGAGATTATCTTATTCTGTTCTATGATCAATAATTCTGCCTGATAATGTAAAAGTAACCCCTGCTCAGTTTTAATTTAATAAATTGCAATAACAATGTTTTTGGCAGAGAGTTATATCTCTCGGTGGGGAAATTTTCAATTGTCTCACCCCCGTGGGAAACATTTTTAGGTATGCATGGGAGGCAAGGTAGGAAATCCCTAGAATAGAGAAAGAGCAGCAACAACAACAACAAGGACAACAATGAGATCTCAGGTGGAGATATTGTCTGTCAAGTCATTTAGATAGTAGTCCTATGTGTCGTCTCTGTACTCTCAGGTCCTCAGAGTTTTAAATGAATCAATCAAGTTTTGGCTTAGTGCCTCAAAGTTTTATATTGTCTGTGTATATTTGTTGACAGGGTAGTCAATGTTGTAATCCTTAAAAATGAATGGTACAGGTTGTGTACTTGTGAACCAGGATGAATTTGAAATACTTTGGTTCTTGGTTAAAGAGTTTTCCTGTGAATGGATCTCTTTGAAAAAGTTTTAATTTTTAGTGATTCTTGGTAATCCGTTGTTAGTGATCATTTCCGCATGTTTTAATATTGTTAATGACACTTGTTATCTTAAAGATTGGCGGGTGTCGTTACAAGTTTAGTGGTATCAGAGCTCTAGGTTCGCCGAGTCTATAGAGTCATAGGACTAAGCTATTGAGTCTGTGTTAGTGTCCTCGAGTATACCCTATAATGATTTATGCTTGTGCAGAGAAAGGGTAAAGTTTTAGAATGACTGGAGAACACAAGGAGCACATTTCTAAGAGCAATGTTGTTGCACTATGAAGAGGTGCAAGGGATCAAACAAGAATAGAATGAGTGCCTAAGAATCCCCATTAAGACCTTATCAGGATAGAGAATCCTATGATCATGCTCTTGTTGGGCAGATTAGGTCAACAGTAATGCATATAAGTGGACTGGATACTAGGCTTACAACCTAGGTTATCAGTCCTTAATACAGAAAGATTGAGTTTTAAAAGAGTTCCTAAATGACTTAGTCATGTTGGAACAAGGGAAAATACGGAAAAGATTAACTTATGGCAAGAAAGTAGACTCTCTCATGAGTTTAGACAGATATTTATCTGTGATGGTAGTGCCCAAGAAGGGGAAATAAGCTAAAAAGTAGGTGATGATATCTATAATTTTAGAGACATTTGCCTAATGGTTTTAAAAAGCCAAGTTTTTGGTACTAGTAGTTAAATAAGTGCCTAGTGTACCAGGGTAGTAGCCACTAAGTAAGTGTAAAGGTCTTAACCTTTCACCTGTAAGATTCCATGGCTTAGTTTTTGCATCAGTAATAAGACTAATAAGACCATGATGTGAGGAAAAAAATATGTTATAAATGTGTACATGTTGAGTACATTAAACCCTTTTTGTTATAAAAAGGAGGATTGTTGATTTTATTTTCCCTATTGGTTGCTATATAGGGAAGAAATGATGAGAACTAGAATTTGAATTCTGTTTAATATTCTTTTAAATGCTCTATATTGATCTTACCTCTATGAAATAGGAAGAGGTATAGAAGAGATGCCTGGATAAAATCCATGGATGTTAAATCTTATGTTTATGATATTATGAAAAGCAAGGAATATGATAGCATGTAAGTGCATACTACTTGATCTCAGTACTTGTAAACCCTGATCAGGTATACAACTATTGATGATAAAGTGATTATGGAAACTCTTAGATTGATATCTTTTTGATTGCCCTGATCAAGCAATCATTCTGAGACAATCTAATGAGTATCATGAAATTGGAAATATGGTATGGATAAATGTATCATACCTTAAGTACAAGAAAGAAGGATCTGATATGAATTCAGATTAGTATGTGTATATGAGGAAGTGGACAACTATGAAATCAGTCTGATTATATAAAATGATATGAACATCATGTGTTAGGGGTTTATGCTTTGCATAAACATAACAACTAAATATGTCTTTAAGATAACTTCTCAATTGACTCTATGAGAATCTTGTGTGAAGGAACTTTGTGCTGATCAAAGTTCTATGATGTCTCCATAACAATGAGGTGTTATGAAGAAACATGATGGTATTATGAATAAAATACATTTGTCTTTCTTTATTTGGATTTCGGGGACGAAATCCTTGTTAGGTGTTTATAATTTGTAACATCCCTGACCTGGGTTATGCTTTAACCCTAGGTGTTTTGATTAAGAAAGATGCTTATATGCTTAATCTTATCTTGTGAAAAGTAATTAGGGCTCATGAGAAACTTATGTTTCAATATTGGTCCTATTTGAACAATGTTAAAGCAATGATTGCTTATTTTGGACCAAAGTGCAAATTATCCAGGTTGAGGGGTTAACTTGCAAATTTCACATGATAAGATTTTCCTCTGATGTTGAAACATCATAAGAATGAATATGATGTAGTAGTATGGTTTCCACAAGCTTGGACACCAAGATTAAGCTTGTAAAGCAATCCTTGTGCATTAAAACCTAGTTTTGGTGTAATGTGATATTTACCCAAAATCTAGGTTCAATATGCAAATTACCACTTAAATAAGGTCCCTAATGTTTCTTGGAATCATATAGAGCAAAGAAAATGCAAGGGGCATCTCATTTGGATTAAGTTGGAGGAGAGAGAATCTTGATATTAAAATAATCAAGATTTAATCCTAATTTAAACCCTAATTCAATTTAGGGCAAAAATGAATGTATTAGTTAAAGGGCCTTCAACCAAAATGTTATTGGTTGATTTTGAATAAGGATGGACGTTCTTTTTCCAAGATAAGGAATGAAAATATCTAAAGGAGGTGAAACTCCACTCACCTTATTATAAAGAAAAGTAATATCCACTCAAATTATGGATATTAATATAATAAGATTAAGGTGCTTAATTTGCTTTTCTTTAAATTTAGGATAATGAATGAGAATTAAAGGAAAAGGAATATGACTTCATACACAAGGGAGTGAGGGGGAGTTTTGGCATAAAATTTGGAAATCAAAGGATTTTATAATACATTCTCTCTCATTGAATTTCCATATATACACTTCATTATCTCAACCAAAGCAAAGGCTATTTCGACCCCACTTTATTTCCTTCCTTTGGAAGAGCACAAGGGAGCTCAGGAGAAAGAGGATAATGAGCCCCAACCTGTTGGTAAGGTTCTTGATTCATTTCACCTTGATTTCATGGTGGAAATCGAAAATAAATTATGGATTCCTTCCTATTTCGATCTCCTCTTCAATCCTAACCAATTCCTTTCACTCAAACCTTGAGGACGCACCTTGGAATGGTGAAAGGAGTTGCATCCACCATTGTTTCCGTGGACATAGAGCTTTGGATCTCAATTGGAGGCGGGTTTTATAACTTGAACCCTTTTACATTGTTATTCAACCATTAATCTTGCAATTTCAATGATTCCTTCATTATCTTGAATAATTGCTGGTTGAAATTGATTAATTCATGAAATCAGAAGTTGTTAGAACTTCAGGGATGAGGATATATGATTATGACATCATCTTGGATACTTTTTCCAAAGAAATCATGGTTCATACGGTTTTGAGTTGATTGCTCATGCGGTTTCACCAAACCGTTTGAGAGCAAACGGTTTGAAACTGTTTGGGAGCAAACGGTTTCAAAACCATTTGAGTGAGTTGACCAAATATTGACCGTTTGGGATTACTGTTCCTAATTATTTTGTTTAATGACTCACCAAATTTTATGGGTTAACTCCCAAGGAATCGTGAGTTGAAGGCTAATCAATTAGGCAAACCTAATTGGATTAAGTGCTGATTTTTCAGCTTGATTAATTTAACGTTTTGGGAAAACGGTTTCAAAACCGTTTGAGTGAGTTGCCCAAGCATTGACCATTTGAGATTCCTGTTCCTAATTATTTTTTTAATGACTCACCAAATTTATGGGTTAACGCCCAAGGAATCGTGAGTTGAAGGCTAATCAATTAGGAAAACCTAATTGGATTAAGTGCTGATTTTTCAGCTTGATTAATTTAACTTTTTGGGAAAATGGTTTCAAAACCATTTGAGTGAGTTGACCAAGCGTTGACCGTTTGAGATTGCTGTTAATAATTATTTTTTTTAATGACTCACCAAATTTGATGGGTTAACGTCCAAGGAATCGTGAGTTGAAGGCTAATCAATTAGGAAAACCTAATTGGATTAAGTGCTGATTTTTCAGCTTGATTAATTTAACTTTTTGGGCAAACGGTTTCAACACCGTTTGAGTGAGTTGACCAAGTGTTGACCGTCTGCGATTCCTGTTCCTAATTATGTTGGTTAATGACTCACCAAATTTGAGGGGTTAATTCCCAAGGAATCATGAGTTGAAGGCTAATCAATTGGGCAAACCCTAATTGAAAATAGTGTTGAATTTTCAATGAGTTGATATGAGATTTTGGGTTGATTAGCCCAAACGGTTTCAAAACCGTTTGGGGATCACCCAAACGGTTTCAAAACCGTTTGGTGGTCACCCAAGACCGTTTGGAGGTCTGGGGTTAAGTATATTTGACCAATTGAAGGTCCAAAGGTACCAAATCATATTGTAATTAAGTGCTGATTTGTTGATCAACTCAATAGACCAAACCTTGATGGAATTTCACTAGAATCCAAAGGTTGGATGAGCCAAACGGTTTCCAAAAATGTTTGGAGCTCATCCAAATGGTTTAAAAACCGTTTGGTGGTCACCCAAGACCGTTTGGAGGTCTAGGGTTGAGTATGGTTAGGTGTTTGAAGGTCTAAAGGTACCAAGTTGATTTGCAAACAAATGATGATTTGGTGATCAATCCAATGATCCAAACTTTAATTGGTTGACTTGGATTATTATGTGGACATGGGAAAATGGTCTCAAGACCATTTTGAGGTCATCCAAACGACCTCAAGACCGTTTGGGGTCAGGTCATGTTCAATTTGAATGATGGTTCAATGGGTTCAAAGTAACTAATCCTGCATTGATTAGTGTTGATGGATCATTGATTCCAAACCCTAATTCAATTGAATCATACCCTAGTTGATGATCAATTGAGGGTCAATTTAGGGTCAAATAAGTTGAAGGTTGACCTATTAAACTCAATTGAAGTATGAGTATAGGTCCAATTGATGATTGGTTCCATGAATCCAATGATTGATAGAATCAACATTGGAAACCCTAATTCAAATTGGATACCTTATGTAATGGAGGTTCAATGTGATTGAATCTCTTGAGAATTAAGATGATGAATGTTTTGTTGATCTAATGATGATTAGTAATGATAATCAAGGAAGGTACAAAGGTTGAAACCCTAATAGTACCTAAGTCATGAAGTGCCAATTAAGGGATGAATCCATAATTGCTTATAGGGTCAATGACTTGATACACTATGATAATCATAATTGTATGCGTTTGATTGAAGGGTTAATGTGACCTAATAAATTTGAAAGGATCAAAGAATAGAATTCATATATATAAATATGATTCATGTGGTGATCCTCTATAGCACGACCGTGCAAGGCAGAACGGCCGTGGTGACTTTACTCAGCATGACCGTGCAGGGTAGCACGATCGTGGTGGTTTCACTTTGCACGACCGTGCAAGGAAGCACAGCCGTGGTGGCATCCCTTTGCACAGCCGTTCCTGGTTGCACGGCCGTGGTACTCTATGCTTGACTTAGAGTTAATTTGAAAGTGACCTAACATGGTCGTTTTGTTAATTCTCTACTTAAGGATGAGAGAGAAACTCATACCTTGTGATGATAATCATTTAATGATAAATGATGAGAATAAATAAGTATGATTGAATACTTATGGTATAAATGTTGGCTCCTAGATGTGGGGAGCAATGAACTAGGGTTCGATCATTGACAATATGATCTTGAAAACCTAAAAGGGTAATGATATGTGAGAGAAACCCTAATCGATAAGAAAGGAAAATCCTAACCCTAATGATGGGAAGGCTGTATTTTTCTTATTACATAAGCCTTGTAAGGCATGTTAAATACTTGTATAATAAGTATAATGCTTTATGGCCTTGTGAGCCATGTGAATAAAGTTGTTGCCTAGTGAGAGGTGACAAGATGTGAATGGCCTTGTGAGCCATGTGAATAAATTTGTTGCCTAGAGAGAGGTGACAAGATGTGAATGGCCTTGTGAGCCATGTGAATAAAGTTTTTGCCTAGTGAGAGGTGACAAGATGTGAATGGCTTTGTGAGCCATGTGAATAAAGTTGTTGTCTAGAGAGAGGTGACAAGATGTGAATGGCCTTGTGAGCCATGTGAATAAAGTTGTTGCCTAGTGAGAGGTGACAAGATGTGAATGGCCTTGTGAGCCATGTGAATAAAGTTGTTGCCTAGTGAGAGGTGACAAGATGTGAATGGCCTTCTGAGCCATGTGAAAAAGTATCTGATGAAAGTAGTACATGTCTCTTTATAGCATTGTTGTAATAAGTCTTGTTTGAGAACTTAGTTGATGCTAAAAGAATATGATAATGTACTTAATTCATAAAGTGAAATATATTCATGTAGTGCTCTGACCATAGATCCATCATTGTCAGGAATAGGTGATGGTGAAACAGGTTGCTCCGCGGCATATCCTGGATTTCACATATTTTTTTATATGCGGGGGTCAATGGGCAAAAATATCCTTACGTCCTCTTGAAGAGATTGTGAGAAGGTAAATAAGAAACCTCTCAAATCCTTCATGAATAGGTCGGGATGGATGTATCACTAATCTCCCGATGATTGGGCCAGATGTTGTACACATCTCCCAATGTTTTTGTCGGGTCGACGGAGATAAACATGAAATCTCTCGATTGCCGACGAGAGTGCAGTTGACGTTGTAACTCTATAAAGAAGTTGCCAGTATACCCTGGCTAGATATGTAGCAGAGACACGAGATGTCCTGCAGGTTCTCTCGCACTGACCGGGAGGCAGTGAGGTCATGGGAACCCGGCTCTTCCCTAGACCTATGTATGGTACCGATTTCGACTTCACAATGGTCGGTTGGAGTATGAGCGGTATACCTCATCTCCTCAGAGCTTAAATATGATTGTAAAATGTAATCAGCCGTATAGCATGTTTTCTTAAGGATTGAATACGGAAATTCATTAGCTGATGTTGCATTTCTTTATGCATTCCTTAAGTGGATAAATGTTAATTATGTTTCTTTATATTCTCTACAAAGTAGACAGATGAATTACTTATCTACCATGGGTAGATGCAATGTTCTCCTTGAAATTAGGAGATTGTCTGATTCTGTTCTATGATGAATAATTCTGCCTGATAATGTAAAAGTAACCCCTGATCAGTTTTAATTTAATAAACTACAATAACAATGTTTTTGGCGGAGAGTTATATCTCTCGCTGGGGCAATTTTCAATTGCCTCACCCCCGTGGGAAACATTTTTAGGTATGCATGGGAGGCAAGGCAGGAAATCCCTAGAACAGAGAAAGAGCAGCAACAACAACAACAAGGACAACAATGAGATCTCAGGTGGAGATATTGTCTGTCAAGTCATTTAGATAGTAGTCCTATGTGTCGTCTCTGTACTCTCAGGTCCTCAGAGTTTTAAATGAATCAATTGAGTTTTGGCTTAGTGCCTCAAAGTTTTATATTGCCTGTGTATATTTGTTAACAGGGTAGTCAATGTTGTAATCCTTAAAAAGGAATGGTACTGATTGTGTACTTGTGAACCAGGATGAATTTGAAATACTTTGGTTCTTGGTTAAAGATTTTTCCTATGAATGAATCTCTTTGAAAAAGTTTTAATTTTTAGTGATTCTTGGTAATCCGCTGTTAGTGATCATTTCCGCATGTTTTAATATTGTTAATGACACTTGTTATCTTAATGATTGGCGGGTGTCGTTACAATTTTTGTCAAAAATTCATTTTGATTTTATTTGATTGAAATTTTGGGGATATTAATTAGGTATTTAATTAACTATCATTCTCATTATACTGTTCAAATTGATAACCCTCAAATATCAATTTGGAAAATTGTAGCAAACAATTTTCTAATGATCCAAGATAATTCAACTATGACTTGACCAACATCAGCATACATAGTCCATCAAGGTAGGAAACTTTCCAATTGCATTATATGCAATTATGGATAGATGATATGCACAACTCTTTGCCATAATCATCTACATACTTCTGGACTTAGACTCTCTATTAATTATTAGTTAATCCTGACCCAAAAGATAACACGATAATAATACACCCTGCTATGGCGGAACCTACATTACTATCATCACACTTCCCTTAGGTAGACGTCGCACCACGTTACGACATAACCTACACTTAGTCGAACAATCTTTTCATGTGTGTTGCTAATGGAAAGTATATTAGACTTAATATGTTTATTTGAGGGATTTTATACATATCATATATACATATACTTTATCAAATCACGACATATATAGTACATATGATGTACATGCTATATCCTACAACATAAACATACAATATAAAACAAAAGGTGATGGATATGACCATGTCTAATGTAATTCCTTGGAGCCACAAGGAATTACTACCACCTAGGTCAACATGCATGAATCTGTTATTGGTGTAGATTTGTGCTTGCCGATCTGGGTAGATCGGTTCAACCCTTGAACCGCTCGTCTCGCCTCTTGGCTGGTTGGTTGGTCGTCTGGAATGGTCATATAGCCTCCTGTCTAAAGATCCCTAGTCACCTTCTAGACAATCAATTGTAACTACCAGTTGGTGGTCTTTCTCTATCCTCCATGGTCCTCTAGACGGTTGGCTCATCTCGTGAACTAGTTGTCTTGTGTGGTGATGATCATATTCTTCGTCGTTGCTAGAAAGAAAACTATCCTACTACTATTAACTAGTTACATGGTAGAGGGAAACCTCAAGTTACATTTGATGGGAGAAAAGGTATGAAAAAATTAATTTTACATTGGGAAGATAGAGGTAGAGGTTGGGTATGCAGTCCAAGATAAATATGAATAAAACCAAACCATCCAACCACACAAATATTGGGTTATTGGCCATAACTATGCTTCACATCCACTATCAAAACTGCTTTTAGGGCGATGCGTGTAAATTTCATATATATCATATATATACATATATATATTAGTTTGGGATAATGTGGTGTTTGATGGGATACACATATGAAAACAGTTTAAGTATTTGCATCGTATGTAATAAATAAACTATGAAAACCAAGAATCTGATTATATTGATTATCCCAAAACATAGTAAGTTGACTTGGATCTGATACCATTATTGGGAAATGTTGGCACAAACTATGGCTATGGAAATAAAAATTCTAGATGTCTATATTCCCCATAACAACAAGATCGCGTCAACTACTATGAAATAGAAAAGATGGCATAACGAGTTTATACTTGGTCCTGGAGAAAGTTCAGCGACTACAATTCTTTATTTTGCAACTATCTTCTAGTTGCTCTTGGATGGTGTCTTTGCAGCTCCTGGTTTTCACCATGGACAACAGACTAGACAACTGTTGTAGCAACCCCTCTGATCTCACCATGGACTGTGAGTTCATGTTTCCCTCCTAGCAACATCCAAAGGACTCCTACCTCTAGAGTAGTGCACACAGACCAACTAGAATTCTTGTCATTCAACTAGAACAGATAGGAAGGAGTTGTCCCTCCCATTGTCGTACTAGTCACCAATGTGCTCTCCCACAACAATGATCCTTAGTTATTCTGTCCCTTTACTATACCTCTCTAATCGGGTAGGACTTGCTTGGGCTCTCGGTTACCACAACTAGAGAGGAAAACAATTTCCAGAGCAATTGATTCTCAATTGTGTGTGTTGGGAAGCCCCCAATGTCACTCTATTTATAGAGAGTTAGGGTCAGGGTTCCTGATTGAAGCCGGAATGGAAGAGACCAGAAGATCTTGAATTTTCTCAAATCGTAAAACCCGAAATGGTCATCTCGTTGGTGAGATGGTCATCTCACATGCGAGTCAATCGGTTCACAACCTGAACTAGTCATTTTTTGTGTTTCCTAATCACACATGAATTTGGAAAAATTGTTTCCAAATAATGCAAACATTAATTCATTGGCCAAACCAAATTGAACAAGTGAAATGAGCAATTTTTCTCACAAAATTGGGAAAGCTACTAGAACCTTCATTCGGCTCAACTGAGTCAATTGATTCACCAGGTGAACCTGACATCTCGCTCAACCTGAGTTGGTGCATTATTCATGTAGAACTTTAGCCAATTTAGTTACAATCAGCCTGATGATCCAAATGGCCATATCAAAACTTGAGCCCATCGTTTGGCATACCAAATGGCCATCTCACCTTGTGACTCGATCGCCTGACAGTCCAGTCAGTTGATTTTTTTCTCAAATTGAATACCTAAAACACGTTAGTAGTAAATCCAATTATCATTTAAGATTAAACTCCTCTTTTAGAAGAGTTCCTTTGTGTGTGACCCTATAGGTCGCATAGAATGTACATAACTAGATTATGACATCAACAACAAAGAGTGGTACCTAGTCGCACATCAGTGCTACCCAAGTGAATGGAAAGTTGGAGAACAACATCAACCTATAGTTTTTGTAAGATGTTGTAGTAATTGTATAATTCCTCTATCCCTGATACATGGAATGAACTCGTGGCATGGAATCATCACCCTTTCAATGTTCAATCCATGTTCCTTGAACCAAGAGCAGACTGTATGAGATATATGTGACCCCAATATCATATATTGATTCACATCTGCATGCACATCCCTTTCTCAATCTCACTTATCAAGTGGTCAGGATATCAATCTCCAATAGGAGGGACAAATCCCATCTCTATCATTCACAGTCAGTCCCCATGTGTCACGATCACCCAATCATTACCTTTATGACAACCCATGTTTTAGGACTTCTTTTGATGATGTCAAAGCGTATCGAATGACATGTGATGTGTGTAGTGATTTCAAGTCTAAGAATCACAATCACCACCTTCACTGTGAGAAACGACTATGACCACCAATGATGGTTTCCACATGTCACTCTCAAGGTGGGTCTATCCTAAACTTTGTTCTCTAACAAGTATTTGTGTGTTTGGTTTGATATGACATATCATGATTAATGATATTCTACCATCAACCAACCCACACTCTAGTCTTTAGTGTTATTGGTGTCTATCTACCTTCAATAATAACAACCCACTAGGGACATAAACAAGAATGCACCTACTCTTAAAATATGTATGATCTCATTCTTCCAAGTCACATAATTGAAGACATACATCATTAAGTAATTTTTTTCTTTAGACATTCACTCTGTCTCCTCATTAATACATAACTGAGTGAAATAAAATGAGTTGGAAGCTTGCCTTTATTATTTATTACTATTTATCAAATCCTTTACTTAATATACTGTTGCAATCATGATATGATTGGATCTATGGGCATACCTTACCAGAACATGGTCGTGTTGAAGGAAACATGTAAGGTGATATGTCGGTGGCACGGTCGTGGTGTGTGCCATTCTTATGGGGGTGTTGTCAGTTGTCATTGAAGTCAATCCTCACCACGCTTTTAGTTGCTGCTAAGCACCATAACTGTGTTGTTCGCTACAGTCATGATGGTCATCCCTCGATTCTCCAAAATTTCCCTATGATGTAAGTGGATTTCACCTCACCTGTGGAGGCATACCATATCTGGGTTAGTATTTTTGTTCCACACTCATGGATGTCAGATGTTACCATGCCCATGAAGCATTCCATGACTCTTTGCATTTTATCACCATTATTGTTTTGTTGCACCACGACTTTGCTGAGTTTTCTAAGTGCACAACTTCATAAAAACTTCATGAATCTTCATATTTCTTAATGAAATTTATATGACACCACATTTCTCTCTCTTTGTAGTTATTGCACTCATCTTCTCAATCTCTAACCTATAATCCTATCACATATCAAACTCTAAACAAAAATTATTCAACACAAGTGTGTGCTTCTTGGAACGTGTAAAAGAAAATGAAAAGTATAAAAAATTGAAGGTTGGGTGCAAAAGGTCCCAAACCTAGGTGGGTTGCCTCTTGACATCTTAGATTTGAAAGTGGCATGTCTGGTAAACCTGTAGGGAAAATGGGATGAATCCTTCCTAACTACACAAACAATGTGTAGTGGAAATCCGGAAACTAAAAATCTCGTTAGATGAAGACGTGGAGGATTCTAGATTCTGGGACCATATGGAAAATGATATTTACTTGTCAACGAAAACCTACATCCAGCTGAGAGAAGGGAAAGGAAAGTCGACTACAGGTAGATGGAGAGCTATTTGGAAGTTGAAGGTATCAATACACATTAAAGTTTTCACATGGACGCTCCTACACGAAGCGATACTCACAAACTAGAAGAGGGTGAAGAGGAACGCGACCACTTCTGTGATTTGCCCAAGATGCAAGATGGCAGATGGGATGACCCTACATGCACTGTGAGATTATAAGTTCACCAAGGAAGTTTGGTTGGAGGTGCTTTGCGGCAAGAACAATAGTACCACCCTCAGTAGCTTGACTATCAAGGAATGGGTTAATGATCATCTGAACCAGGAAGAAGTATCCAGAACCCTTTTCTTTACGACATGTTGGATGATCTGGAAGGCTAGGAACAAGCATGTCTTCGATGGTGAAGTCACCCACCCCATACAACAGGCCTGACACATTGAGTGGGAAGTGATGAACCAGCTAGAGGCTTGTGCAACAATAGAGAAATGACCCGGGGCTACCGTGACGCACGAGGCGCACGTCTGGGACAAGCTGAAACCTGTGACACTCAAGTTTAACTATGATGTATCCGTCCAGAAACAAAAAGCAGGCATTACAGTAGTGGTAAGGGATCACCTCGGTAGATGGGTGGGTGGAGTATCTACAGACTATGTGTTAAAATGCATATTAAGGTATCGAGCCTCTGGCTAGCTATGAAGATATCAAAGCAAAATGAAGTGTAGACTACTGTGTTCGAATCTAATTCGAAGTTAGCGACCAAGATCATTATGGGCCCTATACAGGATTATCCAAAGTATGCGAAATTGTTAGTGAATATTCAGAGATTGTGAAGACCGGGATGGATCGTGATGTTTTCCCACAAAAAAGGAAATAGTGTGGTGGATGGGTTAGCCAAAATCCACAAAAATAGACTAGGGGGTATATGAGTCATAGCCACCCACCTACTAAGATCCATGATCTCATAGATAAGGATTTTTGAAAGGGTAGTAGTACTACCTCATTTAATTTTGAAAGATTAATTAGTGATTGTAATTTGCAGTTTTCACTCGTAAGAGGAGGGTGGGATGAATAAGATGACCTCTTGACTTTCTTTAGGTGGGTTGCCTCCCTCTAGCACTAAATTTTATGCCTTCTATTGGGCTTATTGATTTTTTAATCACTTATCTTTCTTGAAACTTTTCAAGAATTTTTGAAGTATATGTATCTCTCACATGCATTCAAGAACATCTCTTCATCAATAGGGATTTCTTCAACTATCACAATGATATCAAAACTTTGGTTTGCCTTGCCTGGAATGACTTCAACAACAGCCTTCAATCTTTGTTCATTGACCATGAATTCCTTCACACCTTCCTTTTCACATATTACAATGGCACCAGATGGATACACATGTTTCACTAAGTATGGCCCTTCCCACCTTGACCTAAGCTTTTTGGGTAAGAATTTCATCCTTGCGTTGTATAGCCACACACATTGTCTGGGCTCCAAACTCTTCTTCTTGATCAACTTGTCATGCAATAACTTTGTTCTTTCCTTGTGGCTTTTTGATCATTCATAAGCTTCCTGCCTCGTCTCATCCAACACATGGAGTTGTAGTTTCTTTCTTACTCCGACAGTGTCCAAATCCATGTCCATAGACTTCAAAGCCCATAGAGCCTTGTGTTACATCTCAACAGGTAGATGGAAGCTTTTACCATACACAAGTTTGAACTGTGTGGTTCCAATAAAGGCCTTGAATGTTGTTTTATATGCCCATAAACCTTCATTGAGATGTAAAGACCAATCCTTGTGGTCCAGTTTCAACATATTCTCAAGAATGAGCTTTATCTCCCGATTAGCCAACTCAACTCACTAATTTGAGGGTGGTAATGAGTAGCCACACAATGGTTCACACCATGTATTTTCAACAATCCTTCAAATGTTACATGAATGAAGTGACTTCTTCCATCACTAATCATTGCCCTGGGCACACCATACTGGCTGAAGATGTTAGAGTTGACAAAGTCATATAATACCTTGTGATCATTTGTCCTTGTAGCAATTTCTTCAACCCACTTGGGGACGTAGTCTACAGCCTCCAAGATGTACACATACCCAAAATGGGGGGAAGGACCCATGATGTCAACAACCCAAACATCAAACACCTCAACCACTAGAATAGGTGATAGAGGCATCATGTCCCTTTTTGAGATAGTGCCCACTTTTTAGCACTTCAAGCAAGCCCTGCAATATCCATTAGAATATTTGAATAATATTGACCAATAGAAAACACTTTGGAGAACTATAGTGGTTGTAAATTTCCTACCAAAATGTCCCCAACATATGCTAGAATGGCATATAAAGAGAATCGCTTGCTTCTCACTTTCAGGGACACACCTTCTTATGAGCAGATCGGAGCAATATTTGAAAATATTGGGATCATCCCACATAGTTTTTCACCATGGAAAACAATTTCTTGCTCTCTTCCCTTGTCCAAGTGCATGATATCCTCCCACTACCCAAGAAGTTTTATATGTGCTTGTACCATGGACTTTGAGTAGAGTCAAGCAAAAGGAGTTGCTCATGTAGCATTATCTCATTAATCCGGTGCACATCATCATAAGGTTCCTCAATACACAAGATGGTCGTCTGTAGAATTTTTGAACTCTTTTTGTCAACAATCTCTAAGTCAAATTCTTGGACCAAGAGGATCCAACGGATTAATTGGGGCATTGAATCTTTGTTTTCCATAAGTTACTTCAAAGCTGAATGGTCACTGAAGATAATGACTTTATTTTGCAAATTGTAAGAACAAAATTTATCAAGTTTGAAAATCACAGTAAGAAACTCATTCTTCGTGGTTGTATAGCTTCCCTTAGCCTCATCAAGAGTTTTACTTCCATAGTAGATAACATGTGGAATCCAACCAATCCTTTGGCCTAGCACTGCCCCACTCTCATATTTGATGCATTGGTCACAATCTCAAATGGAAACTAGAAATACGAGGTCTACATAATAGGAGCAGAAACCAACTTCTAATTCAAGTGGTTGAAGGCTTCAATGCATTTTTCATAAAGAATTCAACATATTTCTCAAGCAAATGGCACAATGTTCTAGAAATTTTACTAAAGTCCTTGATGAAACAACGATAGAAACATGCATGCCCCTAAGAAATAATAGACATGTCTTATGATGGAAGGGATGGTAAGAGTTGAAATGAGGCCCACTTTGGCCTTGTCAACTTCAACTCTGGATTTTGAAACTCTATGTCTCAACACTATGCCTTCTGGAACCATGAAATGAATTTTCTCCCAAGATAGTACCAAATGAACCTTGACACATCTTTCAAGAACAGCTATGAGATGGAATAAACAATCATCAAAGTCTTGCCAAACACTAAGAAATCATCCATAAAGACCTCAAGAGATGAATCCAATATATGCGTAAAGATTGACATCACACATTTTTTAAATGTAGATGGGACATTGAAAAGCCCAAAAGGCTTTCCCCTATAAGAAAAAGTGCCACTTGGACAAGTAAGTGTAGTTTTCTCTTGATTAGTTGGATATACTGCCACTTAGAAGTAACCTGAGTAACCATCAAGGAAACAATAGAAACTTTATCCTGCAAGTGTCTCTCAGTTTTGATCAGTGAATGGGAGAGGGAAATGGTCTTTCTTCATCTTTTCATTCAACTTCATGTAATCCACACACATTCTCCATTTATATTGCTCTCTCAACGACACCAACTCTCCATCTTCATTTTGAGCCACGGTGATCCCACCCTTTTTGGGCATAACTTGGATGGGACTCACCCAAGGACTGTCATAAATATGATAGAATATTGGCATCAAGCAACATGACAACCTCCTAAATTATAACTTCCTTAAACTTTGGATTCAACCTCCTTTACATTTGGTGGGTTGGTCTTGCATCATCCTCAAGATAGATCCAATGGGCATAAATGGAGACGTCAACACCCTCAAATCAGCAATAGACCACCCTATGGATTGAATGTTCCTCTTCAACATAGAAATAAGAGCATCTTCTTCTTCAAGAGAAAGAATAGAAGAAATCATGGGTGTCATTTGATCCTAGAAATGCATATTTTAAACCTTCAAGAAGAGATCTGAGCTCAAGGACATGAGGCTCTTCAATGGAATTCTTTGAAGGTTTCTTAGAGATGAAAGGTAGATCCTCACTTGCAGCCACTAATGTGGGCTCATAATACTAATCACCATCATCATCTGTAAACTCAACAATATGCTCTAAGCCTCTACCCTTGGTGATAGTCTCAATTCATGTAGGTAGCCATTCCTCTACAATCTCATTAGGACAATCAATATGATAAAAATATTCTTCTATAGAATCTATCATATCAGCTTTAGCAGAAGCTTTGAATATGTTCAGTCGGATCTTCATGTACATGAATGTCACATACATGGTTTTGGTTCTCACATGAATCACTACATCATATGTATCTAGGAAGGGTCTCCCCAAGATAATAAGTACCTTCCTTGTGTCCTTATCCATGTCAAGTACAATATAATGAGTAGTAAAGAATGTGGAGGTGTCATCATCAAGTCTCACCAACACCTAATAATTCCCCCTTGAGGCATCTTCACAAAATGGTCAACCAATGGCAAGGTGCAATTAGTTGATTGCACTTATCCCAACATCAGTTTATCATACACATCATAAGGCATCTAATTCACGCTAGAACCCAAGTCAAGAAGATCTTGATCAATTTGGTGCTTTCCAATGTATCAATGAATTATGGATGCGATGGGATCTTTCCTCTTCCTTAGAGTGGTGTATTGCATGCTAGAGATCACCTATTCAATGAGCTTGACTCTCCTTGGTGTTCTTCCAGTTGCCTTCCTCTTGAAGTTGCACATGTCTATTAAGAACTTTGCATATGAAGGAATTTTCTTGATGGCATCTAATAATGTAATTTTGATCCTCACTTTCTTGAATGTCTCCATGATATCCTCAACATGTTTCTGCTTTCTTTTGGTGGTGGATGGATCTTCAAGTGCACTAGGAAAAGGAGGAAGTTGTGCACTTGACTGGCTCGCATTAATAGAATCATCAAGCAGTATCACAGGAATCACAATATCATCATCATTTATCACAATATCACCTCACATTCCCATCATAGTATCATCACCTTGAATCATAGTATCACTACCTTGAATACAGTATCATCTCTACCTTCACTCCCCAAACCCTCAGTTGATTGGCTCTTTGGATACTCCAAACTCTTTCTACTTCTCAACATAGTCACCACCTTCACTTTCTCATGAGTGGAGGAGGAGGGAGCTTGTGGTGGTGGTTGTGATCTTTGAGGTGGTGGCCTTTGGTGTGGGGGATTTATATTTTGAAGAATGAACTATGGTTGGAATAGTGGTTGTTGTGGAGGTTGTTGATATTGCGGAGGGGTTGTTGATAGGATTGTGGTGGAGGTGGAGGGTATTGGTATTTGAATGGGGGTTGTGGAGGTGGATGAGCATAAGGATTTTGGGGTCCTTGGTACTGATGCAAAGTGGGTACTTGTCCTTGTTGTGGGCAATTGATGCCTTGAGAGCACCCATGGATTCACCAACACTATTGGGGTTCACCAAGGTTTGAGAGGGAAGCCTCCCTTCTTCACGTCTAGCAAGAGATAATGAAATTTGATAAATCATTTTCTCTACATGGCTAATGTTTTTCCCTTGAGCGGACACATACATCTTTAAATCATCAAGGCTCCTTATCTATCCAATAACTTCTTCCTCAAATTTGGAGTTGTACTTTGACCTTTGGTGTTGCCTTTGTTGGCCTTGTCCTTCATACCCTTGCTTCCAAGAGAAGTTTGGGTAATTTCTCTACTCCAAAGAGTAGGTGTGGGACAGTGACCCTTGGTCGTCGCGGTTGCCAAAATATTGAAGAGCTTGAACATCCTCACAAATAGCTTTCACAGAGTTGGTTGAGTGTCTAGAAGACCCTCCAGCTTCATTTTTCATCAAGTTCATCATGTTAGCAAGAATCTTCATCAATTAGGGATTTTGATCATCCTTATATCAAGGAGGAGAAGGTGGAGGAGGAGCCCAGTTCCTGTCACAATGCACTCCCATGCTAGATGCCCGGTGTCATGATTTTTCAACAAGGTGCTCAAAGAGTGGTCATGACTCTTTTGGGGGTCTTGGACACAAAGGTTCCACTATAAGAGTATTCAACCACTATTTGGCCCAATTCAGACAACCCAGTGTAAAAGGATTGCACAAGTTGCCAAATAGGGACCTCATGGTGAGGGAAATCTCTAAGAAGCTTCTGAAACCTTTCCCAGGTCTCATGGAATGGATCATTCTTCTTCTGACTAAAAGAGGTGATGTACCTCCTCATTTGAGTCAGCTTTGAGATGGGGTATAATTTCTTCAAAAATTAATTCTTGAGTGCCACCAAATTAAGCAATTCTAGTTTGGATATGTTTCATTCCTTATCTTTCTCCTTGAGTGAAAGGGGAATAGGGTTCTTTAAATGGAATCATCTATAGCAGTTGGAGTGTGGAAAGTGCAACATGTTTCCAGGAATGCATCAATGTGATCGTACATATTTTTATTTTCAATCCCGTAGAAGGTAGGGTTGAGTCCAAGGAGGGCTGGTGGAATGGAAAATTTTTGACCCAAAATTTAGTCAAAAAGGGTGGCAACGAGGGATGTGTGCTCCCTAGAGTGAAGTACTTATGGAGGGGGCGGTTGGGAAGTGGTTGAGAATCACCTCCCTCTCCATTGGGGCCTTGCTCACCCATCTTAGTTTCTTGATACTATTAGTGTCAGTGTTGATGTATTCTCCTACCTATCTCAGGATCAACATGAACCAAAGTGGTAGAAATCGAACATTGCCCAAACATGCAAAACTATTGTGGCACTCCGCTACACCATACGAGATTACTTAAAACAAAAAATATGATCAACAACTAATCATCCATATTACCAGAAAAGAAGATGAATCAAACCGGTTTAGATGTTACCATCATGTTCAGAAACTGCATAAAGGTCCAACAACATGTATCACATTACATACCATATTCAGGTATTTACATGCATGTCCACTGACATCAACCACTACATGTATACAAAAGAGATGTTGCACATATATATGCCATATATCCAAGCATAGGCATACTTCTAAAACCACATGTCATTATACATGATCTGCAAAACATCTCATGCCCAAACATGAGAGTACATGGAAAAATCTAATACTCTACAACTACTACTATCCAACCTTCTTCTACTACTTTCCAACTTGCTCTTCCTCAACACTAGGATCCTGGCCACGTTGTTGATGACCACCTACAAAGATGTGGTGACCCATGAGATGAGACTCATGTCCCAACGAGAGATATAACTCTCAACCAACAGTTATTGATTACAATAAGATATAACAATAAGCAAGTTCAGTAGATTAATTAGTTTAAATAGATTAAATAGGCTAAGTAACTGAAATAGGTTAATCATGCCTAGCAGAGTATATAGGTAAACAAGTAAGGCTACCACTTTCTATATAGTTGATTTCTCTTACCACATTACATTACATCTAAGCAGTATAAAAACAAAGCAAGGGTTAACATCCAATGTGAGGCATATTTAACCGTAAATAGATATACTACACAACTGGATTACGTCTTTTATTAAGCCTTGAGGAGTTGAGGTATACCACTCCACTCCAATTGACCACTAATAAGTCAAAATCAGTCCCATACAATATATAGGAGAATCATACTCCTATGATCTCATCCTCCCTCAGTCAGTATGAGTCTACCACAGTGACATATAAGTCCAGCTGCAAAATATCCTAGTTCGTCCTTGATATATAGGTCATGGTACTAGTAAATTAGGGTATACAAAAACCCAAAACTCAGAGGTGCAACTACAACTATCTTGAATCTCATCATATGCAAAAAAGCCTGAGATATGACCACAACCATTCTCCTATCGAGGCATGACCATAGCCATCCTCCATAATCTTAGGATCATGATGACAGGGACAGTCTCCAGCACCCCACATACTCAACAATATGCGCTCCAAGTTTCCTTTAGGAATACATGTTTCATCATCCATCAAGTCCTGACACTGGAATGGATATATGGCACATGGCACTATGTGATCAGTGTTTCACTTGATTATTTAATGCCAAATGGGTATGTTTTAACTACATCAATCAAATTACATACAAATCCTAAAAGAGTTCTACAAAAAATGGATAGATTGAAACTCAAAAGATATAAAACGCATGATACATAAAGTTTATCACATCATTATATGGTATTATTCATTTGCCATACATGTAACCATACTCATCATCATACCATCACAGGATTTCAAATCCTTGTCACATCATGAAGAGGATAACACCTCAATTAGGGCGCAAAGCCATATCCAAGGTCATAAGACCATTCACATGATTCCATGAAAGAACATCATTATCTTTCCATGCCTTTTCAAGGATCATCAATCCATCACCATACATGTGATACATAAACTAATACAACTTTACATTCAAGATTCGTGATGTTCATAAAATAGTAAATTAGGGTTACAACAACATAGATAGAGAAATTACTCCATTATCATACTAATTACACTAGATGCTATGTATTATCATCACTTAATGTTAGATTCATTGAGAAAGGTTGAATTAACATTGCCAGATAGCACTTTACTAAAACCTTAGGTTTGTATTCGTTTGAGGGCAAAGTTAAGACTATTAGATCATGTGTAACCAAGGACCAACGACTCAGGGTTACTTAATCAAACACCATAAATCATGAAAGAAATTGGGTCAAACATCAACATCATGGGATCAACAAGACATAACGACCATATATGTCACGACCGACAATCAAAACATCATTAATTAAGCAGAATGAAACATAAACAGTGGATTAACATAAATCACTAGAATTTAAAACCCTTTTTGCAAGGAGATCCTTGTATAGAAAACTTTTATTGAAAGATTCAAAACTCATACATATCATGATTTACACTGTACAACATTGTTTCATTTCATCTTGAGAACAACATACATCAATTGCTCTATCAAAACACATACTGGAGCAACATAAAACCTCGAGGCATTCAAGCCAAAATCTCATATTTTTCATAAAACTAGTACGAACCAACTCCAAGGACCTGAGAGTACAGAGACGACACATAGGACTACTATCTACAAGACACGACAGGAAGTACACTCAACCTGAGCTGTCACTGCTATCCCTGCTGCTGATGATGTACCTCTGTGAAAAGGTCTTCACCTCCTCGTGCACGTCCACCTAAAAATTTGGATCCCACGGGGGTGAGACAATTGTAATTGTCCCAGCGGGAGATATAACTCCTCGCCGACCATATTATTAACTCAGATCAAGAAGTAATAAACTGAGCAGTGGTTCTTTCTATATTTACATGCAGGATAAATCATTATAAGAATAAAATAAAGTAATCTTCTTTCTTAAGGAGAATATTGCATCCACCCATGGTAGAATTATCAAACATCTATCTACTTTGCAAGGAATTTAAAGAAACATAAATAACATCTATCCACTAAGATGTATAACTGTATTGCGCATCAATCAATGTTCCTCGTATTCGATCCTTAAGCAGATATACTACACGGCTGAATATATTTTAACAATCACACTTATGCCCTGATCATATGCAGTGTACTCTACATATGAGATTCGCAGTGCACTATGACCACACCGTACAAGACTTAGCGACACACCCGGGAAATGCTAAGTCTGACGTCAGCCCTGCTCTGCCACAGGACCCACAGGCTCATCGGCCTTTAGGCTCATCGGCCTCACTGCACTACATCGAGTGCTCTGAACTCCTCCTCTAACTGAGTACACAGGCTCAGGAGGTCTGGGTTACCACCGTGACATCGCACGCGTTGTTGTTGAATAACCCCTATTTACTCCAGTGCCACCGTGACATCGCACGCGTTGTTGTTGAACACTGGCTTTCCATCCTCGTGCCACCGTGACATCGCACACGTTGATGTTGAACACGAGTTTCACCCCTAAGAAGCAGACCTGTCAAAGGGGTTCTACGGTGTTCAGGGCACCTAAGTCTATCATTAACATTATAGATACATTTAAAACAGAAATCATAACTCATTTTACATTTCTCACAAGGCTCACACGGCCTGCCATATCATAACAATTGGCATGACACACTTCATACACTAAAATCATGCAATTGAACTGTTAAGCATCACCATATCTCACACTAAGAACTTTGATATCACAATTACTTAATTCATCACATGGATCACAAGGCCATTACACATCTTGTCACCTCTCACTAAGCAACAACTTATTCAAACACATGGCTCACAAGGCCATTACACATCTTGTCACCTCTCACTAGGCAACAACTTATTCAAACACATGGCTCACAAGGCCATTACACATCTTTTCACCTCTCACTAGGCAACAAATTATTCAAACACATAGCTCACAAGGCCATTACACATCTTGTCACCTCTCACTAGGCAACAACTTATTCAAACACATTTGAATTGTCCAACCATTATCAATTAATATGGACCCATCTCTGGTTGAAGCATTATTGATATAGGATTAACCATTACCAACCACTTTAGGTGTTTCACATATCAATGTATTAGCCACACCATTATTTGGTGTTACACTCATTACTCTTAAGAGTGTCTTACCCTCACCTTTACAAGGCATCTCAGTTTAGAAATATACTTATGTTCACCATATCGGGTTGTATGTATATGAGCACTTCCCATGTCGGGCTAGAAGTATATACACACCATTCATATCGGGCTAGAGGTATGTATATATATATTACCCATGTCATGCATTAGGTATTAAGCCATCACCATGTCGGGCAATACATCATCTAGGGTTTTGTATCGGGCTTCCATATCGTGCATTAGCATTAGCCTAAATTAGGGTTTCATGTCAACTTACAAGTATTCATTCAATCTTGCATCATGTATGGAGTCTATACTTGACTCCCTATCGTAAAAGGGGTGTATACTACACCCATATATCGTGCAGGAAGGTATACAATCATATCCATTTCATTTTAGTGAAGCAGGCGCATCATCATATCGGGTTAGGGTTGCTTGCTTATGTGCTTGCATCCGATATTACTCTTATAAATTGATACCATCATCTTCAAGCTCTAGACCTTAGTTCTAACTGTTATAGTTCATGTCAATAGGTCTAAGAAACTACTAAAACTCATAATTTCATCAACTATTTCAGGAAACTTTGGAATTAAAAGTACTTCACTAATTATAGCAATTTAGGTGAAGAATAATAACATGGTTGAGTTCGAGTTATATAACCCGCCTTAAGAACCACTTCAAAGCTCCAAGCTCCAAAGCTCCATGTTCCTAAGGTTGAAGATGACTTATGAAGGTCCAAGGCTCGTTCATAACCCCTTCATAAACAAGGAATCACCATGGATAAGCAATTGGTGAAGAAGAAAAGAAAGGAAGATCAAAACCCTAAATTCATGCTTCAATCCAAGGTTGAAGATGATCGTTTCCTCACCTTAGGGTCAAGTTTTGAGTTCCTTAGCTCCTTGGCCGACACCCTACCACTCTTGGGCGATATGGACTTCTTCTTGGCCGACACAACTTTGCTTGTGGCCGATACCCTCTCACTTATGGCCCAAACTACTTCAATTGGCCGATATCAACTTGCTATGGGCAATATCAACATAGTATGGCCGATATGCTTGCTATGGCCGATATCCAAGGCCTATGCACGATACCCTTGTGCTATTGCACGATATTCCACCCCTATTGCACGATATGACACTCACTTGGACGATATGGTACTCACTTGGGATCAAAACACTTCACTCCATGGCCGATATCACCCAATATGACCAAAATCACCTACTTGGGCGATATGATCATGCCATGGGCGATATCCCATGACCCATGCACGATACCATAGCCTCCCTTCACGATATGGGAGCTATGTGCACGATACCACAAGGTAGGAGGGTGGTAAGGGTCGTAAAATTTCATTAAGGGGTCAAACTAGGGGTATATATACTTGCTGATCATGAAGGAGAACAAAAATGAGGTGTCAACATTTTGAGCTAGTAGGTGCCACGTGTCATGCATGGGTGACACGTGTCCAAGCATGCATCAACATTTATATTGACGTGCAAAAATGTTGAGGATCATCTAGGGATGCTAATTCATCCATTAATTACCCATTTGGATAAAATATATCATTTAAATCATCATTTTAAGTCAAGCCGATACACTTTTCCTAAGGAAACTTGTTGGCCGTCACACCTCACCTTATTGAGGTGCTTTTCACGATATGAACCTTGCCAAGAGTTCACAAAACGATATGGGACACCTCCTTGGGCTCCCTAGCCGATAGGCACTCATATATAAGCTTTTCAAGTTGATACAACTCAAGTTAATCCTTCAAATTCAACCCTCTTTCTTGGTCATTTCATCACCAACATTACCATCACTCATAAGTGATTCAAACATGGTGTCTCATTCATTCTCTCTCCTCTAAATAATATATAGAGGAATTAGGAACACTCTGGAGGTGGTAATTTGCATATCAACCCCACATTTTGGGTAAATTACAATTTGTACCAAAATTGATGCACAATGCTCCAGCATTGTTCAAACAAGTTCAAACTTGGAATTTAGGCTTTCCACAAGCCACCATTTAGCATCATTCTCTCTATTATGATGCTAAAACATATTAGGCACATTCAACATGTGACATTTTGCATTATAGCCCCTCAATTTGGGTAAATTGCACTTTGGTCCAAAATAAAGGAAAATTGCTCAAACAGCATTCAATCGGGACCAAACTTGAAACATAAGTGTGTCACATGATAACTAATCACATTATAGGATTTCATTAAAGTTATAAGCAAATTTATTAGCCAAAACAAATAGGGTTACCTCATAACCCAGATTAGGGTTGTTACAAATTATAAACCCCTAACAAAGATTTCGTCCCCGAAATCCCAGGTAAAAAGGGGAACTGATATTATTCATTCATCATATCATCAAATCTTCATATAGCATCTTAATGTCATGGAGACACCATATAACTTGATCAACACAAAGTTCTTTCATATATTCTCATTGATTTGTCACTTTTCTTAACTTATAACTTTATGTGACAAGATTCTTGATTTTGGGAAGTTTCCCATATATCTCATTCTCATCTTATAAGGATTATACTCTTTACTTCCTCATACATGCATACTGATCTGAGATCATTTTAGATTCCTCTTTCTTGTATTTAGTATGTGATACAATTATCCATACCATATTTTTAGTTTCATTATACTCACTAAATTGTCTCAAAATGACTACTTGATCAGAGTAATCAAAAAGATAACAATCTAAGAGTTCCATACTCACCTTATCTCCAATAATTATATACCTGGCCAGGGTATACAAGTATTGAGATTCGATAGTATGCACTTTATGCAATTTCTTATTCCTTTCTTTTCGTATCATTACCAACATATGATTTATCATTCCTAGACTTTCTCCAGGAACCACATATAAATATCATCCTCTTTTACATAGATAAGAGAAATTATAAAGCATTTAAAAGAGTATTGTACAAAATATAAATTCTAGTTCTCATCATTTCTTCCCTATATCCCCATAGGGCAAACAATAGGGAAAGTCCATAACAGCAATCCTTTTTATGATTATCAACTAGCATCAAGATAAGGCATATCAAAATGGAAAAGCTCTATCTAACTGTTACCCCTCATCTACCGCTTCAGGTTGACTCAACACATAGAGTCAAGTTGTTTCACATGATTACTTATTGCTTTTACTTAGTGGCTACTCCCCTAGTACACTAGGCACTTATTGCACTGGTGGCACCAAAACCTTTGTCCTTTTAGGACAACTAGGCACATATCTCTAGAATTGTAGAAACCTTTCCTTAATTCTCAGCTTATTGCTCCTCCTTAGGCATTTCCATCATAGATATACAATCTGTCTAAACTTATGGCAGAGTCTACTTTCTTACCATATGTTAATCTTTCCCACACTTTCCACTGTTTCAACATGACTCTGTCATTCAAGAACCCTTTCAAAGTCCAAAGTTTCCATATCAAGGACTAATAAACTAGGTTATAATTCTAATATCCAGTCTACTATATGCATAAGTGTTGTCTTAACCTTTCCAACAAGAGCATAACCATATGATTTTCTATCCTAGTCGGGTCATGATGGGAATTCTCAGGCTCTCATCCTTTCTTTACCTGATCCCTTGCACCCTCTCCTGGTGCCATAACATTGTTCTCAGCAATGTGTTCCTCGTGTTCTCCAGTCATTTATAAACTTCACCCTTTCTTCTACCCAAGCAGAAGTCACTATAGGGTATACTGGAGGACACTAACACAGACTCAACACCTTAGTCCTATGTCTCTGTAGACTCAGCGAACCTTAAGCTCTGATACCAAAACTATCACGACCGACAATAAAAACATCATTAATTAAGCGGAATGAAACATAAATAGTGGATAAACATAAATCACTAGAATTTAAAACCCTTTTTGCAAGGAGATCCTTGTATAGAAAACTTTTATTGAAAGATTCAAAACTCATACATATCATGATTTACACTGTACAACATTGTTTCATTTCATCTTGAGAACAACATACATCAATTGCTCTATCAAAACACATACTGGAGCAACATAAAACCTCGAGGCATTCAAGCCAAAATCTCATATTTTTCATAAAACCAGTACGAACCAACTCCAAGGACCTGAGAGTACAGAGACGACACATAGGACTACTATCTACAAGACACGACAGGCAGTACACTCAACCTGAGTTGTCACTGCTATCCCTGCTGTTGATGATGTACCTCTGTGAAAAGGTCTTCACCTCCTCGTGTACGTCCACCTAAAAATTTGGATCCCACGGGGGTGAGACAATTGTAATTGTCCTAGCGGGAGATATAACTCCTCGCCGACCATATTATTAACTCAGATCAAGAAGTAATAAACTGAGCAGTGGTTCTTTCTATATTTACATGCAGGATAAATCATTATAAGAATAAAATAAAGTAATCTTCTTTCTTAAGGAGAACATTGCATCCACCCATGGTAGAATTATCAAACATCTATCTACTTTTCAAGGAATTTAAAGAAACATAAATAACATCTATCCACTAAGATGTATAACTGTATTGCGCATCAATCAATGTTCCTCGTATTCGATCCTTAAGCAGATATACTACACGGCTGAATATATTTTAACAATCACAATTATGCCCTGATCATATGCAGTGTACTCTACATATGAGATTCGCAGTGCACTACGACCACACCGTACAAGACTTAGCGACACACCCGGGAAATGCTAAGTCTGACGTCAGCCCTGCTCTGCCACAGGTACCACAGGCTCATCGGCCTTCAGGCTCATCGGCCTCACTGCACTACATCGAGTGCTCTGAACTCCTCCTCTAACCTGAGTACACAGGCTCAGGAGGTCTGGGTTACCACCGTGACATCGCACGCGTTGTTGTTGAATAACCCCTATTTACTCCAGTGCCACCGTGACATCGCACGTGTTGTTGTTGAACACTGGCTTTCCATCCTCGTGCCACCGTGACATCGCACACATTGATGTTGAACATGAGTTTCACCCCTAAGAAGCAGACCTGTCAAAGGGGTTCTACGGTGTTCAGGGCACCTAAGTCTATCATTAACATTATAGATACATTTAAAACAGAAATCATAACTCATTTTACATTTCTCACAAGGCTCACACGGCCTGCCATATCATAACAATTGACATGACACACTTCATACACTAAAATCATGCAATTGAACTGTTAAGCATCACCATATCTCACACTAAGAACTTTGATATCACAATTACTTAATTCATCACATGGATCACAAGGCCATTACACATCTTGTCACCTCTCACTAAGCAACAACTTATTCAAACACATGGCTCACAAGGCCATTACACATCTTGTCACCTCTCACTAGGCAACAACTTATTCAAACACATGGCTCACAAGGCCATTACACATCTTGTCACCTCTCACTAGGCAACAACTTATTCAAACACATGGCTCACAAGGCCATTACACATCTTGTCACCTCTCACTAGGCAACAACTTATTCAAACACATTTGAATTGTCCAATCATTATCAATTAATATGGACCCATCTCTGGTTGAAGCATTATTGATATAGGATTAACCATTACCAACCACTTTAGGTGTTTCACCTATCAATGTATTAGCCACACCATTATTTGGTGTTACACTCATTACTCTTAAGAGTGTCTTACCCTCACCTTTACAAGGCATCTTAGTTTAGAAATATACTTATGTTCACCATATCGGGTTGTATGTATATGAGCACTTCCCATGTCGGGCTAGAAGTATATACACACCATTCATATCGGGCTAGAGGTATGTATATATATATATTACCCATGTCATGCATTAGGTATTAAGTCATCACCATGTCGGGCAATACATCATCTAGGGTTTTGTATCGGGCTTCCATATCGTGCATTAGCATTAGCCTAAATTAGGGTTTCATGTCAACTTACAAGTATTCATTCAATACTGCATCATGTATGGAGTCTATACTTGACTCCCTATCGTACAAGGGGTGTATACTACACCCATATATCGTGCAGCAAGGTATACAATCATATCCATTTCATTTTAGTGAAGCAGGCTGTAACAACCCTAATCTGGGTTATGAGGTAACCCTATTTGTTTTGGCTAATAAAGTTTCTTAGAACTTTAATGAAATCCTATAATGTGATTTGTTATCATGTGACACACTTATGTTTCAAGTTTGGTCCTGACTGAATGATGTTTGAGCAATTTTCCTTTATTTTGGACCAAAGTGCAATTTACCCAAATTGAGGGGCTATAATGCAAAATGTCACATGTTGAATGTGCCTAATATGTTTTAGCATCAGAAGAGAGAGAATTATGCTAAATGGTGGCTTGTGGAAAGCCTAAATTCCAAGTTTGAACTTGTTTGAACAATGCTGGAGCATTGTGCATCAATTTTGGTACAAATTGTAATTTACCCAAAATGTGGGGTTGATATGCAAATTACCACCTCCAGAGTGTTCCTACTTCCTCTATATATTATTTAGAGGAGAGAGAATGAATGAGACACCATGTTTGAATCACTTATGAGTGATGGTAATGTTGGTGATGAAATGACCAAGAAAGAGGGTTGAATTTGAAGGATTAACTTGAGTTGTATCAACTTGAAAAGCTTATATATGAGTGCCTATCGGCCAGGGAGCCCAAGGAGGTGTCTCATGTCGTTTTGTGAACTCTTGGCAAGGTTCATATCGTGAAAAGCACCTCAAGAAGGTGAGGTGTGACGGCCAACAAGTTTCCTTAGGAAAAGTGTATCGGCTTGACTTAAAATGATGATTTAAATGATATATTTTATCCAAATGGGTAATTAATGGATGAATTAGCATCCCTAGATAATCCTCAACCTTTTTGCACGTCAATATAAATGTTGATGCATGCTTGGACACGTGTCACCCATGCATGACACGTGGCACCTACTAGCTCAAAATGTTGACACCTCATTTTTGTTCTCCTTCATGATCAGCAAGTATATATACCCCTAGTTTGACCCCTTAATGGAATTTTACGACCCTTACCACCCTCCTACCTTGTGGTATCATGCACATAGCTCCCATATCGTGAAGGGAGGCTATGGTATCGTGCATGGGTCATGGGATATCGCCCATGGCATGATCATATCGCCCAAGTAGGTGATTTTGGTCATATTGGGTGATATCAGCCATGGAGTGAAGTGTTTTGATCCCAAGTGAGTACCATATCGTCCAAGTGAGTGTCATATCGTGCAAGAGGGGTGGAATATCGTGCAAGAGCACTAGGGTATCGTGCATAGGCCTTGGGTATCGGCCATAGCAAGCATATCGGCCATACTATGTTGATATTGCCCATGGCAAGTTGATATCGGCCAATTGAAGTAGTTTGGGCCACAAGTGAGAGGGTATCGGCCACAAGCAAAGTTGTGTCGGCCAAGAAGAAGTCCATATCGCCCAAGAGTGGTAGGGTGTCGGCCAAGGAGCTAAGGAACTCAAAACTTGACCCTAAGGTTAGGAAACGATCATCTTCAACCTTGGATTGAAGCATGAATTTAGGGTTTTGATCTTCCTTTCTTTTCTTCTTCACCAATTGCTTATCCATGGTGATTCCTTGTATATGAAGGGGTTATGAACGAGCCTTGGACCTTCATAAGTCATCTTCAACCTTAGGAACATGGAGCTTTGGAGCTTGGAGCTTTGAAGTGGTTCTTAAGGCGGGTTATATAACTCGAACTCAACCATGTTATTATTCTTCACCTAAATTGCTATAATTAGTGAAGTACTTTTAATTCCAAAGTTTCCTGAAATAGTTGATGAAATTATGAGTTTTAGTAGTTTCTTAGACCTATTGCCATGAACTATAACAGTTAGAACTAAGGTCTAGAGCTTGAAGATGATGGTATCAATTTATAAAAGTAATATCGGATGCAAGCACATAAGCAAGCAACCCTAACCTGATATGATGATGCGCCTGTTTCACTAAAATGAAATGAATATGATTGTATACCTTGCTGCACAATATATGGGTGTAGTATACACCCCTTGTACGATAGGGATTCAAGTATAGACTTCATACATTATGCAAGATTAAATGAATACTTGTAAGTTGACATGAAACCCTAATTTAGGCTAATGTTAATGCACGATATGGAAGCCCGATACAAAACCATAGATGATGTATATCCCGACATGGTGATGGCTTAATACCTAATGCATGACATGGGTAATATATATATACATACCTCTAGCCCGATATGAATGGTGTGTATATACTTCTAGCCCGACATGGGAAGTGCTCATATACATACAACCCGTTATGGTGAACATATGTATATTTATAAACTGAGATGCATTGTAAAGGTGAGGGTAAGACACTCTTAAGAGTAATGAGTGTAACACCAAATAATGGTGTGGCTAATACATTGATAGGTGAAACACCTAAAGTGGTTGGTAATGGTTAATCCTATATCAATAATGCTTCAACCAGAGATGGGTCCATATTAATTGATGATGGTTGGACAATTCAAATGTGTTTGAATAAGTTGTTGCCTAGTGAGAGGTGACAAGATGTGTAATGGCCTTGTGAGCCATGTGTTTGAATAAGTTGTTGCCTAGTGAGAGGTGACAAGATGTGTAATGTCCTTGTGATCCATGTGATGAATTAAGTAATTGTGATATCAAAGTTCTTAGTGTGAGATATGGTGATGCTTAACAGTTCAATTGCATGATTTTAGTATATGAAGTGTGTCATGTCAATTGTTATGATATGGCAGGCCGTGTGAGCCTTGTGAGAAATGTAAAATGAGTTATGATTTATGTTTTAAATGTATCTATAATGTTAATGTTAGACTTAGGTGCCCTGAACACCGTAGAACCCCTTTGACAGGTCTACTTCTTAGGGGTGAAACTCGTGTTCAACATCAACGTGTGCGATGTCACGGTGGCACGAGGATGGAAAGCCAGTGTTCAACAACAACGCGTGCGATGTCACGGTGGCACTGGAGTAAATAGGGGTTATTCAACAACAATGTGTGTGATGTCACGGTGGTAACCCAGACCTCCTGAGCCTGTGTACTCAGGTTAGAGGAGGAGTTCAGAGCACTCGATGTAGTGCAGTGAGGCCGATGAGCCTGAAGGCCGATGAGCCTGTGGGTCCTGTGGCAGAGCAGGGCTGACGTCAGACTTAGCATTTCCCGGGTGTGTCGCTAAGTCTTGTACGGTGTGGTCGTAGTGCACTGCGAATCTCATATGTAGAGTACACTGCATATGATCAGGGCATAAGTGTGATTATTAAAATATATTCAGCTGTGTAGTATATCTGCTTAAGGATCGAATACGAGGAACATTGATTGATGCGCAATATAGTTATACATCTTAGTGGATAGATGTTATTTATGTTTCTTTAAATTCCTTGCAAAGTAGATAGATGTTTGATAATTCTACCATGGGTGGATGCAATGTTGTCCTTAAGAAAGAAGATTACTTTATTTTATTCTTATAATGATTTATCCTGCATGTAAATATAGAAAGAACCACTGCTCAGTTTATTACTTCTTGATCTGAGTTAATAATATGGTCGACGAGGAGTTATATCTCCCGCTCGAACAATTACAATTGTCTCACCCCCGTGGGATTCAAATTTTTAGGTGGACGTGCACGAGGAGGTGAAGACCTTTTCACAGAGGTACATCATCAGCAACAGGGATAGCAGTGACAGCTCAGGTTGAGTGTACTGCATGTCGTGTCTTGTAGATAGTAGTCCTATGTGTCGTCTCTGTACTCTCAGGTCCTTGGAGTTGGTTCGTACTGGTTTTATGAAAAATATGAGATTTTGGCTTGAATGCCTCGAGGTTTTATGTTGCTCCAGTATGTGTTTTGATAGAGCAATTGATGTATGTTGTTCTCAAGATGAAATGAAACAATGTTGTACAGTTTAAATCATGATATGTATGAGTTTTGAATCTTTCAATAAAAGTTTTCTATACAAGGATCTCCTTGCAAAAAGGGTTTTAAATTCTAGTGATTTATGTTAATCCACTATTTATGTTTCATTCCGCTTAATTAATGACGTTTTGATTGTCGGTCGCGACAGTTTTGGTATCAGAGCTTAAGGTTCGCTGAGTCTACAGAGACATAGGACTAAGGTGTTGAGTCTGTGTTAGTGTCCTCCAGTATACCCTATAGTGACTTCTGCTTGGGTAGAAGAAAGGGTGAAGTTTATAAATGACTGGAGAACACGAGGAACACATTGCTGAGAGCAACGTTGTGGCACCAGGAGAGGGTGTAAGGGATCAGGTAAGGAAAGGATGAGTGCCTGAGAACTCCCATCATGATCCGATTAGGATAGAAAATAATATGATTATGCTCTTGTTGGAAAGGTTAAGACAACACTTATGCATATAGTAGACTGGATTTTAGCATCATAACCTAGTTTATTAGTCCTTGATACGGAAACTTTGGGCTTTGAAAGGGTTCCTGAATGACAGAGTCATGTTGAAACAGTGGAAAGTGTGGGAAAGATTAACATATGGTAAGAAAGTAGACTCTGCCATAAGTTTAGACAGATAGTATATCTATGATGGAAGTGCCCAAGGAGGAGCAATAAGCTGAGAATTAAGGAAAGGTTTCTACAATTCTAGAGATATGTGCCTAGTTGTCCTAAAAGGACAAAGTTTTTGGTGCCACCAGTGCAATAAGTGCCTAGTGTACTAGGGGAGTAGCCACTAAGTAAAAGCAATAAGTACTCATGTGAAACAGCTCGACTCTATGTGTTGAGTCAACCTGAAGCGGTAGATGAGGGGTAACAGTTAGATAGAGCTTTTCCATTTTGATATGCCTTATCTTGATGTTATTTGATAATCATAAAAAAGATTGTTGTTATGGACTTTCCCTATTGATTGCCCTATAGGGATATAGGGAAGAAATGATGAGAACTAGAACCTATATTTTGTTCAGTATTCTTTTAAATGCTTTATAACTACTCTTATCCGTGTGAAAGAGGATGAAGTGTAGAGGTAATGCCTGGAGAAAATCCAGGGATGCTAAATCCTATGCTTGTGATGATATAAAAAGTAAGGAATAAGAAATTACATGAAGTGCATACTATCTAATCTCAATACTTGTATACCCTGGCTAGGTATATAATTATTGGAGATAAGGTGAGTATGGAACTCTTAGATTGTTATCTTTTTGATTACTCTGATCAAGTAGTCATTTTGAGACAATCTAGTGAGTATAATGAAACTGAAAATATGGTATGGATAATTGTATCACATCCTAAATACAAGAAAGAGGAATCTAAGATGATCTCAGATCAGTATGCGTGTATGAGGAAGTAAAGAGTATAATCCTTATAAGATGAGAATGAGAATATGGGAAATGATCTCTGTCTGTGAGAATAATAAAGATCTTTTCCCATAATGTGGAAATGGGAAATGTGATGAAATCACAAATGTTCATGAACATGTTAGATAATAATGAAGAAAGGAGTAATGACATATAATCATCCTTATAATTCCTAAGATGATGGTAAGGAACTTAGGATGAGACAAGAGTAAATGACTCATGAATAGTTGAAAGTTCATGCTACAATAAGAGGAGATGATAATATTTTCTCTTAATAAACAACCTTGGGTAGTAATGGGATGATGAAAGAAATATGTTTCTTTGTGTTCTTTTGTTTCAAGGACATGGCAATCAAGTGAGTCTTATGACGCTTGATGTGCATGAGATAAAAATGCTCAATTAATGAATACTTAGAAAAAGTGTCAGTTCATCTTGGACTTTGGTTCCAAGATAAAGATACGCGTAACAAGTAATGTTTCAAGATGAAAGAAAGATGAAGGTGTGATGTGTTTTTGACACATGTGACGGTTACCAAGGCAAGGAATTTTGGTATCCATGAAGTGACAGATGTTGTGAGAAAGTAAAATCATAACTCCTAATCAGATGATTTATGTTTAAATGGCTAAACTGTGAAATCAGTTTAGTATGGACATATTTTGTTAGGGGTTTATTCCTTGCATAAACAAAACATCAATAAATATGTATTAATTGAAGGAACAATTGTAAAATCATTGTGGTAAATGCTTACCAAGCTAAAAATAATTTCTTAGAATACCCCTATCTAGATCTGTAAAAGAGAATGTACAATTAATGAGATAGTTGGTACAAGTAGTAAGGAAGTTTAGTGTAGTGTCAACAGACTGGATGGCACAGTTGATATATGATAAGACTTGTAGTCACAAACGGGTAACAAAAATGTAACTCTGGTCTTTCCTTGTAAATGAAATGTTAAACTGAATGAGATATATGGGAAACTTCCCAAAATCAAGAATCTTGTCACATAAAGTTATAAGTTAAGAAAAGTGGCAAATCAATGAGAATATATGAAAGAACTTTGTGTTGATCAAGTTATATGGTGTCTCCATGACATTAAGATGTTATATGAAGATTTGATGATATGATGAATGAATAATATCAGTTCCCCTTTTTACCTGGGATTTCGGGGACGAAATCTTTGTTAGGGGTTTATAATTTGTAACAACCCTAATATGGGTTATGAGGTAACCCTATTTTTTTTGGCTAATAAAGTTGCTTAGAACTTTAATGAAATCCTATAATGTGATTTGTTATCATGTGACACACTTATGTTTCAAGTTTGGTCCCGATTGAATGCTGTTTGAGCAATTTTCCTTTATTTTGGACCAAAGTGCAATTTACCCAAATTGAGGGGCTATAATGCAAAATTGTTGGCTAAATGGACATCTATAAATCCCCTTGTTTTGATTATGACAAACATTTCATTCTTATTGATCTAACGAGCTACTTGAGTGTGCAGGATTAAGGTGGATGCCAAAGAATCTAGGGAAATCCATATGCTTACACATTTATGTTTTCATGCAATGTAATCGCTTTGTAAAAACTTGTACAAATATATAATGTACAAGTACTTAGATTGCATGTAAATCAAACGTTAGATCTTCCCTAGCTAAACACCACATTTAGATAAGTCATCCACTTCAAATAGGATCACATATGCACACTCATACATATAATTAGTGCCTAAATTACAACATTGAAACAGGATCAATCTCGGTCGACAAACTCCTCGACCGAGACACTCTCGGTCGACAATCTTCTCGACCGAGAAAGATCCAAAGTAGCCGTTAGACACAACAGACAAGTTAGTTGGCAGTTGGAGAAAGACGTTTCAAATCACTTGTTCCAGAGTGCCTGTCGGTCGACAAAAGTTCGACCGAGTAGGTGTCTCGGTCGACCATTCCTCGACCGAGATTGTCTCTGACAGCAACTGCAGAATTAATTAATTAGCCGTTGTTAAAGCAACAACTTTGTACCTAACGGCTAGTTAAGCACTTAGAAACCCCTAGAAGTTGTCTAGAACGTCCTTAAGCATCCTTAGGCCATTCCTATAAATAGGACAAGCCATAGGACACTCAAACTCACTTGTTTGCACTTGAGAACTCTTTGAGCATACTTTGAGCAATCTGTTTGTGAGCAAATTGAGCATTGTGAACATTGGCTACTTCCTTCTTTAGCTCATAATTCGTGTCCTATAGGCTAGTATCTCCTACCCACTGCAATCACAAGTTCACACACTTGGTTAGGAGATCTTTACGCTTGATCTAGGCAAATCAAGCCTTGGGCTACAAAGGATAAGTTGTAATTTCCTTTTTCTTTCTTGTTCTCTATTACCATTTGTACTCTCCTTGCTACTCCTAGGTTGGAGGCTGCTGATTGGAGAGGGTGGAGTTCTTCTTGGCGAAGAAGGTGACTTTGAGCTACTTCAGAAGGCTGGTGCAACGGGAGGTTACTTCTAGAGAGGAAGGCTACTTCAAGGGGGAGCTTGGAGTTACTTCAAGAAGGCTACCTCAAAGTTGGTGCACCTACTTCAAGTGAAGGATGCTCAAAGGGTGTAAAGGAAAGTATTGTATTTTGTATAAATCCTTGAGAAGGTAATAAAATAAATACTTTCAAAATCCCGGTTGGGTAAGCAACCGGGTAGTGGACTGACAACTTTAGTATTTGCCAAAGTTGGAACCACTCTAAGCACCTGTCTCCTTCTTCTAATTTTTAATTGTGGTTGTTTGAGTTAAATAAATTGTTAAAATTATTTAAAAACTCTATTCACCCCCCTCTAGTGTTTTTCAATTGGTATCAGAGCAGGCTTCAAGGAACCCTAACAAGGTCTTGAAGAAATGGGGGATGGAGTGCTCAACAACCTTAACCTTGAAGGAACACTTGTTGCTAGGCCTCCAACGTTCGATGGAACAAACTACCAATATTGGAAGAGAAGGATGCAGTTCTACTTCCAAGGAATCAATTGGGACTTATGGAGAATGGTGTCAACCCCATATGAGCTCCCTCAAACTCAATTTGCATAATGGGATGCAAACACGGTAAAGCTGGCCCAAATGAATGCAAAAGCTGTAAGCATTTTATATTGTTCTATTTCGGTAGGAGAATTTAATAGAATATCTAATTGTGACACAGCCTATGATATTTGGCATAGACTGTCCATAACCTATGAACGTACAGTCCAAGTCAAAAATTCCAAAATTAGCATGTTTAAACAAAAATTTGAACACTTTCGTATGGATTCTAATGAATCAATTAGTGAAATGTTTGCAAAATTCTCTACTATTGTTAATGGTTTAAGTGCTCTAGGAAAACCTATTCCTGAAAAAGATCAGGTATCAAAGATCCTTCGTTCACTTCCTCCAAAATATAAGCCAAAGGTGACAGCCATTGAAGAAGCAAACGACCTCACTCGACTGAAAATGGAGCAACTTATTGGCAATTTAGAAGCTCATGAAGCAACCCTAGAAGAGGAAGAAAGAAGAGCACGTGAACTTCAGCAAGGAAAGAAGAAGGATGTGGCTCTAAAAGCTTCAAAGGCTGTCACACAAGAAAGTGAGGAGTCAAGTGAAGAAGAGGGAGAAGAATCCTTGATAGTAAATGGTAAGAAATACAAAATATTTAAATCTAACAAAATTTCCAGCTCTTCTTCTACCCCTCCTAGGTGCTTTGAATGTGGGAAGAAAGGGCATTTCAAAAATGAATGTCCTAAAGCAAATAAAGGAAAGAAAAGCTCACACAAGAAGAAGGGAGAAAAAGCCTATAAAGCTGCATGGGACGAATCAAGTGACAGTGAAAGCGGAGAAGAAACCGTGGATTGTCTAATGGCAAGAGAAGATGATGAAAACTCTCAAGAGGTAAGCCTACTTGATCTTTCTAAAGAAGAGTTAGTCACTAGTCTACAAGAAATTCATGATAAGTATGTTGATGTCAAGAAGAAACTAAAGAAGGTTATCAAATCAAATGATGAGCAAATTGCTAAATTAGATAATCTTTCTTCTGAAAAGAATAACATTGATCTTGAGAATTTGTCTTTAAAAACATCTTTAGATGATTGCACTAGAAAGCTACTCACTTTAGAAACAAATGTTGATCTTCTTTCTAAAGAAAAGACTGACTTGTTAGCTAAACTAAAAGATTTTCAGACTCAACCTATTTTGTGTAACCATCTAGACTATGATAATGTTATAAAAGAAAGAGATTCATTGCTATCTGATTTAGATCAAGCAAGAAAAGATTTACATAAGAAAATGAATGATATTGCTCAGCTGCAAAGAGAACTTTATGAGTTAAGAAGAAAAGATATACTTGATAACATTCTAAGCATTGGTACTGTTTTCAACGGAAGAAAAGGTTTGGGATATGCTCCAAAGAAAAATCAACCCAAAAGAACTCAAACTATGTTTGTACCCAAGAACACAATGGCTAGAAAGAGAAATGAAGTTGATTCTATTACTTGCCATTTTTGTTTACGCCTTGGACACTATTCCTTTTCATGTCCTTATAAAACTAAGGATTCCGATTTAGTTTGGGTCCCAAAACCTCAAACTTAGTAGAGTCAAATGGAATTTAGTTGAGATATAACCAAACGCTCCATCTTGCTATTTATATTGTCTTATCTCAACTAAACAAAAGATTGCATGCATATTGTAAATTTTCTGCATTATTGTACTGAAACAGGAACTTAGTCGGTCGAAGTATTGTCGACCGAACCATTAATCGGTCGAAGTATTGTCGACCGACCGAATGTCTGTAACATATCAAAATTTACAGCAATTATTTCGGTTGAAAATTGGTCAACCGAGCTAAATTTTTGTGCTTCTTTGTTTGTAATACAGTAATCTTCTCGATCGACAATTTGTCGACCGAAACAGATGTCGGTCGAACAATTGACGACCGAATGGACTTCTGATTCAGAACTCTTATACAAATCTGTACTTAAATAATTCTAACCATATCAGACCATCACATGGGTACCAAAATCTACATTTTAATGCAGGAATGGGAGGTTGACAGTGGATGTTCCAAACATATGACCGGGAACAAGGATGCATTTCAAACTTTTGAAGAAAAGAAAAGTGGAACAGTCACCTTTGGAGACAATGGTAAGGGCAAAATCGTTGGAATAGGTAATGTTGGTACAAACCTCGAAATAAAGAATGTTCTACTCGTTGATGGTTTGCACCATAATTTGATAAGTGTTAGTCAATTATGTGATAGTGGTTATGATGTGTTATTTAACAAGACTTGCTGCAAGTTATTGATAGAAAACACTACAAATGTTGTTTATGAAGGAAATAGAGTTGGAAATCTTTATATTCTTAAACCTAACTCTATGAAATCAGTAATGGGAAAATGCTTTCTTGCAAATGAAAATACCTTACAAGTATGGCATAAAAAGCTAGGACATGCTAGTTCACATGTTATTAAAAAGTTAGTGAAATATGATCTTGTTCGTGGATTGCCTACTTTATCTTTTGATCAAGTTGAAAACTGTGAACCATGCACAATGGGAAAGCAAACCAAAACCTCTTTTAAACCAAAACATGTACTTAGCACCAGTAGGTCCTTAGAATTAATTCATATGGATTTATTTGGACCCATGAGGACACAATCTATTGGTGGTAAAAGATACTGTTTTGTTATTGTTGATGATTATAGTAGATACACATGGGTACACTTTATTGCAACTAAAGATGATACTATTCATGTTTTTATACAATTTTGTTCCAAGATTGAAAATCTATTACAAAGCAAAATATGTACCATTAGAAGTGATCATGGTGGAGAATTTGAAAATCATACATTTGAAGAGTTTTGTACATCTCAAGGGTACACTCATAATTTTTCAGCTCCAAGCACCCCACAACAAAATGGTATAGTTGAAAGGAAAAATTGATCACTACAAGAAATGGCTAGAACTATGATGCTTGAACATAACACACCCAAAACCTTTTGGGCTGAAGCTGTAAACACTGCATGCTATGTGCTAAATAGAGTAACTGTTCACTCTCATTTAAAGAAAACTCCATATGAACTAATACATTCTAAGAAACCTAGAGTTGACTATTTTCATACCTTTGGCTCCACATGCTATATCTTAAATACCAAAGATGATAGAGATAAGTTTGACTCAAAATCACACAAAGCATTCTTTTTGGGATATTCCACTTCTAGCAAAGCTTTTAGAGTATATAACACTATATCTAGAAAAGTTGAGGAATCTATTCATGTTTCTTTTCATGAAGAGTCCAAATCTGAAAATCTAGAAATCATAGATCTCACAAATCAATTCGAAAATTTAAACATACCAAATAATAGTGAGAAAAGTACTACAAATAATCACCAAGGTGAACCACAACCTACACCTAGGCTTATTAAAGATCATCCTCAAGAATTAATTATTGGAGATCCTAATGATAAAGTTAAAACTAGGTCTTCTTTCAAAGATGTTGCAAACATGGCTTTTGTTTCTATCATTGAACCTAAAAAGATATCTGAAGCTCTTAAAGATGATTATTGGATAATAGCCATGCAAGAAGAATTGAATCAATTCACTAAAAATAATGTATGGGATTTAGATCCTAAACCACATGATAAAACCATAATAGGAACTAAATGGGTTTTTAGGAACAAGCTAAATGAGGCAGGAGAAGTAATAAGGAATAAAGCTCGATTAGTAGCACAAGGATATAATCAACAAGAAGGAATAGATTTTGATGAAACGTATGCACCTGTAGCTAGACTTGAATCTATTAGAATGTTACTAGCTATTGTTGCACATAAAAACATCAAACTATACCAAATGGATGTAAAAAGTGCATTTCTAAATGGCATCATTCAAGAAGAAGTATTTGTTGCCCAACCACCTGGTTTTGAAATACCGGAAAAAGGTGACTATGTTTATAAACTTAAGAAAGCACTTTATGGTTTAAAACAAGAACCTAGAAATTGGTATGAAAGGCTCAAGACATATCTTTTTGATAATGGTTTTTCTATTGGAAATTCAGATTCTACTTTATTTTTCAAAACATATACATCTGATTTCCTAGTTGTGCAAATATATGTTGATGACATTATTTTTGGAGCTTCTAATGATTCATTGTGCACACAATTTAGTGATATTATGCAAAAAGAATTTGAAATGAGCCTCATGGGTGAACTAACTTTCTTTCTTGGTTTTCAAATTAAGCAAACACCTGCTGGAATATTCATAAGCCAAGAAAATATACTAAAGAACTCTTAAAACGTTTTGGGATGGATCAGTGCAAACATGCTACTACTCCTATGGCTACTTCTACTAAAATTGATAAGGATGAAAATGGGGAACCTATTGATGATTCTTTATATAGAGCCATGATTGGTAGTTTGCTTTACTTAACTGCTTCTAGACCGGACATTATGTTTCCCGTTGGTCTTTGTGCTCGATTTCAATCACAACCTATGCACTCTCATTTTCTAGCAGTTAAACGAATTCTTCGTTACCTAGCCGGCACTACTTGCTTTGGTTTATGGTATCCAAAAGGACAATCCTTGGATTTTAAAGTTTATACTGATGTGGATTATGCTGGTTGTCGACTTGATCGCAAGAGTACTAGTGGTGGCTATTTCTTATTAGGGAGAGCTTTAGTATCTTGGTTTAGCAAGAAACAAAATACGGTTGCCCTATCTACAACTGAAGCTGAATATATGGCAGTCGGGTCTTGTTTTGCTCAAGTGATTTATATGCAACAAGTATTAAACGATTATGGTTTTACTCTTTCATCTACACCTATTTTTTGTGACAACACGAGCACTATAAACTTAGCACACAATCCTATTTTACACAGTCGAGCTAAACATATTGAAATCCGTCATCATTTTTTAAGGGATCACATCTCCAAGAATCATGTTTCCCTTCATCATGTTGATACGGAAGATCAATTGGCTGATATTTTTACAAAACCGCTTCCACTAGATCAATTTAACAAAATTAGGAAGCAATTGCTTATCACTCCTTTGGAAGATGTTTTCTTTGATATTTGTGCTACTTAAACAAAAACTCTTATTTACATCATGATATTTTGGCTTTTAAATGGACATCTTTTTCATTAGATTTGATGGGACATCTAATTAAGGGGGAGTTTTTATTTCTAAACGGATATCTTTTTGAAATGACAAAGGGGGAGAAATAAATATAAAACTAAAACTTATAAAAACTCAATCAATGAGTTTCAGAAATAAACTCTTGGCTTTACATTGAAAGTTGCTATATTCCCTAGTGAATTGGATTTCATGTTCCATAATTCAAGGGGAATAATAAGCACACATTTTATAAACAAGAGGAAAAGCTACAAAAGGTAATCTAAAGGTATGAAACTCATATGGTTTATATTTCCTTTATTTTTATATTTAGGAAATGTTTGTCATCTTCAAAAAGGGGGAGATTGTTGGCTAAATGGACATCTATAAATCCCCTTGTTTTGATTATGACAAACATTTCATTCTTATTGATCTAACGAGCTACTTGAGTGTGCAGGATTAAGGTGGATGCCAAAGAATCTAGGGAAATCCATATGCTTACACATTTATGTTTTCATGCAATGTAATCGCTTTGTAAAAACTTGTACAAATATATAATGTACAAGTACTTAGATTGCATGTAAATCAAACGTTAGATCTTCCCTAGATAAACACCACATTTAGATAAGTCATCCACTTCAAATAGGATCACATATGCACACTCATACATATAATTAGTGCCTAAATTGCAACATTGAAACAGGATCAATCTCGGTCGACAAACTCCTCGACCGAGACACTCTCGGTCGACAATCTTTTCGATCGAGAAAGATCCAAAGTAGCCGTTAGACACAACAGACAAGTTAGTTGGCAGTTGGAGAAAGACGTTGCAAATCACTTGTTCCAGAGTGCCTGTCGGTCGACAAAAGTTCGACCGAGTAGGTGTCTCGGTCGACCATTCCTCGACCGAGATTGTCTCTGACAGCAACTGCAGAATTAATTAATTAGCCGTTGTTAAAGCAACAACTTTGTACCTAACGGCTAGTTAAGCACATAGAAACCCCTAGAAGTTGTCTAGAACATCCTTAAGCATCCTTAGGCCATTCCTATAAATAGGACAAGCCATAGGACACTCAAACTCACTTGTTTACACTTGAGAACTCTTTGAGCATACTTTGAGCAATCTGTTTGTGAGCAAATTGAGCATTGTGAACATTGGCTACTTCCTTCTTTAGCTCATAATTCGTGTCATATAGGCTAGTATCTCCTACCCACTGCAATCACAAGTTCACACACTTGGTTAGGAGATCTTTACGCTTGATCTAGGCAAATCAAGCCTTGGGCTACAAAGGATAAGTTGTAATTTCCTTTTTCTTTCTTGTTCTCTATTACCGTTTGTACTCTCCTTGCTACTCCTAGGTTGGAGGTTGCTGATTGGAGAGGGTGGAGTTCTTCTTGGCGAAGAAGGTGACTTTGAGCTACTTCAGAAGGCTGGTGCAACGGGAGGTTACTTCTAGAGAGGAAGGCTACTTCAAGGGGGAGCTTGGAGTTACTTCAAGAAGGCTACCTCAAAGTTGGTGCACCTACTTCAAGTGAAGGCTGCTCAAAGGGTGTAAAGGAAAGTATTGTATTTTGTATAAATCCTTGAGAAGGTAATAAAATAAATACTTTCAAAATCCCAGTTGGGTAAGCAACCGGGTAGTGGACTGACAACTTTAGTATTTTCTAAAGTTGGAACCACTCTAAACACCTGTCTCCTTCTTCTAATTTTTAATTGTGGTTGTTTGAGTTAAATAAATTGTTAAAATTATTTAAAAACTCTATTCACCCCTCCTCTAGTATTTTTCAAAAATGTCACATGTTGAATGTGCCTAATATGTTTTAGCATCATAAGAGAGAGAATGATGCTAAATGGTGGCTTGTGGAAAGCCTAAATTCCAAGTTTGAACTTGTTTGAACAATGCTGGAGCATTGTGCATCAATTTTGGTACAAATTGTAATTTACCCAAAATGTGGGGTTGATATGCAAATTACCACCTCCAGAGTGTTCCTACTTCCTCTATATATTATTTAGAGGAGAGAGAATGAATGAGACATCATGTTTGAATCACTTATGAGTGATGGTAATGTTGGTGATGAAATGACCAAGAAAGAGGGTTGAATTTGAAGGCTTAACTTGAGTTGTATCAACTTGAAAAGCTTATATATGAGTGCCTATCGGCCAGGGATCCCAAGGAGGTGTCCCATATCATTTTTTGAACTCTTGATAAGGTTCATATCGTGCAAAGCACCTCAAGAAGGTGAGGTGTGACGGCCAACAAGTTTCCTTAGGAAAAGTGTATCGGCTTGACTTAAAATGATGATTTAAATGATATATTTTATCCAAATGGGTAATTAATGGATGAATTAGCATCCCTAGATGATCCTCAACCTTTTTGCACGTCAATATAAATTTTGATGCATGCTTGGACACGTGTCACCCATGCATGACACGTGGCACCTACTAGCTTAAAATGTTGACACCTCATTTTTGTTCTCCTTCATGATCAGCAAGTATATATACCCCTAGTTTGACCCCTTAATGGAAGTTTACGACCCTTACCACCCTCCTACCTTGTGGTATCGTGCACATAGCTCCCATATCGTGAAGGGAGGCTATGGTATCGTGCATGGGTCATGGGATATCGCCCATGGCATGAGCATATCGCCCAAGTAGGTGATTTTGGTCATATTGGGTGATATCGGCCATGGAGTGAAGTGTTTTGATCCCAAGTGAGTACCATATCGTCCAAGTGAGTGTCATATCATGCACGAGGGGTGGCATATCGTGCAAGAGCACTAGGGTATCGTGCATAGGCCTTGGGTATCGGCCATAGCAAGCATATCGGCCATACTATGTTGATATTGCCCATAGCAAGTTGATATCGGCCAATTGAAGTAGTTTGGGCCACAAGTGAGAGGGTATCGGCCACAAGCAAAGTTGTGTCGGCCAAGAAGAAGTCCATATCGCCCAAGAGTGGTAGGGTGTCGGCCAAGGATCTAAGGAACTCAAAACTTGACCCTAAGGTGAGGAAAAGATCATCTTCAACCTTGGATTGAAGCATGAATTTAGGGTTTTGATCTTCCTTTCTTTTCTTCTTCACCAATTGCTTATCCATGGTGATTCCTTGTATATGAAGGGGTTATGAACGAGCCTTGGACCTTCATAAGTCATCTTCAACCTTAGGAACATGGATCTTTGGAGCTTGGAGTTTTGAAGTGGTTCTTAAGGCGGGTTATATAACTCGAACTCAACCATGTTATTATTCTTCACCTAAATTGCTATAATTAGTGAAGTACTTTTAATTCCAAAGTTTCTTGAAATAGTTGATGAAATTATGAGTTTTAGTAGTTTATTAGACCTATTTCCATGAACTATAACAGTTATAACTAAGGTCTAGAGCTTGAAGATGATGGTATCAATTTATAAAAGTAATATCGGATGCAAGCACATAAGCAAGCAACCCTAACCTGATATGATGATGCGCCTGTTTCACTAAAATGAAATGAATATGATTGTATACCTTGTTGCACGATATATGGGTGTAGTATACACCCCTTGTACGATAGGGAGTCAAGTATAGACTTCATACATGATGCAAGATTGAATGAATACTTGTAAGTTGACATGAAACCCTAATTTAGGCTAATGCTAATGCACGATATGGAAGCCCGATACAAAACCCTAGATGATGTATAGCCCGACATGGTGATGGCTTAATACCTAATGCATGACATGGGTAATATATATATACATACCTCTAGCCCGATATGAATGGTGTGTATATACTTCTAGCCCGACATGGGAAGTGCTCATATACATACAACCCGTTATGGTGAACATATGTATATTTCGAAACTGAGATGCATTGTAAAGGTGAGGGTAAGACACTCTTAAGAGTAATGAGTGTAACACCAAATAATGGTGTGTCTAATACATTGATAGGTGAAACACCTAAAGTGGTTGGTAATGGTTAATCCTATATCAATAATGCTTCAACCAGAGATGGGTCCATATTAATTGATGATGGTTGGACAATTCAAATGTGTTTGAATAAGTTGTTGCCTAGTGAGAGGTGACAAGATGTGTAATGGCCTTGTGAGCCATGTGTTTGAATAAGTTGTTGCCTAGTGAGAGGTGACAAGATGTGTAATGGCCTTGTGATCCATGTGATGAATTAAGTAATTGTGATATCAAAGTTCTTAGTGTGAGATATGGTGATGCTTAACAGTTCAATTGCATGATTTTAGTGTATGAAGTGTGTCATGTCAATTGTTATGATATGGCAGGCTGTGTGAGCCTTGTGAGAAATGTAAAATGAGTTATGATTTCTGTTTTAAATGTATCTGTAATGTTAATGTTAGACTTAGGTGCCCTGAACACCGTAGAACCCCTTTGACAGGTCTGCTTCTTAGGGGTGAAACTCGTGTTCAACATCAACGTGTGCGATGTCACGGTGGCACGAGGATGGAAAGCCAGTGTTCAACAACAACGCGTGCGATGTCACGGTGGCACTGGAGTAAATAGGGGTTATTCAACAACAACGTGTGTGATGTCACGGTGGTAACCCAGACCTCCTGAGCCTGTGTACTCAGGTTAGAGGAGGAGTTCAGAGCACTCAATGTAGTGCAGTGAGGCCGATGAGCCTGAAGGCTGATGAGCCTGTGGGTCCTGTGGCAGAGCAGGGCTGACGTCAGACTTAGCATTTCCCGGGTGTGTCGTTAAGTCTTGTACGGTGTGGTCGTAGTGCACTGCGAATCTCATATGTAGAGTACACTGCATATGATCAGGGCATAAGTGTGATTGTTAAAATATATTCAGCCGTGTAATATATCTGCTTAAGGATCGAATACGAGGAACATTGATTGATGCGCAATACAGTTATACATCTTAGTGGATAGATGTTATTTATGTTTCTTTAAATTCCTTGCAAAGTAGATAGATGTTTGATAATTCTACCATGGGTGGATGCAATGTTGTCCTTAAGAAAGAAGATTACTTTATTTTATTCTTATAATGATTTATCCTACATGTAAATATGGAAAGAACCACTGCTCAGTTTATTACTTCTTGATCTGAGTTAATAATATGGTCGGTGAGGAGTTATATCTCCCGCTGGGACAATTACAATTGTCTCACCCCCATGGGATTCAAATTTTTAGGTGGACGTGCACGAGGAGGTGAAGACCTTTTCACAGAGGTACATCATCAGCAGCAGGGATAGCAGTGACAGCTCAGGTTGAGTGTACTGCCTGTCGTGTCTTGTAGATAGTAGTCATATGTGTCGTCTCTGTACTCTCAGGTCCTTGGAGTTGGTTCGTACTGGTTTTATGAAAAATATGAGATTTTGGCTTGAATGCCTCGAGGTTTTATGTTGCTCCAGTATGTGTTTTGATAGAGCAATTGATGTATGTTGTTCTCAAGATGAAATGAAACAATGTTGTACAGTGTAAATCATGATATGTATGAGTTTTGAATCTTTCAATAAAAGTTTTCTATACAAGGATCTCCTTGCAAAAAGGGTTTTAAATTCTAGTGATTTATGTTAATCCACTGTTTATGTTTCATTCCGCTTAATTAATGACGTTTTGATTGTCGGTCGCGACACAGGCGCATCATCATATCGGGTTAGGGTTGCTTGCTTATGTGCTTGCATCCGATATTACTCTTATAAATTGATACCATCATATTCAAGCTCTAGACCTTAGTTCTAACTGTTATAGTTCATGGAAATAGGTCTAAGAAACTACTAAAACTCATAATTTCATCAACTATTTCAGGAAACTTTGGAATTAAAAGTACTTCACTAATTATAGCAATTTAGGTGAAGAATAATAACATGGTTGAGTTCGAGTTATATAACCCGACTTAAGAACCACTTCAAAGCTCCAAGCTCCAAAGCTCCATGTTTCTAAGGTTGAAGATGACTTATGAAGGTCCAAGGCTTGTTCATAACCCCTTCATAAACAAGGAATCACCATGGATAAGCAATTGGTGAAGAAGAAAAGAAAGGAAGATCAAAAACCTAAATTCATGCTTCAATCCAAGGTTGAAGATGATCTTTTCCTCACCTTAGGGTCAAGTTTTGAGTTCCTTAGCTCCTTGGCCGACACCCTACCACTCTTGGGCGATATGGACTTCTTCTTGGCCGACACAACTTTGCTTGTGGCCGATACCCTCTCACTTGTGGCCCAAACTACTTCAATTGGCCGATATCAACTTGCTATGGGCAATATCAACATAGTATGGCCGATATGCTTGCTATGGCCGATACCCAAGGCCTATGCACGATACCCTTGTGCTATTGCACGATATGCCACCCCTCTTGCACGATATGACACTCACTTGGACGATATGGTACTCACTTGGGATCAAAACACTTCACTCCATGGCCGATATCACCCAATATGACCAAAATCACCTACTTGGGCGATATGATCATGCCATGGGCGATATCCCATGACCCATGCACGATACCATAGCCTCCCTTCACGATATGGGAGCTATGTGCACGATACCACAAGGTAGGAGGGTGGTAAGGGTCGTAAAATTCCATTAAGGGGTCAAACTAGGGGTATATATACTTGTTGATCATGAAGGAGAACAAAAATGAGGTGTCAACATTTTGAGCTAGTAGGTGCCACGTGTCATGCATGGGTGACACGTGTCCAAGCATGCATAAACATTTATATTGACGTTCAAAAAGGTTGAGGATCATCTAGGGATGCTAATTCATCCATTAATTACCCATTTGGATAAAATATATCATTTAAATCATCATTTTAAGTCAAGCCGATACACTTTTCCTAAGGAAACTTGTTAGCCGTCACACCTCACCTTCTTGAGGTGCTTTTCACGATATGAACCTTGCCAAGAGTTCACAAAACGATATGGGACACCTCCTTGGGCTCCCTGGCCGATAGGCACTCATATATAAGCTTTTCAAGTTGATACAACTCAAGTTAATCCTTCAAATTCAACCCTCTTTCTTGGTCATTTCATCACCAACATTACCATCACTCATAAGTGATTCAAACATGGTGTCTCATTCATTCTCTATCCTCTAAATAATATATAGAGGAAGTTGGAACACTCTGGAGGTGGTAATTTTCATATTAACCCCACATTTTGGTTAAATTACAATTTGTACCAAAATTGATGCACAATGCTCCAGCATTGTTCAAACAAGTTCAAACTTGGAATTTAGGCTTTCCACAAGCCACCATTTAGCATCATTCTCTCTCTTATGATGCTAAAACATATTAGGCACATTCAACATGTGACATTTTGCATTATAGCCCCTCAATTTGGGTAAATTGCACTTTGGTCCAAAATAAAGGAAAATTGCTCAAACAGCATTCAATCGGGACCAAACTTGAAACATAAGTGTGTCACATGATAACAAATCACATTATAGGATTTCATTAAAGTTCTAAGAAACTTTATTAGCCAAAACAAATAGGGTTACCTCATAAACCAGATTAGTGTTGTTACAATATAGATCAGGAATCTTCATCAGCCACTTAGGTTAGAAGTGTCATCGGCTGCTGAAGATCAGAGAAGGCGATTGATCATTGAATATTAGAGGAAGTCATCGATCATTTAAGAATTCAAAACTTGGAAACCACTTAGGGTTTTTCCATCCTCATTGACCGCTAAGGGTCCAATACTTCAACAACCACTAATGGTCTAAACCTTGGCAACCATCAAACATGTATGAACTTCATCGACCACTAAGACATAAAAATTATTCATGACCGCATGCATTAAAAATCAACGACCCATCAAGAGAGAGAAGTCTTGGAGACCTTAGAGAGACCAAAAACTCATCAACCACTAAGAGGGTGAAACCTTAGTGATCACTTAGAATCCAAAACATGTGATTATCACCAATAATATAAAGGATCATCAAGTTACATCACAAGAAATGAGATAAACTCCCAAAACCTAATTAGCAACAATTATATGAGAGAGTAAAACCATTGTTTCCACAAACATACATGCATCAAAATTTCCTTCCCTAAATGAGGATTCATGCACAAGGGATTAGGGTTCATTTAAAAAGAGTTATCCACTCAATATCACCATGTGAACACAAACCCCAGATAAAGGATATTATCTTTCTATTTAACATTTTAGGGTAAGATCATATGCATGCAAGGTATAAGAAAGCAATAATCATGGACAAAGTTATATGATTCGCCTTGGAGACGATCTAGAAACTCCAAAAAGTAAGTTAGATTGAAGAAGAAAGGTAGAAACTCTAGCTTGAGCACTCCTCTCAGCCAAGCTAGTTCCACCTCCAAGAAATAAGCAAAACCTAGGTAGAAAAGGCAAGGAAGAGATGTTCTTCAAGATCTAACTCAAGAACCACCATGGAACACCATGGGTTTGGCTAATAAGAGAAGGAGAAGAGAGTAGGGAAGTAAGGAAAACGTAGGTAAAGAGGGATATGTCACTTACCAAGGCTAAGAAGTAGAGCAAGATTTCACTAAACGACCACAAGAAGGGTAGATCCAACCCTAGATCAACATGCAAGGAATATCAGTCCACCTTCTTCAACCTTGAGATCCTTCTTCACCACCAAGAAAGAGGGGACGAGAAACAAGATCAAACAAGGAATAAGAGAGAAGAGAGAGGAATCTAGGTGTGTAAAGAGGTTATTTTCATGCAAAGAGAGGGGCTTATATAACTTAGGTTTGGAGAGAGGGAAAGAGGGTTAGGTGTCAAACTAAACATGCCAATTGTCCTAGAGATCTTTCCCATGCAAGAACCACACTCATCCACGCAACTAGGGTTACCCCACCAAGAAAAAGCATCAACCAAGGTGATCCCAAAAAGGAAAATGATTGATGAACCAAGATGTTGGCGATCGAAGAGATCAGAAAAGTAAACAGTCGCTAACCCTAGGTGATGTTGGTGACCAAGATGAATGGAGAATCTCATCGACCTCTGACTCTAGGTAGAAAAAGGGAGCATCATCGACCGCAAAAAAACTAAGGCCAAAGGAAAACTTGAAGATCACCGCAAAAACTAGGGCTCATCGGTCAACACACTCTTCAAGATCAACCATCAACTTAGGACATCCATGCAAATCTTAATCTCAATGTGAGATGTCACCATATCAATCCAAGGTGTGAAAAGGTGCCCCAAAGCACAACCATATGAAACATGATGTCAAAACATATGATGGACAAAAATAATGTAACAAACCATAAGAAAAATCCAAGATGTGGGTAAATTAAAATTAATTCCAAAACTAGCACATATATGCATAACTAGCTCATATGGTGTCCAAATTGGACCAAACTTGAAACATAAGCTTATCATATGGTATAAAAGCACATCACAAGGTTTGATTAAGGTTTTAAGAATCGAATTGTGATATGAAAGCATGATCAACCAAAAACCAAGGTCAGGGGTCTTACAACTGTCACTTGCACAATGCACAAACAAGCAACAACAGCTAAGTAGTAGACAAGTTTGCAAAAGTTAAAAAAAAGAATAAAGAATACCAATGGTGAGGGTAGTAGGAAAAGCTAAGATACACTATCTAGCTAGGACAATCACCTCAATCCCTGACAAGGGTGGTAGAAATATTGGTATGCTTTTCAGACACTTGGATATTTTGAATTTATAATGACCTAGTCTAACACACTTACTTAGACTAATCACACTTCACCAACAAGTGCACAGGGTCGTGTAATAGTATAGGGAAAGGGCAATATAAGGGCAATCCATAGGAAGATAGGGGGAACTAGAGCTAAGTTAGCATGAGCTATGTTCCTACAGTGGAGATTAGGTTTTCTTGGGTTTAGTCTTGATTTGGGTTGATTACACTAAGATGCAAGAAATTGAACAAGAATGGAAGTAAGACAAGTAAACCCTATGTTAAGCCTAAATAAGAAATTCTAATTAACAAAGAAGGTAACTAAGTAAGCAAGAGTTAAATACTACACTTAGACTAGAAATTAAGACACTAAAGCAATTAGATATTTAAACTACTACTATCTAGATTAAACAAGAACAAATATGCACTAACTACTCTAGAAAGAATTAACTACAAAGACTAAGCAATTAACTAACAATCCATTAAAGCAATTAACTAACTAGCATGAGCAAGCTAAGAGAGAAAGATGGGTTTTAAGCAAGTTATGGGAAGAGTGGGCCATTTGGGGGGGAGGGGGTCACATGAATCCAAGTTGAGGGGAAATATAACATGCAAATCATATCTTTTCATCATAGATTTCCAAACCAAACAACAAGATAAGTGATATTCAAATTTCCCTAAGCTACTAGTTGGCCATGAGTTGGATGGAGTGTGTGTAGGGAAACTACACCCTTGAACACTTTGTCCAACCTTACGAGGCTCAATTGAACTAGGGCTTAGGTGTAATTCTAATAGGACTAAGCAAGCCTATGTTTCTAGGGTAAGTGTTATTAGGGAAATTGAGAGCCAAGGGTAGGAAGGGGGAGTAGAGATGAGGGTGTTTCACCTCTTGTTACTTTACATCTAACCTTTAGAAAACTCTAGGCAATTTCTCTAATCACTCTTAGACTAGACACTTCAATCTCACACCTAGTTGTAGGAGAATAGATTTTTATATGGGAATATTGGGTGCTAGATAGGGATCCACTAGTTGAATCTAGGAGAAATTCCTAAGATAACCACATACAATCCATTTTCCCCTAGAATCTAGGTGCTTTCAAGCATCCAACAATAAGAAATTCATGTTTAGAAGCACAAATCGGAAGCAGAAAATTGGAACCATGATAGAAGCAAGAGACAATCATCATATAATGAAATTATGTTCATTACAAGTTAAATCCCCCAACATGGTAATAAAGTGACATTTAATCCCCTAAACATCTCGCCAAGGGGGATTAGTTACACATGATCAAACAAAATAGCAAAAGATAAAGGAGAAGGAAGAAGATAGCCATAGAAATTTGTGGAAGCTCCTCTCTTATATACCTCCTAGCTATTATATCTCGAGAACCTCTCTCCAAGGTGGGTAGATGGCATGGAAATATGTGGTTTTGTGGTGGAAATCCTAGAAAGCTATGGTTTTGAGGTAGTGTAAGGTGGAAATGGAGTAGGTGATGGATGGGGGTAGGTGAGAGCTCTTGACTACTAAGGGAAGTGGAAATGAATGCTATGATTTCATAGGAATGGATAACCTTCATGATACAACCACCACCCTAGTATATATAGGTGGTGGGGAAGCACTAGGTTAATTGGGGGTATTTGTGGAAATGTACTAGAAAAAGTTGTTAGGGTTGGGTAGTCACCATGGATGTGGTCGATGGACGTCATCCTGATCATGATGGATGAGCACAGGAAAGGTTAACAAGGTTAAAATGACAGGTAAGTGGAGTCTTGGAAGCTTAGTGGCCACGGGCGTAGTGGGCACCACAACTGTTGTGAGTGGAAGGCAGAACTGGCATGGTGAATGATTGTGCGGAGGGAGGTGGCCATCATCATTCTACTGAGATGGTCATTGTGGAAGTTGTGTGCCACAGGCTTGGTGATCACCATGGGTGAGGTGGACATGAAGCAGCACGACCATGGAGGTTGACTTGGGGATTATTGTTGATGCTCCTCTCCATGGTCATGGTGGCTGCCACGAGCATGGTAGCTCTGGAGTTCCACAACCATTTTGATGGCCACACTCGTGGTGTATGCTTGCTATAGCTTGAAATTTTCTTATGAGTTAAGCAATTTGGTCACGGCCGTGGCAAGATACCACAACCTATTTTGAGGGCCAACTGTATATTTTTGCTCCTATGTCTTCCATATGGTTGCTCCTTACTTTGGACATATTTTTTCCCACCCATGGGATACTTAGAGATGATCTAGGTCCAATCCCAAGGTGTGGAAAGCCCAAGATCCTCTCCTTCTCTCTCATTCTCATCCAATGCATGTGTAAATGCATAAAAAATACACAAAAAGAAGACATAAGTTTTTTTGATATGAAATCACATATTAGGGAAATAACTTGCTTTCTAACGATTTCTAGATGTGATAAGATGCAAAAAGACAAGATGGAGCCCTAAAATAGGGCTGCATTAGGTGGCTGTGAAAATGGTAAATTTCTTAGTTTCACAATGCATGTCCATGTTCATTTTTTCCTGGATTGTTAAGTTTTATTGATTAGTCAGTTTTGATGACGAGTAGTTGGAGCTGGGTGAGCTAACAATGGAGAGCAAGTTCACACCTCAGGGAACCCATGCTAATAAAGTTTCTCTAGGGACGGAAGAGCACCATGGATGATTTAGGCCTGATGGAGCTGGGTTTGGGCTAAAATCTTTTCTTGGATGATCCCAGCAAAAGCACAAAAGTGCCAAGAAAGGGGGATGGACCAGAAGGATATGTAGAGATTTATGGTTGTAGTCTGAGAGGAGTTTAAGGCTTCCCAGGCGACACAAGCTCCTCCAAAAGTTACAGATCTTGTACAACATCACACTCTTAAGGAGGATATTGGGAGTATTATTTTGGACCCGCATGGCACGACCATGGTAAGATTCAATTTAAGTCAATGTATTTGTTATGTTTATATGTTGTGATAAATTAATTCCTCAAGTCAATATATATGCATGTCAATTTCAATGGTGTGTTTCATAAAGTTGTAGGTGGTCAGAAAATGTCGTCTAGCTATCGATTACCCATCATACAACATTGTGGCAGATGTTGAGATCTATCCACATGCTCATACGGTGTTCTTCATCCTACCGACCATTTTCATGTGTTTGTCATATGTGTCGTTATGACATGGAAAGAATAATGACTCCTATACAAGCACCCAGATGACACCAAAGTCAAATAGGTAGAAGGTAGATTTACTGGGTGGCCCAAATAGATTGTTGTAGTTCTTGAGGTATGATAAATGTATATTGATTTTATATATATATATATAATCAAAAGCTTTTATGAGAATGCATGCATGCATACCACAATAGCTAATAAGCTACTTAGGGTTCTAAAGCCTCCACCCCTACATTTTGTTCCACAGGAGCTGTTTCACTCCTTGGGCTCTAACAACAAGGTGTTGACACTATGGTTAGCCAATACAGATACATCAAAATATCATGGTGATCAACCTTCACGAGGATGTTATAGCTATAGATCACGACACTATTATAGAGTTGACAAATGATTTTGAGCTATTTATGTATCAACATCTGAACACATGACTGATAGAAATTTGGCTATGATGAGTCAGAATACCTTGTTATATGTTAAAATACATGTTCTATTATTATTCTATATATATTAAGTGATCATTGCATATATATATATATATATATATATATATATATATATATATATGTGTGTGTGTGTGTGTCTATATATATATATATATATATATATATATATATATATATATATATATCTATGTGTGTGTGTCTATATATATATATATATATATATATATATATGTATATATATATATATGTATATATATATGTGTGTGTGTGTGTGTTTAGGCATTTGTATTACATGGGTTCTGAGTTTGGATTCCCATATTTAGCATCAATGGTTAGTGATGTACTTAGAGATCTGAGTGGCGTCAAAGATTATGTCACTACCACGATGAAGTTTTTGGTGCTTACAAGACTGTGACCATAGTTCCCTTCAATGTTGTGTAAGTTTTGGAGTTGTTGTTTATATTTCTAACTTTTGAATATACAATTGTTTTGGAATTTAATTTTTATTTTATTTTCCTTCTATTCACTCAAAAATAGGCATTGGCAATTATTAGTGATTGTTTACTATTTGCCTTCTATTCACTCAGGAATAAGCATTGGCAGTTGTTAGTGATCGTTCCTGAGATCTATATTGTGTATTTTCTTGATCCTTCAAGTATAAAACTAACATCAATTTATGGACACCCAATTAAATTGGTGATTCAAGCATAAGTATAGTTTTTCCATGCTCAACATATTTTTTAATGTTTTCACCATATGACAATTTATAATGCAACATATATATTATTTTAACTTATAGGGGTATGAAAGCATTCCTTAACGGTGGAGGGAAAGTAGATTGAAAAAATAAATTACTATCTTGGATAAGTGTTAATGTATATAGTCTTCTCACTCCAATATATATATATATATATATATATATTACCAACTATACTTAATTACATTAATTAATGTAATTGTAAATCTATAGTGCCATGTACATGAAAATGGTTGGGCATGTAGATATTACGTGATATTGTACATGGACGACATTGTTAGGCATGCATTACCAAATATCAAATGCATAAAGAAGGTATTGTTATCAGTCTTGGATCATAATTAATTAAGTAGTCTCATTTGAAAATACAAACACTCAAGTTTATCTCATTATCTTTGTAAATTTTGACACTACCAAAGCCTATACATTGGAGTGGTTGAATGAGCTATCATGCATGTGGAGTTGTTAGCTAATTGGGATACTTGATTTATATTTTTATTTAAACTTTCATGTCAATATTTTTGTCTTATAAATTACATGTGGACTTAAGCTCTATGACATTTGATGTGTATATGTTTTAATGTGTATGTATGTGTGTATGAATTGAATGTGAATTACACTAGGAGGATTGGATTTGAGTCCATTTTTTTATGTGTATTTCTGCATATGTATGAAATTGATGTGGATGAGAACTGAATCAATTGAGCTATGAGTTCTCGTATTTGTGCATGTATGAAATTAATGTGGATGATAATTGAATCAGTTGGGTTGTGAATTCTTGTATTTGTGCATATATGAATATTGATGTGGATGAGAATCGAATCAATTGAGTTGAGAAGTGAAAATGGATAGAATGTTTATTGTAAATATGTATTTCTTCTTGCAGGTTTGTTGGCTTGTTTTTAAGCGATGATCTTGCAGAGCTTGTTGTTCTTAATGAATTGTAGGATCTAAAAATACTTACAGCCATACAACAGGTCTAAAGACCAGCTATATAAAACCAAATTTATATAACTACTTCATCGGTTACTTGAGAATAATGACAAAAAATTCCTTAATTTTTACTATTTATTTACTGATAAAATCAACAACGTACTATGAATCGTCAGTTTTTCCTTAAGAAACTGACTATATTTTACCAATTCCTTGTATGTTCTCATTCCTTAACCGATGAGGAACACTCAAGGGAAATAATTTTTTTGTGCACACTACGTGTTATTTTTTCAATTGGCTGTAAAATGAAATCGACGACAAATGTGTATGTCCCAGTTTCTTTTTTCCAAAATAACCTATGACGTACATCCTAAAATTTAGCTTCACCTTCTTAGTCATCGATTTATAACTGACGACATATGCTAAAAATAACCGATGAGATATCCCTTTTTTTGTACTAATACGGATACTTTAAAGAGGGCCCTAACTAACCAACCTCCGTAACCGATGATACTAAGGTCAAAAATTAGTTGAGTATCCGGATCTAGAAAAAAGTGTTCATACAAATAAAGATGATTTGGAGATTGAAACAGTTATCCATGCTTCTCTAGAAAGTACTCTAGCGGATAAAGAAGCACTAGAACATAATACTGAGTGGAAACAACTCCCTATGGGGTTTGAATATGAGCTCTTATACACTAAAGGGAGAAACCTTGTTATCATTAAATCTACTATTTTTTAGGATTAGAAATGACATCACCTATATGAATTGAAATTGAGAAGGAAAACATCAGATACTCTGTTGACGACATTAAAGGACTGAACCCAGTTGAGTGCATGCACAAAATTGTGTTAAGCCCCTATATAGGAGCCAAAGTAGGATGAACCAGAACATGAGAGAGTTTTTCAAGAAAGAATTCATCAAATTGTTCAATGTTGGTATCATATTTGCCATGAGAGACAACAAATGCTGGAGACCAGACCATGAGGTGCACAAAAGGTGGTATGACGTCCGTGAAGGGACAAAATGGTGATTAGATCGCAACCCTAATTTTCATTGGGCAGAGGATGTGTATTGACTATGGAAAACTATATTGAGTAACCATGAAGGACCATTTCACTTTGCCTTTTGTAGATCGATTTTTGGAGTGTCTATCCCACCACTCCTGTGTCTACTATCTTGATGTTTATTTTGGATTCTATTAGGTGAATGGCCAAGAGTAAATGGAATTCACTTAATTATATGGTACATATGCTTTTAGGTGAATGCATTTTGATTTATTTAGTGAAACTACAAGTTTTCAAAGGATTTCTATATTTTCAAATTTCCTCAAAGATATTATGGAGCTTTAATGAACAAATTTTCTACTTATGGAACATCATTTAATAAATTCCTAAGGAATCTTTCTCTTGAACTGGAGTTATGTGAGAAAAATCACTTAGTTGTCAATTGGGAAAAGTTTCATTTCATGGCACAAGAAGGAATATTGTCGAGACATAAAGTCTCTAAGAGAGGAATAGAAGTTGATTTGAGTGAAGTTGAAGTGATATCAAAACTATGACCACCAAATTATTAATTGGGGTGAGAAGGTTCTTGGAACATGCATGGTTTTATAGATTATTTATCAAAGAATTCCCAAAGATTTCCAAGCCCATGTTGACCTTAATTGTGAAGGATGTTGTCTTTGATTTTGATGAGAAGTTTTTAAAAGTATTTAACACTCTAAAGAATGTTCTCATGATTGCACCTTTAACATGTGTGTAGCTATAAGAAAAAACTAAAATGTGTGTAGCTATAAGGAAAAAACTAAAATGTGGCATGATTCACACTTAAAAATAGAAGATGTTGAGAGGAATAAAATTCCTCCTATGTAATTCTTCCATTAGGTTTTCCCCTAAAAAATTGTGATTGATATGGTCTAGGCTATTCATTGTCACAAATATTTATACATCTGGAATGTTGAAACTTTGTAGTGAAAACTTCAGTACCTTCCTAGTAAATGTGAATAGATTGAAGAGGTTTAAAGAGGATGAAGCACTTATGAGAATAGTTAATCTACAGTTTGATGAAACCCAGATCCAACCTTAAAGAATAGAGGAAGTCAATCTAATAACTCAAAATCAGTGCACCTTCGGATGCAACCCAAGATCTCTTAACTTCTCCACAATTTTACTTTTAGTTTTTTCCTTTTAAATTACCTAGTTCTTTATGTTCATTATACATATATTAGATTTCCCTTTTTCATACAATCTTGCTTTTAGGCAATTTTTAACTTTTTGATGTCAGTGTGCATAAATAAAATGAGACACTGACATCAAAATTTATGTGATGGATGATAGGATGAACCAATGATTTGAATCACATTCACCAAGGAAAGATCTCAGGGACCAATGAGATCAGCAAGAATGTCTTCATTGGTTTGCTCAAGAAGAACATTCATTGAGACACAAAGAGACAAACTTACATCGACCCTTGAAGAACAAATTATCATTGGTTGATAAAGTATAGTTTCCCATAAGTACACTAGACTCAAGAAAATCATTATATGTCACCCTTGGACTTCCATCTGTGGGATCCCCAACTTCCACCATTAGATACCTAATGAAGACTTTCTATCGACACTAATATATTCATTTTCATCAGAATGTGATGACCAGAATGACAATGTGAAGTTGTTGGTTAAGGAAATACTTATCGCTCAAGAAGACCCTAGGTTTTTATTAGAAGACAAAGCCAATATTTCATCAGAGGAGAGTCATCACTCTTTCTTTAGTGCTTAGTCACAAAAGAGGTTATTGGGTCGCACATATACTTATGGACCTGAGTATAAAAACATATAGTTGTACCCCATGTTAATTATTTTGTAACCCAAGGTTTCTAAAAGTAGATCAAAACCCTAAACTCTACCCATATACTATAATCTAGATTCCACTCAAATCATATACCTATTGTCTTAAAAAGACACGGTGTGTCAATGGATGTTCTGGGCTGATGTATATTCTGCTCATAACTTACGGCGTGTAGGTCTGTTTACATGCCGTAAAAAGTGATATTTGCATAGTTTCAAACCCCAAAACATGTAGATACTTGAGGAGTGATCCAATAAGTGATAATATGATATATTCCTCATCATTTCATTGCAAAATGTAGTACCTACAATCCAAACCATGAGACAAGTAAGAATAGCTAAAAATATAGAATCTAGCATGAATGAGAGTGATAATTGAGTCAAAACAACATGGATATGCAACCAAACATGATCCAAAATATAATATGATTTGTAAACATCACCTACTCTGATCAAACTTGATCTTAGAAGCATCATCGATGGAGCGTCATTGACCCCTCATTAGTGGAAAATTTTGTAACTCTTGTTGTCCTAACTGTAGAGAACCAATGTACATGTATCATGCTTATATCCTCCATAAAAACATTCATCAAAGTGAAAATAAGAACTAGGGGTTCATAGAAAAAATATCGACAATGATTTCCTTCATCACCACCAGAGCAACAATCAATGAGCCATTGTGCACGTAAGTAAGGAGAGGGGATCATTGTTGATTGTGATAGCTTATTGATGCTCATCCATTTCTCTCATGCCACAATGTAAGGATATATTCATGGTCTCCCTACTTTCTAATCTTATCAAAAAATTTCCTCCATCTCTTTTATTCGTTTCATTTTATATTTTCACCAGCCTCCGTTAAACCCTAGTTTTTCATCAATATATCATTAGATAGTTTTTCCATAGGTGAGAGGTTATCTTTATTTTTCTCTTGGTATACCCCTTCACTAACCATCCAATGAGGACTCCATTTCTAGTCACTCACAACAATGACTTCTTTTCAATCACTATCTAAGTTTTCATTAACTTGTAGATTTCCATGGATGTGAAACCCTCCTCTCGAAGGTTGTTCTTCACCAAAAGGAGTCTTCATTGGTTGGTAGCTCATGTTGGTGAACCTATGCAATTTTCACAAGTCACTCAACTCTATATTTCATTATTGAATCCCTCATTATCAGTATTATATTGTTGTTGTTCTCATAGAACATTTATTTAATCAACCTCATGTCAACTGACAAAACTTTCATCGGTTGACAGTCTTCGCATCAATTGCTAGAACAATGAGAATCTTATAGCCCATCTATTTTTTAGAATTGTTCAACCTCTGATGATTTCCCATTGGTTGAGAATCTCAAGTGTATACATTATATAGAGATTATCTATCTCTTATCAAAAGAATGATTTCATGGGTAACTAATTTCTTCAATATAACAATTTGTAGACTAACTTATTTCTTCAATATTCTAAGTCACAACATGTCTTGTTATAAAGAAAGTGGGGCCATACCTAGGTGAAGATCTAGGAAAGACTAGAAAATATACTCTAGTAACTTAAAGATTATACAAGAAATCCTAAAAAGGAATATTTTGAGATGCAATTTTCAAGTCATAACATGTAGAGAACCTTGGCCCCTAATCTAATAGAATCAGACTACGAAAGAGAGGCCACTCCCACCTCATATGAATATGTACCATCTGAAGAGGAGGGAATGAAGAAATAGAGAAAGGTCATTGATACACCTCCCTAAATTCCAACATAGAATAAGATGAGGGAAAGGTGAAAGGCAGAGGTGCATGCAAAACATAAGGAAGTTGAACTGCCATGAAAAACATCAGAACTGGTTGGATGATAGATAAACACTAATATGGTTGTAGAGGAACCACATGTGGTGGTGGTCATCAAAGGACAACAGTCAAATACAAAGTGAATAAGGAAAAGATATAATGTATTCATCTCCAAGGATAAAGAGCACCAAGAAAATTATGATTTGATGATGTAAAATATGATATTCAAAGCAACAAGATATGGGTGTGAGGAATTCCTATAGAAACTAGGAGCATGCAATTGGGTGAAAAATTTGCTAAGACAAATCAAACTATCCATAACATGTTTCTATTCTAAAATGTCCTACCCTGGACTGACCCTAGCATTAGTGTCCTCATTGGTGAACCTTGCTATCGAGGTAGAAGATGTAGAATGAGTTGGGTGACCCTACAAGATGGTAGTAATATTGTTCAACAAAGAAGATATTCTGACTATAGTATGTTTAATAAGATTTTATTTGAATTGGATGAACATGTTTCTACCTCCAAAATGAAAATTCTAACAGAGAAGTCGGGGGGTCAACATGATAAAATGTGGGAAAAGTTGACTGGTGAAGAAAAGCACACACCCAAGCAATCAAGGAATCCTAGATGCACTCCAAAATCATGTGGGTCATTCACAATATAGTTTCGTGGCCAATGTTTACATGATTAGACATAGGAAACTTGATAGGAAAGATGTGCACATCCTATGGAGCATCATGGAGAAGAAATGGGTCAATATCATATGTCTATTAATAGATAAATCATTTGTCCCAATCTACCTAGACGGTTTAAAATAATTTTGCATGGAAGGGGGCTAATAACTAGATAGGTCTCCTTCTAGGCCATACTCATGTCCTTCACAAATTCACCTAGAGTAAGGGAGATAGATTCCTGGACCTCAATTACTTTCTTCCGTAATGACTATCTCTAAGAAGGTTGGAAAAGATTAGTACAAATTGAAGAATATGAATGACCTACTAGCCCTCCCAGAGATGGTCAATTATGATAGGAACAAAATTCTTTTTCTTTTTGATTAAAATAGAAAAGATGAAATCTAGGGCAACAATGTGACAAGACAGTGTGTGTTCCTCACCATCAAAGACGTTGTTGAAGCACACATATGGAACCACAGACAAAGTGTATATCAATGCTTTGTGTGCACTCATGCACCAATTCTTAGTGTCCTAGTGTCAATCGATACTCAAGAAGTGGGTCATCCATCGATGATCAGTCTCATGGACATCAAAGAAGGATGGTTTACAACCAACTACCAATGATGTTAGTATATCCTCTACAAAAAAACTACATGTATTGTCAATCAATTCCTAGTATGTGGTTCCACAGTAATGCTTGGTCTACCATGAGCCATCAATGGATTATTTTTGCACTCAACCAACAAAGGAGAATGATGAATCCAACTGATGGTTGGCCTACAGTAATCCACCGATGGAAGTATTATGACTTAGTGAACACTGATGAAATATGTGAAAAGCTTGCTGCCTCTAGGCTTATTTAAATGTGTGCCCAAGGCATGTTTCTTAAGATATGAAGCACGAGTAAAGGATCCTAGAGCTCAGGTGCCTATTGTGCAAGAATTTCCATATAAATAGAGGTCTATAGACTTCAAAGTGGTATTTCCTCCATTGTGACCAAGTGATTCCCATGTCCAAATCTGTCTTAACTATGCACCAATAGCCAAGGATGAGAGTCCAAACCTTATTGGTACCCACTTCCATGGGCGTCTACTTCTATCATAGAGAGGAGAAGGACTACCATATCTATTTCCATAACCATATGAATTAAGAGGAGGTTTTTATCTGATGTCTACTACCCCTATGGATACTAATTTTTGGTGTTTCCTCTTACTTCCCCACATTGTTCATCTCCCCTCCATTTTCCTCTTGGGCTATGGTCTCAATTGTTTGTAAATCCTTGTTTTCTCTTACAATCATGAATGGCTAGATCACTTAGCTTGAGTTGGGAGCAGCACTGGGGCCATCAAAAGTATAAGATTTCATATTCTATTGAATATATATACTCTTAGAAATGTTTATATCCTTAGTCTGGTTCATGAATGATTTAATTACATTATTTGATACTATCTTGTGATGTATGTTTTCTAATCCCTTGAAAGTGTAGTATTAGATGTGGAGATAAGGAATAGTGTGAATTCATGAAAGTACTGGATCACTAGATCTAACAATCATATGTTTCTTCATTTGATTGTTTGTTTGTTATCCCATGGGAGAGACATGCCTATAAATTAGATCTAACCTGATCTCAAGAGAGGAAGGAGTAGACAGTAATGATGGTTTCTTATAAACTATACTAAACGTGAGCCTAATATAATTTAGTTACATAATATCTTTCATTATTCTAGAAACATGTAAAATTTATACACAATTAGCTAATTGTAATTCAATGATGAAATATTAAGTGAAAACTACATATGTGATTGTAGAAACTAAAATGCATAGCACCCACGCTCCATCCCTAACTCAGAAATTTTCTTGAACCTAGAGAAAAAACTAAACTTGATATGTAGGCGATAACCCATCCTAGATATACCACAAACCATGGTTGCTACCAAATTAGTGAAGGGTGATTCTCCTACAAAAAACATCAAGCTATCATGAAATGCAATTTCAATTTAATCATAGTTATGATGATAAAATGCTAAAAATAAAAATATAGATAAAATTTAAAGAGGATAACAATTGGACTGCCTTTTGGCAAGCACCATAGTTTATTTCCTTGGCTCGACAACAAAATTTGAGTTCTCCCATTGATTATGTGAAGTAACAACAAGTGGGCAGTCTGCATTCTTGTAGACTATTGTAACATGTTTCATTAAATGCTAGATATTAACAATGAATTTGTCTGACTTTTTACTCCACACAATGTTAGAACTATGAAAGTGGATGTTCTTTACAATGTACGGCCTAAACTAATGAGTGAAAATATTTCCTACAAATAGCTAGAGATGAAAATTTTGAACTACGACTTGATCCTCAACATGTAAGTACTTCATCTTAAAGTGTTTGTCATACCACAACTTTGTCCTCTCCTTATAGATCTATGTAGTCTCATATACGACCAATCTAAGATCTTACAGTTGCAATAGAATGTTCTCTCATGTTTCCTTTATATATAAAAAATGAGTTGATTTGTTTCCATGATTTTCATATATAAATATGAACAATGTGGTGTTGAGGGGAGTATTTAAGATCACCATGTAGTGCCAAAGAGTATAATTGAGTTTTTTTACTATTCCTTTCAATTATAACTGGATATATTATCTAAGAAGGCATTGAATTGTCTATTAGAAAACTCCATCTATCTACTCATTTGTGGGTGATATGAAGTGTCAATCCTACGCTTAACACAATACATTTGAGCCTCCATATGAAATGATAGTGTGGGGGGTTCTAAAGTGTGGGAACTTAATCTCTTTGAAATGTTTGATGATTGACTTTGAGTCACTAGAGACCATGGTGATTGATCTGACCCACTTAGATATGTAGTCTAAAGTTACTAGGATATAAGAAAAGTAAAAGGAGGAGGGAAAGAATGCATATAGTCCACCCCATACATCAAGATATCAAATTCTTACTATATCTGCAAAGGCATTACATCACTCTTGGATATGTTTCCTATCCTTTAGCACTAATTACATGGTAATATGAAATTATGGGAAATGTTGAAGAATTTGGGCAATAACAAACTATATTATAGAACATTAATTGTGGTCTTTTTGAATGTAATATGGCCTTTAGTAGGGTCTGAGTGACACTTCTCTAAGATAAGAGGAAGCTCCTTCTCAGGAATGCAATGATAAAAAAAGGTGGTCTGTGTAGAGGTAGAAGAATTATGACTCATATAAATAGTGGTGTTTGATATCATTCATGAAATATTTCTTGGCATTCGTGGTGCACCTAGGAAAAGGACAACAACTCTGAGATAATTGACAAAGTCTACAATGTAGGAGTGGATTTAGAGACTTCCATCAATTAATCATATGGAAGTGATTCATTGAAACATTTGTGTCATGTATGTGCATGCTTCTCAAGTGATTGTTAACTACATTCTCAAATTTCATTTTCCCCATATTTTAAGGTCAAATTCTTTTAGAAGAATAATCCACCTACTTGGTTTGGGTTTCATGTCCTTGTTTGTTATTGTGTAATTTATATCTGAACAATTGATATAGAAAATGAGAACCGAGTCCAAGAGATAAGACTTGAACTTATTAAAGGAATAAAACATGGTTATAAGCCCCTTTCTCATAGTGGCATAATATCTAAATATTCACTGAACGCATGGAGGCATAATAGATCACATGATGTTTCTTGTCAACGTGCTTTCCTTGAATGACTCCCACTACGTAATCATCGGCATGAGACACAATCTCAAATGGAAGAGATTAACCAGGTGCAAAAAATTATAGGAGTGTAAGTGAGAGCTGAATTCCAATCATTGATGCTCTTTGTACATTTTTTCACCAATATGGAGTTTAACATCTTCATAAGGACATTTGATTGCGGCTTTGCAATTTTGAAGAAGTTACAATTGAATTTTCCATAAAACCTTGGATGGCCTAGCAAGGTCCTAACTTTTTATGGTATATGTAGGTGCAATTTATTCAATGAATTTATTTTTATTGTATCCACTTTAATACCTATACTACTAACCATGTGCTCCAACATGTGCCTTCGTTCACAATGAAGTGGCATTTTTTTCAATGAGCACTAGATATGCTTCCTCACATCTTTTAAGAACTAGAGACAAGTGATGTAAGCTTGTCTCAAAAGAGTCCATGTATATGATGAAGTCACCCACGAAGACCTTCATAATTATCTAAATTGAACTAGAGAAGAAGAATACCTTGCAGGACTAAAAAGTTACTAATGCATTGCACAACCTAAAAGGCATTTGTGAGAATGTGTAAGTTCCTAATGGGAAAATAAAGGTTGTCTTATGTTGATCATCTACATGTATTGGGATCTAATCGAAGTATGAATATTCATCTAGGTAGTAGAAATGCTCATGGTGTTTTCTCTAAAACAAATCTGAAGTATGAATATCTGTCTAGGTAGTAGAAATGCTCATGGTGTTCTCTCTAAAACAAAGTCCAAGAAAACTAGAGGGAAATGATCCTTGTGTGTCACCTTATTCAGCTTCCTATAGTCAATGCACATTGTCTAACCTATGACTATGCACATGGGTATTATCTCATTCTTTTCATTCATAACTATTATGGTTCCTACCTTCTTAGGAATAACTTGTACATGACCCATCATGGTGAGTTGTAGATAGGATAGATGACCCCTAAAACCTACAAATTATGACCTCAAGGCAAATTACTTCCTTCATGTTCAATTTCAATAAACTTTGACGGTCTATAGAAGGTTTATAATCATCTATCATAGGAATCTAGTGCATGTACACTACTTGGCTCAACCTTGTCAAGCCATTCATCTTTTACCCCAAAGCCTTTTGTCCTTTTCTTAGCATTGATAGAAGCTTGTCCTCCTTCTGAACTATCAGGTCATAATTAATCATCACAAAGAAGACTTTCATCTCATCAAGGAACACATATTCCAACCATCCTATAAAGGGTTTCATATTAGGTGTCTTTGTTTCCTTGACTATTTCCTAAAGAATAGACATAGATTTTAAATTTTCAAAAAAACTTACGTGTCCTCTTCAGAAGAATTTAAGTGAGTAAGGAATGACTCGAGTTGGTCAAAAGTGGACTAATAAGAGTGTGAATCATAAAGGATTGTCTCTAGATGATCTTCTAATATGGAGTTCCTTACCTAGGATATGACATGTTTTCCATGCATTGAAGAAAAAATACCTCCTCATGTATACTTGGTCCCTTTAGAATGTCAACTACCATGAATGTGAGTAATTCTTTCCCTAACCTCAAAATCAGAGTTTGTACCTTAACATTGATCAATGATCTAGATATGGGTAAAATGGATAGCCAAAGATGAGAGGACACCTAAGATCCTCCTTAATGTCAATTATGACAAAATAAGAAGGAACTAAGTAAATATTTTCCATTCCAATTGGAACATCCTCTATTATCCCTACTGGAGTGGTTATAGAGGAGTATGCAAGTAGGATAGCCATCCATATGGGAAATAAACATGTAATTCCCAGCCTTATACATAATTTATGGGTTGTGATGAATATTCTAGACCCAAAATTGCACATTCCCTTTTGGCAAGCAGAATCCCAAATGAAGCAAGTCATCCCAAAGGAACCTCAATCTTTTATCTTTTGTGACATTTTGTTCATTCTATAGTTGATGATGTCCTATCAACTAGAACATATCACTCGTATCAATTGTTTATTTTCACATGAGGATTGTCCTAAACTACTCAAACCATGATGATATTCTAGTTGAAGCATTAAGGAATCGAATGTCTTCATCTATATGTTTCATTGTATCCTTAAACTTCATGAACCAGGTGTCAAGCTGGCATGAGCCAATTGACTCTGGTAATAAGGGGGTGTCATTACTCTAGGATGATCAATGTAACACTAATTGGTTGTGTACTTTCTATACCCACTGTGGCATCAATCATTTCATTCCCTATAATGTCATTCACTCTACCTTGTATTAGTGGTCTCGTCTCCCTCCATATGGAATTATAACATAATAAAAATTTGTAAAATCGATGACGGTTGGGTAGGTGTTGCCATGGTATCACCAAATATCCTCCCTAAGCATGTTGCCACAATTTTCAACTGCTTCGGATGCTTAGGATATTTTCTATTTTCCCTAGGAAAACACTATATGGGGGTGAAAGGAGGTTGTAAGTTGTGCCATTTGTGCCTCCATCTATTTATTGTAAGACACTATGTTTTCATTGATAGTTCCTTGTTAGTGAAGAAATTTGTCAACTGTTGTTAACATGTATGAATCTAAAGAAACTTATCAATAGTTGCTAATTGTTATATTGCCCTTGCGCCCCTTGATTTAGATTCAGAATTGGATGTCCTTGATTTTTGGTCATATTCTAGTATCCTGGCATTTTCCTTGGTTGTAGTTACCATGATTCTTGAAGTTCTTCTAGTTATTTTGTTGAAAAATGTATGATGCTAAAAAAAATTGTTGTCATTCCCCTTCTTGAGTTGTTGTGAGTTTTTTGCACTTGCAATATTTCCATACTGAAATCATGGGTGATTCTTATTCAGGCTTGGCTTGTAATACCCTTTTCCTGTAACTCTACAAGTGAAGTTATGATCCTCCATTTTATGGTTGGTACACTAAGGCTATAAGAGGGTCAAATTTTGTCCTATAGGAGGTTGCATCTTAATGTAGAGTAGTTTGTATTTTTGCAAAGCTCACTGACTTGGAGCTACTTTAACTTGTTATGAACCTTGCTCCTGTATTTCATAGTCATTGAAGGATTTCACTAGGCTCTCTTGTTTTAATGAAATAGACTTTATGGATTCAATATCAAAAATTTGTTATGATATGTCTTATACCATTGAAAGTTTAGGTACGATTTTCTATTCATATCTACTCCAATTATAGTGGTTCTTAACCCCATGGCTCATGACAACATGTGTTGTTTTTTAGAAAAGCTTGGGGTAGTATTATTCAACCCACCCTCCTCTTATAGGAATAAATTGAGATCTATGTACAATTCCTACTGAAAAAAAGTAAACTTGGTAGAACTTATATCATTACACATAGGAAAGGGGAGGGGTGACCCACGGGGTGGAGAGGAGGATCTTTATAACTAAGATCTTATTGAGATGTTTTTAGATGATGCTTTGCCAGAGAGTCATACAGGCCTATGAGCTCTCGGTCTTCCTTCATGAGTTGCACATATCCAATTTCATCCAGCTCTTTCTTGATTGAACTTAACCAAGGTTGGAATGTAGGAACTTGATCAGCATGTCCCTCAATAGAATCTATAGCAGTGGTACTATATGATTTGTTAACCACAGACATGTATTGTTCTTCTTTAATTACATGTACTGCTAATTGGATAGATCTAATCTCTACTTCTGCCACTGAGTTAACCCTAATAATTCTAGTGACTCCTCCACACCATTCACCATTCCAGCTAAGGGAAATGGCCACAATCGTGGCTTGGTCACCTTTAACTATTGCATCCATCATCAAAAGCAATCCTTCTTTTGATAAGTTAGGAAAACCAGTGTCCCTTTCTGTATCCCTATATATTCCCTTCTTTTTTTGTTTGCAACCCTCAACAATAGTATGATAAATATAGTTTATCTAGTTGAGCTATCTTCTAGTGTTGACATTGATATTCTCAAACACAATCGTATTCCTAGATTTTCATATAATACAATAGGTAATAGAAAATTTAGCCTTGTGCTCTTCACTAGCCTACATGTTGCGTTGGGCAATGGAAAGCCAGAGTATACTTAGTTGATGTCACACATATGTGGCATGTGGGCACTTCTTCAAAGCATGTAGAGTGTCTTCCTCCTCACTATTGCACCTATGATAGATCCCAATATCCCTAAAGGTTTGTTGCTTTCTCCTAATGTTAATCATGATGGCTTCATGGGCTTCTAACCACATGAATATTTTGAACTTTCTTGGAGTCCTCGATTTCCAAACATATGACCATGGGCCCTCCATATGTACCACTTCCTCTTCATGAATGATTTCATAAGCATCCAGGCTATGTACCAGTCCCTCAGATCATGCTTCCATCTCCAAGTGTTTGTTGCATTGGTTGTTTGTGGGACATGCAAATTCAAGATATGTTCCACATGAATACTATAGACTTCTTTTGTTATTAAAGCTCTATTAGGATATAAGAAATTACTTTTTATCACCATCCATCCTCTATAGAATATTTCAATGAGTAGTTGATGAGGGCATTGAAAAAGAAGTTCTTCGTATCTTTTGTAAGTTTTAACAAATGACTTGCATGGGACCATTACAAACTATGTAATATGCCACTAAAATGGCATGTGAAGGAACATGGGTAGAATTTTCAAAAAAAATGTAGAGAAATCCTTCCTAGGGGTTATTTTCTCCCCTTCTAAGGGTTATACCAACTTATGGCTCTGTTAGAAAAAAAATAGTTGAATAGATGCAATTTGATAGCAAATTTTGAAATCTTTGGTTGTTTTCTCATGGAACACATGTTGGAAAATCTTTGCAAGTGGCCCTGACAGTCTTTTCATGTACAGCCTACATAGGAGTTGCCATGAATCATCTGCACCTATTTTGTCCTTATTTCAAACTATGATGACATGATGATCGGTAGAAGCACATGGTGGTGTACATTGGTGGCTTTTAAGATAGATATATCCCAACTATTATTTTTCCGCATAACCTCTAGAGCTATTTCTTGGGCTGTCCAAATTTCCTTTTGTAGTACTTTTGTTTCTAGAAAAATATTATTCCTTTGTGTATTAAGATTGAGGTTCAACCTACATTAAATCTAGTCTCATTCATTTATTATTGATTGTCACATTCCCTCTCATGGAATATTCTATCTTTCTTTGGATCAAAACTTGATGCTAGGTCTCCATTTAAGGATCATTCCTAGCACCCTATACAAGACACTCAACTACAACTATATAGACAAAATAGATAGTATATTCAAAAAGATAGGCAATATTATCAATTAAAGAAGGAAAACCCTAAATTATTGTTAATTGTATTGGAATCAATTAGCTAATTCAGTTGTCTTAGAAAACAACACCAACATTTTATGTGGATATATGTGTACCCTTAGATCCAATAATATATGAAATACTAGCTTTGCCTAAAACAATTAGTAAGACAACACCCAAAAGTGGATGGGTTTTGTTAATAATATAGTGAAGGATCATATTCTAGAGGATATTTTTTAAGGAAGTTGCTAATTTTATTTATCTTGAGTCATGAATTAAGAAAAGGTTATGTGTTGATTAAACTAATTTCAAAGGAAGTAAATATCTTAAGAAATAGAAGTTTGATTAATAATGTAAAGAACTGGGGTGGAATCGGGTTTCACCACCAGTCCCCAAATTCGATCACTAATATCACATCTATTCTCATGTTGATATTAGATTGGGCTAAGAAATTCCCAATCCTTGTGTCTCAAGGAAATTGGAAGGATGGATGTCATCGCAGACTCACTGTCATGTTACATATGCATCATGATCCATTGCCCTAAAGTTCTCTTCTAGCGGTCAAATGAAATTAGTTGATATTCTAATCCCAATTTTTGAAGTTCGCTAGGGATAGAATTATAAAAACCATGCAAAATGGAACTTCAATACATGTAACATGTAATAAATGATGAATGTAAAAATTTATTTCTCCATACAAGAAGAAAATAATGAGACAAGATCACAAAGTACATGTAGCAGGGATAATGCCCTCACTACAATGAATTGACTACTCACTCCTCACAAAAAGATCAAAAAAAACAAACGAGGAATAAGATGAAATCATCGAGTAAGAGAGAGGAAATGCAGTCATGGTCTCTGACATGTTGTCACCTTCTTTGTTATTCTTCCTTGGCTTGAACCCAGAATATGAGTAGTAGTAAGTATATGAGTACAATGGTGGATAATGGATGGGACTAATGTTAGTGATGGAAAATGACATATTTCAAAGGAAGGAGAAGATATGTTGTTTATAATGTAAAGTATTGAGTATTGTTCCTCTCCCATGATTAGGATGTAGAGACTTGATGGAGTCTTTATTAGAGATGGTCCTTCTTAAAGTCATAACTATATAGTATAGAAACCTCTCAACATGGTTTAACTCTATTGTCTTACATGGAGGCTATGTCTTCCATTTATAGCCCTGACTCTAGAGTTTGGAATACCACATGGGATATCTAATGTCATGTGGAAGGAGGACCATCATACATGCATGCTGTTTTGGGTTCTTATTCTATGGATAATGACCAATATATCGACATGTCTTGATATCCATAGGTTGAAGGTATGTATTCCTTGATGGATTATTGGGGATGAGAGACATTTATGACTAATGGCTTCTTGGTACCTTGATAGCTCACTATTGATAGGAACCAAGGGGCATGTAGAGGTGTTAACATGTGCGTGCTTTAATGGACTCTTGTGAATCATGTGGACCTTGATAGGTATGGAGAAGCTCACCTTTATGGCTAGATAATCATCTATCAAGGAGGGAACCTCTGTAGGAGTCTCATCAAAATGCGGTCGACAGCATGTTGTATGACTTGATGGGTTGTTGTGAGAATCAAGGATGGTGTTTGGAATAAATCTCAAAAGGTTAAGGACACGAAAGGTTTATGGTGGATGTGATTAGCATGACTTGATGACTTTCCATGTCAGAGGTCATCGATATAATGGTGTTGTGCATTTATTTGAAGTACAGAGTAGATGCTCAATGGCATCTTCAATCAACTAGAAAGGCTTCAACGAATGTAGTCCTTGGTTGAAACCTTTATTCCTAAACATTGATGTGTAGGAGAGAGAGATTCAATGGATTATGGGTGAATAGAATAAGGTATCATGATTGACTTTAATGAATGGTCCTTGATAGTCCAAAGATGGACTTGTGTTATTCCTTCAATAAAAACTATTTCTTTAATAAATCATAAGAAACTAAGATAGTATAAATACAAAATGAACTTATCTAAGAGATAAAATTCCTCAATGATATGAAAATCTAATCTAAATGTGACTAAATCGGGATTAATATTCTTTCATCAAATAAACATGAACATAAAGGTACCTCATCTTTGTGTAACACATACTATGAAACTATCACCAAAATAATTACTTTCAACCCATGATATTGTCTCACCTTCGCGTCATGCTGTTATGCATACCACTTAAAGTGGTCATTCTATCCAAATTCCTGATAATACTAAATACCTCTATACATGTCTTTGTTCTCATTTTCAATTCCCATGAGAATTTCCTCACCACCATTCCCGATATCAAGCATGTCTAAGAACTTTGTGAGAGTTAAGAGAACCATATAGACAAGTATGCATATGATCTAGTGATCTAGTGCATCACAGGGATGTAAATATGATACATTCACTCTACCCCTAGGTTTAAAGTGAATAGTAGGGGTGTGCAAGGATTATGTGAATCTCTTTTTTATTTGGCTTGAGGTTGCATTCTAATTTTGTTATCTTTTTCCTTGAATGAAGTACAAGCTATAATTATTGTACATATCAGAATATTTTCTTGGTTTTGATGGTACATCCCTATATTAAAGAGATGGTTATGGAAGAATGTGATGGAGTAGGAACAGGGTTTTTCACCCTAACTTAGGGTTTGGTACAAATTTGTGGGTTTTTTTCCTTTTTGGTGGATGTAGGGTAAGAAGATGGACGAAGGAGTGTAGAAGAGGTTCAGAATAAATTGTAACTTGATTTCCAATGTTATGTGTTGAGTTTCTCTCCTAATCTCACAACAATCATATAATAACATGATAGGGGTACAATGAGTGCTTCCATGCAATTGGCTAACTAGTCAGTATGAATATTGATGTGTTTGACACATTTTAGTTCCTCTAACACTTGTTGTATTGTTTAAGGAAATAGGATTTTTGGGTTAATAAGGCATAAAGCATGATTTCTAGTCATTGGTTAGTTTTAAAAATTGGTCATGTTAGGTGTTTCTTCAAATAAGGAGATTTAAATGATGAAAACATGCATAGCTGGAAAAAAGAATTTGAAACTAAATTGGCTAGATAATGTATTCGATTATATTCAAGAATGTAAAGTTTTGAAGAAAACAGATTAGTTATACAATGCAATAATGCAATGATGGGATCTTAAGTCAAAATTGTATAGGTATGTGTGTAGAAAGTAGAATACTCCCTCCTCCCTTAACTTAGAATTTTACTCATCCACAAGCAAAAAATAAAGTTGAGATGGAGGTGAAAACCCCACAGTAGCCAGGCCACAACCTATGGTTGCTATGTGATCAACGAACGGTCATTCTCCAACAAAAATTAGAGCTAAAGATCTTATCATGAAAAGAGCTATCAGGTTAACTAGATTGATACTGTAAAATGGTGAAACATCAAATCTATGGGATTAAGAGAGGGATTCTCTCCCCCTCTCACATGCCTGTGAAAGAGAAGTCAAATGTTCGGGAGGGTAGTAAACTAAGGCGGCAGTTGGGATCCGAACCCAAGTCCCTTTGTTAGGGGACACCATGCTTGACCACTTGAGCCACTCCTTGTCGACTTGAAACAATAAATCTAGAAATTGGTTAAATAGAATAACGATATGGTTGCCTCCCAACAAGTGTCTTGTTTTATGTTGTTGCCCCGACACCTGAATTTTAGCCCTTTGATTGTTAAGGTGTAGTAAGGAAAAGTGGGTGGTATGCATTCATGTTAACCTTTTTCATATATGTCTTTAATCATTGTTCATTGATTGTGTCTAACTTTTCCTCTAGACAGTGACAACACCTTGAGGTTAGATGTGCTTCATGATGTATGGTCAATACCATGGTGGAATTTGATATGATGGAGTTTAATGGATCTTTATTGTGAATTCAAAATCTACAAAAAAAACACATGTACACATGTATTGGGTGCTCAGTGTGCACTTCAAGATTCAAAGTTTCATTGAATCACCAGATCAATGACTTTTGCATGATACTACTTTGAAGTTGATACATACAAACACAAATTTGTTGGATCCCATTGGAATTTTTCTCTACAAAATTTTGGAAAATGCTAGGATACAATTAGGTGGTATTTGATTTAGCAATAACATATGTGATATTTTATATGGTGCACATTTTTGAAACTTTTGGTTGGCTTTATCCATTGCAATTTCATAATACAGCTGAGGCGGTTTAAGTATTTGGGATGATGCAGTATATATATTTGGTATTATCAAAACATGGTGTGATAGATTGGCACATGCATGGATGGTAGATTTTTTTTAAATGTGTACTAGTGGATAAGACAATGTTTTTATGGGAAATGAGTGGGTGTGCAACAAAGTGAGCATTTCTCAACCAAGTTAAAAGATGGAATTTGTGTTTTAAAGGTTATATAATGAAGAAGCTAGGGTCATGTATTAGAATTATATTCACGCACAGCTTATTCTAAGGTTTTGTTTTCATTTTTGGAAGTTTAATCCATACTTCACATTTGTAGGCAATTTAAGCAATGTGATCCAAAATAGGGTGGCTACAATGCCCGTTTCAAGATGAGGTGTGCTAATAAACTACAAACACATTGAGGAATTTTATTTGTTTACATGTTGTTATTTAAATCACAGAAAAGATTCAAATTATACTCCAAGAATTGCTAATGAACTTATTATTATGAGAAATATCAAATTGGATTAGAAGAGAAGATTTTCTCCCCCTTCCCCCAAACCGTAGTGGAGGTCGAACGCCCAGAGGGTGGTAAATTATAAGGCAACAGTTGTGAATTGAACCTGGGTCCCTTCAAGAGGGGATGTCATGCTTGACCACTTGAACCACTCCTTGTCTATAAGAAATATCAAATTGCCAAACAAATTCACAAGTGGATATAGGGATAATACATTTTTTTGAGACACATTTACCATACCAAGTGAAATCTGTGCAAGTCAATTTTCAAAAAGAGTAAAAATGAATAATATATTTAGAGAACTATCTATAGTCAATTGGATGGTTGTTTGGATTTTAGAAAAGGAATCTAAGAATTTGATCATAGCTTAAAGTTTGGATACAATATCACATACAATAAGGAAATGGGTAAGAATTTGTAAAGTACAAATGATATGTTAGTGTTGTCAAACTTGTTGTCTTTAATCAGTCAATGGCCCAACCTTCCAAACAGACTTAAAGAGTTTAGTAATAATGTTATATTGATATCTTATTGTAATTGCCACTAGATGGCTCAGGCCTAGTCAGGAACTTGAAAGGACTCTAGTAAATAAATCTAAATACATGACTATGGCTTCTCGAACAAGACCTAATCTTTTAAAAATTTCCAATAATGTTAGCTTGAGAAACATCATTTCTAATATAGGTTGGGAAACGACCCAACCATCATAATGGGAGGATTGTGGTAATATGAATTCAACATAAGATACATTTGGATAACTAAAAACCAATCCTCCCTTCACAAAAGGACTTGAAAACATGGATGAAATGGTTCTTGTATTGACCTTAGTTGTGCTTTATTTGTAATTTTAGGGTGATTTAATCATAATTTAGTGTCCTTTTTTCTTATTGTTCCCAGATAACTATGTTGAATATATTGTTATGTTAATTTATTGTTCATGATATGTCATTAGAGAACTAGAATCCTTTTTACACACATTTTTAATGTAGACGACTCTAATTACTAGTTGACTCATACTAGATAACATATACGAGTATTTTAATGAATAAAAATCATATGAGACATCAATATATAAATAATAAATATATATATATATGTTATCAAATCAGTCATAAGAAATTTTTATGTACACTATAACATGCTTGGTTAAACCTTTTATTTTGGTGTGAGATAACTCAAACACACATAAAAGCATTTTGTGTAGTTTAGTCCATGTGTGATTCAACATCAGTATGAATAGATCAATGTCAACCCAACTATTGGGTGGTGTTGGTTTATATCACAACAAAATTGAACTTGTGGATAGTTGATGTAAACCTTAGTTTCAATATCCATAAAGTGATTTTGGATCAATGGTCAAGTCAAAAAAAACCCACTTGGTTTGGTTAACTTCAACGAAATGGGTCAGTGTTAGGACAAACCCTAGTAGGTTTATGCGGGTTGCCATTGAATGGGAGGTTAAAATTCGTTGATGTGGTCTAGATCATCTAGATGGCGTCAATTAAGTAAGTTAATGGCACCTACAAATGAACTGATGTACTAAAAGGTCAAACTAGCTTTTCATTATAAATTGCAATACTGGATGTGAATAATAAAAATGCAGCAAAAGTTGAAACCCATTGTACATAACCTATATAAGCCAATAATTAGGCCACTCATATCACATCATATATTTCCATAACCCTATCTTGTAGAGAAGCTAACATTTGAGTGTTATATGATGCTCTTTGGGATATAAGGCAAGAACAATGTAAGTTGTGTTGGGTCTTGTTTGGCCTAGGTAACTTTTCCTGTTTAGATTTTTCCTAATAGTTTTCATCCACATACAAATTATGAATGTAAATAGGAAATCATGATTATATAGTTCTATCTTTTTCTATGTTCCCGTCCTTAGCAGTGAGAACTGGTGGTAGAGCAATAATCTTTAGGCTAAAACATAATATTGACTATAGATATGAGTTTAGGAACTAAGGTTTCATTATCCAACAAGTGATTATTTTAAGAGTCAATTGGACTTAACATTTATTTCAAGATAAAATAAAATTTTCATCAAAATATAAAGAATCAATGATTATATGATGTTCTTACTATTATTGCATGTAGTTTTCTTGATCAGCAAATGGATTATGGTTTGGGTGACTATCACATCAAATTATCAAGAAATGGATATATTTTAATTAATATACTGTTTTTTATGAGAAGATTATCTTCTTGATTGTAGTTCAAATGCATTAATAGCAAGGTTCTACATGATTTCACAAGAAAGACATATGATGCTTTAATTTTAATAATGGTATTTTTTATTACATATTTTATTATTTTTGATACATTCATCATTTCTTTGTGACTTGAAAACGATCTTATAGATATAAAATGGTTTTATAATGTGAACCCCTAAAGAGAAATGAATTATAATACATTCTAACATACATTTAGATAACTACAATAAGGGTTTCTTGAATCTAACAGCATGAATAGAATGATTTATAAATAAATGAATTGGGTCTAGATGCTCTAATGAATGTAGATTTCATCAATGTTCCAACTAACTAGAAGAGACTAAACTAGATAGATTGAATCACACAAAGAAGATGTGTCCAACTGATGTAGAGAGGAAAGTTTTCAAAGTAGTTACGAGGTACCTGACATAAATAAGAGATCATGGTAGTAACATGTGTATTTATTTATATAATTATTAGATGATAAGAATTCTTCATTAGACCTTGGGTAGTATGCTAGCCCTTGGGGAATAGATGAACTAGGTTAATTATTAGGCCAATGCACCTCAAAACCTCACTTGAGAATCCAAAGTGCAAGGATGCTCAATAAGTTATTGATTAGCTTTTAGCCATCAAGCCTTGGCTTATTGATCTTGTTATAGAGTAGGTATTTAGTCTAATTTTTGGCCCTTTTTTTGCATTAAGACTTGTATATAAGTCCTAAATTCAATTAAGGACTCAACATGAGTGGTATACGTGAAGTAGATTTTGGGGAACTAATATGTGATATTCAAATCATCATGATAAGTAAAGAGTATCACATTTTTTATATATTTTTAAAAGTTTACTTCTAAATGGTAACATGTTTTTATTAATCAAGTACAAAAAATTGTCAAAATCATAAATGTAGTTGTTCTATTTTATATATGTTTCCATGAGGCCATAATATGTGTACTAACATTTTATTATGCTATTGTGTGTTCCATTCTAGTAGTTTTGATTATTTTAGTTCTATCTAATAGATGATATTTATTTTAAAAATTATTAAAGCTTAATTTTATACATTGAGCTTGAAGATGCACTCTATTAAAGTAAATAAGGCCCCAACCAATCATAGAAGGAGTATATAGTAGAAAGATATATGTAGTGGTTAATTAGAGATTAGTGTTCACTATACTATATGTGTCAATTCAGTGGAAGGTGCTCTAGTCACTTAGTTCGTGTGGAAAGAACTTCATAAGTGTTTAATCTTCAATTTTGTTGATGAAATGCTGTAAAACTATTGCAAAGTGACTACTTGTAAACGTCATGAGTTTATTTATATGAGAAATTATATTGTTATTAGTTTTTGTTACATTAATTCTTCACCTATAGTTCAAATAAATGCTCAATGGGAAAATATACAAAGAAAACTTCAATATTATTTAGTTTTCTTCTAAAGTAATATAAAACACTGATAGTGTTTAGTTTTCTTTTAAAGTTATTAGGTTGGTAATTCCCCGTGGTACTCTCATTCCTACTATAGGGGTTAGGTTGATAACTTGTCTTCTTATTAGTGAAAAAGTTTGTAATTTGTCATTAAGAAAACACTAGGAATATGCTAGTTATGTGTTTAATATTTTATCAAACTATTATAGTTGTGAAGATGGATAAAGAGATAGAGAGTGAGTAGCTTTGCTCCTAATCTTATATCAACAGCCTAGAAAGATGAATACACAAACAAGGCTACTACCAAGTTTCTTTAAGATCATTCTATCAACTAAAAAAGGAACTAATAAGGGGCCACAAATTTCTAAAAAAATCTTGTGGATAGTGAGTTTGTTGGTAATATAGACCCAGCAGAGGTATATGAGTGATTGAGACAATTAGTGTGAATTCTTTACAACTAATGAAGCTACCCAATGAAAAATGTATACGTCATATGATTTCATTGTCCAAAGATTTGTGCGGAGATCGAATAGAATCCTATGAAATATATAGGTGGGCTCTTTGCATGTAATAAATACACTAAGGAACTCCATATAATGTAGCTTTCTCATACATTTTTTAGAAGTAAGATCAAACAATTATAAGACGTATGCTCTGACTAACCTTCTAGTAAACACATGGTTCATCTCTATGTTGACTAAAGCCAAACTCTTTGGATTTGTTATCAAATCAAAGATTCCATCTCTGGATGCTTGCTTCAATCCCTGGATTGACCTTCATAGCTTACATTCTTTATTGGATTCGTTTGGAAGTGTAAAACCCTTGGGTTGTGTCATGTACACATCCTCAAGAGGATTCCCATTAAGGAAAGAAATTTTAACATCCATATGCCAAATCTCATATTCATAATAAGATGAAATACAAAGCATGATCTTGATGGATTTAATCACAGCAACTGGTAAAAAGGTTTTGTCATGGTCTTTTCCAATAAACAAGACTTTAATGTTGTTTATTGGAAAAGATGATAAAATCACCTTTTACTAAATGACATCTTTTCCAATAAACAAGACTCGCGTGTCTCTATTGATTCAAAATTAAAAGAGTCTAGATAACCACCTTTATGGAGTCTATAATGCATTTCTCATTTATGTGCCCTAAATGAAAATGCCAAAGTTATGTTCTATGTGAGCTATTGAGTTTTAGAATTTTTGTATTTATATTGTATACTCTTGTCTTTAGATTTAGCAAATATATAAAATAGGATATCGAAGCACTACCATTAAAGATCTCATCTCTACTAATAAAATTTCAACCATTCTTTATCAAAATCTTCAAATCCATTCTTGTCCAAATAAGATACAAATATGATGTTTCTATTAATTTATGGTAGATAATAGTAGTTCTATAACTCTATTACAAGGCCACTGGGCAGATATAACGTGTAGGTTCCAGCTACACCAACAGCAACTCTTGCTCCATGAGTGACACGCAGTTCAACCCCACCTTTCTTTAAAGGTTTACTTCTTTTTAGATCCTACGATTTGAGAACATGTGACATCCACATCCAATATCCAATACCCAAGATGAAGAAGTAGAAAAGTTAATCTCAATTACATATATACATGAAGTAGAGATCTCTATCCCTTGCTTCATTTTCCTGAGTTCCTTTAAGTAAAAAGACAAATTCCTTTTACACTTACCCTTCTCCTCATATTCAAAGTTGAAGACTTGGATTTCTAGTTATCCTCAGAACTTTTCTTGGATATTCCTTCACCCTTGGACTCCCTTTCACTCATCACCATGATGGATTTATAGTTTTCCTTCTTCATTTGTGCTTCGACATTTATCAATACGCCAAGCAATTCAGACATGGTAAACTACCTATATGATTTAGGAAACAATTGCATAATCATATTCATGGCAAAATGTTGGCATAAAGGATATCTCAGCCTCTCTAGGTCTTCTACATGCCCAATCATCTTGAGAACATGGGTCCCTACTGGATCTCCCTCTATCATTTTGCACTCAAAGATCACCTTAGAGACATCATACCTTTTTTTCTTTTCATGATTCTGGTACATGTTCTTAAGATGTGTTACCATCTCGAGAATGTCCATGTTTCATGTTGCTTCTGCAACTCACAGTTCATAGACCATAGCATTAGGATTTTGATGCCTACGGCATCATTTGCGTGCTTGCTATAAGCATCCATTTCAGCCTTAGGCTCATTGGAAGCAGGTTCCTCTGGTACTCATGTATCGAGGGCATAGAGCTTATGCTCATGAGTGAGAATGATTCTCAAAGTCCTGAACCAATCACATAAGTTGTTCTCGTTTAGTTTTTCCTTCTTAAGGACCAATCATAATGAGAATGTGTTATCGTTTGCCATTTATTTCTGTAAAAGAAAAGTTGCATTTATAAAAACACTTTTGATTTGATTTGAAAATATTGACAATAATAATTAAACCTTTAATTAATTATCACTCCTATTTTTTTCAGATTAATAACCCTCTGTATTAATTTGCAAAGATTGTAGTGTGCAATTTTGTAACGGGACATGATCCATATTTTGTCAAATCATGATTTAGCTTTGACTAATGACCCATAGTGTGACTATTTAGGTAGGAAACATTTTCCAATTGCATCCAATGCAACTTTTAGATATATGGTATGCAAACGTCCTTGTCATATTCCATATGTATGCTTCTATGCACTTAATCCCATTAAGGTCGCCTAGTTAAGCCTGACCCAAAAGCCAACATGATAGACTATGCACCATGCTTTGGCACAATCTACATATATACCATCACATTTCCATGAGATATACGACATACTACACTTTGGCATAGCCTACGCTTACTCGATCAAGATTTTCATGTGTGTTTCTTATGGAATGCATCTAAGACTTAATATTGATAGATATGCATATCCAATCACCACATACTTATAACTTGTATCATATGTATACTATGTCCACAAAAGAAACATGCAAATCTCAAACATACAAGTGATGGTTATGTCCAAACTAATGCAATTATTTGGAGCCAAAAAGAATTGTTATCCACCTAAGGTCATACATCATATGTATCGATGTGTATTGGAAAAACCTTATGTTGGGAACATGCTAGTTGGTTGACTAGACTCTTCCAATCAATTAGTGTCGACCTCCAATGGGTTGGATGGTCTTTTTCATTCAGTCGACTAGCTCCTGGCTCAAGTAGTTGTCTAGAATCCTCAAGTTGGTTGGTGGGGCCTCCAGTCAACCGGGTGGCTCATGTTCCATTTAATCAGTTGGGTCTTTAGTCGGTTGACTAACACCTCTCATCAGATGGCTCCTCCAATCTTATGATCGATTGAACTCAACTTCTAGTCAGTTGACTCACTAGGTCAGGTGTCTTCTCTTGTTAAAACAAAAAATTGATGTTATTCTTATCTACTTATTACATTTTGTAATGTGAATACTTCAACCTACATTTAAGGGGAGCATAGGGGTTGAAGAATTAATTACCTATTTAGAAGAAAGAGGAGGACTGATGTGGAAACCAATCAATAAGGTAGGAAATAAACCATTCAACCACACAAGTATCCAAGGGGTATTGGACATAATCATGCAAACATCCACCATCAAAACTCATTTTAGGGCAATGTGAATGAGTTGCATATATATCATATCATATATATAGAGTATTTGTAGGACATATCCTAGTGTGTGTGGTATTTAATTATATATGCACATTAACCATTGAAATGTTTACATTGTTTGTAAAAAATAAATGATAAAACTAAATCTGGTCATTTTTCCAATACATCATAAGTTGGCATGGTTTTGATACTGCTATTGGGAAATTGGAGAAAGAGTAGGAAATGGAAACTAAAAATTTCTATCCATATTTTCTACCTAGTAGAATACATCAACAACAATGTATTAGGAAAGAGGTTGCAAGATATACCTTGTCCTAGAGCAAGTTCAGCAACTATCATTTCATGGAGATAAGCTTCCTTCTCAAGCAGCACATGGATGGCGGTAGATGGTGTCCTCTTTGTGGGTCACCCACAAAAGGGGTTGACAACATCCTCCTAGAGTAGTAACAAAACCTTTCACACCTCTGTGTAGTCCACAGGGACCACCTGGAACTTCATGTCGTGCTTCTTGAGTTGATGCCAAGGAGCAGCCCTTTGATTTGTTAACATGCTAGAGTCGACTTTTTTCTCCCTCACCCATTTGTCCCTTTCATGGGTAAGATTGCTCAAGTTTTCATGTTACCACAACTATGAGAAGAGAAGTGCATATAGATCCTTGGCCATATCCTCCTTATATAGGAGTGGATGGGATCGGGTATCCAAAAACTTCAGGCGACAAAAGGTCACATTTTATTGATTGGACGATGACTGTTGATGAAGCCCTATTTTAGTGTTTCATCTTGTGTCCTTTTGCACTATTATCACATCTAAGCATTGTTAGATTGCACGTTATTCCCCTAATATGTGATTTCATATCAAATGCACTTATGGACATTCTTTACATGCTTTTTAGGTACATGGACCATGCCTTGGATGGACGAGAGAGAATGAAGGTGTTCTAGGATTCCTCCATCCATGGAGGGGTCCAAAGAAGGCCTAAAAGCTCCCCCAACCTACCTCTAGGGGCCAAGAGTCAACTCAGGAAAACAAGTCCATGAATCTCAAAAAATGAAGTGCAAAGTGTAGTTGAAGATACCACCACAATCATGGTGACACGGAACAGCCTTTCTGGTCAAGACAAAATCACAGTAGCAGCACATATTCATCAAGGCCACATCAACCTCAATAGCACAGTTATTCCAGCCAGAATGATTGTGCCAAGAAGACCCCAACACAACCATGCTAGCAAGAATGGATGTGTTGCCCAGAAGCAGAACGACCATTTCAAGAAGAATGACCAAGTCCCCAGATCACCCACCACCGTCGTGCTACCTAGCCCCCACTACGGTCGTGCTTCCAGTCTCCATTTCCCCACATTAGAACTACAACTTTGCCTCCACCCAGCATGGCCATTCCCTACCACCACGGTCATTCTACACTTAACCCATCACAGCTGTGATGATACCCAAAACCCTACTTTTTTCATATTGTTTTCCCTATTTTTTTCCCCACTACCCTAGTGCTTCGCGACCACCTATCTATACTAGAGTATGGGCCACAGCAGGAAGGTTAGCCATTATTATAGCCCCCCGTAGCATTCAAGAGGTCTCACCTACTTTCATCGACCTCTTACTCCATTTTTACCTTCCACTGCCTCATAACCCTAGTTTTCTAGGGTTTCCACCACAAAACCTCACTTTTCCATGACATCTACCTACCTTGGAGGGAGGTGATCGAGCTACAACAACTAGGAGGTGAAGCAAGGAGGATCTTCCATGGATTTCCATGGCCATTTTATTCTATCTTATCTCTCTTTTTCTATTTTTTTTATCATGTGTATCTAAGCCCCTTGTGGTGGGCTGTTTGGGCTAAAAAGGATACTTTGATACCATGTTGGGGGAATATATCTTGGAAACTCTACAGTTTAATTCTATGATGATTACTTTATAATCATATCTTATTTCCCATGATGCTTCTTGTAGTTTGTCCTTAAAACCTAAATTGCTTGTGGATTTATGCTTGAAATTGCCTAAGTGTAGGACTAGATAGCATATGTGAGGCTATTTTGGGATTTGCTCCAAGGTCCAACTAGTGGATCCCTAGCTAGCACCCCATCTTACCAGACATATAACCCTTCTCCTACTCCTAGGTGTGAGATCTAAGTAGCTAGTGTGAGATTGTTTTGTGTAATTGCCTTGTAGTTTACTAAAAGCTAGATGGTGAGTAATGTGGGGTGAAATGCCATCACCTCTACTTCCTATCCATACCTTTGGCTCCCAATTACTTAATCTCACCCTAGAAACCTAGATTAGTCAAATCCTATTGAATCCCACCTAAGCTTGGTATAATTAAGATTCATAAGGCTAGAGAGGGTGTGCAAGGGTGTAGTTCCCTTTCAAACACACTATCATATCCATGTCCAACCAACAGTGGGCAATTCCATTGTATTTGATTAATTGTTGTTTTAGCAATCTATAATTAATGATTAGGTTCTGCATAATGTGTTCCCCCCAAACTAATATCTTAGTGTAATTTTCCCAAACTACTCTCTCTTTAACATTGCTTAAAACCTATCTTTATCTTCTTGCTAGTTCATGATCGTCTAGTTGCTTAGTTCAATTGCTACTTAGTTAATTACCTTGTTCTTGTTAATTAATCTTTGCTAGGTAGTTAGTGCTTCTCTGTGCTTACCTAATCAATATAGTAGTAATTTAAGTCATTAATTTCTTTATTGCGTAACTTGTTTAGTTAGTGTGACTTAACTTTAGTTGCTTGCTTTTACTTACTTAGTTCTCTTTCCTTGTTGATTAGAATTGCTTGTTTAGAGTTTAATTTAGGGTTTCCACTTTCCTTGTTTCCTTTCTTACTTTCAATTGATACATCATTAGTGTAATCAAAACAAACGAACTTATAACCTTAATTACCCTTATATCCACTTTAGGAACATAGCCCACACTAATTGAGCTATAGTGCCCCCTCTCTCCCTATAGGTCGATTCTTATCTTCCATTTTACCTATACTATAGTATGACCATGTGCCCTTGTAGGCAGTGGCGTAGCCACATGGCGGCACAGGTGGGCAAGTGCCCTACCCGTTGCCGGCCAAACAGTTAAAGTATATGTGAGGGTAATTTGATTTGCGTTAGAAACAAGCAGCTAGTAACTCATCGTGCCCTACCCGCCTTACTTGCTGTTTGATAAGACTACAATTAAATGGTTAGCGACGTTTATTATTCCGATAAAATTGTGACTTTGCACGCTGGCATTCACATTTATTGGTCAAACGTACTCCAGTCAATTCAATATCAGACCTGATTAAATAAATAGTTAAATAGCGCGCACATTGTGACTTTAATTACGCGAATATCTCCTCGTATTATATCTTGCAACCTACCTTTCTCATATGCGACTACCCTTTTTTTTTGAAGTCTATGTGTGGCTCTCCATATACATTGCCTTTACTCATGCAATTCTTGTCTGAATAAACAAGTACCACACCTATAAGCATTCGCTCATTTATTTGTTTTATAAGGTTTAATGCTTTTGTTGTATAAAAAGTCACAAATAAAATCTCTTATTTTTTTGATAGAATTTTAAGCAGGGATGAACTTATGACAGACACTCGAACGATATTTGATTATGAAATATACAATGAGCCTGATATAGATTGTAGAGTTAAATATAGGGTCACACTTGTTGGAATTCTTTTTGTGTTCTGGTCCAGTGTGGTAAAAGTTTAAGGCCATCTGCAACTTCTTATCTTTGGTACAACATACACAATATATATTATCATAATTTTGGCTAGGACTATGAAATATGACAGTGATGATTTTGTACATCCAAAAGTAACTTTTAAAAAGGTTAAAATTTACCCTTTTTAATGTTGTAATATATATCATTGAGATTTATTACCCCATGATGTTTGTCTACAATGCATATGATTTAAAATCTAGAAATTCTTCTAAAGTGGGAATTTATTTTATTGAAGTCACATAGTAGAGATATTTTAGGAACATACCTCAAGATAATCCACATCCAAATGGTAATGCTAATAATATCAATGAAGTAGATTGATATTATTGTTATGTTGTTTTGAGGAAATTATGTTGCAGCGAACAACTTTAGGGCATTTGTTATGATTTTTTTTCTCTTTGTAATACCATGACCAATTATTTTTTCATAGTTAAATTTGGTACATATCGAGTTTCAATATAAAAAAAATAGAACTTTGAATAATTACTATGTTGGTGGCTTAGTGCCCTCCCTGATCACAATTTCTGGCTTCGCCACTGCTTGCAGGTAAAGTGTGATTGGTCTAAGCGAGTGTGTTAGACTAGGCCCTTTATACGAAAGATCCAAGTGTGCATTTGAGAAACATACCAAGCTTTTTAGAATCATTCTCAGGGATAGAAAGTGTCATATATCCTTTATAGTTGTGGTGTAACTCTCCCCTTAAGTACCATATTTTTTCAATTTTCTTGATTCTATTTGAGAAATGCACCAACTACCCACATTTAGTTGGTTGAATATACTATCCAGTCGATCGAATGGGACAACCAGTCAGTCGACTAGACAATCTAGTCGGTTGATTGGTTTCTTGTCAGTGATGTAATAACTCTGGCTTTTAATGTGATGATAAAAGGATGTCAATATGCCTATCATTAATCATTTGAACCAGTCCAGCTTGTCATTTTTGAATCTTTTTATGACTCAATCAAACTAGTTAGTTTGAATTAGTCGGTCGATTAGACTTTCTGGTCAGTTGCTTAATGATTATTATTACAAGTTGTGGGAAATAATCCAGTCAGTCGACTAGACCTTTTAGTCAAGCGATTGGATTCTCATATACCATCCACAAATTTTTTATCCTACCAGTTGACTAGACATTCCATTTAGTTGAATGGACATTCCATTCAGTCGATTGACAACCAATATTATTCAGATTGATTACCTAAACACTTTAGTAACCAACTTGAATCTTGTCCATCAGTAAACTCCTTTTCCTAGTGCATCCTATGCATGTGACCCTATAGGTTAGAAATTTAGATTGGTGGTGAATGTCCTTTATCATAATTTGACATCACAAGCAATGAGTGGTATCTAGAAACACATCCGTGTTACCCAAGTAATTAGAAAATTGGAGAAAAACTTCAACCTACATTTGTTATTAGTGTTATTGTCATTGTATCATTCCTTTGTCTTAGATATCCAGATTGAATGTGAGGCATGGGATCGTCATCCACTTAATACTCAATCTATATTTCTTGACCTAGAGAAGAATATTGAGATGCATGTGAGCTCAATATCACATATTGACTCACATGAGCATGGCCATGCATTTCTCAGTCTCACTTATCGAGTGGCCAGGATATCAACTCCTATAGGAGGGACAAATCCCTTCACATCACTCACTGTCAATCCTCATGTGTCACAACATACCCGAGCACCACTTGTATGTCAACTCTTATTCAAGGTCACGTTCAATGGTTTCAAATTCCATAGAATGACATTTGATGAGTGTAGAGAGTTTAGGTCTAAGAACCATAATCACCACTATCACTTTGAAATTTGATTCTGACTACCATTTCATGGTTTCCATGTATCACTTCCAAGTTAGGTCTATCTGGTACATTGTTCTCTAATAAGTACCTATGTGTTTGACTTGATATCCAATATCATGAATGAGACTCTGTTAGCAGTCAACACATATTCCAATCTTATGTATTGTTGTCATCTATTTTTCTTTGACTATAATATCTAATTAGGGACATAACAAGAATGTATGTACTCTTATCATACATATGATCACATTCTTCATGTGCTCAACTTGAAGAAATATGTCATCAAGAAACATCACTTTGTAGACACCTATTATGTTTGTGTCATCATCTCATCATATCATAATTGAGAGAGAAAAAATAGATGAAATTGCTTGTATTATCGTTAAATCAAGTACATGATGCCCTAATACAATCATCATATGACTTTCTCCTTGGTCATACATACCAATAGTATCAATGTAAGACAATACTTTCCAATTGTAGTATAGTGATCCTTGGTAGCATTGAACTTCTTGGACATATAGTAGACAACATGGTTGTCATCGAATGTGGATTGACTCAAGAATCCTTCATTTGAGGTTTCATAGACCGATAATCAAAGGATGAGAGGATAGCCTAGAAATTCTAAATTCAATATCAGTGGCTTGATGAGGTACTCTTTGAGCTTACAAAGAACCTCTTCACATTGTGCAATCCATATGGAGATGGAGATCTTCTTAAGCATCTTGAAGATGGGTTCACATATAGGTGTGAGCTTGGAGATGAAGCAGATGATGTATTCTAGGTGACTAAGCATACCTCATACCTCCTTCCAATTCTAGGTGAGGGCATATTCATGATACCTCAATTCTTCCCAGGTTCCACCTAATTCCTCTCTGGATAACAATGTGGCCGAGTAGGTTGCGGGCATAACCCCAAAGGTGCACTTGGCTGGATTTAAGCATACAGAGAGACATCATAGTCGGGAAAGGCATCTTCACGATAGCTCAATCCTTCCCAGGTTCAACCTCAATTTCTTTCTAGATAACAATGTACCCAAGTAGGTTACCAGACATAACCCCAAAGGTGCACTTGGTTGGATTTAAGCATACAGAGATCCATCATAGACAATGGAAAAGCTTCTCTAAATTGTTGATGTGGTCCTCCATAGTTATAGATTTGGCTATCATGTAGTTCACAATCACCTCCACCTACTTAGCTCCATGTCATGGAATAAAGCAACTTTTTAATTTGATATTGAGATCCAGCATTCTTGAGACCAAATGGCATGACTTGTTATAAGAATACGCCCCACTCTGTAGTGAAGTATATCTTATCTTTATATTCCTTAGAAATCTTAATCTAGTTGTATCTAGTGATTCTATCCATGGAACTGAGGAGTGTGTATCTGCTTGTATCTTCCATGAGTAAAATGTGTGGAACTAGAAGTTCATATTTAGGGAATGCCTTTTGAGTTTGTGGTAATCTATGCACATTCTTACTATCCCATCCTTGTTTGATACTGATACAATGTTAGTTACACGTGTAGGGTAGTTGACCAGGTCTAAGAAATCACCATTGTACTGCTTCTGAAGTTCCTCGCTGGTCTTGAGAATCTATTCTTGTCACAACTGCCTAGATTTTTGCTTGACATGGTGGATGTTGGAAATGATACGAAGTCAATGAACTTTGATATTCTCATCCAATCCCAGCATATCTAGGTTGGTCCTTACAAGCACAATGATTCAGTGCCATAAGATCTCTATGAACTTCTCTTTGATACTCTAAGGTAGAGGTATCCATTTTTGACTTTGGGTTGCTCAGGGATTTAGCTCCAATTTACCTTCTATGTCTCATCTTGTATATGAAAAGTTTGATGCTCCTTTGTCATATACTCTAGGATGGGGACATTTTCAAACTATGTGTCTTTGTCATTGTAAATCTACACTACTTAAGTGAGGTAACTAGAAAACTCCTAGAGGGTCGTTCATTATCAACTATTTTTGGATTTCTTGAGTTTCATATTTAATGGGGATTTTGTGGAGTTTGTATATTTTTTGGATCTCATGGGGGAGAAGAGGGATGTGGTAGATAATGAATAAACAACCACTATGGGATATCTACCACATCAGTTTGTCATTCTTATAATGAGAGTTTTTTTGGGTGTAGGAGGTGACATTGTCCTCAAGATGTTGTTTTCATGCACTGAGTAGTTCTAGACCTCATTAGTGTTCTGCTCAAGAAAGATGAGGAATTATGTGTTTTATGTCACTTTTGTGTCAAAGAATATTTTGGTGCCATCCTTTGTATTAGGTGTCATCGTATTTGTCCCATAAGGCATGATAATCTTCCACCATGCCTATGGGGCATGCACTCTTGGAGTCATCTTGTCTTAGCCAGCCAGGGAAGATCTAGAGAGGATAATAAATAGTTGTATCATATGTTTCCTTCATTTATTAAGGTGTTGGGTTGGTGATTTTCATCTTACCTACACAATCATCATGGTATGTTCATTTCTTTCTCCCACATCGAGGTACTTGAAGTGTGGAATGAACTTGATTGCTTCCTCTTTTGGAGAGATAATCTTATCTGGTCGGTTGCGGGAATAGAGCATGAACTTGATTACTTCCTCATTGAGAGGGATGGTCTTATCTTTAGACTGTTGGTTTTTTTGGGTAGTCCAGACACCTTGTCTATTTGCATTGATGAGGGGAGTCTTCCCTATGGTGATGACATCCTTGGGTAGTCATCATCGACCTCTTGCATAAGGTACGGCATTGTCACAAGGATGATTGCCTTGGAGACATTGGTATATTCTAGAGTACAAGTACGGTGCATGTGAAATTTCCATGGGGACCTTTACACTTGGGGCTAAGGTCCCATCATTATAATACCCTGAGATAATTCTCCTGTGTCTAGCTTCACTTCTCGTGTGTGATTTAGTGATAGATAGTTGAGATACCCTCTCCTAGTCAAGTCCATCATATTTGTCAACAATGTTCTAGGCTTCTAATACAACATCTAACTAGTGATTTGAAATCATGTATAGTGTGGGCCATAGAATCCTAGGCCCAACCCCTTTTATTTTGGAGGAATCCAGATTAACTATGCAACCTTGGCATCTGGCTCCCAAAACTTGATCCAGATGAATGTGCATCTCCTGCAACTATTGGGCAAATAACGTAGGGTCATACGGGAGATGGCAAGACCTCCTTCTTTGTGATGACACATAGCTTATATTGGAAATATGTAGAATCTTGAAGAGAAACTAGAGATTGTCATCCTCAATGAAATCTATGGTGTCAAGACTATCATCTTATACTATGATGATTGCATGTCCCAATCGATATTTCAACTTTTAATGTAATGATAAGGGAACCACCCCCATTGTGATTAATCCAGAGCCTTCCCAAGAAGAGGTTGAAAGAGGGACTCAACTCCATGATTACAAACAAGACTATAAAAGTCTATCTTCTGATATGTATCTTAACGATGGTCTCCCCTAGGGTGTATTTAATTACCCCATCAAATAAGGTTACTTTCTTTGTTGTCAGATACAAGTCTAAAGGAACCCTTCCTAGACTAATTAGCATTTTTAGGTGGCACACATTGACGCATGCTCTATTGTTGACAAAGAACTAAGGAATCTTGATCCCCTTATATATGGCAATGATAAGTAGTGACTCATTATGACTCCCGCTCGTGGGAATTTCATCTTCAAAAAATGAGATTAGGTGTGGGGTTGTGATTGACCTAATGGAGGCAGTAAGGGCTTCTATCTTACATCCTTAAATATGTATGCCCCTTCAAGTATTTTCATAATGTGACCTTGAATAAGGGTTGACATAAAGGTGATGCTCAGGTGCATTGTGACACATGGGGATTGAGTGTAAGTGATGTAGATGGGGTTTTCCCCTCCTAGAGGAGATTGATATCTATGCCTCTTGATAAGAGACACAAAGAAATTTATGGTCATACTCATGTCATTCACTATGTGGTATGTGAACTCAAATGCATCTCAGATAATCTGTTATAGTTCAAGGAACATGGATTGAACATTGAGAGGATGACAATTCCATGCATTGGTTTCACTCCGGATACCAGAGACAAAGGAACTGTACGATCACGGTAACACTAATCATGGATTGTAGGTTGAAGTTGTTCTCCAACTTTCCAAACTACTTGGGTAGCAGTGATGTGTTTCTAGTTACCGCTCATATCTTGTGATGTCATAAAATTGTTATGGGCATTCACTACCAATGTAATTTGGGACCTATAAGGTCACACACATAGGATTCACTTGGAATAAGAGTTTATTCATGAATGATGTTTAATTTGATTATGAAAAGTGTTTAGGTATTCAATTTAAACAATTGAGGTTCAAAATTGACTGACTCGACTCTGAACTAGCTAATTCAATTGTTAAATCGATCAGTTTGAGTTTCAGGTAAATTTGGAATTGACATTGGTTCAACAATGTCTGAACCATGGCATGAACTGACCAGTCCACCTAGTGAACTAACATGTTCATGGTCCCAACCAACCAGTTCATATGATGAACTACCCCATTCAATGGTCAATTCGATTGGATCAAGGATTGATGATGATGTCATGATTTGCATTAATTGTGCATTGATTACCAATATGATTTGAAATAGGAAAACACATGAGCTTGGTGCCTCATGAGATGAACTGAGCAGTTCATGCATGAGTCGACCAGTTCCCCATTTGAAGTTTCTAAAAATTCATGAAATATGTTCTTTCGACTCCCACACAGACTGGGAACACTAGCCCTTGCCTCTTCTATAAATAGAGGGGTATTGGGGGCTTCCCAGGCACAACAATTAGCTCTACCAATTGTTGTCCTCTCTGGTTGTGGTAATCAATAGAGAGTCTGGGCAAGTCCTACTCGAAAAGGGAGGGATATAAAGGGAGAGACAATTGTGGGAGAGTGAATTGGTGCTAGTACATTGACATTCAAATGGACAACTCCTTCATGTTGGCTCTAGTAGCGCAATGTGGAGTTCTCAGTGGTTTGTATGGACTACTCTAGAGGAAAGGTGGTTTCACCCGCTAGGAGGACAATGACAACCATCATCTATGGTATTACACCAGGATATCATTGTTGATGACTGTTCGAGTGTTGTTGAAGAATGAGCAAGTTGCTACCTAAAGAAGAAGTGTGTTGCTGCTTGGAGAAGAAGCATGATACTACATCAAGAATTGTCATTGGACTTGCTCTAGGACCACATATAACTCTTGTTACCCTCTTTCCTGGATACATGGTTGTTGATGTGATCTGCTAGTTAGGGAATCAGGGTTTAATTTTTTTTATGTTGCATTATCTGTCACCCAAGTTTCCCAAAAGTGGTATCAAAACCAAAATAATTTACATTGTATCTAGATTTAAATTGATATGATTGGATTTATTTTTATTGAATATGAAGTGAATATTAAATTATTAATGTGCATATATGATTAAATACCACATGCGATCTCAAATAATATGTATGACATGATATATATGCAATTTACAAGTGTTGCCTTAAAACTGGTTTCTATGGTGGATGTTAGCATGGTTAAGGCCAACAACCATAGATTTGTATGTGCATGGTTGTGGTTGTTTATTCATGTTTATATCTTGATTTTCATACCAAGACTCTCTCCCCCTTTTCCAAATGTAAATTAATGATTTCTTCCTATTTCCCCTCGAATGTAACTTGAGGTTTTCTCCTTTACAATATAATATGAAATAGGATAGTTTTAAATTATATTTCGTTGTGATAAGACATTCTGCACCAGAAGAATCGATTGGGTCAGGAGTATAGGCAAGACGATAGGATGAACCGATCAATAGGTGGCCTAACCGATCGACTGGAGAAGTCTAGACATTGCTTGAACATGAGACTGAAGACCATTTCAAGAACCCAGCTGAGCATCCACGAGGCAAGATTATTAGCTCAAGAGTTGAACCGATCAATCTGGATTAGCTAGAACATGGATCTTCACCAATAGCAGGTTATTGCATATGATGTAGACCTAATGCAGTAGTAATTCCTTGTGGCTCCAAGGAATTACAATTGTATGGCCATAACCATCGCTTGTGTTTATATTTACATGTTTTCCTATTATTTATAGCATGTATATGTGGTGATTAGATATGTATATGTACTTATATATAAAGTCTCTCGATATAATATTAAGTCTTAGATGCTTTTCATAAGCAATACACAAGAAAAGGTTGATCGACTACGCATGGGCATGCCACACGTGGTGTGTTGTCCATCTTGTGGAAGTGAGATGGTAGTTATATGGGACTTCCAAGCAGGGTGCATTACTATCGTGTTGGCTTTTGGGTCAAGCTTAACTAGGTGTCCTAAATAAGATTAAGCACCTAGAGGCATGCAATGGACTATGGAAAGGAGTTGTACATACCATCTATCTAAGAATTTCATGATATTCAATTGGCAAAAGTTGCCTACCTTAATAATTGGTTATGGATGATGACATTGGTTGGGTAATAATTCAATTGTTTTTGGTATTGGATCACTAGAAGATTGTGTGATGCAATCTTCCAAATTTATACATGAGGGTTATCAGTTTGAACAAAATAGTTTGAGTGATAATTAATTAAAGGTCTAGTTAATATCGTCAAATTTACAAATTAAATTAATCAAGTGTTTTGACAAAATCTTCAATATTTCTTTTGTAGAATCTAGTGGCAAACACAAACATGTTTTATTGCGATCAGTCCTTAAGTAGGACAAACTACTTGCAATTTACTTCCACATTTGGTTTAGGACTTTGAGAAGCTTTCTCATAAATGAGTGAAAGCTCTATGTCCTTGAAAGACCAGAGCCAGAGGAACCCGATGCATATGTGCCTAAGGATGAAATGGATGCTTACTTGAATCTTGCCAAAGATGTCAAAGACATCAAACACCTTATGTTGAGTTGTATGAACTATGGGTTGCATGAATAACATGAAAACATGGACATTCTCAAGAAGGTAACACATCTTAAGAATCATGTAAAGCAAGTAAGTTATAATGTCTCCACAGTGTTGTTTGACTTAAAACTAAGAGAGGAAGATCTAGTAGAGTCCCAGATGCTTAATATGATAGGGCACATGGAGAGACTGTAGTAGGTCATGGATATGATTCTACAATCATTGCTTTAATCACATATCCAAATTATCAACTGCTATCACTTGAGTAACTTTGTCAAACTATTGTCTGAATTGTTTGGCATGAATGCTAAAGTAAAATGAAGATCGATAAACCCGTTATGGTAATGAGTGAATCAGAGTCCAAGGACAAAAGAAAGGCCAAAAAGAGTTTTGAGGCTAATCTTAAGTCCAAGTCTTCCGCACTCAAGACATGGATAAGGGTAAGTGCAAAAGGAATATGTCATTTTCACTTATATGAATAAGGAAAGGAAGTGCCACCAATGTCACAAGCCTGGACATTGGAAAGGATATGTCCTCTTTATATAGAGGATCTCAGGAAGAATAAGGAGATAGAGATCTCCACTTCAGGACCTTATAAATAGTAAGGTAGAAACTTGTGGAGAAAGAGTTGTTGCCACTATAGTTGAAATTTTTCATTCATAAAATGGCATGTAATAAAATTAGCTAATTGCTATTATGTACCTATCATTAATGAAAACATCATGTATCTTGTATGGATAGGAACATTATGAATAAATTGAAGTTTCATTTTAAATCATGAGATCTTATATGACAATGTCTCACAATCTATACTTGATATTTGAAAAGACAAATATGTGTAACATATATATACTGAATGACTTGATGACTCAAACAATGAATACCTATAGCATTGTTATCTAAAGAACGTAAAAGAGAATTGCATTTCTAGAATCTATATTTATGATTAGCTAGACTCTGTTGGTTATTTAACCATTAGATACATGCAAGATTTCTTTATTGGGAAATATGACAGAACCATCTTCACTAGATGTAGTGGGAGAGCAACTATTCTATTAGGGCTCATACATACTGATATATAGACCTTTTAGAATAAATGCTTGAGGTAATTAGTAATACCTCATTAAATTTATTGATGATCTTAGTAGATATGGTCATTTGTATTTAATGAAGTACAAGTATGAATCTCTTGAAGTGTTCAAGGAGATCATGAATGAAGTATGTAACTAACATGGTAAAAGTATTAAGACACTTTGATATGATTTATGTTGAAATATTTTAAACCAAGAGTTTGAGAACCTTCTAGAGAGACCATGATAGTGTATCACAATGCACTCCACCAAAAATATAATGATGTATCAAAAAGAAAGAATCACACCTTGTTAAGTCATGGTGAAATTATCAATAGAATCTAGCTAATCTTTTAATTTCCTTTTGGGTACATGCTTTACACTAAAACAATATATCGTCTAAAATGTTTCAAAAGAAATCGTATGAGATATGGCTTGGGAGGTGTCCAATATGTCTTCTATAAAGATTAGGGATGAAAGCTTATATAAGAAAAATAGTTTCTTGAAAAGGTTTGTCCGCAAATCACATAAATGTTATTTTGTTGAATACCACTTTTATATTCCAATACAACAACAAATTTGCTTTTTTCCAAGATGGTTATATTCCTTAATAGGAATTTAATTCCAAATGAATCAGTGGGAGAAAAGTATAACTCAAAATGTTCAAGAAAAATAAGAAAACATTGAACCTAAAGGGATACAATGGGAACAATGAGAAACACAACTTGTTGTGTGAGCTCAAGTTCCTTATATAACATGAAGCCTCATAGATCTAATAGAACATGCCTTGAGTTTGAAATATTATGATATCTTATGGCTCAAGAAGGTAGTGAGTCGGTCATAAATGATGAGCCAATAACCCATCTAGAATCTATTTAGGACCATATGCAAGATATGGCTTGAGGCCATGGGTTCCAAGATGGAATCCATGTACACCAACAAGGTATGACCTTGGTCGGTCCACCTGAAGGGGTAAAACCCATAGGGTACATTTGATTCTTTAATAATAAGACCAACATGGAAGGGTAGATTGGTTAGAAATAGTTTCAAAAAATTTCAAGGTGTTGAACATGATGAAATCTTTTCACCAATTGCCATGGTTGAATCAATTAGGATCTGCTTGCCATTGTAGCTTATTATGACTAAGAGATTTGGCAAAATGTATTCCTTAACTAGAATATTGTACAGGTTGTGTACATGAAACATCCTAAAGGTTTTATAAATCCATGTAATTAAAATAAAGTCTATAAGCTACAAAGGTCAATCTTCAGATTGAAGAAAGTATCTCAGAGTTGGAATCTTCAATTTGACAAGTTAGTCGAAGAGTTTGACTTCAGTCAGAATGAAGATGAACTTTGGGATTACAAAAGATTTGCAATGAGCATATTTATATTCCACATAATGATTGGGAATAATATCCTTATACTACCAAATATTAAAACTTGGCAAAGAAAGTACCTTCTCTATGAAAGGATTAGGAAAAGCATCCTATGTGATAGGAATTTAGATCTATAGTGATATATCTGAAAGCTTCTTGATCTAGGAAAAAGCACATATATTGGCAAGATGTTGAAGGGTTCATCATGCAGGACTCAATGAGAGAAAACTTGTCCATGCTACATGGAGTTAGTCTCTCAAGATCCTAGTATCCTAGTTCTTGTGAAGAATGGGAAGACATGAGTGAGATTCCATATGCATTTTCTATTGGATCTATCATGTATACAATGTATTCATCATGTTATCATGTATATATTTGACAAGATGAGAGGACATGTACTCATCCATTTGTCTCATATGTATTGGACATGATGAGTGGATATCTATTAGATCCCAGTCAAAGTCACTAGATTGCCATAAAGAACATCCTTAAGTAGTTGAGAAGCTCTAAAAGGATCAGTTCCTTAGTTATGGTAATAAGGGAGAGTTGGGTGTAAAGAAGTACACTAATTCAAGCTTCCAAAATGACAAATAAAATTAATGATCATAATCTAATTTGTGTTTGACCTTAAACAAGAACTGTAAGTTGGAAAAGTTTCAAGCTAGAGATAGTTGTTTAATTCTACAATAGAAGTTGAATATCTTGATGTCATGAGAATATCAAAGGATACTGTATTGATCAAGAATTTCATATAGATGAACTTGTGGGTGGTTCTAACCATTGATAACACGCTACAACTACTTTACAACAATGGAGCTACATGTTAGGCAAGGAATCTCAACTAGCATACTACAGCGCTCCCATTTCATACGAGATGTCATACAGTGAGGAGATGTGAAACTTGCAAAATATCAACTAGAATAAAATGTTTCTAACATGTTATAAAAGCTCTTGTGTAGTAGAAACATGATGGACATGTTAAATATCACTTGGAATAATATTTATGGGTGATTGTCTCTAAGTGCAAGTGGGAGTTTGTTGGTATGTATGCCCATAGAGCCAATCATATGATGATTGGAATTTGGCATTAGATACCTGATTTGATAATGATAAAGGTAATTTCATCTATAATGTTTGTTTTAGGAAATGGAGGCACATACATAGTAGATGTCTTAAGAATGATGTTACTTGATGACATATGTCTTCAAGTTGATGATATGAACAATGAGATCATATGTATGATAAGAGTACATTCAATCTTGTTATGTACCTAGTTGGATATTACTATGGAAGCAAAATAGACGAGAGTAATACATAAGACTAGAGTGTCTATTAATTGATGATAGAGTCTCATTAGTCATGATATATGATATCAAGTCAAGCACACTGGTACATGTTAGAGCACAGTGCATCGGACAAACCCACCTTGAAAGTGATATATGGATATTATGGAATGGTAGTCACAATCAGTTGTCATAGTGATAGTGAGTGATGTAGATGGGATTTGTCCCTCCTATAGGAGATTGATATCTAGGCCTCTTGATGACAGAGACTGAGAAATGTATGGCCATACTCATGTGATTTAATATGTGACATGTAATCTCACATGCATCTCAGATAGTTTGCTCTAGTTCAAGGAACATGGATTGAATATTGAGAGGATGACGATGATTCTATGCCTCAAGTTCATTTAGGATATTAGAGACACACAAACTATACAATCATGGAAAGATTGATCATAGATTGTAGGTTGAAGTTGTTCTCCAACTTTCCAAACTACTTGGGTAGGAGTGATGTGTTGCTAGATACCGCTCATTGCTTGTGATGTCATAAGTTGGCTATGGACGTTCACTGCCAATGTAATTTGGGACCTATAGGGTCACACTCATAGGATGCACTTAGAATTGAAGTTTATTTATGAATGATTATTAACTTGATTATTAAAAGTGCTTAGATATTCAATTTAAACAATTGAGGTTTAAAACTGACTGAATGGACTCTGAACTGACCGATTCAAGTGTTGAACCAATCGGTTGGAGTGTTGAGTCAATTGAAATTAACATTGGTTGAACAATGCCTAAACCAGGGCATGAACCAGCTAGTTCACCTAGTGAATCGACAATTTCATGGTCCCAACCAACCGGTACAAATGATACATTGCTCAATTTAGTGGTCAATTTGATTGGATCAAGGATTGATGTTGATGTCATGATTTGCATTAATTGTGCATCAATTACGAATATGATTTGAAATAGGAAAACACATGAACCGACCAGTTCATGAGATGAACTAGAGGTTCCTGCATGAGCCGATCAGTTCATCGTCTAAAGTTTCAAGAAAATATGTGAATTACATTCTTTTGACTCATGCACAAAATGGGAACCCTAACCCTAGCCTCTCCAATAAATAGAGGGGAACTAAGGGTTTTCCAAATATGACAATTAGCTTTGACGATTATTCTCCATTTTGGTTGTGGTAACCAATAGAGAGACTGAGCATGTCCTATCCAGAAAGGGAGGGATATAAAGGGAGAGACAATTGTAGGAGAGTGAATATGTGTTGGTACACTGACGTTCAAAGGGATAGCTCCTTCTTGTTGGATCTGATAGCACTACGTGAAGTTCCTAGTGGTCCTCATGGACTACTCTAGAGGCAAGGTGGTTTCACCCGCTAGAAGGACAACGTCAACCACCATCCATGGTGTTGCACCAAGATGTCGTTAGTGACGATTGTTTGAGTGCTACTGGAGAAGAAGAAAGTTGTTTCTTGAAGAAGAAATCGTGTTGTTACTTGGATAAGAAGCATGATACTACATCAAGATTTATCGTGGGACTTGCTCCAGGACTAGGTATACTCTTGTTACCCTATTTCCTATACATATTTTTGTTGACATGATCTTCTAGTTAGAAAGTCGGGCTATAAATTTGTGTTTCAATTGTCTTATATATCACCCAGATTTCCCTACATCCATATGATCTAGTTTTAGGTCATAGTCTAAGACCATAATATTAAGCGGACTCATCATTGACAAGTGACATCTTGGTCAAATTTGAAGAACCGCCCAGCTCAACAAAGTTTTGCAGCATGTTATTTTAAAAATATTATTAACTTTTAAGATATTGCTTGCATTTTGAAATGATTGCTTCATTTTTAAAATATCTATTAATATGAAAAAAAATCTAAAAAGATTATTATTCTTAAAGTGATTTTCAATCTTAAATGATTGTTGATGCTAAAAGGATAGTAAGCTTAACAAGATTGTTTGATTTTGAAAAGAGTGTTAATCTTATATCATGTAACTTGAACAGATTTTAATCACAAAAAGATTGATTGATAGGAAACAATGTTAATCATAAAAACATTGTTTGATTTTAATAGATTGTCATTAATCATAAGAAGATTATTTCATTTGAATAGATTGTTAATCTTAAAAGTTTTGTTTGATTTAAAAAGATTGTTTGATTTGAACTGATTGTTAATTTAAAAAATAAATCTTAAATATATTATATACCCTTAGCATGCACATGAAGGTTTTAGTGGCAATTTTAAAAAAAAAATTAGCAACAACTAGAACAAATAGTTATAGAAAGAATATCACCCTCCCTTAACCTATGAATTTAGATTAATTTTATGTCATCACTTGAGCATGACCTGGACAGGAGGGTGATCCTTAACTTATCTATCTAAAGATGGCACTCATTGAGGGGTAACTCGAGTTCAATGGACATCGGTACTTCTTCGAAGACACCTCATGACTCGAGAAACTATAATCAGTTGTGATTGCTAGAAGAGGGGGTGTTCTCAAGGCATTTCGATGTTCATCTTAATGTTATGATAATGCATTTAATAATGCCCTATGTCATATATAGAGATCCAATGTGAGGTTGGCATTCATTCCCTGATAAAAAAAATGCATAAAAATGTCGAACTTCAAGAAATATGGGAGATTCAAACTAGATCATCTTGGCAGTCCTCAGCTAAGTTTTCATTCTATCACACCATGCTTTAAAATTATAATAATGTCTTCTATTCGACATATATGTTTCGTAGTGAAACTAAGCTTGGTATTCGCATGGAAAATAAGAAAAAAGGTGTTTGGAGTCGCCACCATGTTATATAAAAAATGAGAGGAATATGATAAACTAGTGTGAGTCCACAATGGAACATATTGGAATCCAATTCAGATAGATTATAAAAATACACCAAACAAAATCACATATTCAAATATCGCATTTTTTATGAGTCTGGAAGGATTACCACCCATCCCGCCTAGTAAACTAGTATTGAACTATTTTGAATAAAAAAGTGATGTTTTCATGTTTATTAAAAATGATACAACATGTTTTATTTCTAGGAGGACCATTGGGGCTAGATTTGTTTGCATCATTGCCATCATTGCCCTAAAGGTTTAATTTTTAAGGTGTATTTGGGTCCTAATTTCCTCTGGACCTCCCACAATAGAAATCCTTTACAAGCTATCATGGTCGATATATAGGAAACTTATAGAGGATAACAAGAAGATAGAAATCAAAGAAAGATATAGTGTTTTTTGAGATCAGATGAATAGAGATATGCAGATTGATTACATAAGCAGTTTAAGCAGATCTAAATAGTTATATGTAGTAACGACAGTTATAGAAGTAGTTAAGAATACATTCAAATTATTAGTTTTACAGTCTAAATGTGTTCAAAGGTAGGTGGTGTCAGAAAAAGGACCCTTTAATCACAAATAATTTGGAAAATAAAAGAGAGAGGTAGTTTTATGCTCTGTTTCATGAGGTTTGAAAAGGATCCCAAAATATGGTGGATATGGGGGTAATTTTAGGGTATAATTAGGGTTAGAGGTTTAGGACACAACTTTTTGTATGAGGTGGTGGATCACCACTATGTTCCATGATGTGTGGCCTATGGATTGAGGCTATATACCATGTGGCACATTGTGGTTGGCACTGATTTGCTAGGTTTCCTGAGCTAGATAAAACATGTTATCTTATTTTCCAATCATTTCACAAATGGTGTGAAGAAAGTCACAAAAAATCATGGATTCCAAAATTAAATAATAAAAGAGAGATAATTCGAAACTATCCCTTAGATTATCAGGAAAAAATTAATTGAATATCCATGGGGAAAAGGAATATTTTATTTGGGATAATTCAATTGGGAAATTTATGAAAACTCTTATAAAAAGTTGTTTTGATGAGCACATTGCACTTTTAGTTTGAAAAGAAGACTTCTTAATAGAGTGCTCCAAACCAAGTATGAGTTTATGTGAAATGAATGAACTAAATAGTAGGAATTATATAAAAATACGAATAAATCTAGGAAAATGGTAGTGTGTGGAATGTGGAATGGACTCCATCATTAGCTATGGAATTAGAATTAATTATGAATTTCTACTGAGTGGGAAAAATGGGGTGTTAATGGATAGACAGTGGCACTAATATCCTCCTCCTCTATGTTCCATGTACCTTCAATATGATTAATTAGTTTGTTGATGTACTGTGGAGCATCCATAATGTATGTGGTTCTTGATATTGTCCCACTCATCCTTGAAATTAGTTTGTATTCAAAGATCTTATAGAGGTCCCATCCCTAATTTCCATATTAGCCTTTCCTTCACAGATTGAGTTGTGATATGTATGCCCCTCCATTTTTAGCTTGGCTCATGTCCAACTCTAGCCTCAATAACACTCTTTCTATAAAAGTATTTCTCCTTCAACACCTCTTTGACTAGTGAGTTTGTGTTTGTGGAAAGTATCCACCCTACTTGGATAATAGTTATTGGTTGAAGGCTTTTATATCTTTAAATCCTAGTCCTCCATTTGACTTTGGTTCACACAATATGTCCCACTTCACCTGACATATCTTCCTTTAGCCTTTCTTAGAGCCCCACCTGAATCAGCTAACATGCAACTAATCTCATCAAGTACACCATATAGTATATTAAGAACACTCATGAAATATATATTTTAAGATTGGATCACTACATTTAAAAGCACTTCCCTTCCGCGGCCTTCATAGTATCATCTCTTTTGATCCTTGTAGTTTTTTCCAAATCATGTCCTTTGATGGTATTGATGTCTGCTTTTAGACCTTCCCATTTTCATCGCAAATCTTGATTGTTTGGTAGGACTTTCCGCCTCCTCAACTTGTAGACTCTCCTTTATTATGGTCGTTATCTTGATATATACATTTGCACTAAAGGAAATTTCTTATTTCTCATATTAATATTCTGACTTGGTACTCTTTTGTATTGGATAATTAGATCAGATACATAAGCAAACTCCTCTCACGTCTCCCTTGTGAAAAGAATACTTTCATATGTCAAAAAAGATGAGTGGTTCTAGGACCATTTTTGCTTTCCCTTGATCCATGGATTCTTCCCTCTTAGTTGGCTTTCAACAAGGTCAAAGAAGAAACTTCAGCACAAAAATGAGATAGATAAGGGGATATGGGGTCACCTTGGCATAGTCCTCTTGTCAATTTTATAGATCCCCTCCTTAATCCATTGATGATGATTGACTATGATATTCTAGATTCACAATCTTTGACTTTAATCCTTTAGAGGTTAGGGATAGACATTCTAGTGATGGCTTTATCCAAATAACTGCATTCAATCTTGTCATATGCTTTCAAGGTCATAAATCCTTCCTTTCTTTTCTTCATTTTCTTCATCATTTAAAAGATCTATATACTACCAAAGAGTTATCAGCCATTAGTCTCCCATGCACAAATGCACTTTAGTTATCAAGGATCATCTAGATGGGGAGAGGTTTTATTCTATTGGCTAACACCTTTATAATAATTTTATATGATGTGTTGCATGGGATGATACGTCATGATTTTGTGATCCTCTTGGGATTTTCTATCTTATGGATTAGAACAATGTTTGTTATGTTAATTTTCTGTAAGAATTTGTTCCCTTACCACCATTCCCAAGTGAATTCAAAACTAACCTCTTCATGATATCCTAGAATTGTTGACACCTTTTTGAGGTGCATTTGGCTAACTTCCAACCACACTTCATCTTTAGTAAGGACCTTGTCTAACTCAGCAACCTCCTGATCGAAAGGGATTTTAGGTAGATCCACAACAACATCCTCCGTACAGGTAATGTTAGTGGTAGTAAATATCCTCCACCTCCTCACGTTCAATCTTTCACTGGTTGTTGTTGTTCATGAGCCCTTCTATGAAGTTGTGTTTCTTCCTCTGGTTGGATTTATGGAGAAAATATTTGGTATTTTTATCCCCATCCATCATCTCATTTTTCTTGTTCCCTTGAATGCCAGTAGCTTTCCTACAGCTTCATGAGTTCATGTACTTATTCAAATAATTCTTTGTAATCATAAAGCATTGTAATCATCAGGCGGTATGTGTTGTGACTCCTAGTGGGTTTTTTATTCCTTCTATGAATTTTTTATTCACATCTTTAGTTTTTTTTTAACCCACACTCAAGCCTCTCACCAAAAAATTTCATGCACTCATGTAGATCTATTCCCGTAGATTCTCTCAGTGGCATGCCTATCACTTCTATGCATTCTGTAGAGGAAAGCCACATGATTTCAAGTCTAAATTTATTTTCCTATTTTTCTCTTGCTTTGGGCTTCTCAGTCACCAACATAATAGAGGCAGGGTTAGAGTACTATATAGGATAGTATAAAATTCGTAAACCTAAAAAATATTCACCACTATTGATCTGTGAAAAATCTATATAGTTGTGCCTTATCCTATTTTTCGTACCTCACTCTATGCCAAGTTTCAAATTTCCTCTAAACCCCATGTCCTACAGCTGGAAGTCATGTGTTTCCTTTGAATTTTCTCATATGCCACTCAGATCTTTTTGTCCTCTTGACTATTTTATATCTAAGATAATCTCTTTAAAATATCCTCCTAAAATTTTTGACATATGTTATGATCTGCACACTAATCTCATAATATCCCATGTGGAATGACTCTTTTTCCCTTCCACCCAGCCATAGATGCCCATGAATCCAAACAAGAATGTTTGTCCCACTACTCCTACCTATGCATAGATTTGATTATAAGAAAAGGCAATGACTACCACCTCGTCGCCCTTCCATCATAAGTTCATCCTCCTACCTTGCCATCATTGTCCACTACAAAACTATCTTTTGTTCAATTTCTCCTCAGCCTTTCTTTCTTCTAACTCCTTGTCATAATTTTTTATATCAAAAGTATGTTGGTCATATCCTTCCAGCATCTAGATTGGAATAAGGTATACATTTTAGGGGTTCATCATAGGATTTTCATCATTTTCCATGGGGCTGACCAACACCATGACCTACTACTTGCTTGCCCATATCAGTAGTTGAAGATATAATATTCCTTCCTCTCTTCACCATGTCTTCTTCTTCTATATCTGCATCTATAGGATCATCTCCTCCCCACTTCATATATTCCCACTTCCCTTGGTCTCTAAAACTCATCTTTTATTTTGCTTTCTTGTTGGGTTTCCTTCTCTCCTGGTTTGAAAAGTTTGTGTCCCTTTTTCTTCTTCATGTGGCATATGTGTTCATCGATTTCTTCACTAAAAGAGATTTCTAGTTGCAAGATAGTGTTTCTTGAGCATGTATTCATATGCAGTGGTGATTTTGATCCCTCATATCTTCCTCTTGACTCCCTTGGATTCCCTGACATCTTTCTCTTATTACTCGTGTGCTCTACTTTCACAAATAGGGTTACAAGGCATCAAAATGATGATCTTGAGATGAATGGTGTGCTTATTCCACCTATGCCAGTGTTTTTGGGATCTTCACCTCTTTCACATTTTTCTATGCCTTTATTTTATCCTTCTCTTTTAGAAAACTCAATGTTCTTTTTCCTTATATAGTAAAAACTCTTTTCACGTGAAATCCACCGTGTCGATTCATTTTCATCATGTATGATCCCATCTTCATCATCATATTTTTTTCTACTTGGGATGTCATTCACCTTATTTTTATTAGTGTTTACTTTCTTGAATGATTTTTTCAGGCTCGTTCTCAAATTACTTGTCTTTTCCTCTCTCATCTTCACATTTGCTCCTCATATATACTCTGGTATCACCTCATATCCCTCTTTTTTATTTGCTTCCATATACCATCAGGTTTCATGATGAAAGTAAGTGTTTACTTAGTATCTTGTTTCCCTAATAGTTCCTTAGTGATTGGATTTGTCCACCTCCTTAAAGGTGAAGCATTTACCCATACACTCAAAACATGGGGTTGGTAAGGTTCCTCCTCGTTTTTGTAATCCTTATCTCTGAGACCTATAAATCCATAGATGTAGCAAGAGGTAGGGAGTCTCTCATAGTTGATTTTTATTTGCATCAGTTTACCCTCCTTATCACAAAACTTTTGGCTTTTTTATCAGTCTGGACACATCCACCCTAATAATTGCTCGATAATACATGTCCCAACTTAGATTAGCTAGATCTACAGCCGTCACATACCCATCATCCCTAACACTAGTCGTGGTGCTTCCTCTGACATGTAACCAAATGGTAGGTCATAGAAACTAACCCAGAAGTGGTAGTGTGTTAGGGCAATTTGCAGTGGAGTTTCTTCTACCCTGATTTCCTTTGTGATTGGCAAACCATTGTCAAAGTTCCAAGGGACTATATGATTACTTTCTCCCTATCTTTCTAGTGAATAAATTGTATGATGAAGACAATGTTCACAATCTACTTGAAGGTTGATTCCCTCCTGAGCACCCATGCTCCAATTAGGGTTCTCATAATTGATGGGAAGTTGTAAGGTATTTCCATCATCATCTTCCCTAACAATACCAAATAAAGGTGTTCTACATGTGTCTTTACCTATGATTTCCTATAGTCAATGAATTCTACTTCCTCTTCATCATCCACTAACAAGTTTATTCATTTTACACTTAGTTCTTGTATCATCAGGAGATGGAGGGGACCTACAAAATGAGATAGAGGAGGGTGAGGTGACCATAAGGTGAGGATTTACATGGCGCAAGGCACTTGTCCTAGAATATCTATAGGAAACCCTAAATGAGGAGTGACAATAAGAGTTTGGTCTTAAAGGGAAGCTATTATCACATAAAAAAAACGAATTTCTTAATTGTTGATGCCACATTTTTTTCTCATTCAATATAAACTCATGAAAATGTCAGTTCTCTACCTAATGGTGGATTTCATGTCACACATTCCCACATTTTTCGCATTATCCCGTACTCTCCACCTTTTTCCATATTCCATCATTTAATCAATTCATTTTCACTTATGCATACCTAGTTTAAGGTTTTTTTGACAAAAATGCTCTATTCCAGACTTAGGCACAATTTGTCCATGAATCTTCTTTTGATAAGATTTTCTGTAAAATTGCCCAATTGAATTAACCTAAATAAAATATATACCTTTTCCCCTTGGTATTTTGTTTCCTTTTTCTTTCATGATGGTGAGGAATAATCTTTAATTCCCCATCCTTCATTGTCTTATTCACTTCTATTTAAGATCTGCATTTTTCAAAATCTTCTCCAGAATGTGCCTATAATATCTATAAAGTCAATAGACAAGCATTATCATGCTTGAGCCACTCATTGGATCATACCAATTTGTCAGCTACACATGGTGGATCTCCTCGATCCATGTGCCTCTCTCTATGGCGCATCACTACAATGTGTCACCTCTTCCATAGACTTCTATTTAAAGTTTCAAACCCTAAAATATACCTACAAATACCCTCTGCCACACATCCACCATATTTGAGGCCCCTTTTCACTCTCTTGAATCTAGAGAGTGACTATCCTCTCACCTTTTAATTTATGCATTATTAGTGTTCAAAGGATCCTTCCTATTACACAACCTGCTTCTGAACATTGCTAGGCTACACAACAGTAATCAAGTCATGCTTCTAATTACTATCTGCTTTAATTACTTCAAATTGTTTATGTACATATCTTTTTATTCAACCAATTATCCTTCATGCGATCTGGTTCCATAACTCAATTTATCTACCTGTACAAAGTTTATATCTTACTTCTGATTTGTGCCCATTTCTCAACATCCTCTAATCTTCCTATGCATCGACCCTAATCTCCAATTGAAGGATCTATGTCATGGGAGGTCTTGAGCTAGTTACAACTCTGACACCTAACAATTAGTACCTTTAGAGATATGAGCGGAAGTGTAGACAACTCTAGTCTCAAAGGACATAATTCTTTAAAATTTGGTTTTACTACTTTTTGTTTTGTTTTGTTTTGTTTTGTTTTAACCAAGTAAAATTGTCACACTCTCAAAAATTCTTAGAAATGATTTGATACCACTTTAGTGAGTGGGATGGGAGTGTTAATCCTTCCCCATCCATAAGAAGATTGTCAAATTCAAAATTCTAGTTATATATTTTTTTAATCTAGTTGAAGCCAAATTGACTTTCTATCGTGGATTTGTAACGCTTTATCTTATTTTTTCTCATTTTTCATATAAAATGTGATGACGAATGCAATATGTTTTTCTCTTATTTTCCACATGATTGTTGAATTATATTACACTGCTAGATATATGTCCAACACATTTACATTTTTGGGTAGGGTGCAACAAAAACTCCATTGGAGACTACCAAGACTATCTGAATATTGTTCCCGGTTTCTACATAAATTTTTAGTAATTTTGTTGGTTTCAGGTTGTTTTTCTTTTTATTTTTATTTTCCCTTTTTCTACATAGAGGCGATTCTTTGATGCATTTTAGTGGCCTTCCAGTTGACAGATTGAAGCAGACTGTCGGGCCTCTATGTCTGCTCTGTCTAGTTTCATCTTTTTTTAATTATGTTTTATTTATGGTGTTGTTTTATCCTTCCCTTCTATTTTGGTATTTTGATTTCCAATTATTGTTTTATGACTTTAGGTTCACTTCCCTTGTATGAATAAACTTCTTTTCTTTTTTACTTTCCTTTTCTAAATTTTCTTCACACAAAAAGTATTATATAAAAACTAAAGATTAAAAAGAATATAAAATCTGGCAAAAAGAGGAAAGGATGAGTAAAGAAATATTTTGGAAACAAGATCTATTCATTATTAATAATTGCATGCTTGTTTGATTATATGATTATGGTGTGTCTTTCATGATTTTTTATTATGGGCTTGCTTCATAAAGATTATAAAACTTACACTTGCACAATGCATTCCTATACACCCATGCGTCACAGAATGGGTGCCAATTCTCATGTTGGTTCCCTTCAGTTTCTCATGGATGTGGCACAAGATGTAGTAAGGTATCGGCATTGCCTTAATTTGGATGTCCAAAGGCCTTGGGGAAAACCACCCTCTCATAGCACTCACAACTAATTATGATATCCATGGTCTTGAGGTGTATTGGGAGTAGTACACATATCTGTTGAAATTAGGTTACCCCCTCGATGAGCACCATCTACTCATAGAGAAGTTAAAGACCAACACCTCCTATGAAGCTCACATTTGAGTGAGGATGTAAATTGAACTTAAGCTCCTGGGATAAAAGGGGAGGGTCGTTTTCTTCATATACATGTATCTTGCAATAGTTGTTGAAATGTTTCAGATTATTTCTGACAACTTTATGTGTAGCTTAATAATCAAAACTAAAAAAAAATATAGATGAACAATATTTATAAAAGTCAAACAATATTTTGAATAAATAAGATCTTTCTCCAAATTATTAACATTTCTAAGGTTTACATTCCTTTTAATATAATCTTTTAAAGATTAACATCTTAATCCCAAAAAAAATCTTTCCAAGATTAACAATATCTTTTCAAACAATCTTTTAAAGATTGACAATATCTTTCAAAACTCAAGCAATCTTTCAAATATTTATGATATTTAAATTTTTTGAAGATTAACAATATTTTTCAAAATGAAACAATCTTTCAAATGTTAACAATCTGCTAGAAAATTAATCTCTCAAAGATTTTTTCAAAGAAATGAACGATCTTTTTTCAAACAACCTACTTTGAAACGCTTTTCGAGAAAGATGGTGTGTCCCGCCAAAGGTGCGCACACTAATCAATTCATACTTGACTAGGTGCTCCCCACGAGATCAAAAAACACTTGGGATAACTTTCAAAATTTATAAGGTACCTAAACCTACACACCTACTTCAACTAAAACACTACACCTGCAAGCGCATGGGGTTGTGTCGTAGTATAGGAGGGTGGCAAGTATAGGGTCAATCCATAGGGAGACAATGGGGCACTAGAGCTACATTAGTTTTTGGCTAGGTTCCTGCTACGGAGTCTAGTCTTGAAGGGTTTAAAGGTGATTTGATTGATTACACTAAGGGTTGAGCAAACAAGCAATTAAAGGAAGACAAGCAAGAATCAACACCTAAATTAGCCTAGACAATTAATCCTAATGAGAAAGAAAAGAAAATGCAAGCAATAAAAGGACAAGCTATGCTAAGGTAGGCAAGAAGAGATCTACACTACACTAAGATATCAAACAAGGAAAGAGAGAAATTAAAGGCTTAAACTAGAAAGGGCAAAGCAAGAACATGGCAAGAAGCTAACTAAGCAAGTAAAGAACTAACTAAGCTAACATTATCTAAGCAAGAAGGCAATTAAGGTATTAAAGCAATAAAGGGATGTTTGGGATGTTTGGGGGATGCACTTACCAATTAGGTTAGGGTGTGACATGTGAACATTATACTTTTATTTAGATTACCAAACCAAACAACAAGCTAGAGTCTAATGAATTGCCCTAGACTACTAACTGGTCGTGGATAGAATAGGTTCTATATAGGGGAACTAGTCTCTAACACCTCCTACTACCCTTACAAACTCAATTAGGATAGGGTTTAGGTGCAATTCAATTAGAGTCTAAACAAGCCTAGGTTTCTAGTTTAGAGGATCTTAGGGTGATTAGGGGTTGAGGGTAGTAATGGGGTGGAAATGAGGTTTTAGGCCTCACATGACCGCCATTCTAGCCTTAAGAAAGCTCTAAGCTAATCACACTAAATTCATCTAAACTAAGTACTTAAATCTCTCAACTAGGGTTAGGGGAAATTGATTAGCATGTAGGCGGATGGGTATCTAGTTAGGGATCCATGAATTGGACCTAGGAGGAAATCCAAAAATTCACACATATAAGTAATTTTCCTAAATTCTTGGGTGATTTCAAGCACAAACTAACAAGAAATTCATGAAGAGTGAGATAGAAATAGAACATAATCATTAGAAAATGAAATTACAATGTTTACATATCATTTTTCCCCCAACATGGTATCAAAGTAACATTTTTGACCCAAACGGCCCACCTAAGGGGCCTAGCTACTCATGGAAATGCAAAAAAATACAAAAAGAAAGGAGAAAGAGGTAGAAGAAACCATGGAGCTTAGTGTAGATGGAAGACTCCTCCTCTCCAACAGCTGCATCCTCCTTCTTCTTCCAATGTGCAAAGGCATGGAATGATGGTGGAATAGGGTCAAAGCACTAGGAAACTAGGGTTTTGGTGGTGGAAATAGTGAAATGGAATGGAATGGTGGTGGAAATGAAGTGGAATGGGTGGAATGCAAAAATGGGGAGCTAAGAGGGGGTAGAAGGTAGATAACCTCAGTCTCCAGCCGCCACTGACATATATAGGTGGGAAGGAAGCAATAGGTAAAGTAGGGGTAGTGGAAAAGTATCTAGTTTCTTGGAGTAGCGTGACCGTGGTACAGATGTGAGTGGAATGGCTGTGGTGGATGGGAACGGTCAAGGTGAAAAAATTGTCAAAAATCATAGGGATGTTGGTGGTTTTGAACTGAAGGTGGCACGTCTGTGGTGGTCACCATGGCCGTGGTGGGGTAAGGGTAGTACAGTCGTGGTGGCTTGGATTTTCTCTATCCATTCTTGATAATATGACCATTTTGATTGAGTTGCTACACTACCGTGCAAGGTGGCATGACCGTTCTTGGTCAAACTCACATGTCTATTCTTCATGGCATAGTTGTGGGGATATCTGCACTCTTCAATCTTCGACTCTATTGGTTTGGATGACCAGTACAACCATTTTGATGTACATGGCCATGTTGCTCTCTATTGCAACATTTTCAGTTGATTCCTTGGATTTTCTTGGACATATTTGCTTCAATGGATCTTTGGCCACTAGAGGTATGTTGAAGGATCCTCAAACTTCACTTTGGGCCTCTCTAAGGGTAGATGGACCATAGGATCACTCATTTTCTCTCTTCCATCCAAGTGTGGTCTGGATTCCTAAAAAATATGCAAACAATTTCCATAATTGCATTTTACACAAATATGCATATTAGGGGAAATAACATGTAATCTAGAAAGTGTAGATGTAATTGTAATGCAATCTAACACAAGATGGAGCCCTAAAATTGGGCATCATCACCACCCCAAACTTAAAGCATGCTTGTCCTCAAGTATGATCCAACTGAATCTCTCTATAATTTTTCCACAATCAAGAAATGACAAAAGCATTACAATAGATGAATATTGACTAAATGGGTTCAAAGATGACTAAGTACATGCATTCCACCTCTCTCATATCCTCTTTCACAAACCAATCATGATTAGAGCATTGATCCTGCAAGCTTAAATATAGAGTGCAGAAAACACAATCAATCCACATGGCTATTATATCACTCTAAGTAAACCATTTCATGGTAGCAAAGGTCAAAAATGACTAATTTTGTTGTTTTACATTCATGCATTCAATCTCATGTCCATCCACACTAAGTAACCCATTTGGCTACAAAAAAGGACAAAATGAACTAGGTTTGATGTTTCCTAGCTCCATGGGCATGCAAAAGGAAGAAAAGGTTGTGGTAAGATTTTGAAGTGCTTTTACACACTGATCTTTTCTTTATTTAGATGCTCTTAAATAGGAGCATCTTTTATTTTCTTTTTGCTTTTTTTATTTTTCTTTTTCTTTGAGCTTGGTTTGGATAGGTCACATGATGATGAGAGTGAAGTATGGGGTCATGGATATTGCCACCCCAAACTTTTGGAGGTGGCCAAGGGTGATTATGTGCACTTTGGCATCCTTTCATGAGGCGGAGAGGTAAGAAGATGGTAGAATAAAAGTGAGTCAAAGAGCGGTTACTAGTGTAGACATCAACTTGAGATCTCCTGCATGAAAGTTACTCCGACAATTTCATCAAGAAATGACACACTACATGAATGGGCAATATTGAAACCATATTTCTATCATGAGATTCTACAAAACTCTAAAGCATTTATGGCCTGCTCAATCACAATCTAGCCAAACAGTTCACAAGCATAAGAGAGGTGATTCACATGTAAAGAGTAAAGATTGAGGCCATTTAGGAATAAACCATGATAATTCACGTGCATTTGTCAAAGGTCATCATTTTCAAACCAAAAAGTAGAGATTGGATCAAAACACACCTTTTAGGCAAGTTTTAAACTTGGTCAAAATTAGCCAAAATAATGTTAAATTGTCTTCAATCACATCTAGACCTTCATTATGGAACATAAAGTAGAAAACAAGCAAATCTTAGCTAAAACATGCAAAAAATACAAAAATCTAAATGATATGCAATGCACGAAAAAAAGAGCAAAAATATTGAAAATAGAACTACATGGCATGCAAGCATGAAAAGTAGGTAGAATATAACCTAGATAGCAAAAGAAGAAAAAAAAGTAAGTGACAGGTGAAATGCAAAAAGAGTGAAATGAGAAAGGGGCATACTGCCCTACCACCCCAAACTTTTGAATCATGTTGTCCTCAGCATGACATTAAAGTCAGGAGTGATAGGGTAGATGATCACTGTGGTGGTTCCAGTGGTACTTCTACATGTGGTGGAGGGTGTTGGTAGTAGTTGCCCCAGTAGTCTTCTTGTGGTTTCCGGTGGGCATCCTGACATGCTGAAAGTGCACCCCGCCAATCCCCCCCACTAGGAGTTCCTCTGGGCCTGGGCATGCTGGAACCAATTCATGTGGTTGATCTAATGGTGCATCTGTTGATGATCCAATCATAATACATCTTGGGTGTGTTGAAATACCTCATGTGCCCTCAGAATCCTATCATGTTTCTCTGAATACCCTCCAACTGTACATGTATAGTAGACATGTCAAATGCATTTGTTGATGTTGTTGTGATGTATATGCCTCTTGTATCCTGACCCTATGCACCTCTCTCTCCTCTTTTGTTCTCCTCCTATAAGTAGCTTCCTGAGACTCTCCTAATCCCTTGGGAATGATATGTGGTTGCTGGAAAGTGTCTCGAGGGTTCTCCTCCTCCCATATCCTTACTAAATCCAAGAACTGTGTAGTGGGGCCATATTCCTCTAAGAGAGGTGTAGTGTGGTACGGGACCTCTAGTGTGATGCATGGGTATGGGGGGTTTGCCTGATATATGAATTTATAATCAACAATTACAATCATCAAAGAATGGACGAGATATTGTAGGTCCATAAATTTCCCCCCTGCTGCCTTCGTGAATCCAAAAATGTAATGACCTAGAGCAATGGCAATCGATGTCGCAATCCCTCCCAGAATGAATGGATTCTAGCACTGGGATGGGACTGTCCTTAGATGATCAATCATTTATGCACCTAGATTCACATTCTTGGCCTTCGTCATCCATCTAATGACACATAAATCCTTCTTCATGCAACTCCCCTGATTCTCATATCATCCAAAAATAGTATTTGTGAGAACCTTTCGAACATAGCGTAGGAAGGGTTTATGGAGAAAACTTGGCTTTGAATTCTCCACTACAAAGTCATTGTGGCCGGTGAATGCCTTCCACATGGCCATAAAATTGGCACTGGCGCTCTTATCTGTCTTTCTATTATCTAAGAGAGTTTCCATTTTCCTGACTTGGAGCAAAGAAGTTGTTTAGCATGGATGAAGTGATGACCCAGATTTTGTCTCCAATCATGACTTTAATGGCATCTTCGCCATCCTCAAAGACTTCTCAAAAGTGGCAAAGAACTATTGCATGAGCTCGACTTAGGTCTCCTGGACTGTAGTCAAAACCTCATACAATTCCATTGCTTCCATCAAACCTTGATAATACTCAAAGAAGCCTAGGGTCCCCATTGTTGCCTAGCATGTGTAGCGGGTGGCAATCACCTATGAGTCAGACACTCTAGTTGTTTTGGTTTCTTCACATTATTACTTCCTACTTCATGGATTTCTTCATGTTGATCTTCTCTTGTGGTACATCCTATATAACCTCATGCTCCTCATCTAAAAGTAGTTGTCTCCATGCTCGAGGCTGAGGTTGTGGCTACGGTTATGGTGTTTGAATGTCAAAGGTCGTGCTGATGAAACTGATGGCTGATCAGACAAGGGTAGTGGCAGTGCTCTGGAGGAAATGGACTAATGGACTGCTATCCAATCTCCTCTAGGTAATCTAGAGGACTACTCTATCATGGGATCCACTAACCCTACCATATGGGGTGATTCTCCAATGTGAACTGGAGGTTGCATGTGGTGGTGGAGGGGCTAGGGATATTAATGGAGTTGAAGATGATGTGTTCTTGGTTCGGCATCCATAGGAAATGACCCCCTTGGCCTTAGAAACAACTTAATTGGTGAGTTTCTTCATTGTGTATAAATTTGGGTGGAGAATTTGGGAAAATTTAGGTTTTTCGTAGTTCTACATATGTGGGACGGAATGGAAAGAAAGTTGATGAATTAATGGGTGGAATTGGATGGAAATGATGGATTGAGGTAGGGAGAATGTTAGGGAACTAATTTGGAGTGGATCAGAGGTGATTTGGTGGAGAAATTAGAGGTTGGAAGGTGTTGGAGTTGCCGCATGACCGGCATGATGCAGAGACCAGTCGTTCTGTTCGTGAACAAATGAAATGAACTAAGTTGAAAACTAATGACTTAAGTGTTGGATCGAGTTGCAGCACGGTTTTGCTGTGTTACACGGTCGTGTGTCTCACCAGTGGCACAATCGTGGATCCCTACACAGCATGTTCTGCTTTGATAGCAACAAGGTTGTGATGTGTTCCACGGACATGCTGGGTCTGTTCTCTATTTCTCAAATTTCTTTGATTTCCCTATTTATTTGAGCATACCACCACGACCATTCCATGGCACATGGTTATGGTGCATACTACAATAGGTGTTCCACATTTTATTTCCATCAAAACATCATATCTTTGATCAAAAATTATTTTTCACAAATTCTTTGTCTAAATTTCATCTAAGTCCCTTTGTTTCACCTTATTTTCACCTACACATCTAAAAACTAAACAAAAACTATTAACCACAAGTGTGTGTGTGTGTGTTTTCTTTGAAATATCTCAAAAATAACCAAAGTATAAAAAATGGAAGGTTGGGTGCAAATTTCCCACACCTAGGTGGGTTGCCTCCCACAAGCGTTGAGTTTCATGCCTTCGTTTAGGCTTCTTGGAGATTCTTACATCATTCATCCATTTGGAATTATCATGTATCCATTCTTGCAATAGATGCATCTCTCATTTGCACTCAACCTATGTTCCTCATCCATTTGATCACTAAAGATATCCTCAAGTCTTCCATTCAGATCTCCTTCTCTCACATGACTTGTTGGACTCTTGAAGTGACCATGTCCAATATCCTCATCTCAAACTCACCTGGTTTTAGGACTCATATATGTTGATCTTTATCTTCATGTCCATGAAAGTGATTGTCATTGCCATTGTGAATGTGTATCTCAGCATCAGTTGTAGATAATAATGGTCTTTCCAAGATTATGGGAATCTTCCTATCATCCAGCTCCATGTCAAGAACAATGAAATCTTTTGGGAACATTGTGCCTCTTTCCTTTGTCTATCATTACCAAAACATCATCCACTCTTCATCTTGGCACTTTGATGGAATGGTCTCACAATTGGAGAGTACAATGTGCCAGTTTCAAATTTGCTAAGCCCAGCTCAACATAGACACTATATGGCATTAAATTTAAACTAGATCCCAAATGAAGTAGGGATGTGTCTATGTGATGTCCCTCAATGTAGCTAGGTATGACTGGGGCTCCTGGGGATTTTTGCTTCATAGGAAGTGATCGTTGGAGGATTGAGCTCACTTGTTTGGTCAACTTGACTCTCTTTTGTTTTCTCCACGTTGACCTTCTCTTCAAAGTGCATAAGTTCTTAAGAAACTGGGCATATGATGGGATCTGGTTGATAGCATACAATAATGGAATGTTAACCTTCACTTGGTGAAACACCTCAAGAATGTCAACATTGTGTTTTTTCTCTTCCTTACTTCTAATGGTTCATCTAATGGGATTAAGAGAGGCATTCCCCCCCTCCCACGCTACTGGCAGAGGTTGAATGCCTGGGAAGGTGATAAATCAAGGTGGAAATGGAATTCGAACCTAGGTCCCTTTACTAGGGAACACCATGATTGGCCACTTGAGCCACTGTGGTGGTTCATGTAATGCTTCAATGAATGGTGGCTCACTATCTTTGTCCTTAATTGAATCAACATGAGGTGGAACACTAAGGATATTGGGACCTACGAATGGAGTGTGAGGTGGATCACATGGTATCCCAAACTCAATAGGAGGTATCACAGAATCATCTTCGGCAATCTCAATCATAGTATCACAACTTGGTTGCCTTTGCTTTGCTTTATCAACCTTTCTTTGACTTGTGGGTTGCTCAAAATATTTCCCACTCCTTATAACTATCACAACACTTCCTTGCTCATGGTGGAGAGGGGGAGCTAGTTGTGGCTATGGAGGAGGTAGGGGTGGCACTTGGTATTGAAATTGAGGTGGAGGGGAGAATTGAGGTTGGAAGGTGAATTGATTGGAAAGTTGTGGTGATGGAGGGGTAGGAGGTGTATAAGGCTTAGGACTATCTTAGAAGTGGTATATTGTATGCACTTGCATGGGAGGTGTACTATAGAGAACTTGTGAGGAAGGTAGTGGTCCACTTGCTTCATTGAAACTTAAGATGGGTTTTGAAGATAATTTTTCTTCTTGGATAGCAAGTACAGAAGATAGTTGCTCTATCCTCTAATAAACCCTTGTAACATTCTTTTGGACATCATCAAAGCTTTCAATCTAGAGAGAACCTCTTCCTTAAACCTTGAACTATATCTTGGACTTTGTGGTTCTTGGTAGCTATAGGAGTGAGGTATATTCATCTCTTCACCATGGAACTCAATAGAATTGACCGAGTGACCAGGAAAACTTCTCACTTGGTTCTTCATGAAGCTTTAGTGTCATCAAGAATCTTCATCACTTATAGTCTTGAATCATTATGAGTTGGAGATGTCACACCAAAAGGGGTGATCACCATAATTCATCATGCTAGAAGCTCAGATTCTTGAACTTTTTGCTAGCTGCACAAACAAAGGACATGTCTCCTCATGTGGTCTAGCCATAAAAACTTCTCCACAAGATGAATCTATTGTAGCTTGATACTTTGAAGATAGACCAGAGTACAAGGACTGAACTAGTTGCCACAAATGGATCACATGGTGTGGCAACTCTCTCAACATCGTTTGGAAACTCTCCCAAGCATCGTGAAACCGCTCATTGCCCATTCGACTATAACTCACTATGTCATGATGCATTTATGTTGACCTTGCAATGGTGTATAACTTCTTCAAGAAGGCATTTTTCATATCTTCCCAACTCATGATGTCCCTCCTTGAATCATACCAATCTTTGTCTTTGTTTTTGAGGGAGAATGAGAATAAGGTCAACTAGATTGTATCATCCTAAAGGTGGAGCACACTTCAAGAAAGTAATATAAGTTCTTATAGGGGCTCTCACTCTTTGAGCCATAGAAGGTGGGCAGGATCCCAAGAAGACTTGGCGAGATGGAGAATTTCTCCCCTGGCATTTGATCAACTCTGCTAGAAATTGGTGATTTTTAGTTTCTAGGCATGAAGTATTCTTGAAGTGGCTTGTGAGGTGCATTTTGGCCATCAATCTTGTCTACCTCGAGTGGCTTGTCACATGCATAAGGCAAAACCAAACAAAAGAGAACAAGTTAGCAAAACCAATATGCACAAAGAATACAAAGAATAAAGAATAAACAATATCTATGATGAGGTCAGTAGGAAAAGATCAAAGCAAAACTAACTAGCTAGGTTGAGCATCTTTCTCCCCAGAAATTACGCCAGAAAGCTTGGTGTGTCCCGCCAGAGGTGCACACTCTAATCAATTGGGACTTGACTAGATGTGCCCCATAAGATTGGAACACACTTGGGATAACTTTCAAAATTTATAAGGTACCTAAACCTACACACTTACTTCTATTAAACACTACACCCACAAGCGCACGAGGTTGTGTCATAGTATAGGAGGGTGGCAAGTATAGGGTCAATCCACATGGAAAAAAGGGGGCACTAGAGCTAGGTTATTTTTGGGCTAGGTTTCTACTGTGGAGTCTAGTCTTGAAGGGTTTAAAGGTGATTTGATTGATTACACTAAGGGTTGAGCAAACAAGCAATTAAAGGAAGACAAGCAAGAATCAACACCAAAATTACCCTAGACAATTAATCTTAATGAGAAATAAAAGACAAGGAAAGCAATAAAAGGACAAGCTATGCTAAGGTAGGCAAGAAGAGATCTACACTACACTAAGCTAGCAAACAAGGCTAAAGAGCAATTAAGGAACTAAACTAGAAAGAGCAAAGCAAGAACAAGGCAAGAAGCTAACTAAGCAAGTAAAGAACTAACTAAGCTAACACTATCTAAGAAAGAAGGCAATCAAGGTATTAAAGCAATAAAGGGATGTGTGGGTTGTTTCGGGGATGCACTTATCAATCAGGTTAGAGGGTGACATTTGAACATTATGCTTTCATTTAGATTAACAAACCAAACAACAAGATAGAGTCTAATGAATTTCCCTAGACTGCTAATTGGCCATGGATAGGATAGGTTGTGTATAGGGGAACTAGTCCCTAACACCTCCTACTAACTTAATGAGGTGGACTTCAACAGTCCCAAAATACAAAAAGAAAGGAGATAGAGGTAGAAGAAGCCATGGAGCTTGGTGTAGATGGAAGACTCCTCCTCTCCAGCAGCTGTAAGGTCATCCTCCTTCTTCTAAGGTGCAAGGGATGGAATTATGGTGGAATAGGGTCAAAGCACTAGGAACTAGGGTTTTGGTGGTGGAAATGGAGTGAAATGGTGGTGCAAATGAAGTGGAATGGGGTGGAATGCGAAAATGGGGAGGTAAGAGGGGGTAGAAGATAGTTAACCTCAGCCTCCAATCGCCACTCACATATATATAGATGGGGAAGAAGCAATAGGTCAAGTAGGGGTAAGGTGGAAAATGTAATGAAAAAGTAGCTAGGTTTTTGTGAGTAGCACGGCCGACTGGGCAAAATGGCCATGGTGGGGTGTGAGTTGAGTGGCTATGGTGGATGGGAACGGCCGAGGTGAAAAAGTTGCAAAAATCACAGAGATTTTGATGGTTTTGAACTAAAGGTGGCACGGACATCGTGGGTAAAGGGTAGCATAGTCGTGGTGGTTACCACGGCCATGGTGGCTTGGAGTTGCTCTACCCGTTCTTAGTAATACGGCCATTCTGATTGAGCTGCTACATGGTTGTGCCAGGTGACACGGTTGTTCTGGGTCAATGTCATACGGCCATTCTTCATGGAACGACCGTGGTAATATCTGCACTCTTCAATCTATGACTCTGTTGGTTTGGATGGGCCAGCACGGCCACTCTCATGTACCACGGTTGTGCTACTCTCTGCTGCAGCACTTTGACTTGATTCCTTGGATTTTCTTAGACATCTTTGCTTCAATGGATCTTTGACCACTATGGGTAGGTTGAGTGAGTCTCAGCCTTCACTTTGGGCCTCTCTAAGTGTAGATAAACTCTAGGACCACTCGTTCTCTCTCTTCCATCTAAGCGTGGTTCAAATGCGTGAAAAACATGCAAATAATGTGCATATGTACATTTTACACAAATATGCATATTAAGGGAAATAGCATGTAATCTAGCGGGTATAGATGTGATTGAAATGCAATATGATATGAGATGGAGCCCTAAAATAGGACTGCATCAATAGACAAATCCTCAAACAGGACTAAGACGTCATTTTTTAATGTTAGTTTTTCCCATCACCCCTGGTCCTAGACTATGATCTAAAAGTAGACTATTTTGTTCTTTTCAAGCTTATACCCATGGTCCTAGACTAAATCCTAAACTTGGACCATTACACTCCTTCAATACTCATACACATATGTTTTAAGACTATGACCTAACACTAGAGTGCAAGTCACTTCAAACCTATTCACCAATTCTTGGAGGCCACACAAGGGTCCCTCCATTTTGGCCTCTCAATAGTGCCAAGCGGAGGAGACCTATAAGAGAAATTCATCAAATAGGCATCATGGATATTGCTAAGGGTTTCAGTTTGGTAGCTCCACTAGACAAGGATACCCTACGGAGGAAAGTGACTCATTGATCACAATCACTAGCTAGAAGAGGCTCTTATCTTGCCATCTTTTGAATAATTCTCCAGAAAACATACTCAAATAGCAGCATACTTTGCTAACCTAGCAAGACAACATATCATCCACTTCCCACACTTAATCCACCCAGTCATGGAATTAGAATGTACATCTCATGTTAAATTTGAAGAACTCCTTTGTTTCTCCCAAGCTAGGGGTAGGTCCCATCACTTAAACATGTCACAAAAACATTGTCTTCAGGATCACTTATTAGAGAATAATTGTAGAAGACCAAGGATTCCCCTTTTTGAATCTCCTAAAAAATGGGAGTAGTCCTCTTGCTTTTTAGCCCATATAATACATGTGGAGATATGTGTCCTGAATCACAATAGTCTCTAATTTTGTATTATACCCAGCTTTTGCATTTGTTGATCTAAATTTCAAGACAACACGAGAAGGAAAAGGAGTTTGTACTTCACCCGATCTCACTAGAGATATATCCATATTTTGGGAGTATCAATGTGGACCGAGTAATAGTAGTGTTAAAGGATATGTCGATAGAAACAACCAAGACAAACTGGTTGGATTGGAGAATCCAAGAGAGACCATGATCACTCCTAAAGCTTTTGTCTCCCAGGAAGTTCCTTAAAATGTGCATGCTAGAGCAACTGGAAAGCATCACCTACATGCTTCCACCAGACATCGTTTAAGCATGAAGGAGTTGGGAAATAAGAAAGGGAAAATGCCAATAGAACTAGTTTCATATCTACTAACTAGCATATCATGCCAACAAAGATGTATAGGAAAAAGGGTGCAAGATATACTTGTCTTGGAGAAAGTCCCACAGCTATCCTTGCACATAGATGTGCCTCCTTCTTGAGAGGCATAGGAACAATGGTCTACGATGTCCCCCTAGTACAGCAGCAGAGCTTTTGTGCCTCTAATTAGTCTACACAAACCACTGGGTACTCTGTGCCATGCTTCTTGAGTCAGAGGGAAGGAGCAGTCCTTTCGTTCATTGACATGCTAGCATCAACTTTATCTCCCTCACTATCTCTCCCTTTTACAGGTAGGATGGCAAGCTAATGTGATACAACAACGTGAGAAGAGGTTGTGGAAAGCCTTATCCATCACCTCTTATATATAGGAGAGATAAGGCTAGGGTTTCCAAAACCTTGGGAGACGAGAGGTAACATACTATTGGTTGGATGGTGGTTGCTCACAACTAGTAGATTGAGTAGATTTACCCAGTCAGTTGACTGGGTTGTTGAATGCAACACAATAAGTCAAGATGAACAGTGTATTAAATGCAATCAATGTAAAAGTTTGTCATCACATTGAATCAACTAAACCATTTGGAACTTCTAACACCATAATTGGTTGACCCAACCCAGACGATCGACCCACTTCTTTTTGGTTGGTCGGTTAGATGATCTAGTCAAGCCTTGGATGACACTATCCAATTGGCCAGATGTAAAATCCAGTCAATTGATTCGTATGTGTCTTCAACTCTAAAGGATATACCGGTCAATTGACTGGACACTCCATTTAGTGAACTAGACTTTCCAGTCAATTGACTAGACTCTCCAAACGGTCAGTTGGCATTGCCACTATTATTTAGTTTGATTGCCTAAAAACTTCATAAAAAAATTAAATCTTATCAGTGATTAAACTCCTTTTCCTAGTGTATCCTATGTGTGTGACCCTATAGGTTCCATATTACATTGGCAGTCATGCCCATGGTTATATTATGACTTCACATGCAATAAGCCGTATCTAGAAATAGATCTATGCTAACCAAGTAGTTGGATAAGTTGGACAACAACTACAACCTAAACATGTGAAATGTCATAGATTTTCATATTGAACTCAAGGCATGGAATTGGCATTCTCTTAATATTCAATATATGATTCTTGAACTAGAGTACAGTGTTGAGATGCATGTGATCTCAATATCACACATTGACTCACGTGAGCATGGCCATGCGCTTGTCAATCTCACTTATCAAGTGTCTAGGATATCACCCTAATAGGAGGAACAAATGTCACTATAACATTGAGACATGATTTTGACTACCATTTAGTGGTTTCCATGTGTCATTCTCAAGTTGGGTATGTCTGGTACACTTTTTCTCTAACAAATACCTATGTGTTTGACTTGATGTTCAATATCATGACTTTTGAGATTTAGTCATCAGTCAACACACATTCTCATCTTAAGTATTATTGTTGTCCATGTAGTTTTCACAATAATTTTTGACTAGGAACATTTCAAGAATATATATGTTGTAACTATACATATAATCTCATGTTTAGGTCCTCAACATAAACAAAGGGTAAGATCATTCCTTACACATCTTTTATGTTATATCATCATCTCATATTTGAATAAACATAATAAATGGAAATTGCATTTATTATTAATCAAATCAAGTATATAATATCCCAATACAATCATCATATACTATCTCTCTAGGCATACATACCAACAGACTCCCACTTACACTTGGAGACAATCACTCATGAATCTAATTATAAATGATCTAACATGACAATCATGTTTATGTTGTGAAAGTTCTTTTGTTAGTGGGTCAGCAACAGTGATCTTAGTCGGTACTCTATAAATCTTCACATCTACTCAGTGTACAATCAGTTGTATGAGATGGAAACACCAAATCATATTCTTAGAATTTGATGTGATCTTGGTTCCTTATCTTGTACAATGTCTTCATTGATGTCACAATACAACTCTATTGCTTTGTCAGTTGGAACCACACCAAATTCACTACAGAACTTCTTCATCCATATAGTTGGAATCAGCAATGTACTCAACTTCTATTATAGAATCAGCAACTATCTTGCTTGGAATTTTTTCAGTATATAGCTTTGTTGTTGAGGAAGAACACATATCTAGATTGTGATTGATAATCATCTTTTTCAGTTTGGAAGCATGTGTCAGTGTAACCTTTTACAACCAAATCTTCCTCGCCACCATAAATAAGGAACCAATCTTTAGTTCTTATAAGGTACTTAAGGATGTTCTTTACGGAAGTACAATGTCTTTCATTAGGATCTAACTGATACATGATCATCATGCTCAACGCATACAAGACATCAGGATGACAGCAATACATTTCATGCATAATATATCCAATTGTGGATGCATATGGAATCTTACTCATGCGTCCCCTTTCTTTAGAAAAATTGGGACATTGGGTTCTAGAGAGACTAACACTATGACATGGGAAAATTTCCTCTCTTTCAATCGTGCATGATGAACCTTTTGAGCACTTTGTCAATATATGTGTTGTATCTTAGGCCAAAAAGCCTTTTAGATCTATCTCTATAGATCTTAATTACTAAGATATAGGATGATTTTCCAAGATCCTTGTTAGAGAAGGTACATCCCAAATAGATTTTTATCATTTGTAGGGTAGGGAAGTCATTTCCCACCAATAGTATGTCATCTACATACAAAATGAGGAACACCATTATGCTCCCACTAACCTTCTGTAAACACATGGTTCATGCTCATTTTGATGAAAGAAAAATTCTTTGACTGCCTCCTCAAACAAAAGATTCCATCTTTGAGATGCTTGTTTCATTCCATTCATTAATCTTTGAAGCTTATTGACTTTATTGGCTTCACTTGTAAGCATAAAACCTTCAGGTTGTGTCATTTACACATAATTAAGAAGATTCTAATCAAGGGAATCAGTTTTAACATCCATTTTTCCAAATTGTATAGTCATAATAAGTTGCAATGACAAGCATGATCATGATGGATTTAACCATGGAAATTGTTGAAAAGGTTTCATCATATTCAACACCTTGAACTTGTTTTAAACCTTTTGCAACCAAACAACCTTTATAAGTTTATACATTACCGTCCATGTCGGTCTTCTTATTTCATACCCATGTGCACCCAATGGGTTCCACCCCTTTAGATGGATCTATCAAGGTCCATACCTTGTTGTTGTACATGGAGTCCACCTTAGATCTCATGGTTTCAAGCCATTTCTCAAAATTTGGTCCCTCAATAGGTTATAAGTGGATTGTTTTCTCATCATCATTTGTGAATAACTTATCGCCTTGTTGAGTCACAAGATATCCAAATCTATCTGGATCAAGGTGTATCCTACTAGATCTTTGAGGTTTATTGCTACAAGAGGAACTCGAGATTCCAGAACTACTTGTGATTATTCTTGTTCCTTTTGTACCTTCGTAGGTTCAATGCTTTCTTTTTAGTCTCAAAACTCTTAGAGATATAATTTCCTCCCATTAGTTCCTTTGGAAATAAATTCATTTTCAAGAAATATAATAGTCCTAGAAACAAACTCTTTACTATCATATGGACTATAGAAGTAGTATCCCTTGGTTTCTTAGGATGTCCAACAAAATAAAAATTTATATGATATGGATACAAGCTCTTTAGGAAACTATTTCCTAATGTAAGATTCACATCCCAAAATCATTATAAAAGGTACTTGTATGTTTCCAGATCCATATCTCATATGGTGTCTTCTGAGTCGATTTTGAAGGTATACAATTAAGTGTACATGTTGCGGCTCCTAAAGCATATCCCCAAAAGGAATCTAGATAGCAACAAAACTTGTAATAATCATAACATGTCCAACGGGGTGTGATTCCTTCTTTCCGATACACCATTGTTGTGGTGTTCCAAGTGGAGTCTAATGTGATACAATACCATGGGCTGCATAAGGTCCTCAAACTCTTGGCTTAAGTATTCTCCAATTCAATCAGATTGAAGTGCTTTAATGCTTTTACCAAGTTGGTTTTGTACTTCAATAATATGATCATTGAACCTTTCAATGGCTTCTGACTTGTGTTTCATTAAATACACATACTCATATATCACGGTCCAATAATGTAATGAAGTAGTGATAACCACCACTAACATTTGTGATAAAAGGCCCACATACATTAGTATGTATTAGCCCCAATAGGCACTTTCTCTCTTGTTGTTACTAGTTAAAGTTCATTTTGTCATCTTTCCCATATAAACAAGACTTGCATGTCTCTATTGATTCAAAGTAAAAAGAGTCTAGATAACCATCTGTATGGAGTCTAGAAATGTGTTTCTCATTAATGTCTCTTAGATGATAATGCCAAAGGTATGTTTTATTTGAGTCATCAAGTTTTATCCTTTTGGTATATATTTTGTATATGTTTGTATCAAGATCTAATAACTAAAGACCATAAGACATAGGAGCATTGCAATAAAAGATCTCATATTTAGGAATAGAACATCGACCATTCTTTATATGAAATTTGAATCCACCTTTGTTCAAACAAAAAAATAGAATTGTTGTTCTTATTAATAGCACATACACATAGAAATTCTCTATCTCTATTACAAGCATGTTGGGAAGAGATAAACAATAGGTTCCTATTGTAGTGGCAGAAACTCTTGCTCCATTTACATACAGTTCCACCTCACCCTACTTAAAGGCTTACTTCTTTTTAGACCTACATATTAGGTCACATGTGAGATCCACATCTGGTATTTGATACCCATGATGAAGAAGTATACAATTTTATCTCAATGACATATATACCCTAGGTGGATATCCCCATCCCCTACTTCTTGTTCTTGAGTTCCTCTAAGTAAAGAGGGCAACTCTTTTCCAGTGTCTGACCTGATGATAGTGGTGACAACTTCCTTCCTTACTACACCCCTCCCTACTTCTTATTCTTGAGTTCCTCTAAGTAAAGAAGGCTAGCCTTAGAACTTTTCTTGGCTTTGCCTTTTCCCTTGGACTTTCCCTTTCACTTGTTGACCATTAAAATGGATTTTGGTTTATCCTTCTTCATTTTTGCTTCGGCAGTTCTCAACATTCCTATGAAATTTAGAGAGCAGTTTAGCAAAATTGTTCATGTTATTATTCATAAAAAATTGGCTATATAATTTAGGAAATGATTGCATAATCACATTGGTGTCCAACTCTTCATCTAAAGGAAATCCTAGTCTCCCTAGTCTTTCCATGTACCCAATTAATTTGAGCATGTCTCCCTCTACCATATTGCACTTAAATAGTTCCTCAGATACACCTTACCTTTCTTATGTTTCTTGTTCTTGGTACATCTTCTTAAGATGTGTTACCATATCATGAACACCCATGTTCTCATGTTTCTTTTGAATCCCATACTTCATGGAGCATATCATGAGTCATTTGATGTCTATGGCATCATTAGAATGCTTACAATAAGCATCGCTTTCATCCCTAGGTGTATTGGGAATGGGTTTCTCTAGTACTGGTGTGTCCAAGACATAGAGCGTATGCTCATGAGTGAGAATAATTCTCAAATTCTTGAACCATTCATGGAAGTTATTCCCATTTATTTTGTCCTTCTCAATAACTAATTTTAATGCAAAGGTGTTGTTGTTTACCATTTGTTTCTTCAAAAGACATAAGTCAAAATACTTTTGATTTGATTTGAAAAATATTTGTAATATTAATTAGGCCTTTAATTAGTTATTGATTCCACGATTTTGTCTAAAATTAATAACCTTCACCATTAATTTGGAAAGATTGCATAGTACAATCTTCTAGTGGGTCAAGATCCATATTTCATCAATCATGAGTCATCTTAGGTTGATCACCCACAACTTGATTGTTTATGTAGGAAACATTTTCCAATTGCATCTAATAAAACTCTTGATAGATGGTATGTAGAACTCTTTATCATATTCCATCTTAATGCTTCTAGGAAAATAATCATAATTTCATAACCTAGTTAAGCCTCACCCAAAAACACATCCTACTTTGGCTGACATACATATCTATACTCACACATCCATGAGATAGACAACACATCGTGCTTTGGTGTGCCCAAACATAGTAAATCAATCTTTTCGTGTGTGTGTTGCTTTTGGAAAGTATCTAAGACATAGAATGTGATTGAGGGGTTTTATAAATATATATAAATATATAAAAATTCAATCACCACATACTTATAATATGCATCATATACATATTATATCCACACACAAAATATGCCATCACAAACATATAAGCAATGGTATTAATGCAATCCTTTGGGGACATAAAGGATTGTTGTCCACCTAAGATCAGAAATCACATGTATGAACCTTAAAACAAACTCCTTGGTGTGGGAAGCAGTTCAATCAGTTGATTGGACACCTTCAATCGATCATTTGGCCCTCTAGTCAGTCAGCTGGCCTTTCAATGAACTAAATCATGCTCAATCAGTCGATTGGACCTTCATTCAATCGCTTGGCCTCTATTTTATCGGTTGGTCCGTCTATTGGATCCTGCTCAGTCGATCAGATGGGCTTCTCGATTGGTCGACTGGCATGTATAGAAAAGGCCTCTAAGATCTCTAAACTAATATTATTTCTATATACTATTACATGATGTAAAGATAATACCTCGAGTTACACTCAAGGGGATATAGGAGGTTAAGCATCATATTACATTTGGAGATAAAGAGGGGAGGCTTGGTATGTGAATCGAATATTGAAAACATGATTTAAACCATTAACCATTCACACACAAGCATCCAATTGGTTTTTTTTTTTGCCATAACCATGCATACATTTACCAACAAACACATTTTTAAGGTGACATGATATTTATAGGATATATGAGGCATTTCTTGTCATATGTGGTATTTAATCAGATATGCACATTAACCATTTTAATGTTTGTACTGCATACAACAAAATAAACAATAATGAAAAATATTATCGTATCAATTAAAGCCTAATATACCATAAATTGGTGTGGCTTCAATATTGCTGTTGGGAAAAATGGCGGTGGAAACAAAAATTTTGTTCCATATATCCTCACTAGAATATCATTCCAACAATGATGTACAGGAAATAGGGTGCAAGATATACCTTGTTCTAGAGAAAATCCAGTGACTATCCCTGTATATAGATGTGCCTCCTTCTTGAGCAACATAGGTATGGCAATTTATGTGTGTCGTTTGCACAACAAATTCATTAGAAAGAAACTTGTAGATTTAAATGGCAATCAACTCATTCACAACTGAACAATTTAATTGTAGTACAGGAAAGGGCTGAAACCATGGGACAACATGATTAAGAACTATATTTGAACTTATTGCCAAGAGTAATATTTAGAATCCGATTTTGAAGAGAAGTTATAACAAAGTAGGAATTAAAAGTTGTAGAAGTACAATCAGTTTATTCAATTAATGAAGAGATAATGGGGTTCTGGGACTTTATCACCATAGGTCACGTATTTGCTTTAATTAATTCAACTTATTAATATAATTAGAACATGACCAAGCAAATTTACATCCATACAAAAGGAAAATCTCACAAGGGTCGTACTTCCCACAAACTCAGGATCTTGGCATTTGTGGATCATTTTTTAATTGTCCACTAAAACTCCATCTGGGTTCTCATCTAGAGGTTTATGAGTTTCAACCAGTGTTCCAATCCAAGGATCTAGGATCTAGTCCAAGGATTATAACTAACAATTAAAATAGATGGATTGATTGTAGAACTCCATTAGGAATCTTGTACAAAGAGCTATGTGTTCCTTTAGTGTTTTACTTTAAGATCTAAGACCTCATCACCCAAGATTAGGACAGCATAAATGTAATTGATCGATCCATAGAACAAGTACATAAATTGGGAGAAACACATCTAACCAATAAAAATCTTAGAGTAAAAAAATGAAAATGGATATGGGATATGGGGCTACTCTACATGCCCCAATATGAAGGTATTACTTGCTAAGGATATAAATAAAATGAGTATGGGGATAGAAATATTCATTTTTCCAGGATCTAGCAACAATAAGGCAGTCTTCATGATGATTTTGATGGATCCTTCTTCATTTGGTTACTTTGTGCACCCGAGGAAGGCTTTAAGATGGTAGAGTATGAGATGGTATGTGTATGTCCTCCTTCCTCCTTTTATAGGGGGAATGTGGCCCTGAAACCCAAAAAACATGTACTGGCAGTGATTGTAAAGATTGGGTCTATCACGTAGTAAGTCGGTTGGAGGCCCAATTGGTCGACTGGAGCAATTTGATGCTTGGGTTTGTAGGTAAGTCAGTAGATTGATTGAAGGCACTGTTAGTTATTGGGCGAGTTTATTATTGGACTTTATGTGGTCCAATCAATCGTTGGAGTCCAATTGGTCAACTAGGTGGTCATTCAATTGACTGGGTGGCCAATTGGTTGATGGGTGGCTATTTGGTTGATTGGGTGTCGAGTTGGTCGGTTGGAGTCCAGTTCGTTGACTAAGTGGCAGTTGGTTGATTGGATAGCCAGTTGAGCGGTTGGAATTCTGGGAGGTTGAGATATGCATGTGAAGACTCCTTGATCTTCAATAACTGAAGTATTTTGGAAAATTCTTGATCAGTGGGATGAATGGGTACAAATAAGTTGTTTTCCTACAAGAAATGAGAAAATCTAATGAAAACTCTACTTTAGTAGATAAAAGCAAAATTGAAGCAATTAATTCTTAAAAGTGGGAAATAACAACATAATTTTCCTAAGGAATGATCTAATAGATGCGGTAAAAATAGATGAATATGCATTCATCAAATTACCCCAAACTTGAACATTTCTCATCCTCAGCAACATAGAATTACACATAATAACCAAATAATAGTGACAACCTATCCTTCTCTCATTCCTAGCACTACTTGAATCCTTACCACCTTGTATGGCCAAGCAATCCTAATTTCCTTCAATCACATAATGCAATTTTCTACATTCCCTATCCAGATTGTTATGTGACTTGTTTCCATATCAAGACATGCCAAGGAACATATGACATGTCCCTTCTGCTTTTGGAACTCCCACATATTCTTACAAGTTGTACACAAGAATAGGGTTTATTGATTGATTGGATTGGGGTATGTAGATTCCCCTAGGTAGAAAAATGGAGTCAAAGGAGGTATGGAGGAAGATGATCTTTCCTCAACTCAAATTCTTTTATGTTTCAATTACATTGATTGCATTTTTTGTGCATAGTGGCATCTTTTCTATATTGGTAGTACGCCCCTATTACATACGACGGGTGTGGAAGAGGTAGCAGAGGGGGAAAGGTGTGCCACTCTGAAGTTGGGTACTTGTTTTAGGATCTTTGTTTTTTTTGTGAATGGAGGTGTAAGAAAGTGATGGAAGAAATGTAGAAGAGGTTGGACTTTTGCATGTCATATTCTAAATTTCACACATTTGGGAGCATAATAACATTCCTTTAAAATCTTTTTGCAATATGCAACAATCAAGAAATTTCACAAGCTATTTACACAATAAAAGTAGGTACACATTGCATTTGATTCTTCTATATCCATTATGTCTTGCCATGTTTTCCAAGAAGTAGTGCTACTTAAGGTCATAGGTGGCAAGGTGAGCTTTAGCAATGGCAGTTTATGGAATTGTTACAAAAGAACTCATATCATTCAAGAGTTTCATTAATAAATCATGCATAATTTTTCGACTAGATAAGGGTCAAGTTAAATGCAAGAAAAGAAAGTTGAAATTTTTAAAGCTAAATTACATGTAACCCAAATAACTTGGTAAAAATGTCGAAATAAAGAAAGATAGAGTGGGTGGAATAGGTATGTACCACCCACCTCCACCCTAAACTTAAAAATTTGCTCATCATAAGAAAATCCTAAATCTAGAATGGAGGGAGAAAAAGCATTGGGTTGCCTCCCAACAAAATACTTGTTTAATGTTAAAGGCCCCTCATTGTGTTGTCTGTCATGGAGGAGAGGCAAATGGAGATTGTGCAAGACCACCATATCGACATGTTCCCTTTTAGACACTCACTTATCTAGGATTGTTAAAGACCACCATATTGACATGTTCCATACAAGAGACTTGTTTAATGTTAAAGGCTCATCGCATGTGTTGTCCGCCATGGAGGAGAGGCAAGTGGAGATTGTGCAATACCACCATATCAACATGTTCCCTTCCAGTCACTCACTTATCTAGGATTGGATTCTTTCTTCCTATAATATACCACAAACTGTGTGATATATGTCAGAATACCAAGGGAAATAATTGGAGTTCTAGTTGATTGGTTCCCATTGTTCGATGTGTGAAAATGAATGGTCATGAGGGATCTGATATGAATCGACTAGATAATGTTGAGGGACTATAGGAAAGAGGTTCACTGGATGCTTGGTCATCCCATCACAATGGCCACTAGTATCTATGAGGAATGGATATGGAGGTTGGTACTTGGGAAATTGATAACCATAATCCCCATTTGATTCTTATTAATTGAAATATGGTGTTTTCAAATCATGAGGTATATGGTAATCTATAAAGATTGGTACATGGTGAGGAAGGGGGGAGTGAGTGGGGGTTGTTTGATGTACAAGTGGAATCTATAGATAGATGGTGTCTGTTGGATGTATAGCTCTTGAGTAATGGGGTTGTGCCACGTAAGAGTGGACACAAGAGGAGGGGGTATCTTTTCTATGTTTGGTGATTATTCTTATGGAATCGAGTAGACATGTACACTCTCAATCTTCTTTGCATTTTCATCGTCCTCTAGGGAATCCTATACTCAGGCATTGATGGGGCTTCTGAGGGAAAAAGTTATTGTTGCATCAGAGTAAAATGATTGTAGTCGAAGAACTATATTTATTATTCTCTGGTGTGCTTTTTGGAGCCTCCAAGTGCTTTATAGTTGAAAGACCAGTCTCCTACTTGTAGGGTCAAAAGTCCCTCTTTGACATCTATTAAGGCATGGCTGTGGTGAAGAATGACTTGTGGAAGATGAGGGGTAGCGATGATCTTCCTTGATGTCCAATACTAAAAAACCACAAGGAATGTATAACTCCCCACTTTTACCAATATTTATGTGACGATCTGACATCAAATCAAGCCATCACCAGTAAATAATTACAGAATAACCATAAGCAGCGGATTAACAAAATCACTAAAAATTAAAACCATATTGCAAAGAGATCCTCTTCCAGAAAACTCTTACCGAAAGAACCAAAACTTTATATACATCAGGGTTCACATTGTACATATATTGTACCATCTTATCCCGAGGATAACATATAATAGTTGCTTTGTCAAAACATATACTGAAGCAACATAAAACATCGAGGCATACAAGTCAAAATCTCTGATTATTTATAAAACCTTTACGTATTGATTCCAAGGATATGAGAGTACAGAGATGACACATAGGACTTCTATCTATAAGATACAACAGACATTACACTCAACCTGAGTAGTTACTGCTGCCCCTGCTATTGATGATCTCCCTCTGCAGTACAGTCTCTACCCCCTCATACACGTCCACCTAAAAAATGTGGATCCTAAGGGATGAGACAATTGTCTCAGCAAGAGATATAACTCTCTGCCAACAATATTATTATCACAAGTAAGCAGTATAAAATTGAGAAGAGGTTCTTTTATATTAACAAGCAAGATTAATCATTGTTGTAAGCAGAACAGAGTAATCTCTTCTCTTAAAGTAATGTAGCTATCTATGATAGAGCAATAAATCATCTATTCACTTTATAAAGAATATGAAGAACATGTATAACATCTATCTAATTAAATCATCTAACACACATGAGGTACATTCAACATATGACATATTGCAATATAACCCCTCATCTTGGGTAAATTACATTTTGGTTCAAAACAAGAGAACATTGCTCAAACATTATTCAAACAGGACCAAACTTGAAACATAAGTGTGTCACGTGATAAAAAAAATCTTAAAGGATTATATTAAAGTTCTAAGAAACTTACTTAGCCAAAATAAATAGGGTTAACTCATAACCCAGGTCAGGCTCATTACAATTTCCTTAATGATACCAACCCGATTGGTTGTGGAAGAATCAGCAACCTGGGTAGTCATCATAGTGGGTCGTGCATTGGTAAGGCCGAGTTTTTTGCATAGGCTAAGTGGCATGATAGAGATCTAGTTCCAAGGTCATCTAGACCAGTTGGGTTGGTAGAATTTCTTACATAGCATGAAGTCCCAAAGGATCATGTGACCTTGCATTTTCGAGGCAGCTTATTTCAAACTGTAGCATACTAGATTTTGGATAGTAAATCTCTCAGGTATAATCCATGATTTTCTTGAAATTTGAGCCCATTTGCAAATTCGTCTTCCACTCTAAAGCTCACTTGATTATCTTGGTCAATTACTATGTCCTTGGGTATTAGTGTGCCTCCTTTTAAATTCCTTGTATCTAAATTCATATTTACTAGCGATCTCTCAAATTATCTTCATGCACTACCTTGATTATTCAAGACTATTATGAAATTAAGATGGTCGAATACATTGGCACCACCTTGTATTTCAGTAATACATCTACTTAGTCAAATATTGGCATGGAATCATATAAAATATAATTTGAATTAATTATTATTAATATTGAAATTTATTACAAATGTAATCAAAAGTGGGTCGATAGAACTGACATGTTTGAATTTGAGAATGTAAACAACATTAATATAGATCTCTAGTGAAAATATAGCATCGTTTAGAGCTATATACAAATCTAGGGATATTTTTGAAATAAATGAAACTTAATGGTCCTCCTTTTAGTGACTCCGTTTATTAGAAAACACTTGAGTCGCCTTCTTGACAACAGACGTTACGGAAGACCCGCAGCCTACCCATCTCTCCCGAGACCTCCCTCTTCCTCACATAGCACCTGCCTCAACACAACCAACCGTTGTGTTCCTCTTCAAAACAACAGCTACCCGATCACCCAGTAACCGTAGACAGGCGTCGTTATGAAGCCCTCTCTACCCATAATGCATGTATGTGCGTATGTACGTATCATGTATGCGAGACTATATAGGCACGCATGTGTATACGCGTATGTATCGCATACCATACGCGATATTATATACGCGCACGTAAGGAGACGCTACGCTACACTTTGCAAACCTCCCCGAGTTTTGCTCGTTTCGCTTCGTTCTTGCTCTCCTTGTCCTGCCCCTTCTCCGGAAGGAGAAAGTTCATCCCCGCGTACACGCATGTGTACGCTTAGACTGAGTTGAACCTGTTTCGCTTGAAGTCGAAACAGTTCAACACTTCCCCCTTCGACTTTCGTCGAAGTATAGGCATAGGTTTTCGCAAGAGTTTCATCAATGACGATCACCACACTGCGGTCCATTGTCACCCCAGGTCCATGTACCTTGGTGTATCTCCTTGAATCCATGGATTCACTTCCCCCTCCATATCATCTTATAAACCTGAGCCTCCTCGGCTGGAAACAGGACAAACCAACATATGCAGGTCTGATTAATTCCAAACCACCGCGGATCGATAACATGCAAACAAGCAACCGACAACCTACAACTCAGTAGTTCTTCCACCACACTGCCTCTCCAGCAAGCAACAACGACGCCCCCGCCAACACTGCCTCTGCCTCCTCCTTCTTACCCTTCACCCAAGATCTGCAGTTCGCCCTCCAGTCATCAGTGAACCGCCAAAGTCCCTGCATCGCCTCCCTGAAAACCTGACAAGGTCAATGTCGGCAAGGTAGACCACTTGCAAACCAAAAACACCATGGTTTGCTGCCGCCTACCAGATTCCTCACCTATTGCGTCATCATTGAATCCGATCCTGCAACTCCACAACAGACTCCTCATCCATCTACAAGACACCTCGACCAGAGGCAGTATGGACCTGCAGCACAACGTCGCCAGCCTACCTTATTCACCCCACCGACGACCACCTTCATCTCCCCTCTAATCAGCGATAACCTGCACAAAACCAGATCCTCTACCTCCGCGGCCTAGTGGACTAGTCGGCCATCTGCATCGCGCTGGTGAGAACAGATCTACAAATAATCGTGATATAATAGAAACCACATCTATTGCTACTTGACACCGCCCACACCTGCCCCTCGATCATCACCTACTAATCACCACATGTGGCGTGAAAACCTTCCTCCTCATAGTTGTTAGCTTAATCCCCGTCAAGCTCAACTTTGGCAATCCCCAACCACGAGCAACCATGGTCTATAATCAAAAGACGATCGACAACTTAGACATGTGACCCCCACCTGCAAACCAGCAACCAAACCCGCGACCTGCAGTTTAAGACCTACTCGGCCTTTCCAGCGAGCCTGCTCCATCCTCCTCAAAGACTAAATCACATGGAAGAGACAAAAGTATGTTCCAATGATGCGAGGGCAAGGGAAGCAATAGCTAACACAGATGAATATCAATTTGAAACTGATCCATCCCCGAACATGAAGAGCATTGACAATAGATCCTCTAGTAAGTTCGCCCTCGCCTCGCTCTTTTTCGGATCTTGTTAACTAGACTATTATAACATAGTACAAAGCGTAACTATATTCAATAAATGTGAAGATGGTTATAGTACCTAGCCAAGACACATTACCTAGTTACAAAAATAATGTGTATGATTAGATCAACAACCCTAATGTTACTACGCATAAAATATGGCTAAGTGAGTAAATGGATACGAAATTAGATAATTGTAATATATCCTTATGGAGTATATTATAAATAGTTATTTAGCCCATATTGTAATGTTTGGAACCCTATTTTATACTTAGAAAATGTATTCCCTCTTAAAATCATACATAGTAGATAGCTTGGTTTACCTGAATTTGTTTTAATTGAAAGGCCACCAACAAATTCTTGTAAATAGTGTTGGTATGTATGCCCATAGAGCAAGTCATGTGATGATTGTAATGGGATACTATGTAAATGATTTGAATAATAATAAAGGCAATTTCCGATGGATATGTTTAAACTGTTTCTAAGATGATGGTGTAACATGATAGATGTCTAAAGAATTGTTTTACTCAATGACGTATGCTTTTGGGTTGAGGACCTAAATGATGAGATCATACGGATGTTAAGAGTATACATTCTTGTTTAGTCCCTAGTCGGTTGTTATTGTGGAAATAACCATAGACATCAATAGCACTAAAGACTAAATTGTGTGTTGGTTGATGACAGAATCTCATTAGTCATGATATAGTGATATCAAACCAAGCACATAGGTACTTGTTAGAGAACAAGGTACCGGACAGACCCACCGTGAGAGTGACACATGGAACCATGACTTGGTAGTCACAATCAGTTCTCACAGTGATGGTGGTGAGTGTGATTCTTAGACCTGAAATCACTACACTCAACACATGTCGTTGGGTACACTTTGACATCTTCAAACTCAGTCCTGAAACATGGGTTGTTATAAAGGTGATGATTGGGTGGCTTTGACACATGGGGCTTTTGAGGGGTGAGTGATAGATATGGGATTTGTCCCTCCTGAGGGAGTTTGATATCCTTGGCCACTTGATGAGTAGGATTGAGAAAGGCATGTGCATGCACGTGTGAATCGATATGTGATATTGATGTCACACACATCTCACCCAGTCTGCTCTGAGATCAAGGAAATGAATGAACGTTGACAGGATGACTGTTCCATGCCTCGAGTTCATTCTAGATATCAGTGACAAAGGAATTATACATTCACTGTAACACCATTCACAGATTGTAGGATTGAAAGTTGTTCTCCAACTTTCTATTTCACTTGGGTAGCACTGATGTGTGACTAGGCACCGCTCTTTGCTTATGAAGTCATAAGTGTTATGGACTTTCACTGCCAACGTGAAATGGACCTACAGGGTCACACACATAGGATTTAACCCAGAATAGGAGTTTGTCCACAAATGATGTTTAGATTGATTGCTAAAGGAGTTTAGTAGTTCAATTAAATACTTAATCAATTGATAGCTCAGAATCATAGTGTTCAAGGTGTTGAACCGATTGATTAGAGTATTGTATTAATTGAAACTGCAATTGACTGATTCTACACAGTCTGCACTCCCAACTGATCGGCTCATGTGATGAACCGATCGGCTGAGCTTGGTGAACCGATCGGATCAACTGGTGAGTCGATCGGCTCATGACTAGAGTGAAACGATCGATTCAAGGGTTGAACGGATCGGCTCAAATGGCACAACTGAGCGAGTTGGGAGAGTGAGATTGGTGAGAAATTAATTTTCGTTTCACTTGTTCAATTTGATTGGAATAAGGATTGGTATTTGATATCAATTAGAAACAAACATGAAAGTTAGTTTGAGTTGAACCAGGATCGCGAACCGATCGACTGGAGTGTCCAACCGATCAGCTCAGGGATCCAAACGATCGGCTGGAGTGTCCAACCGATCGGCTGGAGTGTCCAGACGATCGTTTCAGGGTTGAAACGATCGTTTCAGGGTTGAAACGATCGGTTCAGCTACCGTAGTTTGTCAGTTTTGTGGAAAATCTCAAACCCTTCTACTCCTGCTTTAGTCCCGCATTGCCCAGGATACAGAACCCTGTCCCATGACCCTCCTATATATAGAGGTATTGGGGGCTTCTCAAATAACAACTCAGTGCAATCAGTTTCTCTATAAAGTTGTCGTTCTCTCTGGTTTTGATAATCGAGAGAGCCCGAGCAAGTGCTACCCGATAAGGGAGGCACAGCAAGGGGAAGACAACTGCAAAAAGTGACGGGTGACAGGAGAGTGTGTCGGCGACTAGTACGCCGACAGGAGGGTGCGACTCCTTCCGATTCCTTGTGGGACAAGGAGATCGGAGTTCCAGGCAGTCTGTGTGGATGACTGTAGAGGCGGGAGACCTCTGTCGCTCGGAGGACAACTGTCAATCCCGAAAGTCCCGGTGAGACCAGGAGTCTTCAGTCCCGGTGTGACCAGGAGCTGCACAAACACCGTCCAAGACCGGAGGTGAAGACCGCGCAAGGCGTGAGGTACTGTCACCGAGCGAGCCTCGGGACAAGGTATGCATCCACAAACCTTTTTTCCTATTATATAGACGTTGATGTGATTCCTTTTGTTCTGGGTTTTGGGGAGAAATTTTTATTTCCGCTGCCTCTCTACCTCCCGCAAAACCCAACAAATAGTAGTACAAAATTTAAACATCGAAAAAGTACAGGCTAGTGTCTTTAGTCTAGTGCAATTATACTTCCACATCTCAACACCAGAATTAAAGGACACAGGGTCCCTTGGTATACTGACAATCTCAATTGGTGTTTTGTCGTTCACATAATGGATTCTCCAACAACTAGAGACATGTGCTATCTATTTGGAAAAAATTGAATTACTAGTCTTAAAAATTGAATATTGAATCTTATTGAATTTTAAAACCCATTTCTACCTTCGATATTTTTCTATAGTTTTTCCTCCCTTGCATTTTGTCATTGAAATCTTTTGTAGATAGGTTCATACTTTTTTCCAATTATTAATTTTGTACCAATCATTTGACTTACTCAAATTTCCCTTCTTGAGGTCCATGTGTAGTTTTCTTTCTTTGGTACTTCATAGACAGGTGATCAAAGAAGACCTAGAAGAGACGTGCAAGAGTTGTCCCTTGTTGAAGAGTAGATAGGAATCAATGCCTAATTCTATAGTTTTATTTAAAGCTTTCACGACTCTGATATAAAGCATGATTGTAAAAGAATTTATTTATACTTTCTGATACAATTTTGTAAATATTTGATCATAAGGATCATGTCTTTAAAAATATAGTACCAGAGCCTATAAATATTTGGCACTCATGAACATATTGGAAAGTTAAGGTTAGTTAGAAATACAAATAGAGTAGATAGTTGACAATAATACCTGGTATCATTGTCACAATTATTAGGATATACCTAGACTACAAGCAGGAAACATTAACAGCCTAGGATGTGGGGTATGTACCTCAACAGAAAGTCATAAAATTTATTTAGATCGTCTACTTGATTTTGGACTCCCTAGGCATATATTTATATGGATATAATATTAAGGAGAAAGTGACTAAGACATATGTATGTAGATTTAGAATATGGCCCTTGAAACGGTTAAATCACCACTACAAGTATAAAAATTGGAAGAGTTTTAAATGTATGGGAAGAGTACTGTAAAGTTCCTATTAGTTAGGTACAACCACAATTATTTCAAAAAAAGGAGAATAAATAGATATCATAAACCATAGAATGGCAAGTTTCGTATAACATATAACTTCTATTTGGAACCTTAGAATATATGAGTGATGTAACATAGATAATTTACTCCAAATTTTGTTGGTTCAGAATAATCCATCACCATATAAGTGGAATGAGTTGAGGTGTCTAAGGAAGGGTGCTTGGAGAAGGTTCTGGCATAATTACTCCCAATCCACTTAGGTTGCGGTGGGGTTTCCTCACTCTACATACTGAACTGGCCAAAGCGATGTCACTACTTGGGAAAACCTTAATCATGAATTAATTCAATTACCTGATTTGAACAAAAATATATTTTATTATTAATCACCTTCAATAAAGAAGAAATAAATGACAATATGTTACGAGTTAGATTAAAAACCCTACTACTAGAAACTTGTTCAGAAGAAAAAAAATTACCTCATGATAACTTTTACACAAGACCCCTCTAAAATATGATTATCGAGATTTAGATAATAGGTTCTCCTTCTACATATGTAATAATGATATTGCTAAACAAAAAAGGAAAAAAAAGTTAAGAATCCAATATTTTATCTATATAGATGCACAATGTATGTATGTATGGGATTAAGAGAGAAAGATTTCTCCCCACAATGTATGTATGTATGTATGTATGTATGTATGTATGTATGTATGTGTGTGTATATATATAAAGAGAATCAAAATGTTAAATGTGAAATGATAGTGCCTCTATAGTTTTAGAACTCCCACTATTATGACATATAGAAGTTTGGATAGTTTACCTTGAACTAAACATTATATTTGTGAAAAACCCCACACAATGAAATAGAGGAATAAAAAATAAATATATCTATATTATTAAGCCAGTAAAACACTCACATATATTATTGACAACAATATTAAGTAAATTTTGATAAAGTTTTAAGCTCAGCTATGATGACTCTAATTTATCTGATAATTTTGTGGTGTAACACAAAATTTTGATATTTATACTTTACAATCTTAACCTAGAAATGTATACACGACTCAAGAGAATTATATGGACTAGGCATCACTAAGTGCTTAGTGACTGTTTATGTTATGTTGAAATCTTAGTTCTGAAATATGTCAAGTAGTTGGTATGATGGAGTAGTAATAATTAGAATGTAGACATGAGGTAATTATGACTTGGTTCTCACATTTATTTTGACCAATTTTAGTTTTACATCAAAAAATCCTTTTAGAATTATTTTTTATAATACTACATGTACAAAAATGATTCTATAGAGTTTCATTGATGATTTCTTGAGCTAATTCACAATTAAGGAAGTATTGAGAAAATCCTAGAGGAGAAACCTGGAGTTAGTGAAAGATACTACATTGTAGTTGGCATGCCTATTTAGATTGCTACTTGAATCCTTTTAAGGATGGAGAATAGTGCCTGACTATACTAGGGATATACCAGTTTCAAGGACAAAATCATGTTTAAGGGGTGGAGGGTTGTAATGTAATAGATTCTAGGTACTAAATTTATTTTCAACTATAACCTATAATTCTCTTGAAATCTGAGCCCATTTGCAAATATGTCTCCCATTGTAAATTTCACTTCATTAACTTGATCAAGTAAAATGTCCTCAGGTATTATTGAGCCTCCTATTGAATTCCATGTATCTAAATTCATATTTACTAGTGGTCCCTCAAATTATCTTCATGCACCACTTTGATTATTCAGTACTACTATAAAATTTATATGTTCAAATACATTGGTATCACCTTGTATTTCAGTAATATATCTACATTGTCAAATATTGGCATGGAATCATATAAAAATATAATTTAAAGTGATTATTATCAACACTAGAATTTATTAAGGATAATCAAAATTGGATCTTGGCTTGATAAAATTGACATGTTATAATTTGAGAATGTAACTAACATTAATATGGATCTTTAATGAAAATATTACATTGTCTAGAGCTCTGAGTAAATCTAAGGATGCTTTCGAAATAAATGAAACTTAATGATCATCCTTTTAATGACTCCAATCAATCCTTATAGACAAAACATTTAGTTATCTTCTTGACGACGGTTGTTATGGAAGGTCACAGCCTACCCATCTCTCCCATTATCTCCTCTTCCTCACATAGCACCTACCTCAACACAACCAACCATTGTGCTCCTCTTCAAAACAACATCTACACGATCACCCAGTAACCCTAGAAAGGTGTTGTCATGAAGCCCGCTCTACCCTGATCAAGAAATGGAAACTCATTCAATGATGATTGCCCCACTACCTTCCATTCTCATTCCAAGTCAATGTACCTTAGTGTATCTCCTTAAATCCATGGATTCACTTCCCCCTCCACATCATATTATAAACTCAAGCCTCCTTGGATGGAAACAAGACAAATTGGAATATGCATACCAAATTCCAAACCAACATAGATTAATAACCTATAAACAAGCAACTGGCAACCTGCAACTCAGCAATTCTTTGACCAGCACTACTCGATCCCCTCTCCAGCAAGCAACAATGACGCCCCCACCAACACTATCTTTGCCTCCTTCTCCTTCACCTGAGATCTATTATTCACCCTCCATCCATTAGTGAACCGCCAATAGCCCAGCATCGCCTCCCTAAAACCTGACAAGGCCAATCTCAGAAAGGTATATGACTTACAAACCAGCAAAACCATGGTTTTTGCTGCCTACCAAATTCCTCAAAAGTCCCATCATTATTAAATCTTATCCTACTACACCACAATAGACTCCTCATCTATCTACAAGACACCTCAACCAGAGGCAATATGGACATGCAACACAATGTCATCGGCCTACCTTACTCACCCCACTGACGACCACCTTCATCACCCCTTTAAACAGTGAAACTTGTGCAAACCTAGATTCTCTACTTCCCTCGCCTACTAGACTCGTCGGTCATCTATCTCACTCTGGTGAGGATAGATCTACCAACAATTGTGATAGAATAGAAACCACATTTGCTGCTAATTGGAACCGCCCATGCCTGCCCCTTGATCATCACCTACTAATCACCATAGGCATCCTAAAAACCTTCATCCTCATAGTTGTTAGCTTCAGCCCCACCCAGCTCATCTTTGGCAATCCCCATCCATGAGAAACCATGGTTTGTAATCACAAGAGTGATAGGCAATTTAGTCTTGTGACCCAGACCTAAAAACCAACAACCAAACTTGTGATCTACTGTTCAAGGCCTACTCGGACTTGCTAGTGAGCCTACACCATTGTCCTCAAAGACCAATAACAAGGAAGAGACAAACTTTGTTCCAAGAAGGTGAGGGTAAGAGAAGGACAAGCTAACACATATTAAGATCAATTTGAAACTAAACCATCTCAAATCAGTACAACATTGACAATGGATCCTTTAGTAAGTTATTCATCACCTCCCTCTTCTTCAAATATTGTTAACTGGTCCATTATAACATAGTACAAAGCAAAACTATATTCAATAAATGTGAATTAATTAGGGTACCTAAGATGCATTACCTAGTTACTAATGCAATGTGCGTTATTAGATCAATAACTATAATGTTACTACGCATAAAATGTTTCTAAGTGAATAAATGAATATGAAATTAGGTAATTCTAGTATATCCTAATGGAGTATAACATAAATAATGATTTAGTCCATACTTTAATGTTTGAAACCTAGGTATGTATATATATAATGATCCAATAATATAAATCACGCTAATCTAAATAGGCCTATATACAGTAGTTTATGAATACAAAAAGATCCCAGTAAATGTAATCTAGTATAATCTTTCTCTATTGTATATTAATCAACAATAAAATATTGGAATAGAGTGGTGATGATAATCATGCTATCCTAACATACATAATAATCACTAGATTGACAAATAAAATCAATTCATATTAGTGTATGTACTAACACTAACATATGAATTTGTTGGTATATGAATAATGGAAATAATTGTTAAATGTAGTAATGATATATTAAACACAACTACAACCTTTTTATGAAGTCATACCCTTGATATGTATGTACACAAATACATGATAGAGAGAGAATTAAAGAAGGGTTCTTGAACTATAAATAAAACTAATCCTCTCAACCATTTGAATATATGTATTTATACACATAGTTGAAATCTAGGTATGAATTATAATTATGTGTGTGTTGAGAAATTTCAAATCAAAAGCCTAGATATCCTTAGCAAGTGAACATTGGTAGGTAAACATAATTGATCCTAGTGATTGAATGGAATTATATTACACATAAAGATATAATCTAGAGAATTATAATATGAAACCTTTGACTATGTAACATTAGATATATATAGCCTAGTTGGAAATCTAAAACTAATATTGATGGGAAAATATGGACTAGAAATGGAAGATAGAAAACCAAAATCCTAAGTAAAATAAAAGAAACTTGATTCCAAGCCATATAATGACAAATATTCCTATACATTTGTAGAATCATCTATCTTGATTAAGTTCTTAGAGTTGAATACTTAGAACTCACAATTTTACATTACTTTGATTAAAAGGTGTGAAATTTTTATTTTATGTTTAGATAGATTATTCCCTCTTGAAATCATACATAGTATATAGGTTGGTTGGTCTAAATTCATTTTAGAAATGTTCTCCTTTCTCTTTGAAATGCTACCAACAAATTCTTAGAAATAGTAGCACTATGTTTGAACGTCAAAAAAGGGCAAGCTAGTGCCCCTAGTTTAGTGGAATTGTGTTTTCACGACTCTATACAGAGTTAAAGGACATAATGTCCCTTAGTATAGTGGGAATTTCAGTTTTAATGTTGTCATTATCTGTAGGAAAGAACACATGGCTTCCTCGATAACTTGACATTGACATTCGCTATCTATCAGAAAAATTGAATTACTAGTCTCAAAAATTGGATATTGAATCTTATTGATTTGAAAGCCCATTGATACTATTCGATATTTGTGTATATTGTTTATCCCCTACATTTTTCCATTGAAATTATATGTAGATAGTTTCATACTTTTAACTTCTAATTATCAATTTTGTACTAGTCACTCAATTGACTCAAATTTCCCTTCTTGGGGTCCATGTGTGGTTTTTTCCTTTGGGAATTTATGGATAGGTGATCAAAGAAGACCTCAAAGAGATGTACAAGATTTGTCTTGTGTTAAAGATTATATAGGAATCAATTCCTAATTTTGAAATTTTATGTAAAGCTTCCACGAATCTGATGTAGAGCATGCTTTTAAAAAATAGTATATACTTTTTTATGTAAGTTGATAAATATGTGATCATAAGAATCACATCTTTATATGAATGATATTTGATGATGTTCTTGCCAATTTTATTGTTTCACATTCTTCAATTATGTATTTGTTGAATTAGTACAAGCTTGAAGAATTTAGTCCAATGAGGCATTTCAGGCATGGCATCAAATATAATGATATTGACATACAGCTTTTTCATGGAATCTTTAAATTTATTGAACCTGGAATCCAATCAGGTTTAATTTAACCAACTTTGATATATGGCACACGTGTCTTGATGAAGAATGTATTTGCAATAAGCCGAAGTTTGAAGAATTTAGTCCAATGAGGAATTTCAGCCATGGCATCAAGTAACTTAATATTGAAATTTAGCTTTTTCATGGTATCTTTAAATTTATTGAACCTATAATCCAATCAAGTTTGATTTAACTAGCCTTGGTATGGCACACCTGGCTGGTATACAAGAACCTCAGATGCAGGCATGGAATATCCTGGCCAAGTTGTTGTCATTTTTTGGGCAATAATTGTATCATCTTGGCTCACTACTTTAGTAGAATGAGTCATCTTCTCTAGAAGGGTAGATCTAAAGTGAGTTGTCACGACTTGAAGTTGTTCCATGTGCTTCAAATTGGGTTCTAGTTGTGTAGCAAAGAACCTTCAGGAGAATGTTGGGATGTCATGAGATGGGTTGACTGGGAATCTATTGCCTTTTGATGGGCTTATTGAGATAGAATTATCTACTCTAGAGAAGCAATCCTATCAAATATAGAAGGAGGGGGAGGGCTTGTTGCTTCTATTTTACTTGATTAAGATTTTGGAATGGTTTCCCCTAGTAGTTACCTTGGTTCCTAAGGTTAATTTGGTTATAATATTTGAACCCCAGAGAAGCACAACATTAGTTGTTCACTTGAGAAGGCCATTGTTGTGATGCATTCTCTACACCAGTTGGATTGACATACTGGAAACCATGATGGTTTCTAGTCTAGTTTGGGTTAAAGTATGCTTGGCAAGGTATGATGTGGATGGAAGCGAGATTCCTTATCTATGGCCCATCTTCATATTGTACAAGATCGGTTTTCACCATATAGTTTTAGTGGAGTTGACATTGCATAGTCAAATGGCCATGGCCTTTACAAGCCTGGAATAAAAGGTCTATAGATTTTACTTCTTACATATGTAGTGGTTGGCCTCTTATTTCATATGTATTGATAGAGGACTCCAGGAAATCTTGCTTCAAATCAAACATCTTAAGGGCTTCAGCAATGGATTTAAGCTCATAGATGTCTTCAACCTTGGCCACCTTGTGCTCAATTTTATCAGTCTTGTGTCATAGCACTTATTTTAGTGACTTCTAGGCACTGTCAAAGTTTTGGAACATAAAGGTTTCAAGGAAGCGCTTGTTATTTTCACCAACGCCTTGGTAGAAGATCTCAATCAACTAAATCTGTGAGATGTTGTTATGTAGGCAATGGTGAAAGATCTATTTAAATTGGTCCCAATCTTTGGCTAAGGTTTTTCCTGGAACCATGGTGAACTGCATGATTTGTCCTCTAATCTAATAGGTGAGGGATGGGGATAGTATCTTTCAAGGAACTTGGCCTGGAAAGCCTCCCAGGTTGATATTGTCTCCTTCCATAGCATTGTACCAGCTATTGGCTAGATCTGTTATGGAATATTTGAATAGCCATAGTTTGACGGTGTCGTCAGAAATGCTTGGTATATTGTGCAAGGCACAAAGGTTGGTGAAACATTGAATCTATTGGCAAATGTGTTGCTTTCAAGCATGATGATCCACTGTGTGTAGATCTCAAATTATGGAATGGTTATAGCGGGAGGCACGACAATATGTAGAGCATTGGTGGATTCAGGGACTGAGATGTCCTTAAGTTATCTTCTTCCACTCTAGTTCTTGTAGCACGACATCTTGGTCTTCATGTTTGGCAGCTACGGCTCCTCTTAACTCAGGCAACATTGCCTCTCTTTGTGCTACAAGGGCCCATTCTATTTGAAGGTTGACTCCTTCTTCGTCCATTGTGTACTAATGGGTCTGGTTTAGGCAATGAAAGGATCTATTGACTTTTGGGTCAAACACAAATTGTGAGAATCAATGGTTTGAGAATGCCACATAAATTGTTAGTACCTTAAGAAGAGATCAAACAACATGTAAGTTTTGAGGAGGGATAATTTTAAGAAGATAACAGTAATAATTAATTGAAAAAGAAAGAACCATAATTATTCAAAGTGATGAGATTCGAAACCAAATCTTTTATCCCTATAAATGGTGATAAAATGTGATATATGTCGTTTGCACAACAAATTCACTAGGAAGAAATTGTTAGAGTTCAAGATTTAAAATAGCATTCAACTCATTCACAAATGAACAATTTAATTGTAGTATAGAAAGGGTCAAACCCATGGGACAACAACATTAAGAATAATATTTGAACCTACTTCTAAGAGTAATATTTAAAATCTAATTTTGAAGAGAGATTATAACTAAATAGGAATTAAAAGTTGCAAAAGTAAAATTGGTTTAGTTCAATTAATAATAAGATATTGGGGGTTTTGGGGTTCACCACTATAGGCCATGTATTTGCTTTAACCGGTTCAACTCCTTAATATAATTAGTTAGATTAGGACCAATCTAATTTATGTCCTTGTGGAATGCAAATCTCACAAGGATCTTACTTCCCACAAACTTGGGATCTTGGCATTTGTGGATTATTGTTCAACCGTCCAGTAAAACTCCATTTGGGGTCTCATCAAGAGTTTTACGAGATTCAACTGGTGTTCCAATCCAAGGATCTGGGATCCATCACCAAGGATTATAACTAACAATTCAAATAGATAGATCAATCATAGAAATCCATTAGGGATCCCGAAGGGAATTCTATGTGTTTGTTTAGTTTTTCCTCTTAGGATTTAGGAATTGATCACCCAATTTTGTGACAACATATATAATTGATCAATCCATAGAACAAGTACATAGATCTAGAGAAACAAACCTAACCAATAGAAATCTTAGAGTCAAAAATAATTAAAATGGATACATGTTATGGGACTACTCCCCATACCCCATTATGAAGGTTTTTACTCACTCATAATAGAAATAAACACAAAAGTGAGGATGGGGACAAAAAATTCATGTTTCTAGGATCTAGAAGCAATAAGGCAGTCTCCATGAGGATGGTGATGGCTCCTTATTCCTTTTCCTAGATTCATGCACCCAAGGGAAGCTCTAAGTTGGCCAAGTATGAGGTGGTTTGTGCTTCCCCCCCCCCAATAGGGGGAATGGGGCCATGAAACCCTAAAAATGTGTCATGGCGGCTATAAAGATTGGATCGTCGTGCCACTAGGTCAGTTGAAGGCTCCGTCAGTCGAGAGGGATGAGTTGATGTGTGAGATTGTATGCATGTCAGTCGATCAATTAAAGTCCAATCGGTCGATTGGGTGTCCAATGTGTCAAATGGGTGTGCATTTGGTTGACTAGGTAGCTAGTTGGTTGATTGGGTGTCCAGTCAACCAATTGGAACTTTAGGAGGCTAAGATATGTACTTGAAGCCTCCTTGATATTTAAATCCTATAGAATCCTGGGGAGTTCTTGATCGATGGGGTAATTTTTTTTCCAGCAATAAATAAGCAAATGTAATGAAAACTCTAATCTAGGAGACAAAATAAAAACTAAAGAAATTAACTCCTAAAACTAGGAAATATAAACAAAATGTTCCTAAGGAATGATATAATAGATGTGATAAAAATGGATGAACATTCATTCATCAGCAGTCGACGGTGTCCTCCTAGCACAATAATAGAGCTTTTGTGCCTCTATGTAGTCCATGTAAACCACCAAGAACTCCACATCCCTCTTCTTGATCTAGTGGGAAGAAGAAGCTCTTTCATTTTTTGACATGCTAGCGTCAACTTTCTCTCCCTTTTACAGGTAAGATGGCTAGTCTAACACATTACCAAAACATTATAGATGTGTGTGGAAAGTCTTGGCCATCACCCCCCTTATATAGGATAGGTGGGGTTCCAAACCCCCAAGAGACAAAAGGTCACATACTCTTGGTTGGACAGAGGTTGCGTATAGACAGACAGTCAATAGGATTTATCTAGTTGGTCCATTTCACTATTGAGCATCTCGTAGTAAGTCTAAACGAATGGTGTATTCAATGAAGTCCATTTTACTATTTGCTGTTACATTTACTCCATTAAACTGATTTGAATTTCCAACATGATGAATTGGTTGGTCCACCCAACCCAGTCGGTCGACTGAATCCTTTTTGGTAGGTCAGCTGGAGAAGCAGTCAATCATTGGATGACATTATCCAATCAATCAACTGGACAATCCATCCGATCAATTGGTATGTGTGGTCAGCTTTAAAGGATATTTATCAGTTAGTTGAATGGATACTCAAGTCGGTTGAATGGAATTTCTATACACGACTAGAATTTCTAGTCATTCGATTGGCTTTTCCAATATTATTTAGTTTATTACATAAACACTTTAGTAATAATATTAAATCTTATCTATGATTAAACTTCTTTGTCAGTGCATTCTATGTGTGTGACCCTATAGGTTCCATGGTACGTTGGTAGTGATTTCCATATTTATATAATGACTTCACATGCAATGAGTGATATCTAGAAACATATGGTTGCTACCCAAGTAATTGGATAAGTTGGACAATAACTTCAACCTAAAGATGTGACTAGTATTAAAGTGATTGTATAGTTTCATTGTCACAAATATCGAAATTGAACTTGAGGCGTAGAATTTTCATCCTCTAATATTCAGTCTATGTTTCTTGAACTAGAGTAGACTGTTTAGATGGATGTGATCTCAATATCACATATTGACTCACATGATCATGGCCATGCGCTTCTCAATCTCACTTATCAAGTGGCCAAGATATTGATGTGCGTCGTTGTACACGCAACAATCGCTAGGAAAAGTCCTAGAGTTTAACCTTCTAACTCGGTTGTCAACTTGTTGTGAATAAGTTAACTTAGTATAGATAGGTATCGATCCAAGGGATGGCAGAAAAGAAAAGTCAAAATCCAAATCCGATCGTAAGTACAAGAATTAAATCCCGATTTGAGAGAGTTGTTAATACTAAGAACAAAAATAAAAGAGCTGAAATAAAGTTTAACTAATCAAGAAATAAAGATCTGGGGTCCAAAAGATCACCACCAAAACCACGTTCCTATTCAACTAATCAAATTCTAAACTCCAAGAATCAAATCAGGACCTTGTGGTTACATGTCCTTACGGACAAACTCACAAGGGTCGGACTTCTTGTGAACCCGTTGGTCTCGGTGTTTACGGAGCATTGCCCAATCGTCCAACATGCCACTATCCACGGTCATATCAAAAAGCATGTGAATTCAAACTAGCGTTCAAATCCAAGGCTCAGCGCGTCACCAAGGATTATAGCAAGAATAATATTAAAAAGACGAAAAGATAATAATCACAATTAAGGGACTACTGTTTCGTTCTTACAGAGATCCACGGTCATATCACTCCATAACAATATATCAGATCATCCAAACAACCACACATAAATAGAGAGAAAACATTTGTTCGATGGAGTAGTATAATTGATTATATTGAATAGAACCGAGCTAAGGGGCTACTCCCATGCCCTAGAGAGATTTACTCAAACATAACAAGACTTGAAGAAATGCAAACTAAAATGAGATCCAACATTATACAAGATGTGGTCTATAACTAAAAATTGGATGAAATGGAATGAAGAATGGAATGCTTTTATAAGTGGAGTCTCCCTCCTTTTATAGTAGGGGGAGGGGGTAGGCTGCCCTCAAAAAAGGGGGGGAAAATAGGGAGACCAATTTGTGAATTTTCTAGATCTGGTCAAATTGAAAGTTGATTGTCTTTAATTATCTTGACCATGTAACTCTCTTTAATGCAGATTCTCACAGCAGAGATTTCAAACATATTTCTATCCCATGAAAAGTACAAAATCAGTCCAAATAATAGTATTTTCTTATAGGAAATTAAATTCCCTTTCCAATGAATACTTGTACACTCAATTTGGAGTTTGAATTCAAGAGTTATGTCACTTTTGGTGACGGGTATATATAAATTTTGGGACTGCTGCAAATTGTGTAATTTTCCTACGAAACCCAAGAAAATATAATTAAAACTCCAATTAAAGAGAAAAAAAAATTAAAATAACACAATTAATTATGAAACTAAGAGAATAAATAACAAAATAATCCTTAACAAATATCAAAATTATGTAAATAAAAGGGATAAATATACATTTGTCAGATATCACTCTGATAGGCTAGACAATTTCCATCTACATCACTCACAACAATCTCCATGTGTCACAAAGTACCCAAGCACCATTTTTGTTTAATCCTAAATTAAGGTCACATTCAATAATGTTAAGTTCACTGAACACCGTGTGATTACTATAGTGATTTTGGCTATGAGAGCCACAATAACCACTATCACATGGAGACGCCAATCTGACTACCATTCAATAGTTCCCATGTATCATTCTCAAAGTGGGTCTGTTTGGTACACTTATTGTCTAACAAGTACCTATGTGTTTGACTTGATATCCAATATCATGACTACAGAGATTTAGTCATCAATAAACACGCATCCTCGTCTTAAGTATTATTGTTGTCTATATAGTTTCCACAATAATATCCAATTAGGGACATGAAAAGAATATATATACTCTAACTATACATATGATCTCTTGTTCATGTCCTCAATACAAATCATTTGTCATCAAGTAATATCATTTTTTAGACATTTATTATGGTATGTCATCATCTCATATTTTAGCAAACATAATGGACGAAAGTTGCATTTATTATTAATAAAAGTAAGTACATAATATCCCAAAACAATCATCATATGACTGGCTCTCTGGGCATACATATCAATAGAGGGTGCCATCATCTGGAATTCTCCAAGCAAGGAGCTCCATATGTTGTTTCATCAACTAGATCCTTTGCAACTAGGAATGTATTAGTATCCATTATGCATGAATGATGGGGCCATGTTTATGATTCTAGAGGTGGCAACATCCATTTGAATCCCCAAAGGCAAGACCGAGGGGAAAAAGAAGGTGGAGGAGGTTGAATCCGCAAAGGAATGTCTTAGAGATACAAAAAAGTCAAAACCACAGCAAAGGTTCAAACACAATATTTTGAACAACTAGGGACCTTTCCCTGGACTACATTCATTCTATCACCACCACACTTCTTGCATAACCCATACACAGGATCAATGTACACTGGAATACATGGTTCCACTAGTGACAATCAAACCACCAATAATGCATGTGTTAGCTGCCAAACAAGAAGAAGAAATCATAGAGCATGTCATTGGACTCTCTCATCCTAGAGATTCTACAAAAGATCAATTGGTTAGAATGGAAAAGGGACATTGGGAAAAGCTTTAGTGATTTCTATCACTTCCATGAACAAAGTTACATGTTAACTTCAACATGCCCAACTTCCATGAATACTCTAGGAAATGAGATTTGGTGTCCCATGCCAAAGCATACTCTTCGAATATGGTGGAGGTTCAACATTATGATAAGGTGTTGATCTGTTGCTTTGTCTGAACTCTGACAGGTCCAATCTTTATGGGATAAAACAAATAGGAAATGACGACAAGTACCACCTACACCAAGATGGCTAAAAAGTTTTATTAATCAATGCACTTGGAATCTAAACTAGGTCCCAACTAAGGAAGATCTGGAAGCACTATAGAATTGAGAGCTTCTCTGATTTCATTAGAGGATGGAGAGAGTTAATCGCTCAGCTGGAATTTAAGTTTACAGACAAGGAGTCTCTAGACATGGTGATCAAGGTACCAACACTAGCACTTACAATTTTCTTGTCTCAATAGAATTAGAATACAGTCCATGAATTGATCCAAGCAAGGGCCTAGATTGAGAATTTCACTACGAAAAGGGGTATATCAAAACATAAATCTCACCTTTCAACCTCAATCCATCTATTCAACAACCAATAAAAAATCCAAATAGATGAAGACTAAAGCAGCAGACTCGACAGTGGGAGTTGTATTGATTCCAACCAACAGTAACAAGCAACAACCAGATGTCCAAATATCTCTAGTTCATGCTCAACCATCTCAGGTTATCAATGCCCCTGCACGCGAACAATAGCATGCTCAAATGATGTCATCCAATTGTGAACCTTAGTATATGTCACTGCAATATATGTGGCCACTAAATCACTACTACAGATAACATGTGTCACCATTTCAGCATCATGTGCAACTAGTAGTGGTGAAAGATCCTCATGCGGCAAGTAACCACCACCCTAAAAGAAACCATCAGAAATAGCTCCTACATCATAAGCTCTTGTTAAGTGAAATAGGAAGTCCACACCCTTGGAAGATTCTCTTAGTTTCATTCTTCCTAGAATCAAGAATCTGCTATAGTTCCCTACCAATATTCTGAAAAGTGGTAAGCAGTGTACGAGCGGATAGGGCACTGAATAGAGTTTATACAGTATGTGGGAGTATAAGCGGGAGTATAATCGGTTTTGGACTTTTTTATAAATTAATTATATATTCACATAAATTTTCATATCGACCCTATATAATAAAACAGTAACTACTAACTGGTACAATCAATACCAACAACTAACAAGGATAAACTGCCACCAAATATAAAAATAAAACATCATTTAGTAATTACTAACTACCAACTAGTATGTTTGCTACCAAATACTAACAAAAGGAAAATTACAGTGTTACTAACTTAGAAAATGCAGCAGTACTCATTGTTTTATAGTGGGAATTTGAAGGAAGATTAAGCAAGGGGATTAGAGTGAGGAATTAGAGGAAGACAAATAGAAGGATAGGAGGAGAACTAATGAGTTGGAGGCGACAAAATTGTTGGAGAAAGAGGAAGAAGAAGAATCAAAGGAGGAGGGTGGAAATGCAGGAGCAAGAGGTCACAAACCAAAGGAGAGGTGGAAATGGAGAGAGGAACAGAATAGGAGTTGGAGGAATATAGGAAGAAGAAGATTCAATAGGAGTAGAAATAGGGAGATTAGGTGAAGATGGGAGGAAGAAAAATAGTTAGTGTGGGAAGGGGTGGAATTATAGCAGAAAGAGGAAGAAAATGAATAAAAGTTGGGGGAAGAAGTGCAGGAGCAAGAGGTCACATGGTGGAAAATAGAATGGGGTGGAACAGGAGTAGGAGGAAATAGAAGAACAAGAAGAATCAAATAGGTGGTGACAGAAATATAAGAAAGAAGAAATAGGAAGAAGAACAAGTGTTATAAATAGAGGAAGAAGAGCTTACTTGCAAGTTGGAGTGTTTCCACCTCATTGTCTGTTGGATGTTGGATGTTGGAAGTTGTGACTAGGGTTGTTGTTGCTTGATCTTCACTCAACTGCCACTTCACTGCTTCCAAACTCCATAGCCATCATTGTCTGGACTTCCACCTCTACCTAAACAGAGGAACGTCTCCGCCGCTACTTGGAGGAGGCTTGTTCATCGTCGGTGTGAGAAGAAGTCATTGCTCTAGCAACCAGTCAGGTTGAAGGAGGGTGCGGGATGGGGGTTTGTTGCATGAGAGTGGGGGGTTGAGTTGGGGGGGGATTCGAGGTATTAGTCAGATTTTTTTTTCTTATGTTTCTTTTCTCTTTAATAGGGCTTGGTGGGCTTGGCGTTTAGAAAATCAGCAAGTAGGTGGGTGATTAATTGCTTGGGGGGGCAATTAATCGCACCTGGTCCAATTACACGTCTGATTGGGCCTATTTGGATCGGCTCACTGTCAAACCCAAATAATCGGCCAATTATTTGGCCCAAGCGGCCGATTTCTCCCTACTATGAGGGACCCACCAAATCCTCTGGTAAAGAGCTACAACTCCAATGCCAAGGGGCATAAAATAGATGTGTTCCTAGCACTCAAACGTGCTTTATGATACTTGATTGAGGCTAGGGAGGAAACACAGTCACAAAAGAGGAAATGCATTGATCAATCCACACCATTTTTGTCATATCATCATCAGATGATCCAGCACTTGGGCATGTCCATAATTTGAAGGAAGTTATCAAGATTTGGTCCTAAAGTACACGATACATCACCATAATCCAAGAAAAGAAGTAGGTGACCCTTGTGGCCATTATTAGGCTACTAAGTATACTAGGAGATTGTGCCAACAAAAATGGTTGATCATTTCCTAAGGTTCTTACTATAGAAAATTCCCAGCAAGTGGTGGTTCCTCATCCTACGGTGGTCTTTTAGGTAGTGGCTCACACTATTGCGGCACTTGTAGTGGCTCACACTTCTGCCGCAAAATAGCCGAACTCAACAATAGCACTTGTAGTGGCTCACACTATTGCGGCAGAAGTTCCTTCACTACTTAAAAAAGATAGAGTGAAGTTAAAATCGTATGTTGGAGTCCCTACAATTGTTCTAGAAGAAAATATAAGCAAAGTTTACATCCCTACCATCAATACCAAGAAAGTGACTCCCACTCTTAAACTCTATAAAGATACTAACCCTAAAGGCTCAGATATAATTCAATTTCTAGAAAAGTTGGATGGATATTTATCTTTGTCTAAGTAATGCAAAGTTCCCACCCTTACACATAGAAAAGAAATGATGAAGACACTTGAAGAGGCTTACATATCACAATAGGTGAGGCCAGAAGCACTCACCCCCACTATCGGATTGATCATCACTCCACACCTAATCTCATTTTTTAATATGATATGAATGTGGGAGGGAATCACAACAAGCCTCTACTTATCATTGTCATCTACAAGGGCATAAATATTCCTTCTTACTTCATTGACAGTGGAGTGTGCCTCAATGTGTGCCCCCTTAAGATGCATATCTATCTAGGAATGAATCCTTGTGACTTGTGTCTAACATCAATGAAATATGCATCCTTTAATGACATAATAAAAGATTCCTTGGGGGAGATCACCCTCAAGCTATAGATCGAACCATAGACTTTTGCAGTCTTGTTTTTGGCCATGGAACTAAGTACCTTCTTTAATCTCCTCTTAGAAAGATCAATTCATCCAAATTGGGTGGTTCCCTCATCACTAATCAGAGGCTCAAGTATCTGATGGGGAATTCTATCCTCCCAGTTCAAGTCGATAGTCAAGGCACCATAGCATGCATTGAGGAAGATGATCTCCAGTTGCATATTGCCAACGGTAGCTATGTGCCACAAAAAAGAAGATCAACCAACCATCTCCCATATGGACCGACTGTATAAGCCCAATTGATATGACAAATGTATATTATCCAGATCAAGGTCTAGGATCCATATGACAAGGATGGACAGAGATCATTCTACTGAGATGGAAAGTATTGGGTTTGGGGTTATATGGCTACTATCATATCAACTATGGATCACCATATGGATATTGTATCGGAATCTCACAGTGTTGTGGCCCACTATGAGGGACTTGACCAAGACAGGCTATCTCAATTATTTTATAGTGACCCAAGATCTAATTAGATAATCCATACAGATTTGTAAGGATGAAGAATGTTGACTCAGGGTATTATATCGATGGGATCTTTTCCCTCAATATAGGGGTCCCCATCCTTTCTTGCCTTATACTATAGCTAACCCCAAAGAATATTTTGGCATTGCCAAGGCCATCGTCCCCATTACATTGCCCCACCTCATGTAAGAGGTCAACGATAACAACAAAGATGACCACTCTGAGATTACCACCAGCATCAGGGAGATCACCCCCATCATTGAAGACCCTTAGGGCATCTAGGTTGTCCAAAACAACATACAGTCCAAAGACAAGAACATTCCTATGAATAGGGAAGTAATCAAGTACATGCCTACCCTTGAGGTCGTCCATTCATTCCAAGAGCACATTGACAATGAAGAAAACCATGAACATAATATGATGATCAGGTAGGCTAGGTGAAAAATGTTGACCAAACACCCTACGAAATAGACACACAATGAACATGCTAATTTTAGTCCACTCTAGATCATCCTTAGATGGCCAAGAAAGAACGACTCTGAGACTAGGAGTCATGAAGACATCAAAGAAGGCTATTGTGTCATGTGGGATGACTATTACGATATGATTAAAAGATGGGGGTACAATGTCACCTTCGAGACACAATCGGATGAAGACCCAAAGTCCCACATCCACCCTAGGTGGAATGCTAATGAAGTATAAAACTGGTGTGTGGATGATTGCAACGTCTTGAAGACTATGTCATCTCCCATACCCAAAAAAGACATGTTAGAGGAATGGCATCCTGATGTGGTAAAGATCACAACATGGTTGTACAATCATGTTATGCCACATCCCTATTCTCTTCTAAAAAAATCCAAAAAAATTACAAAATCCAAAAAAATCACAAAATTTAGAAGAAAAACCCAATAATAGTAGAAGAATTGGTTATTTAGGTGTTTGTGGATTATTTTATAGAATTAGCATAGATATACAATGATGAATATGCTAAGTTTGAAGACATTTCTGTACTTGGACATATAACAAAGGAGTATCGGCCTTTTCATATTGAAGATGAAACAAACAGTGAATCTTAGCTTAAGCTAAAACAAAGTCAAAATTGAGGTGTGTCTACCTCAAATTATCAAGAACTAGTTGATAGATCTCTTATGACACTACATCAATGTGTTCTCTTGGAACAACATAGATATGCCCACATTGGATCAAAATTTCACAGTTCATAGACCTCCTATTCTTTGCAGCATCCTCCCTACCAAGTAAAAGCCAGGAAATTGCGGCCAAAATGGAGCCTAAAGATCAAAGAGGAAGATCAAAAGCAGTACATTATTGATTTCTTATTGTTAGTTAACTGCCCTACATGGCTTGTCAGCATTGTACCTTTACCAAATAAGGATGGCAAAGTAAAATGTGTGTGTATCATCGCGATCTCTTGAGGCACCCCCTAGAGATGACTTTCCACTACCACACGTTGACGTACTTGTCAACAACACGGTTGCCCTATATTCCTTAATTTCATATATGGGTTCACCACTTACAACCATATTAAGATGTCCAAGGAAGATAAAGAGAAGACATCTTTTGTCATAGATTGTGGAGTTTTTTGCTATCAAGTCATGCCATTTGGTTTCAAGAATGCTAGAGTGACATATCAAAGGGTGATGGTTACTCTATTTCACGACATGATGCATAAGAAGGTTGAAGTCTATGTGGATGAAATTATATCCAAGTCTCAAAGACCAACATACCACATGACCATTATATAAAAGTTGCTTCAACCATATGAAAATTCTCTTGGATACAACCAAGTGCACCTTGGACGCTATATCTAGTAAAACTTACTTGGATACACTATCAGTCAGAGAGGAATCAAGGGAGATCATGGGAAGGCTCAAGCTATCTAAGAAATGTCCTCCCCAAGTCTCGCAAGCCTTCCCCTATGTTGCATAGTTGTATTTATGTCCACCTTAATAGTTTGATCGATCTAATTTCCCATTGACGTAAGGAACGTATCATGGTACAGGTAAATTGGTAGGTTGCAGATGCATATCTACACGATCATGCTCATCAAGTACGTGATATCAATAGTGAATAGAGGATCCCATCACTGCACAAAAGGTATGACCCGAACAAAGGCCAAGGACCTCTTGTCAAGGCTTCGATGTTGTCCTCCTCAAGTTGTAGTTGCACAAGATAATAATCATTGTCCATCTCGATCAAGTTGAGCAAACCCAATGGTTTCCGCATAAGTCTAATTTTATCTTTTAGAGTTAGATAACCAATCTCCCTGGCAATTAGTTTGATGGCTACTATAAATTTCCATGGTTTGAGCAGTCTCGCTGTGGCTTCCTCCTTGAAGTCAAAAGACAACATCGCTTCTTCTAGTCACAAGGATGTCACCAGGCCTTAGAACAAATCACATGTCATGTATATCGAAAGGGTCTGGAGATTTGAAGTTGTCGACCACATCCTTATATGACACCCTCGGATGATCTCCTTCAAGAGTGTCCTTGGTCTAAGTCCCTTTCCCCACTGCCACTTTAGGGAAGTCGTTTCGATTTGGATCAGTAACTTCAACTTCTATGGATGCATCATGAAACTCCTCCCCCAAATCCTGCTCCACCTTGTTTCTTCTCCTCCCGTACTCCGGATTCAAGACTATGCTTACAAGAAGCGAGCTCTGCATAGTTTGGCTAGTTACCTTTTCTGGGATCTCAGCTACCAAACTTGTTGACCCTGACGCTTAGACTCCTGATTCCGCTCCCCCCCCCTATTGAAGGGGTGGTCTTGCGTTGTCGTCTTTCTTCCTATATCATTGCTCGATCGCCCGTTTCCTTCCAACCCTAGCACCACCATAACCATTGTTACTATAATAGGAAAGATTTCATCTCACGAAATGTAATAATCGTTGTAACTTTTACATGGAGTTCACATTTATTGTTGTAGTATGGGAGGGTTCTGCAACAGACATGAGGATGTCAAAACTTGCAACAATCATTACAAGATTTAAGGTGTCGGATAATAATTTTTACATGGTCGACGCAAGCTAGGCTAAAACCAAGTAGTTTCTTTTCTCATAGTGCAACACAGCTTATCAAATAATTGAGTATAGAGGCAATAGGAAGGCGTACATGAACAAAAATGAGTTTTGCAACCACTAACATGCACAACTTAGAAATATGGTTGAAAGGGAATTCGGTGTTATGAAGAGATGGATTTTGTATCCCAAGAAATGTGTCACATATCTATTAGAAATTTTGGTGGGAAAGTATGTGTTCTGTAAAACTGAAAGAGCAAGATTTAACATGAAAAACTCTCCCCAAGACGAGAAGAGAAAAGTCAAGGGACAATACCGGCCAACAAGCACTATATAATCAAGATTACAACTCACACCGTCCAGATTTAAATATCCCTAAATTTGTATAGCTCCCCCCACACACAAGAACAAAGATAGGAAGAACATAATTATACCCAACGTGTACAAAATATCCCACTTATCTTTTTCTCATTACAACATCTATGTCGTTGTAGGGGATCAGACACACTGTTGTGTCCTTGCATGTTGTCATTGTGACTGCTGATTGGGCCGCCTCTACTCCTGACGAGGTCACCTACCTCGTTGCCAACCAAAAGCTCTCTCCACCTGAGAGAGCAGATGCACGTCCTCCGCTGAACGGACGGATTGTTGTCGTAATCGCTGCCGCAACACCAACGTAGTGCCACCAAGTGATGTATGTCCTCTGTTGATCGGATGTGCTGTCGTTGTTGATGCACCACTAATGTGTCACTGACTGTCAGCCGCTATTTTGCTTCAAGACAAAGTCGTTGACCCTCTCTTACCACTAGAGAGCACCACCAGTTGTTTTTATTTTCTGACTCTTCTACCACAAAAGGCACCAACAACAAATCAATGATGGGACAATCTATGTGGCCTCCTCCAGGGCCTCTATTTATAGGTTTCCATGACATGTGGTAGCAAATAGGAATCCCACTTCAATTCATAGTCCAATTGTTAATCCAATTTCAATGTTGCAAATAGTGAACCATCTTCTTTCCTTCTTGGATTCAACTCCTATTAGGATTGGCAACACAAAATATCAACTCCTACTCAAACTTAAATCCAATTAGGATATAGGCCAAAACAATCATATTCCAACAATCTTGATACCATGTGTTGACTCAAAGTTTTATTATGTTAGCATGTTGCGTCATGTACAACTTTTACCACGTGATGGAGACGGGATGACAAAAGAGTATGAAAAAGAAACCAATAGTGCAGTAGGCCCAAACCAAGAAGAAGAGCTGAACTGAGTCGAGTAAACAAACTTAGGTGATGTTCACGTGGGTGAGAAGCTACGAGAAGATATAGAAACACAACTATGAGAAACACGGTGAATATCAAATTCATGTGGGATCAACTATACATATGTTGTTATTAGTTTGTTTGCATTTGGTGGAACATCTTGAGTTGTGTATGTATCACAACGTTTAAATAGCATCATCTCATATTAGCGTTGAGTTAACCTTCCTTCGAGGTTTGCTACAGCTTCATAAATTATATATTATTTTGTGTATAAATCATAGTTGATGGACAATACAATGTGCTGTGCATATGCTGGTGCGGCCTTCTCTGCACAGCGTGTACGTGGATGGCAATGGTGCCAGTTAAGGTTGGTTTGAAGACTATAATCCCCATCATTTGCATTATAATTACAGGTGAGGTCTGACACTAAATACCTATCACATGGTGATGGCAATCCATCGATACAAGTACAACTTGACTACCTTGATTGCAGTGAGGGATGCAATGATCAAACAATCAAATTATACAAAGAGTGAATGCAAGCAGGGATCTATTTCTCGTGACCATGTGGCATCGACGCCAATAGGCTATTGGTATAGATGAGTAATCCTAGGGCATGTTTGGTTGGTCGGAAAGGATTAAAATGGGATACTCTGAAGTAAGGGATCGGATAGTACTAGTGTAGGATGGAATCGTTTCTTTACCATCCTGTGTTTGGATGCAGCAAGAGATAGAACAACCGACTTTAGACGTTGGTCAATGGTAGACCAAATCAACAGGTGTCATACCTAATTGCTGTGCATCTCAAAGAATTCCGATTACCATAAACACAAAGACATGTTACGTGGAATAATCACGACGAGAAATTCGATGGTTTCAAAAGTGAATTCTATGCAAATCTGATGGGTTGCCTCTCCGTCAGCCTAACATGGAGACGAGACCGAGGAGAGCAGCAAAGAAGGATCGATGGATGGATAGATGGCAACTGCCGGTGAGAACGAAAATCGTGCTAGGATTGTTCCACACCGCTGAGCTCTGGGATAGGTCCTGGGCTTATAAGGTGTGTGGTCCCTTCACCCATTGCCAATTGGTTTTGGGTTGAATACCACACATTCTAATATGGTATCAGAACGGACCCCATGAGACAAGTGTGAGGATCACACCTTACCTAAAAAAATAACAAGTACAAGCACACAAAAGTGGTTGTACTTGAGGGGGGTGTTAGGATTGTCCCACACCGCTGAGCTCTGGGATAGGTCATGGGCTTATAAGGTGTGTGGTCCTTTCACCCATTGTCAATTGGTTTTGGGTTGAATACCACACATTCTAATAAATCGAACAAAGGGTGGCTTTTTCATGAAAGGTGGATTCCACTGATTTCGTTTTGTGCATTACCCCAGGGCAACCACACCGGCAAGTGATGACGACGACGATGAAGGACTTGCTTAGTTACGATTAGAAGACCTTCGGCCAAAACCTCCCCAGAATGCACCCGTGTCTTCAGATTTATCTGTCGGTGAGGCTGTGTTTGTTACGTGGTGAATTATAGTGATAGTGAATGATGGTAAAATAAAAATATTGTTTGGTACTCATAGTGATAGTGATAGAGAATTTTTTCGTTGTGAATCCATGGTGAATTTTGATTTATTTTTGTTCCCGCGGAAAAATATGGTGAATGGTGGTGAATGATGGTGGAAAAAAAAATTAATCTCCAGTAAATATATGGACATATGTGCAAAGATAAATTCTACTATATTTTTTCTTCCCTCCCTATACAACATATTTTCCTCGAAGATATCTTTCCCGTCAACAAATTTTGACTTCCCACCAAAATTTATTTTGCTCTAAATACTATTTATATATCTTGTTTTTTTTTTAAATTTTGTTATTTTTTATTTGTTAATGGACTCATTACCAACTAAAAATATTTATTTATCGTTAAAAATATCCCTTCTAACAGGAAAATTTTCCACCACAACGTTTTTCTCCAAGACGAGTTTTCTCTCTACAAGACCAAATTTTTCGCCACACCTTTTTCCTCCACGATACCTTTCTTCGCTCTAGGACAATGTTTCCTGTCACACCTTTTTCCCTCCAAGATAAAGTTTCTCACTAAATCTTTTTACTTGCAAGGCAAAGTTTTCTGTCAAATCTTTTTCCCTCCAAGAAAAAGTTTCCGCCGCACCTTTTCCCTCCAAGATAAAGTTTCCCACCACACGGTATGAGGTGTTTTCTATAAAAAAATAGTTCTCTATCCCCATCACCATAACCATGTAATAAATAATACTTTTTAAATATTTTATATCCCTTTCACCATCACCATGCAGGTTTTATCAAAAAATAAAATTTAACAATTTCACTATCACCATCACTGTCAGCGTCACCGTCACCATGTATTTTATCATCATGTACCAAATGCAGCCTCATTGATCCATCCCCTTGTCAATCGTGTTTTGCTTCTTGTATACCCATCGTCTGGAACGAAGTGAAGGAGAGGAGGGGCTCGCTGCTTGTGAGACCAAAGAGAACCAGGCGATAGGAGGGGCTCCCTGCTTGTGAGACCGAAGAGAACCTGGTGTGAGGAGTGACCGTGTCCGGTTGGAGAAGGGCGGTCATTCGCGAGGGAGAAAAAGAGAGCTCGACGTCCGTGAGGGAGACGGCCGTCCGTCAGAAGAGAGCGCACGCAAAAAAATTATTCGGAGAGGGTTTTCTTCGGAGTTGGCCGGCTGTTGGGATATATCTTGGTTGAATATTTGGCGGTCCCGAACTAAGAATCCTAGTTAGTTGGAACTCCACTACGACTAGTTGCCCATCCTAATATGAATTTTTACTCAACCAAATACAGGATTCGAATTTTGTTAAGTTTTGGACTCATATCCTTTCTTATGTCATGTAAAACAAACGCGTCGTTAGGAAGACACGACTATCTTTAGAAATGACTTCACCTCCCAAGTTCCCAACAAATAGTGGTACATCTACAAAGGAGGATGGGGAATAGTTTTTAGGTGGTTTTGTTTTGCATTTTAACTTGTGGAACTCTACTGTTATGTGTGTTTAACTACTACTATTGGCTATTGTTGTATGTGCTAAGTAAGTGTTGGTGATAGACGTAAAACTTTAAATTTTAGTTTAACTAGTGCAGTATTTTATTTATGAAATATAGTTTACTTGATACCAGTGGACGATAGTGTTCACGGTGGTTGGTGGTGTGTGTTGAAAAATTGCCGTACTACGTTTTAACACGAAAGGTGCAGGTTTGTATAATTTTGGATAGCTCAGCGAACGTCCCGAGAAAATATATTACACATGTTCAGTACGAAAGGTAAATGATGCAACTTAATACCTAAAACAAAGACAAGGTTGTAACCTCTAACAATGATAATTTTAGGGAAAAGTTTATGCCAATACTTTTACTGCGTGGTTGATCTTCCACCTACTTCACAAACCTTGCAAGTAGATATTAACTTATTCAACTATGAATGCAAGTCCATCTGGATCGGACAATGAACCTAAAGCACTATGTTAAAATGAATCACAAAGCAAAAGATGTGTACCATTCGTATAAGATTGAGTATTATGCACTATATGTCAAAGGCAATAGGTTGAAGGACGCCAAACGTGTTCTGGACATACCTTCCCCTACACTTATCCCTTGAAGTGAAATAAAATTCTTGTACACACAACCTAGTTTCTAATTTATGGATAATATATTTGATTTTGTGAGAATTACAACTTTATTTTTATGTCTAATTTATTTTCTTATTTGTACAAATTTCGAGAGGACGATGTTGATTTTGCATAGCTTTTTCTTTAATTTGGATGTATGTGGGTTATCTATTATATATACGTAACATATAGATCGCATTGTATCCTTATTTTAAATTAACATATAAATAATATTATATTACACGACTAAGACTTTTGGTTGCAGAGGTTTCACGATAATATGAGTCGCTTTTGATGGACTCCTGAGGGATATAAGGCTCTAGCAGGTACACTAAGACGTCAGTGGGCAATTCACCCCCTATGTGTGGAGGGAGACGGTTTGTGATTTCCACACAATAATGATGGTGGCACAATTATGATCGTACTTAAAACCAAGTGGAAACTTTTGAAAAACATGGACGCAATTCCACAACTTTTAGATCCTGCGTAGCACTTATCCAGTACCACCATCATACCAGCGTCGAGCATTGGAAATTTCTCCACTAAATTCTTCATACTTACAACCACCTTCTACGAACATCCGTTGGAGATGCTGGACTAATTGGGCCTAACTTTAACAAACCAAAATTCGGGAATGGATGTTGACATTGTTCTTTTGAGTTAAGAGAGAGATTATTATCCCCTAGTGGCTAAGCTAGGAATTTGTCAAGGGCACCATACGAAGTTAAAGTTCACTATTCTTAATTATCCTATAATAATACCAAAAGATATATATTCCAATTAATCAAGCTACATCACGAACCACAAATCAGAGTATTTATTTCTGAAAGGATAGAGGAGAATTTTTAATCATAGTATTAACAAGGAGATTTTTCCAGGACGTTCTACGTAAGTCTTACAATCAACACCGAAACTTGATTTATATGACTTCAACTTAGAATCAAAACTTGTGTCTTAAATGTTGAAATAATTTTGTCAAATTTTGAAGAAAATGACTCCCATTCATTTAATAATCAGTAGGTTGTGGTTTGTGTCATAGCTTCTTTCTCAAAACTCTTGACATGATAAGTCGAGTGATTGTAGCATTATCATATTTTATTTAAGTACACAATGTGGTATGTGTATAATAGATACTTTTTACAAAATATGAATAAATGACACAAAAAATAATACGTGATACACAAATCTTTTATCCAGCCTTGCTTGTCCTTATGAGAATTGTCCATGCTATGATTATCAGTATGGGCATTAGAAGTCAAAAGACATGTGTTGCCTATGAAATGTGGATATATATATATATATATATATATATATATATATATATATATATATGAATAAATAAAAAAATCTCTACGAAGTTTGGTAGTATGCATAACCTCGTGCTTGAATTAACCAATGCATTTTCATAAATATACATTATTTTTGGCTTATCGTTATTCATTCCTTGCGGCAAATAATATCAGTTCAGATTTTCTTAAATAAGAAAATACACGGCATGGGAAAAGAATAATTAGATTGTGTATAATCACATTGGATATTTTTATCTTTCTATTTAAGATACAACACGAAAGTATAGAAATTGCGAGAGAAGGCTTCCTTGCCGGTGGCGGCGTCAGGGGGGCAAGCAGGGGCAAGTGCCCCCCCCCCCTCAAATTTTGGATTTTTAAAAAATACATATATACATTATATATGCAACATGGTATCATAATGAATAAGTATTTTAAATATTTTCTACAACAGAGGTTCGTACATCGACTTTTATAATTTATAAAAAATTTTCAACAAATAATGTCATTGATTGTGTGTTTTAAGCAACAAAACACAATAGAAACACTTTAAAACAACACAAATTTCATATAAAATTGTAATATTTTATTACCTTTAGAAACAAATCTTGATTTTTGTGAATTTGTATTTATTTAAAAATACTAATAATTATATTACAAACACATACATTAATGTCAACTTACTAATTATTAATATTAACATATATAATGTTGAAACAAATAACGTGAATTGATTGTTAGTTGTATACTTTATTATAATGTTAATTATTTTATATCACCTATATATAATTAAATATATAACAAATATAGCTAGTACTTAGTTATATGTTATATAATTTGTATGTGTTAATAATATAGGATAATTGTTTATCTAATGCAGGTGTAAATAATGATAAAAGAGGTAAAAATTACTCAATACTAATTGTTTCTTTTAGTTTATAGTTTAATAATATATTTGTTAATTAATGATGCTAAAACACATTTTTGTTATTTATAAACTTCATATATATATTTGGTAAAATAAGGATGCATCATGTACGAATATAAGATAAACCCTTAAAATAACATTACTGTAAATAATATAAAAAAATTTAGATAATCATTGTCTATTACTTTTTATTTATGATATTACTGAAAATGACGTTTAGTTTCTTTCATTATGGTAGATTATCTAGATTACACAAAACGTCTTAAATGTTAAATTATTAAAGTCTCATTTGTTTAAATATTTTAACTTTTCTAATGGATCAACTATATAGTCATACTTCTATATGTATGTAATCCAAATGTTCTTTCCTAAAAATTTTACATATTATTTTTACTATAGTGACAAACATAATGTATTTGGTATTTTGTTTATTTTCATCATCGAATATATATGGGTATATTTGTAATTCAATAATTAATAAATTATCTTATAATTTGTTTATATTTAGATAAAATTGGTGATGGATTAATATTATGATGCATGTATTTTTTGACTTAAATTTATTATATTATTTTCTCTCAACTTATATGATATAATTGTTACATGGTATCGGTTATAGAAACTTATTTATTAAAATCAATGTTACTTTATAATTACTAGAATTTTCAAAATTATCATATAAGAAATTATATGACAATCTTAAAAAATAAATAATAATCCATGATGTCGGACATAAAATACATGTGGTTTTGCCTGAGTGACCTACATTTACGAAGATCTGATATAAAGAAGTCGTTCGTTTCATAAAATTATATCTTTTGAATGTTAGCAATTATGGTTTAGAGTGTATTTAATTGTGTGTGGATAGTTATAAGATACATAATTTTATTTAATAATGTCTATAGATAATCGAATATTTTGACTGTACATGCAAATTAGGCAGTCCACAAAGTGGCGAGCTATGTTGTCAATATTTTTTGTCGCCGTAAGATCCATTGATTTTTCTATACACATCGTAATAAACAGGATAATATTGTCTTTAAGACATGTCAGTCACTATTTATCTAATGACAATAATTAAAGACATTTTCGTATGTAAATAAAAAATATACATTTCATATGATATTATAATTTTACTTTATGTGTGCCCCCCTTTGTAAGGAGGCTGGCTCCGCCACTGTTCCTTGCAGCAAATTAATTGGATCCGCTACTGGAAACGACCGGTGCAGCGTTTGAAGGGATGTTCGTCTGTTGGTTTTAATATTATGCGGTACGGATGTAGTACATCTTGGAACGGAAGGGAGATATGAAGATAATCGGCTAAACAAAAAGGATGATAGTGAGTAAACAAACCTTTAGACTGGAGATTTAAGAAAACAATAAAGTAATGAGACAATTACTGGAAGTGGGCGGAAGCAGAACCTCATTATCGTAGAGGAGGTAGGGCACGAGAGTTTAAACTTTTCAATTTTCTTTTTATCAACCATGTATGTATTAACAATTATGTGTATTTCGCCGGCATATGCCCTACCCATGTCCCAGCGTGGCTTCACCGCTGGTTTCCTTCTTTAACCCGTAACGGAGGCAAGACATCCATGAGAGTGGTATAAAGTCAAAGTGGCTTATGGAGTCGAATTCGGATTCCTTTGTTAGGTGACATCTTATTTGACTATTTAGATCACTCCTTATTGGCAATGTTAACATTATTGTTAATGGTAATAATTGTGAATAAAATTAGCACATCTCATTATAGAATACATTTGTTGTATGGACGACTTGATGCTGCGCCACTTAGTCGCAGTTTGTGTTCATTATTACAGTTCATTCCATAGTATAAGTTGTAATATTTTTCCTATTCCCAATCATAACTTTTGTACTCTTCAATTGCACCGTTGTTGTATGTCGACTCTATATATTATTATGGGAGGAAGATCCTCCGGCCGCAGCAGCATAATATGATTTGTGGTCGAAGGAGGGAAGGGGTAAGTCATTGCTGGAGTTCGTGATTTTTTTTCAAATTATATTTACCATATTCTAGTTGACATATCAGGGTACAATTGGCTTAATCGGATTATGGTTTTTATTATCTATATAAACAGAGACTTATACATACTAGAATCAGATCATAATCAGACTGACTAGCGAACATAATTAGACTAATCTGGACATCCAGACCAACCTTACCAGATTACCAAATTCAAACCAAATGTCAAAAGACACAAGACACACAATTCAATTTAAATCATGGAACACCGACATTAGAATCTAGGCAAAGTATCCATGTGAATCCTGACTGCACCATTGATTCATGTTCAAGTGCAGTGGTTCACCCTCAATCAAGTGCTACAAAATCTGAATGCACTTGCTACCGAGCCCAAACTCCTGCTGTTGCATCGTGGTTAGCCTGCTACCGAATAAAAGTCTCATTGCTATTAAATCCGCATGCAGGCACTACACAAACATGGTTCATCTGCTACACAAATATCGTGTGCATCATTCAGGTCCATGTGCAGCCAAAACTAAATTGTAATGCACGCACACTTTGAGTCCTATGTGCCTTCAAACGAAGCATTCACCACCTGTTATCCAAGCACAGCACATACAAATTTGGAAATTCGGTGCGCACTCCATTCTAAACCCAATATTTGTGCATCGGAACCACAGTGCACTCTCTTCCAATCCTAGCATGATGTATGAATGCACTTATTTTGATCTGGATATTAATACAGCAACATCAGAATTTAGGAGCGCCATCAAAGTGTGTCCGTATGTCTAATTTTCGAATTTAAGTTTCGGTGCACCCTCAATTCATACACTAATAAAATATTCAAAAGACGGATTGATATTGTCGTGTGAGGTTGAAACCAAAGATCCCCTAAATTCAGGAGCAACACGATTACCATTGTGTTATCAATTCAGACATGTTGTACTGGAAGAAGGAAAATAAACATGTGTGCACTTCAATACTAAAGGTGCACGACATATGTTTTAGTGTGCTTTCCATAAATACTCTCCCTCATCTCGATACACACACAAGTTGTTCAGCCTTGTGTAAGTTCATGTGTGTGCGGCAATTGATAGAGAAACATGTACTCGATAAGTATCCGAGGCATTCGAATAACAACAATTTTAGGGTCTACTTAAAAAAATCACAACAATGGCTGCAAAAACATTGATCGGTGTACATTGAGATCTAAAAATAAAAATCAAAGCGATAAAACATTAGCCATACAATAAACCATTTTTCATACAAAGATAAGTATGAAACTCAAAATGGGACATTGAAGCGTATTATATTATTGAAATGTATTCCATTACCATACATGATATAAGATCAGATGACAATGAAACATTGACCAGCAAAATTCAATAATATGCTTTATGTCCATACAATTGGATGATGAAACACTACAGACAATGATAATTGTTCAAATACTTCCCATATAGTCTCGCGAAATCTACCAAGAAACATGTTATTCAAATTATATGACGTCTCTGATAATTAACCATATGCATGCAAAGAATATCGAGTAGTTACATTCACATCTTAACTCCATGGTCATCTGACATTTATTTTACCCACCCATGTGTGCAATGTACATTTTCCACATCTTACCATCATCAAAAAGATTATGCTATACAAATCAAATTATATTAAGATTCTATAGGTGGTAATATGCAAAGTTTCACTGTTGATCTGGATCGCAAAATATTAAACCTTAGAAAGAGCAATTAGGTTCCTCTCAGGCACTGTGTGTGATCTAGCATTGCACGTGCCTGTGTACGTACGCACGTGTACTACGTGCATGTGCATTTGTGTGTGGCAAACACGATCCAATTGAAAGTCGAACATAGCGGAATTAATCAGCTTCAGAACCCACCGGACAAAAATAGGCCAGTAGCACGGGGACCCCTCAGCCTAACGAAGCAGCTCCACCTTAATCTTTCTAACAAACTACATAGCCGTAACACAGATCCTGAGATTTTTCAGCCACACCCTAGACAAGCCTCAAATGGAAATCATTTCAGTCATCATATGTACCAAAGTAAACTACTTCAAAATCTAAACCAGACTAAAACAACAAATGGAAGAAGAAAAAAGGTCCGAATGATCCATTAAGTCGTGTGCCAAACACGATCCAATTGAAAGTCGAACATAGCGGAATCAATCAGCTTTAGAACCCACCGGACAAAAATGGGCCAGTAGCACGGGACCTCTCAGCCTAATGAAGCAGCTCCACCTTAATCTTTCTAACAAACTATATAGCCGTAACACAGATCCAGAGATTTTTCAGCCACCCCCTAGACATGCCTCAAATGGAAATCATTTCAGTCATCATATGTACCAAAGTAAACTACCTCAAAATCTAAACCAGACAAAAACAACAAACGGAAGAAGGAAAAAAAGTCCGAATGATCCATTAAGCAAAAGGCATCGATTTATATTATTACTACCACTTTTTAGAGGAAACCTGACGATCTGAGATCCCTGCAAAATGCCTTCAAAACAGAGCCAGCAAAACAAAAAGGATAGAGACTGGTCTTTGCTTCCTAGTAAAACATTAACCGGCTGAGATTCATTACAAAGCATTAATCATCCTCTTCATCTCTGCAGATCTCCTAGGATCAGGCTCAGCAATGGCTCTCTCCGTCAATACATGCTTGATCCGGCACATGGATTTTCGGACCTGAATAATTAAAATGTGGTAGGACTGGAATTAGAGCATTCTTGGACTTGAATGTAGCAGAATAGTGATGAGACATCAATAATCATACACCAAGTGGTCTCCTTTTTAAAGAAACAATAGCCAATACCTAATATGCATGCTAATTACATATACTCAGGGAAAAGCATCTAATCATTAGTGAAGAGTTCTACTGGATTTCGACCTCAATATCAGCTTCCAGTTTATAACCAGTGCTTCAGCTGCCAGGAGTCCCAAGACCATTTCGACCTCAATTATATAAGTGCAGGTGTGTGATACAGATTCCAAAGACAATAAGACATCCTTAATGCTATGTAATTTCAAAAGAAACTAAAACTGGTTATCGCATCCTTCCCAAGTCCCAACCACACAAGTTACAACTGTTCGTCAACATCACTAAAAGTCGCAATGGTTTGTAAACTAAATACAATGACATCATTTGGAGGGAAAAAGATGGTACGAGTAAACTTGGTATATAACAATCAATTGAAAAGAAAGGCAAAAGTTTCAAAAATAAATTTAAATGGGAATGCTAGGCGTCATGTAAGTCTTCACATGTTAAAAATCTTCAGCCACAATTAATGAACTTTTCGAAGTAGAAACTTGCAAGCTTAGAATTTACCCCAGAAAACATGTAAAAGATACAGCAAAGCCAAATCAAGGAATGAAGTTTCCACAAAATCGGCAAAATTTCACTCGAAATTTTGATTTCGACGCCGTCTACTACGAAATCATGTGGCCGTACCACCATGTCGAAATCAGCGAAATTTTTTGCCCAGTTTTGAAATTTATCAGGAAACAGTAAAGTTCAATTATCTCCCACATCAAGGACCCCCCACCTATATCCATATCAAATTTTATTGCATAAAAAGATGCATTTAGGTGTACAGATCACGTCTGTAAAATTTCATAAATTAATTCGCTCATTTTAGCGTCGAAACGGGCACAGTCGTATCTACCAAAATTTTCGTCGAAATTTCGGTTTCCATGCTGTTGAAACGGCATCGAAATCGGATACCTCGTTCCTTGAGCAAAATCACCATGCTTCATATGTTCTCGAAGACTCCAAACACCAGGAAAATTATCATGATTTCAAAATCAGAAATGCTTCAAAATTCCTGCCTACAATACTTGAGAGTGGAAAAGGACGGCAAGGTAAATAGAAGCGGTAAACCTTGGCATAGTGACTGGATTCTTTATCTTATAAGAACATGGCACAAGTCGAAGGTAATTTGAGGAGATGGTGACTTACAGTTACTTAAACTACATCAGGTGACCAGAACTGCAGGTGGAAATTGTGAACCTGATTTATTGTACCAAAAACTTTGAACAACATAGAGCGAAGCCAACCTAGGAGTTCCGCTTTACAGTACCTTCACCTATCTAAGACACTGAAAATTAGACCAGATTGAAGTATTGAACTCCGCACAAAAATTATGCAGTGGGCCATGTGAAACTAAAGGCCCCTGCCAGGGGTTGGTGTAGCAATGAAAAGGTCCAGTCCCCCGTGTCCAAGGTTGTAGGTTTTATCCTTGGAAAGGGGCGTCACATGTGGCCCTCACTATATCCGATAGTCAAACCCCTCCGCGGGTCCCCAGATTGGATCCAAATTTCCGATCCTTGATGTGTGCTCCTCTCTATCCCGTCCAAGCTTACACTTGACACCTATCATGGCCTATCGGCTTATCTCTGGTCATCCGGCTCACATTACTTGTAGACAGACTCATACCTTAAAAAATGGCATTCTCTATTGGCATTCATAGAGAATGTCATTTCCTAAGGTTCTTTTCAGATAGCAAAGACCTTGCATGAATGCTTCTAAATAACATGCACATGGCTTCTTCATGAATTGACTCACCAAACTCATAGAGAAAGTGCTATTGAGCGGGGTAACTATCAGATGATTCAGTTTATCCAAGAGAATTTTGTATCTTCACGGGTCTTCAAAGCAACTCCCCTGATGTTTATGAACTTCAGAGTTTTGGATCCAAGTGTATGACTGCTTCTAAATAACGTGTATATGGCTTCTTCATGAATTGACTCACCATACTTGTATAAAAGATACTAGGTCATGTAACTGTTAGATAATTGAGTTTACCCATGGGCATATTGTATCTTTATTCTTCACCGGAACTGCAAGTCGCACCTTGATGCTAAATCGTTTCTCTATCGACCATGGCGATAATTTGTGATTGTGAAACTGGTCGGAAAGCAAATAGGGTATCTGACCCTCTGAGATCAGTTGAAGACATTGGACGTCTATTGCTCGCTGGAGAGTTCTTTAAATCAGTGTTAACCATTATCTTGTGAGCATGATTGCATTAACGCCTTAACTGCCAAACCATGGATTATATTTGGAGCATGCCTGATGGTTTGGCCTCAGATGAGTAAGTTCATCCCATCTTCAAGCCTTCCACCAACCATAGTATCATGGCTACGCATTTTACATCTACCAATCCACCTTTTCTAGAAAATTATCTTTGATAAATTGGAGAGGCTTTGGGAAAACTTCTGAAAGTGGATGATCACACTACTAATGTCATTCGAAGTTGCTTTGCAAGACTAGCAGCGGGACTTCATACATCGGCAATGGTGGTAATTGATGGTTTAGTATTATCGCTTGGAATATTTAAGTATTCCGCCATATATAAAAAAATATGAAATGAAGGGTCACCCAAACACAGACTGTGATGATAAGTCGAAAGAGGACACCCATTCAGGAAACCCCCGTCGTCAGAAGAAACAGGTATAAGATGGGTGGAGGATGAGGATAGATGGCCCACATTTTTTGGAAGGAATATCCATTCTCAAAGACCCTTCAAGCATGACAGTCAACCACAGGGGAGGATATATCACAACATGCACAATCGTCCACTGGCTAGGAAAAATAAAATCTTAGTAATAAATATGTTGTCCTTAATATTGAGCACAGCGAAGATAATTTGGACGCTGATGGAAACATCATGCTAAACACAGAAGATCACATCCTTCATCGTGAGGTGTCATCCCATTAAGTAGGATGAGGATTGATGAACCTATTGCATATCCAAAGTGAATTTTGAACGGATAGATTTTGCAACTACAGATAACCGGATTCACTCTATAGTGAACCCTAAAGGTGATACGGTTGTTACTCATGTGCTTGAACCTGAGGGAAACATTCTGGACATTGTTGCTTAACAAATGAATGAACCATTTTTTCTTCCTGATAGATTAGTGGTGGTCCTATAATCTCGCCATCAACTCCTCAAAAGCTTATAAGGGAAGTGCAAAGTAGTAGTAGTAAGATGAAGGCAAGCATCTTATTATACCTGCAGTCACGCCAGGAGAATGGCAGATGGGCTGGTCGATGAGGCTATTGATTCTACACAGTAAGAGCTACCCCAACCCGTCATTATTTTCAATAATTTAATGACGTTCATTTTGTGCTGGAATACATGTGGAGTTGGAAACGACAAAACAGTTAACACTGTCAAAGACTTCATTAGTCGACATCACCCCAAATTTTAGCTCCAGTGGAGCCTCAATCTCGGGTGACATTACTTCACAGTCTATATGTAGAATCAGATTTACAAATTCACACCGGGTAGAGGCAAGGAGTTTCTCTGGTGGTATATGGTTGTTATGGAATGAGGATTGGACCGATATAACAGTACTTCAAAGCCACTGCCGCTATATTCACTGCTTGATCAATTCATCCTTTCACCTGGCTGTTGTGTATGCAAATCCTAACCCCAACCTGAAAAAGGTTTTATGGAAACATATTATTCGCATTGTAGATCCCTGCAACTACCTTGCATTGTGAGAGGAAACTTCAACACCATATTGAATCCCATGGAGAAAAGAGACAGTACACATTTCCTCCACAATGACTCTGCTTTGTTTCATGACACTTTACTGGAAGTTGGTCTCAATGACTTCGGATGTTCCGGATTTCCATTCACTTATAAGTCAGGGCATCTACATGAATCTTGGTCGGTTTGTAACAAATTCACACTGAATTCAGAGTTTGTCGCAAAACTCTGTTACAACTTTCCAAGAGTAAGTTCGGATCATCATCTGAACTTATTATCATCCACAGACAGACAGTGATACAGTTATGTCTTCAAAGCCAAGAACTCATGGAATTATGATCTTCGCTTTAATGAACTAATCAAATAACAAATGGCCAAGAAATTGAAACTTTTCTGAAGTTATTCAGTATGAGACGCCAGATCTAACTAACTGGGACAGGATAGTGTCACGTCAAAAACAAGTTTTGAAGAATAATCTTCTTAAGAATCGGGAACACATGCAGTCCTGCTTAGCTATGCACTTCACTCAGAACTCGATATGTGTAGTAGTGTGAAACAAGAATTAGAGGACCTTCCGACACAGGAAGAAACTGATTTAACGCAGAAATTGCATATCGACTGAATTCAGAATAGTGACTGTGATATCAAATTTTTCCATGCTTATATTAACAGCAGACGTCAAAGAAACACCATCTCCTCCCTTCAAGATACATTAGGAGAGTGGGTAACTGGTGATCAAGCTCTAAGTATTATGGTTCTAAATCATTTCAAAGCTCAATCCAGAACGTCAATTGATACTCGTCAATCTGAAATCGATAAAATGCCTGTAAAGTTTATACCTCTGACTACATTGCAGCAACAAACCCTGGGGGGCTTGCCTTCTGAACAAGAGGTCGTACATGCCCTACAGAACATGGGCAACAATAAGGCTAGGAGACCTGATGGCACTAATGCTGTTTGAGCTCATTAGAAATTCTATAATGTCTACAATACAGCATGCAATCCTTGGTTTACCTTTATCACAATCATTATGCAATGCTCTTATGGTTCTAATTCCAAAGACAAGTACACCTTCCACTTGCAGCCAAATTCTCTAAATAATTCCTGTCTTGAACTGATTTCAAAAATAGTAGTAGACAGGTTGAAACCACAATTAAATCAGTGGATTTCACGCTCCGAAAGCAGTTTCATTCCAGGCCACAAAATTTTTGGTTATATTATTCTCATTCAGGAGCTTTTACACACAAGCGTCCTCCGAAATCAGCACCATACATGGCCATCAAGATCGACTTAGCAAAAGCTTATGACCTCTTATCTTAGACATTTATTTTGGACACGATTAAACACGGTGGCTTCCCTAAAATATATGCAACTATGTCATGAATTCTATGACAGAAGGGCAGATCAATATTCTGTTGAATGGAGAAAGCTACATGCATTCAAGGCAAATCAAGGTTTGAGAGAAGGGGATCTCTTGTCTCCATACATGTTTGTGCTTTGCCTAGAACGGTTGTGTCAGCTCTTTCAGACTTATGTCGACAGGACCAATGGAAGACATTGAAATTATCCCAACAAGGACCACATTTTTCACATGTGGCTTTTGCGGATGATCTCATTTTATTTGTGAAGGCAGATTTGAAACATATTGACACGATTATGGAGTGTTTCAATATATTTGAAAACGCTTCTGGTCAATGTCAGTAGAGAAAACCATGACTTCTCACCTACAGTCTCTACCATCCTTCAAGAATGCCATTTGCTTGAGGTTAGGAATGAAGGAGACGATGCACCTAGGTAAATACATATGGGTCCTGGTCATTCATGGCCACATCTCTAAAGATACATACGGAAAAAAAAATTGACAAAGTGGAATCAAGAATCAACAGTTGGGCAGCTAAAACGCATTCCTTTGCAGGACAAGTATGTTTAACCAAGTCCGTTCCGACTACTATGATCCCATTTTGCAATGCAGACATGTGTTCCCCAATCACTCAGTGCAAGGATAGATAGCACAAAAAGGAGATTCATATGGAAACGAGGTCATGGCAAACATCTTCTATCCTTTGTTGTTTGGGAACAAGTACTCGCTTCTGAGATAAATGGAGAGTAGTTATTTATTCCTTCGATGGCTGATTGGAATCAGACATGCTGATAACAAGTGCTTGGGATGTATTATCTGGTAAAACAATGTTATGGTATGATGGGACCCAATGTAAGTATAGATCATACTGCAGGCAAGTAGGCTATCGATGCTCTTCCTTCTGGAGATGTTGACGCCTACGCCTACCGTCTTGGAGAAGAGCACAAAGATCATTTATCAGTAGTGATTTAGACATAAAGATGGGTTTTTGGAGAAACAACTTCACAGCAACTATGTATTCAGCCATTGTTGACTTAAATAGGTAATGGGATATTTCATTCTTTTTGCAATATATACCACAGTTAGAGATCATATTGCATCAATTATTGCTCCATCTGGTGACTCAACAATAGATAGCTTGTCTTCTTACTGAATCTGGAAAATTTACTACAAGCATTGCAATCTAGAAAATTTACTACAAGCATTGCATACAAGTTACTCAGAGAAAACAGAGATCGAACTAAATCTGGTCCTTGGCATTTAATTTAGCCAATAAAGACACTGGCACATCTAAAGACTTTTGTCTGGGTGACTGCCCATGGGCACTTAATTAATAAATAGTGTTTTATTTAAGTTCTTTATATTCACTTGTTATTTTCATATTCTAAGTGGACCTCTATGTAATTGTTCTCTTTATAAATATACGGGGTACACACATTATGCACACTAACCCTTACAGACTGTTACAATATATGTTTTCTATATTCTGTTATTTATTTTGTTATTTGTTTATTCTGTATGGACCTCTCTGTAATTGTCACAGTGTTATATATATGAGGGTGCACACTTTGTGCAACCCTATGCTCTCTGAAACCCTGATTGTCTACATGGTACCAGAGCAGGTCCAGACCTAGGGCCTCTCTCTCTCCCTCCCTCCCTCTCCGGCGCCGCCCCCCCCCCCCGCCCACAGCCGCCGCCGCCGGCCCGGGCGACAGCAGCAGCCGCCGGCCCAGGCAGCCGCAGGAGCCGCCGCCGCCGCCGGGGGCAGCAGCAGCAGCTGCCGCCGCCGTCGCCGCCGAGGCAGGTCCAGCCCGCCGGCCGGCCGCCTCCCTGGCCTAGTCTACCGTCTCCCGCCAGCTCCCGGTCTGTCTACTCTCCTGGCTTGGTGCTCCGCTAGTGCTTGAGCAACCGTTGGTGTTGTTCGCACAGCAGGTGCGCTGCCGGGTTGATAGATCTGGCATAGTTTAGTCTTCCGGGGGAGATCGGTACGTTGTTCGGCTAGGGCCTTCGTCGGTTCGTGTTGTTTGTCCCTGCCTGCCCGTGTAGGCTTCGGCCTCCGGGTCTTCTACTACACCTTGGTGTAGTCTGTATGTGAGAGGTCCCGTGTGATCGTTTACCTGCCTGTCTTGCCTGCCTGCTGTGCTTGCCTTTCTGATGGCGTCCTCGACTGATGATCTGCGTCGTCAAGTTACTACGGTCAAACTTGACGGACGCAACTACCAGCTGTGGGTCTGTTCCTTTGTGATATATGCTAAATCACAAGGGAAATATTCCCATCTCATTCGTGTCGGTCCACCACAGCCTGCTGAAGATGCTGATTTGAAGGACGTCAAAGCCTATGATGATTGGGTCCGTGATGACTCAACAGTGATGACCTGGATTCTCAACAGCTCGGTTGAGAAAATTAGTGTGACTCTTCTCCGATTACCTACGGCAAAGAAGATGTGGGATGAACTTGCTGGCACCTTCTCCCACAGCCAGAATCCGAAGAAAGTGTTTGATATCAACAAACAGCTTAGTCGTCTCACCTTCACTGGTACTGATATCGCCGATTACTTCTCTACGTTCACCGGGTTGTGGGGTGAACTGGAGACGTATCATCCCTTGTCCACGGATCTGGCGACTATGCGCAAACAGCGCGATGAGCTACAGCTGATTCAGTTTTTGAGTGGCTTGCCTGACTCCTATGCTGGAGTTGTGGATCAGATTCTGGCTGGTGATCCACTGCCTTCCCTTCGGAGTGCCTACCAGCGACTTCTGCGTCTTTCCTCCCCGACACCAGATGTTGGGGACTCTACTGCCTTAGCTGCCTGGGGTGGTCGTGGCCGTGGTCGCGGTCGTGGTCGTGGCCGCTCTTCTGATGGACGTCCTCCCCTTGGTGCGGGGCGTGGTCGTTCTCCTACTGCTGGGCGTGGGGCCCCTCCTGCTACTACTACTACTGCGCGACCTTCGCCTGGATCCCGTTTGTGTTCTTACTGTGGTCGGACGAACCACATTGAAGAAAAATGTTGGGAGAAGTATGGAAAACCTGAATGGGCAAACACTGTTGCTGACTCTTCCACTGCTGCTTCTGAGGGTGCTGCACATCCTTCTACACCAGACACTGCGGACACTACTACTGCTGACTACATCCGGGCTGAGGTCGAACGTCTTCTTTTGGAGCGTGGTGGTTCCTCTTCTGACGCATCCACGAGTGGAGCTCATGCTGCCCTTACTGGTTATGATACTGCTTTTTTGAGTTCACATTTGCCTCCTCCATCTGGTAATAATAAATGGGTGATTGACTCTGGTGCATCCTCCCATATTTCTGGAAATCGGGCTTTGTTTAAGTTTATCTCTAAACCTGCTCATAAATCTACAGTTATGGTTGCTGATGGATCTAGATCTTCTGTTTCTGGCATTGGGGACATTATGTCTCAGTCTTTTATCAAATCTGCCTTATATGTGCCTAACTTTCCTATGAATTTATTATCTGTGAGCAAACTTGTACGGAATTTAAACTGTAGCCTGACATTCCGTCCTGGCTCTTGCATTTTTCAGGACCTTCTCACGAGGATGAAGATTGGTGGGGGGTATGAAGGTGATGATGGTCTCTACTACTTGGACGAGATGCCAAAGTCTACTGAAGCTTCAGCTCTATCTGCATCAGTCTCTACTTTACAGTGGCATTACCGGCTGGGACATCCTTCTTCTGACAAACTGCGCCATTTATTTCCTGATATGAGTAGCTGTAGTCTCCAGTGTGAGTCTTGCCAATTGGGTAAACAGACTAGATCGGTATATCCGCGGCGCAGTTCTATGAGCAGCAGGCATATTTTTGATATAGTACATTCTGATGTGTGGGGACCATGTAATGTACCAAGTGTGTCTGGTTATAGATACTTTATTTTGTTCATTGATGATTTTTCGCGGACTACTTGGCTATTTCTGTTGAAAAGTAGATCCGAAGTGCTATCTACAATAAAGTTCTTTTTTGCTGAAATTAAAACTCAGTTTGGTGTGCCTATTAAAATTTTTAGAACTGATAATGCTTTGGAGTTTGTTCAAAAAGATGTGGAATGTTTTTGTAAAACTGTTGGAACTTTACATCAAACCTCTTGTGCCTATACACCACAACAGAATGGTGTTGCAGAAAGGAAGAATCGTCATTTATTAGAAGTGGCCCGCACTATCATGTTACATTCACATGTTCCTCGTTCTTATTGGCCAGAAGCGGTTATGACTGCTTGTTTTCTTATTAATCGTATGCCCTCATCGGTTATTGGTAACAAAATCCCGTTTCAAGTTTTACATCCGGAGGCACCCTTGTTTTCTGTTCCTCCACGGATTTTTGGTTGCACGTGTTTTGTCCGTCTTCTTGGCCCGTCTTCTGATAAACTCTCGCCTCGTGCAACTAAATGTATTTTCTTGGGATATTCGAGGACTCAAAAAGGCTATCGCTGTTATAATCCTGCTACGAGAAAGTGGTTGACTAGTAGTGATGTGGTATTTTTTGAGGACACTCCTTTTTATTCATCTGGGGGAGACAAATTGCAACCAGATCTCATTGCACCACCCTTGCCGATTCTGTCTGATTGTGTACCTGAGACAGTTGATACTGAGATGCCAGTTCGTCCTCAGCTTCGTGTTTATCAGCGCAGGAACAAAGCACCTTCTTCTCATGTACCCCCCCCAGCCGACCAATCTTCACCTCCAGAAGGTTCTGCTTCTCCTGAGGTACAATCTGATTTACATATTCCTATTGCTCTTCGCAAAGGAACTCGTTCCTGCACGTCTCATAGTATTGCTCATTTTGTATCTACTGATCATCTCACTGCTCCGGCGCGTGATTTTGTACATGCCTTATCTGCTGTTACTGTTCCTAAGTCTATTCAGGATGCTCTGCGGAGTACAGCATGGACTTCTGCTATGCAGGATGAGATGACAGCTTTGACTGATAGAGACACTTGGGAGCTGGTGGATCCTCCTCCTCAGTGCAAGCCTGTTGGTTGTCGCTGGGTTTACACTGTCAAATATCAACCGGACGGTACAGTTGAACGGTTGAAAGCTCGATTGGTTGCCAAAGGATATACTCAGACCTACGGCATTGACTATTTTGAGACTTTTTCCCCTGTTGCTCGCTTGAATTCTGTTAGAATATTGTTATCTGTAGCTGTAAATTCTGACTGGCCCCTTCTACAGCTTGACGTGAAGAATGCTTTCTTATATGGTGATCTGCAGGAAGAGGTTTACATGGAGCAACCTCCTGGGTTTGTTGCTCAGGGGGAGTCTCATAAAGTTTGTCGGCTTAAAAAATCTATTTATGGGCTTAAGCAAAGTCCACGTGCCTGGTTTGATAAATTAAGCAGGATTCTTTCTGATTTTGGCTTTCTACGGTCTCAAGTGGATCATTCTGTCTTCACGAAGAAAACGTCTGCAGGGATTATTATTCTGATTGTCTATGTAGATGATATCATTATTTCAGGCAGTGATTCTGCAGGTATTCAGGCCACAAAAACTCATTTGGGTAAGCATTTTGCTACCAAAGACTTGGGCAGATTACGATACTTTCTGGGTATAGAGGTTTCCAGGAACTCTAGTGCTCTTGTATTGTCCCAACGGAAATATGTACTTGATATCTTGCAGGAAACTGGTATGATGGGAGCAAGACCTTCAGATACTCCTATGGATCCCAACGTTGATTGGGACGATGATACCTCACCTATGTTTTCTGAGCCAAAGAAATACAGGAGACTTATTGGGAAATTGATTTATCTGACTGTTACTCGTCCTGATATTACTACTGCTGTTGGTCTTCTGAGCAGGTACTTGGACAAGCCTAGACAGTGTCATTGGGATGCTGTATGTCACATTCTGAGATACTTAAAAAGGGCACCTGGCAAAGGTTTGCATTACAAGAAATCTGGACACTGTAAACTTGAAGGCTATTCTGATTCAGATTATGCGGGCAGCAGGATTGACAGGAAATCCACCTCTGGCTACTGTACCTATGTAGGGGGTAACTTGGTGACTTGGAGGAGCAAGAAACAAAATGTTGTAGCTCGCTCCAGTGCTGAAGCTGAATACAGGGCTATGGCCCATACTGCCTGTGAACTTCTCTGGGTGCGCTCTCTTTTGCATGAACTTGGGATTGAATCTTCTTATGCGATTCCTATGCACTGTGACAATCGAGCTGCTATTTTCATTGCCAATAATCCTGTTTATCATGAGCGCACCAAGCATATTGAGGTGGATTGCCATTTTATTCGAGAGTCTGTTCTGGCTGGTAAAATTTGCACTCCTTTCACGAGATCTGAAGATCAAGTTGCTGATGTCTTCACGAAACTTCTGGCTAAGAAGCATTTCTGCACACTGGTGGACAAGTTGGGCATGATTGATATCTATGCTCCAACTTGAGGGGGAGTGTTACAATATATGTTTTCTATATTCTGTTATTTATTTTGTTATTTGTTTATTCTGTATGGACCTCTCTGTAATTGTCACAGTGTTATATATATGAGGGTGCACACTTTGTGCAACCCTATGCTCTCTGAAACCCTGATTGTCTACACAGACAAATCAAGATAGTACCAGAGCAGGTGCTCTAGCCGCCACCCTCCTCGTAGCCGCCGCCCTCCCTCTCTCTCTCCTTCTTCCCCGTCGGCACGCTCCCCACTGCCGACGCCCCGCCCCACCGCCCGCAGCTGTCAACTGCTGCTCCCGCCGGTAGCCCTTCTCGTGTGGACCTGGCTTATTAGTGCAGCCCGCACAATCGTTTTTCGCCCCCGGCTGTTCATGTTGAGGGTCTTCGGAGCCTTACACTTTTCTGCCTGTGTCGACATTTGAGCCGCCGGATTTTTCTGCTGCGCCTCGGCATAGTCTTCATGTAAGTTGGTCCTTCCAGATGCTCTATCTGCATGCTGCCGCCTAGCCAGAGGATCTAGGCGGTTCTGACTCCTGATGTTGTTCTCTGTCTTTTTGGACTCGGTCTCCCTCATGGCTTCCTCCCATGAGGACTTTCGTCGTTAAGTGAATACTGTGAAGCTATATGGGCGCAACTATCAACATTGAGTTTGCTCCATGGAGATCCCTGCGAAGTCACAAGGCAAGCATTCTCATCTGACTGAGGCTCCATCTCCTGCTCCGCCCAGTACTGCCGAGTCTAAAGAGAAAAAGATCTATGATGACTGGGTCAAGGATAACTCGACTGTGATGATGTGGATTATGAACAACAGTGAAACTCGTATTAGCGTTATTCTACTTCGTCTCCTGACTACCAAGGAGATGTGGGATCAATTGGCCAGCACCTACTCACATAGTAAAAATCCGAAAAAGATGTTTGACCTGAACAAACAACTGTCCCGCCTGCACTTCACTAGGCCCGATATTGCTGACTACTTTTCGACCTTCAAAGGCGTCTAGGCTAAGCTTGAGAATCTTCATCCCTTATCCACTGACTTAGTCACGATGCAGCGACAACGGCAAGAACTCCAGGTTGTCTAGTTCCACTGCGGCCTTTCTGACTCATGCTGGTGTGGTTGGCCAGATTCTCGCCAGTGATTCTTTACCCACGTTGGAGAGTGTTTTTCAGTGTCTACAACGACTGTCGGCTTCCTCATCGGATCTGCCTTCTGACACTGGTGACACTACTGCTCTTGCTGCTATGTCTAGCCGTGGTCGTGGTAGGGGTCGCGGTCGACCTCCGGACAACCGTTCTACTGCTCCTAGACGGGGACGTGGGTCGCTTGGTTGTGGCTCCCTTGGTCGTGGCTCATCTGTTGATGCTTCTGGAGGTGCCGTTACTCAGCGGTACTGTGACTTCTGTGGCCGCAACAACCATACTAAAGACAGATGTTGGAAGAAACATGGCACACCTGCGTGGGCCAATGTTGTGTTTAAGGGTGCTTTTCAGACACCTTCTGCTGCTCCCTCGAGCGCCTCCACTACTAAGTTCATCCGCTACGAGGTGGAACGTCTCCTGCTTGAGAGGACCGGTGCTTCCTTCTCATCTGTTGCTGAATCCGGAGCTCACGCTGCCACTTACACTGGTTGTGATTCTGCCCTCTTGAGTGATGCTTCTTCTAGTGTTGGTAATACCAAATGGTTGATTGACTATGGAGCCTCTTCTCATATCTCTAACAATCGTTCTCTCTTTTATAGACTATCTAAGCCTTGTTCTAAATCTGTTGTTATGCTTGTTGATGGTTTCAAATATGCTGTATCTGGAATTGGTGATATCTGTTCTCAAGTCCTTTTGAGATCTGCTTTATATGTTCCAAATTTTCCGCTAAACTTGTTGTTTGTCGGTAAAATTGTACGCAATTTGAACTGCAGTCAGACCTTTGTACCCGGTACTTGTGTTTTGCGGAACCTTCGCACGAGGATGAAGATTGGCGGGGGGCATGAAGGACCTAATGGACTCTACTACTTGGATGAGTTGAAACGGATTGGCACTACAGCTCTAGCTTCAGCATTATCGTCTTCTGTTTCCGCATTACAATGGCATTTTAGATTTAGACATCCGTCAGCTGATAAATTAAAGCATGTTATTTCTGTTGTAGGCACGCACAGTTTTCAGTGTGAGGCATGTCAATTACGCAAACAGTCCAGAACTGTATTTCCAAAAAAATCTCAAATTGGTAGCAAAAATATTTTTGATTTGGTGCATGTTGATGTATGGGGTCCTTGTCATGTCCCAAGTTTGTCTGGCAATAAATATTTTATTTTGTTCATTGATGATTACTCCCGTGCTACCTGGTTGTTTCTGTTGAAAGATAGATCCCAAGTTCTGCCTACTATTAAGTTCTTCTTTGCTGAAATTAAAACTGAGTATTCTATGCCTATTAAAATCCTACGTGCTGATAATGCTTTGGAATTTGTTCAAAAAAATGTTGAATTATTTTGTCATTCTGTGGGTACAATTCATCAAACTTCTTGTGCTTATACATCCCAACAGAACGGTGTTGCTGAAAGGAAAAATAGGCATTTACTTAAAGTTACTAGAACCATCATGTTGCATTCTAATGTTCCAAAACATTTTTGGCCAGAATTGATTCTTACTGCTTGTTTTCAGATAAATCGTATGCCTTCCTCTGTTATGGGAATAAAATTCATGTACAAGTACTACAACCCCGTCTTCCTCTGTTTTTTGTACCTCGGAGAATTTTTGGGTCGACTTGTTTTGTTCTTTTGTTCGGACCAACTAAAGACAAGTTGTCTCCTCGAGCTGAAAAATGTATTTTTCTGGGATACTCAAGGACTCAGAAAGGATATCGTTGCTATAGTCCTGTTACTAAAAAGTGATTAACGAGCGGTAATGTAGTTTACTTCGGGGACACTCCATACTACTCTACTAAGGGGAACATGTTGAGTTCAGATCTCATTGCAGCGCCTCTGCCCATTATTAGTAATTCTACATCTGCTTTGCAACCTGATGAGACTACGTCTCCTCTCATTGTTTACCAACGCAGGAATCGGCCGCCGCAGCCTACTCCTGCTCAAGACCCCCCCAACTGACAACCAATCTTCTCCTTCAGAAGGTCCTACCCCTTCCGAGGTAACTTCTGATTAATATTGCTAACTATGTCTCCACTACAACCTGAGTGTTCATGTTAGTAATTTTGTTGTTGCTCTCTCTGTTGTCTTTGTACCCAAAAATGTGCATACCGCATTACAGAGTACAGCCTGGACACATGCCATGACTGAGGAGATGGTTGCTCTCACTGACAGAGGTACCTAGGATCTGGTTGATCCTCCTAATTGCAAACATGTTGGATGTCGTTGAGTTTACACTGTCAAGTATCATCCTGACGAACTGTACGCCTGAAGGCCCGCCTCGTGGCGAAAGGGTACATTCAGATTTAAGGTATTGATTACTTTGAAACTTTTTCTCCTGTTGCCGGGCTAAATTTTGTGCGGCATCTGCTCTCTGTGACAATCAATCTGGATTGGTCCCTTCTCCCGTTGGACGTCAAGAATGCCTTCCTTTATGGTGATCTCCAAGAGGAGGTCTATATGGACTATGGAGCAACCACCTGGGTTTGTTGCTTAGGGGGAGTCACATAAAGTCTGCCGCCTCAAAAAGTCTATTTATAAACTCAAGCAGAGTCTGCGTGCCTGGTTTGATAAAATGAGCAAGATTCTGTCTACCTATGGCTTTCTCAGATCTCATGTTGATCATTCTGTCTTTATTAAAAAGGCGTCCTCTAGTATTGTGGTTCTTATTGTGTATGTTGATGACATTATTTCATCTGGCAGTGATCTCTCAGTAATTAATGCTACTAAAGCCTACTTATGCAAGCATTTTGTCACTAAAGATCTGGGTAAACTGAGATATTTTCTGGGGATTGAAGTTTCTAGGACTGCTAATGCTCTTGTTCTATCACAACGAAAGTATGTTCTTGATCTTCTTCAGGAAACTGGAATGCTTGGAGCTCGGCCTACTAATACACCCCTAGATCCTAATGTGAATTGGGACGATGATGAATCTCCTTTGTATCCTGACAATAAAAGATATAGAAGACTGGTTGGCAAATTGATCTATTTGACTATCACTAGAGCTGATATTTCTACTGTTGTTGGTCTTGTTAGCAGGCATCTTGACAAGCCTAGACAGTGTCACTGGGAAGCATTGTGTCATATCTTGAGATATCTGAAGAAAGCTCCTGGTAAAGGCCTTTTTTATAGAAAACATGGTCATTGCTCTCTTGAAGGCCATTCTGATTCTATGCTGGAAGTAAGATAGACAGAAAATCTACCTCTGGTTATTGTAATTTTGTTGGTGGAAATCTGGTTACCTAGCAGAGCTAAAAGCAAAATGTTGTTGCTAGATCTAGTGTTGAGGCCGAGTACCGTGCTACGGCTCATACTGCATGTGAACTTCTGTGGGTGCAGACTCGTGTAAAAGAACTTGATGTGGGATCTTCTGCTCTTGTTCCTATGCACTGTGATAATAAAGCAGCTACTTTTATTGCAAATAATAATGTCTTACATGAGCGGACCAAGCACATTGAAGTTGACTGCCACTATCAGAGAATCTATTCTGACCGGTCATATCTGCACTCCTTTCACTTGCTCAGAAGACCAAGTTGCTGATATCTTCACAAAGCTGCTGGCCAAGAAACATTTCAGCTCTCTTATGGACAAGTTGGGCAAGATTGATATCTATGCTCCAACTTGAGGGGGGGTGTTACAATAGTGTTTTATTTAAGTTGTTTATTTTCACTTGTTATTTTCCTATTCTAAGTGGACCTCTATGTAATTGTTCTCTTTATAAATATACGAGGTACACACATTGTGCACCCTAACCCTTACAGACAAATCAAGACATATGACAAATGCTTGATGAGTAGCCAGAAATTTTTCAGATGACCCTGTATGCTCAGTCTACAATATTCAAGTACAATCAACGATGCATGCATTAAGGGATTGTATTCTTCCTACACAACTCTAGAATAGGTTGCATTTTACAGAGTCGGTCCCTAATTTCTTCTTACTGCCTTTATACGAATGGTTGTGGATAAACCACGAAGCAAACACAGTCATTTGATTGGAGTAAGTTGCCAAATCTAGATACAACGCACTGAAGCTATATTCAGTGGAACAACATGCAAGTTGACGGAGCGCTCAATAGAACTTTGACATATACATCAAAGATCTCAAATGCAATGCACAATGAAGTACGTCAGAACCAGCACAACCTTGACAGTTCTTCTGAGTGGGTTCCTAATCCGTTTGGCTGGTGATTTAAATGTTGATGCATCAGTGGAAGGCACAAAGGCAGTATTGGCTATAGTTGTTAAAGCACATGATACGTCATGGATGAGTGCATCGGGATCGACTTGTCAAACTTCTCAGTGTTGTTAGCAGAGGCAAAGGTATTTTACTAGCACTCCAACATGTGTGGAAAGGGCTGGAAGCAAGCCATTTCCGAATCGGATTCTCACTACTCAAGTTGAAGATAACAACTATCAAATTCTGGCATCGTGGAAACATCAACTCAATCACTATATCAATCGGCCTTGGCGTGTAATATTCCAAAAGGCATATACGGGCAGAACCTTTTTTTTTAACCTTAGAAGTTGATAGTTTGGTAAAACATCACTTTAGAGTTCCTCATCGAGAATGTATCTATTTTACAAACCATTTATCAGTTTATACGAGTATATCTACTAACTTGTGTATGCAACGCTTCCTGCTCATAAGCAAGTTTCCTATTTAGAAAAAACAACCCCAAAAAAAGTACCTGCCTTGATCTTTATGTAGTTTGGGTTTTGGATCCAAGAGCATGGCTGCTTGGAAACATAGTAACAAAAGTCTCCGAACTTTACGAAAAATCGGCGATTTTTCACGATTTTATAGGCTCCCGAATTTTCACCACGATTAATACGTCAATCGCCGATTTTTGCGACTTTTCACTATTTTTCACGTTTTTTCGTAATTTATACAATTTTTCACGATTCTTAGTGACTTTTCACGATTTTCTCTTTTAAGTAGTTTGCTCTTTTTTTACCAAACCATGTGCAGAGAACTCCTAATATACACTATACCTCCAACCCCAACTCTCCTGACAGTCTATTGTTATTATTCAGCTATTCTTTAATTCTTTTACTACTTGTTTCACATTTGTATATGACGTATGTATATATATACATGCATATCTAAAGATGTATATATATGTATATATATATATATATATATATGTGTGTGTGTATATATCCGACTTATTCTCGATTATTTCCGAATGGTTGACCGAACTTTGACTGAAATATATCGATTTTTTCACGACTTTTTCCGATTTTTTCTGAATTTCGATTTTTTCATGATAGCCGAAAAGTTGCCGAATCCAGAATTTGTCACTATGCTTGGAAATAACATGTGCATGGCTTCTTCATGAATGGATTCACCAGACTCGTAGACAAGATGATAATAGGTCATGTAACCGTCAGATAATTGAGTTTACCCACAAGTATCTTCTATCTCGATGGGTCTTCAAAGTAGGTCCCCTGATCTCTATGCAGTTTGAGTTTTGGATACATGTGTGTATAAGTAGGGTTACCTCCCAACATGCTTGCTTTTTCTAGGTGATCAAGTGTACTTTCTCTGAGATATAACAATTCCATCTTTAGGTATGGCAATCTCTATACCAAGAAATACATAGGATTGCCTAATCCGAAGTCAAATTCATTGTGATGTTCCAACTTATTGACTCAGGCACCGTGGCGAAGGAAGTCCAGTGTGTGTGGAAACCAGGAAAAACACTTGAACCAGTCAAATATTAGTGGAACCAGTGGGTTTAAACTGGTTCACTGCAACAGACTTAAAAGGAACCATTTAGTACATTTCAATGAAACTATAAAAGAAAATACATATACCAATATTCACCATCTATAAATTCTTAAGACAAACGTATACAATTTTTTATCCTATCGTGTGTCTGTGTCCTATGTTTCTATCAAGTCCTTTGTTTCCAGAACTGTATCTGTGCTTCCTAGACTGTCATTATCATGTAACAGTTGCATAACGAATTGCTGGTCCTTTCCATTCAAATTCTTGTCCATATAACCTTGAATTTGGATCATCTCTGTTCACACTTGGATTTTAGAGTCAGTTGTTATGTAAAGTTGTAAACCAGAAGAAATTAGAGAGATCCTTTAACTAAGAGGGATGGGGCAGCGACCTTAGATCAGAAGAAGGGCAAAGAAGGTCTTGAGGCATCAAGAATCTTGAGAGATTTCAATCATAGTGGCGGGCATGAAGACAACAAATCAGAGCAGTCAACAGGGCCTTTGCAGTCCCTTTGGAAACTATATTGCAGATAACCCAGATTGAGGTTATTGCAAACCTTTGCCCATTCACTAGGAAAGAAAAAGGAGAACATGTTTGATACCCCATGTACTACAGAAGTTTTCCCTTAATTCCCTCATCCAATATTTAGTTTGATAATCTGAGTGTAGATATGAAGGTGTTCAATCTACAATGCTAGCATTGGAAGCCAGATTTTTTAAAGAAACCAGCAAGCTTCCAGTGTCATCCATGTTGAAGTGCCACAAACCTCAACAAGGTGTCTGCAGCATACAAAGCTATTGCTCAGGCATGACAAGAAGTATAGTCACGGATTTAACTGCTCCTCGACAACAACCTTACTAGATCTCCACACTTTATAATCCCAATATGGAATAGCCTTTACATAGATCAGATAAAGTGTGGTATCTGTTCCTAAAAGGTAACCTACCTCATACATAGTTAGCATCCCTAATTGGTCTATGGCTGTGATTCATCCAAGGGTAAAGTGCTTCTTTTCCTGAAATACTAAACACTGTTCATTACCTGAGATGGTTAATACAGTTCATTATCAAGCTGCCATTATTGTTTATTGTCATATTTAACCCTTTTTTAACCTTAAAACCATCTTAAAATCGAAGGCGTAGGCAAATTGTACTTCCAATTGGCATAGTCCTTTGTAGAAGTTGTGGATAACATTTCGTAAGAGAAAAATGAAGAAAAAAATGGGGAAAATATTACAGTATATTTAAATCTAATAAAATATAATACATTTAAAACAAACTGTTGGGTGAATGACGAAATACAAACAAGCGGAGAATATATTTGGTATGATACATTCAAGAATTCTATGACATGATCACTATATATACGCAGAATAGTGCACACCTTTGGAATGCGCTCAGGGTTTGGAAAACGCAAGCTTTGAGCGTGGAGCATTTGACGCTGAGTCATCAGCATATTCTTTTCCTTCAAAAGCACGTACCATAGTTTCTGAAGATCGTCCCATGATTTTAGACGCAATTCAGTAGCCTTCCAACCACGGCCTGAAACAGTAATTTGTATTATAATAAGAAAATGCACTAAATCTGCACTTTTACGATTCAAGATGGACAACTAACAATTTAGTTACAGGATGATAATAATGTATTACCATTCAGCATAACAAGAAAAGAATAGCATCCAGATAGCATTAGGAATTGGAAACAGCATAACAAGAAAAGAATAGCATCCAGATAGCATTAGGAATTGGAAACATAGTGTCTATTATGATCCACCAAGTTGAATACAGAATTGGGTTTTTTATGACAAAATCAGAGGTGATGTAGTACATATTTGATGATAGTGTAGCCAACCATCCAGCAATTGCTGAGATAATTCTGATGAAATTCCATACAAACACACGTGTGACCATAGATGTGTATTTGTGTGGATATATGTATGTGCGTCAACCAGTGTGTATTTATGAATTTGTGCGTGTCAACCACTGACCAAAATAGAATTGAGCAAATGGTATTGATAAAATGACAACAGATAAAGCATATACATTCGAAACTTACTGGCCCGCTAAATATAAAGGAATTATTGTAGTCTCCTCACATGATATTTTGTTTACAGATTAACGTCTTGGCAGCATACACCCTAGCAAAATCTGTACCGGAGATAACAATGGCATCAACATACATACAGAATAACATGCCCACACCATGTGGCACCTACAGAAATCAAATGAGGCTAAAATAGAACTCGGCTTATTAAAGAAGGCCTGGGGATGTAAATGGGTAGGGAACTAAATGTTCACCCACCACCCATACTCTTTAAGTTTATATAACATGATTCAAGAATCAACATAGAGAAATTTCACTAAATCCATTCTAATCCAAACTCCTTGACATTGTCTCCAGCTTAACAGATCAGATTATCAGGACTGATCCCCTCCCTGATGTTGGTAAAGTCTTGAGAAGTTTTCGTCCAAGGAGCATATTATTACCTCTCCATCAAATGCTACCATCGCCCTTCTTTATGAATTTGTTCGTCGTCATAGTCGCTCTTCATCGCAAGGTGGTCGGGGATGCGGACAATCTTCTGGAACTCATCATTGTAACTTTTGTGGCCGCAACAACCATACCGAGGAGCGTTGTTGAACTAAACATGGTACTCCAGCTTGGGTAAATCAGGTTGTTGTTGAGGAGGCTCTAGAAATTCTACTCCATCTTATCTAACCAATCTTTATCTTGAGTGATTAACTATTGTTTTTATCAGTCTCAAGCTCCCCCTCCCCCCCCCCCACACAAAGAGTACCTCTGCTCTTCTAACATAGCACCTACATTTGGTAAAGAGTGTTGGATTATTGACTATGATGCTTCTCATATTTGCGACCATATCTGTATGTTGACTGCTAGACTAAATATTCAAGCATTCCACCCAGCACTTTTGTTGGTAGATCCAGATCCACTAATGAAGGCATTGGGACTGCCTGTGCTTTTTAACTGTCTTTATGTCTAAATTTTTTTTGTACCAACATCCCCCCTTAACCAGTTATCAGTCGGAAATAACAATGTTCTCCAACTTTCTTCCATGTCTATTGAATTGTGTAGAATATTCGTATGACGACGATGATTGGTGGGGGTTACGAAGGTCCAGGTAGCCTTTTCTAACTGAATCACAGTACGACGACACTTGCAGTTGCGACTCTACCCTCATTGGCTTCAGCTTCTCAATGGCACTTTAGACTCAGGCATCTCTCTCTATTCATTTAACCTGATCTTATTTCCCGCAATTTTCAATTCTTGTCTTGAATGTGAATCTTGCCAAGTGAGAAAACAAACTCTTGTGTCCTTTCCCGATAAATTCTTCCTTATCAACTAATAAAACACTTGATTCGATGCATTGCTATGTGTGGGAACCCTACAAGAATTCCAATATTTCTGGTTACAAGTAAGTTATCCACATGATCAATGATTTCTCAAGAGCTAGCAGGAGTTTTTGCTTGGATGCAGATCACATAACATGCCCATTGTTCAAAACTTTCTTTGCTGAGATAGACTCAATTTCACCTCACCCATGAAAGTTCTTCGAACTGACAGAGCATTAGAATAGTGCAACAAAATCTAACAAACCTCTATAAGGACCAAGGAACCATCCACCAATTACACCTCAGCAAAGTTGTGGAACGCAATAGGTGGCACATTCCGGATTTTCTTGAACTATCATGGTCCATTCATGTTCCCAGCAGATCACATAACATGCCCATTGTTCAAAACCTTCTTTGCTGAGATAGACTCAATTTGACCTCACCCATGAAAGTTCTTCGAACTGACAGAGCATTAGAATAGTGCAACAAAATCTAACAAACTTCTATAAGGACCAAGGAAGCATCCACCAATTACACCTCAGCAAAGTCGTGGAACGCAATAGGTGGCATGTTCCGGATTTTCTTGAACTATCATGGTCCATTCATGTTCCCAAACATTTCTGGCCTAAAGCTCTGCTTACAGCCTGTTTCTTAATCAATCGCATGCCCCCTCGGTCAAAAATAAATAAATGGTCTTTTTCCTTGTATATCATATATCTGACCCCTTCCGTTAACAACCAAGAATTCTTTTGTTATACCTGCTTGACCAAAATTCTTAACCCTGAACATGCCAAATTTTCCTCTGGTGAATTTAAATGCATTTTGCTTGATTATTCCCATACACAAAAGGGCTATTGTTGTTATAATCAGGTTGGATGCAAGTGGGTCGTCAGTTCTGATGTGGTCTCATTTAATACCATCTATATCATTCTAATATTGGAGGTTCTTTGACCCCTATCCTATCGGCCTCGCCTTCTCATGTTCCCTTGCCCATGTTTATGCTGATGGAGCATGTGCACATCCTTGAAAAGCCTCTACAAGTATACCAACGCAGAAGACATCGTCAAGTAATTACACCCCCACTAGTTCACACCTGTACACAAAGATACCATCAACATGTAGATTGTCCCTTGTTGTCTCTTCTGTTGATATTTCGATTTAGATAAACCTATTGTTGGACGCAAAGACAATACCGTATATTGTGCTCAAGTTCGGGTAAGGTCTTCTTTTTCTCATTTCCCTTCAGCTCTATTGCTATTCACCAAATTGCATTGAATACTTTGTCTCACTCACCTTGAGTCCTTGATTGGTGTCATGGAAGACGAACTCATTGCCTTGTCTAAGTGACACACATGGGTGCAGATAGATCATCCTCCTAACTAGGTTCATGTTGGTTGTTATTGGGCCTTTGCTATGAAGCGTCAACGATGGCATAGTCAAGTGCCTCAAAACTAAGGAACAAGATATCGACAGTATCGGTTGTATACCAACAGAAATACCGATATTGACATCATCAGATATGGAAACACACGTGTAGCAATAGGCTTGTAAATATTGCTATACCGCCAATGCCGACAAGTTTCGGTGGTTTTGGTGCAAAATGCACTGCTTCAAAAAACCTACTGAAACTGGAGGTATACCGACCAATATACCTTTTTTGCGTAATGATTGTTGTCGCTTGGGAGGAGAAACGAATGTGTATTTGGGTGATTTTTGACGATTGGAGCTCAGTCAACCCCAATCGAGATATGTTCAACTAAATTCTTCCAATTTCTACCATTTTTAGCCTCTCCATTTCTCACCTAAAAAACAATTTTCTACCCCCAAAACCTAGTATTAATCCAAATGATATGTTTGATGTTAATTATACATACATTTATACATACATTTATACATACATTTAGAAGTATATTACGTAGATCAATAATATTATCAATAGGTCTCCCTAATTACTACATTATAGATTACTATTAGCATGTAATTTATCTAATTACTATCAATAATACATATATTTGTTATAATTAGTTATTTATATTTAGTAGATGAAATTCTACTAAGGACTATTGTGAACATGTACAACAGAAAATATAGTAGAAAAGATATATTTTGTTTTATGAGTATAAAATTGCTGAAATTAATTAAATTCTAATTCTATTATTTTCTGTATGTTTGTGTGATGGTATTGTTTAAGTTAAATTATTATCCGGTAGGATTACAAATGTATTTTTAATTATTAGCTACCACTTTTTTATTATTTTCTAGTTTTAATGAAATTCTAAAATATATCATGTTCGATTACATAATACAAATAAGTTATACACATATAATATTGTACATGATGACACAAGGAAGAAAATGTCCTATTTTGACGTCGTTTCGATAGCCATAGAAACAGAAATTTCGACAAATTTCAACGAAAATTTTGACAGATGCATTCATGGCGTTTCGACGACCAATGATTGAATTATTTAGCAAAATTTCACCAGAAAAATCTACTAGTGTAGATCTACACAAATATGTAATAATATTTCAAATTGGATAATGTGGGGGTGAGGCTCCTCATGTGAGTGTAGGAAGCCGAAGAATTTCGATGGGGAGCTTGATGGAGATTTTGAGGTCAACTAAATGGTGAAATGAATGGATTAGGTCATTATAGTTTGCAAGCACAATATATAGACTTAAAGACACAAATTTATGGAAACATAGCATGATCTAGGATCAGTGTATCAGAAAGCGGGAAGTGGGAGGCGTGCGGACAGCACCCTGCAACCGATTAAGCGGTAGGCGGGCGATTAAGCGGGCGATTTTTGAAAAAGCGGGTGTCTAAATTTTATATATTTTTATACAAAATTACATGTATGTGTATATAAAAAATATATTTATAAGGAACTTCTATACATATCTAATCAGTAAATCAGTAATTAACTAAGTATTCATCAATACTTACTATTAATTAGTATCTCTAATCAGTAAAATCAGCAAGCAGATCAGTAATTGTAAATAACAAACTATGAATTGTTGAATTAAAGTAATCACTAAAGTAATACTAACCAGTAGTACCAATCATTAATCACTGAAAGCAGCAAGGAAATCAGTAAAACTAATCATGCATTACTAGTATAATAGGGCAATAGGATATTTACTTAGATGCATTACAGCAGTACCCAATTATTACAGCTTACACACAAAGTATGCATTCTAAATTAGGACTAGCTATATCATAGAACATTTTATGTATACAAGTTTCATATATTACAGTCAACACTACTTGGACTATGTAATTAATTAATGTTAGATGCTTACATTAGGATTTTTAAACAAAAGCGGAAAAAAAGGGCAAAAAGCGGGTGAGGCGGGCAAAAAGCGGGCAATTATGTTCAAAACGATTAAGCGGGCGCTTAGGGACTAAATTAGGCGGATGAGGGTCATGGCCGATTAAGCGGCCCGCCTGGCCGTTTTTTAATTCACTGTCTAGGATGGTCAATATTTCAAAAAGTGTTAAGCGGTAAGCGTGCGGACAGCACCTTGTAACTGGTTAAGTGATAAGCGGCCGATTTTTTGAAAAAATGGGTTTAGATTTTCTATACAATTTTATAAGAAAATTACACATATATGCATATAAATACTATGTTTTTTGGAACCTTTATACATATCTAAACACCCTAAACAACAATACTAAACACCCAAATACTTTATAACACAACTATAAAACAATGATTATAGCTAAAATATTGAACAATGAGCTTGTCACACATAAAAAACCCTATACAACTATAATAAGTATGTATATGTGATACAATAAATATTTTGCATCACATTACAGCAGACTCATCTTGATACCTTACTAACTTATTGCTACATTCATGTATCATCACCTAATCATACATTACAGCAGTACAATTAACAAAAGTATGCATTTTAAAATATATATCATGATAATAGTTACATGTAACTTACTTGGATATACAGCAGTTCCCTTATATTATGGCTTACATACAAAGTATGCACTTTAAATTAACTAAGGATTATCATAGAACATGTATTGTATATAAGTTTAATATATTACAGTCAATAATTATTATACTTTCAAAATTACTCAATGTTATAGGCTTGCAGCAGTTTTCTTAAAAAAAGGGTCTGAGCGGCCGATTAAGCGGGTTAAGCGGGAAAAGAAAGGCCATGTTTTTAGGGGGCGATTAATTGACGCTCAGGGGGTAAAGGAAACGGCTTGGCTACTGAGCCGATTAAGCGGCCGCTCAGCATGTTTTTCATTTCACTGAGGATGGTAGGACCTCTCGGTAGGATGACTACATAAAAAAAGTTGCAATGTATGTGAGTGAGTATTAAGGATATATCATGATAATAGTTACATGTAATTTACTTGGATATACAGCAGTTCCCTCATATTATGGCTTACATACAAAGTATGCACTTTAAATTAACTAAGGATTATCATAAAACATGTATTGTATATAAGTTTAATATATTACAGTCGATAATTATTATACTTTCAAAATTACTTAATGTTATAGGCTTGCAGCAGTTTTCTTATAAAAAAACGGGTTTGAGCGGCCGATTAAGCGGGTTATGTGGATGATTAAGCAGGTTAAGCGGGAAAAAATCGGCCTTTTTTTAGGGGGCGATTAATTGACGCTCAGGGGGTAAAGGAATCGGCTGGGCTACTGAGCCGATTAAGCAGCCGCTCAGCACGTTTTTCATTTCACTAAACAAAGTTGCAATGTACGTGAGTGAGTATTAAGGAAGCAAGAGACAACTATGGTTTATGCATCTAGTTGAACCATGATGGTTGTCATCCTCCTTGTTGATTATACCTATCAACATATTGGCTCAAATTTATTTTACACAAGCATAGATGTGTCTTACTGTTAATCTCTATATGCCTACAAGGCTACAAGTGATAGGTTGCATACTAATGGATTAATTCAAGCTTTTTTCTTGGTTGTGTGCTTTTAAAGCGAGAGCCTATAGGAGGCAACCATGTAGTTAGAGGTGTGATTGATAATGGCATACATACAAAATATCTCGATAGTCATGCTAATTTTGCGCACTATTAACATAAATCATGTGACCCCAAAAATGAAAGCTAAGGGTTCATCATAGCCATAGATATCACTCCCACCCCCATTTGAAATATTTCCTTTGTAGATCTTTATATAAGTGAGAGAAATAGGAGAGAGAGTTAGAATTAGACTAGGAAGAGAAGAAAAAAACTTAGATTGCCCCTTACAAACCCTAAGGAATCATATAGTAAAATTTGCAGACATCATACACTATTTCTCGAAATAATACATGTATTTCTCGAAATTTAGTCAAAATGCAAACAAAACGGGCCTTTTTTAATCGAAATTTACCTAATTTCGTCAGAATTTGAAATAATTGTCAAAATCCAATTTTTTTTGGTGAAACTCCTTACGTACAAAAATGTAAGGCCATTTCTATGTCTGATAGCTGGTGGCATCGAAAAAATTAGCAAAATTTTGCCAATCTCAACGAAATTTTGAGCATTGACATGACATAGGACATGTAATCCCCTACAAGGCTACAACCAAGCTCGCATAATGTACATGTCATGGGACAACAACACAACACAACTAAATATTGTATGGAGAACAACACAACACTCAACATACATATGAAGTGAGTATGTCCCTATGTTATTTATGTGTTGTAAATTGGATATTATTGCATGTGTACTAGTAAAATTTCAGATCTTGATTTCTACATTTTGTCATCGAAATCTAACCCAGGAAACAAGACAGAATCCTTACCTCCCACACGAAGTACCCCCACCCCCCACATACCCGATATAAAATTTTATTTGCTAAAATGATGCACTTAGGTGTGGAGATTACACCTTAAAAATTCATGATTTAATTCATTCATTTTGGTGTCAAAACAGCAAGGATTGCATCTGTCAAAATCTTTGCCAGTATACAGGTAAATACCTATTTCCAGGCTGTCAAAACGTCGTCAATATAGAATAACTCGTTCCTTGCTTAAAGTTAAAGTTATTGCAAAAGGCTACACTCAAACCTATGGTATGGATTACTTAAAGGTAGTATACCCAGTTGTTCGTCTTAATTCAACTCATGTTCTTATATCTATCTTAGTCAATCTTAATTGGCATTTTTTCCTGCTTGATGTTGAGAATGTCTTCTTATATGGTGATTTAAAGGAGAAATCTTCATGGAGCAATCTTCATGATTTGTTGCTCGGGGGGTGTAATAAAGCTTTTTGCCTAAGGAATGTTTTATACAATCAACTACAGAATTAACAATCCTCATGCTTGGTTTGAGAAATTATGTCAGATTCTTTAGGAAGTGTGAATACCAAACTCCATGTATGTGGAAAAGAGCACCTCTAGGACTGTTATCCTGCTAATTTATGTTGATGATATAACTTTATTTGGGAGTAACTGCGATGACATCCAGATAACAAAATAATGTTTGTGTAGACACTTTTTTACCAAAGATGTTATACTTTCCAAGAATCGAAGTTGCTCCTACCACTTCTGGCAATTAGCTTGTCACAAAGGAAGTACATATTAGATCTCCTTAGTGACATCGAAACTCTCAGCGTCAAACCAAAAGACCACTCTTGATGTTAATGTCCCTTGGGATGTTGACTCCTCACCCTTATTTTCTACAACAAGATCTAGAGGAAACAATTGGTAAACTTACATATCCAATTGCAACTCCTCCATATAATATTGTTGTTTTTGGCTTGCTTAGTAGGTACCAAAACAAGCCACGACAATGTCAACACAGTGCAGTTTGCCATAATCTTCAATACCTCAAGAGTTGTCATGGAAAAGGGTTGTGTTACGATAAGAACGATTATTGTGATATTACATAGTACTCTAATTTGGATTATGTTTGTAGGACTGATTGGAAATCAACCTATGGTTTCTTAAGAGCAACCTAGTCACTTGGCCCAATAAAAAGTAAAAGGTTGTTACTCATTACCACATTGATGTTGAACACAAGGCTTTGGTTCATATTGCCTGTGAGATGATATGGGTCGAAAATTTCATAACTTAACCTCATGGTTTAAAATTTAGGTCCAAATTGTGAACGTTTGACTGAAATTTCAATGACAGCTACCAAATATCAAAATCGATGTCCCAACCGCCAAAATTTGTCGTACGTAATATCATTGAGAAATTGGGGGAAAAAATCAAAAATCAAAATAAATTGAGAATTGTTATGTATTGTTTAATTGAATGCAATATATTAGATATAACATGTTATTGCGTAAAATAAATTTGTATATATTGTTCACTCACAAATGTAGGAACCCCCCCCACCAGTGAATTAAAAAGCGGCCGCCTGGCCGCTTAAGCGGGCTGCAAAGGCCATCCGCCTAATTTTGCCCTTAAGCGCCCGCTTTTTTCCTGCTTCATTCAAACACCCGCTTTTTTCCCGCTTCACCCGCTTTTTGGCCTTTTTTTCCCGCTTTTTGAAAAAAATGCTGCTGTAAGCGTGTAATGTTAAATTAATTATATAATCCAAGTAGTATTGAGTATAATATATGAAGCTTGTATACATTAAATGTTCTATGATATACCTAGTCCTACTTTAGAATGCAAACTTTGTATGTAAGTTGTATATAACAGGATACTGCTGTAATATATCCAAGTAAATATCATATTACTCTATTATACTTCTAATGGTTTTACTGATTTTATTGGTATTCTTGCAGATTTCGTTCATTAGTAATTGATACTACTGGTTAGTATAACTGATTTCCTTAGAAATATATTTTTTATATACACATACATGTAATTTTGTATATAAATATATAAGAGTTTAAGCATCCGCTTTTTCAAAAATCGCCCGCTTAAGCGCCCGCCTACCGCTTGAGCGGCTACAAGGTCCCGTCCGCATGCCTCCCGCTTCCCGTTTTTTAATACATTGCCCCCCACCCAATACCAACATATGATATTATTGCATAATTAGGTGTATTTATGCATGTAGATCACCTTGGTAAAAAATTTGCAACAATTTTTTATATGGTCGTCAAAATGTGTATTAGAATCTTGTGTAGACGGGAGCAGAATCATCAAAATTTCAGCTAAAATTCTATAAGTTTATGTTTCTAGACCATCAAAATGACGTCGAAATGACATTTTAAACCATGTCTTGGCCTATCTCCTTTTGCACTTATGACTATGCATTGCGATAATGGGACAGCCATCTTCACTACTAATATTCCAGCCATTTGTGAGTAGACAAAGCTGTGAAGCACAATGAAGTCGATTGCCATTTTGTGTGAGAATCTTTGCAGGCAAAAACAGTCTACACTCCATTTACTCGATTTGAAAAACAAATTGTTGATCTATCTACTGAGCCATTGGAAAAAAAAATAGAACTCTACTTTAGTCGACGAGAAGCTATGTTAAAGCACTTGTGTGGGCTTGGTTATTTGGTCTCATCGATGTAATCAAGCTTTTTTTTTATCCCACTATGACGCTACTGTTTAATATTTATGAGTCTGTAATCACATCTAAATCATCCAGTAATGAATATAATTCTACTTTACACGGCCAATGGACGAAATTAATATAGTTCTACTTTACACGGCTCATGGATAGGCTCTTTGGCCTGCAGGTGCATGTGGAGGCAATGAGGGTAACAATTGACCAGTAGTAGGAAGGGCCCAATGGTCTAGGAAAAGAAGAGGAGCAATTAGGTAAGCAAGGGGTGGCCAGAAGGAAGAAGAAAGACCAACCCTAGGTGATTTTGTTCTAATATGGTATAGAGCAACGTTAATTGTCAAGTGAACAATGTGAGTATATTTAAGTTACAGTACACACGATATATATTGGCTAAAAAGGGAGAAATCACAATACAGATACAATAGTACATAAAGTGAGTTTTCTTACAAAGATATTCCATGCCGTATTCAAGCAAACACTCTATTTCTTTGCATGTGTGACTCCGTTTGTGCCACGCTACATATAGCAAAGCGGTTCACAAAATTGAGCAATGCCGCATATACATCTACACAACAGCTTATTGGGCCACCAAATTGGCGCTAAAATAGGTCAAACCACTCCACTAATTTCTAATAAAACATATAAGAAACACTGAAAGCCCTATCTGACCCACGGTCCCCCCTACTTCTTTAATGCACACCTCACCACTCTTCCGCATCACGATGATGCTAGGGTTTCAAGACCAAGGCCGAGGAGCTCCAAGAAGGCGGCAAAGCTCCGGCGTCGGCAAAGTTCCTAGAGTTGAGCAAGGTGGTGGCCGCTCTCCCTCTCCTCTTTGACAGCAAAAGGAGAGAGATCTACCCTTCAATTGTAGCTCTTCTTTATAACAGATCAATAGCCGATTTTTTGCTTAGTGGCTTTTGCATTATCTTCTTCGTATATTCTTCTACCTCTTTTTCCATAGTTCTGTATCCCTTTTCCGCCCACCGAACTAACATTACATCCACGTTCCTCTTCAACCAGTCATTGTCTTGTTCCACCTCTCCCTTCCAGATCCACACAAATCCTCCCTACTTCTCTTCTAATTGTTTAATATTCACCTCTTCTCATCTCTTTGCTTTGATTTCCTCTTCTTTTTCTCCCATTTTCCTTTCAATGCAACATTAAGTCACCTAGTGTTTGTGTCAACCCCGTCATTTCTTCTATTTCTTCTTCTTGATATTCCCCTTGTATTTTCTTCTTCCTTCTTTTTTTTCCTACTCGACTAAACAATAACTATCCCCCTCTCTTCAAATTCTTCTTCCACATCCTACCAAGCTTCAACCCCTCCCATGTATTGCTCCCCTCCAATTTTTGTACACTTCTTGTTCTTCAACCTCCTTCCAGCCTTCCACCCCTCCCACTTCTTCTTTTCCCACCTTCGAAATATGTACACTTCATGTTCTCCTACCTCCCACAATGACCTCTTCAAACTACAAGTTCGAAAAGTGTTTTTTACTATTTATTGCCAATGTCCCAACTCCCAATAGAAATTGAAATTCATTTCAAATCTACTATTTACAAATATCTGTTGATTTGTCAATTATATTCCAATTGCCAATCTATTTTATTGTTTCCCATTGAACTCAATGTAAGTTTTCTTGTTGTTTGACTAAGGCTTGAATGTTTGATTGCTTCCAAGTTTCTCATTATATTGTTTTTTGTGTTCATTTATTGTCACCGCTATATTGTGTATCATATGAGTTCTTGGTTATAATATTATGCTTAAGTGTTTTTATCTGATTATGTTTCTCTCTTATATAAATACCGCCTTATGTAATTTGGTTTGGCTTCTTTTCCCATCTTTTGTACATGCATAGGCATTCCTTTCCATGCAATACACGCAAAATGACAATTCCATATCAACTTGGTATCAGAGTTGTGTTAATATATCCCTTTATATTTTGTTATTTGTAATTTCTATATATTGCTGGACCTCTATGTAATTTCTCCAATTCTATTAATAAAAGGGTGAGTGGTCTTGAACCCTCACACAAGTTATATTGCAAGCAGCCTTGCAACTTACGTTCACATGGTATCAGAGTAAGGTTGCTCCTAGGGTTCCATCTAGGGCGCCGCCTTCCCCGATTCTCTCCCTCGCACCGCCACCGGCCACCGCACAGTAGCAGCGCAGCGCCGACGAGCAGCACCGCACTGCGGAGCCCCGTTGGCAGCAGTTGTCGTCGGCCCAAGGGGCAGCCGCCGCCGCCGATCTTGGGGCTGCACCAGCCACTGGCCAGGGCAGCAACGTAGCCGCAGGCTCCGGGCAGGCTCACCACCCGTCAGCAGCCTTCAGTTCCTCCAGTTGACTCTGAAGGCAAAGTCTACGTAAAATGGCTCGTTAAAACTCATATTGGAGGCTCCGTCCGTAAGCAGCAAATTCCTAATCACATCTCCATGTGTGATTAGGAAATTTCTCAATTGGGGGTTGTAGATGCGTCAGACACGCATCTAATCTTCTGACGTTATGTGTATCTCTCCGCCACACTCTACTCTTCTGTGACGTGTATCTCTCATTCACTCTATCTATCCGTTAAATCATGGAGGACACCAAGGCATCTACTATCTACAACGAGATGTCGCCTATCCCCTCCATCAGGCTTAACGGAAAAATTATCTCTTGTGGATGAACGTTGTCCATACAGTGTTCGAATCCCGAGATAAAGCACGGCATGTTAATTTTGATCCTCCTGCTTCTACTGATAAAGGCTATGTTGAATGGAAACGTCATAATAGTCTGGTGAAGACCTGGCTATGGGGGAGCATGGAACCTACCATTGCTGCTAGGTTCATATTCTATACTACTGCCAAAGACATATGGGACGCTGTGAAGAAGCATTACTCTCAGGAAAAGAATGTTCTTCGTCAATTTATGATATATAATCGACTCTTCGCTGAACGACAAGGAGACAAGCCTTTAGAAGAATATTTTGGAGTGATCCAAGGTATTGCTCAGGAGCTGAGCTTTTATCATCCAGTGACTGTCCAAGAGCAAGTCAAAGACAGAGATGCCTTGATTACTGTAAAGTTTTTATCGGGTCTGAATTTTATCTTGCAACTCGGCCCGCAGTGTCATCTTCGCTTCTGACAAACTTCCCAGCCTAGAAGAAGCCTACTCGAGAATTCCACAATCAAATTTTGAACCAGTTGATTCTACAACATTCTCGCCTTCTGGAGATTCTCATGCATCTGTAGCCGTTGCAGTTCGAGGAGGTCGTACAAGTATGGGACGAGGACATGGAGCACGTCCCAAGTGCACCTTCTGTGACAAACCTGGACACACTGTTGAGAAATGTTGGAAGAAGCACGGAAGACCTGCTGCACCACCTGTGGGGGCAGCAAGCTATGCAAGTACTGCTGAGTCTTCTGAGCCATCTGCATCAAGTTCTGGTTCTTCTGGCATCACACTCACAAAGGAAGAATATGATAGATTTATTCTGGCTACACAGCATATAAGTGTGGGATCTTCCTCTTCCTCTGTAAATATGGCTTCTACCACTGGTAATCAGGCTACCTCTCTACTGGCTTCTGGTTCAACTTCTTTATGGGTGATTGATTCTGGAGCATCACAACATATGACCGGTATGAGGAGATTACTTCACTCCATTGACTCACATATTCCACACAAATTTGTGACCATAGCAGATGGTTCAGTAAGGAGAGTGTTAGCAAGTGGATCTGTTTCTCTGACTCCTAATATTAAATCTTAAATCGGTTCACTATGTGCCTGCATTTCCTTTTAATCTTCTCTCTATTGCAAAATTAGTTGGTACTGTGAACTGTACAGTGACGATTGGGCCTTCTTGCTTTGTATTGCAGGATCTCAAGAGTATGAGGACGATTGTTGGGGGGCCTAGGAAAGGTGATCTCTACCTCTTCCACGGTGACAGTCTGCCTCGCCAAGTATCTGCTCCTGTTCCGGCTTTCCTTTTGAGCGGTTGTCCCTTACTGTGGCACTACAGATATGGACATCCGTTGTTGGAGAGCTTGAGAAAGTTAGAACCTGAGTTATCCCAAGAGTCGTCATTAGAGTGTCAATCCTGTCAATTGGGAAGACATCATAGACTGTCTTATCCCAGTCGTGTCAATAAACGGGCATCTTGTCCCTTTGAGTTAGTCCACAGTGATGTTTGGGATCCTGTAAAGACCAATAGTTATATGATTTTTGCTATTTTATTTCCTTTATGAATGATTTTTCTCGCATGACATGGATTTATTTATTAAAGAGTTGAGAGTTTGTGTTATCCATAGTCAAGCATTTTTATCAAGAAATAAAAGTTCAATTTGATTGCAATATTACAATTTTTCAATCTGATAATGTCTTGGAATATGTTCTAACTGCTATGGATGATTTTTGTAGCTTTGTTGGGATGATTCATCGTACGTCTTGTCCTCACACTCCTCAACAAAATGGAGTAGAGGAGCATAAAAATCGTCTTCTTAATATTATCAGAACTATTATGTTTCAATCCAATGTCCCTAAGAGGTTCTGGTTTGATGTTTTACTTGCTGCATGTTTCCTGATCAACAGGCAACCCTCTTCGATGCTTCAAGGACGTACTCCTTTTTCTGTCTTAAGTCCAAGGACGTACTCCTTTTTCTGTCTTACGTCCACAAGATCAACCTTTCCTTGTTCCTCTCAGAGTGTTTGGGTGTACTTCATTTGTCCACAATTTTGATCCTACGGCTGATAAATTATCCCCTAGGTCTATTAGGACTTTCTTTCTTGGGTACTCCAACACTAACAACGGATACAAGTGCTATTGTCCTAGTCTCTGTCATATGTTTGTGTCTCGGGATGTAACTTTCCATGAATCCACACCATATTTCTCTAGTGTTCCCAGTAAGGGGGAGCTATTGCGTGGAAGTGAGTGCCATCATCAGACATCGGTGAGAGAGTGCCACCTATCATTCCTGACTATACTGTTATTCAGGAAGAGCAGCCAACAGAGGATACATTAATTCAACAATATCAACATGTTTATAGCAGACAAGGCAGGTAGGATCCAGAGGAGGTAGCGACTCCAGTCTCTGAGCCTTCCCCATCTTCCTCTGCTCAACAGATTTCTGCATAACCATCTGACCTTGATGTTCCCATTGTTGTTCGCAAAGGTACTCGTTCTTGTACTATTCGACATCCTATTGCAAATGTGTGTTGTTTGTCAAAATTATCCAAGCAGGCACGGTCATTTGCTCTTGGGATTGATTATGTGGTTATTCTAAGAACTCATCTTGATGCTATGAAGGATACTGGCTGGAAACAAGCGATGTGTATGGAAATGTCTTCTACAAAACAACACCTGGGATCTTATTGACTTACCTCCAGGGAAAAATGTTGTGGGTTGCAGATGGGTATTCACAGTAAAACATAATCCAGATGGTTCAGTTGAGAGGTTGAAGGCTAGACTAGTGGCAAAGGGTTATACTCAGACACACAGAGTTGATTACTTTGAGACCTTTTCACCAGTGGCTCGTCTGAATTCAGTACGGTTCTTATTTCTCTGGCTACTACCTTTGACTGGCCTCTATTTCAGTTTGATGTCAAGAATGCATTTCTCCATGGTGATCTACAAGAAGAGGTATACATGGAGCAACCTCCTGGCTTTGTTGCTCAGGGGGAGTGTCAGAAAGTGCGTAGATTGAAGAAAGCTGTCTACGGGTTGAAACAATCTCATAGAGCTTGGTTTGACAAGTTCAGTGATGTTGTGCTAAAGATGGGCTTCTCTCGTTTGGCGACTGATCACTCCTTATTTTATTCTAGCTCTTCTGTGGATCCATCATTATTGATGTACATGTTGATGATATAGTTATCACTGGCAGCGATTCTACATGCATATCACGTGTGAAGGAAGGATTGCAGGAACACTTTCGTACAAAGGATCTGCGCAAACTGAGATGTTTTCTAGGCATTGAAGTACTTAGATCTCATGCAGGTACTAATTTGTCTCAAAGGAAATATGTGTTGGATCTACTACAGGAAGCTGGCAAGAGTGAATCCAAGCCGGTGTCTACTCCTATGGACTATCATGTGAAGGAGATGACTGATGATACTGATTATCCAGATCCAGGTTACTACAGGAAAATTGTTGGGAAGTTGATATACCTAACAGTTACTCGCCCTAATATTTCTTTTGTTGTAGGTGTGGTGAGTCAGCATATGAGCTCACCACAACAGTCACACTGGAAGGCAGTTTGCCGTATTCTGAGATATCTGAAGGGTGCACCCGGTAAGGGGATCACCTACTATAGACCCAAGACTCCTGTGTCTACTCTTGTTCTTACTGGTTATGCAGATGCATACTGGGCGGGTAATCTGAATGACTGGAGGTCTACTTCTGGGTATTGCACGTTTTTGGGAAATCATCTTATCACCTGGAAAAGTAAAAAGCAGAACGTTATGGCTAGATCAAGCACGAAAGTTGAGTATCGAGCAATGGCTCATGCCTGTTGCGAGTTGTTGTGGGTTCAATCTATACTTTCTGAGTTAAAGATTTATGTTTCGTCTCCCATTAAGCTCAGATGTGACAATAAGGTTGCTATCTACATTGCCAAGAATCCAGTCTTCCATGAGCGCACTAAACATATAGAGGTTGACTGCCACTTCATCAGAGATCAGATCAAGAATGGCAAGGTGGTGACTGCATGTCAAATATGAGGATCAACTTGTAGATGCCCTCACAAAGCCATTAAGTCCAGCAACATTTATGAGCTTTTGCAACAAGTTGGGCATACACGATGTGTACACTCCAGCTTGAGGGGGAGTGTTAATATATCTCTTTATATTCTGTTATTTGTAATTTCTATATATTGATGGACCTCTATGTAATTTCTCCAGTTCTATTCATGAAAGGGTGAGTGGTCTTGAACCCTCACACAAGTTGCGTTGCAAGCAACCTTACAACTTACGTTTACAAGTAGAAACCCTAGAGATTTAAGAACAGCATTGTACGCAACAGTTGTGTCTCCTACTATAATGTCCCCCCCCCTCTTTCTACATGTTACCGTCCACCACAACTATCTCCACATCTGTTAATGGCCTCATTTCCACTGCTTATTGTTGCATAGTGAGGCAAGGGGATTCTACTTTTCTCTAGTCGTCAACCCCACGGCTGCCCTTATCTCTTGGTTAGGGCATCCCATTAGGCTAATGCCTGAAGATTGTTATCATAGTTGTCAAGGTGTCTAGGTGTTTTGCTATTTTTAAATATCTTTACATATATATTCTAACATTTACATATATATTTAGCTATATCCAAATAGATACAATATTATGTATATTTTTGTTGATAGTGTGGGAAACTGTAATCGTTGTATATTGATATGTACACCCTTGTCCTATATATAGGAGAGGAGGCAGTTACAAGGAAGCGGACTAAACCCTAATGGGCCAAGGCAAGCAGGCCCATGTACATAATAGACTAATCAACCTATTAGCCTAATATCTAAATAGGCTACTACTTTCTAACACTCCCCTCAAGCTGGATCGTGGGTGAACATTGTCCAAGTTTGGAGTTACATGACTCGATTATACGATAAAAGATAGAAATGATAAATGAAAGATATAATCGTCACTCCCCATACCAAAATTGTTACCTACCCCCCTTAAACAATACTCCCTAACTAAACATATGATGATGCCTCTTTGAGATGTGTTTTCCAAGTTGGAAATGCTCGAGCTTTAGAGAAGGTCTTTTGAAGTGCATCTGGAATGAAGAAAATCTAATGGAATGTGAATGCCACAGTAGAATCTTGCCACAATCAAACTGGACCAGACGATCAGAAGTACCACAACTATGCCCTCTTCACTGGAGAGGAATGTGTAAGTGGTATAAGCGCACAGTGAACACATCCCACGCACATAACGTGGAACAAACGTGAAGGCACAATGTCGATGTAGCAATAGCGGTGTCTTCAAATCATCTGAGAATTGTAGCCAACTGGAATTAGCGCAAAAGACCACAAACATGCATAATGTGGCACAAACACAAGTTGACGAGGTGTTGGCAGATGGCATACTTGTTCCATAAGTCCAGCGCATGAACCTTGGGGGCTTCATAGAAATGAAGGCACCATCAAGGAGAAGCCCAAGAAGATCAGCAGAAGATGCAACAAACCGTAACGAAGTAGCTCAGTGATGACGCACATGTAAAGTGATGCTACGTGGAAATGACGCGCCACAAAGACATCAATAAAACATATGTAGTGAAGAATACAAAGCTCCGTGAAGATAGCCTGGAATATATCACTCTCATCTGATATCTCTCTCCCCATATGCTCTCTCTCATATTCTCCTCATACCCTCCTCTCTCTCATACTCTCCCTCTCCTCTATACCCCCCCCGTAGACCAAATACGATGAGTTAGATGGTGTGGAAAAGGAGCACGTGACCCCCCTCCCGTGCATGGAAAGATGCACACATGATGGATGGAAGGGTGGGAAAGGAAAAAAGTGTAAACAAAAAATACTACCGGAATGGAAACTCGGTAGGAAGAGGAAGAGCACTACCAGAATGGATCTCGGTAGGAAAATTGAAAACCGAAGTCAATATGCAAAACAATATGTTTAGAAGATCCGGATAGAGATATTAAATGGATCTTTTCTTGACTTGAAAAGAACATTTGGTCGGCTTTTATGCCGACAAATGTGGGGGTATAGGAGCAGAGGCCCTACGAAAAAAATGGAGGCCAAGAAATAATAGGATCTGGTTATCATTAGGTATTAGAGAAGAGATAGACCTTTGCAGGACGTCATAGTTGAAACTGGAAGTACACAGACTGCTTTAACATGACTGTGTTTATATCTTGACATGTCGTGTAACTTGCCGAGGGTGAGAGGCAGACTCTGGATGACACGCCATGTGAGATTGCGGACACGCAATGTAGCTCCTTTGCTCGAATATGACCAACTCCTAGCAACACGTGCCGAGATCCTACACACCGTGTAGGATGTCGGAGGTGTAAACCTGATCTCCTCCGACACGCCGTGTAACTTGCGATATGGGCGAACTCGAAGATGACAGACTCTCGCCAACACACTGTGTTGGTCTTCAACACGTGTGTCTAGCGTTCGACATGAACCTTTACGCCACCGAGTGAATTCTGGACTGCTACACATCGTGTTGGTTGGCCAACATGCCGTGTAGAATGCCACAGGAGCATGATCTGATAGGAAATACTATATGCCAATGAGAAAAGAACCTCGGGAATTAGCACCATGGGTCGACGGGAATTAGCGACATCTTTTGTACTCCTGTAGATCATGTGAACATGAAAAATGGAGGCTCCTTGCTTCATCACGACCCAAACTGGACCCGAAAAGTGCAGTGGTGGAGTGATGGGCGGACGTTGATTGGGCAAAAGGTGGTAAACATGGTGGCAACGGTCAATGGAGCCAAAGGAAGATGTTGGCGTGGCTGTTTCAATAGTGTCGGCTACATATGGAATTGCATGACGAACTAGGGGAAAGTGACTGATTGACGTGATGATGACGGCCACAAGGGAGGCTAGGTGGCTGCGTTGACTATGGATCAAAAAACATAGATGGTTGGGAAGGATGGCGTCGGCACATAAATGAAGATCTATGTGAAAGGGGAAGAGTGACGACCATGGAGGTCTGGAAGTGCTTGGCGGGCGGCCGGCCTAAGCCATGGAGACAGCGGCCGCACGCAGGTAGTGCTCCCTCGTTGTTGCTCTTCTAGGAAGGAGAGGCAACGACTACAGCTGCAACATAAGCAGAGAGGAGAGGGAACGGGAGGCGGCGGAGGCGGCGGCTAGGGTTAGGTTCCCAGGACACTCTGATACCATGTTGAGATGTGTGTGTTATTTCCTGTTTCTGTTGTGTTATTCCTTATGTTGTTTTCTTGTTTTAGTCCCATATTGCATGCTTGTGTGTGTGCCTTTACTCTCAGTAACTATATAAGAGAGTACCCTGTAAACCTTTTTACTCACTGAATAAACAACTCCTTTCCAATCTATATGGTATCGAGAGCAGGTTAACCTTTTCCCCACCCATCAGCCCACCCATGACGTAAGTCCACCCCCCGCCCCCGCCAGCCCCTCCTCACCCGCCGCCCGCCGCCACACCCCCCCACCCCCACCCGGCGCCGCCCTGCCCCTGCCGCCACCCTCCCTTCCCTTCCAGCCGTCGCTGCCCCCCCCGCCCCCGTCGCCGCCTACCCCTGCCCTGTCTCCCGCCGTCGCCCCTTCCTCCTCCTCCTTCCCATACGCCGCCGCCCTCCCCTCAACCCTCCCTCCCCGCCACCACCTCTCGTCGCCGTCTCCTCTCCTTCATAAACCACCACCCCACATCCTTCTCCCTTCTTCGGGCTTCTTCTCCTCCGGTCGGCTGTTACTGGTTTTTACCTCACCTCTCGCTCTACGTTCAGGTGCTCTTCAGATCTACGTTCGGACACCCGCTGGCCGGCTAAGTTGAGAGTCTTTTCGTCTCACCTTCCTCTCTGCCTGCGCCTCATGACGGCGTAGGTTTCTGTATGCATATTCTGCCGGATACGAGTTATTTGATCAGACACGTCAGATCTCTGCTGTTGTTATCTGCCCTCTGTGGGTTTCTACTCTGATCTGCTTCTGCGCCGACTGCGTCTGCCATGGCTTTACCTGAGCCTCCCCGATCACTTTGTGTCACCACGGTGAAGCTCGACGGTGGCTCCAACTACCATCTCTGGTCGGCGTCCTTTGTGCTATATGTCAAAGCACAAGGCCGGTATCACCATCTTACGGCTGAGCCTCCTGCTCCCCCTACTGCTGATTCGGATGACAAAATCAGACAAAGCTATGTGCAATGGTCCAAGGATGATACAGGTGTCATGTCTTGGCTCCTCAATAGTACCGAGCCTCGGATTAGCCAATCTCTTCTCTGCCTTCATGATGTTAAGGCTATGTGGGATCAACTGTCCCATGTCTATTCCCATCAGGAGAATCCAAAGCGCGTGTTTGAAATTTTCAAAACTTTGGCGAAAAAGGAGTTCTCCACTGACACTTCCATTGATGACTTCTACAACCAATGCTCGGCTCTGTGGAATGAGTTTGAACTCTACCACCCTTTGACGGTGGACATCAAAACTGCTCAAAAACAACGCAACGAACTGCAACTGGTGCAGTTCTTGGCTGCACTTCCTGCCTCCTTTTCTGGTGTGGTTGACCAGATCCTGTCAAGCGATCCACTGCCGACTCTTCGGGATGTTCTCAAAAGAGTCCAACGTCTTCCGTCCATGACTCCTACTTCTGTTGTAGAGCATCCTGCGCTTATTGCTCGCTCTGCTGATTCTAGCTGTGGCCGTGGTCGCGGTCGTGGCCGTGGCGGTCGCCCTCCTCCCTCCGGAGGCCGAGGCTCATCCAATCCTGGACGTGGTGCTCCTTCCGGCCCTCGCTACTGCAACTGGTGTGGCCGGGACAATCATACTGAAGATCGTTGTTGGATTAAGCACGGCAAGCCGGCTTGGGCTAACCAGGCTGCTACAGACACTACTACCGACTCTACTGCTGATACACCCACTGCTCCGGCCAACACCGAATGGTTACGTTCGGAGTTCGAGAAAATGTTCCAGGAACGTCTTGCACAGATGCCATCCTCGTCTACTTCAGGACCCTCTGCCATGCTTGTCTCTCCATCATCTGGTAACAAACAGTGGTGCATTGATTCAGATGCATCCACTCATATGGCTGGTGATCTTTACCTTTTTTCAAGTCTCCATAGAACTGCTCCTATATCTTCTGTTACTGTCACGAATGGATCCAAAACTGTTGTTCATGGCACTGGCACGGTTCCACTTTCACCAAAATTGCACTTGAACTCTGTTTTATATATTCCAAAGTTTTTGATTAATTTATTATCTGTCAGTAAGATGATTAAACAACTCAAGTGCTCTATTAAATTTCATCCTTCTGGCTGTATTTTGAAGGATCTCTGCACGAAGACGAGGATTGGTTCGGGCCGTGAAGGACCAGATGGGTTGTATTATTTGGATGGACCTCCTACTGCTGCGGCTATGCTATCTACTTCAGTGACAGGATTACAGTGGCACTTTCGCTTGGGCCATCCATCTGCTGCAAAATTAAAGCATTTATTTCCTACTTTATCTGAGAATAATTTTTCCTGTGAAACTTGTGTTTTGGGCAAACAAACTCGGTCTGTTTTTCCTGCTAAGAAACTTATTGCCTCTAAAGAAATCTTTGACTTGGTTCATGCTGATATTTGGGGACCATGCTTTGTATCTAGTCACTCCGGTGTGAAGTATTTTATGACCTTTATTGATGATTATTCTCGCACCACATGGTTGTTTTTGCTTAAAGGTCGGGATATTGTGTTAGATACTATTCGCACCTTCTTTGCTGAAATTCATACTCAATTTAATCGACCTATTAAAAATTTTCGTACTGATAATGCTCTGGAATTCATGCAAAAATCTGTTACATCTTTTTGTGCCTCCCGTGGTACCATACATCAGACTACTTGCCCTTACACTCCTCAACAAAATGGCGTTGCTGAAAGAAAAAACCGCCACCTTCTTGAAGTTGCTCGCACCCTACTTCTACACTATAAAGTACCCCAACACTTCTGGCCTGAAGTTGTATCTACAGCATGCTATCTTATCAATCGCATGCCCTCTTCCGTTTTGAAAAATCATGTTCCGTACACCATTTTGTTTCCTGATAAACTCTTATTTTCTCTGCCTCCTCGCATTTTTGGGAGTACTTGTTTTGTGAAAAATCTTCGTCCTGGCCTCACTAAACTTGATGCTCGCTCGGTCAAATGCGTGTTTTTGGGATACTCCCGTACTCAGAAAGGCTACCGTTGTTTTGATCCTATTAAAAAACAGTGGTTGGTTAGTGCGAATGTAACCTTTTTTGAACATATGTCGTACTTTTCTACTGATGGTGCAAAATTGTCGGATGACATTATGGCTACCACACCTTTACCTTTAGTTGTTGAAGAACTTCCTGTTCAAGATATGCCTAAGGAACGCCCATTGCAAGTCTATCGGCGCCGGTCAAAGAACATCAATGCTTCTGAAGCCCCGGCCGAACCAAATCCTGCGTCTGCGGCTGATCCACCATCCACTGAGGTATTTTCTGACCTGGATCTTCCTATCAGTTTAAGGAAAGGTGTTCGCTACTGTACTCAGCATTCGATCAGTAATTTATGTTCATCTGACAATCTCTGTGATAGCTTTGCTTGTTTTACTTCTGCTCTGTCAGCTGTGACAATTCCTAAATCAGCTGAAGAGGCTCTTCGCCATCCTGCCTGGAAACATGCTATGGAGCAAGAAATGCATGCACTTTGTGATCAACAGACTTGGGATCTGGTTGATCGTCCCTCTTCGTGCCATACTGTTGGATGCCGCTGGATTTTTACTATTAAATATCAACCGGATGGTACCATTGAACGCCTGAAGGCCCGATTGGTTGCAAAAGGATATACTCAAACATATGGAGTTGAATATTTTGAAACTTTTTCTCCAGTCGCCCGCTTAAATTATGTCCGTATTCTGATATCTATTGCTGTGAATAAGGACTGGCCTCTATTTCAACTTGATGTCAAAAATGCTTTTCTATATGGAGATCTGCAGGAGGAGGTCTATATGGAGCAACCTCCGGGTTTTGTTGCTCAGGGGGAGTCTGCTTCTAAAATCTGCAAACTCAGAAAGGCGATATATGGTCTGAAACAAAGCCCACGAGCATGGTTTGACAAGCTCAGTCAGATCTTGATTACCTTTGGCTTTCGGCGTTCACAATCTGATCATTCTGTATTTATTCGCAAAACTACAGCAGGAATTGTCATACTTATTGTATATGTTGATGATATTGGCAATGACAGTGCAGGAATACAGGCAACCAAAAAAGTATTTAGCACAACACTTCATCACCAAAGACCTAGGGAAACTACGCTATTTTCTAGGTATTGAGGTTGCTAGATCTTCTGCAGGACTATGCTTGTCACAAAGGAAATATGTTCTTGATCTCTTACAAGAGACTGGTATGCTGGGCTGCAAGCCAGCCAACACTCCTCTAGATCCCAATATGGAATGAGATAATGATACTTCTCCTCCTTATGTTGATCGGCACCAGTTCAGGAGACTGGTTGGCAAGCTTATCTATTTGACTGTCACTAGAGCTGACCTGGCAGCTGCTGTAGGATTCATAAGCCGGTATCTTGATAAACCCCGGCAATGCCACTGGGATGTTATCTGTCATATCTTACGATATCTCAAAAGCTCTCCAGGGAAAGGTCTTCTGTACAAAAAGCATGGTCATTGCAATTTATCTGGCTTCTCTGATTCTGACTATGCAGGAAGTCGATCTGACAGAAAATCTACATCTGGATATTGCACTTTTATGGGAGGAAATCTGGTCACTTGGCGTAGCAAAAAGCAGACAGTTGTTGCCTGGTCGAGTGCAGAGGCAGAATATAGAGCCATGGCTCATACTGCATGTGAGCTACTATGGGTCTGAGGCCTTCTGAACGAATTTGATATCACATCTTCTAGTCTTATTCCTATGTTCTGCGACAATAAGGCTTCTATTTTCATTGCGAGCAACCCCACCTTCCATGAAAGAACAAAGAATATTGAGGTTGACTGCCATTTTGTTCGAGAGAAAGTCCTGTCTGGACACATCTGCACTCCATATATCAGCACTGAGAAGCAACTTGCAGACATCTTCACCAAAGTTCTACCTAAAGCTCGCTTCCAGACTTTAACTGACAAGCTGGGCTTATTCGACATCTACGCTCCAGCTTGAGGGGGAGTATAGAAATATTGTGTTATTTCCTGTTTCTGTTGTGTTATTCCTTATGTTGTTTTCTTGTTTTAGTCCCATATTGCCTGCTTGTGTGTGTGCCTTTACTCTCAGTAACTATATAAGAGAGTACCCTGTAAACCTTTTTACTCACTGAATAAACAACTCCTTTCCAATCTATATGTGATAAATGTGTCCTCCATCATCTTGAAAAGAATCAATATTATGCTCTCTTCTTTCCCATGGAATACCAAAGATAATAACTCTTGTAGACCGTAGGTGGGTTGGGATCATGGTTGTCAGAACTACATTGAACTAAATCGGACAATAGAACCGCAAACCAGTGTTGAGAATGGTTCGATTCTCTCACAAACACGAAAATGACCTCGAACAGGCCAAAATTGATGAAAGTATTGGTTAAATCAATAAACCAGTCCGAGTTTTATGCGACCTCCTGATTCTTTGCCATGTGTTTATCTTGACTGTCGGACCCAATTTTATATTTATTCTCACTTGCTCCTTCCATGTTATCACCCCCCTTCGCTCTCCCACTATAATTTCACATAGACAATGTAATATTCGATTGAGTTATTGTCACTTTTATGCTATTTTTTGATATTCTCCTTGATATGTTGGCCTTTTCTTGTTTTCTCATATATTATAAGATTGTTTAAAAAAATTTACAGTGTCCAATTAATGTCAGCGGTTGAATCAGTGAATCGAGGACCAGAAGCTTCATTGGTTCACTCAGCGGTTTAGTTCTGACAACCTTGCTTGGGATGTTGTAACATGGCTAGTTGTGGAGGGAGGCATGGGTATTCCTTTTTATAGCTAACAACCAAAGCTTACAGAATGAAAGCGTAGTGGGATATCCTGAAAGGAACATCAATTTGGGCAACTTTCCTTAAACATAGATATAGTAGTCCTCATAAGCACCATTATGGATGTTATTTATGTTATCTTAAGTTGAGTACATTTGTATCTCCTTTTTGGTGTAAGTTCCAGTAGTGCTTCCCTCTAGTCTTGCCTCAATGCAAATGGAATTGGGATGTGAGGACAATTGTTTTTGGTATGTTAGATGCAAGCCGATGCACTCCTTTGCTAGCAATGCAGGTGGGTCTCAATGATGACTTTAAGGCGATGGATTTGTAGATCCCAAAGGATGGTCGGGATTGGAATGCCATCAATGAGGTTATCATGGAGGAAGGTGTGAATGAAATTCAGAAGTCATGCAACACCATTGTAGATGTCAATGATGAGATTATTTGGGCGCCTACTTCTTTGGGTAACTTCTCTTAAGTCTACTAAGAAAATCATCATTGATGATTTGGCTGAAACAAACCAAAGATCCTGGATTTGGGACAATGATCATCTCTGTCATGCAAATGCAATCATTTGGAACAGCATTACCCACTGATGACAGTGGGAAAAGATGTAGAATTCCTATTATCTACACTTGTCATTGATGCTCATAGCCGTCAAATGAACTCATGCGCCATCTCTTACTACACGATGATGTAGCAGCTTTCTTTTGCAAAAAATCTCAGACCAAATGATAATTTCACCGGACTAGAAGCATATGCATCTTCATCACTTTCTTGTTCTTTGCAATTCCTAGGCATCTAAGCTTCACCTTAAAGGTTGGCTTTTTGCTCATCCTCTGTCTGTCGTCTGTTGGGCTTCGCAGAGATATATATATGCAATGCAAACTTTTGACTTATGGGAATAAATGATCATGTTTATTAACAATAGCACACATAAGTAGATCTTTAAAAGGATGGATGATTCAAACTTTTTTAGAGTATCCCATTAACAAGCTTGGACACCCAACTGGTTAGATCCTTAGTTTGTTACCAAGAGGTCTCAGGTTGAAGCCCTGACGACGCCACGAATAGAATTGCCAAAAAAAAATTTAAAGTAAAACTTTTAAGAGGATGGATGATTCAAACTTCTCTTGAGTATGCCATTGTTGAGCCAAGGTTCGAGTTGTGTTTGATTAAATCTCTTTAAATGGTAACACCCCCCGGGCATCTGGTCAACTTAAGACTAAACTTCACAACAAGCGATTTTAGAAGATTAGCTAGGTCCAAAACAAGACAGATTGTAGGTGTTACAGGGGATAGTATTAGGGCTGAGCATCGGTCCAAAACCGGACCGGACCGGACCGAACCAAGCCGGACCGGACCGAACCAGACCGGACCGAACCGGACTGGACCGCGGACCGGATTTCAACAAATATATGGACCGCAGACCGGACCGTTTCGAGGTAGGACCGGACCGTTTTGTGCTAGGACCGTTTGGACCGTAATCAGCATTTTTTGCATGTTTTACAACTTATTTAATTGTGCAAAGTTTATAATCTTAGTCACTTCAAACAATTATATAACTTTAGTATCAAACATTTATACTAGTAGGTGCTTATATATGTACTTTATTTCTAGTTATTATAGAATACACCTTCAAATATATATGAATTTTATATAAAAGTCAATCTGCGGTCCGGACCGGACCAGACCAAAGACCGAACTCATCAAAATTCCCAGACCGCGGACCCGACCGAACTTAAAATGGACCGGACCGAATCGAGCAATCCGGTCCGGTTTTGCAGTCTGGACCATTATTTGCTCACCCCTAGATAGTATTGGTCATTTGAGGATGCCTTACATATAGTAGATTAATGTTGACTCACATCTCAAGGCCATTACCCAGGACGTTATTGTGGCTTTAAAAATGATGATGCTTAGAGTTTTAATTTTGTGGTCATGGAGACTAATGTGTGGAGATTACGGAGTTGATATGGGGAAACAAACCCAGTGAATGTGGATTACTTCTTAGATTCAGGAAATCAAAGACGTTATTAATGCATCATATAGCATTCGTCATGCCGTACCAAAGAGTGTTAATATGGTTGCTCATGAGATTGGCTTTGGGGGGAACTCAATTGGAGAATGGGTTGATTGTTTTGCAGCCATCTCTCTTTCCAATGAGGATTAGGTGTCTTACGATTATGGAAAGAAAAGGTATATATCCATACTTCCTGGAAAGATACTTATCAAAGAGCTCATGAGATTGGTTCTTGGGGAACTCGATTGGAGGATGGGTTGATAGTTTTTTGCAGCCATCTCTCCTTCCAATGAGGATTAGGGTCTTGTGATTATGGATAGAAAAGGTATACCATATATTCATACATCCTGGAACTATAAGTAGGTAGAACTTTTGTTTAGTACATACAAGTTGCCGGTTGAAGGACTTCATACTGTTCTTTTAGTTGGAGCTACATGTGTTTTGGTTTTCGATATGTTAGGGCAGTTCTTTCTTTTTGTTGGTGCTTTTGATGACTTCGGTCCTCGGGTTGGAGATCCGCATTATATAAGCGAAAACGTAACATTTTGATTAACTAGTTTGGTCTGCATGAGGAGGGCTGGATGAGTAAAAATCACCTCTTGGCTTCTTTTTTTTTAAACACTTCTAATAATGAAGTGACTCAAGTAATATAACGTTTAAGAAGTTGCAATCTATGAAGTCATACAGCACCATGCTTCAGGGAAAAGAAAAACTATCACCACAAGATTAGAAGCAGAATCATCAACTAGCAGTTAGATTCTCAAAAAAGTCATGTGGATATAAGAATTACCATATACAGGTTTTCCTTCTTCACCACTTTTGTCGGCCTCAAAGAACTCCTCAAGAGGGTTATGCGGAACCTGAATATGAGATGTTGCAGATGCAGTTGCAGCTGCTGTAGATTCAGATCTGACGGCAGAAAACAGTCTTCTGCTGAGATATCTTGACATAAACATTGGGACCAGCCTTCGCCAACTATTTTACTGATTCAATGTTACGCCGGAGATGCTACATGAAAAATTGAATTAAACTAATATACATTGGTGCCTTAGAAAGAAAATCGTATCAACAATGAAGTTTCAAACTAAAATACACTACTATGGCAGTGTCCTAACATTCCAAAATGACATGAAGAAAAGCTCAACATTTTGAAAGTCACAAAAATGGGTGTGAGGAATCTGTCACGGGATCGTCAATAAAAATAATAGACATCTAGCAAAAAAGAGATGATACATGTTACCAACCAAGATAATAAGTTTGTCTTGTTTCATCCAATGCAATTTAAGATATGATCACGTGTTCATATAACAGGACCTTGAAGTGATCACATGCTTATATTTTGGGCTTCAAATGTCTTGCCTATATTTTTTTTTAATTGCTTCACTTATATTTAGGCTCCTAACGCTTAGAAAGAAAAAAGAATAGACAAATGGGTAGACTAAAAATAAGAAAAAACATAAACTTCAAAACAGTGCTGACGATGCAATCGGATATTTTAAAATGAAAAATGAGAAAGTTAACCTATAAACAAAGAATAAGTGACTGAATATACTAGATATAGTGGGCATTAGGACTACAGTAATCAACAACCGTGACAGACGATTGCACAATGTGTTCCATAATCCACGTATATGGATACAAGAGAACAAACCGAAAAATAATAATTGCTAGATAAAATAAACGGGTAGGGCAGGGAGGGAGGGAGACTGAAAAAGAGAAATATAAATGGAGCAGGAGACGCAAACCTGGCGGAGAGGGGAATATGGTGGAAGCGAAGGAAAATGCAGAGAATGAAGAGGTAAGAGGAAGATGGAAGCAGGGTAGAGGAGCTTGAGAGCTTAAGGAGGAAGAAAAAGGAATTAGGGAGAGCGAGAGGAACGAGGAACGGGCGAAGACACCAGGAAGAAAGTGGGAACGGCAAGGTTGAGCTTGGATGAGGAGGCCTACCAGGCCGTCGCTAGGAGGGGTGGTTGATGTTGCCGGCTGAACTGAGAAATGTGGCCGCCAAAGCAGAGCCGCCGCGGGGAAGGGATTGTCGGCGGTCGGGAGCGAAGAACTGGCCGCCGACTGCTATCGGGCTTTAAAAAAAATGGAGAGAACAAAGGGTGGTTACACATTGATTCAAATTTGCCCCAAGGGTGATGACTCGAACCGACCAAGGTTTTTCGAACAACAGGGCATGTTATTTTTCTAAAATTATTTAAATTGTTGGAAATACATATCATAATCTGTTTACATGCTCAAAAAAAAATACTTTTTATTATAACCAATTCATACTAAAAATCCATAGAACTAGCTAGAGGATTTATATCTCAACTTGCACCCTGCATATTCAATAATATGCATTCCTCACCATTCAGCAAATCCTGACACTAAATGGATTTATGGCCAAGGACCTGACAATTATATTTTAGTTCACTTGATAGATTAAGTGCATTACAACATCTTTTAGCATCAATCAAGTTACAAGCATGAACTATAGATAAATGTTACATAGAAAGGTGTAATGTATTTTCAAAGGAATCTTGTATCAATTAGAACATATCTTGTTACACTCATCCTGGGATCTCAATCCCCTGAACACTTTACTGGGAATTCCATCCCTTCAACATTATCATTATCATGATCACATGTTTGGGTATCAAACCCTCAGTTCATTATTGAATGATGTCACCTCTCATTAGGCAACAACCAACTCTAGATTATAAGACCCATATAAACATCATACATGTTGTTCAAGTATATCACGTGGCTCACAAGGCCATATATAATCTGTATAATGCTAAATCATCATAGCTCATACATGGCTATGTTCATCATTTCACAACACCTGCATAGTTAGGTTGTCTTAGCAAATACAATACCAAGTAAATATCATGTCGATGCCATAAAGAGAATCATTCAAATTGCAACCCTCTCATAATTAGGGTAAGGGTTTTCCCTTGTAACCGATTTAGGGTTTTCAAGTTCATATTTATCAACCAAACCCTAATTCACATCATAAGAGCTATATAATTGCCATAAGTGTTCATGCATACTTCATCAATTATCATCAATTGATTATCAACATGAAGTATTACCTTTCTCATGTGAATAGTACAAGTTTCTCTCTCATCCTTACTAGGATATTGATTTCAACATACTTATTGCATTGATTTAACCTTCTTTAGGGTTATCAACCTACACTTATTAAAGTGTATCCATCTCATTACATTTAAGATGTATCTATTTTTTATATTCAAAGTGTATTGGCCTACACTCATCAAGGTGTATCGGCCTATATTCAACAATGTGTATCGGACTCCACTTTAATCCTTGTGTTGTCTTAGACACGTCCACTTGTGTCGGCCTAGACACATCTACTTGTGTCGGCCAAGGCATATCATATGATATCGATTTACATATGCTTGAGAAGGTATATAGGCTATAGTGTACTTTAGGGTATCGACCACCCTATCTGTTTGTGTATCAGCCACATCAACCCATTTGTATATCGCCCATCCTTTAACTAAGGTATTGGCCACTCAACCAACTAGTATGTTGGCCACACCATCAATTAGGGTATTGACCACTCGATCAACTAGTGTGTCGGCCACACCATCAACTAGGGTATTGGCCTAGCTATCCCTTTGTGTATCGGCCACATGGCTTACTATGGGATATCGACATCTAGGGTTTGAATTATATCGGGTGAATTGTTATTCAATACCTTAGTTCTTTCACCTATTGGCCCCACCACTACTTGGTGTATTGGACAAGATTTCTAAGAATGTGTTGCCCATACTTTCACAAAGTATGTATGGCTAAGTATGTTACCCATCCACACATGGATCGGGATAGAGGGATATTGGATTGTGAGTGTATCAGATTAGGGTTAGGATTAATCATATCGGCCACCACAGTCAATTAAGGCAACATAGTTTGATATTCCATCTACACTAGACATATCTTGGTCATGACAAGCTAATGCCTTTGAGGCATATCGTTTTTAGAGCATCTAACATATCGGTGTAACAACAACATGTCATTTTAGAGTATCACATGTCATATTGGCCATCCATGTGATGGTGCAAGTATATGTATTGACTTATTTATTATTAAGATATTGGCCTACCTTATTCTTAGTCTTAGATGATAGGTTAGATAATTGAAAGGATAGTAGTCCTACTCGTGTAACAAACCAAAAGGGGTAGGATTTCATGTGTATCGGTTTCCATGCCTATACCCTTGTATCGGGTTAGGGTTTTCACAAACCAATATCAGTTTGAGCATATCGATTTTATCATCTTCAAGCTCAAAATCTTTGTCCATAACTACTCTAGTTCATGGAAAACAGCCCTGTATATCCATTAGAGCTCATAGAACCATCATTCAAATTAGAAAAGTTGAAGTATGAAAGGAATCACCAAGTATTGCAAGATAGAAGGTGAATAATAATAAAGTTGAGTTCAAGTTATATAACCCGCCTTAAGATCAACACAAGAGCTTCAAGCTCCAAAGCTCCATGTTCCCAAGGTTAAAGATGACTGATCAAAAGTCCAAGACTTGATCACAAGAGTTCTATATGAAAGAAGATAGCATAGTAAGGAGCTTGGTGAAGAAGAAAAGAAAGAAAGAATCATGATCCGAGAAGCATAGTCCTTCCAAGGTTGAAGATAACCATGGATTCACCTTGGACAAGTTGCTCGGCCTTCCCTTTGTTCCTTGATCTCCTAGGACCATCCACCAAGCAAGAGATGGTAAAGGATTCGAAAGGTTTACTAGGAGGTGAAAAGAGAGGTATATATAGTTGAGGTTCAAGAGAGAGAATAGGTGTAAGGTGTCTTCATCGTGTGTACTTAAGTGACACGTGTCCATGCATGGTGGCTTCATGCATCCATAATTATCTTGCCATGAAAAAATCATGAGGATACTCCATAGGCAAGATATCAGCCATTGGGTGTTTTTCTTGACAAGATATCACAATCCAATCTTACTTTATGAGCAAACTGATTCAACTTTTGCAAGGAAATGTAAATCGATAGGCTTCACCTACTTGAGGTGATTAGCTCGAGATGACTACTCTCAAATATTACCAAACTGATATGGAACCTCCTCTATGGCTTCCAAACTGATAGGTACTCCCATATGCACTCCATAAATCGCCACAACCCCATATAAGGTTCAAAAACACTCAAGACTTCTTTGGTTCTTTCACCTCAACGAGTGTTATCATTCGACCAAGACTCAAACAAGGTGTCCCCTTCTTTCTCTATCCTCTAGATGATTCTAAGAGAGATAAGGAATACTCTAGAGGTGATAATTTGCACATAAACCTCTCATTTAGGTAAATTGCAATCTTTACTTAAGTTATCATATAAAGCACAACCAATTTGCAAATAAGTTCAAAATTAAGTCCTCAAGTCTTAATTATTTTCAAAAGATTAAGACAAGGTTCTAAACAACTTACTTAGGCAAAGCTTCTGGGGTTATCCCAAAACCTAGGTTAGGGGTGTTACAAGTTATCAACCCCTAACAAAGATTCCATCCCCAAAATCTCAAGAGAAAAGAGAAGGGTACTTCCTCGTCATCTCTTCCTCCAGCTCCCATGTGGCTTCTTCAACGCCACGATGATGCCAAAGAGCTTTTACAAGCACGATGTCTTTCTTTTTCAACTTCTTGATTCTTTTGTCAAGAATCAACACTGGACCTTCCACATATGATATATCCTCATCTAATTCGGCCTCTACATGTTGTAATACAAGCTCTGTATCAAGGTGACATTTTCTAAACATAGATACATGAAATACTGGATGGACTCTATGCAACTCATGTGGTAGTTCCAACTTATAGGCTACCTTTCCAATACGTGCTATCACTAGATAGGGTCCCATAAATCTAGGAGCCAACTTACCCTTCTTAACAAATCTGAGAACACCTTTCCAAGGAGAGACCTTGAGATACACTTTGTCTCCTACTTGGAACTCTAAAGGTCTACGACGATTATCAACATAGGACTTCTGTCTGTCTGGTGCTGCTTTCAACTGTTGTTGTATCACTTTAATCTTTTCTATTGTCTATTGCACAAGTTCATGACCAAGAAGTTGGTATTCTCCTATTTCATACAAGCATAACGAAGATCTACAACGTATACCATATAATGCTTCATATGGTTCCATATCACTTGTTATGACCCACTCCATGATTTTCCAGTAAGCACAACACTTAGTGCATCATTAATTTAATCAAGTTGAATAAAGTACTTAAGATGCAATTAGTTCATTGACCAGTTGTGACTAGCTAATAATCAAGATAAGCTAATATGTGAATCAATAGTTGAGATTGAATCATCTGAGGTAATTAATGATAATAGCAATGATGATCGTTAGGTTAATTAAGTTGAATTAAGCACTCACTGATGCATTTAGTTCTTTGATCAAGTGAGACAGTCTAATTAGCATGATTATTTGCTTTGAGATTGTAGTGGATTCTGTGTTTGGAATTTTGCAAGAAAAATCATCTCAATCGGACCTATGGAGAGGAAGTTATGAAGTTTTTGGTTCTTGGGGTGAGTTTTGTAATTTACCTAGTTAGTTGGTTACTAACCCTATACCCTTGTCTGTTCTTTTTTTTTTCTTTGCTTATCCGCTTTCATCTTCACTCGATCGATAGAACAGGGACCGCAAGAGCGGCGCCCAAGTAGGTCGATCCAGCCGCATTTTGGGCACGATTTGTTGGAGCTCCAAGCTGCGATCCGGGCGCCCCTTTCTACCCTTCTCCTTCCTCCCCTCTTCCTCCTTCCTCCCTTCCTCTATCTTGGCCCAGCAGCAGTGCCAGAACAGTAAGGGCGCTGGTCGCCCAAGTTGTAGGAGCAGCAGCTGGTCGACCGACCAGAGAAAGGGGGAAAGGGGTGGGCATCCTTGGTCCTTTAGCTTCGGCCAGCAGCGTCGTCACCTTCCTCTACCTTGCCCCCATCACAGCCTTAGCTTGCTAGGCGGCGCCCCAGCAAGCTACAACAGCACGACAGCCACAGCAGCGGCCAGGGAGCTGCCTTGGGTGAGCAAGCACCACCAAAACTGCCATTCCAACTTCGGCCAAGAGCCTAGTGCACGAAACCACAGCTCCCAGCCGTGATTGGCACCTAGCCGAGTCCTTTCTTCAACCTGAGTGCGGGAAGAAGCTGCTTGTTGTAGAAGGTTCTTAATCAGGAGCAGTTGGGCGCAAGAGGCACCAAGGAAAGGTAGCAATGACCTCAACCAAGAGTATAGGGTACAAATCTGCAGCCCTAGCCATGTTTTAGCACTCAACTGAGCATTTCCTCCACCTGTACGTGAATGAAGCTATTGTTTGATTGCAACAGGTTGGAATCCATGAATGTTCCAAGGTAGAAGAAGACCAGTTGACGCCCGAAAATAGGCCTGAGATGCATCTTCGGACGAATCCGGACATCCCAAATCACTGTGAGTAGTGTTTCACTCATTTATCATAAATTAACTCAGGCATTTGAAAAGTTTTGGTTCATTACGCATTTTACGCTGATAACAGTCGTTATCAGGCGTTGGGTAGCATTTGGCGTCGTCCGACTTTTTATTTCATAAATTGCTTCTAGACACTCTTATATGACTTAATTTAACATCGTGGATTGAATCAGTGAATTTATATGGTTCATTGGAACCTATATTGCTCATTGTGAATGTTGAAATTAGAATTACATGCCTAAAAATGGTACGGTTTGGGTATGAACCCAGACAATATAGATTTCTGATAAATTATCAGATGTACGATTTCAAAGAAGATATGATTAAATAAAATATGCAATAAAACCCTAATTGCATGTCTCTTTTTACATTAATGTGTGTGAATTAACATTTACATGAATTGGCACGTTTCTCTGAGATATTACTAGAAACTCTCAAGTATTGTTAATAATTCATGTTATGATATGTAAGTAACTCTTAATTGAGTTATGTGATGCACAAACCAGGATTAGAGTTAATGTGCACGTTTTTTGAGAAATTTCAGAGGATTGACAAATGTTACGTATGATTTCTTATATGTGAAGTTAATTACTCTTATCAGTGCAATAAGATGTTCAATTGCATGAATTCAGTATGTATGTGCCAAATTGACATGAGTTTAGGTTATTTATGAATTTTAAATCTTCTTGCATGCATGATATAAGAATTACTCAGTATTACAATGATTTTGAGTGTACTGTTCTGACAGTTCTAGAATGATATCGTATTGTGATTTGAACTACAATCAAATAGATGTGGTAACTGAAACCCTATAGATAGGGTGTTGCCATGTGATAAGTGAATGAGGTAACTGAAACCCTAAGAATAGGGTGTTACCATGTGCTAAGTGAATGAGGTGAATGAAACCCTAAGGGTAGGGTGTTCAATGAATCAAGTATTTTGATATCAAAATTCTCACTATGAGATGTGGTGATGCTCAATAGTTCAATTGCATGATTTTAGTGTATAAAGTGCCAAATTGACATGCATTCTGCCAATTTAAGAATATTAGTTTGCCTGCATGTATAGTATGATGATTTCTCAGTATACTATAGCGTTTTGAATATACAACTCTGTCAAATTTAGAATGATATTCATGTCGTGTTGTAAAGTTCAAGTAAATAGACTCGGTACATAGAGATACCAAAGTCCAAAACAAGTAAGAGAGAGATGCAATGTAGTAAGAGCCTTTCTAGAATAATAAAATATTAGATTAAGGGCCCCGACACTGTAGAACCCCTTTGTGAGGTCTGCACCTTAGGGGTGAAATGACCTAACCCTAGCAGTGCGTCCAGTAAGGTCAGAGACTCGTGTCCAACACTAACCGGACGTCTCGGTGGCACGAGAGTACAGTTTGTAATGTCCAACACTAACCAGACGTCCTGGTGGCACTAGAGAGCAGTTTACAGTGTCCAACACTAACCAGACATCATGGTGGCACTGTAGTATATAAAAGTTGGTCCAACACTTACCAGACGTCCTGGTGGCACGGCTTAACTCTCCGCCTGTGTACTCAGCTAGAGGAGGAGTCCAGTTTACGACACCATAGGATGCCGAGGCCAGAGAGCCTGAGTTCCTGCAGCAGACCAGGACAGCAGTCAGACTTAGCTATCCCGGGGTGTCGGCTAAGTCTTGTACGGTGGGATCGTAGTTCGCTACGAGTCTTCATATGTAGAGTACACTGCATATGATCAGGGCATAAGATAAAATATGTTTATATAGGTTCACAAAGTTTTTATAAGTTAAAGAGTTAAGAAAGTTATGAGTTAGCTTCACAACAATTGTTCTTATGAGGAATTTTAGTATTTTTGTTATTTAATTGTATTTACAGTTTTGTATCAATTATTATCATAATGAAATGTTGACATCTTCTATTATTTAAATTAAACTACTTAGACCTGCTCATTGTAGTATTTCTTGTATATTAATCGGAATAATAAAAACAAATGAGTTTTTTTGTGATGGTTGGGTGAAATTCTACTCACTGAGATAGTAGCTCACCAATCTAGTGAAACATTTTTTAGGTCAATGTCAGCATGAGGAGGCTGAAGGATCGTATCACAAGAGTACATAGAAGGTAGTCAGTAGTTAGTTAGAGGTCTCTTAGTCCTTTCCCCTCGGTCCTTGGGACATGGTGTGGTAGAGAGAGAGAGAGAATGTATAGTAGTATTTAATTTGGTTTTCAATTTACTATTGTAATTTATATTATGCAAATAATATGTAATAATTTTATTAAACTCTGAGGTATCTTTCAAGAATTAGAAATAGTAAGTTTGCTTCTGCAGTTATTAAGGTTTCAATTTATTTCAAATTATAAAATTTTCCTTTAAGTTGAATTTAAGTGATCAAAGAAAAGAAAAAGTTAAGATTGGTTTACCGAGTGTGACTCCCCGGTCTTTGGGGTCATTAGAGATGGCATGTGGGTCGGGGCGTCACATCAATGCTTTTCTGATAAATGTTATTGTAGGCAAACTCTATCAAACTTATATGTATATCCCAGCTACCTACAAACTGAAGAACACATGCCCTAAGCAAGTCTTCCAAGGTTTGTATAGTCCTTTGAGATTGTCCATCTGTCTGAGGGTGGAAAGCAGTACTAAACTTTAACTGCGTACCCAAAGTTGTATGTAATCGCTCCCAAAAGTGACTTGTAAACTGAGGACCTCTGTTAGATACAATTGTTGTTGGGACTGCATGCAATCACACTATCTCATCTACATAAACATGTGCAAGTTTCTCATGAGTGTATGTTGTCTTAACATGAAGAAAATGTGCTGACTTTGTCAACCTATCAATAATCACCCAAATGCAATCATGGCCTTTAGATGTTCTATGCAAACCAACTATGAAATCCATTGTCACATGATCCCACTTCCACTATGGTATTGGTAATGGTTGTAATGTTCCTACCAACTTCTGGTGCTCATCCTTAACTTGCTTACACATTGGACATCGCATAGCGAACTCAACTACATCTTTCTTCAAACCAGGCCACCAATACATATCTTTTAGATTGTGATAAATCTTAGTACTTCCTAGATGCATAACATACATAGATGAGTGAGCTTCTTCCCTAACTATCTTCCTTAAGTCATTAACATCAGGTACCACGATTCTACCATGGTAAAAAATTGTTCCATCTTCTGACTCATGAAATCCATCCTGCTTCTCACTACCATATTCTGATCTGATCTGTTGTATCACAGTATCATCCTATTGTGTTTCTTTAATTTTTTGTCTCAGTGTAGGTTTTACTTGCGTCTGTACCAACAATCCGGCTATCAAGGATACTTCCAACTGTACATTCATATGTCGTAAGGAAACTAGCATGTCCCTCTTATGACACGCTAAAGAATTCAACTGTGCTTTATTTGTGAATAAAGATGAGGACTTTCTGCTTAACACATATGCTACCACATTAGCCTTTCCTGGATGATAATCAATCGTGCAATCATAGTCTTTGATTAGTTCCATCTAGTGACGATGTCCCATGTTTATTTCTTGCTATGAAAAGATGTACTTCAGATTCTTATGGTCTGTGAAAATCTGACACTTCTCCCTATACATGTAATGTCTCCAAATTTTCAAGGCTTGAATCACTGCAGCCAATTCCAGATCATGTGTAGGACAATTCTCCTTGTGTTTCTTAAGCTATCGAGAGGCAAAAGAAATCACTTGTTTATCCTGCATCAACACACATCCTAAACCATTCTTTGAAGCATCACAAAAGACAATATATCTTTTCCCTTGCTCAAGTAATACTAACATCAGTGCACTGGTCAATTTTTCCTTCAACAACTGAAAAGAGCATTGACACTTATCATTCTAGACAAAAGGAACATCCTTCATGGTTAACCTAGTTAGGGGTAATGCTACAGAACTGAAATCTTTGATGAATATCGTGTAGTAACCTGCCAAACCTAGGAAACTGTGAATCTTTATTGGTGTCTTAGGATGTTCCCATTGTAGAATAAACTCCACCTTTTTAGGATCAACACAAATACCTTTATCAGATATGATATGTCCTAGAAAAGATACTTTTGACAACCAAAACTCACACTTGCTATAGTTAGCATATAGCTTGTGTTGTCTCAACAAAGTCAATGCTTGAAGAAGATGTTGTTCATGTTATTGGCTATCTCGACTGTACATTAGTATATCATTTATAAAAACCACTATAAACTGATCAAGGAATGGTCGCAACACTCTATTCATCAAATCCATGAATGTTGTTGGTGCATTAGTTAGTCCAAGTGAGATAACTAGATAACTATAAACTCATAATGATCATGCCTCGTCATAAAAGTTGACTTGGGTATGGCATCCTCCTTAATTCGTAACTGATTATATCCTGACCTCAGGTCTATCTTAGAGAACACTATTTCACCATGCAACTGGTCAAATAAATCATCTATCCTTGCTAGAGGTCTTTATTGTCACCTTATTCAACTATATATAGTCTATGCATAACCTCAATATCTTACTGGACAATCCCTCATCATATGTCCTGTCTGCCCACACTTGTGGCATGTTCTGGTCTCTTGTTATGGCCTAGACGGCCCCGTCACTAACATTGATGTCGTACTTTAGGATCTAGTAGGTGGAAAATTACGGCCTCTACCCTTACTTGTCGTCCACTACGTTTGGGCACTAAACCTTTAAGGTGTTGACGGCATAGAAAACCTTGGTTTCTTGTAGCTTCTAGGCCTCTGTCCTTTGAACTGGGTAGGTCCTTTCATAAAATTGACCTCACGTTTCTCGATTTTTGACCTTTCTATCCTCCTAACCAATTCCAAAAACGTAGCAAATCTTTCCCTATTCTCCATATCAGTTGCAGGTGTGGTTAACTCAGCGTTCAGACCCTTTTCAAAATGTCAAATCCTCTCTTGGTCTATACTAGTCATGTGCGGACAAAACCACAAAAGCTCCATGAACTTTACTTCATACTCATTGATCTTCATAGTCCCTTGCCTAATCCGTTCAAACTGCGTGATTTTCTCATCTAGGTACGTCTGAGGAAAGTACCTATTGGTGAACTCACGTCAAAATTCCTCCCATCCGATCTCAATATTAGGTCTTTTCTCCTCTTCTATGGCCCACCAATGGCCAACACTTCCCTTTAATAGGTATACAACATACCTCGCTTGTCCGTTTCTGGGATGCTAAGGATCTTAAAAGCTTTTTCTAACTCAATGAGCCACATATCTGCATATGTTGGGTTAGTTGTTCCAGCATATTCTATAGCTCCCACACAATGTAGCCATTTAAAAGTCTTATTATAACCCAAATATTCTACATTGGGAACTAGTATCCTAGGGGGGTGTTTGGTATCCTATCTACCATATGCGTTACCATCATGAAGAGTTGCCCAAAAATAACATGGAAAGCAAGGTTCTTCACAATAGTCTGATCCACTTGGGGATTCTCATGCACTTGTTCTTCTCTTGCTTGTTCCCTTGCACCTCTTCCTGGTGCAACAATGTTGCTCTCAGCAACATATTCTTCATGTTCTCTAGACATCTTTGAGCTTTACTTCTTATTCTATATAAGAAAAAATCACTATAAGATAAACTCGAGGACACTAGAATAGACTCAAAAACCTTAATCATATGTCCCTATAGACTCAACAAACCTAAGGCTCTAGTACCAACAATTGTGATGTCCGCTATCCAACCGACAGCATAATCACACAAAACTATGCAAAAATATTCATTAATAGTAGATTACTAAAAATCTCTAAAAAAATTTAAAACCTTTTTGCCAAGAGATCCATTACTAGGAAATTCTTTTTCAGAAAGAAGCAAACCATATATACATCATGGTTCACTTTGTACATACATTGTTCCATCACCTTGTAAGGAAATGAGATAATAGTTGCTTTACCAAAACATATACAAAAGCAACATTATGCATCGAGGCGTACTAGCTAAAATTTTAGACTGGTTATAAAATTGTTTACGCACTATCTCCCAAAGGACCTGAGAGTACATGGATGGCACATAGGATACTATATCTACAAGATACATAACATCACATTCAACCTGAGCTGTTACTATTGTTCTTGCTGTTGTTTCCCACTCTCTACCACACAATCTCTACCTCTTCATGCACGTCCACCTAAAAAGTTGTGGAACCCATGGGATGTGACAACAAGTCACAGCGAGAGATATAACTCTTTGCCAATAGTATTATTATCACAGTTAAACTTTTATGAATGAGATCAAAAGAAACCTTTATTGAATTAAACAAGTATAATTACTAATTATATGCAGGGTAGAGCAGTCTCAGCATCTCATTAGTTCAAGAATCTACAACTGAGAAATAGATCATTTAACCACTTTTAAAAGGAATATGAAGAACATGTATAACTGTTATAAACTAAACAATATAAAGGCAAAGCAAGGCTTCAACCATTATTTCCGTATTTGATCCTTAAACAAATATGCTACACAAATGATTACATCTTTAAACAATCCATTTTATGCCATGAAGAGATGAGAATATACATTCCATCTCCAACTAACCACTACGAATTAAAGCATCGGTGCCATATAGGTCTATGGAAGAGTCAGAATCCACGACCTCTCTTTTCTTGGTCAGTACGAGGTCATTGACATTGACATTATGAGTCAATCTACATTATAGTTAGCCTGGTGTATAGAGGCTCTTTACTATACAGATACAACGCGTCACATGTTCTCTTATTAGGGTATGCCTCATAATCAGTCATGATTATATCAGAGTGTGGTGTGTAACCAGTCCTGATTTGTTTATTGAGTCACGGTATAGCCACACTCTTGTTAGGGTATGACCCAAAGTCAATCCTAATCTTCAAGGTATGACCCGTAGTCAATCATGTTAGTTAAGGATACAAGGAGATATTTCAACTTGCTCCCTACATATTCAATAATATACATTCTGAGCGAAACTTGTTTCATGATTCAGCAAATCCTAACACTGAATGGATCTATGGCCAGGGCAACTACATTTTTAGTTCACTTGATAGATTAAGTGCATTACATCATCTTTTAGAATCAATCAAGTTACAAGCATGAATTATAGATAAATACTACATAAAAAGGTGTAATATATTTTCAAGGAATCTTGTATCAATTGGAACGTATCTTGTTACACTCATTATTGGATCTCAATCCCCTGAACACTTTGTTGGGAATTCCATCCCTTCAGCATTATCATTATCATGATCACGTGTTTGGGTATCAAACCCTTAGTTCATTATTGAACAATGTCACCTCTCATTAGGCAACAACCAACTCTAGATCATAAGACCCATATAAACATCATACATTTGTTTAAATACAACACATGGCTCACAAGGTCTTATATAATATGTATAATGCTAAATCATCATATCTCATACCTGGCTATGATCATCATTTCACAACACCTGCATGGTTATGCTTTCTTAGCAAATACAATATCAAGTAAATATCATGTCCATGCCATAAAGAGAATCATTCAAATTGCAACCCTCTCATAATTAGGGTTAGGGTTTTCCCTTGTAACTGATTTAGGGTTTTCAATTTCATATTTATCAACCAAACCCTAATTCACATCATACAATCTATATAATTGCCATAAGTGTTCAAGCATACTTCATCAATTATCATCAATTGATTATCAACATGAAGTATTACCTTTCTCAGGTGAGTAGTACAAGTTTCTCTCTCATCCTTAATAGGATATTGATTTCAATATACTTATTGCATTGATTTAAACTTCTTTAGGGTTATCAACCTACACTTATTAAAGTGTATCCATCTCATTACATTTAAGATGTATCCATTAATTATATTCAAAGTGTATCCTCCTACACTCATCAAGGTGTGTCGGCCTATATTCAACAAGGTGTATCAACCTCCACTTTAATCCTTATGTCGGCCTAAGCACATCCACTTGTATCGGCCTAGACACATCTACTTGTGTCAGCCAAGGCATATCAAATGATATTGGTTTACAAATGCTTGAGAAGGTATATCGGATATAGTGTACTTTAGGGTATCGGCCACCCTATACGTTTGTGTATCGGCCACATCAACCCATTTGTATATCAGCCATCCTATAACTAGGATATCGACCACTCAACCAACTAGTGTGTTGGCCATACCATCAACTAGGGTATCGACCTAGCTATCCCTTTGTGTATCGGCCTCATTGCATACTATGGGATATCAGCCTCTAGGGTTTGAATTGTATTGGATGAACCCTTATTCAATACCTTAGTTCTTTCACCTATTGGCCCTACCACTACTTGGTGTATCAACCAAGACTTCTAAGAATGTGTTGTTGGGTTTTAGGGGAGACAGAGAAGGCAGCGGAAACAAAATTGTCTTCTCCCCCAAACCCAGAATGAAGGAATCGCGTCAACATCTATACAATAGGAAGGATGGTTTGTAGAATCATACCTCATCCCGAGGCTTGCTCTGCGACATTACCTCGCAGCTAGTGTAGTCTTCACCTCCGGTCTTGGACGGTGTCTGTGCAGCTCCTGGTCTTACTGGGACTGACAACTCCTGGTCTCACTGAGACTGTCAGGATTGACAGCTGTCCTCTGAGCGGCAAAAGTCTCCTGCCTCTGAAATAGTCCACACAGACCACCTAGAACTCCAATCTTCTTGTCCCACAAGGAATCGAAAGGAGTCGCACCCTCCTGTCGGCGCACTAGCCACCGACACACTCTCCTACCACCAGTCGCTTTTCTATAGTTGTATTTCCCTTACTGTGCCGCCCTAATCGGGTAGCACTTGCTCGGGCTCTCTCAATTACCACAACCAGAGAGAATGACAACTTTATAGAGCAACTAGTGTTCTGAGTTGTTGTATCTGAGAAGCCCCCAATACCCCTATATATATAGAAGGGTCATGGGACATGGTTCTCTACCCCGGGCAATGCGGGACTAAAGCAGGAGTAGAAGGGTTCAAGATTTTCCACACAAAAAAACCAACTGCGCCACCTAAACCGATCGGTTGGGACATCTAAAATGGTCAGTTCACTTCTGAAATAGTTGGTTCATCGCCCTGGTCAGTTCTCGATTGACTTTTCCTCTTTTGTTTCAAATTGATCCAAATACCAATCCTTGTTCCAATCAAATTGGACAAGTGAAACAAAGAAAGATTTCTCACCAACTTGACTTTCCCAACTTGCTCGGTTGGACCAGTTGAGGCGATCTGTTCAACCCTTGAACCGGTCGTTTCAGCCTATCCTGAGCCGATCGACTCATCAACTGAGCCGATCGGTTCACCAAACTGAGCCAATCAATTCATCACATGAGCCGATCGATTGGGAGTGCATTTGTGTAGAAACAGTCAATTACAGTTTCAAACAATCTGATACTCTAATCAATCGATCCAATACCTTGAATACTATGATTTTGAGCTATCAATTAATTGAGTGTTTAATTGAACTACTAAACTCCTTTAGTAATAAATATAAACATTGTTTGTGGACAAACTCCTCTTCCAGGTTAAATCCTATGTGTGTGACCCTACATGTCCCATTTCACGTTGGCAGTGAAAGTCCATAACACTTATGACTTCACAAGCAAAGAGCGGTGTCTAGTTGTATATCCATGCTACCCAAGTGAAATAGAAAGTTGGAGAACAACTTTCAATCCTACAATCCGTGAATGGTGTTACGGTGAATGTATAATTCCTTTGTCACTGATATCCCGAATGAACTCAAGGCATGGAACAATCATCCTTTCAACGTTCATTCACTTTCTTGATCTCATAGTAGATTGGAGGAGATGTGTATGACATCAATATCACATACTGATTCACACATGCGTGTGCACCCCTGTCTCAATCCTACTCATAAAGTGGCCATGGATATCAAACTCCCTCAGGAGGGACAAATCCCATATCTATCACTCACCCCTCAAAAGCCCCATGTGTCAAAGCCACCCAATCATCACCTTTATTACAACCCATGTTTCAGGACTGCATTTGATGATGTCAAAGTGTACCCAATGACATGTGCTGAGTGTAGTGATTTTAGGTCAAAGAATCACACTCACCACCATCACTGTGAGAACTGACTGTGACTACCATGTCATGGTTCCATGTGTCAAACTCACGGTGGGTCTGTCTGGTACACTTGTTCTATAACAAGTACCTATGTGTTTGTTTTATATATCTATATCATGACTAACGATATTCTATCATCAACCAACACCACAATCTAGTCTTGTGTGTCATTGCTGTCTATCTACCTTCTGCAATGACATCCGACTAGGGACATAATAAGAATGTACAAACTCTTAGCATTTGTATGATCTTATCATTCAGGTCCTCAACCTGAAAGCATACGTCATTGAGTAATGTCATTCTCTAGACATTCAATCTATTCTATCATTATCTCATATGACTAAACCAGAAAGAATTGGAAGCTTGACTTTGATGTTCATCAAATAAATCTTAATGTATCCCACCAATCATCCCATGATTGTCTCTCAGGGCATACATACCAACAGACTCCCACTTGCACTGTGAGCCAATCACCCTTGAATCATATTCATAGTGATATCCAAACATGTTCCACATGTTACTATGCTCTAGTGCTAATGTAGTGAGTTATGGCAACACTTTGCCAAAGTCAATATTAACTGCATGTTTCTCATCTCTTCGTTGTACGTTACACGTATGAGATGGAGTTTTCGTAATATGCAATCTAGTATTCCTTTGCTAACCTTTATCCACATTGCATGACCAAGTACTCCTTACTTGTAATCAATGAGCGGAATATCTATAAGTTCATCTCTATGACCTTCTAGATCCATATAGTATCCACTGTTGTACTCTAACACACAAATACTTGGCATTTCCTTTTAAAACGACTTTATTGGAACATTTCCTTTTATCAACAAACATTCACTTATATACATATATTGCGATAAATTTTTCTGTCCTTTTCGGAAGTTTGCATCACTGTAACTCTTTACAGTGAACTCTTCCTTATTTCCATAGGACTAGTACTTCTCAAGTACTTATCAAGTTCTTATGGTATTCCAGTAACCCTTAATGGAACTAGACAGACATCCACTCATCATGTCCCACATACGAGTTATCAAGATGAGCATATCATATTGTCATGTCCTACATACAAGATGATAAATGCATTTTGTTCTTTCCATGTCCATACACGCAAGATGATGGGATGATAACATACATGATAGATCCATATCTATTCTTAGTGTTCCCATTCTTCACAAGAATTGGACACTTGGCCTTGGGATACTAACTCCATGTAACATGGACTAGTTTTCTACCACTGAATCTGTACACACTGAACCCTTCAATATAGATTGCCAATGTATGCTTTCTCTTTTCAGGTCAAGAGGTTTTCGAGAACTATCTCTATAGATCTCTATTCCTATCACATAGGAAACATCTCTATCTTTCTTAAAGATAATATCCATAAATGATTCCATTCTAGAACATTTCCATTTCACATCAACATGTGGAATGTAAATACGCTCCCACTAAATCACATATCCCATCTTTATCTTTGTCATATCAGTCAAACCCTTTGACCATATTATCAATGTAAAGATCCCAGTTCTGAGTTGCTTGTACTCAATCAATCACATTGATTAGTCCATTGTAACTTATAGACTTCATTTGCATTAATGGATTCATAAACCTTATAGGTTGTATCACGTACACATCCTTGTTTTATTCCTCATAGGAATGTAGTTTTAGTATCTGTATGCCAAATCTCTTAGTTGTTAAGTTTCAATCAACAAGCATCATCCTTCTCAAAATGTTATCCATGTGTCTTAACGCTTAAGACTTATTTGCACTTATGGATTTCATCCAATGGGTGCTACCATCAAGGTCATACCTTATGGTTCACATGGAAGTCATTTAGGATGTAATGGTCATAAACCATAACTCAAAATCCGTTTCCTCATATTCATCTAGATAGTTGACATATCACATGACCAACTCCTCGCATAGATAATTGAGGTGTATCTGTCAAGGATATAAGAACTCACAACCCTTTGTGATTCTTAATCTCCTTTATTAGTGTGGGGTATTCTTTATTTAAGAAGAACTCAGTTATTTGATAATCATCCTCTAACTCCTTAGAGTATGACTCCTTTTGATTTAGACATCACCATGCCTTAATCACAAGCTCACTATGATACACTATCATAATCACTCACAAGGATCTCAAACATTTGTCTCAAGTATTTCATTCATTGATCTCATTAAGAATTAGCACTTTACCAAATTTGTACTTCATCCATGATATTCTTGAACACTTCAAGATATTCATATTGGTATATCTCTAAACACCATTTGAAGTATTAGCATTTGCTCCAATAGGTATGTAAATATATCACATGTATTATACCTAATAGGATAATCATTCTCCCACTACCATTAGTGAAGATTGATTAATCATGTTCAAGAGATTCATGTCTCTTATTGGTTCTATAACCAAAAGATTCTAGATTTATCCATCATATGGAGACTAGAAATGAACTTCTCATGATTTATGCTAATTTTATTGTTTGAGTTATCAATGACTTTTAGGTATCATTTTATCTTATGCATACCAAGTGTCACAAGATAAACAAGGCATTGCCACAAAGATCATATCTTTGAAACATTAACTATATTTATAGCCATCCTTGTCTCAACAAGATGCAACAATAAAGTGTTTCTATTGGCAAATTGAAATAGCAATTCTCAACTCTATTTCATGCTCTTTAGGCTGAAATAAACTGAAAGATACTCCTATCTATGGCAGCAACACTTGCTCCAATGATGGGTACTCCTTTCTTGGTCCTTTCACAAAGGCCATCACTTCTTTGTGGATCTTGCATATCATATATGACATATCCATATCTTGGTATCATATACCTCAGATAAAGAAGCGATTCATTTCATGATACCTTAGGTAGAAATCTCCATCCCCTCCTTCATCTTCTTTTGTTCTTCCAGATATAGAGGGTAATTCCCTCTTTCACCCTTTTCCCTATGTGCCTTAAGGCTGAAGACGACTTGGGCTACTGGCTAGCATCACAACACTTCTTTGCTTTGCCCTTGCCCTTTCCCTTTTAGACTTACCCTTCATTGATCATATCAAGCGTTAGGGTTTTTCTTTCTTCATATTTGTCTCAACTATCCTTAACATGTACAACAACTCTGTCAATGCTTGTCAAAGTTGTTCATGTTGTAGTTCATCATGAACTGTATGATTCTCGCAACATTTGCAGTATCATACCAATAGCCAACTCTTGGCTCAGAGGGAATCCATCTTAGTCGGGTTTTTCTACATACCCAATCACATTGAGTGTCTAAATACCTTATTGGATCTCCTTCTATCATGACATACTAGGATAGTGTCTTGGAGACATCATATGTCTCATGTTGTCTCTGCAACTCATAGTTCAGAGAACACAACATTAAGCACTCCACATCAATGACATCCTCTGTATGCTTCCTTAAGCACACTTTCATCCATTAGTGTGGTGGAATCGAGTTCATCTGGTTTTGGTATAACTAGGACTTAGAGCTTTCGCTCTTCGATTGAGAACACTTCTCAACGTCCTAACCAGACATGGAATTATTCCCATTTAATTCGTTGGTCTCAAGGACCGAACACAAATAAAGTGATTATTGTTGATTAGCCATTTATTATATAAAAGGAAATGCAATTTAGTCCAAAAACTCCTTTTTGACTTGATTGATTTGAAAAGTTAACGATATAAATTAGGCCTTTAATTAATTATCGCTCCCACTATTTTAGTTCAAATTGATAGCCCTCGCCATCAATTCGAAAGATTGCAGCGTACAACCTTCTAGTGGGTCAAGATCCTGAAATCCTCTGAGTCATAGACCACCTAGGGTTGTCACCCACAACTTTGATCTTCCAGGTAGGCAACTCTTGCCAATTGAATCATATGCAACTCTTGAAAGATGTCATGTGCAATTCCTTGCCATGATCACATCCATGCCCCAAGGTGCTAGATCCTATCCAGGTTACCTTGTTAAGTCCAACCCAAAACCAACACCATGAATATGCACCCTTCTAGGGCAGACCCACATATCCATCCTTCACGCTTCCACGAGATAGATGGTGCACCACGCTAGGGTGTGCCCACACTTGGCTGATCAAGCTTTTCACATGTGTCGCATTTGAAAGGCATCTAAAACTTTAATATTTAATGAGGGTTTGGTTTTTATAGGTACATATACATATCCAATCACCACAATACATAGTATGTATCATATACATGCTATATCCCACAAAAAACATGCGAAATGATAAAAGTGATGATTATGGCCATCCTAATGTGGTTCCTCAAGCCAAGAGGAATCACGGTCATCTAGGTCTACATCACATGCAACCTGTACATGATGAACTCTGTGCTTTGCCTTTCTAGGTTTGATCAACTCATCTCCATGATTGATCGGCTCACCATCAGGCTGGTCGGTTGGGTGCCACCAACCGATCGATTGGCTCCTCCAACCGATCGGTTCACTGGTCATCGTGCATCTCCTCATGGCCGCCACCCGCTCGTCTTGCTCCTCAAACCAGTCGTCTGGAATGCCAACCGATCGGTTCACGCCGTGAATCGATCGTCTTAGTTGTCATCAGGATGTCCGTTGTTCTTTGACATAACAGGAAATAAAAGTTCTATCCTATTTACATTTGAATTGAGAAACCCCGAGTTACATTCGGGGGAGAAAGGGTAGCAAAGAAATCTCGAGTTATCTCGAGTTACATCGAGAAAAGGAGGTAGGGAATCGGTGCGCAGACCAAGATGCAGGCAACAACAATCAACCACACACAGATATAGGGTTTATTGGCCATAACCGCGCTATACATCCACCACAAAACTCGTTTAAGGGTGACGCGTATCGAGTGCATTCATATTACATATCACATATGTATATTGGGATTTGTGGATTTAGGATTGGACATGCATAAAGCCAATTTTATTTGCATCGTATGCAATAAATAAAGGCGACAAACCAAAATCAATCACATCGATAATCCTAAAGTATAGAGTAGTTGACGTGGCTCTAATACCACTGTTGGGTTTTAGGGGAGACAGAGAAGGAAGCGGAAACAAAATTTTCTTCTCCCCCAAACCCATAACGAAGGAATCGCGTCAACGTCTATACAATAGGAATGATGGTTTGTAGAGTCATACCTTGTCCCGAGGCTTTCTCAGTGACATTACCTCGCAGCTAGTGCGGTCATCACCTCTAGTCTTGGACGGTGTCTGTGCAGCTCCTGGTCTCATCAGGACTGACAACTCCTGGTCTCACCGAGACTGTCGGGATTGACAACTGTACTCTAAGCGGCAGAAGTCTCCCGCCTCTGAAATAGTCCACACGGACCACTTGGAACTCCGATCTCCTTGTCCCACAAGGAATCGGAAGGAGTCACACCCTCTTGTCGGTGCACTAGCCACCGACACACTCTCCTACCACCAGTCGCTTTTCTGTAGTTGTCTTTCCCTTATTGTGCCTCCCTTATCGGGTAGCACTTGCTCGGGCTCTCTCGGTTACCACAACTAGAGAGAACGATAACTTTACAGAGCAACTGTTGTTCTGAGTTATTGTATCTCAGAATCCCCCAATACCCCTATATATAGGAGGGTCATGGGATAGGGTTCTCTACCCTGGGCAATGCGGGACTAAAGCAGGAGTAGAAAGGTTCGAGATTTTCCACGAAAAAACAACCAACTGCGCCACCTGAACCGATCGTTTCAATCATGAAATGGTCGGTTGGGGACCTGAGCCGATCAGTTCACACCTGAACCGATTGGTTGGGACACCTGAAATGGTCGGTTCACTTCTAAAACGGTCGGTTCACCGCCTTGGTCAGTTCCCGATTGACTTTTCCTCTTTTGTTTCAAATTGATCCAAATACCAATCCTTGTTCCAATCAAACTGGACAAGTGAAACAAAGAGAGATTTCTCACCAACCTGACTTTCCCAACTTGCTCAGTTGGACCAGTTGAGGCAATCAGTTCAACCCTTGAACCGGTCATTTCAGCCTATCCTGAGCCGATGGACTCACCAACTGAGCCGATCGGTTCACCAAGCTAAGCTGATCGGTTCATCACATGAGCCGATCGGTTGGGAATGCAGATTGCGCAGAAATAATCAATTGCAGTTTCAATCAATCTGATACTCTAATCAATCGATCCAACACCTTGCATACTATGATTTTTAGCTATCAATTAATTGAGTGTTTGATTGAACTACTAAACTCCTTTAGTAATCAATCTAAACATTATTTGCGGACAAACTCCTCTTCCAGGTTAAATCCTGTGTGTGACCCTGTAGGTCCCATTTCACGTTGGCAGTGAAAGTCCATAACACTTATGACTTCACAAGCAAATAGCGGTGTCTAGTCGCACATCAGTGCTACCCAAGTGAAATAGAAAGTTGGAGAACAACTTTCAATCCTACAATCCATGAATGGTGTTATAGTGAATGTATAATTCCGTTGTCACTGATATCCGAAATGAACTCAAGGCATGGAACAGTCATCCTTTCAACGTTCATTCACTTTCTTGATCTCAGAGTAGATTGGAGGAGATGTGTATGACATCAATATCACATACTGATTCACACATGAGTGTGCACGCCTATCTCAATCCTACTCATCAAGTGGCCATGTTTATCAAACTCCTACAGGAGGGACAAATCCCATATCTATCACTCAACCCTCAAAAGCCCCATGTGTCAAAGCCACCCAATCATCACCTATATAACAACCCATGTTTTAGGACTGCGTTTGAAGATGTCAAAGTGTACCCAACGACATGTGTTGAGTGTAGTGATTTTAGGTCAAAGAATCACACTCACCACCATCACTGTGAGAACTGACTGTGACTACCATGTCATGGTTCCATGTGTTAAACTCACGGTGGGTCTGTCCGGTGTACTTGTTCTCTAACAAGTACCTATGTGTTTGGTTTGATATCTCTATATCATGACTAATGAGATTCTGTCATCAACCAACACCACAATCTAGTCTTGTGTGTCATTGCTGTCTATCTACCTTCCACAATGACATCCGACTAGGGACATAATAAGAATGTACAAACTCTTAGTATCTGTATGATCTCATCGTTCAGGTCCTCAACCTGAAAGCATACGTTATTGAGTATTGTCATTCTCTAGACATTCAATCTGTTCTATCATTATTTCATATGACTGAACCAGAAAGAATTGGAAGCTTGCCTTTGATGTTTATCAAATTCTTAATGTATCCCACCAATCATCCCATGATTGGCTCTCAGGGCATACATACCAACATGTGTTTCCCATACTTTCACAAAGTATGTCGAGCTAAGTATATTACCCATCACACATCCATCGGGCTAGAGGGATATTGGATTGTGAGTGTATCAGATTAGGGTTAGGATTAATCATATCAGCCTCCACAGTCAGTTAAGGCATCATAGTTTGATATTCCATATTAACTAGACATATCTTGGTCATGACAAGCTAATGCCTTTGAGGCATATTATTTTTAGAGCATCTAACATATCGACCTAACAACAATGTGCCATATAGAGTATCACATGTCATATTGGCCATCCATGTGATGGTGCAAATATGTGTGTTGTAACATCCCCAATTCCAGGTATGGACCTTTCTTTTCTCTTTCCTTGTCCTTAATTCATTAGAAATCTCTCAAAGACTACATTTTCCTATATTAGAATGAATAAGTCTACTTTTGGATCCTTTAACCCCAATCTACTCAATAGGGTTCCATAGAAATGAAACCATTTGATATTGTTACCAAAATACCTAAATTGGAAATTAATTAGTAAATAATAGTAACCCTAGATGCCTTGACCCTAGAATTGTGCATTAGGCTAGTTTTGGGATCTTAGAAGAACATGATTAGAACCAAGGTAGAAGGTTTTACCCTAATTGATCATTAGGTTAGTCTCATTACATCAATGGGTGATTAATGCACAATGGTAAATTTACATCTTAGTTAACCTCAAAACCTAAATCTAAGTCTATAATTGGGTTCACTACATAACCCTCAAAATTTGGGGTCTTTTGGACATCAAATTCACCCTTAATTAGACCCTAGAAGACTATGTATGATTTAACATAAAGTTTGAGGCCGATTTAATTGACTTCATTTGTCACGGCCTAGACTTTGGTCCAAGGGCCGGCTCAGGGTCACGCGGGTGGCTCGGGTCGGGTACTCGGGTAGTTGAGTAGTGGGACTCGGTGGTCCCCTACCTATGGATTTCTCATGCTCTAGTGACTTGTTCAACGTCGTGACTCCTCCAGCTTTTCACTCGCTAGGACGACCCATTCATCGCATTTTCTTCACCAACAGGTTCCTTCCTTCCTACCGAGTCCAATAAGCACTCACTCAGGGTGAGTGGTAGCTTAAATAAAAGATGCCCTTTTTAGGTTTTGAGCAGCCGATGCTACCTTTTCTAGTTTCACCCTTTACCTCACCCCAGAGCCCGATATCACTCTACATCGATCTCGAACTGGTCCATGACGAACCCTTTTCGATTCTTTGCGATCAATTTCTCTCGAGATGACTTGGAGCCGCTACCGGTGTCCGTCTTTCCTAAAGGTAGATCTCGAAGCACCGATAACTGGAGCTAGCTTGGCACAATTCCTCCTGAGGTAACCATCTAGGACACCTTCTCCTTTGGTCTATGAACTCGTACTACCATGGTGTTGTCTGGTTTGTTTGGTCAACAAAATGACGTCATTTCCCCCTGTTTTGTTGCTATGTGAGGAGACCAAGAGGTTCCTGACCCCATAAACCTAGCCATACCCATCACGGGTGATTGGTAGACTAACTGGCATCTCAACACACTGGTGATGTATTTTGGACCTCCCTGGTGGAGTTTCATTTTAGCTCACTACACCGTCGTCTCCATGCTACTTTTCTGACTGAGTTGACCTTCTCACGCCAAAAGGCCTGCTTCTGCTTATTTCTCTTCCTCAACTGTAGAGTAACTAGAGAACTCTATAAGGATGCTAGAGTTCATCGAGATCCCCCCTAACATGTATCCCTGATATACCCATGGTTTCTACCGATTTTCTACTACTTAGGTTGCTCAATGCGGCAAGCGTCTTCACCGGTCTTGACCACCTCTAAACACGAGCTAGAGCTCGTTGCATCCAGTATGATGAGACAAAGTTAGGGAGAGGGTACCCTACTCACAAAGAGGTCTGGTTTGAGTGCCCCTCTCTAGGTCTCGAGCTTCAATAGGAAATCAATGGCACCAGATACAGGGAAAACAATTCCCTGGGGCAAAAGCACAGTCTTGCCCATGGTGCCTGTTACATTCATGTCACACCCATGAGGGCAACATAGAAATTTTGATTTGTGTTTGACTCTGTTGACCACAAAATTTCACGCTTCTGATTTCTCTAAGTTCGTGTGACATTGCTCCTTTAATAATCTCATTATCATTTAGGGGCATTATGGTCATTGTGTGTCGTAATTTTCCTTTTTAATCAGTAAATGGTTTTTAGTTGTAAAAATCATAACTAATTATTGGTTCAGTGAAAAAATACAAAAATATACATTTTTGAAATAAAAAAATGTGACTAATTTAATGGCATAGGTTTCACGATTAGATTTCCAACCTACAGTAGGGTCGATTTCTAAGCTAGGAATTTAATGCACATTATATTAATTGAATGCAAATATATTGTGACTAGGTTGAGGAAACCCTAAACCTGTCCCTAGGAGGTGTTATTGAATATTTATGTCTGATCATAAGGTATGTACATCCTCTATTTTATTTTGGGCATTATTTGACTAAAACCTACCTTCTTTTAATGAGGCATCTTTTGAACTGTTACTCCTTATGAAATGTAAATTCTTGAACATTTATATTCCCTAATGTTGACTCATTATATTCATGTGGTTTTTGGACTACCTTGTTTATATGGGTACTTGTACCCCACTTGCTATGATTGCCTTTTTAGTAAAAATTGACTAAAATACTAGTCTTGTCTCTCTATTTTATGCATGCTACATGTTTGACTAGAATATCTAGAATAGTGGTACTTATGTACAACCATACTTATATAGGGCATGCATTTCCGCCCAAGGTGTGCATTTCCACCCTTATTTCTTTTAGGCCATGATCCTATGGTGTTATGGCCCTGTTTTAGGTATATTTAGTCTACATTGTTATCCATGCAAATGTTATCTTTTTTAAAATTGGATTTGTGGGTGATTGTATGGCAAGACACGCTTTTATTATCATACTTGTGACCTGCATTTAATATGCCTCATTTCTTTTATTACATGCCTCTTGAACTTATCTAATTGCAAATAACCCCCTTTCTTGTGGGAACATCTCATTTATACTCTAAACACATTATAATGCCTATAATATTTTTATATATGTATATACTAAGCCTTTTGCTGACCTCTATACTTTGTTTCCTATATTCTGGGTGATGTTCCCTTCCACCTAGGTGCAGAGGAGCCTATGGTGACCTTAGAGGAGGAGCCTATACTTGAGGATCCAGGGTTTGAGGAACCTGATCAACAATAGTTCATGGAAGTTTCTGAGATACCTAGGTTGCCCTCTGCAACATATCAATTTAGTCTTAGTTTCCTTTATGTTTCTTTTATGTCCATGTGGACAAGTTTTTAGAAATAATTGGATCATGTAATAATTAAACCTTATTTTTCTGCTGCTATTACTTTATTCTTTATTTTACCATATTATTTTGAGAGTGATTTAGCTCCCCTTCTATCTATGTGTTATGTCTGAATGTTTGGGGAATTGCTATAATGTTCTCAAAATTATAGAGTAGGGAGTGGTCCCCTTAGTGGGTCCCACTCCTCACATGTATTGACTTAGTTATTATTAATATATCGGCCTGCCTTATTCTCAATTTTAGATGATAGGTTAGATAATTGGAAGGACAATAGTCCTACCCATGTAACAAACCAAAAGGGGTAGGAGTTCATGTGTATCGGTACCCTTGTATCGGGTTAGGGTTTTCACAAACCAATATCAGTTTGTGCATATCGATTTCATCATCTTCAAGCTCAAAATCTTTGTCCATAACTACTCTAGTTCATGGAAAATAGCCCCATATATCCATTATAGCTCATAGAACCATCATTAAAATAAGAAAAGTTGAAGTAGAAAAGGAATCACCAAGTATTACAAGATAGAAGGTGAATTATAATAAAGTTGAGTTCAAGTTATATAACCCACCTCAAGATCAACACAAGAGCTTCAAGCTCTAAAGCTCGACATTCCCAAGGTTGAAGATGACTTATCAAAAGTCCAAGACTTGATCACAACACTTCTATATGAAAGAAGATATCATAGTAAGGAACTTGGTGAAGAAGAAAAGAAAGAAAGAATCATGATCCGAGAAGCATAGTCCTTCCAAGGTTCACTAGTACAAAAATGGTCTATAGCGTCGGTTTTTTTAAGCCTATAGCCTCACTTTTCAACCGACGCCTAAGTGGCCGTCGCTACAAAAATTTCTCTATAGGGTTGGGTTTTTTAACCCAAAAAAACCGACCTTGTATAGTAAAAACTGACCCTATAGGCTCTCAAAAACTAAACCCAAATGAGAAATGAAACTGTACCTGAACCCTATAATGTCGGTTTTTTACTAAATAACTAACTCTAGAGATTCTTTCTAAGGACGGTTATATGAGGAAAACTGACTCAATAGAGTCTTGGAATATGATAGAATGGTCGTGCCGTCTAGAACGACCGTGCTGGTCTATATTAGCACGGCTGTGCTACACGGCACAACCGTTCTACCATATCTCAATACGGCCGTTCTACACGGCACGACCGTTCTACATCATCCCAACACGGCCGTTCTATGCAGCACTACCATTCTATGATGCAACACGTCCGTTCTACGCGGCACAACCAAGATACCTATAAGGTCGGTTTTTTAAGAAAACAGACGCTATAGGTATAGTTTTTTTTTAAAATTTCTGCAGAAACTGAACAGAACAAAATAGAAGAACAAGAATAAGATATGGGAGAGGGGAGCATTGATGCTCAACCTTCACCATTCCAAACCACACATTCATAGCAAAAAATGATTCATATATTGTGTTGAGTACACATAGTCACATCATAATTTACAAAATGATAGATTGCAAGTATGAGATGATATTAAATGTTAGATACAAAAGTAAATATGAAAGAGTACTGAAACCACATACATAAATGGAACATAACTGACATATTTATTCCAATGTTATATTGATTTCATTTAGAAAAGCATCTGACCACTCTTCTCAGAATTCATTTAAGTCCTCACGTGTGTAAGGCAGAGTTGTAAAGATCTGTAATAGAAAATGCACATGCTAATATTTTATAAAATGAATACAACTCACTTGTAAATTTATGATGTTATTCTTTATTACCTGATGTAAAACAAACATTAAAATAAATACATTTGTTCATTATTAAAATTATATTGAATAATAATACTTACTGGACGTTAAAATGAATTAGGATAATTTCCTTTCCCACACTAGCAAAATATTTGAATGCATCAGAGAAGTACTCACTCACTTCCTCAATATGTGTCTCCACCTGACTAGTGATCGAAGGAACTAAGAATCCAACATTCTTTATATCAAAGTTTGTGGCCTCGGTATATAAATGGCTGTTAAACATTTGTAATTATTTTCATATGTAGAAATAAGTTAAAGATGTGTATTGGACTTTTCTATATTGATAGATCCTTACCTTATCCATACTTCTAATATCGAAGTATTCAGCCAATCATACAGGAGCAACTCTATAATATCATCAAGAAAAATATAATTGTCAAAGTCCCTCCTAGTTACATCTTCTATTAAATTGATCAACATTTGTAGTCCAGAGCTTTGGTTGGCTAAGTATCGACACAAACATTTACATTTACTTCCCTACTCGTTGAATGTGGATTCTGGAATAATAGATGGCTTGGGCATAGGAGGATGACTAGTAGAATTTTTACTTTTTGGTTTGCAAACCTGTTAATTAAATTACATACTTCTATTACACGAGTTCATATATACAGTCAAATATGAAAAACATGGTAGAATTCAAGTATACATTGTCATTGATAACCAAGTGTCTAGGCCAACCCACCATAGCACCCTCTGCTTTTTCAACTATACTATATTCAGGATTAGGTATGGGTAGTGGTTTGTCCCCCATTCCATCATACACAAGATGGATGGACACACGGCAATGTCATCAGTAATTTGTTGGCAATGCAATGTACCACCAAGGTTGTACACGTTGCCCACTGCCACAACATTATATTCTAGAACCTCCACTGCAAGTTTACAGTTCATACCAACCTAGATTGAAATAATATAAGTTATATAAGAAGCAGTAGAACAGATACATGTTACAACTATATATATTATCATATATATATCATACTAATAACACAACATATATAACAAAAACTTACTGCAGATTGTTGTGGTGGGTCATTGGGAGTGATCCCATGACCTTCTACAACTGTAGCATGGGCTTGTACCTCATCACTTGAGAGACGCACAATATGAATAGGCTGAGAAGGTTGAGTAGGCTGAAATGAAGACATTATTTCTTTTACTTTCTGCACTACTAATGCTTCAACCTCCTCTTGTGTAAGACCTCATGCACGACCTCTTTTAGATTGTGAAGGGCCAAAATAAGACTTGAATCCTATGCTAGCTCCTAATCCCCTAACACGGCCATCATGCTCCTTCGTATCCAGAGCAACTGATAGTTCATCCATGTGGCCAGTTGGGATGAATTTTTCTTCCTTCCTTTGCTCGTGGAGATCAATCTATTCATAGTTAATAAAAATATTAAATCACAATATCAATTAGATATAAATAAATCTAAGTTTGTGGGAGTTACTCTTTACTTAGTTGGGATAAACCTACCATCTTTTGTGCCACCTCCTTACTTGCAGGGTTGACAATTTCACCTGCTCAATTCTTTCTAGCATCAATCCATGTCAAGTGTCGGGGTGGACGCTCAACTTGAGTTGTAATAGATTCTTCTCCAGAAGAGGATTGCTTCTCTTGTAGTTGGCGGCGGAAGGCATAACCACCGGGCCCCAAGCGATGGTCATGCACATTTTTGGCCCGTCTTTCCTTTTGAGCCTGGTGAATAGCCTGATCATTTAAAATGAGGTATTGCAATTTAGACTTGGCAAACATGTATAAAAAGATTCACCTCCTTAATTGTATAAAATTAAAGATTCATACAATACATCACAATCTATATTACCTGAAACTCTTCTGATCTCCTAGCTGCAACAAATCTTTCCCACACCTCAGTATCTATAAAAATATATACATTTGTTGCTTTCTTCTTTTGTTTAGGATTATCTATAAATTACCTTGTGAGATATGTCTTAAAACCCCTCCATCGTACACCACACCGTTGTAGCACTCTTTTCTTGTGATCTTTTTGATTTAGATGAAAAACACCCTATACATATAAAAGAATCAATTAATAATGTTGTTTTGAAAAGGAATTAATTCCAAGCAAACTAAATTAGAATCAATATATAAAAAACATATTAAAATAATATCACTTCCACTCACAGATATATCTTACCATATGAGGTGTTTTTTGGCATTAGGAACATCATGCCAATTTTCTATATCTATTGGCACCTTACTGCGCGTGGTCGCCCCTACGTAATGCTTGAAAGCACTAGCATGTTCCTCAACAGGTGCTCCTGTGATATCAAACTGGACTGGCAATTTGTCCCCTTTAGTCGTGAGATCCTGCAGCCTACGCATCAGTGTGGGACCTCTACTTTTCTTAGCATCACCACTACCATCCTCATGGTGCTCATGCTCATGCTCAGAATGTTCATCTTCACTCACCATTTTAGAACCTGCAAGTATACATGATAAAAAAAGTGATAATAAAAGCACAAGTGATAAGGTATACATGATATATGATGTATATTTAAAATATTACTTGCTTTAATGATAATAAAATAAATAATTCAAAAAATACATGCCTCTAGTATTGGTTGAGTTTTTAGTCAAGTAAAATTCCTTCAGCATGGTCTTGACATTTATAATATTCATCGGTGTTATTTTCAACATTTACACTTGGCAAACCAACTGAGAATGGACTGGAATCATCATACTTTTCGTAGTATTCTTCCAATTTTTATTTGCCGAGTCATCAATATAGAATACTTGTTTTGCTTGGTCTGCCATGATGAATGGCTCATCTTTCTCACCAATCTTTTCAAAATTCACCAATTTGAAACCAGCTCATCCACTAAAACTCCTTTGTTGTTGTCAACCCAATTACACCTAAAGATAGGAACTCTAAAATTTGTATATTCCAATTCCCATATGTCCTCAATGACGCCGTAATATGACATCTCAGCTTCGCATGGTCTTTTATCTTTGGCACTAGCAAAATACAACGAACAAGCTTGAACAGTGACCCCACTGTTTTGGACCATACTACTTTCGTCTTGACGCTTTGTGTAGTATCAAAATCCATTTATGTCATAACCTTCATATGACATGACATCCATTTTTGGCTTAAAGGCGAGCCATTTTATGTTCTCAACAACATTATTCAGTGATTCCGATAGTTGATTAAATACATTCTCTTCAAACCACCTAATAAATGTTCGATTATGCTCTCTTGCAAGCCACATTGAACTGGATCGCAGATGATTTCTCTTGATAAGATCATTGTGTTCTGTGATGTAGCTACTAACTTCATCGATGTTGTGTAAAATATACAAATGCACTTGTTCCCACAACTCACGATTGATTCCTTTCACTCGTCCTCCCAGAGTTCCTTTGCCACAATAAGATTCAGTGTGATGGGAATTTTTTAGATCGCTAGAAGTTTCATTGCAATTTAAAAAATCATTGCAAAAGTCCATCACCTCCCTAGCCACATAACCCTCAACAATACTCCCTTCAGGACGATAACGATTCTGAACATCACCTTTAAAAACACTCATGTAGCGTTCAAATGGATACATCCAATGTAAGAAAATTGGACCCAACATCTTCACCTCCCTTGTAATATGTACTACAAGATGAATCATGATATCAAAAAATGAAGGAGGAAAGTACATTTCAAACTGACACGTGGTAACAATTACATCTTTTTGTAATTTATCGAGAGTGTCATGATGTATCACTTTGTTGCATATTTCATTGAAGAAGAAATAGAGTCTTGTGATTGCAAACCTTACATGCTTCGGCAATAATCGAATAGCCACAGGTAAAGTTTGTTGCATTAAGGTGTGACAATCGTGAGATTTGAGACCTATCAACTTCAGATCCTTCATTGATACCAATCTATGAATATTAGAAGAGTATCTTTGTGGAACCTTAATATTATACAAGCACTCACAGAAAGTCTTTTTCTCCTTCTTTGACAAAGTATAACAAGCTGGTGGTAAATATGTGCGGCGACCCCTGATCTCCACTGATAATTCTTTTCTTATACCCATTAATTCTAAATCTTTTCTAGATTTGATGCCATCTTTAGTCTTTCCCGGTATGTTCAATAGCATACCAATGATGCTATCACACATATTTTTTTTAACATGCATGACATCAATGCAGTGTCTAATTGCCAAAGATCTCCAATAAGAAAGATCCCAGAATATTGACCTCTTCTTGTATAGAGATTTGTCACATGCGAGTGTACAACTACTTGAACTCTTTCCAAATTCATTAACAATATGTTTCACCCTATCATATACAACATTTTTTGGTATAGGTTTAGGAGCACTTCGTTCCTTAGTTGATCCATTAATGGTTTTGCGTTACCTTTGATAAGGATGCACTGGTGGGATAAATCTCTAATGACCAAGATATACGATTTTACCACCATGTTTTAGTCTGATTGAATCAGTATTTTCTTCACAAACAGGACATGCTTTGTATCCTTTTATGCTATATCCAGACAAATTTCCATAAGCTGGAAAGTCATTAATCGTGCAAAACAACATAGCACGCAAACTGAAGATCTCTTTATGTGAAGCATCATATGCCATAATACCTTCTTCCCATAGTTTCATTAGGTCATCTATTAGAGGTTGAAGGTAAACATCAATATCATTTCCAGGTTGCTTGGGCCCTGATATCAATATTGACAACATGACATACTTATTTTTCATACACAACCAAGGAAGAAGATTGTATATAACAATCATAACATGCCACGTGCTATGTTGGCTGCTTAATGTACCATAGGGATTCATTTCATCTGTATAGAGTCAAAGTCTTAAGTTTCTTGGTTCTTTACCAAATTGAGGGTATAATAAATCAATTTTCTTCCATTGTGGTGAATCAGATGCATGCTGTAGGATGCCATCATCATTGGCCTTTAACTCCCTATGCCAAGACAAATTTTGCGCATCTTTTGTATTAGCAAATAAGCGTTGAAATCATGGTATTATTGGTAGATACCACATCACCTTGACAGGAGAGCCATTTTTAGCCTTAGCTGAATTTGTGGTCTTATACCTTGATGCACCACATTTTGGACAATTTATTAAATTAATATAGTCCTTCTGAAATAACACACAATAATTTGGACATGCATGAATCTTCTTAGCTTCCAATCCCATTGGGCACATTATTTTCTTTGCTTGATATGTTGAAATTGGAAGCTCATTGCCTTCAGGAAGAATTTCCTTTAACAAAGACAACAGTGAAGTGAAACTCTTATCGCTCCATCGGTTTTGAGCTTTAAGAGTATATAATTGCATCACATCACTCAACCTTGTGAACTTAGTACAACCCTTATATAAAGGTTTTCCAGCATCATGGACAATGTTTGCAAATAAAGAAGGTGGATCAATGACATTGTCCCGACAACTACGTAGCATCTCATCAACCATATCATCCTGAATCGGGTCATCCTGAATCGGTTCATCATTGAAATTATGATCATTATCTATATCTTCTATGCCACAACTATTAGTATCGACATTTTCTAATCCATTATTAATTTTCTCTCCATGCCAATACCATTCATTATAACCTTGTATGATCCCATTGCATATGACATGATTCTTAATTTCCTCAGCAATATCAACTTTCAAATTGTTACCACAATTTCTACATGGACAATAGAACCTATTTGTAGGTAGTTTCCTATGTTCCTCAACAAATCTGATAAATTCATCAAGACCTTTGGCAAACTTTGGACTACAATGGTTCTTGATAGACATCCAACTTTGATCCATTTTCTATATCACATTAAAAATTAATTATAAAACTAAGCATTTAATATTGATACTATAAGTTGTAAGTTTTTATTGATAGGAAGTTAATTACTTTTATACTAAAGTGTACCACCTATCCCCTTTTTGAATATTTAATCTCACTAGTAACTATATAATGTATGTTTAGTTTTGAAGAAAATTTCAGTAGCATTTCCCCTAAGTTCTCCAAGTACACCGATGTAAATGGTAAATAACCACTCACAATGTACCCAGAGAACAAATGAGGAAATACTACTAAAATTTTCTTCAAAACTAAACATACATTATACAGTTACATCCTAAGTGAGATTAAATATCCAAAAACAGTCCCAAATCGGGGACTATCCAAAATTTACTCCTATGAGTAAATTTTGAATGGGTTTCTAAGTTGATACATGCATAAATGTATTATTATCATATTTATATATTAAGTTAAAACATCATGCATCGATGATCTCATATATAAACCCTAAAGTCTCAATCTGAGACTACACAATGTCTACCCTCATATTTGTGGAATATATATATAATGATTACATATGTGATTGATAACAAAATGTAGATATGAATGAATACATATTTTTATTATTGGTTGATTTACTAGTCAAATAAAATGGCACATTGGAAGAGTGAGAATATTATACCTCACTTGTAAGCTGAAGAAGAAATATATGCAAGTCAACAACAAATCAATAGCACCTGCAACAACACAAATGAACGATTCAATTCTGTTATAATGTATTAATTAGGGGTCAGTATATATCAATTTCATAGGAGTAGTAACAAATTCGAAATTGACAATTTTTGATGATTCTGCAACTCAGCCAACATGGCCGTGCTGCCCAACATGGTCGTGCTGCCCAACACGGTCGTGCTACCTAGTCAGTTGCTTGAAAGTAAAATGTAAACGGAGGAGTGAGGCAGCAGAGACAATACCTTGAGAAGAACCGATCGATGAGGGAGCTTGTGCAGGAAACGAACCAGAGAGAGATGTGCACGACCTTTGCAACACCTAAGGCATCGTTGCCTTTCAAGGAAGAAAGCACCGGAGAGAGATGCAACACCTAAGGCATCGTCGTCATCCAAGGAAAATGGCGCCGGAGATGGTGGTAAGGAGCGTCGTCGTCACCGGAGATGGTGGTAAGAAGCGTGGGCGTCGTTGTCCAAGGAAAGCGACGCTAGTTTGCCTCTTTTCGGACGAGGAGATGGTTGGGGGGAGGTCACCTTTGTAAAGGTAGCGTTGCCTTTCTTCGGGTGCGGGAGCGGGAACGGGGAGTAGCAGTAGCAGCAAATGGAAACCTAAGCCTCACAATCGGGATGCTATGTGCAATATAGAAGACCTATAGCATCAGTTTTGGGTAAAAAACCGACCCTAAAAGTCTATTAAAAAAAACGGTGCTCGGACTTAACCTATAGCATTGGTTTTTTAAGATAACCGACTCTATTAACCTGACTTATATCATCGGTTATCTTAAAAAACCGACGCTATAGGTTAAGTCAGGGCACCGTTTTTTTAATAGACTTTTAGGGTCAGTTTTGAAGTAGAACCAACTCTATAGGTCAGTATCTGTAAGGTTGGTTATATATAAAATCGACTCTAGAGTTCCAAAGTAGTGCCCACACTTTTTGTTGACTCTATAGCATTGGTTATTTTAAAAAACCGACCCTATAGATCAAGGCGCGAAGCCAAAATCGCGTGAATTTTTGCCACGGGAAACCTATAAGGTCGGTTTTTATGATAAAACCGATGCAATAGTTTATTAGGTTGGTTATTCTAGTAAAAGTGACACTATGGGCAGCGACGTTACTGGCCAAAAATGTAGTAGTGATTGAAGATGACCATGGCTTCACCTCAGACAATTTGCTCGGCCTTCCCTTTGTTCCTTGAGCTCCTAGGATCATCCACCATGCAAGAGATGGTAAATGAGTCAAAAGGTATACTGGGAGGTGAAAAGAGAGGTATATATAGTTGAGGTTCAAGAGAGAGAGAGAGAGTAGGTGTAAGGTGTCTTCATCGGGTGTACTTAAGTGACATGTGTCCATGTATGGTGGATTCATGCATCCATAATTATCTTTCCATGAAAAAATCATGAAGATAATCCATAGGCAAGATATCTGCCATTGGGTATCTTGCTTGACAAGATATGACATCCCAATCTTACTTTATGGGCATATTGATTTGACTTTTGCAAAGAAATGTAAACCGATAGGCTTCACCTACTTGAGGTGTTTAGCCCGAGATGAGTACTCTCAAAGATTACCAAACTGATATGGAACCTCCTCTATGGCTTCCAAACCGTTAGGTACTCCCATATACACTCCATAACTCGCCACAACCACATTTAGGGTTAAAAACACTCAACACTTCTTTGGTTCTTTCACCTCAATGAGTGATATCATTTGACCAAGACTCAAACAAGGCATCCCCTTCTTTCTCTCTCCTCTAGATGATGCTAAGAGAGAGAAGGAACACTCTAGATGTGATAATTTTCACATAAAACCCTAATTTGGGTAAATTGCAATCTTTACCAAAGTTATCATATAAAGCACAACCAATTTGCACATAAGTTCAAATATGAGAAATAAACTCTCCTCAAGTCTTAATTGTTTTCAAAAGATAAAGACAAGGTTCTAAAAAACTTACTTAGGCAAAGCTTCTAGGGTTATCCCAAAACCCAGGTCAGGGGTGTTACAAGTTATCAACCCCTAACAAAGATTTCATCCCCAAAATCTTAAGAGAAAAGAGAAGAGTACTTCCTCCTCATCTCTTCCTCCATCTCCCATGTGGCTTCCTCAATGCCACGATGATGAGAAAGAACTTTCACAAGCAATGTGTCTATTTTTTCAACTTCTTGATTCTTCTGTCAAGAATCAAAACTGGACCTTCCACATAGGATATATTCTCATCCAATTCTACCTCTACATGTTGTAATACAAGTTCTATATCAGGGTGACATTTTCTCAACATAGAAACATGAAATACTGGATGTAGTCTATGCAACTCAGGTGGTAGTTCCAACTTATAGGCTACCTTTCCAGTACGTGCTATCACTGGATAGGGTCCCATAAATCTAGGAGCCAACTTACCCTTCTTTCCAAATCCGAGAACACCTTTCCAAGGAGAGACCTTGAGATACACTCTGTCTCCTACTTGGAATTCTAAAGGTCTATGGCGATTATCAGCATAGGACTTTTGTCTGTCCTCTGCTACTTTTAACTGTTGTTGTATCACTTTAATCTTTTCTATTGTATGTTGCACAAGTTCAGGACCAAGAAGTTGGTATTCTCCTATTTCATACCAGCATAACGGAGATCTACAACGTCTACCATACAATGCTTCATATGGTTCCATATTAATGCTTTTCTGATAACTGTAATTGTAGGCAAACTCTATCAAACTCAAATGTCTATCCCAACTACCTACAAAATGAAGAACACATGACCTAAGCAAGTTTTCCAAGGTCTGTATAGTCCTTTCAGATTGTCCATCTAATTGAGGGTGGCAAGCAATACGAAACTATAACTGCATACCCAAAGCTGTATGTAATCGCTCCCAAAAGCAACTTGTAAACTAAGGACCTCTATCAGATACAATTGTTGCTAGGACTGCATGCAACCGCACTATCCCATCTACATAAACCTGTACAAGTTTCTCAATAGTGTATGTTGTATTAAATGAAGAAAATATGCCAACTTTGTCAACCTATCAACAATCACCCAAATGGAATCATGACCTTTGGCTATTCTAGGCAAACCAACTATGAAATCCATTGTCACATGATCCCGCTTCCATAGTGGTATTGGCAATGGTTGTAATTTTCCTATAGACTTCTGGTGCTCAACCTTAACTTGCTGACACACTGGACATCACATAACAAACTCAGCTACATCTTTCTTCAAATCAAGCCACCAATACATATCTTTTAGATTTTGATACATCTTGGTACTTCCTAGATGCATATCATACATAGATGAGTGAGCTTATTCCATAACTATCTTCCTTAAGTCATTAACATCAAGTACCATGATTCTACCATGGTAGCAAATTGTTCCATCTTCTGACTCATGAAAGCCATCCTGCTTCTCACTGCCATATTCTGATATGATCAGATGCATAACAGTATCATCCTATTGCGTTTCTTTAATCTATTGTCTCAATGTAGGTTTTACTTACATCTATGCCAACAATCTGACTAGCAAGGATACTTCCAGCTATACATTCATTTGTTGTAAGGAAACTAGCATGTCCCTCTTATGACACACCAAAGAATTCAACTGTGTTTTATCTGTGAATAAAGATGAGGACTTTCTGCTTAACGAATCTGCGACCACATTAGCCTTTCTTGGATGATAATCAATCATGCAATCATAGTATTTGATTAGTTCCATCCAACGATGTTGTCTCATGTTTAATTCTTGCTGTTTAAAGATGTAATTTAGATTCTTATGCTATGTGAAAATCTGACACTTCTCCCCGTATAGGCAATGTCTCCAGATTTTCAAGGAATAAATCACTACAACCAATTCGAGAGCGTGTGTAGGATAATTCTCCTCGTGTTTCTTAAGCTTTCGAGAGGAAAAATAAATCATTCATTTATCCTGCATCAACACACATCCTAAACCATTCTTTGAAGCATCACAAAAGACAATATATCCTTTCCCTTGCTCATGTAATACTAATACTGATGCACTGGTCAATTTTCCCTTTAACAACTAAAAAGAGTGTTGACACTTATCATTCCAGACAAAAGGATCATCCTTCCTGGTTAACCTAGTTAGGGGTAATGTTACAAAACTGAAGTCTTTGATGAATCTCCTGTATTAACGTGCCAAACCTAGGAAATTGCAAATCTCTATTGGTGTCTTAGGCTGTTCCCATTCTAGAACAAACTCCACCTTTTTAGGATCAACATAAATACTTTTAATAGATATGATATGCCCTAGAAAAGATACTTCTAACAACCAAAACTCACACTTGCTATAGTTAGTATATAGCTTGTGTTGTCTCAACTAATGTACAGTCGAGATAGCCAATAACATGAACAACTATCATCTTTTCTAGGGCATGATGTCTCAACTATGCTTGATGAAGATTTTGTTTATGTTGTTGGCTATCTCGACTGTATATTATTATATCATCTATAAAGACCACTATAAACTGATCAAGAAATTGCCAGAACACTCTATTCATCAAATCCATGAATGTTTTTGGTGCATTAGTTAATCCAAATGACATAACTATAAACTCATAATGACCATACCTCATCCTAAAAGTTTACTTGGGTATGTCATCCTCCTTAATCCGTAACTGATGATATTCTGACCTTAGGTCTATCTTAGAGAACACTATTGCACCATGCATCTAGTCAAACAAATCATATATCCTTAGCAGAGGATATTTGTTCTTTATTGTCAGCTTCTATAAATGTCTATAGTTTATACATATCCTTAGTATCTTACTGGACAATCCCTCATCATATGTCACGTCTGCCCACACTTGTGGTAGGTCATGTTCTCTTGATGTGGCCTAGACGACCCTATCACTAACATTGATGTTGTACTTTAGGCTTTAGTAGGCAAAAAACTATGAACTCTACCCTTACTTGTCATCCACTGCGTTTGGGAACTGAACCTTTGAGATGTTGATGGCACAGAATACCTTGATTTCTTGTAGCTTTCGGACCTCTGTCCTTGGAACTGGGCAGGTCCTTTCCTAAAATTGGCCTCACATATCTTGATTACTGACCTTTCTATCCTCCTAACTGATTCCACAAATGTAATAAATCTCTTCCTATTCTCCAGAGCAGCTGCATGTGTGGTTAACTTAGTGTTCAAACCCTTTTCAAAATGCTGAATCCTCTCATGATCCGTAGTAGCCATGTGCGGACAAAACTGCAAAAGCTCCATGAACTTTGCTTCATACTCATTGATCTTCTTAGGCTCTTGCCTAATCCATTCAAAACTACATGATTTTGTCATCTAAGTACGTCTGAGGAAAGTACCTATTGGTGAACTCACGTCAAAATTTCTCCCATATGACCTCAACATTAGGCCTTTTCTCCTCTTTGATGGACAACCAATGACCAACACTTCCATTTAACATGTATACAACATGCCTCACTTGTCAGTTTCTGGGATGCTAGGGATCTTAAAGGCTTTTTCTAATTTAATGAGCCTCAGATCTACATATGCTGGGTTAGATGTTTCAGCATATTCTATATCTCCCGCACAACGTAGTTGTTCAAAAGTCTCACCAGAACCTGAAGATTTTACATTGGGAACTAGTGTCCTAGTAGGGTTCTCCATCATAGTCTGATCCACTTGAGGATTCTGAAACACTTGTTCTTCTCTTGCATGTTCCCTTACACCTCTTTCTGGTGCAACAATGTTACTCTTAGCAACATGTTCTTCATGTTCTCCAGACATCTTTGAGCTTTACTTCTTCTTCTATATAAGCAGAAGTCACTATAAGATAAACTCAAAGACACTAGAACATACTCAACGACCTTAATCCTTTATCCATGTAGACTCAGTGAGCCTAAGGCTCTGATACCAAAAATTGTGACGACCACTATCCAACTAACAACATAATCACACAAAACTATGCAGAAATATTCACTAACAGCAGATTACTGAAAATCACTGAAAATTAAAACCTTTTTTCCAAGAGATCCATTACCAAGAAATTCTTTTCAGAAAGAACCAAACCATATATACATCATGGCTCACTTTGTACATACATTGTTCCATCACCTTGTAAAAATATGAGATAATAGTTGCTTTACCAAAACATATACAAAAGCACCATTATGCATCGAGGCATACTGGCCAAAATCTTAGAGCGATTATAAAACTATTTACGCACTATCTCCCAAAGGACCTGAGAGTATAAGGACAACACATATGACACTATATCTACAAGACACATAACAACACATTCAACTTGAGCTGTAATTGCTGTTCTTGATGATGTTGTCTGCTCTTTGCTGCACGATCTCTACCTCTTCATGCACGTCCACCTAAAAAGTTTTGGAACCCACAGGGTGAGACAACAAGTCCCAGTGAGAGCTATAACTCTCTGCCAACAATATTGTTATTACATTTAAACTTTTATGAATGAGAGCAGAAGAAACCTTTATTGAATTAAAAAAGTACAACTGCTAATTATATGCAGAGTAGAGAAGTATCAACATCTCATTAGTTCAAGAATGTACAACTGAGCAATGGATCATTTAACCACTTTTAAAAGGAATATGAAGAACATGTATAACTGTTATAAACTAAATAGTATAAAGGCAAAGCAAGGCTTCAACCAATGTTTTCATATTTGATCCCTAAACAAATACGCTACACTACTCATTACATCTTTAAGCAATCCATTTTATGCCCTAAAGAGATGGGAATATACCTTCCATCTCCAACTGACCACTGTGAAGTAAAGCATTAGTGCCATATAGGTCTATGGAAGAGTCGGAATCCACGACCTCTCCTTTCTTGGTCAATACGAGATTATTGGCAGTGACATCATGAGTCAATCTACATTATAGCTAGCATCGTGTATAGAGGCTCTTCTCTATAGAGATACAACATGTAGCATGTTCTGCTATCAGGGTATGACCCGTAATCAATCCAGATTATATCAGGGTGTGGTCCGTAACCAGTCCTGATTTGTTTATTGAGTCACGGTAAAACCACACTCTTGTTAGGATATGATCCAAAGTCAATACTAATCTTTAAGGTATGGCCCATAGCCAATCATGTTAGTTAAGGATACAAAGATATATTATAACCTGCACCCTACATATTCAATAATATGCATTTTGAGTGAAACTCATTTCACCATTCAGCAAATCCTGACACTGAATGGATCTATGGCCTGGGCAACTACATTATTAGTTCATTTGATAGATTAAGTGCATTACAACATCTTTTAGCATCAACCAAGTTACAATCATGAATTATAGATAAATTCTACATAGAAAGGTGTAATATATTTTCAAGGAATCTTGTATCAATTGGAACATATCTCGTTACACTCATCATGGGATCTCAATCCCCTGAACACTTTACTGGGAATTCCATCCATTCAACATTATCATTATCATGATCACATGCTTGGGTATCAAACCCTTAGTTCATTATTTAACAATGTCACCTCTCATTAGGCAACAACCAACTCTAGATCATAAGACCCATATAAACATCATACATTTGTTCAAATACATCATATGGCTCACAAGGCCTTAAATCATATGTATAATGCTAAATCATCATATCTCATACCTGGCTATGCCCATCATTTCACAAAATCTACATGGTTGTGCTTTCTTAGAAAATACAATATCAAATAAATATCATGTCCATGCCATAAATAGAAGCATTCAAATTGCAGTCCTCTAATAATTAGGGTTAGGTTTTTCCCTTGTAACTGATTTAGGGTTTTCAAGTTCATATTTATCAGCCAAACCCTAATTCACATCATAAGAGCTATATAATTGCCATAAGTGTTCAAACATACTTCATCAATTATGATCAATTGATTATCAACATGAAGTATTACCTTTCTCATGTGAGTAGTACAAGTTTCTCTCTCATCCTTACTAGGACATTGATTTCAACATACTTATTGCATTGATTTAACCTTCTTTAGGGTTATCAACCTACACTTATTAAAGTGTATCCATCTCATTACATTTAAGATGTATCCATTGATTATATTTAAAGTGTATATGCCTATACTCAATCAAGGTGTATCGGCCTATATTAATCAAGGTGTATCGGCCACCACTTTAATCCTTGTGTCGACCTAGACACATCCACTTGTGTTGGCATAGACACATCTACTTGTGTCGGCCAAGGCATATCAAATGATGTCAATTTATAGATGCTTGAGAAGGTATATCAGATATAGTGTACTTTAGGGTATCGGCCACCCTATCTGTTTGTGTATCGGCCACATCAACCCATTTGTATATCACCCATACTATAACTAGGATATTGGCCACTCAACCAACTAGTGCGTCATCCACACAATGAACTAGGGTATCAAACACTCTATCAACTAGTGTGTCGGCCACACCATCAACTAGGGTATCAGCCTAGCTATGACTTTGTGTATCGGCCACATGACTTACTATGGGATATCGGCCTCTAGTGTTTGAATCGTATCAGATGAACCCTTGTTCAATACCTTAGTTCTTTCACCTACTGGCCCCACCACTATTTGGTGTATTGGACAAGGCTTCTAAGAATGTGTTTCCTGTAATTTTACAAAGTATGTCAGGCTAAGTATATTACCCATCACACATGGACCGGGCTAGAGGGATATTGGATTGTGAGTGTATTGGATTAGGGTTAGGATTAATCATATCGGCCACCACAATCAATTAAGTCATCATAGTTTGATATTCCATCTACACTAAACATATCTTGGTCATGACAAGCTAATGCCTTTGAGGCATATTGTTTTTAGAGAATCTAACATATCGACCTAACAACAACATATCATTTTAGAATATCACATGTCATATCCGCCATCCATGTAATGGTGCAAGTATGTGTATAGACTTAGTTATTATTAAGATATCGACATGCTTTATTCTCGATCTTAGATGATAGGTTAGATAATTTAAAGGACAATATTCCTACTCATGTAACAAACAAAAAGGGGTACGAGTTCATGTGTATCGGTTTCCATGCCTATGCCCTTGTATTGGGTTAGGGTTTTCACAAACCAATATCAATTTCATCATCTTCAAGCTCAAAATCTTTGTCCATAACTACTCTAGTTCGTGGAAAACAGTCCCATATATTCCATTAGAGCTCATATAACCATCATTCAAATAAGAACATCTGAAGTAGGAATGCAATCACCAAGTATTGCAACATCGAAGGTGAATAATAATAAAGTTGAGTTCAAGTTATGTAACCCACCTCAAGATCAACATAAGAGCTTCAAGCTCCAAAGGTCCACGTTCCCAAGGTTGAAGATGACTTATCAAAAGTATAAGAATTGATCACAACACTTCTACAAGAAAGAAGATATCATAGTAAGGAACTTGGTGAAGAAGAAAAGAAAGAAAGAATCATGATTTGAGAAACATAGTCCTTCCAAGGTTGAAGATGACCATGGCTTCACCTTGGACAAGTTGCTCGACCTTCCCTTTGTTCCTTGATCTCCTAGGATCATCCACCAAGCAAGAGACAGTATAGGATTTGAAAGGTTTACCAGGAGGTAAGAATAGAGGTATATATAGTTGAGGTTCAAGAGAGAGAAAGAGTAGGTGTAAGGTGTCTTCATCGTGTGTACTTAAGTGACACGTGTCCATGCATGGTGGCTTCAAGCATCCATAATTATCTTGCCATGTAAAACTCATGAGTATAATCCACAGGCAAGATACTGGCCATTGGGTATCTTGCTTGACAAGATATCACAACCCAATCTTACTTTATGAGCAAACTGATTCAACTTTTGCAAGGAAATGTAAACTGATTGGCTTCACCTACTTGAGGTGCTTATCCCAAGATGAGTACTCTCAAAGATTACCAAACCAATATGAAACCTCCTCTATAGATTCCAAGCCGATAGGTACTCCCATATACACTCCATAACTCGCCACAACCCCATATAGGGTTAAAAAACACTCAACACTTATTTGGTTCTTTCACCTCAATGAGTGCTATCATTCGACCAAGACTCAAACAAGGTGCCCCCTTGTTTCTATCTCCTTTAGATGATGCTAAGAGAGAGAAGGAACAATCTAGAGGTGATAATTTGCACATAAACCCCTCATTTGGGTAAATTGAAATCTTTACCAAAGTTATCATATACAACACAACCAATTTGCAAATAAGTTCAAAATTGAGAAATAAACTCTCCTCAAGTGTTAATTACTTTTAAAAAGATTAAGATAAGGTTCTAAACAACTTACTTAGGCAAAGATTCTAGGGTTATCCAAAACCGAGGTCATTGGTGTTACAAACATGGCCGCAGTCATGATCCACCATGGATCACCTTCCATGGTCGCGACAAGCAATAACCATCAACACTAGGTCGAGACAAGAGATCACCACACAACCCAGGTCAAGACATAACAAGACAAACTATCTCAACCTACCCTTCACTCCCTAGGTTGAGACCAACATGGTAAAGAGAGTGTCTTGGTCGAGACAAGCCCAAAAACGACCTAGGCCGCGACATAGGTTGCTACACCCATCCATGTACACATGGTCGTGACACAACAAGCCGAAAGCCTAGCCACCACAAGGGTGTCACTCCTCAACTAAGGTTCAAACAAGGTGCCCACTTCTTTCTCTCTCCTCTAGATGATGTAAAAGGATGGAAGACACATTCTAGAAGTGACAAATTGCACATCAACCCCCCTGCTTTCGGTAAATTGTAATTTGCACCAAAACTAGCACACAAAGCACAAGCATCATCCAAACAAGTTGAAACTTGAAACTTAGGCTCTCCGCAAGCCCTAATCTCATATAAAAATGTTATAGAAAGGTTCTAAGCACCTTACAAAAGCTAAACAAATAGGTTTACCCCAATACTCAGGTCAGGGGTCTTACAAGCCATAAACCCCTCACAGGGGCGTCCCCCAAAATGCTAAGATAAAAGAGAGGGGTACTTCCTCACAAGATCCCACGTGGCTTCCTCAACGTCACGGTGATGCCATAGAACCTTCAAAAATACTATGTATTTCTTCTTCAGCTTCATTACTCTTTTATCAAGAATCAACATTGGACCTTTTACATAGGACATATCCTCATCAAGCTCCACCTCCATAGGTTGTAACACTAGCTATGTATTGGGATGGAACTTCCTCAACATGCTTACATGAAAGATCAGATGAAACTTGTGCAATTTAGGTGGCAACTCCAACTTATAGGCCAACTTCCCAACATGAGCCACCATAGGGTAAGGTCCCATAAACCTAGAAGCCAACTTACCCTTCTTCCCAAACCTCAGAACACCCTTCCAAGGAGAGACCTTGAGGTAACTCTATCTCCCACTTGGAACTCCAAGGGTCTACGCTGGTTTTCCGCATATGACTTTTGCCTATCATGTGATGCCTTCAACTATTGTTGAATTACCTTAATGTTTTTTCTATTCTGTTGCACAAGCTCAGGACCAAGAAGTTGGTACTCATCGGTCTCATACCAACACAATGGATACCTGCAATGTCTCCCATATAATGCCTCATATGGTGCCATGTTGATGCTCTATTGATAACTGTTATTGTAGGCAAACTCTATCAGGATGAGGTGGATGTCCCAACTACCCAAAAACTAAATAATGCAAGCTCTCAGTAGATCCTCCAAGGTCTGAATGGTCCTCTCATATTGACCATCTGTCTGTGGGTGAAAAATAGTGTCGAACCTCAACTGAGTACCCAAAGCTGTGTGCAATCGCTCCTAAAAGTGAATCGTGAACTGAGCACCTCTATCAGACATGATAGTTGCTTGAACACCATGCAAACACACTATCTCATCAACGTAGATTTGGGCAAGCTTCTTAGTTGTATACGTTGTCTTCACTGGAAGGAAATTCACTAACTTGGTCAACCTATCAACCATCATCCATATGGAATCATGACCTTTGGTTGTCATAGGTATACCAACAGCAAAGTCCATAGTCACATAATCCCATTTCCCCTGTGGTATTGGTAATGGTTGCAACATCCCTATAGGCTTCCGGTGCTCGGTCTTAACCTGCTAATGCACTGGACATCTTGCAAAAAACTCAACTACATCCTGTTGGATCCTAGATGGGTGATAGGATGCTCTATAGGGGGGGTGAATAGAGTGGAAATCACTTAAACAAAATCTACTATACCTTCAAAATATATCACAAGATAAGGTTGCTAAATAGGATATTTGAGTGCAACTAAAACATGCATAGCAAGGGAGAGAGAGATTAGACATACACCAATTTACAAGCTATTTAGAGTGGTTTCACACTTCAAATTAGAAGTGAGTCAGTCCACTACCTAGAGAGGTCAACGTCTAGGATTTCTTAACCATTGCACTCTTATATTCATTCATAAGACTTACAATACATGACCACAAAAGGACTTACCCATCCAAGCACAAGGAGATATCCACCTTAGGAAGGAGTTACCCACTTTGCTTGAGTTTTCAGCCTTCACCAAGGTCTTACCCACTCAAGCACAAGTATTCTGCCTTCAAGGACTTTGCCACTCCTCTTGGATCTTCAGCCTTTGCCTTCACCTTCACTCAGAGAAGCTTCCACCAAGGACTTACCCACTTGATCAAGGAGTCTTCTACCTTCACCAAGGGCTTACCCACTCTTGCTCTAAGTCTTCATCCTTGATTCACCAAGTGACTCCTTTCCTTGCTCTTCTTCACCTCTTATCCAAGAGAGAACCTTCATCTTCATGGTTGAAATGAGAGATAGTGAGGTGGTGGAAGTGACAGCCTTACAAGATATACATGTAGGACTAGCTCTCTTACATATTTCCTACTCACTCTAACAAATGTAGCAAGTGATTAAGCTTAGAGAGAGAGGAGGCTATAGGAGGCACTCAACTATAGACTAGGAACCTCATATAAAGTTTTACATTTAATGCTCAACCTTGGAATGAAGCCCAAGGGGTCCTATTTATAGCTAGGGATGCCTCTTAGCCTTTGGGAACACTTAAGAACAAAAACTAGCCATTTTGTGGCTTGCAACAGTTATATTTTCAATTGTTGCAACTCCACAATGGCTAGAAACACTTTTCTGCACTTCTCCATATAGTGCAATCGGTCGAGTTTCTATAAAGGTAACTCAACTGATCCCACTAAAAGACAAGACCAATTTAGGCCATCAGTCGAGCTTGTCCTGGGGTAACTTAGTCGAGTTTGTCATGGGGTAACTTGAATAATTCACTTAAATCAGTTTTGATCAGTAGAGGGATAGGCCGAGTTTTGTGAAGTGTAAACTTGATCGATCAGAAGTCATTTTCAAGATCCAATCAGGATCGATCGAGTTTGCAACTTGACCGATGAACAACCTGATGTGAATTTTGGAAAATGGTTTTTGAGTGCTTAAATATTTGATCTAAGTGCTCATGATTTTTTCTAAGCTTAATTACAAGTCATACAATCATTACAAGTGGTTTACAACATGATTATAATGTATCTACATCATATTACAAAAATGTGCACTTGTATTGACTTTGACTTGTGTTTTCTCCAAGTTGATATGTGCAAGTTAGGGCATTTGGAGTGTGTCTATACCTAATCTGAAATCACTCAAGTAGAGACATGAGACACAAATAAGTGGAATGGTTTAGTCATCATCAAAATAAGGGTTTAGTCAATTTAGACCTTGAGTCAACATTCTCCCCCTTTTTGAAGATGACAAACCATTCCATAAATATATTGAAAGCATTTAAGTAAAGTCATTCCTTTGGAGAAACCTAGGGGTTTCAATAGAATTGAGTTCATATGCTCCCCCTCAATTGATGCTAGTGGAGTTCTCATACTCCCCCTCAATTGATGCTATTTCTCCTGCATGGTTAGCTTTCATAACATTTATAGAATACTATGTATTCTACTCATATATGTTCTACACATATGTGTCTTCTCCCCCTTACATGGACATACCTCTCCTCTTCATGTAAGACACACCTTCTCTCTGTTTTATCAAAAGAAGACATACCTTTCTCCCCCTTTTTCATTTTAAAAAGTGGGGGGTATGAAGAAATAAGAAAAACCACTTGTTAAGAGAAAGGAGATAACAAAAAATTATATAAGGAGAGTAGAAGAGCACAGATAGGGGCTTGTCCAAGAATAGAAAGAAAAAAAAGTTAAAGCATGCACTTGAACAACCCAAAAAGTAAGATAAAGTGTTGCAGACAAACATAAATCACAATTTTAACCCTAAAGATGACGAAATTTTCCTAAAAAGTGTTAGGGCTCATGGCATATCCATGAGCTTTTCTCAGAAGGTAGTTTCTGCATAAAAACACTAGTGTTGCACCAAAAACTGAAATTGGAGCAAAAGTTGTATGAAATCCAAAAAATGCTCCAATTTCTACATATAATGTAGATATATGTATCCCACATCACAATGTTATGTAAGCAACTCAAGATAGTAGACATGCAATTCAAGGAACAAGGTTGAGCAAGTTTAAAACAAGATACAAGCATAGCATATAGTTGAATACCACTTGATGAACTGGGCTGGAACTACATGTATATGGGCTACTAGTAGATGATATCACAATTTAGGACTACTAGTAGGATCTAGATCATAGCAAGAGATACCAAAAGATACACAAGATAAAGCAAGCTATGAGTAGATGTAGAGATATATCCAAACAAAGAGATATGCAATATTTTTTTTTTGGTCGGTCAAAAAGCGTGTTACTAGGAAACCAAAACTTTGGGTACAAAAGTGCCCCTAAGGGAAAACATGATCCCTAAATCTCCATGCAGGGAGATTAAAGAGGATCGAAAAAAATAGAAAACACCAGACTAATAGGAAAACATAACCAAGATACGCCTCCATCTAACTAGACTGAAACTACAAATAACAAGGAAAGCCACACTAACATTACAATAAACCCCACCCACAAAGATGTAAGGATGAATCTCCTCATTATAGATAGAAACAACATAGAGAGACAGAACAAGTCTCTTGCTTAACACATCCCAGCAGCTGGAAGCACCAAAATATGAACATAAAAGAAAACAAGAGTTGCCACCCCCTGTCTCCTTTCCAGGATCAATCTGAAACCAGCAACACTGATTCCTCACTCCTAAGAAACTGAAAAGACCACTGAGATACAAGAGAGAAAGCAATAGCATCCATCCACATGCATACCATCAATAAATGTCCTTGAGCTGGGCCCTTCCTTTCCTCCACTGGCGTTTGAATCAATCCCTAAAGATGTGAATTCTAGGAGAAGTCCAGCTCCTCTTCATCAATCAACAACCACCAGATAACAGACCCTGTGCATCTCTGCTATACCAAGGAACCTTGATTCAAAAGACCAAAAAGAGTCCAGGATTGACTGCAGCAACGTATCGAACACCATGAAGGTATTACAGCACACAGCGCCAGAAGGCCCAACAAGGAGCAGAAACGACCTGCCCCTCCCTTTGGAAACCAACCCCAACCAAAACTCTTGTGATCCACAGATGCACCTCATCAAACGCCTAGAAGGCATTCAAGTTCGTAGCTACAGAAGAGCCACGCTAGATCCAGCAACAGTAGATCGCCTACAGAAGAAAGCAAGGTAGGAGAGGGCCACCGGAGGGAGGATACCTTCAGTGCTGCAAAATCATGTAGGACGTCCATGAAACTCATCCTTCATTGGGGCTGGAACACGCCGTCGAGCTGGTCAGCGACGGATCCAACTGCCGTCGGAAGTACCTGGCAACAGATAAGCGGGGTTGGGAACCCTTCATCATCCAAGAGACCCTGGAATCACTTGGAGGAGAGAGGGGGAAGGTGCCTGTGAAGAAATGGAGAGAACCGTTCCAACACCTGCGAGAAAGATGATCACCACCCAACAACGGAGATATATGAAATATTATAAGCATGAAAGGATATAACTCACTAACAAGTATGCATCATTGCCAAAAGATGATCACCACTAAGAACCTCAAGGTTGTATCCAGATAAGATATAGAACTAGATATATGTAGCAAGTTAGAGCACAACGGAAGCAATTTATGACACAACCAAGAGATCAAAAGAGATCATCATTAAAACTTACAAAACAACTCAAAGCAAGTATTTGCAAGATATAGATATACCAATTTAGAGTAATTGGAAAGATAGAGTTGTAAGCAAGATAGGCAATATAGGACATGGCAATATGCATATATAAAGGTACTAAATGAGAGTGCCAAAGAATAAGGTTATTGGTTGAGAAAGTCTAGTTGAGAGGGAAATTCTCATTCAATAAGCCAAATGTATATTCTGTGCATAGTGTTTTCGGTTGAGTTCTATGTATTGACAACTCGACTGATGACATTTGTTGGCAACACCCATTGGTGCCTATTGGTCTAGTTTCAAATAGGATAAACTTGATCTATAAAGCTGATGTAAAAAAACACATATATTCATAAAAATATATTTAGAGGCATGTTAAAATTATAAGCCATATTCAAACATGTGTAATCAAGTTAGTAATGCACTATGGAAGCATTAGAAATAGTTTTTGAGCAAGAGCGTGAAGAGAATCACAAAATACCACTTTTGACTCAAAAGCCACATGCATAGTGCACACTAACTTGACAAAAACAAGTTAGAAGTGGTTATCAGCAAAAAAACCTTTACCTTTATTCTTACCATTCCTTTTTCCACTTGTTGTCACCCTCTACACATCTCACCTTTCTTCTTTCATGTGGATTTAGAAGTCAATTAGTAAACCAATGGCTCAAGTCAATCCATTTGCAAGCACCTGCAAGAAGAAAGATGAAATGGTCCCCAATCATGTTTTTGGGTCCAGGGGAGTTAACTTAGCAACCCAAGTCCTATTGCTCTTAGGTGTTTTCTTAAATAAGCAACAAGTAGAATAATGACCAATTTCATTGCAATAGTTACATGTGCCCATAGTCTTGGAACTAGAGGATTCTCCATGGAATATTGGAGGTCCTTTACCTTTTTTGTTCCTTTGACTACTATTATATCCTAAACCATGTCTAGAAATTTGTTTAGTAGTATGGTGTAGGATATCATTAAGATTCTTTTTACCAACTAAGAATCTTTGCAAAGAAGATCTCAAACTATGATTATCATGCATAAGAGAAGTAATAGTAGAAGACAAATGATTGATATTATCTCTAGCATGCAAAAGATCATTTTCTAGGAAAAAAGCTTTAGTTAAATAGGAATCTCTATCAATATGAAGAGCATCAACATTATTCTCTGTACTAGTATAACTAGAACAAGATTCAAGCACATTGATTTTAGCAAGCAAGGAGGCATTTTCTGTCTCAAGCAAAGCAATTTTAGAAAGATAAACACCATTTTTAGATTCTAATCCTTACAAAATAAAATATTTGCCCTTATTTTTAGATTTAAGAACATCATTATCATGCATGAGAGAATCAACAATTAAAGTATTATCTTCATTAGAATTACTCATAAGAGGTTGAGCTTCTAGAAATCTAATACTGTCAAGTAAGCTAGCATTTTCAAGTTTAAGAGAATCTACTTGACTAAGACAAGTACTTTTTATCATCAAGCAAACAAGATTAGCATGTTCAAGATCATCTAGTTATATATGCATATTATCAATGATTCTAGCAAGCTTTTTCCTTTTATTTTTAGAAGACCTAAGAGAGGCACGAGTAGCATTAATGATATCAATTAAAGGTTCTTTATCTAAAGAGTTTAGATTACCTCATTTGAGTCTTTTCTTGTAGAATCCATAAGAGAAAAATGGCATTCTTCTTCTTCACTAGAGCTTGAGCTAGATTCTCCACTTGAATCTTCACTTGAGCTTGAGTTGGAGGAGTCACTTGAGCTTGAGTGCCAATTCTCCTTTTTCATGTACTTGTCTTCTCTTTCCTTACGATGATGGGTCTTTTTTCCTTGTAGACAATCTATCTTGAAGTGGCCCTTCTTTCCACACTTGAGGCAATGGATGGAGGAAGAATTCTTGCCTGTGTAGAATCTAACCTCAGAGTACATGGAATCTTATTCAACATGAGAGGATGGAGAGGCTTGTCCCATAATAGCTTCCATTTGAGCCTTCATTTCAGACTTCTTCATTCTCTTGAGCTCTTTGTCCTCTTGTCTTTCAACTTCTTCTTTTTTTCAAGTGTGGCTTCATGGGCTTGTAGATTTCCAATGAGCTCTTCAATGGGGATATCATCAAGAGACCTTACTTCTTTAATAGAAGTCACCTTGGGTTCCCATCTATTGGGGAGAGTTCTAAGGATCTTTGAGTTGATCTCTCCTCTATTCATAGTATGTCCTAAAACAATAAAACCATTCATAATGGTGTTGAGCCTTGAGTACATGTTGGCAATATTCTCCTCCTTTCCCATCTTGAAGTTTCCAAGAAGCCCTTTGAGCATGTAGACTTTGCTTTCCTTTACTTATTGAGTCCCCTCATAAGTGATGCATAGCTTTCTCCAAACCTCATATGCCATCTCATAAGAAGAAATTCGGTTGAACTTGGTGGAGGTCATGGCGGCATAGAGGATGATGATTTCTCTTGCATTCAGGGTGGCTTTCTTCATGGTAGCTTCAGCCCATTCTTCTATCTTTGTTACCGGTAGCTTGTATGGATGGTCTACCATTTGCTAAAGGTTAAGACTTGATCCTTGGATATAGAATTGTAGCCTTCTTTTCCAATGGAGAAAGTTACTCCCATCAAAGATTGGAAGGTTGATGAAGTATCTCCCACCTTGGTAGTTGCCCATCTTCTCCTACTTATTAACATTTGCTTGGAGAAACCCGCTCTGATACCAATTGTTGAATCCTAGATGGGTGATAGGATGCTCTACAGGGGATGTGAATAGAGCTAAAAGTAATTAAACAAAATCTATTAGACCTTCAAGATATATCACAAGATAGGGTTTCTAAATAGGAAATTTGAGTGCAACTAAAACATGCATATCAAGGGAGAGAGAGATTGAACATACACCAATTTACAAGCTATTTAAAGTGGTTCCGCACTTCAAACTAGAAGTGAGTCAGTCTACTACCTAGAGAGGTCAACCTCTAGGATTTCTTAACCATTGCACTCTTATATTCATTCATAAGACTTACAATACATGGCCACAAAAGTACTTACCCATCCAAGCACAAGGAGATATCCACCTTAGGAAGGACTTACCCACTTTGCTTGAGTCTTCAGCCTTCTCCAAGGTCTTACCCACTCAAGCACAAGTCTTCCGCCTTCAAGGACTTTGCCACTCCTCTTGGATCTTCAGCCTTTGCCTCCACCTTCACTCAGAGAAGCTTCCACCAAGGACTTACCCACTTGAGTAAGGAGTCTTCTACCTTCACCAAGGGCTTACCCACTCTTACTCTAAGTCTTTAGCCTTGATATTCACCAAGGGACTCCTTCCCTTGTTCTTCTTCACCTCTCTTAACCAAGAGAGAGAACTTTCATCTTCATGGTTGAAATGAGAGATAAGGAGGTGGTGGAAGTGAGAGCCTCACAAGATATACATGTAGGACTAGCTCTCTTATAGGTTTTCTACTCACTCTAACAAATGTAGCAAGTGATTAAGCTTAGAGAGAGAGAGGAGGCTGTAGGAGGCACTCAACTATAGACTAGGAACCTCATACAGAAGTTTATATTGAATGCTCAACCTTGGAATGAAGCCCAAGGGGTCCTATTTATAGCTGGGGATGCCTCTTAGCCTTTAAAAACACTTAAGGATGAAAAATAGCCGTTTTGTGGCTTGCAACGGTTATATTTTTGATTGTTACAACTCCACAACAGCTAGAAATACTTTTCTATACTTTTCTGTACAGTGCAATCGATCGAGTTTCTATAAAGGTAACTCAACCGATCCCACTAAAAGACAAGACCAATTTAGGCCATCGGTCGAGTTTGTCCTGGGGTAACTCGACCGATTCACTTAAATTAGTTTTGGTCAGTAGAGGGATCAGTCGAGTTCTGTGAAGTGTAAACTCGACTAATCAAAAGTCATTTTTAAGATCCAATTAGGATCAGTCGAGTTTGCAACTCGACTGATGAACAACCTGATGTGAATTTTGGAAAATGGCTTTTGAGTGCTTAAATATTCGATCTAATGCTCCTAATTTTTTCTAAGCTTAATTACAAGTCATACAATCATTACAAGTGATTTACAACATAATTCTGATAGATTTACATCATATTACAAAAATATGCACTTGTATTTACTTTGACTTGTCTCTTCTCCAAGTTGATATGCGTAAGTTAGGGCATTTGGAGTGTGTCTATACCTAATCTAAAATTACTCAAGTAGAGGCATGAGACACAAATAAGTGGAATGGTTTAGTCATCATTAAAACAAGGTTTTAGTTAATTTAGACCTTGAGTCAACACATCCCACTTCAAGCCAGGCCACCAATACATGTCCTTTAGATTATGATACATCTTATGCTACCAGGATGCATAGCGTACATAGACGAGTGAGCCTCCTTCAGAACCATCTTCCTCATATCTTCATCATCAGGAACCATGACTCTGCCATGGTAACAAACTATCCCGTCATCTAATTCATGGAAGCCATCACGCTTCTCGCTGCCAAACTCTGATCTAATTTGTTGTATCACGGTAGGGCTGGAAATCGGGTCCGGGTTGAGCGGGTCCTATTTCAGGTCAATTTGGTTCTAATCAAATATACTCAATCTGAACCTGACCCGAAAATAATTACGGGTCATACCTGCTTGACCCGAACCTGAAATTCATATTTGCAGGTCTGACCCGATGAACCCAAAAATATTATATAATATGTACACCCGAAAATCATGAAAATGCAAACTCGAAAAACCCAAAAATAGAAACCTGAAAAACCCAAAAATTCAAACCCACTAGACCCGAAATTATTGTAGAATCTGCTAATTAATTATTGTTTTGCAAGCAAAGACTTATATAAACTATCACAAATTTATGTTTGTATGTGTTAAAAATTTATATGGCTAGAACATGGAAAAATATATATGCATACGAAGATATAATTTCAGGTCGAGCGGGTTTTGCGGGTCGAGAATTGCAAACCTGAACCCGACCCGCAAATAATTTTGGGTTTTTTTTGGGTTTGAGTCATTTTGGGTCGGGTCGAAAAAATCAAGACCCAAACCCGCTTTAGTCGGGTCGGGTCGGGTCAGGTTTTGCCAGCCCTATATCACGATATCCACCTGTTGTGCCTCTCTGATCTTCTATCTCAGCGTGGGCTTCACCTGCAACTGTGCTAGCAATCCTGCTAGCAAGGAAACCTTCAACTTAACATTCATGTGAAGTAGGGAGACCAACATGTGTGCTTGTGGCATACCAAAGAACTCAATCGTGCTCTATCCATGGGTGAAGACGAAGACTTCCTACTTAATGCATCTGCCACGACATTAGCCTTCCCTAGATGGTAATCAATCATGCACTTGTAATCCTTGATCAACTCAATCCAGCACCGCTACCTCATGTTCAACTGCTGTTGTGAAAAGATGTACTTCAAATTCTTGTGATCTGTGAAGATCTGACATTTATCTCCATAATTGTAGTGCCTCCAGATCTTCAAGCACGAACCATAACAAATAACTCCAAGTCATGGGTTGGATAGTTCTCCTCATGTTTCTTAAGCTGTTGAGAAGAAAAAGAAACCATCTTCTTGTCCTGCATAAGCACACAACCTAAGCCATTCCTGGATGCATCACAAAAGATGATGTGTCCTTTTCCTTGCTCAGGTAAGACCAAAATCGGTGCACTTGTCAACTTCTACTTTAATGTCTGAAAGGAACACTGACATTTTTCATCTCAGACAAACAACACATCCTTCCTGTGAGAACCCATTACACTAAACTAGATTACTCAAAACACAAAACACGATTACTCATTAATTAACACTAACCCAGAAAATAAGGTAAACTAAAACCAATTTCAACAATTACCAATTTCTCAAAAACATTTACATGAAAGCCCTTCAACTTGCTTTGTTTAATATAATTCTCAAAATCTCTTATAATTGTTCCATGGCATCATCTACCACATATACATATTACACATGAACCATCTCCACATTTATCACTTGAACAAGCATATATCATGCTACCAAAAACCTGATTCGATTGAAATAAAGATTACAAAATTTCTCTCTTGGACCTGAGAATATAGGGAAAACTCTAGGATACACTAGACAACTAATAAACATATCTAGGTTTCATCACCTCAATTTCTCCTTGATGTCATGGTTCTACTACCGCTGTTGTCGATCACCTAAAAAGATGTGGTGACTCACGAGGTGAGACCCAATCCCAACGAGAGATATAACTCTCTCCAACAGATATTGATTGCAACAGATTATTCCAATGATAAATAAACTAAATAGTTAAAGTATTCAATAGGTAATTGAGTAGATAGAGCAGTTCCAACATACTCAACAGGTTAAGCAAATAGGATTATCAATTATAGAGAGATAACATATAAATCTATTTCTTCTATCAGATATCTACTCAGGTTTCATAAGATTGCATCTAATAATAATCATTATCATTAGTCTGACTATCATCATATGACTTACTAATAGCATAAGAAATCTAGTATCATAACATGTCTATCAATACTGGCATGTTTAATAAAATGAACAAGTCTGCATCATGAGTAGAGCTAACATCATAAGCATAATTAATTGCATATGCATGATTAGTAGTTTAAGCATTTCTAATCACATAGGCATGGTGAGCAATATTAAACATAGCTATTAGCATCATCTTAACTATTAGTGTAAATATATTTGACAACATAAGAATACTTACAACATGAGCATAACTACAATATAAGCATATCTATCATCTCTTATTGTACTATACATCATCTCTATGTAAGGAAAGCAAACAAGGGTTATCATTCAATATGAAGAGTTGTGTATAACCCTAAACATATATGCTACATGGTTGTAGTACATCTTTCATTACGCCCTGAGGATTTGAGTCATACCACTCAAATCCAATTGACCACTACTAAGTTGAAATTAGTGCCATACAAGATCTAGGAAGAATCAAACTCCAAAATCATCTCCCTACTCAGTAAGTATGAATCTACATCGCAGTGACATATAGTCATATAATAATCTCACCTTGGTATAGGTCACGACACTAGCATCTAGGGTATTCAAACCCAAACATTGAGGTACAACCATGGTTGTCCTCCCAAAACACTTGGTGTCAGGATGGCAAGCACTTTGTATTCTCAACATGTAGGTATGCATTTCGAGTTTCCCTTAGGAATACTCATTTCACCATCCAACAAGTTCTAACTATGAAGATGGTTCTGTGGCATAGGGAAACTACATGATTAGGGTTTCACTTGATTAGTTTTGCCAATTGAATCAATTAAGGCTTTATCATATAAATGGACATACAAACCCTAATTCAATTCTAGCAAACATTGATACATAACAAACAACTTCAAAAGATATAAAGCATATGAGACATGTTGCTCCTCATCTCATCATCACATGGTACTATTAACTTGCCATTTATGAGACTACACTTGTCATCATACTATCAAAAGATATAAATCCTTAGCACAATATTACAGGGTATCAACCCTTGTCAATATAAGAGGATTATACCTCATTTAGGGCTCAACCATGCCCAAAGGTCAGTAAGACCATCATATCATTACTTTCAAGTTCATCATTATCTTTCTATGCCTTATAACAAGGCTCAACAAACATCACAACACATGTAACACACATGCTCAACATGATATTGCATTAAATAACTAACAGACATTTGATAACATTGTAGGGTTATCTTAAAATTTGAGAGCATCCTTTATTCTATCACATATTAAAGAAGATATATGATTGGCCATCATTATACTTGTAGTATACAAGTTTAGCATAAGAAAACATAAGATCATGAATCTATGATGACCACCAATTAACACATTAGAGTTTAATCAATCATTAGGAAGGATACTACGTCACTATATTAATCATTCAAGGAAGGATATCGTGACTAACCACCATTCTTTGAGAAGTCAGGTGGACATTTTATTCATCTTGCCCACCTCATGCAAGCAAATTCAAATTGGAATTACAAATTTTGAAAAATTATGAAGAATTAAATATGGTAGTACTACTACCATTACAAATATGTACTTGGCCAGTGTCAAGAATGATTTTTGGAGGACTTACATATTGGGAGATTCCTATGCTATTTAGGAAATGATGTTTAGCAAGGGCATTAGCCATAGCGTTGCATTCCCTTTTGCAGAAGGAAATAGGTACAAACGCTTGTTTAATTTTCTGTATACCCCTTAACATATTAGCATATCAGGGGTGCTTCTTATCGTCTACCTGAAGCATCATGGAAGCTTGTTGCCTGTTAGTTTCGATGATAGCATCACATATGGAACACACTTTAATGATCTTGATTGCAAGCTCGATAGCCATCATTTCAGCTTCCAACGGGTTTTCTACAAATATAGACTGTCCCACTCCTCCCAACCAGTCTCCATTGTGGTTTGTGATGACAGCCGCAATGGCTCCTTTCCCCCTTTTCAAGGACCATTCTCTTCTTGAATTAGGGTTAGGTTTATCTAGGAAAGTTACATTTAAGTTATAGTTCAACATTCATTCACAAATCTTAACCCATATCATCCCCATATTATCTCGGACGAATCACACATAACATCATCATCACATTCCATACCATTCTCAAGTGTGGATCCACACATAACCCAAGGTATATACATTAGGTTAAAGTATACTAGAGTTCCAAAATAATAAGAGAGGCACCATTTTTCTATTATTCCACCAAGGAAGGCTGATCATAGTTAATCACCATCACCTAAGTTCATTAGGATGAAGTGTAACGAGCTATATCCCATTAGGGTTACATACTAACATAATATGGTCATTATCCATTCTATTAATATGAGGGAAAATGTAAGACTACATTATTAAGGGAAAACCTCCATTGGTTCCATAATCATTCAACCCATATCACCACACCACAACATCACCCAGAACCATTAGATGTTGAAGAGTAAGACCATTGGTTATTTACATAAGTAAACACCTAGACAAACCATATGTAAAGTCGTCGAGTTGTAACCTAGAGAGAGTCACCATTAAACCCTAAACATCCCTTAATTAGTAACATAAAGGGAACCCATAGGTTGCAGGGTTAAAACATATCATTGGTTGTACATTTTAAGCAAGCCATCATATCAACCATCAAGCTCCTTAATTTGTTCACATAAGAAAAACCATCAAATTTAGATTATTAGAACTCACATGTAATACTATAGGTTTCAATCGAAACCCTTGGATGTTGGAGCATCCAATCCCAACTATTGGATTGAGTCCTTTATTAAAAAAATATTAGATGAAGAAGTGTTAGATTCTAACCATTAGATCAGGTTCATATGTTAAAACCATTAATTGGAATATAGGTCCAGCCATTGCATTAAGTGACCCAAGAAACCATTGGTTTAAGGATTAATTGATGCTTCAACTACATATTTAAATCACCATCATTTTTTGAGGCCTAATCCACCATTGGTTGTACCATTAAGTCACCATCAGTTGATAGATCAACACTATATTCATTTAGCACCATTTTATATTAAGCTAATATTATCATTGATTGATAGCATCATTAGGGTACTTAGTGGCTGATCATTAAGCTTATAATTGAGCCAAAACCTGACTGAAGGGGTTACCATTGGTTGTCACCATCAGTTGAAACCCTTGGTCACCACCATCAATTGTCAGGAAGGTAACACCATCAGTTGTTGCAAGGGTAATACCATCGGTTGGTGTATAAAGTAGAAATCAGCCTTAAAACCTAGGTATAAGCCATCGATTGTTAGGTGCTTAGCACCATCGGTTGTCAAGAAAACCTGATCCAAGTAATATTATTCCTTAAGAAGGTCATGTACATAGTTTAATATCCATCAAAAGCTATAAACTAAGTAAGAAACACCATAAAAATCGAAACCCTAGGCAAGGTTATCTTTTACATGCATAGATCTTCACATTTAGAGCAAGAACTTATGCAAGCAAGCTTATAATAAGCAATAAAAGTGAATAGGGTTATTAAATTGCCTATACTGAGATGAACATAATTCTAGAAGAAACAAAAATCGAACCAAAAGGTATAAAACCCAAGCTTTAGGTCTGAACTCGGCCATCTAACAACTTTCTCCACCAAAAAGGTAAACCCTAAGTATAATGAGCAAGAAAGGTAGAATTTTTTAGCTTTAGAGCAACTTTTACCATGAAACAACAGAGTTCCAACCTGGAGGAAGGTCTGAGGAAGAAGAAGAGCAAGAAAAATGGAGAAGGAAGGAAGAAAGCAACTTGCCTTGGTTGGAAACCCTAGGAGATGACCTTGGAAACCCTAGGTAGGGTTAGATGGAGCTTTAAGAGACCCTCTCCAAAAAGGGGGTCGTCTTCTACCTTGGACCACATGTTTATGAAGCCAAACAGAGCAAAGTAGGTGCTACAAGTTAGAGAAAAGAGAAAGCAAGCAAAGGGTTTGTACTTGGGCAAGGAAGAGGTAGATATAGCCCATGGATAAGGATGGAAGCAAGCATGAGGTGTATAAGAATCTCTCCATGTGTCCATGACTTAAAGCTTCCATGGACGAGCGAGAAGTAGGTCCACCAACTTTTGGGGACTTTTGGGCCATCAGTTGATAGTTTCTCATGCCAGCCATTGCCTGTTGGTCGAAGGTACCCATCATTTGTTCATGGTTTAGGTCAATAGGTGGTTGAACCATCAGTTGATTATCCATTTAAGTGAACAATGGGTTCAAGTGAACCAAAATAGAATGAACCATCAACCTCATGACAATATAGGGATCACCACCAGATGGTACCACCATCTTGTGACTGATGGTTGCTCACCTAATAGAAATACCATCGTTTGTTGGACTTGAAGGTGGCTCATCCATAAGGGGGGAGGGTAAACTCTAATTAAACATAGAAAGGAATCTCCTCCAAACCAATGTACAATTGAGCACCCCATGGCTCAAAAATCTCAATAAAGATATGATAAAATCTAAGGAACATATTTGATGTGATAATTTGCAAATAAAACCTCTCAATTGGGTAATTTGTAGAAAAGTCCATATTGCACATAAAATTACATAACTTGCTCAAACAATGTCCAAATTGGACCAAACTTGAAACTTAAGCTTATATTATAATCCAAAACATATAAAAAGGTTATATTAAGGTCCTAAGCATTAAATTATGGTAATTAATCTTGTTCAACTTTAAGCAAGGTTAGGGGTCTCACAACCATAAACCCCTAACAAGGATTTCACCCCCAAAATCCAATGTAAACAAAGATGGTTACCTCAAATGTACCTCATCCAAAAAACCCCACATGGTAACTTTAATCTCATGGTGATGTCACATCATTCTCATAGAAGTCATATTCTTCTCCCTAAACTCTTGCATGTGTCATCTTGGTTCAACATAGAAACTATTGTGCCACATGTACATGTCTGGTAGTACCTTTCAACTTGGGACTCTAACTGTTGTCCTGAACTATTCTATCTATTGTACCACACATTACTCAGAGTCCACACTTGTTGGCTCTCCTAAACATGAAACATCATGTATCTCTTATCATATGTAATTTTACAAGGTTTCATCTCTATGCTCCTTTGATGGTGGTTGTAATTAGAAACTCAATCAATTAGGTAGGCATCCCCTAATTGTCAAGAACTATGAGGAATATGTTCTTAGAAAATTCTTCAATCATCTCAATGGTGGATTAACCATCTATATAGTTGAAGAATAATACACTTGTCTACAACTTGTTAACAAATATAAATTCCTGGTTGACCTTGTTAGGGGTAAGGCAATGATATTGTCTTCATCTTACCAGGACTCACATGAACACACTTAACATATTTATTGTAACTCCAAGATGATACTCTAATTAACCCCCAACTCACTCTTGCTGTACTTGTCACAACTTATGAGACATGACCTAAACACTCTGTTCTTCTTATTTTACAAATATTGTTGTTACATTGGTTAGTCTAAATGATGTAACCATGGTCATGTATCCTATGTCATCCACTATAACTCTTATCCATTGTTTATATTAAAGGAACACGATAACACATGTCCACTTATCAACAAACTATCTATTCCTGATAGTGATCTTGGCCAACTATCATCAGACCATACACAACACTATAGAATCACTCTTATTTTCTCAAACAATACTTGGATGATCAACATCAACTCTCTCTCTCTCTCCAATGGAGAGGAACGCTAGAAAACTCATTAATAAATATCTTATAACTCATATACAACCGGTACACTCTGGATATAGGATTCATTACCTTGGTATCCACCACATGTGTTATAAAGAACTCATACCCTAATTTCATCCACTTTCATAATGGCATAACCAACTAAGAACACATAGGAGGAATCCCTCTAACTCTTGGAAGATTCAAAAACATGCTCATACAAAATATAAAGATCTTGGAACTATAGTCTAAGGCAATCACACATCATATCAAGATATCAATCCCAGGATTATAGTGGATCCACGTGTACCAAGTGGCATGAGATCCACTTGAAGGATACACCTCTCATTCATCTTCTCATATGATACTCATCACATAAGTTCTCTCCACTTTATGTGGATTCCATACCTTGAATCACTTTATTAATACACACTTATTTGTCTTTTACTTCATTATCTTCTTGAATTATAGCTTCAAGAATTCCTCTTTAGCTTGTTTGTATTCTGGTTTAGGTTTCATGGTGTTGTATCTTTCTCTTGTAGTTACCAAATATTCAAGTTTTGATAGGTTATGATGTAATTCTCATCTTCTTTAGGGTAAGATTGAGATATCTACACCATGATTTCTTATTCATTAGGCTCTTTAGATTGTCTCAAAATGACTACTTGATCAAAGTAATCAGAAAGAAATCAATCTAAAAGTTCCATACTTACATTTTCTTCAATAATTGAATAGATGTCCAGGGCACCCGGGTATTGATATTAGGTAGTATGCATCATGTTTTCATGTCATGTTACTTACTTAGACATCATCCTAGTCCTAAGTCCTAATGTCCTTATAGACTTAGCAAACTTGGATCTGATACCAAATTGGAAGAACCTATTACACTAAACAAGATTATTTAAAACACAAAGCACGATTACTCATTAATTAACACTAACCTAGAAAATAGGGTAAAATAAAACAAATTTCATCATTTCCAAATTGCTTAAAAACATTTACATGGAAGCCCATCAACTTGCTTTGTTTCATATAATTCTCAACATCTTCTACAATTGTTCCATAGCCTCAACTACCACATATACAGATTACAAATGAACCATATCAACATTTATCAGTTGAATGAGCATATAACATGCTACCAAAAACCTGATTCGATTGAAATACCAATTACAAACTTTCTCTCCTAGACTTGAGAGTACATGGATGACTCTAGGACACACTAGACAACTAACAAACATATCTAGGGTTCATCACCTCAGTTTCTCCTTAATGTCACAATTCTATTGCCGCTATTGTCGGTCACCTAGAAAGATGTGGTGACCCACGAGGTGGGGCCAGTCCCAGTGAGAGATATAACTCTCTCCAACAGATATTGATTACAACATATTATTCCAATAATAAATAAATCGAGTAGTTGAAGTATTCAATAGGCAACTGATCAGATAGAGAGGTTCAAACATACTCAATAGGTTAAGCAAATAGGCTTATCAATGAGTAAGATTATCAGTGTATAGATAGATAACATATAAATCTATTTCTTCTATCAGATATCTACTCAGGTTTCATAAGATTGCATCTTGTAATGCCTAATAATAATCGTCATCATTAGTCTGACTATCATCATATGCCTTGCTAATGACATAAGCAATCTAGTAGCATAACATAGCTATTAATATTGGCATGTCAAATAAAGTGAACAAGTCTACATCATGAGTAGAGCTAACATCATAAGCACAACTAAATGCATACACATGATTAACAGTTTAAGCAATTATGATTACATAGTCATGGCTAGCAACATTAAACATAGCTAGTAGCATCATCTTAACTATTAGTGTCAGTATATATGACAACATAAACATATTAAAACATGAGAATAACTACAACATAAGAATACTTATCATCTCTTATTGTACTATACATTTCCTCTATGTAAGGAAAGCAAACAAGGGTTATCATATAATATGAAGCATTGTGTATAACCCTAAATAGATATGCTACATGGCTATATTACATATTGTATTACACCCTGAGGATTTGAGTCATACCACCCAAATCCAACTGACCACTGCTAAGTTGAAATAAGTTCCATACAAGATCTAGGAAGAGTCAGACTCCAAGATCTTCTACCTACTCGGTTAGTATGAGTCTGCACCACAGTGACATATAGTCAATCTGCAAAACAACGACATATAGTCATGTAACTAGCCCACCTTAGTACATGTCACGATGCTAGCATCTAGGGTATTCAAACACAATCACTGAGGTACAACCACAGTTGTCCTCCAAAAAGTAGGCTAGGTATGACCGCAAACAACTTCTCAAAACACTTGGTGTCAGGATGACAAGCACCTTGCATACTCAACATTTAATGTATGTGCTCTAAGTTTCCCTTATGAATGCCCATTTCACCATCCAACTAATTCTGACACTGAAGATGTTCTATGGCACAAGGCAACTACATGATTAGGGTTTCACTTGATTAGATTTACCAATTGAGTAAATTAAGACTTTATCATACAAATGGTCATACAAACCCTAATACAATTCTGGTAAGCATTGATATATAACAACTTCAGAAGATATAAAATATATGAGACATATTGTTCCTCATCTCATCATCACATAGTACTATTCGCTTGCCATTTATGAGACTACACTTGTAATCATACTATCACAGGATATAAGTCCTTTTCACAATATTATAGGGTATCTACCCTTGTCAATATAAGAGGATTATACCTCATTCAGGGCTCAACCATGCCCAAAGGTCACTAAAACCATCATATCATTTCTTGAAAGTTCATCAATATCTTTCTATGCCTTATAACAAGGCTAAAAAACATCACTACACATGTGACGCACAGGCTCAACATGATATTGCATTAAAGAACTAATAGACGTTTACAAGATAATATTGTAGGGTTATCTTAACATTTGAGAACATTTCGTTATTATATCACATATTAAGGAAGCTATATGACTGGCCATAATAATACTTGTATTATGCAAGTTTAGCATAAGAAAGCATAGGATCATGAAGTTATGATGACCACAAATTAACACATTAGAGTTTCAAATAATCATTAGTAAGGATATTCCATCATTATATTAATCATTCAAGGAAGGATATCATGATTAACCACCATTCTCTACTTACATTATGGTTAGGTTTAGCAAGGAATGTTATGTTTAAGTTATAGTTCAACATTTATTCACAAACCTTAACCCGTAGAATACCCATATTATCTCACATGCATTAGACATAACATCATCATCACATTCCATACCATTCTCGAGTATGGATCCACACATAACCCAAGGTATAACCATTAGTTTAAAGTATACTATAGTTCCATAACAATAAGAGAGACACCATTATTCTATTATTCCACTATGGAAGGTTGATCATAATTAATCACCACCACCTTAGTTCATTAGGATTAAGTGTAACAAGCTATATCCCATTAGGGTTACATATTAACACAATATGGTCATTATCCATTCTATTCATATGAGGGAAAAGGTAAGAATACCTTATTAAGGAAAAACCTCCATTGGTTACAAGATTATTCAACCCATATAACCATACCAAAACATCACCCAGAACCATTGGATGTTGAAAAGGTAAGACCATTGATTATTTACATAAGTAAACACCTTAACAAACCATATGTATAGACATTGAGTTGTGACCTAGAAAGAGTCACCATTAAACCATAAACATCCCTTAGTTAAAAACATAAATGGGAACTATAGGTTGTGGGATTAAAAACCATCATTGGTCTTACATTTTAAGCAAGCCATCATATCACCCATCAAGCTCCTTAATTTGTTCACATAAGGAAAACCATGAAATTTGGATTATTAAAACTCACATGTAATACTATAGGTTTCAGTAGAGACCATTGGATGTTGAATTATCCAATCCCAACCATTAGATCAAGTCCTTTATTCAAAACTATTAGATGAAGAAGTGTTACATCCTAACCATTGGATCAAGTTCATATGTTAAAACCATCAATTGGAATATAGGTCCAACTGTTGCATTAAGTGACCCAAGAGACCACTGGTTTAAGGCATAATGGGTTCTACAACTACATCCTTAACTCACCATTAGTTTTGGAGGCCTGGTTCACCATTGGTTGTGACCATTAAGTCACCATATAATGTTAGATCAGCACTATATTCATTTAACACCATCAGATATTAAGCTAATATCATCATTAATTGATAACATCATTACAATATTTAATGGTTGATCATTAAGCTTCTAATTGAGCCAAAACCTGACCTAAGGGGTGACCATCGATTGTCACCATTGGTTGATACCCTTGGTCACCACCATCGATTTTCAAGAAGGTAACACCATCAATTGTTGCAAGGGTACTACCATTGCTTGGTGTATAAACTGGAAATTAGCCTTAAAACCTAGGTATAAGCCATCGATTGTTAGGTGCTTAGCACCATCAACTATCAAGCCAACCTGATCCAAGTCATCTTCTTCCTCAATAAGATCATGTACAGAGTTTTAGATCCATATAAAGCTGGAAACTAAGCAAGAAACACCATACAAATTGAAATCCTAGGCAAGGTTATCTTTTACAAGCATAAATCTTCATTTTCAGAGCAAGAATTTATGGAAGCAAGCTTGTAGTAAGCAATAAAAGTGAAGAGGGTTATAGAAATCGCCTCTACTGAGATGAAAAAAGTTCTAGAAGCAAAAAAACTCGAATCAAAAGGTAGAAAACCCAAGATTTAGGTTTGAACTCGGCCATCTAACACCTTTCTTCACCAAAAAGGAAAATCCTAAGCATAAGTAGCAAGAAAGGTAGAGTTTTTGAGCTTTAGAGCAACTTTTACCATGGAACAGAAGAGTTCCAACCTGGAGGAAGGTCTAAGGAAGAAGAAGAAAAAAATGGAGAAGAAAGGAAGAAAACAACTTGTCTTGGTCAGAAACCCTAGGAGATGACCTTGGAAACCCTAGGTAGGGCTAGATGGAGCTATAGGAGACCTTATCCAAAAAGGGGGTCATCTTCTACCTTGGACCACCTATTTCCACATCCAAATAGAGAAAGGTCAGTTATCCAAGTTATAGGAAAGATAAATAAAGCAAAGGTTTCGTACTTGGGCAAGGAAGAGGTAGATATAGCCCATGGATAAGGATGGAAGCAAGCATGAGGTGTACATGCATCTCTTCATGTGTCTATGGCTTAAAGATTCCATGGAGAGCAAGAAGTAGGAACATTTCTATTGGGGACTTATGGTCCATATTTTTATGGTTTCCCATGCCAGCCATCTCCTGTTGGTCAAAGGTACCCATCATTTGTTCATTGTTTAGGTCAACAGGTTGTTGAACCATCGGTTGATCATCCATTTAAGTGAACCATGGGTTCAAGTGAACCAAACTAGCATGAACCATCAACCTCCTAACCATCTAGGGGTCATCACTAGATTTTACCACCGTCTGATAACTGATGATTTCTCACCTAACAATAGGACCATCATTTTTTGGACTTGAAGGTGGCTCATCCATGGGGGGTTAACCCTAATTCAACATAAAAGGGAATCTCCTCCAAACCAAGGTACAATTGAGCACCCCATGGATAAAAAAGACAAAAAAATATAAGATAACATCTAAGGAACATATTAGATGTGACAATTTTCAAAGAAAACATCTCAATTGGTTAAATTGTAGAAAAGTCAAAAAATGTACATAAAATTGCATAACTTGCTCACACAGTGTCCAAATTGGACCAAACTTGAAACTTAAGCTTGTCTTATGATTAAAAAATATATAACAAGGTTATATTAAGGTTATAAGCATTAAATTATGGTAATTAAGCTTGTTTAACACTTTAAAAAAGGTAAGTGGTCTCACACTTCCTTGTTAACTTAGTCAATGGTAGAGCTATGGAACTCCTATAATATCCTACCAAACCCTGAAAGATGCACACTTCTATCACTGTCTTTGGTTGCTCCCACTCTGTCATGGACTCAACCTTCTTGAGGTCAACACGAACACCCTCAATAGAAATAACATGCCCCAGAAAAGCCACCTCCTTCAGCCAAAACTCACACTTGCTGAACTTGGCATAAAGTTGATGTTGCATCAACAAGGTCAACACCCGAGGGAGATGTTGTTCATGCTGATGGCTGTCATGACTATATATCAGGATGTCATCTATGAAGACAACCAAAAATTGACTAAGAAACTACCAGAATACTCTGTTCATCAAGTCCATGAACGTTGTCGGTGCATTGGTTAGCCCAAACGACATAACCACAAACTCGTAATGACCATACCATATCCTAAAAATTGACTTAGGTATGTCATCTCACTTGATCCTTGGCTGGTGATTCCTTCACCTCAGGTCTATCTTTGAGAACAATGTTGCACCACACAATTGATCAAACATGTCATTTATCCTTAGCAAGGGATACTTGTTCTTTATTGTCACCTTGTTCAACTATCTGTAGTCTATACACAACCTCATGGACTCATATTTATTCTTCACAAATAACACTGGAGCACCCCATGGCGACGACTCACCCTGATAAAACCTTTGTCAAGTATCTCTTGCAACTATTTCTTCAACTCTACCATTTAAGGTGGAGCCATCTTGTACAGTGTCTGAGCTATCGACTGTGTGCCTGGGACTAGATTGATCTCAAAATCAATCTCTCACGATAGGGGAACACCTAGAAACTTGTCAGGGAACAGGTCGACAAAATTCCTGACAACTGACACCTCCTAAATACTAGAACCTTTTGCCTTAGTATCCACCACATGTTCTAAGAATGCCTCACAACCTTGCCTCAACAACTTCTCCACCACCATTGTCGACACTAGGCACATAGGAAGAAACTTCCTATCTCCTTAGAAGATCCACATCTTATCACCATCTACAAACATTGCCTACTTGGAACCACAATACAAGACCACTATATACTTCTCCAAGGTGTCCATTCCAAGGATTACATCGAATCCATGCATATCAAGTGGTATGAGATCCACTTGAATGTTGTGCCCTAAAAAAGAAAGGACACAAGAAGGACACACCTCCCACAACACCACAGAGCCAACTAATAAGGTTTCTAACAACAAACTATCTCTACTACAATTAACATGCAAAATAAAACCGTTGATCACTTTATGAGTGATAAATGAGTGTGTTGCACTCGGGTCAACCAAAATAGATATGAAGCAAGAAGAAGACAAAAGCAGAATGAAATAACTCCATCTGACTTGTCACCACTCGTTAGTTGACCACCGCCTTTGTAACATCCCTGACCTGGGTTATGCCTTAACCCTAGGATTTTTGCTTAAATAAGTCATTTAGATTCTTGTCTTTATCTTTTGAAAAGTAATGAAGACTAAAGGAGAACTTATGTTTCAATTTTGGTCCTATTTGAATAATGTTGAAACAATATTTTACCTATTTTGGACTAAAGTGCAATTTACCCAATTTAAGGGGTTACCTTACAAATTTTACATGATAAATGTTCCTCAAGTGTTATAGCATCATAAGAATAAGAATGATGCTGAGGCATGACTTGTGGAAGCCTAAGTTCCAAGAAGGAGCTTGTTTGAGTAATGTTTGTGTATTGAATACTAGTATTGGTGTAGTTTGCAAATTACCCAAAATCTAGGGTTGAATATGTAAAATACCACTTCAAGAGTGTCCCTACTATTTCTTGGTATCATTTAGAGAAAATAAAAATAATGGGGCGTCTTGTTTGAACTACTTTTGAGGAGAGATGCTCTTGATAATAAAATAATCAAGAAATGAACATAATTGATATCTAATTTATTTTGTAGCAAAAATAAATATATTAATTGAAGTGCCCATAACTAAAAATGACATGGGAGAAATCCTATAATGAGAGGACGTCCAAATTCCTTGAGTGGCATCGAAATATCCTAAGTAGGTGAAGAAATCCACTCACATTTGTTAATTAAAAAGTAATGTCCACTAAAAATGGATAATAGTATTATAATGATTAAGGTGCTTAAGTGGTTGCTTCTAATTCAAGGATAATTGAGAGGAAATTGAAGGAAAGGAAGAAGGCTTTGTAGATAAGAAAGTGGAGGGGGCATGTGGCAAGCAAAGATGACGATTTCTCTCCTACTTTCTCTCTCTTAAGAAATTCAATTATACATATATATACTCATATATCCACTACTTGAAAGAGTATTTTTGCAAACCACTTTCTTTCCTTGCTTTGGCCGATGACCAAGGAGCTTATGAGCAGGAGGAAAACGTTCCCCAAGCTGAAGGTAAGCTCCATGATCATCTTCAACCTTGGATTGATGGTTGAAATCGGATTTCAACATTCATTTTCTTCTCTCTTCCATCCAATGCTCAACCTTGGCTATCTTTTGCATCCAAAGAGTTGGAAACAAACCTTGGATAGTTGAAGGAGATTCTTTCACCATTAAAGACAAGAAGCTTGAATCTTTGAAGCTACTTTGAAGGTGGGTTATATAACTTTAACCCATCAATGTTATTATTGATTTCAATTTCTCATCATATGTTGATCTTTTATTTTTTCTCGAATTCTTCTTGAATAATTGATGAATTCATAATATATATGATAGTAGAATTCGGAGGTCTAAAGCTTGATTATGATGAAATCATCTTAGCACACACCTCAATAAAATCAAGAACAAACGGTTTCAAACCATTAGAGACCAAACAGTTTCAAAACTGTTAGAGGTCAAACTATTTCAAACTGTTAGAGGATAAGTGGTTTCAAGAATGTGTAAAGGTCTAATGGTTTCAACCTAATCTAGTCCACATGGTCTCAACCTTGGATGGCCAAACAATTTCAATACGTTTAGAACTCAATTGGTTTCAAAACCCTAGATCAATTGATGTCAAAATGCTAATTTAGGTTCAAACGGTTTCAACTCTGAATTGACCAAACGGTCTCAAACCGTTTGAGTACCAAACGGTCTCAAACCGTTTAGGGTTAAATGTTTTCAAAGTTGATTTGATCAAATGGTTTCAAACCGTTCAAGGGTCAAACGGTTTCAAACCCTAATAAGATCAAACAGTTTCAAAACTGATTGAAGATCAAAAGGGTCAAAATTTTGAAGATTCAATGGTCTCAAAATCGTTTAAAGGTTCAAACAGTTTCAAACAATTTGGAGACTAAATAGTCTCAAAACTATGAAAGATTAAATAACCCTATGATTGTTTATAATGTATCTCAAAGTTAATTTCAATGGAAGTACCTCTAAAGTATTTAGGTGATAAATACATTTAGAGTGATTATCACTTGATGCCTATGAAAGTAATGAATTCAATACACTATGATAAGCATAGGTGCATGTACTTAGTGTAAGGTTGAGTCAACTGAATAAGGCATATTGGTGATGTGTGTTCCCAAGTACATGGAATAATGATAAGTATGATTTAATACTTAAATAATGCTACGTGCTCCAAGATATGAGGAAGCACTGACTTAGGGTTTGGATTAATGAGGTAATCATGAAACCCTAATCAATGGAGAATGAAAACCCTAATAAAAAAGGAAGCTACACTACATGAGTTTAATTGAATACTTATGAAGGTATTATGTAATGCCAATAAGTTAGGTTTTTGATTGTAATATCAATGCATTCCCCAAGATACATGGAGTTTTGAATTAGGGTTTGATCTTTGATAATTTGATCATGAATCCCTAATCGAGAAGGATGAGAAACCGTAACCCTAATTTAGGGTGATATCATGTGAAACCCTAATATAGGGTCATGGCATATGAAATTATAATTGATTAAGATAAGAAAACCTAATCCTAATTTCAGGTAATGGGTTGAGAAACCATAATTGATATGAAATGTGAAACCCTAATATAGGATGATGTATAATACATGGTGATGGTATGTGAAACTCTAATTAATAAAGATGGGAAACCCTAACCCTAATGAGTTAAATAGTAGTGTTATCTTGTATTACATAATGTTGATATGTAATTGATATGGTTGCTATCAAGCATACTAACCATGCAGGTATCATGAGATGATGAGCATAACCATGCATAAGTTATGATGTTAATGGGCCTTGTGAGCCATTATTTTGTTTTGCTGCCTAGTGAAAGCTGACAAGAAGTTTAATATGCCTGGTGAACTATGTGAGATGCTTGTGTAACAAGTATCATGAATACCTTGGTCAGATGACCTGGAGGTAATAGTTACCTGATAGTGGTAACCATGGTCAATGATAAACTAAGGGTTTGAATAACCAGATCCAGTAAACATGATGATGGTATTGTTGAGGGATGTGAATTCCCAGTAATGAGATAAGGGATTGAGATCCCAATGTTTATAAAGTTTTGCAAAGTACTTGATAGAAGTATTACATGTTTCTTTGTAGCATTTGTCATAATAATTCTTGTCTGAAAACTTGTCTGATGCTAAAAGAATATGGTAATGTACTTAAATAATCAAGTGGAATCTTATCATGTAGAGCCCTGGCCATAGATCCATCATCGTCAGTATCTGGTGATGGTGAAATGAATTCTCCTACGGGTTAAACCAGAGCGTATATTGTTGAATATGCGAGGTTTCTCCTAGCCGAAAATAGGAGGATTAGAGTGCAACTTTGGTTGTAGACTCAAGATATGTATAAGAGCATGGTGAACAGGCCCATGGCTTAGTGTGATAGAGCATGAATGCGTTCATGGCTCAGAGAGCACGATGAACTGGCCCGTGGCTCAAATTTACTAGCGCCGGGACCTATACCAAGGCGGGCTAGAGAATGGGTAGCCTATGGGAGCTAACCATGTGACTGAGGTCACCTAAGCAAGAAACTGCGGTTGCTTGTGGTCTCACACTGACTAAGACAGATGAGATCGTGGAGTTTGGCTTTTCCTTTGATCTTGTATGGCACCGACTTTGGGTTTCGCAACCAAAGGTTGGATTTGAGCGGTACGGCTCACTTCCTCAGGGTATAAGTGTGATTGTAATATGTAATCAGCTGCGTAACGTATTTGTTTAAGAATGGAATACAAAAATCATTGGCTGATGTTACATTTCTTTTATATATATCTTAAATGGATAGATGTTATACATGTTCTTCATATTCCTTACTAAATAGATGATTTACTTTGTCATTTATAGTCGTAATGCTTAAAAAGATGATGTTGTTCTATTATGCTTAATATTGATTAAATCCTGCTTTTCAATAGAGAATCCTCTACTCAATTTATTACTATTTATCTGTAATAGTAATATTTCTGGCGGAGAGTTATATATATCGCTGGGACAATTACAATTGTCTCACCCCCGTGGGATCCAAAATTTTTATAGGTGAACGAGGAAGAGGAGGTAGAGACCATATAGCAGGGTAAGGACAACAACATCAAGGACAACAGTGATATCTCAAGTGGAGATAATGACTGTCCTGTCTTGTAGATAAGAGTCCTATGTGTCGTCTCTATACTCTCAAGTCCTTGGACTCAGTAGTTAGTGATTTTATGACCGATTTGAGATTTTGGCATTGAATGCCTCGAGGTTTTATGTTGCTTATGTGTAGATTTAATATAGGAACTGTGGTATAGATTCCTCGAAATGAGATGGTACATGGTATGTACTTTGTGAACCAGGATGCATATATAAAACTTTGGTTCTTGTTATAAGAGTTTCTTAGAAATGGATCTCTTTACAAATGGTTTTAATTTTTAGTGATTTTCAGTAATTCACTGTTAATGTTTTCTTCCGCAATTCTATCACTGGTCGCGGTCTGATTTGTGATCGGGCTGTGACAATGCTTTGGTATCAGAGCTCTAGGTTCGCTGAGTCTACAGAGACATAGGATTAAGGTCGTTGAGTCTGTTCCAAGTGTTTTCTAGTATATCTGATAGTGACTTCTACTCTTATAGGAGGAGAAGAACTTAAAGATGTCTGGTGAACACGAAGAACATGCTACCGAGAGCAGTGTTGCTGCACCAGGAGGAGGTGCAAGGGATCAGGCTAGAGAAGAACTAGTACCTGAACATCCCAGCTTGACCAAGCTATGCTAAAAAACCCAGCTTTCCATGCTCTGTTTTGGAAGTTCATGGCTACTATGACACATATGGAAAATAGGATTCCACCACCTGCACCTAGGGCACCAACTCATAATGAGGGACATGGAGCTTGCAAGACTTTTGACAACTTTGCCAGGTATGATCCATTGATTATGCTGGTACAGCTGGCCCAACAGACGCATACTTGTGGCTGACTGAGCTGGAGAAGGCCTTCTAAATTCTTATTATCCCCAAAGTTGAAAAGGTTAGGCGTGCAGTGTATCTGTTGAAGGGGAGTGCTGGTCATTGGTGGGCTATAGAAGAAGGCAAAAGGCCAGATGTTGAAATCAGATGGGAAGAATTTCAACGTGAATTCATCAGTAGATACTTTCCCAAGACTTACCTGGACAATAAAATCACTTAGTTTGAGTGGATAAGGCAAGGACCACTGAATATTAGTGAGTATGAGGCTAAGTTTATGGAGCTTCTACGGGTTTGTCCGCACATGGCTGCTACAAATGAGGAGAGGATTCAACATTTTGAGAAGGGTTTGAACACTAATTTGACCACACCTGTATCTGATCTAGAGAATAGAGAGAAGTTTTCCACTTTTTTGGAGTCAGTTAGACGGATAGAAAGGTTTATGACTGAGAAACCTCAAGCCAACAGTAGGAAAGAACATACACAGTTCCAGGGACAGAGGTCCAGGATTTTTAAGAAACCAAGGTTTTCTGCACCAACAACACCGCCAATATTTAATACTCAAACACAGTGGACATCCAGCAGGGGTAGAGGTCGTAGTTTACCACCAGAGGGAGCCCACAACTCAACATCAATGTCAGTAACAGGACCACCCAGGCCACAGTGGGGGAACAAAAGCTGTTACAAATACGAGAAGATGGGACATCTGATGAAAGATTGTCTAGTTAGAGACGTGAGTGTAACCCAACAAGGCTCTCAAAGGTGACAATTTAGCAGCGAAACACGAGGACGTGGACTTGCATCCCAAGCTGGCTCATCTACATCCAACAACAGGGCAAGTGGTCGACAACCAGCAAGGATAAGATTCTATGCTATGAATCATCCGGAAGCAGTGTTCAACCCATGAGTCGTGACAGGTCAGATGGAATTATTTCATTCTGATATGTCTTCATCCTGCTTTGTATCAATTTTGATTGATTTGGGTGCTGCACATTCCTTTATCACTCGAGAAGTGATTCATGATTGCAATATGACTGTTAGTCGTAGAGTAGATAATTTGTTATTAGAAACTCCGTTAGTTGGATCTACAGTGCCGCGGGAGGTATGTTCTCCCTACATTCTTTCCTTTTCTGATCACAACATTCAGGTGGATCTTATACCACTTGAGATGCATGGGTTTGACATAATTCTTGGTATGGACATCCTAGAAAAGTATAAGGTTGTCTTGGATTGTGGTTCCAAGCAGGCTATGTTCACAGACAATGGTGATACATGGATCTTTCTAAGGGACAGGAAGATCCTTCCAACTTATCTAGTGTCAACAATGGTAGCTGAAAAGCTGATGCGACAAGGATGCTTCACATTCTTGGCACATGTGGTAGATACCAGATCAGAGAGTCCTAGTCTTTTCAAAGTACCGATTGTTAGGGAGTTTGAGGATGTGTTTCCTGAGGAACTTCCAGGTGTTCCTCCACCCCGAGAGATTGATTTCGAGATTAATCTAATCCCGGGTACACAACCAATAGCTCAAACACCTTATAGAATGGCACTTGCTGAGATGGCAGAACTCAAGAAATAGTTACATGAGTTGCTTGAAAAGGGTTTTATTCGACCGAGTACTTCACCATGGGGTGCTCCGATTCTCTTTGTGAAAAAGAAGGATGGGTCTATGCGATTCCTCTACCAAGAATAGATGATTTGTTTGACCAGTTGCGTGGTGTAACTATATTCTATAAAATAGATCTGAGGTCAGGATACCATCACTTACGTATCAAGGAGAATGACATACCTAAATCAGCCTTCAGGACAAGGTATGGTCATTATGAGTTCATAGTTATGTCATTTGGACTAATTAATGCACCAGCTGCATTCATGAAACTCATGAACAGAATCTTCTGACCATTCCTTGATCAATTCATAGTAGTCTTTATCGACGACATCCTGATTTATAGTAGAGATGCTCAACAGCATGAGCAACACCTCCGTCAGGCTCTGACTTTATTGAGAGAGCACAAGCTATACTCTAAGTTTAGCAAGTGTGAGTTTTGGTTATTAGAAGTGTCTTTCCTAGGACATGTAATATCTACCTCAGGTATCTGTGTTGATCCTAAAAAGGTAAAATCTATCTTGGAGTGGGAACAGCCAAAGACACCAACGAAGATACACAGTTTTCTAGGACTAGCAGGCTATTATAGGAGGTTCATTAAGAACTTCAGTTCTATAGCTTTACCCCTAACCAAGTTAACTAGGAAGGAGGTTTCTTTTGTCTGGAATGACAAGTGCCAACATTCTTTCCAGTTGTTGAAAGAAAGGTTAACAAGTGCACCTGTGTTAGTGTTACCTGAACATGGAAAGGGGTATATTGTTTTCTGTGATGCTTCTAAGAATGGTCTAGGATGTGTGTTGATGCAGGATAAACAAGTGATTTCTTTTGCTTCTCAACAACTTAAGAAACACGAGGAAAATTATCTGACACATGATCTAGAATTAGCTGTTGTGGTTCATGCGTTGAAGATCTGGAGACATTTCTCTATGGAAAGACATTCCATATTTTCACAGACCATAAGAACCTAAAATATATATTTTCACAACATGAGTTGAACATGAGACAATGCCGCTGGATGGAGTTAATCAAGGACTACGATTATACAATTGATTATCATATGGGAAAGGCTAATGTAGTGGTTGATGCACTAAGTAGAAAATCATCGTTGCCAACCCTAGACAAAGCACAATTGAACTCTTTAGTGTGCTTTAAATGAGACATGCATGTCTCTTTGAGGCAAAACAATGTACAACTTAAAGTATCTTTGTTAGCTGGATTCTTAGCTGAGATGCAAGTGAAACCTACTCTGAGACAAAAGATTAAAGAGGCACAACAAGCTGATACTGTTATTCAGCAGATCAGATTAGAGTACGGTAGTGAGAAAAAGGATGGTTTTCATGATTCAGATGATGAGGTAGTCTGTTACCAGGGTAGGATGGTAGTACCGGATGCCAATGACTTAAGGAAGCCAGTTATGGAGGAAGCTCATTCATCCATGTATGCAATGCATCTAGGGAGCATGAAAATGTATCATAACTTGAAATATATGTGTTGGTGGCCCGGATTGAAGAAGGATGTAGCTGAGTTTGTTATGCGATGTCCAGTGTGTTAGTAGGTTAAAGATGAACATCAAAAGCCCGTAGGAACAATGCAACCTTTACCTATACCACAGTGGAAATGGGATCACGTAACCATGGATTTTGTGGTTGGTTTTCCCAGAACAACCAAAAGTCATGATTCCATTTGGGTGATAGTTGATAGGTTGACTAAGTCAGGACATTTTCTTCTTGTCAAAACAACCTATGCTGCTGAGAAGCTTGCACAAATCTATATAGATGAGATAGTGCGTTTACACGGGGTTCCAACTACAATTGTTTCTGATAGAGGTCCCTAGTTCATGAATCATTTTTGGGAACAAATACATAAAGCTTTGGGTATGAAAATAAGATTTAGTACCGCCTTTCACCCACAGATGGATGGACAATCTGAGAGGACTATACAAACCTTGGAGGATTTGCTTAGGGCATGTGTCCTTCAGTTTGTAGGAAGTTGAGATCTACACTTGAGCTTAATAGAATTCACTTACAATAATAGTTATCAACATAGTATTGATATGGCACCATATGAAGCATTATATGGTAGACATTTTAGATCTCCTTTGTGTTGGTATGAAACAGGGGAATACCAACTTTTGGGTCCTGAATTAGTGCAATAGACAACTGAGAAGATTAAAGTAATACAATAGCAGCTAAAGGCTACACAGGATAGACAGAACTCATACACTGATAAACGGTGGAGACCTTTAGAATTCCAAGTTGGATACAGAGTATATCTCAAAGTCTCACCTTGGAAAGGTGTTCATAGATTTGGAAAAAAGGGTAAGTTGGCTCCTAGATTTATGGGGCCTTATCTAATCACTGAACGGATTGGAAAGGTAGCCTATAAGTTGAAGTTGCCACCTAAACTACACAGATTGCATCCAGTATTCCATATATCCATGCTGAGAAAGTGTCATCTTGATACGGAATTAGTCTTGCAACCTGTGGAGGTAGAGTTAAATGAAGATATATCCTATGTAGAAGGATCAATGTTGATTCTTGACAAAAGAATCAAAAAGTTGAAGAAGAAAGACATAATGCTTGTGAAAGTTCTCTGGCATCATCATGGCATTGAAGAGGATACGTGGGAGCTGGAGGAAGAGATGAGGAGGAAGTACCCTTCTATTTTCTCTTAATGATTTCAGGGACAAAATCCCTGTTAGGGGTGGATAATTGTAACATCCCTGATCTGGGTTATGCCTTAACCCTAGGAGTTTTGCTTAAATAAGTCATTTATATTATTGTCTTTATCTTTTAAAAAGTAACGAAGACTAAAGGAGAGCTTATGTTTCAATTTTGGTCCTATTTGAATAATGTTGAAACAATATTTTACCTATTTTGGACTAAAGTGCAATTTACCCAATTTAAGGGGTTACCTTGAAAATGCTACATGATAAATGTTCCTCAAGTGTTATAGCATCATAAAAATTAGAATGATGCTAAGGCATGACTTGTGGAAGCCTAAGTTCCAAGAAGGAGCTTGTTTGAGTAATGCTTGTGTATTGAATACTAGTATTGGTGTAATTTGCAAATTACCCAAAATCTAGGGTGGAATATGTAAAATACCACTTCAAGAGTGTCCCTACTATTTCTTGGTATCATTTAGAGAAAATAAAAAGAATGGGGCATCTTGTTTGAACTACTTTTGAGGAGAGATACTCTTGATAATAAAATAATCAAGAAATGAACATAATTGATATCTAATTTATTTTGTAGCAAAAATAAATATATTAATTGAAGTGCCCATCAATTAAAAATGACATGTGAGAAATCCTATAGTGGGAGGACGTCCAAATGCCTTGAGTGGCAACGAAATATCCTATGTAGGTGAAGAAATCCACTCACATTTGTTAATTAAAAAGTAATGTCCACTAAAAATGGATAATAGTATTATAATGATTAAGGTGCTTAAGTGGTTGCTTTTATTTCAAGCATAATTGAGAGGAAATTGAATGCAAGAAAGATGGTTTCATAGATAAGAAAGTGGAGGGGGCATGCGGAAAGCAAAGATGAAGATTTCTCTCCTACTTTCTCTCTCTTAAGAAATTCAATTATACATATATATACTCATATATCCACTTCTTGAAAGAGTAATTTTGCAAGCCACTTTCTTTCCTTGCTTTGGCCGATGACCAAGGAGCTTAGGAGAAGGAGGAAAACATTCCCCAAGCTGAAGGTAAGCTCTATGATCATCTTCAACCTTGGATTGATGGTTGAAATCGGATTTCAACATTCATTTTCTTCTCTCTTCCATCCAATGCTCAACCTTGGCTATCTTTTGCATCCAAAGAGTTAGAAATGAACCTTGGATAGTTGAAGGAGCTTCTTTCACCATTAAAGACGAGAATCTTGAAGCTTTGAAGCTACTTTGAAGGTGGGTTATATAACTTGAACCCATCAATGTTATTATTGATTTCAATTTCTCATCATATGTTGATCTTTTATTTCTTCTCAAATTCTTCTTGAATAATTGATGAATTCATAATATATATGACAGTAGAATTCGGAGGTCTGAAGCTTGATGATGATGACATCATCTTAGCACACACATCAAGAAAATCAAGAACAAATGGTTTCAATTTTGTTGGTTAAACGGTTTCAAACCGTTAGAGACCAAACGGTTTCAAACCGTTTGGCGACCAAACGGTTTCAAAACCATTAGAGGTCATACAGTTTCAAACTGTTAAAGGCTAAATGGTTTCAATAATGTGTAAAGGTCTAATGGTTTCAACCTAATCTTTTCCACATGGTCTCAACCTTGGATGGCCAAACGATTTCAAAACGTTTAGAACTCAATTGGTTTCAAAACCCTAGATCAATTGATGTCAAAACCCTAATTTAGGTTCAAACGGTTTCAAATATGAATTGACCAAACGCTCTCAAACCATTTGAGGACCAAACAGTCTCAAACCATTTAGGGTTAAATAGTTTCAAAGTTGATTTGATCAAACAATTTCAAACCGTTCAAGGGTCAAATTGTTTCAAACCCTAATAAGATCAAACAGTTTCAAAACCGATTGAAGATCAAAGGGTTCAAAACTATTTGAAGATTCAATGGTCTCAAAACCGTTTAAAGGTTCAAATGGTTTCAAACCATTTTAGACTAAATAGTCTCAAAACTATGAAAGATCAAATAACCCTATGATTGTTTATAATGTATCTCAAAGTTGATTTCAATGGAAGTACATCTAAAGTATTTAGGTGATTATCACTTGATGCCTATGAAAGTAATAAATTCAATACACTATGATAAGCATAGGTGCATGTACTTAGTATAAGGTTGAGTCAACTGAATAAGGTATATTGGTGATGTGTGTTCCTAAGTACATGGAACAATGATAAGTATGATTTAATACTTAAATAATGATATGTGCTCCAAGATATGTGGAAGCACTGACTTAGGGTTTGGATTAATGAGGTAATCATGAAACCCTAATCAATGGAGAATGAAAACCCTAATAAAAAAGGAAGATACAATACATGAGTATAATTGAATACTTATGAAGGTATTATGTAATTGCAATAAGTTAGGTTTTTTATTGTAATATCAATGCATTCTCCAAGATGCATGGAGTTTTGAATTAGGGTTTGATCTTTGATAATGTGATCATGAAGCCCTAATCGAGAAGGATGAGAAACCATAACCCTAATTTAGGGTGATATCATGTGAAACCATAATATAGGGTCATGGCATATGAAATTATAATTGATTAATATAAGAAACCCTAATCCTACTTTTGGGTAATGGGTTGAGAAACCCTAATTGATATGAAATGTGAAACCCTAATACATGATGATGTTATGTGAAACCCTAATACATGGTGATGGTATGTGAAAATCTAAATAATAAAGATGGGAAACCCTAACCCTAATGAGGGAATAGTGGTATTATCTTGTATTACATAATGTTGATATGTATTTGATATGGTTGTTATCAAGCATACTAACCATGCAGGTATCACGAGATGATGAGCATAACCAGGTATAAGTTATGATGTTAATGGGCCTTGTGAGCCATTATTTTATTTTGCTGCCTAGTGAAAGGTGACAAGAAGTTTAATATGCCTGGTGAACTATGTGAGATGCTTGTGTAACAAGTATCATGAATACCTTGGTCAGATGACTTGGAGGTAATAGTTACCTGATAGTGGTAACCATGTTCAGTGATAAACTAAGGGTTTGAATAACCAGATCCAGTAAACATGATGATGGTATTGATGAGGGATGTGAATTCCCAGTAATGAGATAAGGGATTGAGATCCCAATGTTTTATAAAGTTTTGCAAAGTACTTGATAGAAGTATTACATGTTTCTTTGTAGCATTTTTCATAATAATTCTTGTCTGAAAACTTGACTGATGCTATACGAATATGGTAATGTACTTAAATAATCAAGTGGAATCATATCATGTAGATCCCTGGCCATAGATCCATCATCGTCAATAGCTGGTTATGGTGAAACAGATTCTCCTACGGGTTAATCCGGAGCGTATATTGTTGAATATGCGAGGTTTCTCCTAGCTGAAAATAGGAGGATTAGAGTGCAACTTCGGTTGTAGACTCAAGATATGCATAAGAGCATGGGGAACAGCCCCATGGCTCAGTGTGATAGAGCATGAATGCATTCATGGCTCAAATAGCACAGTGAACTGGCCTGTGGCTCAGATTTACTAGTGCCGGGACCTGTACCAAGGCGGGCTAGAGAATGGGTAGCCTATGGGAGCTAGCCCTGTGACTGAGGTCACCTAATCAAGAAATTGGGGTTCTGCTTGTGGTCTCACATTGATCGAGACTGATGAGATCGTGGAGTCTGGCTCCTGCTTTGATCTTGTATGGCACCGACTTTTGGTTTCGCAACCGAAGGTTGGATTTGAGCGGTACGGATCACTTCCTCAGGGCATAAGTGTGATTGTAAAATGTAATCAACCGCGTAGAGTATTTGTTTAAGAATGGAATATGAAAATCATTGGCTGATGTTACATTTATTTTATATATATCTTAAATGGATAGATGTTACACATGTTCTTCATATTCCTTACTAAATAGATGATTTACTTCTTTATCATTTATAGCTGTAATGCTTAAAAAGATGATGTTGTTCTATTGATTAAATCCTACTTTTCAATAGAGAATCCTCTGCTTAGTTTATTACTATTTATTTACAATAATAATATTTCTGGTGGAGAGTTATATCTCTCGCTGGGATAATTACAATCGTCTCACCCCCGTGGGATCCAACATTTTTATAGTGAATGAGAACGAGGAGGTAGAGACCATATAGAAAGGGAAGGACAAGAACATCAAGGATAGCAGTGATATCTCAGGTGGAGATACTGACTGTCGTGTCTTGTAGATAAGAGTCCTATGTGTCGTCTCTGTACTCTCAGGTCCTTGGAGTCAGTAGTTAGTGCTTTTATGACCGATCTGAGATTTTGGCATTGAATGCCTCGAGGTTTAATGTTGCTTATGTGTAGATTTAACAGAGCAACTGTGGTATGTATTCCTCAAAATGAGATGGTACATGGTATGTACTTTGTGAACTAGGATGTATATATAACATTTTGGTTCTTGTTATAAGAGTTTCCTGGAAATGGATCTCTTTGCAAATGGTTTTAATTTTTAGTGATTTTCAGTAATTCACTGTTAATGTTTTCTTCCGTAATTATATCACTAGTTACGGTCTGATTTGTGATCGGGTCGTGACAGCCTCCGGCTAACTCATGGCGTAGAATCCAGTCATTGCATGTTGTCGCCCTCGTCCTCTTCTTCCTCAAGCAGACGATATGACTTGCGATGCTTGTCTACACCCTCATCCTCCTGCACCACTGAGCTGCTGTCCCTGTCAGCCCTTTTGGCTCTGCCTCGATCGTTGGGTCACCTCATCATTTCTCACTGGGAATTCCCGCCTCAGATGTCCTACCTACCCACACTTATGGAAAGTCATGGTCACAAACTATGGCCTAGGTGTCCCCATAACTAACATGAATGTTACTTTGTAGGCTCTAGTAGGTGGAAGGGTACAACCTCTACCTTTACTCAGTGACCAATGCATCTACTCACTAAATCTCTGCGGTATTGGTAGAAAACCTCAACTTCTTAAAGCCTCCTGATGACTATCCCTAGAACTGAGCATACCTCTTCCGGACACTCGCCTCTTGCTTCTCTATCACATGTCTCTCTATCCTATGAATAGACTCCACAAACATGGAAAATCTTTCTCGATTCTCTAAGGCAGCCACCGGGGTAGAAAACTCAGCATTCAACCCCTTGTCAACATGTCAGATCCTCTCATCATATGTAGCAACCATGTGAGGACAAAATCATAGAATCTCCATAAACTTAGCCTCATACTCATTTATCATCATGGACCCGTGCCTGGTCCGCTCAAACTAGGATATTTTCTGATTAAGATATGTCCCTGGGAAGTATCAACTGACGAACTCACGTGAGAACTCCTCCCAAGATACCTCAGCACCATGCCTCTTCTCCTCTTCTATGGCTCACAAGTGGCCAAACTCCCTTTTAAAAGGTACATTGCATGCTTCACCTTATCAACCTCTGGAATGCTAAGGATCTTGAAGGCTTTCTCAAGCCTGGTTAGCCACAAATCCTCATTTACGGGGTCATCCGTCCCATCATACTCTACTACCCCAACAAGGAGAAGCTGCTTGAAATATTCTTAGTACCCAAAGATTCCGCATTGGGAACCGGTACCCTAGGATGAGGTGCGGGCATCCTGTTCGCCATATGTGTCATAGTAGCCATTAACTGCCCAAAAGGATACTGAAGATCAGACTATCAAGCATGCCTGGGTCAAACTGGGGGACCTCAAGTGCTTGATATTCTTACATCTGGTTCCTTGTACCACCACCTGGTACAACAACACTTCTCTCAGCAACTTGTTCTTCATGTTCTCCAGACATTTTTAAGCTTTTCTTGTCCTTCTAGATCATCATAAGTTACCGTAAGACATATTGGAGAATACAAGAACAAACACAAACCCTAGTCCTAGGTCCCTGTAGACTCGGTGAACCAAAGGATATGATACCAACCAAACTGTGATGCCCCACACCATAAACCACAAAAAAACTCCAACGAAACATAGAAAGAAAGCTAAATAAGCAGATTACCATAAAAAAACTAAAAATTAAAATCAATATCATTAAGCACCAAAGCTGCAAAAACCTTTACATATAAGTCCTCATAAGACACCTTCATCGAATGTCATAGATCACAAGGTGCTTACATCAACAAGTTCTTATCACAAATTGATGCAACCCTATTTTAGGGCTTCATCTTGTGTATTTTTGTATCTCAATCACATGTAAACATAGTAGAATGCAAGTTAAATTCCCCAGTATGCATATTATTGTCAAACGCACTTATGTATGTTCATTGCATACTTTTTAGGTACTTGAATCATGCTTTGGATGGATGAGAAAGAAGGAAGGAATTCTAGGGTTCCTCCACCCATGGAGGGGTCCAAAGAAGACCCCAAAGCTCCCTCAACTTACCCCTAATGGCCAAGGGTTGACATCAAGCAAAGAAGTCCATTTATCATGAAGATTTAAAGTAAATTTTCCTCTGAAGACCCCAGTGTTGGTATGTATGCCCATAGAGCAAGTCATGTGATGATTGTAATGAGATAATATGTAATTGATGTGAATAATAATATAGGCAATTTCCAATCTATATGTTTAAACTGTTTCTGAGATGATGGTGTAACATGATAGATGTCTAAAGATTGTTTTACTCAATGACGTATGCTTTTGGGTTGAGGACCTAAACGATGAGATCATACAGATGTTAAGAGTATACATTCTCGTTTGGTCCCTAGTCGGTTGTTATTGTGGAAATATCCATAGACATCAATAACACTAAAGACTAGATTGTGTGTTGGTTGATGACAGAATCTCATTAGTCATGATATAGAGATATCAAACCAAGCACATAGGTACTTGTTAGAGAACAAGGTACCAGACAGACCCACCGTGAGAGTGACACATGGAATCATGACTTGGTAGTCACAGTCAACTCTCACAGTGATGGTGGTGAGTGTGATTCTTAGACCTGAAATCACTACACTCAACACATGTGATTGAGCACACTTTGACATCATCAAACGCAGTCCTGAAACATGGGTTGTTATAAAGGTGATGATTGGGTGGCTTTGACACATGGGGCTTTTGAGAGGTGAGTGATAGATATGGGATTTGTCCATCCTGAGGGAGTTTGATATCCTTGGCCACTTGATGAGTAGGATTGAGAAAGGCATGCGCATGCACGTGTGAATCAATATGTGATATTGATGTCATACACATCTCATCAATCTGCTCTGAGATCAAGGAAATGAATGAACATTGACAGGATGACTGTTCCATGCCTCGAGTTCATTCTGGGTATCAGTGACAAAGGAATTATACATTCACTGTAACACCATTCGCGGATTGTAGGGATGAAAGTTGTTCTCCAACTTTCTTTTTCACTTGGGTAGCAATGATGTGTGACTAGGCACCGCTCATTGCTTGTGAAGTCATAAATGTTATGGACTCTCACTGCCAACGTGAAATGGACCTGCAGGGTCACACACATAGGATTTAACCTGGAAGAGGAGTTTTTTCCACAAAGCATTGTTTAGATTGATTACTAAAGGAGTTTAGTAGTTCAATTAAACACTCAATCAGTCGATGGCTCAATATCATATGGTTCAAGGTGTTGGACGTATTGATTGGAGTATCAGATTGATTGAAATCGCAATTGATTGATTTTTCCCAACCTGTGCTCCCAACCGATCGGCTCATGTGATGAACCGGTCGGCTGGGGTAGCTGAACCGGTCGGCTGGAATGTCCAACCGATCGGCTCATGCCCAGGTTGAACCGACCGGTTCAAGGGTTGAACCGATCGGCTCAACTGGCGTAACCGACCAATATGGGGAAATCAAGTCGGTAAGAATTTTCCTTAGGTTTCAAATTTCCAATTCGATTGGGAATAATATTGGTATTCGATACCAATTGGGAAAGAAACAAGGAAAGTCCTTTTGAGCCGGTGTAGGACCATGAACCGATCGGTTCAGGGCATCAACCGATCGGTTGGAGTGCCCGAAACGGTCGGCTCAGGTCCAACCGATCGGCTCAATGGCCGAACCGATCGGTTCAGCTGCTGAACCGATCGTTTCAGGTTGCGAACATGTTGCTTTTTGTGGAAAATTCTCGAACCCTTCTACTCCTGCTTAGTCCCATATTGCCGGGGCAAGAGAACCCTGTCCCATGACCCTTCTATATATAGGGGTATTGGGGGCTTCTCGAAGAACAACTCAGTACAAGTCGGTTGCTCTGCAAGTTGTCATTCTCTCTGGTTTTGGTAACCAAGAGAGAGCCCGAGAAAGTGCTTCCCGCAAAAGGGAGGTGCAGTAAGGGAAGGACAACTGCAGTTGCAATGGGTAGCAGGAGAGTGTGTTGGCGACTAGTACGTCAACAGGAGGGTGTGACTCCTTCCACTTCCTTGTGGGACAAGGAGTGTGGAGTTCCAGGTAGTCCGTGTGGACGACTACAGAGGCGAGAGACCTCTGTCGGTCGTAGGACAACTTTCATCTGACAGTCCGGTAGGAGGAGGAGTCTTCAGTCCCGGTGTGACCAGGAGCTGCACAGACACCGTCCAAGACCGGAGGTGAAGACCGCGCAAGGCGCGAGGTACTGTCTCCGAGCGAGCCTCGGGACAAGGTATGCATCTACAAACCTTATTTCCTATTATATAGATGTTGACGCGATTCCTTTGTTATGGGTTTGGGAGAAAATTTTTGTTTCCGCTGCTTCTCTGCCTCCCCTAAAACCCAACAGTGGTATCAGAGCCACGTCAACAGTTCTATATTTTAGGATTATCGATGTGATCGATTTTGGTTTGTCGCCTTTATTTATTGCATGCGATGCGAATAATATCGGCTTTATACATGTCCAATCCACAAATCCCTAATATACATATATGATATGTAATATTAATGCACTCGATACGCGTCGCCCTTAAACGTGTTTTGTGGTGGATGTGTAGCATGATTATGGCCTATAAACCCCTATATCTGTGTGTGGTTGTTTGTTTGGTTGCTTGCATCTCGGTCTGCACACCGATTCCCTTTCTCTTATTCCTGATGTAACTCGAAATAATTCGAGAATTCTTTTCCTACCTTTGCTCCCCCCGAGTGTAACTCGGGCTTTCACAATTCATATGTAAATAGGAATAGATTTTATTTCTTGTTATGTCGAAGAACGGCGGAGGACTTGAGATGACCGGTTCGAGGAACGAGACGAGCGGGTGGCGACCAAAGGAGATGCACGACGACTGGTGAACTGATCGGCTAGAGGCGCCAGTCGATCGGCTGGTGGCACCCGAACAACCAACTTGATGGCGAGCCGATCAGTCATGGAGATGAGCTGATCAAACCCAGAAAGGAAGACACATATTTCATCTTGTACATGTTGCATGTGATGTAGACCTAGATGACCGTGATTCCTCTTGGCTCGAGGAATCACAATAGGATGGCCATAATCATTGCTTTTATCATTTCACATGTTTTCTGTGGGATATAGCATGTATATGATACATACTATATATTGTGGTGATTGGATATGTATAAGTATATAAAAACCAAATCCCTCTTTAAATATTAAATTTTAGATGCCTTCCAAATGTGACACACGTGAAAAGCTTGATCGACCAAGTGTGGGCATGCCCAAGCGTGGTGCACCGTCTATCTCGTGGAAGCGTGAAGGATGAATGTGTGGGTCTGCCCAAGCAGGGTGCATGTTCATCGTGTTGGCTTTGGGTCGGACTTAACAAGGTGACCTAGATAGGATCTAGCGCCTTGAGGCATGGAGATGATCATGGCAAGGAGTTGCATATGACATCTTTCAAGAGTTGCATATGATGCAATTGGCAAGAGTTGCCTACCTGGAAGATCTGAATTGTGGGTGACAGCCCAAGCTGGTTCATGGCTCAAAGGAATTCAGGATCTTGACCTACTAGAAGATTGTACGCTGCAATCTTCCGAATTGATGGTGAGGGCCGTCAATTTGAGTCAAAATAGTGGGAGCGGTAATTAATTAAAGGCCTAATTAACTATCGTTAAAATTATTCAAATCAAATCAAAAAGGTTTTGATAAATGCAAATTTTCTCTTGTAGAATGGCAAAGGAATCATCTTTTAAAATGGGTAAATCAATTGAGAATAAATTCCATAACTGGTTGAGGACTGTGAGAAGTGTTCTGCACAATCCAGATATACCAGGAGCCTTAGAATCCACTCTATGTACGCTTAATGCTTTGGTGAAGAAGAAAGTAGGTAAGGGAGAGAAGTGTTCTCTCGCCAAACCAATTTTCTCTACATGGAGAGGATGGAAGGAACAATGGAAGAAGAAGTCGGAGATAGAGATCTCTACTTCTGGTGTATACGTGATAGAGATTAACTTTACTACTTCTTCGTCATGGGTACTTGATACCAGATGCGGATCTCACATTTGTTCAAATGTGAAGGATCTTAAGAGAAGTAGGCCTTTGGGGAAAGGCGAGGTTGAACTACGTGTTTCCAATGGGGCAAGGGTTGCCGCCAGTGCCGTAGGAACCTATGAGTTAACTCTGCCAAGTGGGCTAATAATAGAGTTGAAGAACTGCTATTATATACCTGCCATAAATAGGAATATCATTTCCGTCTCTTATTTGGATAAAGATGGGTTTGAATTTCTTATTAAGAATGGAAAGTGTTCCATTTCTAAAGATGGGATCTTTTATGGCAGCGCCCCAATGTCTTATGGTCTATACTTGATAGATCTAGAGACAAGTGTATACAACGTAAACACCAAAAGGCAAAAACTCAACACCTCAAACGAAACATATCTTTGGCATTGTCGTCTAGGGCACATAAATGAGAAGCGCATTTCTAGACTCCATAAAGATGGTTATCTAGACTCTTTTGATTATGAATCAATAGAGACATGTGAATCTTGTTTGTTGGGCAAGATGACCAAGACTCCCTTTTCAGGTAAAGGTGAGAGAGCTAGTGATCTATCAGGACTCATACATACTGATGTATGTGGGCCTTTTAGAACTAATGCCAGAGGTGGGTATCAGTACTTCATTACCTTTACTGATGACTTCAGTAGGTATGGCTATGTGTACCTGATGAAACATAAGTCAGAAACCCTTGAAAGGTTCAAGGATTTCATGAATGAAGTACATAACCAACTTGGTAAAAGTATTAAGGCACTTCGATCCGATCAAGGTGGAGAATACTTAATCCAAGAGTTTGAGGACCTTCTGCGAGCCCGTGGTATTGTATCACAATGGACTCCGCCTAGAACACCACAGCATAATGGTGTGTCTGAAAGAAGGAATCGCACATTGTTGGATATGGTGCGGTCAATGATGAGTTTTGCCGATCTTCCGAATTCTTTCTGGGGTTATGCTCTTGAAACCGCAACGTTTACACTTAACCGTGTACCATCTAAATCGGTTCAAAAGACACCATATGAGATATGGACCGGGAAGTGTCCCGATTTGTATTTTCTGAAGATTTGGGGTTGTGAGGCTTACGTTAGGAAAATGTTTCCTAATAAGCTTGGACCCAAATCCGATAAATGTTATTTTGTTGGATACCCCAAGGAAACGAGGGGATATTATCTATACCACCCTACTGACAACAAAGTGTTTGTTGCCAGGACAGCTGTGTTCCTAGAGAAGGAATTTATTTCCAAAGGAAACAGTGGGAGGAAAATAGAGCTTGAAGAAATTCAAGCCCAACAAGAAAACATTGAACCAATAGATGTACAAGAGGAACATGAAGATTCACAAGGTGTTTTGGAATCTCAGTCTCCTCAGGTAACACAAGGACCTCGTAGATCTGGTAGGACCCGCCTTGAACCTGAGAGGTTTGGATACCTTGTAACTCAGGAAGGTGGTGAGTTGATCATAGATGATGATCCAACTACCTACGCAGAGGCTATGGAGGGGCCAGATTCTGAGAAATGGCTTGAAGCCATGAGATCCGAGATGGAATCCATGTACTCCAACAAAGTATGGACTTTGGTGGAACCACCCGAAGGGGTAAAACCCATAGGGTGCAAGTGGGTCTTTAAGAAGAAGACCGACATGGATGGAAATCTGCAGACTTATAAAGGTATATTGGTTGCTAAGGGATTTCGACAAGTTCAAGGTGTTGACTATGACGAAACCTTTTCACCAGTTGCCATGATTAAGTCCATAAGGATCATGCTTGCTATTGCAGCTTATTATGACTATGAGATTTGGCAGATGGATGTCAAAACTGCATTCCTTAACGGGAATATAAATGAGGATGTGTACATGACACAACCTGAAGGTTTTGTGGATCCAAGGAATGCCAATAAAGTCTGTAAGCTACAAAGGTCAATCTATGGATTGAAGCAAGCATCTCGGAGTTGGAATCTTTGATTTGATGAGGAAGTCAAAGTGTTTGGCTTTATTCAAAATGAAGATGAAACTTGTGTGTATAAGAAGGTTAGTGGGAGCTCGACCACATTCCTCATATTGTATGTGGATGACATACTTTTGATGGGGAATGATGTCTTAGCCTTAGAGAAGGTAAAGACTTGTCTTGGGAAAACTTTCTCAATGAAGGACTTAGGAGAAGCATCCTACATTCTAGGAATTAAGATCTATAGAGATAGATCTAGAAGGCTTCTCGGACTAAGTCAGAGCACGTACATTGACAAAGTACTGAAGCGGTTCAGCATGGAGAACTCAAAGAGAGGCAACATCCCCATGCTACATGGAGTCACCGTCTCTAGAGCTCAATGTCCCCAATCTTGTAAAGAGAGGGAGCGGATGAATGGGATCCCATATGCATCAGCCATCGGATCCATCATGTACGCTATGTTGTGCACACGCCCAGATGTCTCGTATGCTCTTAGCATGACGAGCAGGTACCAGTCAGATCCCAGGGATGCTCACTGGACAGCCGTAAAGAACATCCTCAAGTACTTGCGAAGGACTAAGGATCAGTTTCTTATTTACGGCGGCGAGGAAGAGCTGGTTGTAAAGGGTTACACCGATGAAATCTTCCAAACTGATAAAGATGATTACAGATCGCAGTCAGGATTTGTATTTTGCCTTAATAATGGAGCTGTGAGATGGAAGAGTTCCAAGCAAGAGACAGTTGCCGATTCTACTACAGAGGCTGAGTATATTGCTGCTTCGCATGCAGCAAAGGAGGCTGTGTGGATCAGGAAGTTCATCTCTGAACTTGGTGTAGTTCCCAGTAGTTGTGATGCAATTGAACTTTATTGTGACAATAATGGAGCTATTGCACAAGCTAAGGAACCCCGATCACATCAGCGGTCCAAACACATACTGCGGCGCTTCCATCTCATACGAGAGATCGTACAGTGAGGAGATGTGAAGATTTGCAAAGTACCAACTGAAGACAACATAGCTGATCCACTGACTAAGGCCCTTTCTCAGCAGAAGCATGATGGTCATGCTAGGTCACAAGGTTTGAGATTCCTTGGTGACTGGCTCTAAGTGCAAGTGGGAGTCTGTTGGTATGTATGCCCATAGAGCAAGTCATGTGATGATTGTAATGGGATACTATGTAATTGATTTGAATAATAATAAAGGCAATTTCCAATCTATATGTTTAAACTGTTTCTGAGATGATGGTGTAACATGATAGATGTCTAAAGATTGTTTTACTCAATGACATATGCTTTTGGGTTGAGGACTTAAACGATGAGATCATACGGATGTTAAGAGTATACATTCTCGTTTGGTCCCTAGTCGGTTGTTATTGTGGAAATATCCCTAGACATCAATAACACTAAAGACTAGATTGTGTGTTGGTTGATGATAGAATCTCATTAGTCATGATATAGAGATATCAAACCAATCATATAGGTACTTGTTAGAGAACAAGGTATCGGACAGACCCACAGTGAGAGTGACACATGGAACCATGACTTGGTAGTCACAGTCAGCTCTCACAGTGATGGTGGTGAGTGTGATTCTTAGACCTGAAATCACTACACTCAACACATGTGATTGGGCACACTTTGACATCATCAAACGTAGTCCTGAAACATGGGTTGTTATAAAGGTGATGATTGGGTGGCTTTGACACATGGGGCTTTTGAGGGGTGAGTGATAGATATGGGATTTGTCCCTCCTGAGGGAGTTTGATATCCTTGGCCACTTGATGAGTAGGATTGAGAAAGGCATGCGCATGCACGTGTGAATCAATATGTGATATTGATGTCATACACATCTCATCAATCTGCTCTGAGATCAAGGAAATGAATGAACATTGACAGGATGACTGTTCCATGCCTCGAGTTCATTCTGGGTATTAGTGACAAAGGAATTATACATTCACTGTAACACCATTCACGGATTGTAGGGATGAAAGTTGTTCTCCAACTTTCTTTTTCACTTGGGTAGCAATGATGTGTGACTAGGCACCACTCATTGCTTGTGAAGTCATAAATTTTATGGACTCTCACTGCCAACGTGAAATGGACCTGCAGGGTCACACACATTGGATTTAACATGGAAGAGGAGTTTTGTCCACAAAGAATTGTTTAGATTGATTACTAAAGGAGTTTAGTAGTTCAATTAAACACTCAATCAGTCGATGGCTCAATATCATATGGTTCAAGGTGTTGGACGCATTGATTGGAGTATCAGATTGATTGAAATCACAATTGATTGATTTTGCCCAACCTGTGCTCCCAACCAATCGGCTCATGTGATGAACCGGTCGGCTGGGGTAGCTGAACCGGTCGGCTGGAATGTCCAACCGATCGGCTCATGCCCAAGTTGAACCGACCGGTTCAAGGGTTGAACCGATCGGCTCAACTGGCGCAACCGACCAATATGGGGAAATCAAGTCGGCAAGAATTTTCCTTAGGTTTCAAATTTCCAATTTGATTGGGAATAATATTGGTATTCGATACCAATTGGGAAAGAAACAAGGAAAGTCCTTTTGAGCCGGTGTAGGACCATGAACCGATCGGTTCAGGGCACCAACCGATCGGTTGGAGTGCCCCAAACGGTCGGCTCAGGTCCAACCGATCGGCTCAATGGCCGAACCGATCGGTTCAGCTACTGAACCGATCGTTTCAAGTTGCGAACATGTTGCTTTTTGTGGAAAATTCTCGAACCCTTCTACTCCTGCTTAGTCCCATATTGCCGGGGCAAGAGAACCCTGTCCCATGACCCTTCTATATATATAGGGGTATTGGGGGCTTCTCGAAGAACAACTCAGTGCAAGACAGTTGCTCTGCAAGTTGTCGTTCTCTCTGGTTTTGGTAACCAAGAGAGAGCCCGAGCAAGTGCTTCCCGCAAAAGGGAGGTGCAGCAAGGGAAGGACAACTACAGTTGCAACATGTAGCAGGAGAGTGTGTTGGCGACTAGTACATCAACAGGAGGGTGCGACTCCTTCCACTTCCTTGTGGGACAAGGAGTGTGGAGTTCCAGGCAGTCCGTGTGGACGACTGTAGAGGCGGGAGACCTCTGTCGCTTGGAGGACAACTGTCATCTGACAGTCCGATAGGAGGAGGAGTCTTCAGTCCCAGTGTGACCAGGAGCTGCACAGACACCGTCCAAGACCGGAGGTGAAGACCGCACAAGGCGCGAGGTACTGTCGCCGAGCAAGCCTCGGGACAAGGTATGCATCTACAAACCTTATTTCCTATTATATAGACGTTGACACGATTCCTTTGTTATGGGTTTGGGAGAAATTTTTTGTTTCTGCTGCTTCTCTGCCTCCCCTAAAACCCAACACCCAGCACGACTGTGGTTCCAAGGAACGACCATGCTGGACAATGCCAAAATCACAGTGTCAACATCAAAATTGCAAGCTACAAAAACTTGACCAAAATGACCATGCTACCCAACACAATCATGTTGTGAAGCCCCCAAAATAGCTATGCTGCTCAGCATGACTGTGCTGAAAAAGATGAGAATGGGCATGCTGGCTAGAACACCCTCCATCTCACCTCCCCCCCATGACCGTGCCACCCAGCACGACCATTCTACCTATCCCTCACCACGTCCATGCTACCAGCCTTCATTTCACCAAAATTCTTCTGACATTTTCCATTTCTTAGAATGATTGTTCCCGACCACCACAACTGTGATGCCCAGGATGTCCGTGCTACCACCTAAACCCTAGCATTTTCTACATTGTTTTTCCAATTATACCCCTACTTACCCTAGTGGTTCCACCACCACCACCTATATATACATGGGTGGCAGCCACATCACTAGGTTAGCTGCCATTACTCCCCTCCACCTACTCTAGATCATTCATTACCTCCTTCCTTGCATTCAAGCCATCCACCCACCATTTCCACCTCATTTCCACCATGCAAACCTATTTTCTAGGTTTTCTACCATAATTCCCTTCATTTCCATGACCTTCATCCACCTTGGAGGAGGGAGGTCATTCTACAACAGCTAGGAAGTGAAGAAGAAGAAGCTACTTTGAGTTCCACAGAGTCCTAACCCTTTCTTCTCATTTCTTTTATCTTTTCTTTGAGCATGTCCAGCTAAGCCCCTAGTGGTGAGCTATTTGGGGTTAAAATGTGACTTTGATACCATGTTGGGGGAAAATAACTTGTATTGAACATAATTTCATTCTATGATGATTACTTCTTGCTTCTATCTCATTTCCCATTATCTTGCATGTGGTTTGTGCTTTTAAACATAAATTACTTGTTTTGTGATGCTTGGTGACACTTAGCTTCTAGGAGAAATTGGAATGTGTGTGGCAATCTTGGGAATGGCTCCTAGGTCCAATTAGTGGATCCCTAGCTAGCCCCCTTTGTTCCTATATACATCTCCATTCTTCTATAAGTAGGTGTGATATCTAAGTGGCTAAAGTAAGCGTGATTAGTGCAATTGCCTAGAGTTTTCTAAAGGATAAATGGAAAGTAACATGAGGTGAAATACCCTCATATATACTCCCATTCCTACCCTTGGATCTCAATTGCCATAATACCACTTACCCTAGAAACCTAGACTTGCCAAGTCCTATTAGAATTACACCTAGCCCTAGTTCTCCAACTAGTAGTATAGGGTATATTCTAATAACACTCGCCTTATTGTTTGGTATGGTAATCTAGATTGAAATGTGAGGTTTGTATGCTATGTTGACCTTCCCCCAACTAATATCAAGTTGCATTCCCAAATGGCCCACCTACCCATAATATCACTTAAAATCCACCCTTGCCGTATTAGCTTGTTAATGCTAGTGTAGTCAATTGTCTTTGTTAAATCTTAGCTAATTGCCTAGCTCTAGATAGTTAGTTCTTGCTCAAGTAGCTAGGGCTCCTTTGAGCTTGCTTGCGTTAATTTGGCTAATTAGTGATAAATTTGCTTAGCTTGCTTCATAGTTGATAACTTTGCTTGCTAGTGTAGTTTAACTCCTTACTCTGGCCAAATTTCTTACCTTGCTTAGTTCCTTAGTCTTAATTTGCTTAGAGTAATTGAGGGTTTTTGATAACGTAGTTTCTTTCTTGCTCTTTCTTGTTTGCAATCGTAGCATAATCAAACCCAAACTAACTTTAAACCTTCAAACCCTAGACTCTACTTTAGGAACATAGCTAACACAAACCTAGCTCTAGTCCCCCTCTATCCCTAAGGATTGACCCTAATCTTACCACTAGCCTATACTACATCACGACCCTGTGCGCTTGTGGGTACGTGTGATTAGTTGAGCTGTGCGTTGGACTAGGTCCATATAAATTTTTTGAGAGATCCATGTGTTTTCCATTAGGGTTTCATGTAGACACCTTTAGTTGGTTAGTGTGTAGCCTTGAGAAGATAGCACCAAGCTTTCTGATGCTTTTGCCGGGGATAGAGGTGCTTGACCTAGCTAGTTAGTGTAGCTTAGCCTTTCCTACTGCCCTCACCATTGCTATTTGTTTTTCTTTGTTTACTTTTGCATATTATAATTCTAACTTGGATTTTGTTGCTTGTTTGTGTATTGTGCAGGTGACAACTGTGCACGTGTAATACGTGTTTGTCTTGTACTGATTTGGTGTAATACAACCCTGAGATAGGTAGAAGGAGACGCCAAAGCCACCACAAACAACACCGAAAAATTGAGATGGGTGACCATGAAGATAAAATACCTCATAGATATGCTCAACCACAACCCAACACCCTCTCCATGAATACTTCACTTCGGAGAACTACAACTCCCTCATTGCTACCCTTGTTGACCAAATGTCGGGTCAACATTTCTCCATTCCACCCGCACTTCTCGGACTCCTTCCTACTTACTATGGGATGGAGAATGAGAATACCTACCACCATGTTGATGCCTTTCTTGAAACTTGTTCCACTTTCCACACACCTGCCACCACCGACGACTCCATCCAGAGAACCCTTTTCCCATTCTCTCTAAAAGAAAAAGCCAAGGAATGGTACATCTCCAAGCCAGATTTGGTGACATGGAATGCGGTAAAGAATGAGTTCCTCAAGAAGTTCTTCTTGATTGCCAAGCTAACCTAGATGTGAAGATGTATCACCACCTTCTCATAAAAAGAAAATGAACCCTTCCACGAGGAGTGGGAAAGTAACCAAAAGCTCCTACGTGACTGCCCCCATCATGAGGTATCCTTGTGGCAGCTGGTTTAAGCTTTCTACACTGGGCCAGTGGAGTTGAGCCAAAACATGTTGATTAGTCATGTGGAGGCACCTTCATGGAAAAGCCACCCGAGGAGTCATGGCCCTTGTTGGAAATTCTCGCCATCGGGCTTCTACTAAAGGGGAACATTGTAACTGAAGCTACTTCCCTCCACCTCCTCCCATAGTTCTAGCCTGGACTGTAGCCAACCCCGATATGGTGAAAATGATGAATATGATGAAGAACCAAGTTGGTGGTTCTTCTAGTCAGTCCACTATGGCAGTTTAAGCTGAGGAAGAAGAAGCGCATGCTTTGCATGCCTTTGGCAACCAAAACAACCAAGGCCTGATGTCCAATTCCTATACTCATGAGTGGAGGAATCATCCAAACTTCTCATGGAAGTAACAAAATGAGGAGGGGCAAGGACCGCCAAGGCAACACGAAGGGCCCAAGTATAGCTCCAAGTTTGAGGAAGAAGTCCTAGGAAGGCTAAGGAACCTCAATGAAGTGAAGAAAGAGGTGTCATCTCAAGGAAAAAAACATTAGCCACCTTGAGCAAAGGCTTGATCAAATCTTTCTTTCACTTGCCCATCGTGAAGAGGGGAGGCTCCCATCTCAACCCATGGCCAATCCAAACAATGATGGCGGTTATGTGAGCACTAGTCAAGGTGCTTATGTCCCACCACAAGGCCAAGTACCCCCACTGCACAAGTACTAAGGACCACCACATCTATATGCTCCTCCACCTCACCAACCCCCTTACAACTATCAATATCCTCCACCTCATTCATACCAATAGCCCCTCTACAATATCACCCCCACCCACCACAACAACCACAACAACAACAACCACAATTTATCCTCCAAAAACCGAATCCACCACATCAATAGCCACAACCAAATCTACAAGCTTCCTCTTCCACTGCCCATGAGCATGTGAAGGCAGTGACAATTTTGAGGAGTTTTAGGACCTTGGAGAAGCCACATGGTAATTCTGTTGATAGCACAACCAATTATTACATGATTGATACTATGATCAATGGTGTTGATACTGAGATTCATGTTGATTATACCGTGATACTAAGAGTTGATACCATGATATCAAGAGCTGATACTATGATTCTAGTGATATTGCTTGATGATACTATTGACTTGAGTCAGTCAGGAGCACAACTTCCTCCCTTTTTCGATGCACTTGAAGAGCCATCCACCAAAAGAAGGAAGAAGAAATATATTGAGGACATCATGGAGACCTTTAAGTATGTCAAGATCAACATTCCTTTGCTTGATGCAATTAAGCAAATTCCATCCTATGCTAAGTTCTTGAAAGACTTGTGCACGTTAAAGAGGAAGACCATCAAAAGGACACCAAGAAAGGTCAAGCTCACTGAGCAGGTGAGCTCAATTCTATAGCACACCGTGCCAATGAAGAGAAAAGATCATGGTGTTCCCATCATCTTATGCTATATTGGAGCACATCGCATAGACCAAGCTCTTCTTGACTTGGGTTCTAGTGTAAATTTGATGCCTTATGATGTGTTTGCTGAACTACAAATGGGACAACTTGGTCCCGCTCACTGTACCTTGCAGTTGGCTGATAGATTTGTGAAAATGCCTAGAGGGCACGTTGATGATGCATTGGCTAGACTTGATGATGAGACCTCCACATTCTTTCTAGCTTATTTTATTATCTTAGACATGGAAAAAGACTCGAGGAAAGTTCCTATAATCTTGGGGAGACCCTTATCGGCCATGGATGATGTAGTGATCCATGTGAGGACCGACACCATGTATGTGACTTTCATGCACATGAAGATCTGATTGAACATCTTCAAACCTTCTGCTAAAGCCAAGGTGATATGTTCCATAGAAGAGGATTGTTATCTGATTGAGTGCCTTGACGAGATAGTATAAGAGTGACTACCTGCATTAATTCAAACCACTGCACAAGGGAGAGGTCTAGAGCCCATTGTGGAATTTCCTGAAGATGAAGATGATGAGGATGAGGAAGAAGAGCTGACCTTAGTGGCTGCAAGTGAAGACCTCCCATCCATTTCTAAACCATTGAAGAAATCCATTAAAGAGCCTCCCATTCCTAATCTCAAGTCTCTTCCCGAAGGATTGAAATATGCATTATTAGGCCCCAATGACGCTCTCCCGATGGCCATTTCTTCTATTCTCTCTTTTGAGCAAGAAGATGCATTGATTGCAGTTTTGAAGAAGAACATTCAGGCAATCGAATGGTTCATGGCTGATTTGAAGGGTATTGACCCTTCTATTTGTGTCCATATAATCTACCTTGAGGATGATGCTAGACCAACCCATCAAATGCAAAGATGATTGAACCCCAACTTAAAAGAGGTTGTAGAAAAAGAGGTCATGAAGCTACTTGACAGAATCATACATCCCATTTCTGATAGCCCATGGGTGAGTTCCATCCAAGTTGTACCTAAAAAGGGTGGGATCACAGTATCTGAGAATGAAGATGGGGAATTGATGCCCATGAGAGAGAAATTGAAGTGGAGGATGTGCGTTGATTACAAAAAAATGAATGAAAAGATCAAGAAAGATCATTACCCTCTCCCATTCCTCGATCATATCTTTGAGAGATTAGCTGGACATAATTTCTATTGTTTTCTTGATGGGTACTCTGGTTACTTTCAAATAGCTATTCATCTAGCCTATCAAGAGAAGACGACGTTCACTTGTCCAAGTGGTACCTTTGCTTATAGGAGGATGCCTTTTGGGTTGTGCAATGCGCCTTTGACATTCGAAAGATGTGTGACGTCCATCTTTGCTTATATGCTTGATTCATCACTTGAAGTCTTCATGGATGACTTTTATGTGTTTGGTAAGACATTTGATGAGTGCTTGCTTCACCTAACAATTGTTCTTGAGAGGTGTGCCAAGGTCCATCTGGTTCTATCTTGGGAGAAAAGCCACTTCATGGTGTCCGAAAGCATTATTTTGGGCTACCGAGTCTCTAAAGCCGAAATAGAAGTTGATAAGGCCAAAGTGGGCATGATCTCTAATTAAATTTTGACAATAAGTGTGTTGAAGATTTCAACCACTTGAAGAACAAGCTTGTCTCTGCTCCTATCATGTAGCCCTTAGATTTCTCTTTGCCATTTGAGATCATGACTGATGCATCAGACATGGCAGTGGGGGTTGTGCTGGGCTAAAGGATTAGATGGATTCTACATGCCATTTACTATGTAAGCAAGACTCTTGATGAAGCCCAAAGGAACTACACTACCACAGAAAAAGAGTCGCTTGCTGTAATTTTTACTCTTGACAAGTTTCACTCTTATATCTGAAAAAATAAGATGGTGGCTTATACGGATCATGCGACCTTGAAGTACCTTATGACAAACAAAGATTCTAAGACAAGATTAATCTGATGGATTCTATTGCTCCAAGAGTTTGATCTAGAGATTGTTGACAAAAGGGGAGTAGAAAATTCTACAGCCGATCATCTCTCATGCATTGAAGCACCGTATGATGTTAGGAACTGCATCAAGAAAACAATGTTTCATGAACAACTCTTATTGCTTTCATCCACCCAAAGACCATGGTATAAGCACATGGCTAACTTCTTAGCTAGTGGAAGGATACTGAGAACTTGGTCAAGGGAGGAGAGCAAGAGACTTTTTGATATGGTAAAGAACTATGCTTGGGATGACCCACATCTTTTCAAATATTGTCCTGATCAACTCATTAGAAGATGTGTTCTGAAAAGTGAGCAGTAAGAGATCCTAGCCATGTGTCACTCCGGTGCATGTGGAGGACATTTTGGTGGAAAACGTACAACCGCCAAGATTCTTCAAAGTGGTTTTTATTGGCCAACTTTGTTCAAAGTTGCTCATGAGTTTTGCAAGTGCTATTTGAAGTGCCAAAAGGTGGGCACTATCTCAAAGAGGGACATGATGCCTCTATCACCCATTCTTGTGGTTGAGGTGTTTGATGTGTGGGAAATTGATTTCATGGGTCCGTTTCCCCCTCCTTTGGATATGTCTACATCTTAGTGGCTATCGATTATGTATCAAAATGGATAAAAGCTATTACTACTAGAACCAATGATCATAAAGTGGTATGTGATTTTGTGAAGTCAAATATTTTCTACCAGTTTGGTGTGCCAAAAGCCATGATTAGTGGTGGTGGAAGTCACTTCATCCATCACACTTTTGAAAGTTTGCTAAAAAGACACGGAGTGAAGCATTATGTGACTACTCCTTACCATCCTCAAATGAGTGGTAAAGTCGAGTTAGCTAATCGGGAGATAAAGCTCATTCTTGACAAGACAGGGAGGCCAGACTACAAGGATTGGTCCTTACGTATCAATGAGGCTTTGAGGGCATATAAGACTACATACAAAGCCCCAATTGGCACCACACTGTTTAAGCTTGTTTATGGAAAAAGTTGTCATCTACCAGGGGAGATGCAACACAAGGCTTTGTGGGATTTGAAAGCCATGAGTATGGATGGAGACATAGACGTTTTGAAAAGAAAGTTATAGCTGCATGAACTTGAGGAAATGAGGCATAAGGCATATGATCTATCCAAAAGCTACAAGGAAAGAACAAAGTTTCTTCATGACAAGTTGATCAAGAAGATGGATTTTGATCCTGGGAAATGGGTATGGTTGTACAATTATAGGATGAAGTTCTTTCCCAAAAACTTCAGTCTAGATGGGAAGGACCTTATCTCATCAAAAATGTATATCCATCTGGAGTTGTTGTGATAAGTGAGAAAGATGGAGCAAAAGAGTTTAATGTGAATGGACAAAGATTGAAAGAAGTGGTTTAAGTAGGTCTCGATAGAGCCAATCAAAGTTTTGATATTGTGATGTTAGTTGAGGAACACCAACTTGATGAAGAGATGAGCTTGAATGCACATGAGAGGGATATTTACTTCAAAGATTCTTTGGAAATTCCATGAGGATGATCGAGTTCAAGAATCAATAAGCCCGACTGAAGGCGTAAAATTTAGCACTAGTGGGTGGCAACCCACCTAGGTTTGGGAACTTTTTTACCCAACCTTCACTTTTTTATACTTTGACTTTGTTTTTACATGAAACTATGAACACACACACACACTTGTGCTTGGTATTTTTGTTCTAGTTTTGATGTTACAATAGGTGAGACAGGTGAAAGTTGAGAAATGAGGCATATTTTAGTAAAAATGATTGATACAACATCAAGTAGATTGATCAAATTGATTGGATTATGAATGATTGAATGATTTGATGATTTTAGAAGATTTTTGAACTTGGAGGACCCAACATGGTCGTGCTGGCATGGAACATCTGTGCTGGCAAGTGATATGTCAATAGGGAAAACTCGAGTTTTAGGCACGGGTTGTATGACCATGCTGGCATCTCGCCTAAAATGGCCGTACTGGCTAGAACGACCATGCTGGACCCGGCCCAATACTTAAGTTACTCAAATTTCCCCGAGCTAGCATGACCCAAACATCATTTCTTCAACCCGAAATGACTGTCTTGCATAAATAGGCAACTATGGCGACCCCCAATCACCCCAAATCACCTCCTCTTGCCCCCAAACTCCATATTTGAGTTCCTTTTGGTGCCCAATCACCTTCCCATACCTCAAGTTCTGTTTTCCACCCTCTCTATTTCTCCATATTTAAGGAGATTTCACCCCTACATCCCGGAAGTATGTTTCTTGCGTTTCTTGCTTGCATTCCACCAAAGATCCTTATAAAGATGAAGAGCATGTGCAAAGCAATCAAAAAAGGGGTGTAGAAAACCATGAACATCCTCACCGGAGGTAAAAGATGCACCAAGTGGGCCTCCAATGTCACACCTCCATCCCACATCACTTAATCACTATCTAACTCTATTTCACAATCACTCTGATGGTCAACATCGATGAGCGCCTCCCAACATTGATCCTCCTCAAGTGGCCACATGTCAGATCCAAGCTATAGCAACTCTGACGAGGAGGAGGAAGAAGAAGAAATGTAGAACATCGTCGACTTGGTGGATATTGATGCACCGACCCGAGAGAGGAGGACCAAGAAGGATACTTATGCATCGTCTTCACAACTACCTCCACGTCTGACTCCAAATAGACGGTCCACTTAATCAGCACAACCATTGTTATGACCCACGTTTCGTTTTACCAGTAAGTACCTTGGTTAGTGCATAATTGAACTAGTTATGTTGAGATGAGTACTTGCTTCTGTTAATAGTGTTTTGAGCTTGAGCTAGTGTTAATGTATCATTAGTTTGTTTTCTTGTCCTGAGGTTGAGGACAATTTTATTCTTGATCCGTTGCCAGAGAAATCACGCGAAACTGACTTACGAGTAAAAAGATATGGACTTTTTGGTGTTCAGGGACCTATGTGCAATATCGGAAAGTTTCTGGGTAATTTATTTTCGCCCCCCTGGGCGCCCAGACTTATCCTTTCCCTTGGTTTTCCTTTATCTCTTCCTTAGCCGACTAAGGAATGAACGAAGGGTTCATTTCCTCCGTTAGCCGCTGGACGAGAAACAGAGAGGGAGAAAGGGAGCGAGCAAGAGAGGGAAAGCCGGGCGATCTAGCCGTTCTCCGCCGTTTTCCTTCGATTCCCCATCTTCTCCAGCCAAAGCAACCGCTGCACCCTTCTCCTTCTTCCTCGTGTTCTTCTTCCTCCTGCAGCCATGAAGATGACGACCTAGGAGGTGGTCTAAGGAGCGAACGGCGCCTCCTTCCTGGTTCTTTCTTCTTGCCAAGCGATTGCTAGGTCATTCCGGAGCTATAGGAGCGATTCGGGTAAGAATCGTCCGCCGAATCGACCCCGATCTTCGTTTTTAGTTCTGCAATTTCCGTTCTTCCCAGGTTGCACGGCGTGCAAACCTGGTTTGCACGGCGTGCAACATTTCAGATAACTGAAATAGGGGAAAAATCCGTTTCTGCGCAGGTGCACGGCGTGCAAAGTCAGTTTGCACGGCGTGCAAAGTTGCAGATAGCGGAACGAGTTTCAGCCCAGGTGCACGGCGTGCAAATCAGTTTACACGGCGTGCATGTCAGTTTGCACGGCGTGCAGGTCAGTTTGCACGGCGTGCAAAGGTGCAGAAAAAGCAGATCAGAAGTGCACGGCGTGCACGTTGCTGTAAAGGGCAGAATTAGGCGTGTTTGTGGACGTTTTTCGGTGTATACGAACACACCGAAGTGGGTGAGTAGCAGTTCATTTAGAAATCATTATTTAAACTCATTTTAAATACTTATTTGCTTCAGTATCAGTTAATATGATTCCTGAACAGTGTAGCATGTACTTCAGTATGATAAGTTCAGTGGAACTTGAATTGCGTGATGTAAATGATGAAAAAGAGGAAATTCTATGTCTTACAGTTGCTATGTGATATTTCTGTTTAAATGTTTATTTGTTAATCAAGTATAGACCTAGATGCCCTAACACCGTAGAACCCCTTAGACGGGTCTGCAACTTTGGGGTGAAACTCGTGTTGCAACACCATCCGTGCTTGTGTCGCGGACAAACGAGGAAAGAGAAAAGGGCAGTGTCTAACAACAATTGTGCTTGTGTCACAATGGCACTGCGATATCAACAGAAAACACGGTTATCTAACACCATTCGTGCTTGTGTCGCGAAGGTAACCCTGTGACTCTCCGCCGGTGTACTCAGGTTTTAGGAGGAGTCGAGAGCACACGTGGTTGTGCAGCACACGTGGTTGTGCGAGGAGGCCGAGGAGCCTGTGTCCTGTGCAGACCAGGACGAGTAGTCAGACTTAGCATCCCCCGGGTGTGTCGCTAAGTCTTGTACGGTGGGACCGTAGCATGGACTTGTTGCGGATCTTTATATGCAGAGTACACTGCATATGATTAGGGCATTAATAAAAATGAATAAGTAAATATGTAGGATCACAGTAAATTTATATAACTGTTTATTTACCCGAAATACCTGTTAATGCTTAGAAGTGTGGTGATTGTCTGTATATTTGCTATGCTAATAGAACTGCCCTGCTTAAACTGTATACCTGTTTATTTTCAGTTAATAAACCTGACGAGTTGTTTAATGATAATGAAATGAAATGTTATTCACTGAGCGAGTAGGCTCATACCTCTACTCAAAACATTTTCAGGTCAGCATCAGCATCAGGAATCAGAAGGATCGTTTCATCCTAACGCCTAGTTGTTAGAAGGTTTGTAGTTAGTCTAGTTAGAGGTCTCTTAGTCCATTCCCCTCAATCCTCGGGACAAGGTGTGAGTGAGAGAGAGAATGTATATTTCAGATGTAAATTAATGTTATGCTTTCTTTATGTTAATCAATGTATTATGTTGTAGATCTTGCTTGTATCTTCTATCAGTTTAATAGAGAAGTTTCTGCAGTTTGTTTAGTTCTTGTTTACAGCTTAAACTCGATTATCAATTAAATGCCTTGGATTGTTTTAACAAGTGAAGAATGGTTGGTTATGCGTTAATCCCACCTGCCGTGCCTTAATCTCGTGGTCTGTGTTTAATGTGAGATTTGAGCGCGACAACTCTTGGTATCAGAGCTTAGGTTGAGTACATAGTTACTCAGAGTCTAGGTCAGGGGACGATAAGAGACCAATAGGATTAAGGTTTAGGTGTCTTTCTTCTATCTGTAGTTTTCTAACAGGAAATATTCTGTTATATCATTGCAGATGGCAGGAAGAGGCTTTGATCGCGATGATCAGGCCGAGAGCCATGTTGGCCCTGATCCCTTGTACTTGGGTCCAGGTGGTGGTGACCACGTGGATGAAGCATCCCGGATGTACAGGATGTTTCTGGAAACCAAAGAGAAATACAAGGCTGATAGGCGAGGTTCTACTTCTACCAGTAGCAAGGATCTGATGCGATCTTATGAGCTTGTAAAGAAGCTTGGTGGCACAGAGTTCAGTGGCACTACAGATCCAGCAGAGGCTGATGAATGGTTTAGACAGATAGAGAAGGTCTTTCGTCTGATGGAGCTTTCAGAAGAGAAAAAGATTAATCATGCAGTCTATCTTTTGACAGGCGATGCAGAGTTGTGGTGGCGTGGTGTGGAAGAAAAGAGGAGAGGTACAGAGCTTTCCTGGCAGGATTTCTCTAAGGAGTTTCATCTCAAATTCTATCCACCCACTTTTCTTAATGAGAAAATCAGGCAGTTGCAGAATATCAAGCAGGGGAACATGACAGTTACAGAATATGAAGCGCTTTTCACACGGTTAGCTAACTTCTGTCCACAGCTTGTTCCTGATAACATAGAGAGATGTAGAAGGTTTCAAGAAGGGCTGAGGCCAGAGATTCGGCATACAGTTTCTGCTACTAGTAGGAGGAACAGAGAGAACTTTGGTGAGTTTGTCGAGGCTTCTAGACAGGTTGAAGAATCTGTGAATGCTGATAAGGTGCCTGAGTCTAAGAAGAGATCTGCAGACTTCAGTAGAGGGCAATCCAGTAGTGGATACAGAGGTGGAGGCAGAGATCTGAGGATGTCACAACTTCTAGAGGCAGAGGAGGATACAACCCAAGAAGATGGGGCAGTGTCGATAGTGGACAGTCTTCTGGGTCGTCAATGTCAGTGACAGGTCCCCAGAGGCAAGAGTTACCGCCATGTGACAAATGTGGAAGGCCACATACTGGACCGTGTTGGAGTTCTGGTTGTTATGCCTGTGGACAGATAGGACATGTCAAAAGGGAATGTCCTCAACTTCGACAAGCAGCATCACAAGCTTTCCAACCTCAATATCATGATGTTCCGAGTTCCTCTGTGGCTTCTGGATCTAGAGGTGGTGGAGTGGCTAGTGGCAGGAGTGGTCAGAGAGGACAGCGTGGCAGAGGGAGAGCTTCAGCACGTTTCTTCTCTTTGACACCTCAGGAAGGTATAATCTCTTCACAAGTTGTTACAGGAGAGATGTTTTTGTTTAATAGCATATCAGTTTCAGTTTTGATAGATCCGGGTGCTACTCATTCTTTTATACGACGTTCTTTAGTTGATGAACTTAATCTGTTAACTCAAGAGTTGGCAGATGAGTTAGTGTTGAGGGTTCCACTTGGTGGACCGACAGTTTTATCTGAGTCCTGTCCCGGATGTTTGTTATCTTTTGGAGGTTACACCTTTGCTGCTAATCTCATACCCTTGGATGTCAATACCTTTCAAGTCATCTTGGGTATGGATTGTCTTGAGGCCTATCGAGTGCAACTCGATTGTTGGAAGAAGGAAGCTACCTTTCAACTAGGGGAATTTTCTTGTGTCTTTACTGGAGACAGGAAAGTTCTACCTACGTGCATAATATCAGCTGCTGTAGCTGATAAGATGTTACAGAAAGGATGTGAAGCATTCCTTGCTCATGTGGTTGACACCAGAGCAGAGAAGAGCACCGCCAGTGTTTATGATGTACCCGTGGTTTGTGAGTTTTCTGATGTTTTTCCAGAAGATTTACCAGGCTTACCTCCTGTCAGAGACTTGGATTTTGAAATTCAGATATATCCAGGTAGTCATCCAGTAGCACTGCCAGCCTACAGAATGGCACCTGCGGAGTTGAAGGAACTCAAGGTACAGTTACAGGAGTTACTAGATAAGGGTTTCATTAGACCCAGTTCTTCACCATGGGGTGCTCCAGTTCTGTTTGTTAAGAAAAAGGATGGAACCATGCGTCTCTGTATAGATTACCGGCAACTGAATAAGATCACAATAAAGAATAAATATCCGTTGCCGAGAATAGATGATCTGTTTGATCAGTTGCATGGAGCGACGATCTTCTCTAAAATAGATTTGAGATCTGGATATCATCAGCTTAGAATAAAGGCTTCTGGTATTCCCAAAACAGCTTTCAGAACCAGGTATGGGCATTATGAGTTCTTGGTCATGTCGTTTGGGCTGACCAATGCCCCAGCAGCCTTTATGGATATGATGAATCAGATTTTCAAACCGTTCTTAGATCAGTTTATTGTAGTCTTTATAGATGATATTCTGATCTATTCCAGAGACGATGAGCAGCATGAACAACACCTAAGAGTAGTGTTGCAGTTGTTGAGACAACACCAGTTGTTTGCTAAATTCAGCAAATGCGAGTTCTGGTTGGCCGAGGTAGCATTTCTTGGACATGTTATCTCGAGAGGTGGAGTTAGTGTTGACCCAAAGAAAGTTGATTCTGTACTTCAGTGGGAACAACCTAAGACTCCTACTGAGATCAGAAGTTTCTTGGGTTTGGCAGGATATTATAGAAGGTTCATACAGAACTTCAGTGTGTTAGCATCACCTTTGACACGCTTGACGAGGAAGGATGTACCGTTTGTTTGGTCTGATAACTGTGAGAGAAGTTTTCAGATTCTGAAGAAGAGATTGACTTCAGCACCAGTGTTGGTTTTGCCTGAAGCAGAGAAAGGCTATATAGTGTTCTGTGATGCTTCCAGGAGAGGTTTGGGCTGTGTACTGATGCAAGAAGGCAAGGTGGTTGCTTACGCATCTAGACAGCTTAAGAAGAATGAAGAGAATTACCCTGTTCATGATTTGGAATTAGCTGCTATAGTTCATGCTCTTAAGACATGGCGTCATTACTTGTATGGTGAGACATGTCAGATATTTACAGACCATAAGAGCCTGAAGTATATTTTCACTCAGAAAGACTTGAATTTGAGACAGCGCAGATGGCTAGAGCTGATTAAAGACTATGATGTGACAATCGATTACCATCCTGGTAAAGCTAATGTTGTAGCAGATGCCTTGAGTAGAAAGTCAAGTTCTTCAGCCAATGCATTTTCTATGGCATGTTTCAAGAGAGACTTGCTTGTAGATATGCGAAGGTTGAACTTAGACTTGGATGTGACTGGACAAAGTGGGTTGATTGCTCAGATGCAAGTCAGACCTACTTTCTATAATCAGATTAAGGAATTACAGCAGAGTGATGATGAGTTGTGGCAAATTATGCAGGAGATGTCAGAGGGTAAGAGAGCAGAGTTCAGATTTTCTGATGAAGGCATGTTGTATCTTCGTGATAGGCTGTGTGTACCTGGAAACAGTGAGTTAAAAGAGCAGATTCTTGAGTAAGCGCATACTTCTATGTATGCTATGCATCCAGGTAACACAAAGATGTACAGGAACCTCAAAGAGCTGTACTGGTGGTTTGGTATGAAAAAGGATGTGGCTGAATACGTGGCTAGGTGCGGGGTGTGTCAGCAGGTTAAGGCTGAGCATCAGAAACATGCTGGTACTTTGCAGTCGCTTCCTATACCAGAATGGAAATGGGAACACATCACGATGGACTTTGTGGTAGGATTACCCAGGACGCCTAAGGGTTCAGACTCGATATGGGTAATTGTGGATAGACTAACTAAGTCTGCTCACTTTCTTCCTGTCAAGTCAACCTTTGACGTTTCTAAACTGGCTAAAGTTTATGTGGATATAGTAGTCAGGTTGCATGGGATTCCAGTTTCCATTATTTCTGATAGAGATCCAAAGTTTACATCTAGATTCTGGAATCAGTTACATCGTGCGTTGGGCACAAGGCTGAAGTTCAGTACAGCGTTTCACCCACAGACAGATGGTCAATCTGAGAGGACCATTCAGACCCTTGAGGACATGCTGAGAGCATGCGTGCTACAGTTCAGAGGTAACTGGGAAGAACACTTAAGCCTAATAGAGTTTGCATATAATAATAGTTATCATTCTAGTCTTGGAATGGCTCCATATGAAGCTCTTTATGGAAGGAAGTGTAGATCGCCAGTTTGTTGGTACGAGGTGGGTGAGAAAGAAATTCTTGGACCTGAGTTAGTTGATGTGACTACTGAAAAGATATCAGTGATCAGGGATCAGTTAAAAGCTGCTCAGGACAGACAGAAAAGTTATGCAGAAAGACGACGTCGACCTCTTGAGTTTGAGGTTGGTGACGAGGTTTACTTGAAAGTTTCACCGTGGAAAGGAGTGCTGAGGTTTGGCAAGAGGGGTAAGTTGACCCCTAGGTATATGGGTCCATATCCTATTGTTGAGAGGATTGGACCTGTAGCTTACAGGTTGGATTTGCCGTCTGAGTTGGCAAATCTTCATGACGTATTCCATGTGTCTATGCTGAAAAAGTGTCATCCCGGTACAGAAAAGATTGTAGATCCAGAACCGGCGCAGCTTAGAACAGATGTGTCCTATGTAGAAGGACCAATGCAGATAGTTGATCACCGGATCAAAAAGCTTAAGAACCGTGAGTTATCTTTAGTGAAGGTTTTGTGGAGGAATCACAATATAGAGGAAGCTACGTGGGAGCTTGAATCAGAAATGCGTAACAAGTTTCCTTTTCTCTTTTAGGAATTTCGGGACGAAATTCTTATAAGGGAGGGAGATTGTTATGACCCACATTTCGTTTTACCAGTAAGTACCTTGGTTAGTGCATAATTGAACTAGTTATGTTGAGATGAGTACTTGCTTCTGTTAATAGTGTTTTGAGCTTGAGCTAGTGTTAATGTATCATTAGTTTGTTTTCTTGTCCTGAGGTTGAGGACAATTTTATTCTTGATCCGTTGCCAGAGAAATCACGCGAAACTGACTTACGAGTAAAAAGATATGGACTTTTTGGTGTTCAGGGACCTATGTGCAATATCGGAAAGTTTTTGGGTAATTTATTTTCGCCCCCCTGGGCGCCCAGCCTTATCCTTTCCCTTGGTTTTCCTTTATCTCTTCCTTAGCCGACTAAGGAATGAACGAAGGGTTCATTTCCTCCGTTAGCCGCTGGACGAGAAACAGAGAGGGAGAAAGGGAGCGAGCAAGAGAGGGAAAGCCGGGCGATCTAGCCGTTCTCCGCCGTTTTCCTTCGATTCCCCATCTTCTCCAGCCAAAGCAACCGCTGCACCCTTCTCCTTCTTCCTCGTGTTCTTCTTCCTCCTGCAGCCATGAAGATGACGACCTAGGAGGTGGTCTAGGGAGCGAACGGCGCCTCCTTCCTGGTTCTTTCTTCTTGCCAAGCGATTGCTAGGTCATTCCGGAGCTATAGGAGCGATTCGGGTAAGAATCGTCTGCCGAATCGACCCCGATCTTCGTTTTTAGTTCTGCAATTTCCGTTCTTCCCAGGTTGCACGGCGTGCAAACCTGGTTTGCACGGCGTGCAACATTTCAGATAACTGAAATAGGGGAAAAATCCGTTTCTGCGCAGGTGCATGGCGTGCAAAGTCAGTTTGCACGGCGTGCAAAGTTGCAGATAGCGGAACGAGTTTCAGCCCAGGTGCACGGCGTGCAAATCAGTTTACACGGCGTGCAGGTCAGTTTGCATGGTATGCAGGTCAGTTTGCATGGCGTGCAAAGGTGCAGAAAAAGCAGATCAGAAGTGCACGGCGTGCACGTTGCTGTAAAGGGCAGAATTAGGCGTGTTTGTGGACGTTTTTCGGTGTATACGAACACACCGAAGTGGGTGAGTAGCAGTTCATTTAGAAATCATTATTTAAACTCATTTTAAATACTTATTTGCTTCAGTATCAGTTAATATGATTCCTGAACAGTGTAGCATGTACTTCAGTATGATAAGTTCAGTGGAACTTGAATTGCGTGATGTAAATGATGAAAAAGAGGAAATTCTATGTCTTACAGTTGCTATGTGATATTTCTGTTTAAATGTTTATTTGTTAATCAAGTATAGACCTAGATGCCCTAACACCGTAGAACCCCTTAGACGGGTCTGCAACTTTGGGGTGAAACTCGTGTTGCAACACCATCCGTGCTTGTGTCGCGGACAAACGAGGAAAGAGAAAAGGGCAGTGTCTAACAACAATTGTGCTTGTGTCACAATGGCACTGCGATATCAACAGAAAACACGGTTATCTAACACCATTCGTGCTTGTGTCGCGAAGGTAACCCTGTGACTCTCCGCCGGTGTACTCAGGTTTTAGGAGGAGTCGAGAGCACACGTGGTTGTGCAGCACACGTGGTTGTGCGAGGAGGCCGAGGAGCCTGTGTCCTGTGCAGACCAGGACGAGTAGTCAGACTTAGCATCCCCCGGGTGTGTCGCTAAGTCTTGTACGGTGGGACCGTAGCATGGACTTGTTGCGGATCTTTATATGCAGAGTACACTGCATATGATTAGGGCATTAATAAAAATGAATAAGTAAATATGTAGGATCACAGTAAATTTATATAACTGTTTATTTACCCGAAATACCTGTTAATGCTTAGAAGTGTGGTGATTGTCTGTATATTTGCTATGCTAATAGAACTGCCCTGCTTAAACTGTATACCTGTTTATTTTCAGTTAATAAACCTGACGAGTTGTTTAATGATAATTAAATGAAATGTTATTCACTGAGCGAGTAGGCTCATACCTCTACTCAAAACATTTTCAGGTCAGCATCAGCATCAGGAATCAGAAGGATTGTTTCATCCTAACGCCTAGTTGTTAGAAGGTTTGTAGTTAGTCTAGTTAGAGGTCTCTTAGTCCATTCCCCTCAATCCTCGGGACAAGGTGTGAGTGAGAGAGAGAATGTATATTTCAGATGTAAATTAATGTTATGCTTTCTTTATGTTAATCAATGTATTATGTTGTAGATCTTGCTTGTATCTTCTATCAGTTTAATAGAGAAGTTTCTGCAGTTTGTTTAGTTCTTGTTTACAGCTTAAACTCGATTATCAATTAAATGCCTTGGATTGTTTTAACAAGTGAAGAATGGTTGGTTATGCGTTAATCCCACCTGCCGTGCCTTAATCTCGTGGTCTGTGTTTAATGTGAGATTTGGGCGCGACAACCATGCACCGCTCAACAGCCTGCTAGGTGCCATTTAGTGATTGAGGAAGAAGTTGAAGATGCACCCATTCAGATGGTGCCCTTGAACTTGGACACAAGTTCGGGGTCACACACATATGAGGAGGAGGAGGTAGATGACATGAAGAGTGAGGAGATGGAAGATGAGCCAGTGGACTTCTTGTCCAAGATAGAGGATGACAAGATGAAGTGGGTTAGGAAGCATCCCAAGGAAGTTGCATATGGGAGAGGCACATCAAGGAGAGTGTTCGCAAGGCCCTTTCACCCCGAGTGCACTACCAGGAGGGTGATTCCCACAAGATATGCTTTCCCCAACACCATGCAAGTCCTAGGGATGTATGATGATGCTAAGGGTTTCTTAGAATCATGTGGTCTGTATCAACTATTGACCATTGCATAAGAAACATACTTAGAGACAACTCATGAACACTTCTGGTCTCTAAAGAAGGTGCAATATCAAGGGGAGGATGCAATCCACTTTAGGATCAATGACTCCATTCATGTACTAAAGGCCTCCAACCTCAATAAGATTTTTGCATCAACACTAGAGATTGCTCAAAATTTTGATGGGGGCAGGTTTAACAAAAGTGGAAAATGCAACTATGCCAAGATGTGGGAAAAATTCACTGGTGAAAGATCCTCTACATCAGGAAAGTAAAAAATAAGCAAGATTTTCAACCCCATTCTGAGATATATTCAAAAAGTCCTCGCCAACTCTATCTTTGGCTGGTACGACAACCAAGGCTGTTGTTCTCAAAAAGACTTGTTTGTGCTGACAATGATGGTAAGTCGTGGCCATGTGAATTTGGGAATGATGACGATTGATCACTTAAAAAAAATTCCCTCTAAGACCAAGCTTCCCTTCATAATGGGAGGGCTTGTGACCATAATAGCAAAAGCACTTGATTGTGATCTCTAGGACTTCACAAAGGTAGAAGGGGACAAGTCGATTGATTTGAACTATCTTGCAAGGTTTCAGATGATTTCCATAACAGACAAGAAGATCATTTACAACATGAACCCCGGGTACCCTAGAATCACTCTAGAGCTACCTTACCTTGCTTTTATTTTTATGGATGATATCAAGCTGATGGAAAACCTACCCGAATAGCTCACATAGTGGGAAAGCCAGTTTCCTAGAGAAGACTACAAAGACACACCAGTGGACTTACCAGAGGGTACAAGAGAGACAAATGTGCTAGAGCAGCAATGCATCCTTGAGCAACCACACCGCACAAGATAGAGACATGAGGACTTTAATGCGCAACCACCTCCAACAAATGCATATGACACGTCAGCCATTCATGCACAATTGGAGGCGATTCAGCAGACACAAACATGCCATGTGGTTAGATCAGCAGTATATGCATCATTAGATCAACTACATGTATTAGTACCAACATGGGTAGGTGTAGAGGAACCCCCAATGGAGGGAGGATTTCGGGGGAGGACTATCTGGGTACCAAGAGACATACCCGCATCCATAGACAGGCTACTAGGGCCACTATTATCAACACCCACCCACACAGGTCCGCCCATCATAGGATCCCACACCACCAGAGCAGTGACGTCTACCCTATCACTCCTAAGCTTTAGTTTCATGTTGAGGACAACATGATTCCAAAGTTTGGGATGGTAGGGAAATATGCCCCTTTTATTAGCTTATTTTGTTGATGTCTGTCTCACTTGATCTTTTTTGTTTGACATTTCTCTTTTTAGTATAGATCTCCTTTTGTTTGCATCCATGCATATATGTAGTTCAATTTCATGCATTTTGCGTAATTTTTCTAAATTTTTGCTTTTTTTTTGCTCTTCCATGTCATGCATTGCATTTTCATGTAGATTTTGGTAATTTTTGTGTGGTTTAATTAGGATTTTCTACTTTATGTTTTAATTTCCCTAAAGTCAGGTTTTGAGTGATTGAATGAAAATTGGCACCATTTTGGCCAATTTTGCCCAAACTTGAATGCTCCTGCCTAAAAGCATGTTGTAACTTAATGTCCACTTTTTGAAATGAAAATGTTGGTTTTTGACAAATGCATGCCACTCTCTTAGAGTTTATTGCTATTTGGTCTTAATTGTTGACTTTTTACATGTGCATCACCCCTCTCAAGTTTGTGAATGTTTTGGTTGAATTGTGAATTGAGCAAGCTATGAACGCTTAGATCCTATCGAGTCACATGATACAAATGTGAGTCTCATGTTGTTCACTCATGTGGTGTGATATCATTTGTTGAAGTGTTGGATTAATTTTCATGCAGGAGATTTTATGTTGAGGACTACAATAATGACCTCTCTTTGACCTGAATCTTCTTTCACCATCTTCAAACCTCTCCACCTCATGAACGAATGCCTTAGTGCACATATTTAGCCTTGGCCACCCTAAAAGCTTGGGGTGGCCATATCTACATCTCTCTGCTTCACTCTCCCCACCATATGCCCTATCTACAACAAGGGAAAAAAAGAAAAGAAGAAAAGAAAAAAGAAAAAAGAAAATAAAAGATGCTCCTGTTTAAGAGCATCTAAAAAAATGAGTGTGTAAAGCACTCCAATCTCTTACGACAATCATTTCTTTCCTTTTCATACCCATTGAGCTAGAAAACATCAAACCTAGATCACTTTACCCTTTCTATAGAAATGTGGGTCATTTGGTGAGGTTTGAGGCATAAGATTGAATGCATGAAAGTGAAACAACACTCCTAGTCATCATTGATTAATACCAAAATGAAACGTTTTACCCGGAATAACATGAAGGACGTATGGAAAGCTTGTGTATTCTATTCTCTATATTTTAAGTTTGTATGCTTAGTGCATTTTTCATGATTGGTTAGTGAAAGTGGATAGGAGAGAGGTGGGACACATGCACTTAGTCACTTCTAAGACCATTAGTCAATAATCATCCTTTACAATGCATTTATCATTCTTATTTTATTGAAAGAAAACTAAAGAGAGAGATTGAGTTGGAGCATACTTGAGGACAAGTATGTTTTAAGTTTGGGGTGGTGATGCAATCCTATTTTAGGATCTTGTGTCTTTTTGTATCTCAATCACATCTAAACATAGTAGAATGTAAGTTAAATTCCCCAATATGTATATTATTGTCAAATGCACTTATGAACACTCTTTGCATACTTTTCAGGTACTTGGATCATGCTTTGGATGAATGAGAGAGAAGGAAGTAATTATAGGGTTCCTCCACCCATGGAGGGGGTCCAAAGAAGACCCCAAAGCTCCCTCAAAGCACCCCTAATGGCCAAAGGTTGACATCAAGCAAAGAAGTCCATTGATCATGAAGATTCAAAGTAAATTTGCCACTGAAGACCCCACCATGGTCATGGTGCCAAGGAACAGTCGTGCTGGATAATGTCAAAATCACAAAGTCAACATCAAAATTGCAAACTACATCAACTTGATCAAAATGGCCATGCTACCCAGCACGGTCGTGTTGTGAATCCCCCAAAATGGTCGTGCTACTCAGCACGGTCGTGCTTCCAAAGATGAGAATGGGCATTCTGGCTAGAACAACCTCAAATTCACCTCCCCCACCATGGCCATGCTACCCAGCATGACCATTCTACCTATCCCTCACCATGGTTGTGTTGCCCAACACGGCCGTGCTACCAGCCTTCATTTCACCAAAATTCTTCTGATATTTTCCATTTCTTAAAACGACCGTTCCCCACCACCATGGCCATTCCAACTCTCACCCACCACGGCTGTGCTGCCCAGCACGACTGTGCTGCCACCTAAACCCTAGCATTTTCTACACTATTTTTCCAACTATATCCCTAATTACCCTAGTGCTTCCACTACCACTTATATGTACATGTGCGGAGGCCACAACACTAGGTTAGCTGCCATTACTCCCCTTCACCTACTCTAGATAATTCATTGCCTCCTTCCTTGCATTCAAGCCATCCACCCACTATTTCCACCTCATTTCCACCATAGAAACCTAGTTTTATAGGGTTTCTACCATAATCCCCTTAATTTCCATCCCCTTCATCCACCTTGGAAGAGGGAGGTCATTCTACAGAAGCTAGGAGGTGAGGAAGAAGAAGCTACTTCAAGCTCCATGGAGTCCTATCCCCTTCTTCTCATTTCTTTTATCTTTTCTTTGAGCATGTCTAGCTAAGCCCCTAATGGTGGGCTGTTTGGGGTTAAAATGTGACTTTGATACCATGTTGGGGGAAAATAACTTGTATTGAACATAATTTCATTCTATGATGATTACCTCTTGCTTTTATCTCATTTCCCATTATCTTGCATGTGGTTTGTGCTTTTAAACATAAATTACTTATTCTGTGATGCTTCATGACACTTAGCTTCTAGGAGAAATTGGAATGTATGTGACAATCTTAGGAATGGCTCCTAGGTCCAATTAGTGGATCCCTAGATATCCCCCTTTGTTCCTAAATACATCTCCATTCTTCTACAAGTAGGTGTGAGATCTAAGTAGCCAGGGTAAGTGTGATTAGTGTAATTTCCTAGAGTTTCCTAAAGGATAGATGGAAAGTAACATGAGGTGAAATACCCTCATCTCTACTCCCATTCCTGCCCTTGTCTCTCGATTTCCCTAATACCACTTACCCTAGAAACCTAGACTTGCCAAGTCCTATTAGAATTACACCTAGCCCTAGTTCTCCAACTAGTAGTATACGATATATTCTAATACCACTTGCCTTGTTGTTTGGTTTGGTAATCTAGATTGAAATGTGAGATTTGCATGCTATTTTGACCTTCCCCCAACTAGTATCACGTTACATTCTTAAACATACCACCTACCCATCATATCGCTTAAAATCCACCCTTGCCTTCTTACCCTGTTAATGCTAGTGTAGTCAATTTCCTTTATTAAATCTTAGCTAATTGCCTAGCTCTAGATAGTTAGTTCTTGCTCAAGTAGCTAGGGCTCCTTTGAGATTTCTTGCGTTAATTTGGCTAATGAGTAATAACTTATGCTCTTAATTGTCTCTTTGCTTAGCTTGCATCTTAGTTGATAACTTGGCTTGCTAGTGTAGTGTAACTCCTTACTCTACCCGAACTACTTACCTTGCTTAGTTCCTTTGTCTTAATTTGCTTAATGTAATATAAAGTATTTGATAACTTAGTTTCTTTCTTGCTCTTTCTTGTTTGCAATCATAGCATAATCAAACCAAAACCAACTTTTTACCCTCAAACCCTAGACTCTGCTTTAGGAACATGGCTACTACAAACCTAGCTCTAGTGCCCCCTCTATCCCTGAGAATCGACCCTAATCTAACCACTAGCCTATACTACAACATGACCCTGTGCGCTTGCGAGTATGTGTAATTAGTTGAGCGTGTGCGTTGGACTAGGCCCATATACAATTTTTGAGAAATCTGTGTGTTTTCCCTTAGGGTTGCATCTAGCCAACTTTAGTTGGTTAGTGTGTAGACTTGATAAGATTGTATATGCCATCAACCTGCTACAAGAGTAACTTGTTCCAAACACACACACACACACACACACACATGCACACACACACACACACACGCACACACGCACACACACACACACACACACACACACACACACACACACACACACACACACACACATATATATATATATATATATATATATATATATATATATATATATATATATATATATATATATATATATATATATATAGTCAGGCTAGAATACACTCAAGTGTACATATCGCACTAATACACTCAAATGTTTTTGCATATCAAGACTATTTTTTGCAAAATGTAAACCATTGATCTTCATCGTCATACTATAACTAGGATACATACAAACTTTGAGCCCATTTGGATGAGTGTAAGTCACTCATCCAAGGGTAACAAAATTGACGCGCAAAACTAATTTGAAATGCATAATTTTGCGGTCTTTACAACATGACCTATAAATGTCCAAATGTGCTCAAATTTTGCGTATGAGTTATTCACAAGATGTTTAAGAATATAAATGGATTATATTAAAAAAAAATTGCATCATGAAAAACTACTCGAGTGTATTCTGCCTGAATACACTCGATGTATTCTAGCCTAACTCTATATATATGTATGTATATATATACATATATATACATATATATATATGTGTATATATATACATATATATATATATATATATATATATATATATATATATACATACATACATACGTACGTACATACATACATACATACATACGCCGACAAGGAGTGGCTCAAGTGGTCAAGCACAGTGTCCCCTCATGAAGGGACCCATGTTTGAATCCCAGTTGCCGCCTTGGTTTATCACCCTCCCGGACGTTCGGCCTCCGTCACGGGCGTGGGAGAGGGGGAGAGAATGCCTCTCTTTATCCCATACATACATACATACATACATATACATACATGAAACATCTGCCACATATTTATATCAAAAGGGCTCACAAGAAAAAAACCACGTATCGATAACATCTCTATGAACATACCCAAAAAACATCCAAAGGGCCTGAGTGTACATGGATGACCTAGGAATCTACACCAGAAGACTAGCAGCACATCCAACCTTGTCTGCTACTATTCTTCTTACTACTTCTCTGCCTCAATTGCATGATCTCTACCTCCCCGTGCACGTCCACCTAAAAGATGTGGAGAAACCCACAAGGTTATATCCAAATCTCAACCAGACATATAAATCTCCACCAATGCTATTATTAACACATATAAGGTAATTAAAGGACTGAAGTAAAGGTACGACTATGATAAGATGATTCAACTAATGATATCAGCAAGGCAATTATTATCATTTGACAATTTAGAAGGATTATGAACAACATGCATAATTATTATCACTATTTACTATCACTATACTATACAAAAGCAAGCAAGGCCTCATCCAATGTTTTTATATTTGATCCTAAGCAAGTATACTACACGAATGATTACATATTTTATTATACCCCGAGGATTTGAGTCATACCACTCAAATCCAACTGACTACTATTAAGTAGAAATCAATGCCATACAAGGTCAATGGAAGAGCAGAATCTAAGACCTCACCAAACCTCATGATCAGTACACGAGTACATCATAGAGACATACCAGTCAACTGAAACCAGAGACATATAGTCAAACTATAAAACTCCTAGCCCACCTTGGTACAGGTCATGACGCTAGTGAAAATTGAGCTAATCATGACTACAAATTGAAGCTCTAGAACGATGTGAGCTGGGTCCTCGATTATGTCAGCCTACAGCTACACTCCTGCTAGGATATGGCCTGTAACCAATCCTATGAAGCCTCATAAACATCATATCACTGAGTTGTAGCCCCCAACCACACTCGTACCAGGCGCATGGCCTGCAACCAATCTTGTGAATGCATATACTCAATAGTATATGAATCTGAGCTTCCACTAAGGGAAAACCCGTTTCACCATCCAGAAAGTGCTGACGCTAAAGATGGATCTATGGCATAGGGAAACTACATGATTAAGTTCTTCTTGATTAGTTAACTCAATTAGGTACCTTTTAGCATCAATCAAGTTACAACGTATAAAGTCATAACAAACTCTACAAAGATAAGGGCATGATACAATTCTAGAATATATAAAATGTATGAGGTATGAACTTGTTACACTATTACCACATGAGACATGTAACAATGCCATTCACAAGGCCATCATATCATCACCAGGTCATAGGACCCATTCACATCATTCTTGTATCACAAGTGTATCATGCCTCATGAAAACCCATTCAACCAGTATCATCTCACAATCATTATAGAATATACTAGCTATGATAATAAAGTTCATATTATATGCAAGGTTAGGGGTTAGAATAAGAGAAAAAATCATCATACTATAATAACCATTACAAGATAGAGAAACAAACATGTCACTTTATCATTTTAGGGTTAGGGCTCCACACTATAGTCGCTCAAGGTTTTAAAGCTAGATATAAACACCAAACCCTAGGCACACCACCTCCCACTATCTTGGAGCATCTTATGGTTAAGAATTACAATTAGGGTTGATTAGAGATTATCCAAACAACACTCTACATGGCTTATGCATTACTCATTCAAAGTATATCAACTATGTAATCAAGCATGTCCCTCAACCATCCATCACACATATGGCTTAATCACTCGTACCACCATGTCACGACCAACTCAACCTAGAACATGTCACGACCGTGACACATAGGGTGTCTCAACCTTGATTCTCCCCTCAAGCTTGGTCCTATACATAACCATGTCACGACCCTCTAGGGTTAGGGTTTCAACCACCCAAGAAGCACCTGTGGAGACCCCAAGAAGCAAAGACTGTCACGACCTCAAACCAAGGTATGTCGCGACCCAAGACCAATCATGTCATGACCTCCATCCAAGGGCACGTCATGACCAAAACAATGACATGACCATGACCTAAAAACTATGGTATCAACTCGACCAAACCAGGGGTCATCTTGACCATCGTCACCAAGAACCCTAAATCATGCATCATGGATCCACCATGAAAGGAACCCTTCCAAGAGAGATAAAAACCACATTTCAAACCTCCAAAATAGAACTCAAACTCCATACAATACCATGACATACAAGCAACATGCATGGGAGCAAAACTAAGGTCAAAAGGTAGAGGGAGATCACCATAACACCACGATCATCAAAATCAGGTACATGTGATTAGGGTTTCAGATTCCTACTAAACCAAGCAAGATAAACACCACCAAACAAGTTCTAGAGTTTATCATCATCTACTAACATGATAAGGGGATGTTTTATAGAGAGAGAAAATAGTAGCATGCAAGTATGAAAGGTGCAATAATAGAGTAGATTAAGTGTTATATAACTCACCTTAAGAAGCTAAAAACTCCAAGCTCCCAGATCAAGGCTCCAAGCACACATTCGAAAGATTGAAGAAGCGCCACCAAAGGTTCCTCTTTTGGTCACCTAAGCACCAAAAGAACAAGAAGGTACAAAGGTCAAAGGAAACCCAAGAAAAAGGAAACCCTAGCCAAACCAAAGGAAGAAGGAGGAAAAAGAGGGAAGAACTTCCTCTCACTATGGTCTAAGACCCTAGTGAGGAAGGGTTTATTCCCAAGGATGATCATCATGCCAAAACATGGTCTAAGGCTGATAGATGGGAAGAAGATGAAGGTAGGAGATTCAAGAAAATGTTGTAGAAGTGAAGAATATACTTACTATGGTTGAAGCTGAGCAATGATCACCACAAGCACCACATGCAAGAAGAGTTCAGTCACCAAGAGCTCCATGGTCAGATCTTCTTGCTCCACCAAGATCCAAGATGAGAAAAAGAGAGGAAGGAAGATGGAGGACCGAAAGGGTCACTTGCATGGAGAGATAAGGGGTTATATACATGAGGGATGAGAGAGAAGAGCAAAAGATGAGGTGTCAACACACTAAGGCACCAAGGGACACTTGTCCATTCAAGAAGCCAACATGCACCCACATGCAACCACCTTAACCATACATGCATGAGATGGTGATACACTCTAGGTTGGCTCTCGACCTTCTTGGGTCACCCCAACATGGCCGCGGTCGTGACCCACCATGGAGCTGTCAGTATGTATGCCCATAGAGCCATCCTGAGCAATTGCATGGAGTCAGATATTAATTAATCAATAAATATGATTAATTGGTTAATTAATTGATTCCACAATATTCTAATCAATCCATGAGCATTTTAATTAACACAATCTTTCTATTTACCGAAGGGTTTGGGAAACCCTGCTTCCTTTCGTCTCTTATTTAAAGGGGCTTGACAACCGATATCCTTACAAGATATTGAGAGATGCTTTTCAGTTTATGCTCATGTACATAAACCCTAGCTGTCACCATCCATAGAAGAGAAAGGAGAGCACCGTGATGCTAGAACGTCATCACATAGAGGGTACTCCTTCATGCCGGCTTAGAAAGCATGATGTGGAGTTCCAGTCCATCCATGTGGATGAAGTAGAGACACAGATGCTGAGATGCCTACATTCGGAGGACATCAACTACCGTCCATACGTGCTACAAGTGACATACATCACCACATGAAAGGAACACCATTGAATCTTCCCATGATGCACTCGAAGGACGAGAGCGAAGTACTATCCATGTAAGACAGGAGCGTTGCACACCATCGTGTAATGAGACATCACCTGACTTACTCCGTGACAAGGTATAACCCGTGAACGCTCTTTCTGAATATATTGTTGTCAACAAGATCCTATTGTGGGTTGTATGGAAATCTATTTTATTTTGTTTCTTCCGCCGCACATGTTTCCTTCCACAAAACCCAATAGTGGTATCAGAGCAACGTCAATCTACGACGTATATGGATTCGTTTTGATATGATTGAATCATTGTATACTATTTTCAGTGGTTTCATACGATGCAAACTTAAAATTGTTAATGTGCATTTCTAAACCTAATTCCACATATGCCACATGTTTCTATTTTTGACGTTTTGGATGGGGTCGACTATGAAAAATACTGATTTTCCTAAGTACACAGAAGTACAATTTTATAGACCTTTTAGGGCCTCTGCCCCTAAGACCCCGTGAGGGGGTGGCCTCCCCTCGACCCCCGCCCACTGACGCTGCCCCTGTGCACCCCGCATAGTCTGTGTGTGGGTCAAAAATTTATTTAATGGGGAATGTCCCACATTAAAAGTACTGCAATTTTAATATGTATATACATATATGTAGATATACCTATGATATCATGCATGTCGCCTTTAAAATATCTTTTATGTGGTGAATGCATATCACGATTATGCCTAGAATCCACTTTTGTGAATGTTATGGATATGTTTGTTTGTGAATGCTATGGATGCATAATGGTTGTACGTGGATCCTTTGTCTAAAGTATTCAACTTGCATGCCGAACCTCATCTCTTATTTCGAAGTGTAATTAATTATTTCTCTTTATATCATATGATGTAATAGAGATAGGATTAGTTTTAGTATTTGTAAACTTGATGTAAGGAGGCCACTTGAAGATCCAACTCCAAGAAGCATCCTGGAGAAGCACCATGAAGATCCAATTCCAAGAAGCAAATTGAAAATCCAACTCCAAGGAGTGTCCATGGAGAAGCTACATGAATATCCAACTCCAAGGAGCATCCATGGAGAAGAAACTTGAAGTTTCAACCTCACAAAGCATCCAAGAAGTTGTTCATTATAATGCTGATCTTTACAAGTTGATTCAAAGGTGTTGTTTCATGAGATGCATAAGACCTTAGGTGGTCTGTAATCCTTTGTGTCTCTAAAGGATTATAGTAGTATGTCCATAACCGATGTTTTTGTGTTTTGATTGCATGTCTATCGTTTGTGGTTGTGGATATAATAGTATATACGTATTATAAGTAACGGTGTTTGGATATGTATATGTATTAATAAAACCCCTCAATTAATAATATTAAGTTTTAGTTGCCTTCCATAAAGCAACAAACATGAAAATATTGATCGACTATGTGTGGGCACGCGTCTGTGTGGTACACTATCTATCTCATGGAAGTGTGATGGTGGGTGTGTGGGTCTGCCTCCGCAGGGTGCACACTCATCGTGTTGGCTTATGGTTTGAAATTAACTAGGGTACCTTGATAGGATCAAGTACCTAGAGGCACATAGATGCATCATGGCAAGGAGTTGTGCATGATCATATATCCGGGAGTTGTACATGATGCAATTGGAAAACATTGCCTACCTTAGTATTTGGTCTTTGACGCCGACGTTGGATGGGCATTGATCCAATTATTTTGGATCTTGGCTCACTAGAAGGTTGTATGCTGCAATCTTCTGAGTTGATAATGAGGGCTATCAATTTGAATAATATAGTGGGAGTAGAATCAATTAAAGGCCTAATTAATCTCATTTATCAAATATTTACAAGTCAAAATATTTTGGACTAAATGCAAACTTTTTCTTTTTTAGCAATCAAATGGAAAACAACACTCACACATTCTCATTGCAATCGGTCCTTGAGAATGACAAACTTATCAGAATCAAATTTTAAAATTGGTTAAGGACACTAAGAATTATTCTCACATAGGAGCATAAGGTCTATGTCCTTGAAACACCAGAGCCAGTAGAACCTGCCTCAAATGCGCCCAAGGCTGAAAAGGATGCTTACAAGAAGCACCTTGATGATGCCGTGGATGTCAAGTGCTTGATGTTGTGCTCAATGAACTATGAGTTGTGAGAGCATCATGAGAACATGAATGTCATGGAGATGGTAACACATCTCAAGAACATATATCAGCGTCAGTCAAGACATGAGAGATATGATGTCTCCAAGGATTTGTTCAGAAGCAAGATGAAAGAGGGAGACTCAGCTGGCACCTATATACTCACTTTGATTGGATACATGGAAAGCCTATCCAGTCTGGGATTTTCCCTAGGTTAAGAGTTGGCCACTAATGTGATTCTACAATTGTTTCCTGAATCATATAGTCATTTTGTCATGAACTACAACACGAACAATCTATTGTCAGAATTGTTGGGCATGTTGAGGACAGCTGAAGCATAGATGAAGAAAGACAAGCCCAAGTATGTGATGATGATCAGTGGGACAAAGGAAAGTCAAAAGGTAGAGGCAAGGCTAAGAAAGGTTCTAAAACTGGGCATAAGCCAAAGTCATCTACGCTCAAAGCTAAAGGTGGGATCTTTAAGGAAGGAAGTTGTCACCATTGTCACCAGGATAGACATTGGAAAAGAAACTGTCCTCTCTACCTGGAGGAACTGAGGAAGAAGAAGCAGGGGATAGAGATCTCCACTTTAGGTATATACATTATTGAGATAAATTTAAATACTTCTTCATCACGAGTACTGGATACCCGTGTGGATCTCACATATGTTCAAATATGCAGGATCTGATAAGAAGTAAGCCTTTAGGAAAGGGCCAAGTCGAGTTGTGGGTCTCTAATGGAGCAATAGTTGCTGCCACCGCAATTGGAGTTATTAGTTATATTTTCCTACGAGCCTTGTAATAGAATTAGAGAATTTCTATTATGTATACCTACCACTAATAGAAATATTATTTCTATATCTTGTATGGATAAGAGTGGATTTGAATTTCACAATAAGAATGGAATGATTTCAATTGCTAAAGATAAGATCTTTTATGGAAATTTCCCCTATGTCTTATGGTATCTACTTGTTAAAACTTGAGACTAGAATATATAACATAAATACTAAAAGGCTAAAACTTAAAAAATCAAACAAAACATACTTATGGCATTGTCGTCTTGGGACATGAATGAGAATCACATATCTAGACTCCATAAGGATGATTATCTAGACTCTTTTGATTTTAAATCATTAGAGACATATGAGGCTTGTTTATTAGGCATGATGACCAAGAATCCTTTCACTGGACATAGTGAGAGAGACAGTGATCTGCTAGGGCTCATACATACTGATGTATGTGGACCTTTTAGATCAAATGCTAGAGGAGGCTATCAATACTTCATTACCTTCACTGATGATCTCAATAGGTATGGCTATGTATATATTATGAAACACAATTTAGAAACTCTTGGAATGTTCAAGACTTTCATGAATGAAGTAGAGAAGAAACTTGGTAAGAGTATTAAAGCACTCCATTCAGATCGAGGTGGCAAACACTTAAGCTAAGAGTTTGAGGACCTTCTGAGAGATTGTGGTATTGTATCACAATGGACTCCACCTAGTACACCACAACATAATGGTGTTTCAGAAAGAAGGAATCATACATTATTAGACATGGTAGGATCAATGATGAGTTTCGCCAAACTTCCAATATCGTTCTTTGGATATTCTCTTCAAATCGCAACATTTACACTTAACCGTGTACCTTCCAAATTGGTTCAAAAGATACCATATGAGAATAGTATGTTAGGAAACAATTTCCTAAAAACCAAAATCTAAAAAATGCTATTTTGTTGGATATCCCAAGGAAACTCAGGGATATTACTTCTACACGCCAACTGACAATAAAGTGTTTGTTGCTAGGACTGCTGTATTTCTTGAAAATGAATTTATTTCTAAAGGAATTAGTGGGAGGAATGTAGAGCTCAAAGAAGTTTGAGATCAATAAGAAAGTAGAGAACCCGAGGAGGTACATAAGGAACATGAAGACTCACAAATTGTAGTAGAATTTAAAGTTCCAAATGTAACACAAGAACCTCGTAGGTCTAGTAGGACATGACTTGAGCCTGAGAGATTTGGATTTCTTGTGTCTCAAGATAGTGACGAATTAGGCATAGAAGATGAGCCAACTTTCTATCTAGAAGCTACTAAGGGACCAAAATATGAGAAATGGCTCGAAGCCATGAGATATGAGATGGAATCCATGTACACCAACAAGGTATGGACCTTGGTGGATCCACCCAAAGGGGTAAAACCCATAGGGTGCAAGTGGGTCTTCAAGAAGAAGACTGACATGGGTGGAAATGTTCAAACCTATAAAGGTAGATTGGTTGCGAAAGGATTCTGTCAAATTCAAGGTGTTGATTATGACGAGATCTTCTAACCAGTTGCCATGGTTAAATCTATTAGGATCATGCTTGCCAATGCAGCTTATCATGACTATGAGGTTTGGCATATGGATTTTAAAATGACATTCCTTAACGAGAATTCATTTGAGGATGTGTACATGACACAACCTGAGGGTTTTATCAATATGAAGGAAGCCAATGTAGTTTGTAAGATACACAGGTCAATCTATGGATTGAAACAAGCACATTGGAGCATGAATCTATGTTTTGATGAAGTAGTCAAAAAGTTTGGCTTTAGTCAAAATGAAGATGAACCTTGTGTTTACAAAAAGGTTAGTGGGAGAAGATTCATATTTCTCATATTGTGTGAGGATGACATACCATTGATGGGAAATGACATCCCTACTCTTTAGATAGTAAAAGGATGGCTGGGAAAGAGCTTCTATGTGAAGGATTTAGGCGAAGCATCCTATATAATGGGAATCAAGATCTATAGAGATAGATCTAGAAGGCTTATAGGCCTAAGCCAAAGAACATACATTGACAAGGTGATAAAGAGGTTTAGCATGGAGGGTTTTAAGAGAGTTAACTTGCCCATGTCCCATGGGGTTACAATCTCTAAAGCCCAATGTCCTACTTCATGTAATGAACAGGCGTGCATGAGTAAGATTCCATATGCATCAACAATTGGATCTATCATGTACGCGATGTTATGTACTCGTCCTGATGTGTCGTATGCTTTGAGCATGATGAGCCAGTATCAGTCAGATCCAGGTGAATGTCACTGGATAGCTATAAAGAACAACCTAAAGTACTTGATAAGGACTAAGGATCAATTCCTGGTATACGAAGGTGAGGAAGAGCTTGTGGTAAAGGGTTACACCGATGCTAGCTTCCAAACTGACAAAGATGACGATAGATCACAATTTGGATTTGTGTTTTGCTTGAATAATGGAGCTATGAGCTGGAAGAGTTCCAAGCAAGAGACGGTTGTAGATTCTACAACAGAGACTGAATATATTGCCGCATCTAATGCTGCAAAGGAAGCTGTGTGGATCAAGAAGTTCATTTTTGAACTTGGAGTGGTTCCAAGCGCTAGTGTTGCAATTGAGTTGTTTTGTGACAATAACGGAGCAATTGTACAGGCTAAAGAACCAAGATCACACCAACGTTCCAAACATATTCTACAACAGTTCCATCTCATATGAGAGATCATACATCGAGGAGATGTGAAGATTTGCAGAGTACCTACAGAAAGCAATATGGCTGACTCGATCACAAAATCACTTTCACAGTAGAAACATGACATACATATTTGATCACTTGGATTGAGATTCATGAGTGATTGGGTATAAGTGCAAGTGGGAATCAGTTGCTATGTATGCCCATAGAGAGGATCATTTGATGATTTTAATGGGATACTATGTAAATGATTTGAAATACTATATTGATCATATCAATAAAGGCAAGTTTCCAATTTATATGTTTGCATTTTATATTGTTTGATGACCACAAAACTTATAGATGTCTACAAAATTATATACTCAATGACATATGTCTTCAGGTTGATGACCTGAATAGTGAGATCATATGCATGCTAAGAGTATGCATTCTTGTTTTGTCCCTAATTGGTTGTTATGGTGGAAATATCCATAGACATCAATAACACATAAGATTAAAATGTATGTTGGTTGATGGAAGAATCTCATTAGCCATGATATGGAAATAACAAACCAAATATAGATACTCGTCAGAGAATAGTGTATCAGACAGACCCATCTTGAGAGTGACACTGGATACCATGATTGGTAGTTAGAGTCACATCTCATAGTGATGGTGGTGATTGTGGTTCTTAGACCTAAAGTCACTACACTAATCACATGTCATTCGGTGTACCTTGACATCATCCACCGTGGTCCTAAATAAGGATTGCCATAAAAATGGTGCTTGGGTGCATTGTGACACATGGGGATGACTGTGAGTGATGTAGATGGAATTTGTCCTTCCTACAAGAGTTTGACATTCTGGCCACTTGATAAGCGAGACTGAGAATTGCATGGCCATGATGATGTGAGTCAATATGTGATATTGAGATTACATATATCTCACACAATCTGCTCTGGTTCAAGGAACATGGATTGAACATTTAAGAGGATAACGGTTCCATGACTCGAGTTCAATCTAAATATCAACGACAAAGGAACTATACAATTACTATAACATCAGTCATGAATGATAGGTTAAGTTTTTCTCCAACTTCTCCAATTACTTGGGTGGCAATGAAGTCTTGCTAGATACCAATCATTGTTTGTGAAATTATAATATGATTATGGATATCACTACCAACATAATTTGGAGCCTACTAAGTCACACACATAGGATGTGTTGGAATAGGAGTATAATTGTGGATTTGATTGGAATTGTTCCGAATCACATTGATTACTAAAATGTTTATGTAATCCATTAGAATAATATTGGAATATTTTAAAATGTTTGAGACAATTAATTGGAGTGACTGGCTCTAAGTGCAAGTGGGATTCTATTGGTATGTATGCCCATAGAGCCATCCCAAGCAATTGCATGGAGTCAAATATTAATTAATCAATTAATACAATTAATTGGTTAATTAATTAATTCTAGAATATTATAATTAATCCATGAGCATTATAATTAATGTAGTCTTTCTATTTACCAAAGGGTTTGGGAAACAATGCTTCCTTTTGTCTCCTATTTGAAGGGGCTTGGCGACCGATATCTTTACAAGATATTGAGAGAGGCTTTTTAGTTTATGCTCACGTACGTAAAGCCTAGCCGTCACCATCCTTAGGAGAGAAAGGAGAGCACCATGATGCTATCATGTCATCACATATAAGCTAGTCCTTCCCACCGGCTTAGGAAGCGTGACATTGATTTTAGTCCATTTGCGTGGACAAAGTAGAGACAGATGCTGAGACGCATGCGTTCGGAGGACGTCAACGACCATCCATACACGCTACGAGCAGCGTACACCATCACACGAAAGGAGTGCCACCGGATCTACTGTGACACATTTGGAGGATGGGAGAGAAGTACTGGCCATGTAAGCCAAGAGTGTTGCACACCATTGTGCAGTAGGACATCGCCGGACTTGCTCAGCGACAAGGTATATCCCGCGAACACTCTTTATGAATATGTTGTCGACGAGATCCTACTGTGGGTTGCATAGAAATCTATTTTATTTTTTTGATTCCACCATGTGTGTTTCCTTCCACAAAAACCAACAGGAGCACCTTCCATGGTCGTGGCAAGCACTAACCATGAACACTAGGTCGAGACAAAAGATCACCACACAACCTAGGTCGAGACACAACAAGACAAACTATCTCAACCTCCCCCTCACTGCCTAGGTTGAGACCAACATGGTCAAGAGAGTGTCTCAGTTGAGACAAACCAAAAAATGACCTAGGCCACGACATAGGTCGCAACATGGGTCGCTGCACCCATCCATGTATACATGGTCGAAACACAACAAGCTGAAAGCCTAGCCACCATATGGGTGTCACTCATCAACTAAGGTTCAAACAAGGCACCCAATTCTTTCTCTCTCCTATAGATGACATCAAAGGATGGAAGACAAATTCTAGAAATGACATATTCAACATCAACCCCACTGTTTTGGGTAAATTGCAATTTGCACCAAAACTAGCACACAAAGCACAAACATTATCCAAACAAGTTGAAACTTGAAACTTAGGCTCTCTGCAAGCCCTAATATCATATCAAAAGGTCAGAGAAAGGTTCTAAGCACCATAGGAAATCTAAAAATATATGATTACCCCAAAACTTAGGTCAGGGGTCTTACAACTTCATTCATACCCTCTCAACATATACATGAATCATGTAACACACGTACAAGATGGCCATTTAAGCATATACGTAAAAATCAACATTAAGTATAAGTATGTTTTCAATAAGACATGATGTAGGATTTACTCCCCAATGACCAAGTAAGAAGGTTTTACTCGTTTGTGCATGAAGATAGTAGGTACAAATAGTGAGAAATGGGGCTAAATATGAGTGTAGAACACACTCCAAAATAGGGGTGGAGATTAGTGTTGAAGTTTAGATGTCTTTTGAAAGTCAAGTACTCTATTCTGAATGGTTGAAAGCCACTCGAAATCCTCCACCTTGAAGTTGGGTGAATGGATAGTGTGAATATCTATTGCAAATGAGGAAGAAGACAAATAAATGGCAAAGATTCTCCTCCAAGCAACCTCATCTGACCTACTCATCATCCTTGGTTGCCACTTCCCCCTTCTATCTATTCTCTAGTCAAGTTAGACTCCAAAAGACATGGGATAAGCATCCATGATAGATTAGAGTCATATAAATAGAAGTGGCATGGTTACAGTCGGAGTTGTGTGAAATCAATAGGTGACACAACACGTAGGATGACCAACATGACGTCTCAGTTGCGTTCTTGGTAGTTATACCTGATGTGGCTAATATGTGACATGACGTGCTAGTGATCTACATGTCATGTTGGATGACAATTGGGACACATCTCGTCAACTTAAACACACACCTTACAAGATACAAACACCGTGTTGAATCTTTGTTGTTGGAATTGGGTTGTAGTGATGTTACACACCGTGTTGGATGGCCAACACAATGTCTTAGTTGTTACTTTTGCACTTTTACTTCTAATTCATAGTTAGTTGGGGGATTGAATCAAAGAGTGATATGATGATATTTTCCTCTTTATTTCATTGCAAAAATATGGTACCTACAATCAAAACCATGGAACAAGTAAAGATAACATAAAACTAGGAATTTTAGCATGATTAGAGTTGGATTTAAGCATAAATTGTTTTATAAGCATGTGAAAAGTTGCTAAAAAGACTGTACCAAAATGTGCACATCAAATTCCCGTAAGATTGGACCATGTCTTGCCCTTTAAAAAAGAATCATGGATAGGCAGCTAAAGAAAGTAGCAAGCACATGAATCAATTGAATGAAATCGAAGAAGTAGCTCAAGACAACCTAACCATATAGTCAAGAAGGTTTTCTATTAGCCATGAGTTCAACTCACACACTCGAGACTAAAAAATATGTTCAGAAAAAAGTGGCCATATATAATTGGAAAAAGTCAACCAAGTATCTTGAGTCGAAATATAGATGACAAGACCAAATAAACAATGAATGTGCAACCTTGTCCTCTCAAATATAAGGATATCAAAGGAGGAAATTTAGGTTAATATCAATAATTCATCAGTGACCTCTTTGCTTGTAAAATAAAGAATGAAACTAGCCATGGGCTCTAGTATTCATATGCTAAAATATGCTTATGCGCATGTGGAATGTCAATTGGGATCAATTTACACTCTTATGACATAACACCCAACCATCATGGCCAAATTGGATATACACCAGGTTGGCATGCTATACATGAGGTTTTGACATTTTTCATGGGGATTGAATGAAATTAGGTTAAAATCAAATCAAGACAAGATAGCATAAATTGAGTTCCACTTCAAAGCCTCAAGGCCTTAGACTATTCACTTTCCCCAAAGCATAAGAGAGCTTTATTAATTTGCGTATTAAAACTAGAATTTACATTAATGTCAAAATTTCATCAAGATGATGGTTGAAAATTCACTAAAGACTTGTGAAAGGAATCTATATTTGCTAAATCGTGTTGTAATGTTGGTGAATCCAAAAAGATTAAGAATTTACATGATTGAGGAATCATGGTGAAAAATTGAACACGCTGGCTAAAAGCGAGAAACCAAAATGAAAAAGATATGGTTGGCAGAAAAAATCATGTAACTGATGCATGGCTCGTACAAATTTTTTCAACTAACATCACACATATAGAGGATAAATGAATCAACAAAATAGAATTTAACCAAAACAATAGAAATAAACCTCTAAACACAAAAGGTCTTGACACAATCTATAATGAAATAAAGAAATAAAAGGAATTTAAAAAATACACTATTGGCCAATTACTTCCCCTAAGCTTGAAATCTACAATGTATGCATTATAGAAATCAAACAAAGAAAGTAGCAACTAGGTACCTCATCATGATAATGAAGTCAAAGAAGAGGGCATGTGCCTTGATATGTAGCATGAAGATGTTGCACCAAAGTATCATCATCATTGATCTCTTAGGATGGGGGTTCTTCTATTGGTGGTGTGGGTTGAGCTGGCATGGCACAATGTCTCTGTGCTATGTAATACACATCCATCTATTGCATCATGGTGTGCATATCATGGTATTGCTGATTGAGTTGAGAAAGACGGGTGTTCTACTCATCAAACCTTTGATGAATATACCCATACATGCATCACATGTTGGGCATTACATGAATGTACCCAATTTGAGTGCACATGGGAGGAGATGAAGTTGTGGGTGTGTCACATCCAATGGAAGATGTAGGCATGTCTCGTTGAGTGGTATAAACATCATAATTGAATGTATACTTCCATTTCCTTGTGTTGGTGTTGCAATGGGTTTTAATTTCTTTTCACATGCTATTTTTCCATTTTTTATTGCATAATTTCTCATTTTGATACAATATATGCATTTTTTAGAATGACTAGCCATCAAGTTATAACTATGCTCACCAAATTATGTTAAATTATCATTTTTTATTCAGACATATGTTGGGTTTTCCTCATTTTAGGTTGTTTGATCACTTTCAGGACAACTCTGTACTACCGACATAAAAGTCAGTGGTACCAACATTAGGCAAAATCCAACAGGGAATTATGGAAATCTCAATGCTACCAAGATTGGACTCAGTGCTAACAAAGATGATGTTTGATGCTACTAAAAGATGGAGTCGATGCTACCGACTCACCGCCTTGAAAGCATCAAGAACGAGACTTTATGATTTCGGTGCCACTGACACCTAAGTCAGTGGTACTGACTTTCACATCCAGAATAAGTTAGAACTCACAGGAATCAACTCGGTGCTACTGACATACTCGTTGATAGTACCGACACTTATTAGGATTTCAAATCAGCCAACAACTCAGTGCCATCGACTTTCTTGTTAGTGGTAGTGACTTACACGATCAGAGTAGAATAAAGATTAAGACTGATGTGATGATTGAGACTTAATGACAGCTAGTGTCCCAATTATGACCTAAGGGGAGTTTGGCCCAAAGAGAAAATCAAATTTTATCTCGTTGCAACAAGCACAAAACCAAGAGAGGAGGAGATAAAGGAGACAACTATGTACTTGATGACTTGGGAACCTTCAGGAAGTGGATTTGTAGCCAGAATGCTTTAGATCAAGGCACTCACCAGAGGGGATCATCCAAACCAATCTCTCCAAGGGTTTTTGTTAGTCTTCTAATGTTTAGCTCATTTTCTCTCTCTTCCTTATTGTCTTCATTGATAGAAGTCATGTGGGGCTTATGCCCTTGTTCGTTAGGACCTAGGAGTAGTCGATTTTGCATTGTAATTGACTTTGATGATTTAATATACCTTTTCTCTCAATTTTGAATGTAAATTTATGATTGATTAATGAATTGTCTGTGCTTTCACCATAGTTAATTTATTAAACTATTAATTACTTTCAGAAAGGTATTTAGGGTTGGACATGTCATAGATTTACACAACCAATTATCGTGTCTCGGGAGAGGGTCTATGAATTTGAAGGGAATAACCTAGAGATATTGTGAATGCACATATCCAATTCTTAAATCATTACAGAAGTTGTATTTGTCTTAGTATAGGTAGGGTATTACATTGGGGGAATGGGTAATACTTGCTATAGGTACCTTAATATAGGGTTAAGGGTAAATGATTAGTAATGAAATGGAGTTAGATGCAATGTACACCATGGTGCAATTGTAAACCTAAGGAATCCACCAATTATTGATCACATTCCACTTATTCAATTCATGTCCTTAGTTATAAACAAACAACTAATCACTTTTCCATAGGCCTAGTTGATTTTGTTATAGTTAGTAGTAGTTTGTAGATTATGTTTCTCTGAGTTCGACATTTGGGCCTCATAGGCCTATACTAGTCGATGCGTACACTTATGTGTTACACACAGAGTTTAGGCGTGTCAAGTTTTTGGCATAGTTGTCAAGAAAACAACAACTTCAACACTACAAGTGTTGTGACCGACCACTCTAGGACATTTCTTTTTCTTTTATTTACATTTCAATTTTTTCTTTGAAATTGAGCATAATTGAAATTTATCTTGATATCCATTCACTAGTATTCTACATTCTCACCTTGCCATTAAGTCTCAAGTACTAGTGCATAGCTCATACCAGAACCATATACTATAGGGAATCCACTCCAATAGGTACACGCCTAGAGAAAATTTCTCATAGAGAAAAAGAGCTTGGATCTTCAACATAGAACCTTATCCAAATCCCATCACCAGAGGTAGAGTAGGCTCTAGTAGCAAACATGGAATCTCACACTAAAGAACACGTTGAAGAAGGGACTGAAGAACAGATTGGTTGGGAGAATATTAAAGCATCTTCAACCACAGTGCAACTAGGACTGATCAAACAACAAGCAGTCAACATGGGTAGTTACAAGATAGATCCTGGATTGGTAGCACTAATCAAATCTCAGTCATTTCACAGCCACAACATGGAGGACTGTATGGATCATATCAATAGCTTCATGTAGAGTTTTAATATGCTTAAACTTGACAGGGTTTGAGCTACAATGATCTATTTGAATTTTTCTTTTTCTTATTCACTATCAGTCAAAGAAAAGGTATGATTCCTTAGCCTTCCACTAGAATTGATAGAGACTTGAGATGAAATGATTGATCACTTTATCGAGCAAACTATGTACACCTCATAAGACAAACGAGATAATGGGGATGATTCATAATTTCAAACAACATGTTCAATTCAGAAGCATGGGAGAGATTTTAGAATATTCTTAGGAAGGTCCCTTACCATGGGATTGATCTTTATGGCCATGCAAATACCTTCTACTATGGCCTACACAAAGGGGAGAGGACTAGTCTGGATAGCGCAAGAGCATGTTTCTTTCTAAACAATACAACCACTAGGTGTCATGAGACCTTGAAGAAAATGACTAAAAATGAGCTCTAGGGTGAGGAAAGAGAGCCACCATCAACAATTGAGAGTGTTATGGAATCTAAAAATATAGTAGAACTGAAGGCTCAAATGGAGAGGCTCACAAGGAAGTTGGAGCACAAATCTGGCACCTCATCTATATGTGAAGAGGAGTGCATGTACCTACATCATCAATATCAACAAGATAATGCCTCTTGTAAGATAGACTGAATAGAAGATGTGTTGGGCAGGTTGGAGAGTCTGAGTGAGGCCCTACTAGAGCAGACTAAAAGGGTACATCAAAATCAAGGGGCTGAGATCCGCATCATAAAAAAATCAAATTTTCTCAGTTGGAAACAGAGGTGGCATCCATAAAGAAACGCATTCAACAATGATTTCTTGGGTATTAGGGACAACAAGACAACATCATCAAGTAAATTTTGTATCTATTCTCAAGGAATCAAAATATGTTGTTGAGGAGTTACCAGATCAACACATTCTAGATTCAGTTGGGTGTATATACTAAAAGTTCCATTTTCTCATAGCCTATAATGGAAGACAAGGGGGATGTAGAATGCCAGTGCATTATGTTCACACATACACCTCATTCAATAAAGGGTTAGCAACAAGTGACAATGAAACCCCATCTACACTGGTTTTTTAAGACAAGGAACTCAAGGTTTTAGCCAGTGCTGTATCCACATCCCAAGTTTCAGAAAGGGTGGTGTCCATGCAACAAGAGCATGTGAAGGTTCTATTTTGTAGTGAGCAGTCACAGTCAACAAGGAGGCACCCACAATTCATAAGGAGCATCTACATGCCATCCCACCCATAGGAGACGAGTAAAATTCTATCCTAGAAGGTGGCATTGATGCAAGCTTATGGGAGGGGATTCCTAATGTGCCATATATTCCCCCTACATAAGTGTGCAAAGAAGCCACATGTTCCATTCCCAGATTGTATGAATCTGAGAAAGGTGTAAAGGAAATTCAAGAAATTCATGAACATCTTCTGAAAGCTGCACATTAACATCCCACTTATGTAGGTGATAGAACAAATTTTTGCATATGGGAGACTCTTGAGTGATATCATCAACAAGAAGAGAAGGATGAAAGATCCAAATGTCTTACGTGTTGATGAAGTGGTTATTACTATGATCCAGGGAAGACTTCTGATGAAGAGAAAGGACCCAAGATGCTTATAAATTCCTTGTTCCATATGAAACAAACATTTCCAACAAGCACAACGTGACCATGGGGTGAGCATAAATCTCATGCCTCTCTCTACCTTTCAAAAATTGGGATTGGAGAATCCAACAAAGACATTCATGACAATCTAGTTGGAGGACAGATCAATTGTGAGACCGCATGAGATATGAGAGGATGTGTTACAACCCGTTCCTAGCTTTGCTGGTAATCCTAGAGAATTAAGATAATCTTAATGCTTGTCATATTTTTGTTAGTAATATTTTATCCTGTGCTTATCTTAACTTTAGTAACCTTAAATACTTGTTTGGGAAAATCATAATCATGACTTAAGCATACTATAAAAATATGAGTTGGAGTTAATATAACATTAACCCATACATGTATGCAAGAAGAGAGTTAATACATTAGAGGAATAATTAATAAATAAATTTTCATTAGATAATATTGTCAAAATAATATTATAGCATTGTAGAGAATTCAATTATGAATCCAGCAAAAAAGTAATGAACCAAATCATAGTTAAAATGAGAGAGTTATGCCATTTTTAGTAAATATATACAAAGTGCCGCAAATGCGACACTGTGTCGTGTGCTGCGACCGCGACGCTGTGTCATGTGTCACGACCGTAATGGATGCTGCCCAGGACAACTAATCATAAAACGATCATATCTCAGGCTATACTTATCCATTTGCAATCAAACAAAGTGTGTTAGAATCGTGATTTGGTCCTCTATCATATCAAACTCTTTTCTCAACAAGAGGGAGACCTAGAAGGTGATTTCTGGGGTGATTTTTGGGGAAGAATGTGAAGAACAATAGAAATCCAAAAGGAATTGCCATAGATTTGACTTGGTAAGTAGTTTTAACTATTGATTCTTCCTTCTATTCGTTACCCTTGCTCAGAATCCCTAATCCAACAAATTTGAGGTTTTGTTTAACCTCCAGTCTTTATTTTCTACCTACAACATACCCTCTTTAGGACCAAGAAACACGTTAAAATGTTGTTTTGAACGAGATCTTGAGGTTTAAAGCTTGATCCTAACTTGTGTGAGCTAAGATATGAGATTAGTTGGTGAAAAGGCTAAGATCAATGATCTAGGGCGAAGTCTATGAGTAGATAATCATCTTTTAACCCTAATTTAAAGCATACAAATTCAAATAATGGTTTTCCAGTGTTTGATTCTCGCTCTATGATATTTGTGATGGTTTAAATAAACATGTGTGGTGAATAGCAGTAGGTGAAATGCTTTATTAATCATATTATTAGTGATGTATTACCAAGTTGAAAGTTGTCATGTGAATTGTTGTGATTCGATATGTGATGAATGTGTAAATTGAGGCACTGAAAAGCCGGCTAGCCCTAGTTCATGTTTTAAGAGTCGGACCTAGGTTTGTGAGATATGTGAAAATTATTAAGTGAATTATTATTTAAATGTGAGATGCTTAATTGTCAGAAATAGAGTAGCCATTAGATACGATGATGAAACTTGTTATATTAACTAAACATCTCTAGACATTAGATGCCATAGACACTCTAGAATCCTCACAGGATGAGGTTTGTGATGTAGGGAGGAAACAGTTTCCTGACTGGAGGTAGTCCATATCAAGGTAATCCGAAGCGTACCTGTAGGGTGTGGGGGTTTTGACTAGTAGGGCAAACTTCTTACACTTGTGTGATACCCAACACCAACCGGGGATGCCTTCGGTACATGTGCAACACGTAGTGATCAGTGGTCAGTAGGTCCACTGATGCACTTTAAGCCTAAGGGATTTGACTCACCGCATGAGTACCCAGGTTGAGAGGTGGAGTCTGAGATATCCAGCTGCTCCCATTAGCTTCTGAAAGGCAGATGTGCCAATGCCATCTGCAGATGTGGTATTGAGATTAAGGACTTAGGAACCCTGGCATGCTTCTAAGTCTTGTACAGTGAGATCGTAGCTTGCTGTGATACTTCTACATGTTGTGGTACACCTCATGTGGGTCCAGAGGCACAATAAATGGATTTAGAATAATGTAAATTAGGCTATCCTTTTATTGCATTCAATATCTGTACAACTTCCATATTGAGTGAATTACAGTTTTTGAAACTGCCATGTTTACATGATTGCATTTAAGTTCTTTTAATTGTAAACATCATCAATATCTTAGTTACCTATTGATTCTCTACTCACTAAGCATGTATCTCACCAACCTACTGAACAATTTTTCGGTAAAATATTAGCTCTTCCTGAGGATATATAAGCCAACTTTTATCAAGAATAGCACAAAGGTCTTGAAAGAAGAGTAGTTAGAATAGATAGAGGGTCTTTTATCCTTCCTCTGGATCCTGGGATTGAGAGAGTGAGAAAATAGAGAAGTATGAAATGTAATGTACATTATGTATATTAAGTGTGAAACTCTTGCTTCTATGTAATACTCAAGTTCTATTGTACCTTGCTGTTATGTTTAATCGAGACTTATTGTTCAGTAAGTGATATTATAATATATTTTAGAGGAAAAAAACATGGCAGATTTTGATCAAACTTATGCCCTAATCTCATGATTAGTGGTAATCATGGAATGTGGGTGTAACAAGATGTATATTCAATGTTGATAAATTCATCTATCATGTCATGGATATGCACAAGATATAAGGATCTGAGATGTTTTTAAGAAGGTCATTCCAAGATATGACGAATGTGATCATTCCCATGGGTAGAGGCTACTTTACACTTGGGATAGATTATGGTAGAGTGGAGTTCAGACTACTAGATGATTCTTCACAACCATCGAGTTACAACCCAAGTTGAAGAAATCACCTTGTTGAGCCCAAGACATTAAACAAGGGCGCATATTGGAGGCAACTCAAGCTTATTTCTATCATTTAATTTTTTAGGACTTTTCATTGTTTAAATTTTATATTTGTATTATTAGAGGTTTAATTGATGTAAAAAGGTAGCTTTATGCATTTATTTAGTGTGCACACAGAGTCAAAATTGATTCCACTGATACTAGAGTCAGTGGCATCGACCTCATAAAAATGTTCAATATGAATTTTACAAAAAGTCAATACCACCGACACACAAGTTGGTGGTATCAAATCCATGACAGGTTGATTACTGCAAAAAGTCGATACCACCGACAGCCAAGTCGGTACCACCAACATTTCTCAGAAAAATCACAAAACTATAAGAAAATTTTGTCAACACCATCAACACATATGTCAGTGACACCGATTCATAGAACTCAAAGAAGGATAGAGGATGTCATATCTGGGCATCATTATCACACAATTTAGTGGCATCAACAAGAGGGATCTACGCCAAGGAGGCTTGATTCACAAAGGCCACCGAGAACATTTAATCCACCACCACCATTATTCTGAGCACATGGTACCCCAGTTTCACCTCTTTGTTTGAATTCTAACTATGAGGGCATAATCAACTTCAAGCTTAAAGGGGTGCTGGAACAACTTAATCTATTTTATTTTCTATTTTATTTTAGTTTTTTTATCTGCATGTATAGGGTCCACATCTATCTAGTGTAATAGTGGAGCTTAGTCGTCATGATTTCATCTATCATCAAAGCAAACTGTGTTTCGTGCCTTTGAAATGGAATTTATAAATTTATTATGATCACATCTTTTATAGCTTATTGAGAAAAGTCTAAGGTAACTACAACTAGATAAAGTGTACGTGTTAGTCAACTTGAGGAATTTAGTATGAATGAAATTCTTAATTTATCGAAGATTTGCATATGATGATGGGGTTGGATCCCAAACCAACCAAACAAGTAAGGGGACCTTAAATGGTACTTTTAGAAAGAAACTCTAAGGTTAAACTGTACACAAGTTGATAGGAGAGGGACATATCATAGTTAAGACATTTATTATCCCTTAATCATGTGATTCCACCCACCTTTCATCATATTTCATCAGCAACCTTAAGATGACCAAGTAATTTGAATTGTTTCCTCTTGAGTACATTGGAGTATAACAGGTAGCATGATAGCCAATTTATTTCTATTTCATTAGTTAGAAAATATCATATACTCCCATTATATTTATTTATTTATAATATTACTAAGAAATAGAAGGGAGATGAGCAACAAGTTGTGCCGCTAATCCCTTTTGGATGGCAAACCACATCCATATACCTAGAAGTCATAACATTACTATGTAAATGTTTTAGACCCTCTTGAGAAGTTCCACCGCCTCTGGTGCTAAGAACCCACAAGTATCAAATCCAAAAAGGATAAAACATGTTGATTGTCAATACATGCTTTCTTATTCTTGACCACCTTAGCCGAGGTAGCTTTTTAGGCAACATGTCTCATAGTAAAATCACCCCCTTTTAGGCCCACTAGTGGAGAAACTCGGGTTAAATTAACACATGTGTGTTTTCCTCCGGCCCAACCAAAAATTAAAACATCTGATGGTCTAAGTGTCGATCTTCACTCCTATGGATCTGTCCAAAAAATTCACAAGTGCTTTATTATTAGAAGCAACTCCAGTGTCTCTAAGTACATCATAAAGAACATCTAAGATAAGATCATGTCTATGTTTGAAACCTGGAAGTTCTCTACTATGAACAAGGTGCTCCCTAAAAGTGTCTAAGTAGGATTGGTGACAGACTGGAGATGCCTCATCAAGCATGAATAAAGGAATCATAAGAAGATATTTGAGAATATTATGATACTCTATTGGTGACATATGCAATCCAAGGCCGTCAATGGGAATATACAAAAGAAAATCTTGAGCATGCTTGGTTTGTAAACAATGAAAAATTACTTTTTGTCTAGCATTCATGTTGAACTCAATCTCCATGTCCTTAACAATTTTTCTGAAAAGGAAACTCTCCAAAGCGTTTTGGGTTAGAAAAAGAAAAAGATATAGAGATGTGCATAACAGTTACTGCATAAAATTTTTCATGTGGATTGCATTTTCTTTTTCTTCATTCTTTGCACCATGTAGTTATGTAGCTTTATCCTCAAATTTAAAGTGAAAGGATACACATCCACATCCCTATCAAATGAAAAAAAGCAATGATATGTTGAAGAAAATCCCAATCATGAATTATAAATTTGTTGGTATGTACGCCCAGAGAGCTAATCATATGATGATTGTAATGGCATATCTTATAAACAATTTGATTACTAATAAAATCAATCTTCATCTATATGTTTTTTTAATTATCAGATAATGATATAAAATAATAGATGTCTAAAGAATTATGTTACTCGATGACATATGTCTTCAAGTTGAGGACCTGAACAATGAGATCATATGTATGATAAGAGTACATACACTCTTGTTATGTCCCTAGTTAGAAATTATTATGGAAGCTAATAGACATCAACAATACATAAGACTAGAGTGTGTGTTGGTTGATGAAATAATCTCATTAGTCATGATATATGATATCAAACCAAGCACAAAGTTCCTTGTTATAGAACAATGTATTGAACAAACCCACCATGAGAGCAATTCATGGAAACCACTGAATGGAAGTCAGAATCAACTCTCACAGTGATAGTGGTGATTGTGGCTCTTAGACCTGAAGTCATTACACTCATCACATTCCATTTGTTGCACTTTTACATTATCGAACGTGACCTTGAATAAGGGTTTCCATAAAGGTGATGCTCAGGTACACTATGACACATGAGGATTGGCTGTGAGTGATGTATATGGTATTTGTCCCTCCTACTAGAGTTGATACCCAGACCACATTGATAAGCAAGACTGAAGAATATATGGCCATACTCATATGAATCAACATATGACATGTGAGATCACATGCGTCTCAGATAGTGTGAGAACCTGTTGCACTAAATGAGATTACTCAAAATATAAAACACAATCGATCATTAATTAATTACATACTCAAAAATATGGATAAATTAAAAACCCGCTCAAAAACATTTGCATAAGAGTCCAACATCTTTCTTATATCCATAATATTCCAAGAATTTGATACAAATTGTTATATCATCTTAGCCACAACATATATACACAAGAGAACAATATTCGTATGTGCCACACAAACAAGCATTAATATGCTAACAAAAGTCCGACTCATTTGAAACACCATATACACAATTTTCTCACTCGGACCCGAGAGTACAGGGAAGACTCTAGGACACACCAGACATCTAATCAACTTTCTCAAAGATTCATTACTATAGCTCCTCTTTGCTTCCACATGTTTATTTTTGTCACGTCTGATTACCTAAAAAAATGTGGCAAACCACAAGGGTGAGACCCATGTCCCAGCAAGAGATATAACCTCCAACAACGCTTATTGATTACAACATTTTAAATAGTAGATAATTAAGTAGTTGGAGTATTTAATAATCAATTAAACAAATTGAATAGTTCAAGTATGCTAAACAGATTAAGAAATTAATCTTAGTAACAAGTATGATCATCAATGCATATATAGATAACAAATAAATCCATTTCTTTGGATAGATATCTACTCAAATATCATCAAATTGCATCTAATAACAATCATTATCATTAATTTGACTATCCTCATATTCCTTGCTAACAACACAAGCAATCTAGTAGCATAAGCATCCCTGACATCATGAATATGTCTAGTAACATAACATGGCTATCAATATTGGCATCTCAAATAAAGGGAATAGATCTATATCATACGTAGAACTAACATCATAACACAATGAACTACATAGGCATGATTAGCAGTTTCAGCATTTCTAATTACATAGTTAAACATAGCTAACATCAACATCTTAACCATCAGTGTCAGTATATTTGACAACATAAGCATGATTACAACATGAGCATAACTACTATATAAGTATATCTATTATCTCTTATTGTATTATACATGATCTTAGTGAAAAGAAAGCAAACAAGGGTTATCATCCAATATGAAGAATTGTGTATAACCCTAAACATATATGCTACATGGATGTCTTACATCTTTTATTATGCCCTAGGGAATTTGAACAGTACCATCCAAAGTCCAACTAACCCGTGCGAAGGGCTATTCGATTCCGTACAAGATCTAGGAGTGCTGGTATCCTAAGATCTCTTCCCCTCAGTTAGTACAAGTAAAAAGACAATGACATATCAATCAAAGATGCAACCACAACGACATATAGTCAAGCTTAACCACTAGTCCACCCTTGGTACATGTCACGACACTAGAAACCAGGGTATACAAAACCCTCTAATTTGAGGTACAACCACAGTTGTCCTCTATCACATTAGATGCATGAGGCATGACCATAACCATCCTCCACAACTTGCATTGTGGATGACAAGGATATATCCTCAATTTGCCATCCCCACATACTCAACAACATGCGCTCTGAGTTTCCCTTAGTAATACTCGTTTCGCCATCCAGCAAGTTCTGACACTAAAGATGGCTCTACAACACAGGGCACTACATGATTAGAGTTGCACTTGATTAGTTATGCCAATTGGGTGAATTAAGGCTTCATCAAACAAGTTGACATACAAACCCTAATTCACTTCTAGCAAGCATATAAATATCACAAATTTTAAAAGATATAAAATGTATGGAACATAATTTCTCATTTCATCATCACATAGTACTATTCACTTGCCATTCATGAGACTACACTAGTCATCATACTATCACAAGATATAAATCCTTTTCACAATATCACAGGGTATCAACCCTTATCAGCACAAGAGGATTACACCTCATTCAGGGCTTAACCATGCCCAAAGGTAATTAAGACCATCATGCTATCATAGGATATAAATCCTTTTCACAATATCATAGGGCATTAGCCCTTATCAACATGAGAGGATTACACCTCATTCAGGGCACAACCATGCCCAAAGGTCATTAAGACCATCATACTATTCCCTGTAAGGTCATCATTATCTTTGCATGCCTTATAACAAGGCTCAACAACATCACTTACATATAATACATCAGATCAACACAATATTGCATTAATGAGCTAGGAGATATTCATAAATAATCATAGCAGGGTTATATTAACATTAAGAACATTCCTTTATTACATAAACATGCAAGGAATCTAGATATGATTAACCCTGATCATATTCATAATGCACATGTTTAACATAAGAAAGTATCAACCATGTGGCTATGATAACCACCAATTAACATATTAAGGTTATGATCATATTAAGGAGGTTATTCCACCATCATTCCATCATATAAGAATGTTAAATATGAATACTCATCTTTATCTATTTGCATTAGAGTTAGTTTCAACAAGATAAATTATATTAATGTTACTAATTAGCACTTATACCCAAACCCTAACTCACGACGTCCCCATTGGATCATGGATGGATAAGGTGAAGCATCACCATCACATTTCATACCATTCTCAAGTATGAACCCACACATAAATCAAGGTGTAACCACCGAGTTATAGCATACTAGGGTTTTAACAACAGTATCAGAGTACTCCATGATTGTATTAGTCATTCAAGGATTATTCATACCCAATTACCATCATTTAGTTATATTTAAGCTGGGTATAACAAATTATACCTCATTACAGTTACCCATTAATTCATTATGGTGATTATAAATCATATTCATATAAGGGCAAGGGTAAGACTACAAGTTTAAGGCATTGAACCATCAAATTCTCATCATTTGAATCATAACATTACACTACACGCTTCATCCAAAATAATGGGAACATTAAGGCATCAACTTCTAACCATGAAATGTTGAAAAGGTAAAGCCATTGGTCGTTTACATAAGTAAACACCTTGAATGAATCATCTATAATGTTAAAAGGTAAAGCCATTGGTCGTTTACATAAGTAAACACCTTGAATAAATCATCTATAATGTTATTTAGTTGTGATATATAAAAGTCACCATTTAACCCTAGACATCCTTTGATTAACAACAATAAGGGTTCTGTTGAGAGTACGGTAAAACCCATAATTGACTGTTTATTTTAAAAAAGCCATCTATTGTCAACAAGTAAGCTCCATAATTTGATCATATAAAGGAAACCATATAAATCACATTATTACAACACAAATATTACATTAACCTTTATTACACTTTATTGGAGGAATACACATTAGATCTTGACCATTGGGTTAAGTTCATATGTTAAAACCATCAACTACAGTATAGGTGTGACCATTGCATCAAGTGACCCAAGAAACCATTGGTCTAAGACTTAATTGATGCTACAACTATATGATTAACTAACCATAGTTGTGGAGACCTAATTCCCCATCATTAGCAACCATTAAGTCACCATAGGTTGTTAGATCAACACTATATTCATTAATCAACATCAAATATTAAGCTAATTTCATCATTGATTGATAACATCAGTAGGGTACTTAATGGTTGATCATTAAAATTCTAATTGAGCCAAAACCTGACCTAAGGGGGGTGACCATAGGTTACCACCATAATTTTACACCTTTGATCATGACCATCAGTTGTCAAAATGGCAACATCATTGGTTGTTACATGGTATCACCATCGGGTCATGGGTTTATAGAAGAAATCAGCTTTAAACCCTAAAATTGACCATTGGTTGATAGGTGCTTAACACCATAGGTTGTCAAACTAACATGATACAATTCATATTATACCTTTTTAATAATGTACACATGATCAAAGATTCATCTAGAACTGAAATCCAAATAGGGAACATTATAAAAATCAAAATCCCAGTCAAGAATAACTTTTTAGTGCATGGATCATCATTTAAAAGCAAGAACATGAGCTAGAAAGCTTATGGTAAGAATAAACGTGGATAAAGTTATAAAGTTACCTCTAATTATAAGATAAACTCCCAAAAAAAGAAAACATGAACAGGTAGGGTAGGAAATCCAAGCATAATCTGTGAACTCGTCCATCTAGCACCTTTCTTCATCAAATGAGCAAACTCTAAGCAGAAGGAGCAAGATAGGTAGGATTTTAGAGATTTAGAGAAATTTCTACCATGGAACAACAAGGTTACGACCTGGATAAATGTAGGAGGAAGGATAAAAAAGAAATAAATGGAGGAAAGAAGGGGATTCTTACTCTTTTAGGTCAAGATCACTAGAAGGAAGCTTTTCAAACCCTAAAAGGAAGTCAATTGCAACCCTAGATTCTTTTTCCAAGAAGATCCACTCTTTCTTCTTCCTTGGATAGGAAATTTGCAGCAGCACATAGGGAGAAATAGGTTCATAAAAGGAGGGAAGTGGTGGAGAGAAAATGGCTCATTTTGGTGCTTAGGGATACACATATGAAACTTTAAGATAAAGAAAAAGAAAAAGTTGAAGCTCTAGTATCTTTACAAGTGTCCATGGCCTTAGAATATTAAGAATATACAAGCACACATACAAGAATCTCCCCCACCATACATAGAGACATGTGTATCCCTCATTTCTTGAATTTCCAAGCAAAGCAAATAATTCATTAGTTGATAGCTACTAAAGGTAGCTCATCCATGAAGGGGTAAACCCTAATATACCCTGGGAGAAAACACCTTCAAACCAAGGATTGAATGGTTCCCCATGGTTCAAAAATCTCAAGAATTATGAGATAATATCCAAGGAACATAATTCAAGTGATAAATTGCAAAGAAAACCTCTCAATTGGATAAATTATAGAATAGTCCAAAATGTACATAAAATTGCATAACTTGCTCAAACACTATCCAAATTGGACCAAATTTGAAACTTAAGCTTATATTATGATTTAAAAGCATATAAAAAGATTAGGGTTATACGAATTAAATTATGATAATTAAGCTTATTCAACTCATTAAGCAAGGTTAGGGGTCTCACAAATAGTCTGATCAGATCCAAGGAACATGAATTATATTGTGAAGATGATGATGAATCCATGCCTCGAGTTCAATCTAGATATCATATACAAAGGTATTGGGTAAAATGTTGATAGAATGGGTAGTAGAAATAAAAACTTAACTGCCATATTCCCCTTAAACCAATGGATCACGTCAATAACTATGTAATGGGAAGATGGGTTTAGAGGATAAACCTGGTCTTGAAGCAAGCCCAGTGACAATATCCTCATCGTAGTGTGTTCCATTTCTTGAAGTCATACTCAAACCATTTCGATAGCAACTCCGGTTGATCACCACAGACAATAATTTGATGTTGACCTTTTAGCGAGAAAAGCTCCAAGCCTCTAGAGTAGTCCACATGGACCACCGAGAACACTTTTCGTTCTAGAATAATGGAAAATAAGGAGTTATCCATTCAAATCGGAGTACTAGTCACCAACTTTCTCTCCCAAAATTGTTCTCCCTTGCTATCCCTCCCATTATCAGGTAGGAATTGCTCAGGTTCTCTTGGTTACCACAAGTAAGACCCCTAATCTTGCTTTTTGGTTGAACATGCTTTCTTAACTTGATTATATGATTAAAACCTTAATATAACCCTAATTTATAATTTTATATCATGTGAAAAATATAAGTTTCAAGTTTGGTCAAGTTTGGACACTGTTCGAGCAAGTTACACATTTATATGCTTATTTTGGACTTTTATGCAATTTACCCATGCCTAAGGTTTTTCTTGTAATTTGTCACATTCTTGTTTTACCTCTCATGTTTTCATACCATTCTTAGATATTTGTACCATGGGGCACCTTATTACACCTTAGTTTTGTGGTGACATCTACCTAGGGTTGAACGTAGGGTTTCCCTTCATAGATGGGCTACCTTGAGTGATATAACTCGATGGTTCATCTTGTGAGTTAGAATATGATGGCCTTACTAGTGTTTTGGGATATGATGGTGGTCCCTATAGGTTTGAGGGTTTATGTTTTCCTCTGTTGGAGCTCCATGAATTAATGGTTCACCAAGCAGAGGTGCAAACCGATGGTAGAGCTAGGGTTTCCACCCTTGTGACCAATGGGTCAATATCTGATGGTTACCCTACTGTTGGAGGTTTATGCTAACCTAAGAGTAAAAATTCAATGGTCCTCCTGACTCCCACAACTGATGGACCTATTGGCTTGCATGGAGATGATGCTTCAGACCTTGGATACATGACAAACCTGGCTAGACACCTTAACCTTCTCTTCTCTCTCCCCCATAACTTTATATACCTCCCTCCTTACATGCAAGTGAATTCTTTACACACATAGATCACCCCTTAGTCTTCCTTTCTGCTTTGAGCTTGTCCCCCTTCCATGGTGGAGAAGAAGGAGCCAAGGTAGAAGAAGCTTGGCCGATCTAGCTTGCATGTGCACCCATGGTTCAGATCTACCCTCTCCTTGATCTTGTGGAGCTTCCTTAGCCTGTTCTCAACCTAATAAAGTAAGCTATAACTCCTTTCCTTAATTTTACTTTCTTCCCTACCTTCTCTCTCTTCTTCTTGATCGGATTTAAGAACTCTTTGGTAAAATAATATACCTTATAAAAGACATGCTATGTATTTTTACTCCATATTTAACAAATTTACAATATAAAAATGTTTATCTTGAAAAAACTAGACCACATAATTTTTCTGTCAATTATGAGACACACAAGTATTTTTCTCTGAGTTTTATATTTCTATTTTAATACTCTCTATTTTCTTTGTTTAATATCCTCTCCAAGTTTCTATTGTGTACATTCTTTCTCATTCAACAACATCATCCTGCATAAAATTATTCCTAAAGTCTCTCTTCTTTGCTATGATGTTGGCTTCTCTCTTATCTATTAATTGCAATAACTTTCCCAATTTCCCTTATCTTCCCTTTAATTACCAAAAATGTTTTATTTTCTTATATTAATTGCGCGCGCTAGAGGTCAATTTCCCTTGATTATGTGCATTGTTTAAGAATCTCTCTTTCTCACTGCCATTTTAATTTCTATTTTCTTCTTCTTATGCATACTAGAATTGTAACCCCAAGAAAATGTGTAGCCTATATTGAATAATAAATGTGTAACATGTTTGTGATATAAAAAATAGATTTACATTATAACAAATTTAATATCTCTGATAAAAAAATAGACCTTATATATGATATGCATGCATTTTTACTCCATGTTCAACAAACTTACAACATAAAATTAATTATGTTGTCAAAAATAGATTCATAATTATGAGATACACAAATATTTGTCTATGATTTTCTGTAATTTTGGAAAATTTTAAATTCTAGTATTGAAGTTTCCTCTATTTAGTATTCTCTCCAGATTTCTCTTGTGTACATTCTTTCTCATTCAGACAACATCCTGCATAAAATAGGTCCTAAGTCTCTCTTCCCCACTATGATGTTGTCTTATCTCTTATATATTACTTGCAATAACTTTCCAAATTTCCCTTCTCCTCCCTTTAATTACCAAAAAATGATTTGTGTTCTTATATTAATTGCGTTCACTAGAAGTCAATTTTTCTTGATTGCATGCTTGTTTAAGATCTCTCTTCCTCGCTATCATTTTAATTTCTATGTTTTTTATTTTTTTCTCACACACTAAAACTATAGCTCTAAGAAAATATGCAACCTATATTGAATAACAAATTTACAATGTGAAATATTTGCGGTATAAAATTTAGACCTATATTTTAACAAATTTAATATCTTTGATAAACAATTAGACATTATATATGACATGCATGTATTTTTACTCCATGTTCAACAAATTTATAATATAAAAGTTTACCTTACCAAAGACAACAACCTTTTAGTTCAAGACATTCATCACAAAGATGATAATTTAGATGCTTTCCTACAAAAATTAGTTCAGGAAAGCTAATAGCTAACATGTTTGATAACTAAAACCTAATAGGTAAACTTTTCTATGTTATAAATTTGTTGAAAAATAGATAAAAATGCATGAATGTCATATATAAGGTCTATTTTCATCAAAGATATTAATTTTGTTAAAATATAGGTCTATATTTTATATCGCAAATATTTCACTTTGTAAATTTGTTATTCATTATAGGTTGCACATTTTCTTGGAGTTGTAATTTTAGTGTGTGAGAAAAAAGGAAAAAATAGAAATTAAAATGATAGCAAGGAAGAGAGATTTTAAACAATGCATGCAATCAAGCAAAATTAGTTTCTAGTAAACATAATTAATATAAGAACACAAATAATTTTTTGGTAATTAAAGGGAGGAGGAGAGAAATTTGGAAAATTATTGTAAGTAACAGATAAGAGAGAGGACAACATTGTAGTGGGGAAGAGAGACTTAGCACCTATTTTATGTAGGATCATGTTGTTTGAATGAGAAAGAATGTACACAAGAGAAATTTGGAGAGAATTCTAAATAGAGGAAACTTCAATACTAGAATTCAAAATTTGCTAAAATGTTACAAAAAATCAGAGATAAATATTTGTATATCTCATAATTATGAGTTTAGTTTTGACAACATAATCACCTTTGTATTGTAAGTTTGTTGAACATGGAGTAAAAATACATGCTTGTCATACATAAGGTCTAATTTTTACCAGAGATATTAATTATTTTGTCATAATGTAAGTCTATTTTTTATATTGCAAACATGTTAAACATTTTTTATTCAATATAGGCTACACATTTTCTTGGAGTTACAATTCTAGTGTGCATAATAAGAATAAAATAGAAATTAAAATGATAGTGAGAAAGAGAGATTCTTAAAAATTGCACATAATAAAGGGAAATTTACCTCTAGCGCACAATTAATATAAGAAAATAAATCATTTTTAATAATTAAAGGGCAGAGAAGGGAAATCGGGAAAGTTATTGCAATTGATAGATAAGAGAGAAGAGAACATCATAGCGAAGAAGAGAGACTTTAGGAACAATTTTATGCAGGATGATGCTATTGGAATGAGAATGAATGTACACAAGAGAAACTTGGAGAGGATATTAAATAGAGAAAACTTGAGTATTAAAATAGAAATATAAAACTCAGATAAAAATATTCGTGAATCTCATAATTGAAAAAAAAATATGTAGTCTATTTTTTTTAAGATAAACATTTTATATTGTAAATTTGTTAAATATTGAGTAAAAATACAGATCATGTCTTATATAAGTAAGGTCTATTCTTTTACCAAAGACATTCTTCTAGATAAACATTTGTACGTAAGGCAATCCTATCCCCCTGATACCATAAGGCAATACGATCCCACATGATCTATTTATACGTATGCAGGGACTGAGAGGGATCCTTGTCTCAGACTATAATACTATATTGCCTTCTTCTTTAGGGCTGTAGTGCAGATGTACTTCCCACAAAATAGCACCAAGAATTGTTTCCAGGTCACAGTAGAGATGTCACACATCTGCCCTATCCCATTCCACAAACATGTTATGGTCCATATATCACATAAGAAACAAACTTGACCTTCTGGTTTGAAGGGCATGTTATACCATCAAAAATCCTCTCTCTAGCTAAGACCCAATCATCGACCGTATCGATCATCTCTATTTCCCCTTCACCCTTGAAGTAGGGTGGTTTCATTTTCATGAAATCAGTTAGTGTGTACTCCTTCAACTTATCAGGAATAAGAGGGGTGTTCAACTTGCCCACCATAGTAGTGGTGAGAAATTGTCATAGGAAGTCTAACTCCTCCTCAGCGGTGAGGCCAGTCGAAAAAGAGATAGGGGTGTCGCCAAACCCATGATCAGAGTTAGGGCTGTTCCTAGGAGGGAGATGCATGCCAAAATGGGTTTTCTGGTGTGGAGAATCTGCTTGAAATGCCAGAATGAGTAGTGGCACCGGTGTCGCCAAATAGGTTGGATCTCCTAAAACATATCTTTAATGGGTAAGGTATACATACTAAGTAAGAACTTCTAGAATAGTCAGATTGTCGAGCACAAACATGCTCCGATGCCATTCTTGAAAGGAGTTGGGCCCGGGAGGGACCACTCCTTACTTAAATTTAATGAAATAATTGGATAAAACCCTAATAGAGCATATCCATCAAAATAAAACCATTCAATTAATTGGGGTTTACAATATTTATTTAAATAGAATAATAACTAGAGCATAGTTTTTGTTGCAGTGAAAATTAAATCTAACTATAACAAAATTTTCTTATCAGAGTTCAACTAATGAGCCATAGATGACTTCTAAGGGAACTACTCGAATCAATTTGTGGTGAGTACCCTTTCCATCTCAGAATTTCTTAGCAGCTAGATTTGGGCATCACCACCTATCCCCTAGTCCTCATGCTATACAACCTCTGGGTGGGTTGAATGCAACACCCAGGGGAGAGAAAACAAAAATCAAGGACGTCCGCAAACACTGAGTATGTGTAGTAATTAACAACTAGGAACTACTTTAGAATGTTCAAAAGAAGAGAATCAAATTAAGGGATGATCAATGAGAAGTAAGTCTCAAGAGAAATATCAGGTCAAAGATGAGACATGTTCAATATAAAGAATAATAAGTAGGGAGTCTTGACAATATCAAAACATAAATTGAGCATGTAATAAACAAAGACTAAAATTACTTTAAACAGGGTTGAGACACCTCATGATGATCAATCTAAATATAGATAAATAATTGGTGGGGATAGCACACCTTGGGTGGAGATAGAAAACCCCTATAAATAATGGGTGGAGATAGAACACACTTGGTAGAGATGTCACACCTCGATAAATATGGTTGTACGCATGTACCACTACAAGAAATAAAGTTAGTCCAAGCATGCACATAAATAAAGAAAGCCAAGTATAAGTTTTGGACTATGTGAAATAACATGATGAGAACATCCAAAATATATAATGTGGGGTCAGATGACCCATAATCATTATCCAATATAATAAGAATTTCATAAATATGAAAAAGAGAACATCAACTCATGCCTCATATAGGAAATAATATATGGTAAAAAGAGCAGTGCCTAGATAATAGGAAAAATGCACATACCTCAACTTGAGCTATTAAGTTAGAGATTGAATTCTAACCCTCCAAGTATAAAGTAAACTCTACCTACATATAGGACTAGGTCCATAAATTAGTCATTAATTATATGATACATTAGGTGAAACCCTAGAAATCCAAATCCAATGACAAAACCCTAGGTCGGCTCTTGTTATTGACCTAACATTGAGTTCAGGGTTTCTTAGTGATATCTTGACTTAAAATCACAATTTTATTAATTGTAATGTTGAATGTAATTATTATTATGATTATAAGTGAAACCAAAACCCTAAAAATCCAAATCTTTGGCAAAAACCTAGATTGACACATGATTTTATCTTAGAGAGAAGGTTCAATGTTACTGATCATGGGTTTATCTCAAAGATCTCAACTTTATCCTATAAAACCTCTCTTTAATTATTAAAGTGATATTATGAATATCTAAAACCCTAAAAATCCAGTCTTTAAAACTTGAGAATCAAGTGCTGAAAATTATACCAGACGATAGAGAAAATTCTCAAAATTCTAAATCATATTTTTGCATAATTTTTGGGTAATTAGGGTATTAGTCATGGGTTTTACAAGTTTTAGGGTATATATTGATAAATTGTGGAACATATTTTGCAAAAAACTAAAATGCCCTTGCATTATGATTGAAAATTTTAGGGCGTGACGTGGGAAAATCAACAAAATCAAATAATGTGATTTACCAAAATACCTATGCGAGAAAGGTCAGACATCAAAGGACATGAGGGGTTGCTTTGTAAATCTACCAAGGGTCATCTCCCTCCCAACAGCTCATGTGCCATATCCATGTTCTAGAGTAGCAAAGTCGAGCCCAAATTGGGGGATCTCCCATCTTTTGATGATTTGTTAAATCGACTAGTTGAGGATGAAGGGTAAGGATTGGGGGTTCTTACCCAAAAAACAATTGTGCCCTGGTCTACAATACATTGTGTATATGGGCCGCACACTTAACCCAAGAGATAAGGTTAGCGGTGGATGAAATGAGGATGGGAGGAAAAATTGAATCTAGAGGAGAAAAGTTCGTGATGCTGCAGAACCATAGAAAGGGTCACCATTTTGTTGGGTTGGGTACTAGGGTTTATAGGATTGGTAAGATTTGAGATAAGGGGGATGAACTAGGAAATTCTAGAATACTCCAAAGATCATGAGTAAGGTATCATCTGGTGCTGGATCATTCTACAAATCATTTGGAAAAGAAAGATTGAGAAATCATGGAGTAGAGTATGAGAAATCCCAATTTTAATAACCCCCTAAACCCTAAGCTAGTTTCCAAACTGGGTGTGGGGTTGAAGACGATCCATGGGCCATCACATTGGGGTTGGACGACTATGAAAATTATGCACATCAACTGCTAAAAGATAACCCATGTGACATCAATGTCTTTCCTAATTGATTTCGACTAAAGTGATAAATTTTCAATTTCTTTTCTTTTTTCTAACAAACAAGATGAGTAATTAATGTCTGTATAAAGTGAAATTTAGTGGGTAACGTAACAAGGACCCATAGAATCCAATTTTGGAGTCAATTTCTCCTTTTTGAAGAACTTTAATAATCAAACTACACAAATTGAGGGAATGTCAATTTCCTTCATATTAATGCATTCCTTTATTATTTATTAACCAAATTTTTTGTGTATCTCTCTCTTGACCAGACCTATATACAAGAAAAATATAGAAGAATAATTTTTAAAGTGCCTTAATTTGATAATCTTGCATAACAAACCCCAAAACTAGTGTATTTCCCCTATGTCTTGTATAAAAGCCCCAAATATTTATATTTTTGTTCAAAATTCTTATATTTGAAGGTTTTTATCATCCTAGTACACACCAATCTAATAAGAGGAGTTCAAAATAAAAGATTATAGTGAAGATGGTTAACAGATAAAAGTAACCTAAATTGAGTACATTACATGCTTCTAATCAGGATTTGTAACAATTAACTTTTATTAATCCTCACTAGGAACAATACAAAGAATAATTGTTAGCAACTTGTTTCACAACCAAGCAAGAACACCAAGCCTTCACCTCTTCTTTAATGGCTTTGAAGAGCACCAGACCCCTTCTTTGACGGCTTTGAAGAGCATGAAACCTTCTTCTATAGCATGTCCGCGAACAACCTTCTTGGAGGAAGTAGTCCAAGAACACTTGAAAAAAGGAACAATACTGGAAAGAGATAACACCAATGCTCACATTTATAAATATCCTATATCAAGCATATGGTTCACTTCCGTTATGGTTAGAACAATATTTGACTAGTGGAATAGGGCACTCAAATGTTGAATCTAATAGGAATCGGCAAATCTTTAGTTCAAGATTCAATTTGTACAAGTAATGGAGCGATCAAGTGTATTTTTGTTGTCCATAGGGATATCCTATTTATCAGAAACACTTAGGAATACTTAGTATAGATGTTGAGGGTGTTTAGAATGAAAGAAGAGTCAAACTAGTTGTTAGACTAACAAAAGACCAAGTACAACCACTAGTAGAGCGCTCAAAAAAATTACTGTGAGACATACACAGTCAAACTTTTCTTTAACTAAGGGACCTCATGGTCGAACTGTTCTTCGACCAATAGTTTTTTTTGCTTTGGCAAGTTCACAAAAACTCTTTTTTTACAACGACTATTTTGACCAAAAAGACTTCTTCTCGATTGAGAAGGAATTCAACCTAGAATGAGTTCGGTCCTAAAAACTATAACCTAAAAGTTACTATAAATGCATCATTTAACTTTTGGAGAACACAATAAATGATTTTTTAAACCCTAAACTAATATTGTGGCATACAACTCATAAAAACATAATTAACAAATGAGGAAGCGTTCATCAAGCAGCGGATTAGCAAAAATCACTAAAAATTAAAACCTTTTTGCAAAGAGATCCACACATTGGAAATCTTTTTCTTCAAGAGCCAAAGTATGACATTTACATTCTGTTTCACAGTACATGTCTTGTACTTTCTCTTCTCGAGATTTACAACATCAGCTGTCTTCAACATAAAAATATAGACAACATATAACTTCGAATGCATCAAGCCAAAAATCTTGGATCGATTCATTAAAACACTAACTAAAACTCTGAGGACCTTAGAGTACAAAGACGACACATAGGACTCTATATACATCTGAACATGACATAACAACCAATGTCTCCACCTGAGACTTCACTATTGTCCCTACTACTGCTGTTGTCCTTCACCTACTGAAGGATTCTTGTCTCCTCGTTCGCGTCCACCTAAAAATGTGGTTCCCACGGGGGTGAGACAATTATAAAAATTGCCCCAGTGAGAGATATAACTCTCCGCCAGTAACATTATTATTGCAACTTAAGAAGATAAATATGAACAGAGGAATCATATTTATTTGGCAGTAGATATTTTAATGTCTAACAGATTAGAACATTATTCCATATGAGAAGCATTGCAACTATAACTTGATAGAATCAACATGTCACATATCCTTTAATGAATATGAAGATCATGTATAACATCTATTCAAACTACAGAATCATTACCATTGCATTAACTCTCTTCAGGCTTAGTTCATATATCTAAAGCCTGGATATCATTGTGGAGTCATGGCCCATAGCCATACTCTTTTCATAAAGTGTTGGGATCTTAATCCCTCAATTCACCACTGGAAATTTCTCATCCTTTCACAATTTCAATATCATAACCATGTGATTCAGGGTATTTAAACCCTTAGCTCATCACCTGAGCATTGTTACCACATTCTCAAGTAACTAACACCTTTAGGTCATCTGACCAAGATAAGAAAGATACTTGTTACACAAGCATCCATCATGACACTTGAGGCCCATTAACTCTCTTGCTACCTCTTACCAGGCAACAAGGTATATTATGGCACACAAGGCTCAATAAACAAATTCAAATTAAAAACACATCATAGCTCATACCTGGCTATGCCCATCATCTCATGGTACCTGCATGGTTAGCACATATGATAGCAGTACATGAATTATCTATCAACACCATGCAAAACAAATATATCATTAATTAAGGGTATCACCCTTATTCCTTTATCAGGATCAGGATTTCCATCACACATCTCATGTATCATTCATCCAATTGTATTGGACTTATAACACAACAAGGTATACCAGCATTTGGAGTGTTGGATATGATATCTATCATATCCTGATGTATCAATTCCCTCAACATCTTCATCTTACTTGAGTTTATTCCCTTAGCTTGTATTAGGGTATTTCCCATCCTAATACTTATGCACTAGATCATCACATTCATCATGCAAAGTAGTGATCATTAGTCACTCACTTGGAATATACAACAATTACCAATACTATGGATTCATCCTTAAGTTAAGAATTAACAAAAAGACCATATTAGGTCCTTTTCAAAACAACTCTAAGTCAAGCATAGAGTACCACGGCCGTGCATCCAGGAACGGCCGTGCAAAGGGAAGCTACCACAGCCATACTACCTTGCACGGTCGTACAAAGGAAAGATACCACGGCCGTGCTACCTTACACGATCGTGCTATAGGAGTTCACCTCATGAATCATATTCAAGTATGAATTCTATTCTTTCATTAGGGATTAGGGTTTCACATACCATCTCCCTTCTTTAGAATAAGGATTGTATATAGCATCACCCTTCATTAGGGTTTCATATCACATTGCCCATAATTAGGGTTTCTCATGAAATCACCCTCAATTAGGGTTTCACATGGATACAACCTCAGTTAGGGTTTCACATGGATACACCCTCAACTAGGGTTTCACTTGGATACACCGTCAACTAGGGTTTACTATTCATCCTAATTAGTGATTTCATATGTAGACAACCTCTTATTAGGGTTATACATGGAATCAGACTCAATTAGGGTTTACATCATGTATTGGATCCATGCATTTGTTATGCATTATATATTAGTACCATTAAGGGTATCTCTCACGTAATTACATTAGGTTTCCAAAAAGGTTTGATCAATTGGACCTTCAATAACATGAGGTATCCAATTGAATTAGGGTTTTCAATGTGAATTCCTTCAATCATTGAATTCATGGAACCAATCATCAATTGGACCTATACTAATACTTCAATTGAGTTTAATAGGTCAACCTTCAACTGATTTGACCCTCAATTGACCCTCAATTGATCATCAATTAGGGTTTGATTCAATTGAATTAGGGTTTGGAATCAATGATCCATTAACACTAATCAATGCAGGATTAGTTACTTTGAAACCATTGAACCATCATTCAAATTGGACATGACCTGACCCCAAATGGTCTTGAGGTCATTTGGATGACCTCTAAATGGTCTTAAGACCGTTTTCCCATGTCCACATCATAATCCAAGTCAACCAATTAAAGTTTGGATCATTGGATGGATCACCAAATCCGCATTTGATTGCAAATCAACTTGGTACCTTTAGATCTTCAAACACCTAACCATACTCAACCCTAGACCTCCAAACGGTCTTGCGTGACCACCAAACGGTTTTGAAACCGTTTGGATGAGCTCCAAACAGTTTTGAAACCGTTTGGCTCATCCAACCTTTGGATTCTAGTGAAATTTCATCAAGGATTGGTCTATTGAGTTGATCAACAAATCAGTACTTAATTGCAATATGATTTGGTACCTTTGGACCTTCAATTGGTCAACTATACTTGACCCCAGACCTCCAAATGGTCTTGGGTGATCCCCAAATGGTCTTGAAACCGTTTGGGTGATCCCCAAGCGGTTTTGAAACCGTTTGGGCCAATCAACCCAAAACATCATCTCAATCACTTGCAAAATCAGCACTTAGCCGATGAGGGTTCATACCACATCTTTGGATCTTCAAACACATATCCATACTTGAACCTAGACCTCCAAACGGTCTTGGGTGACCCCAAAACGGTTTTGAGACCGTTTGGGTGATCCCCAAACGGTTTTGCCTAATTGATTAGCCTTCAACTCATGATTCCTTGGGAATTAACCCCTCAAATTTGTTGAGTAATTAACCAACATAATTAGGAACAGTAATCTCAAACGGTAAACCCTTGGTCAACGCACTCAAACAGTTTTGAAACCGTTTTCCCAAAACGGTCAAGTTAATCAGATTGAAAATCAGCACTTAATCCAATTAGGTTTACGTAATTGATTAGCCTTAAACTCACGATTCATTTGGAGTTAATCCTTCAAATTTGGAGGTATATCAACCAACATAATTAGGAACCGTAATCCCAAACGGTAAACCCTAGGTCAACCATATCAAACGGTTTTGAAACCGTTTTCCCAAAAAGGTCAAGTTAATCAGATTGAAAATCAGCACTTAATCCAATTAGGTTTACCTAATTGATTAGCCTTCAACTCAGGATTCATTTGGATTTAATCCCTCAAAGTTGGAGGGTTATCAAACAACATAATTATGAACAGGATTACCAAACGGTAAACCCTTGGTCAACCATATCAAATGGTTTTGAAACCGTTTTCCCAAAAAGGTCAAGTTAATCAGATTGAAAATCAACACTTAATCCAATTAGGTTTACCTAATCGATTAGCCTTCAACTCACGATTCCTTTGGATTTAATCCCTAAAATTTGGAGGGTTATCAACCAACATAATTATGAACAGGAATACCAAATGGTAAACCCTTGATCAACCATCTCAAATGGTTTTGAAACCGTTTTCTCCCAAATGGTTTGCAAACCGTTTGGTCACCAAACGGTTTGGTGAAACCGTTTGGTCCAACCAAACTTTGAAACCGTTTGCCCAGGATATTTGGGGAGGTGTGTGCTTATGATTATGTCATCATCGTCAAGCTCCAAACTCACGAAATATACTGTGATTTCCATGGAAATTGCATCAATCAACCAAAGTTAATTTCGGAAATGTAGAAATGATCACCAATTGCTAAGGAATTGATTGCAATAATAAAATTAAGGGTTCAAGTTATAAAAACCGCCTCCAATTGAGCTCCAAAGCTCCAAGATCACGCCAAAAATGGTGGATGAAGATTTTGTAACTCCCCTTAGGCTCGTCCTCAAACTTTTGGATGAAAAAGTTGGCTAGAGTTGAAGAGGAAATCAAAATAAGAAGAAATCAATGATTTATTTTCGATTTCCACCATGGAATCAAGGAGAACGAAGGTCAAGGGCTTACCAACAGGTAGGGAGTCATCCTCCTGCTCCTCCTTAGCTCCTTGGTCGGTTTTGCAAGAAAGGGGAAGAAAGAAATCCGAAAAAGCCTTTGCTTTGGCTTAGAAAAGGCACTTTTATAAGGAAATTGATGAGAGAGAAAATGCCTTATTAAATTGCATTTAATCCCAAAAATGGAGCCGCTTCTTCCCCCTCAACTCCTTAGGTACGAGGCATATTCCTTTGCCTTTAATTATCCTTCATTATCCTCAATTTAAAAGAAAAGCAAATTAAGCACCTTAATCATATAATACTAATATCCATATTTTGAGTGGATATTACTTTTCTTTATAATAAGGTGAGTGGAATTTCACCTCCTTAAGATATTTTCGTTCCTTATCTTGGAAAAAGAACATCCATCCTTATTAAAAATCAACCAATAACATTTTGGTTGAAGGCCCTTTAATTAATACATTCATTTTTGCCCTAAATTGAATTAGGGTTTCACTTAAGATTAAATCTTGATTATTTTAATATCAAGATTCTCTCTCCTCCAACTTAATTCAAATGATATGCCCCTCTCATTTTCTTTGCTCCACATGATGTCAAGAAAAATTAAGGACCTTATTGAAGTGGTAATTTGCATATTGAACCCTAGGTTTTGGGTAAATTGCACTTTACACCAAAACTAGGTTTTAATGCACAACATTGCTTTACAAGCTTAATCTTGGTGCCCAAGCTTGTGAAAACCATACCACTACATCATATTCATTATTGTGATGTATCAACATCATAGGAACATCTTATCATGCAACATTTGCAAGTTGACCCCTCAACTTGGGTAATTTGCACTTTAGTCCAAAATAAGCAAACATTGCTTCAACATTGTTCAAACAGGACCAAAATTGAAACATAAGTTTCCCATGAGCCCTAATTACTTTTCCCAAGATAAGATTAAATCTAATCAACCTTATTAGGCAAAAACATCTAGGGTTAATTCATAACCCTGGTCAGGGATGTTACAAATTATAAACCCCTAACAAGGATTTCGTCCTCGAAATCTCAAACAAAAAGAGGAACAAATTATTCATTAATCATGCCCTCAAGTCTCCACACAATACCTTAATATCATGGAGATATCATAGATTCTATAAATTCACACATAGTTCCTTTCATTAATTCCTATTTATCACTGTTTATGTTTATGCAAAGCATAAACCCCTAACATATGATGTCCATATCATTGAAAGGAAGAAGCATAAAAGAACATACTTCAATAATCACTCAAGAATACTTATTAAAAGGAAAAACATATATATCTAACAGAAATAATTCACTTATAAATCCATTATTCATTTATGAAAGTTCACTTAACAAACTCTATGTAATTGGGAATGTTCACATAGCTTTTCCTTTTTGTTGGGAATGTTCACATAGCTTTTCCTTTTAGTTGGGAATGTTCACATAGCTTTTCCTTTTAGTTGGGAATGTTCACATAGCTTTTATTTTTAGTTGGGAATGTTCACATAGCTTTTCCTTTTAGTTGGGAATGTTCACATAGCTTTTCCTTTTAGTTGGGAATGTTCACATAGCTTTTTCTTTTTAGTTGGGAATGTTCACATAGCTTTTCCTTTTAGTTGGGAATGTTCACATAGCTTTTCCTTTTTAGTTGGGAATGTTTACATATCTTTTCCTTTTAGTTGGGAATGTTCACATATATTTTACTTTTAGTTGGGAATGTTCACATAGCTTTTCCTTTTTGTTGGGAATGTTCACATAGCTTTTCCTTTTAGTTGGGAATGTTCACATAGCTTTTCCTTTTAGTTGGGAATGTTCACATAGCTTTTCCTTTTAGTTGGCAATGTTCACATAGCTTTTCCTTTAAGTTGGGAATGTTCACATAGCTTTTCCTTTTAGTTGGGAATGTTCACATACTTTTCCTTTTAGTTGGGAATGTTCACATAGCTTTTCCTTTTTGTTGGGGATGCCACATAGCTTTCCCCTTTTTGTTTTCATTATACTCTCTAGATTGATTCAGAATGACTACTTGATCAGAGTAATCATAAACATAACAATATAAGAGTTCCATACTTGCCTTATCTTCAATAACCATATACCTGGCCAGGGTATACAATTACTGAGATTAGGTAGTATGCACTTTATTTGCTATCACATTCCTCACTTTTCATATCATTATACATGCAGAATTTTCCATTTCCTAGATTTTCTCCAGGCATCACTTCTATACCTCTTCCTCTTTCATAGAGGTAAGAACAATATAAAGCATTTAAAAGAATACTGAACAAAATTCAAATTCTAGTTCTCATCATTTCTTCCCTATATAGCAACCAATAGGGAAAACAAAATCAACAGTTCTCCTTTTTTATAACAAAAAGGGTTTAGTGTACTCAACATGTACGCATTTATAACATACCTTTTCCTCACATCATGGTCTTATTAGTCTTATTACTGATGAAAAAACTAAGCCATGGAATCTTACACGTGAAAGGTTAAGACCTTTGCACTTACTTAGTGGCTACTGCCCTGGTACACTAGGCATTTATTGCACTATTAGTACCAAAAACGTTGGCTTTTTAGAACCATTAGGCAAATGTCTCTAAAATTATAGAAACCATTCCCTACTTCTCAGCTTATTTCCCTTCCTTGAACACTTGCCATCACAGATTTATTATCTGTCTAAACTCATGGAAGAGTCTACTTTCTTTCCATAAGTTAATCTTTTCCATATTTTCCCTTGTTCCAACATGACTAAGTCATTTAGGAACTCTTTTTAAAGCTCAAGCTTTCTATATTAAGGACTGATAACCTAGGTAAGGCTAGTATCCAGTCCCCTATATGCATTACTGTTGCCCTAATCTGCCCAACAAGAGCATGATCATAGGATTCTCTACCCTGATTAAGTCACGATGGGAATTCTCAGGCACTTGTTTTCTTCTTGCCTGGTCCCATGCACCCTCCCCTGCTGCAACAACATTGCCCTTAGCAATGCGTTCCTCGTGTTCTCCAGTAATTTTCAAGTTCTTCTTCTCCTATGTGAGCAGAAGATACTATCAGATAAACTAGAAGACACTTAGAACAAACTCTACAACCTTAGTCCTATGTATCTATAGACTCAGCGAACCTAGAGCTCTGATACCACTAAATTATGGCATACAACTCATAAAAACAGAATTAACAAATGCAGAAGCGTTCATCAAGCAGCGGATTAGCAAAAATCACTAAAAATTAAAACCTTTTTGCAAAGAGATCCACAGATTGGAAATCTTTTGCTTCAAGAGCCAAAGTATAACATTTACATTCTATTTCATAGTACATGTCTTGTACTATCTCTTCTCGAGATTTACAACATCAGCTGTCTTCAACATAAAAATATAGACATCATATATCTTTGAATGCATCAAGCCAAAAATCTCAGATCGATTCATTAAAACACTAACTAAAACTCCGAGGACCTGAGAGTACAGAGACGACACATAGGACTCTATATACATCTGAACATGACATAACAGCCAATGTCTCCACCTGAGACTTCACTGTTGTCCCTACTACTGCTGTTATCCTTCACCTACTGAAGGATTTCTGTCTCCTCGTCCGCATCCACCTAAAAATGTGGTTCCCACGGGGTGAGACAATTATAAAAATTGCCCCAGCGAGAGATATAACTCTCCTCCAGTAACATTATTATTGCAACTTAAGAAGATAAATATGAACAGAGGAATCATATTTATTTGGCAGTAGATATTTTAATGTCTAACGGATTAGAACATTATTCCATATCAGAAGCATTGCAACTATAACTTGATAGAATCAACATGTCACATATCCTTTAATGAATATGAAGATCATGTATAACATCTATTCAAACTACATAATCATTACCATTGCATTAACTCTCTTCAGGCTTAGTTCATATATCTAAAGCCTGGCAATATCATTGTGGAGTCATGGACCGTAGCCATACTCTTTTCATAAAGTGTTGGGATCTTAATCCCTCAATTCACCACTGGAAATTTCTCATCCTTTCACAATTTCAATACAATAACCATGTGATTCAGGGTATTTAAACCCTTAGCTCATCACCTGAGCATTGTTACCACATTCTCAAGTAACTAACACCTTTAGGTCATCTGACCAAAATAAGAAAGATACTTGTTACACAAGCATCCATCATGACACTTGAGGCCCATTAACTCTCTTGCTACCTCTTACCAGGCAACAAGGTATATTATGGCACACAAGGCTCAATAAACAAATTCAAATTAAAAACACATCATAGCTCATACCTGGTTATGCCCATCATCTCATGGTACCTGCATGGTTAGAACATATGATAGCAGTACATCAATTATCTATCAACACCATGCAAAACAAATATATCATTAATTAAGGGTATCACCCTTATTCCTTTATCAGGATCAGGATTTCCATCACACATCTCATGTATCATTCATCCAATTGTATTGGACTTATAACACAACAAGGTATACCAGCATTTGGAGTGTTGGATATGATATCTATCATATCCTGATGTATCAATTCCCTCAACATCTTCATCTTACTTGAGTTTATTCCCTTAGCTTGTATTAGGGTATTTCCCATCCTAATACTTATGCATTAGAGCATCACATTCATCATGCAAAGTAGTGATCATTAGTCACTCACTTGGAATATACAACCATTACCAATACTATGGATTCATCCTTAAGTTAAGAATTAACAAAAAGACCATGTTAGGTCCTTTTAAAAACAACTCTAAGTCAAGCATAGAGTACCACGGCCGTGCAGCCAAGAACGGCCGTGCAAAGGGAAGCCACCACGGCTGTGCTACCTTGCACGGTCGTGCAAAGGAAAGATACCATGGCCATGCTACCTTACACGGTCGTGCTACATGAGTTCACCTCATGAATCATATTCAAGTATGAATTCTATTCTTTCATTAGGGATTAGGGTTTCACATACCATCTCCCTTCTTTAGAATAGGGATTGCATATAGAATCACCCTTCATTAGGGTTTCATATCACATTGCCCATAATTAGGGTTTACTAATCATTCCCAATTAGGATTTCTCATGAAATCACCCTCAATTAGGGTTTCACAAGGATACACCCTCAGTTAGGGTTTCACATGGATACACCCTCAACGAGGGTTTCACTTGGATACACCCTCAACTAGGGTTTACTATTCATCCTAATTAGTGATTTCATATGTAGACAACCTCTTATTAGGGTTATACATGGAATCAGCCTCAATTAGGGTTTACATCATGTATTGGATCTATGCATTTGTTATGCATTATTGATTAGTACCATTAAGGGTATATCTCACCTAATTACATTAGGTTTCCAAAAAGGTTTGATCAATTGGACCTTCAATAACATGAGGTATCCAATTGAATTAGGGTTTTCAATGTTGATTCCTTCAATCATTGAATTCATGGAACCAATCATCAATTGGACCTATACTCATACTTAAATTGAGTTTAATAGGTCAACCTTCAACTGATTTGACCCTCAATTGATCATTAATTAGGGTTTGATTCAATTGAATTAGGGTTTGGAATCAATGATCCATCAACACTAATCAATACAGGATTAGTTACTTTGAAACCATTGAACCATCATTCAAATTGAACATGACCTGACCCCAAACGGTCTTGAGGTCGTTTTTATGACCTCCAAACGGTCTTGAGACTGTTTTCCCATGTCCACATCATAATCCAAGTCAACCAATTAAAGTTTGGATCATTGGATTGATCACCAAATCAACATTTGATTGCAAATCAACTTGGTACCTTTAGACCTTCAAACACTTAACCATACTCAACCCTAGACCTCCAAACGGTCTTGGGTGAACACCAAATGGTTTTGAAACCGTTTGGATAAGCTCCAAATGGTTTTGAAACCGTTTGGCTCATCCAACCTTTGGATTCTAGTGAAATTTCATCAAGGATTGGTCTATCGAGTTGATCAACAAAACAATACTTAATTGCAATATGATTTGGTACCTTTGGACCTTCAATTGGTCAACTATACTTGACCCCAGACCTCCAAACGGTCTTGGGTGATCCCCAAACGGTCTTGAAACCGTTTGGGTGATCCCCAAATGGTTTTGAAACCGTTTGGGCCAATCAACCCAAAACATCATCTCAATCACTTGCAAAATCAGCACTTAGCCGATTAGGGTTCATACCACATCTTTGGATCTTCAAACACATATCCATACTTGACCCTAGACCTCCAAACGGTCTTGGGTGACCCTTAAACTGTTTTGAGACCGTTTGGGTGATCCTCAAATGGTTTTGAAACCGTTTGGGCTAATCAACCCAAAAATCTCAAATAAACTCATTGAAATTTCAGCACTAATTTCAATTAGGGTTTGCCTAATTGATTAGCCTTCAACTCATGATTCCTTGGGAATTAACCCCTCAAATTTGGTGAGTCATTAACCAACATAATTAGGAACAGTAATCTCAAACGGTAAACCCTTGGTCAACGCAATCAAATAGTTTTGAAACCGTTTGCCCAAAAAGGTCAAATTAATAAGATTGAAAATCAGCACTTAATCCAATTAGGTTTACCTTATTTATTAGCCTTCAACTCACGATTCCTTTGGAGTTAATCCCTCAAATTTGGAGGGTTATCAAAAAACATAATTATGAACAGTAATACCAAACGGTCAACCCTAGGTCAACCAAATCAAACGGTTTTGAAACCGTTTTCCCAAAAAGGTCAAGTTAATCAGATTGAAAATCAGCACTTAATCCAATTAGGTTTACCTAATTGATTAGCCTTTAACTCACGATTCCTTTGGAGTTAATCCCTCAAATTTGGAGGGTTATCAACCAACGTAATTATGAACAGGAATCCCAAACGTTCAACTCTTGGTCAACCATATAAAATGGTTTTGAAACCGTTTTCCCAAAAGAGTCAAGTTAATCAGATTGAAAATCAGCACTTAATCCAATTAGGTTTACCTAATTTATTAGCTTTCAAATCACTATTCCTTTGGAGTTAATCCCTAAAATTTAGAGGGTTATCAACCAACATAATTATTAACAGGAATCCCAAACAGTCAACCCTTGGTCAACCATCTCAAACGGTTTTGAAACCATTTGCTCCCAAACGGTTTGCAAACCGTTTGGTCACCAAACGGTTTGGTGAAACCGTTTGGTCCAACCAAACTTTGAAACCGTTTGCCCAAGATATTTGGGGAGGTGTGTGCTTATGATGATGCCATCATCTGAAAGCTCCAAACGCACGAAATCTACTGTGATTTCCATGGAAATTGCATCAATCAACCAATGTTAATTTCGGAAATGTAGAAATGATCACCAATTGCTAAGGAATTGATTGCAATAATAAAATTAAGGGTTCAAGTTATAAAACCCACCTCCAATTGAGCTCCAAAGCTCCAATCTCATGCCAACAATGGTGGATGAAGCTTTGGCAACTCCCCTTAGGGTCTTCCTCAAGCTTTTGGATGAAAAAGTTGGCTAGAGTTGAAGAGGAGATCGAAATAAGAAGAAATCAATGATTTATTTTCGATTTCCACCATGGAATCAAGGAGAACGAAGGTCAAGGGCTTACCAACAGGTCGGGAGTCGTCCTCCTGCTCCTCCCTAGCTCCTTGGTCGGTTTTACAAGCAAGGGGAAGAAAGAAATCCGAAAAAGCCTTTGCTTTGGCTTAGAAAAGGCACTTTTATAAGGAAATTGATGAGAGAGAAAATGCCTTATTAAATTGCATTTAATCCCAAAAATGGAGCCACCTCTTCCCCCTCAACTCATTAGGTACGAGGCATATTCCTTTTCCTTTAATTATCCTTCATTATCCTCAATTTAAAAGAAAAGCAAATTAAGCACCTTAATCATATAATATTAATATCCATATTTTGAGTGGATATTACTTTTCTTTATAATAAGGTGAGTGGAATTTCACCTCCTTAAGATATTTTAGTTCCTTATCTTGGCAAAAGAACGTCCATACTTATTCAAAATCAACCAATAACATTTTGGTTGAAGGCCCTTTAATTAATATATTCATTTTTTCCCTAAATTGAATTAGGGTTTCACTTAAGATTAAATCTTGATTATTTTAATATCAAGATTCTCTCTCCTCCAACTTAATTCAAATGAGATGCCCCTCTCATTTTCTTTTCTCCACATGATGTCAAGAAACATTAAGGACCTTATTGAAGTGGTAATTTGCATATTGAACCCTAGGTTTTGGGTAAATTGCACTTTATACCAAAAGTAGGTTTTAATGCACAACGTTGCTTTACAAGCTTAATCTTGGTGCCCAAGCTTGTGAAAGCCATACCACTACATCATATTCATTCTTATGATGTCTCAACATCATAGGAACATCTTATCATGAAATATTTGCAAGTTGACCCCTCAACTTGGGTAATTTGCACTTTAGTCCAAAATAAGCAAACATTGCTTCAACATTGTTCAAACATGACCAAAATTGAAACATAAGTTTCCCATGAGCCCTAATTACTTTTCCCAAGATAAGATTAAATCTACTCAACCTTATTAGGCAAAAACATATAGGGTTAATTCATAACCCAGGTCAGGGATGTTACAAATATGTACATTATAAACCCTAAACTATGTACTCTTTTTATTATTTGATTTAGGGTATGATTTATATTTAATTAGGTAGAGAGTTTTTTTCTTGATTCCAAGGAGTATTTATTTGTAATTTTCATGAGTAAATAATTAGTTATGGATCTGATAGGTTAATTTGATTTATTGAGATATCAAAATTAAAAATGATGTTAAAAGACTTTATTGCCCACACATCATAAATCTTTGACTTTTTGTGTGACACATGAAAACAAGTACAAGTGTGATTTTGGAAATGGCACAACTTTAACAAATCAAAACTTTGAAATTATAGAAATTCCCAAAAGGGCATGAAAAAAAAATCAAATGAATGTGAGATTTCTTATGTACACAGGCTTCCCCAAATGTTGTTTCAACAATTTGATGTTGATAAGAGTCATGAATCTTGTCCTTGATATCTTGGTTTGGTTTCGATGGCTGCTCTCTACAAAGGAGTTCCACCATTGCCTTCTCCTTGGTCCAAGGGTCTCAAGGATCCCAAACTCAGAAGTAGGGGTCATAGGGTGTCTCTTTTAACCCGCATGCCAAATATGAGAAAACATTAAGCTTAGGACACAATAGGGTGCAAGACGACGGGGAAGAAGAAACTGGGTGTGTCCACAAGGCTCACAAGAATTTGATAGAAGGAAAACTGAAGTCAAAGATGAAGGAAAACCAGGCTAATCATAAGCTTCAGCAAGCAGTATAGGAAGGAGGGAAAATAAGTTTCAACAATTTACCAACATTGGGGCCTATGAGTGGATCATAAAATCTCCATGACCCTTCCTTGATCATGTCCACACACTTTTCACATTGGAAGCATACTAAAACAACATGTGGAAGTGGCTCTGTCTGCCCACCATTGATGGAGTACAGTAAGACAACTTAGTGTGAATCGTAGGAAACATAAGATCCATGACTCTTAGCTATGATGTTGTGTGGGTTTTGGTGGGGGTATTTGGAGTTCCATGCCGTTGAGCAGTAATGAAAACTACAAGAGTCGGGGAAAGTAGATGGGGTTGGTTGGATGAACCAGAAATGGATGGAATCAAATTGGCACAGGGAAAAAGTTCCACAAGGATTGAAGTTGCTCCTTGAGTCAAGCTTTTATATAGGGATCATCATTGGGGTTGCTAGAAACATGAAGGAAGGGGGAGAGAGAGGGATTTTGAGGGGTTTTCAATCTTGGTAGATTTAGGGTTTGATGAATAGGTCAATGAGTGTGAATTTGGTTAAGGAATGAAATGGATAAATTATCATAGAGAGTTATGCAGAGATGATAGATTAATCGCAAAGGAAATATTGGTGCCACTTTACCCATGAAAACAACCTCCTACTCAAGAAAGAAGATGAGTTGATTGTTGTCAAATCAGGATCATATGGTGGGAGAAGGCCGTAGATGAAAACAAAAATCTAGAAACTAGTTATTCATCACATGACAATGCAACATTAGGAAACATGAGATTAATTTGCATGCCATAAAAGATCAAGAAATATAGTAAATAAAAATTATTTGTTTAAATACCCATCAAATGAGATCATATTTAAACATTTTTCTTTCCTAATTTAATATAGGGATCAAATAAGGTTCAATTAAATCCAATCTAGATGTCTAGGCTAATTAAGGCATGCAGAATATGAACTTTCTATTATTTTCCCATTTTGAACTTTTCCAATATTTTATCTAATATTTTTAGATCTTAACTTGTATTTTCTTTTCTAAATTCAACCAGGACATCTATGATTATTAAATGAACGTCAAATTTGGCCCACAAGATAACTAAAATATTCGGACCTCAAATCTACATGTAGTTTCTTCCATTAAAACAAATTATTATGTTATCTAGTGACATATAGTTCAAGGGTGTTGTTTCCATTTTTATCCTCCACATAACTATTTAATGAATATCTTAATATTCAATTTTTTTAGGATTATCTCAACATTACTGCCCTTCCTTATGTCTCCTAAGGAACTATTATCATTATCTAATTCAAATTTCCTTTTGAAAATATATAGTGATATTATATTTTATAATTATAAACCAACCAACTCTCTTTATCCTTTGCATCCTTTTTATGTCCAATCTAGGGTACATTCTATACCTTGTTTTTGGTTATAGAAATGTCTATGTCCATTAGTAGCTAACCCGTGCATCTAGGATTTCATGAATAAGGATGTTATAATTCTTGTCTGACATTATTCCTCTATGGTGGATGAAGCTGTCCATAGAGAAGTAAGATCCATCCTTGATGATAAGACAACTGTTAGGTACCATGCCCCACATGTGGTAATCGTGATGTCAAGGATATTGGTAGGTGGGTAGACCAACACCAAGATTTGGTGGTTATACATGACCCTCTCATGTTACGGGTGATGATTAGAGCTTTGTTGGCTTTGGATAGAAGACATATTCTTACCTTAGGCATACATGGAAATTAGTATAGTTATTTTACCTTTTTGATGTACAAAACACCTTTATGTGGGTTTGGATACTTTTTGTAGGTTTCATAGTATGGTGCAAGGAGGTACTTGAGCTGTTTTGGTATGTGGTCCCTAGCGGCTAGGTTGTGATCGTTCCCCTTTTGACGTTTGGCCTACTTTGAGGAGGGTGGAATGAAAAAGATGTGACACAGATTTGTACCTGATAAATTATCTAGTTGTTTTTTCTAGTATTATAGGGTATGCCAAATATATATGTGATTGTGATTTTTTTGTTCATAAATGATCTCAAACTCATACATTGCTAGAAATGTAAATGGATAGGGTAGGATATAATAAAGACTTAACCCTCCCTTACACACGTCAAAATTGTGGGTAATGGTAGGGTAATTATCATTTTTCTAAAAAAATTGTATCGTGTTATTACCCTCACATGTTTACCGACACAAGTGGATAGACTAATGGGTGAAATGAGAAAACCAACATCTTGGTAGATATATATGTTCAATAATATTTTTATATGATATTTCCTACATCAAACACAAAATCAGTTTAGGTACTAGTAATGCTATGTTACTCATGATATATATCCACAATACTAATCTTTAATACAATATATAATTTTATTGGTCAAATTTTTTTAGTATATTATTTATTACTGAGAAAATATGTTTGTTTCTCTAATACGTATGCTTTCAATTGGAAAATAAATTTATTAGAATCAAATAATAATACAATTAAGAAAGTGGTGATGATTCTTGTTGGGGTTTCTAATAGAAATGAACTAGTATTTATTATTTTAGTCTTATAATAATGGACGCATGAATAGGACTAAACTTCTCCCTTAACTCTGCCCTCTCTAGGTATAGTTAAAGCGTTATTATTATTTTAGTCTTATAATAATGGACACATGAATAAGTATAGATAATTGATATAGTTATCCTTACATTACCTTACATGATATGGGGTAAACAAATATTATCCTACCCATTTACAACCTTATACATGACACAAATATATCCACTAACTCACCGCAACCATTTGTTTGAATGGACAACATGTGTGGACATATAATGTAATAGATAAATATTATAATAACCACAATCTATGGGACAAAATTTTGATTAGGTTCACATCCCCTCTTTAAAAATTTATTACCCAAAATATCTTTATTATACACAGTACTATCCACACCCCACTCACCACAGACTTCATATCCACTTTTGACTAGATCCATGGTGGCATGGTCTCGTCCCCATTAACCATCTCACACATGATCACGACATTCCTGCACTAATCAAACATTACACCATACATAATTCTCTTAAGATCTTAAGCTCACACAGAAAAAAAGGCCCGAAACGTTTTCTGCACCAACACCTCACCCACATGGATCATGATGTCATCTATGAGAACTGATACCAGAATAAGAGCCACACTGATATGGGGAAATGCTTTCACAACAAAGAAAGCATATTCATTTTACATATCTAGAGGACACATCTTTCCACACACACATGCACACGCACACGCACACAACACACACACACACACACACACACACACACACACACATATATATATATATATATATATATATATATATATATGACATATGTGATATCCTTCTAAGGTACGAGTTATATTATGGTCATTTGGCATGATAAGAATTATACTTACGCACATCGACAAAAATTTGGTATTCAGGGACCATCTAATTTTTAATGTTCAGAAATAGGAAGAAATCAATCAACATCTATTTTTTACTTGTCACATGACCAAATACATATGGACACACTTCTTTGACGCTACCACTATACTCATATCCCCTAAACTCAATTTGGAACATAGACTTTCAAAGGACATTAGTCACCCTTTAGGTGCTTACAACAGTAAATACATTATTGCAATTATCATCTAGACCATATGGATTGAGAAGAATAATATATTCTACAACAATGTATGCAAGACTAATGAATAACCGATTAGTTTGACAAAATTATTTTATGATGATTATATATTTTACAAATGATACAGGAATAAGAAGGCTTCTAGACATACAAACACTTAAAGTTGATGGTAATGGTGTTTGACCACATATGGCTGCCATGAAACATGTCTTGGAGAAGATGGGTGAGAATTAGAGCATGTTATGATATCATGTAGTTTACTAAAGGGAAATTATTTATAGCACACATATTCCACCAATATCCACACCCCAGCTTCGAGAAGGCACGCCCGACCATTTTTCAGACCGTGCAACACAAGCAACTAGAAAGAGAAATAATAATGCATCTACTGTTCGTGCATCATTATTGTAAATCTCTTTGACCAACTCCTTTTATGTTATCCATGCAACATTTTGGATGCAGCCGCTGTAAATTAAAGCAGTCACTACAATAAAGCAATTGTAGCCCAACTATTGACATTCATTACCCCTCTTACACACAAAACGACATATTTGAAAGTTCAAATTATTTTTTTTGAACTCCTCCACTTTTTGGCAGGATATAATATCTGATCTGACTATGTACACATTTATACTCATTTCATGACTATTTTTAGAAACAATACTTGCATATACTCAACATAGTACCAAAAGACATTAATAAAGATACTAAATATAAACTAACATAGTGTGTATAGTCTAAGGTTGATTTGATAATCAAAATTAAATACAAAGTTGGTTGTTTAATTTTTTTTATTTATTATACATATGTGAAAATTATCATTTCATTTTATCAATGAATAAAAAATTAACAAAACCACAACATCATACTAAAAGATCATTTCATGTGCTCATGCTATACTATTTTATAATTTAAATCAATACACAAATGTATTCAAGATAGTACTAAGTAGATAATCCTATTCAAAGTAGTACCAAAATATATCAACAACTAGACTTAATATAAAAGAACTATGCATGCCTTGCACAATGACATCATACAAAAAAGCCACTATTAGCACGCTTACATGCCTTTCTTAGCATAGTGCGATACAAATTTTAGGTGATACGTCTGCTAGTGCGGTTGCATGGCTGCGTACAATACACTTCTACAATAAAACAATATTGCCGTCCAACAATCCACCACCAACCACCAACAAACCAATTATATTTCATTTTTCAACACAAATTTCAAATTCAAAATTTTCTCATTTTCCTTTGAATTTCTCTTTTCAGCCGTCTAGTCCACATTTCACATCTAGATTCAAAATTTGTACTGAAATACATTCAACATAGTACCAAAAGTTATTAATAACCGGACCTGAAATAAATTAACAGAGTACTTCACATTTATAAAAATATTATCCATTTATTTTTGATACATTCTTTAATTCAGTATATAGCAAAAGTTATATGTGTTAATGATCATATTTGATTACAATATGTGTATCACATTTATTCATAAGTTGATAGTAATTCCACGTCCCATACTAATTAATATTCATGGTATGACCAAAAAATATAAACAATTGTATAAAGTACAAAACAAAATAGTGTTTATATGCAAAGAAATTCTATGATTAAAAAATATAATACAAGATATAATGACTATTCATCATTTTCTATACATTTATACTTTTATGCATAATCCGAAGAAATACAATTATAATTTTTTTAGAACTCATACGAGCTCACATTCTATATTTATTTTATATATTACTAATTTTTATATATCGTAGCGAGAAAATATATGCAATACAATGATGATATTTGTACATTATAGGCCGGGGCTGCCAGCTAATCCTCGTGTCCCTCCTTTTCCTCCTCATGATAGTGTCCATTTGGCAAGATGACGTTGTAGGCGTGGCGATGTGGTCACCAAAGCGGGTTAAATGAGTCTTGTTGTGGGCGTGATGGATGTGCGGACGCGACGACAACATTGGCACATGCACGATGACAACACAGGCGCGGGTGTGGAGGAGTGCGTGCGGATGCTGCGGCGGTGTGGAAGCAAATGCGACAGCTTTAGCATGAGTGTAGCAACGTTGTGATGCGTTTGCGATGGCATCAAGAGCATGAGAATGCTGGGAGCGTAGGCGGCTCCGACATGGCTACCTGGGATCGACGATGTGGGTGAGGGGACAACTGGGTGTAGATGTGGCCTGGACGTGATGGCAGTTACGGAACAACTGCGGGTTGGGCGCGACTTCAACCTGGGCGCATGACAGCGGATGGAGAGCAGCCTTGGCGTAGCAGCGGGCTAGGGAAGATGCTGCTAATGATGGTGGATAGGGAGCGGAGCCGGCGACCGGTGTGACGGTCTAGAGTGGGAGAGACCACCGCTAAAAGTGGGGGAGAGTAGATGTGGGGGTGGTGTATATTGCCCAAATAGCTGTTTGACTTCTCTCACTGTACCCATTTTTGTCTTGCTCTGTGCTAGTGTACCTCCTCGATACCATACACGGACAGCTGGATTTAATGTCCGCCGCATGTTTCTAGACTGGGGTGTAAAAGATGGTGTAAAGAGTGTGTTCTATATGAGTTGGTGTAAAGAGTGTGCCATGGGGATGTTAAAAGGGAAACTCCTCTCCCCCCTTCCCCAAATGATATTACTATCTACATTTCGACTCTTTCATGCAGTCATAATGGGGCGACACTGGTTGTGATGCGGCTGCATGGGAGCATTATCTATACATATGCTAGATATGATTGAAAAAAACGAATATACCTAATAGACACAACAACATCCCGACCAATTGTTGCAGTTCCTGCTCCTGCCCCACGGGTTTAGGGCGCAGTCACATCTCGTGAATAAGATTTTCTCTTTGGACAGTATTCCTGATGAGATTGCAATGAGCTCGAAATCCAGCACCCGTGGCGGTAAGGCCACCACCATGGATGCTTGTAGGCTGTAATGCATCACGACATTTCGTGACTGGCTTCTGAATCGCGGGATGTTGTCTGGTCGTTGCTCAAACCAGATTGGGAATGGGGCCGATCAAATCCAAGCGGGCCATAGGCCCGCATCACGACCCACACGTTTCCTTGACGACTTTGCCACTCTTTCGTCTTATAGTAAGAAAATCACTTTCTTCCTATGTCATTAAAGAAACGCTAACACTACGTAAGAAAATCACTTTCTTCCTATGTCATTAAAGAAAAGCTAACACTACGTAAATAGCTGTATCGGTGCAGCAGGAAAATTATTTCCAGCACACCTCTTCCACCAAAAGTCACACCCCACCTCGAGAATATGCGCCCATCAACTATCCGCACTGTGCGGCACGACCACCGAGAACGTAAAATCATTAGTGCGCCTGCGGTTCATGCAACATTGTTGCAAATATGTATTTTGACCAATTAAGTAATGCATGTGTCATTATTGTATGCATGCAACCGCTGCATTGAAGCAACCACTCCTATAAATCAACCACAACCTAGATTTGAATATTTAGATCATACAATTACTATTTTCAAACTCCCTATACTTTTTGGCAGAATACATGATTGATCTTATTATATACATTTTTGTACACGTTTCACGGCTAAGTCCAGAATCAGTACTTAAATATATTCTACACAGTATAAAAAATCATTAACAAATATACCGGATGGAAACTAACACAGTGTGTACAGTCAGATTTTCGATTCTACTAGAGAAATAGAATATAAAATTGTTTGTTTCATATATTTATGTAATTTTTTATTTACTGTACAATGTGAAATTATTATTTGATTTTATCTAAGAAACATAATTAACAAAAAAAATTGTCATGTTAAAAATCATTTTATACGAGGTCACATTATAACATTTCACAATTTAAATCAATACATAAATATATTCAAGAAAATACTAAATAATTAATCATATTCAAAGTAGTACCAAAATGTTTCAGGAACTAAACTTAAAATAAAAGAGTTCAGTACAAATTATACAATGACATCATACAAAAAAGTCATAATTAGCACCTTTACATATTTTTCTCACACAATGCAACACAAAGAACGATAATAATTTTTATTTCAATAAATTCAAGTTTTATAAATTATGCTATTGCATATGTTGCATAGATAATCATATTTTTAAGTTAATTCAGAAAACAATACTTAAATGTATCCAATACAGTACTAAATATACAAAGTTAACATACTAAAAAATATATAACACAATGCGACACATTCGTCAAGGCGAAACTTCTACAATTATAGTTGCATGGTTGTATGTTGCATGGTTGCATGCATTCATAGTTGTATGGTTGCATGTTGTATGGTTGCATACATGAAAATTCTACAATTATGATTGCATGGTTGCATAGTTGTATGTTGCATGGTTTCATTCAAACACCCACCATCCAACCACTCACTGCCACAACCAATTATTTTTTTTGTTTTCCCTCCACTTGCATTCAAATTCAATTTTTTTTTTCAATTTTCCTCAACTTGTAGTTGACATTGTCATATTTTGCTGCAAATATAATCACACTATGCATTAATCGTCGTTGCAATACCAAAAAATATCCTAAACAATACCAAATAAAAATTAAAACAATACTTACGATCAGAATATTTTTGTGATTAGAAAAATATAATAGGAAGCACGATAGACATTTATAAATATTGTATATATAAATCTACAGTATTGCATATGATGCAAAAATAATGATCTTTTCCATTTACAACAAAATAAAAACTTCATTACAAATACCATAGTACCACAATTTCTTCAATAAATGTCTAATTCTTGTATATTACAATACCAAAATGAATAAAAATCACAACACAAACGCATGACTGAGATAGCCACGGTCACGGATGCGACAACAGTGCGAAAGTGGCAACAACAACAACACTGGTGTGATGAGGATGGCTGGGACGACGATGGCTGGAGACAGGGCACGGTGGCGGCAGCGGGGGACGCAACGACGACGGGTGGGCGGAACGGTGGGAGGCACGATGACGTCGGGTGGGCGGACGTCTGCGACGACGACAACTGGACGTGTCAATGATGGGGGACACGACGACGGGGACGACGGCGGGCGGCGACTGCGGCGGGGCGGGCAGTGACGGCTGGGGGCGGCTTGGGGCGCAGCGGCGACGGCGGCAGGGTGGGGACGACGGAGGGCAGTGACGGCTGGGACGACGGACGGCAGTGGCGGTGGGTGGGAGGAACGGAGGGGGGCACGACGGGACGTGACATCGGCGGCGGCTTGGGACGCAGTGGTGGCGGGCGTGCGGAATAACAGGTGGCGCCACGGGACACGTCGGCGGTTTGGGGCACAGCGGTGGCGACATGCGGACAACGGGAGGTGGAGAGGGTCACGTCAAAAAGAGGAAGAGGGCTGGGGTAGGGTGGTTTTATAGCCCCAAGTTCATTTTTTTTGAACCAACAACTATTCAACTTCTAGCACTGTTATGGGAAAAAATCCACACAGTGCGGATAGTACATCGGGAATACGTGAAAATTAAAAGTTGCATGCCTGTTGCGGGTTCCTGAGGCTAGGGTGTATATGATGGTGTAAGTAGTGTGCTCTCTATCACTACTCTTTGGATAAATATTTGTTTCCGTTACTGATTGACAATCACCAGTTACGTACAAATTATTCATGGTGAAAGATGAACAACTAATAGGGTTTTGAGAAATGATACATAGAACAAAAATTGGACTAAAAATGAGGCCCTTGGAGGAGGTGTCTTTTCAGCAGGTTTTGGTTTAGGAGTTCTTCTTCGTTTAGTTTCGGAATCAGGTTAGGGAGTTTCACTCTGGGATGGGACAAATGCAGCTAAGGCCTCGCCGTTTGAGAGGAAAGAGTGTAAAGCACTAAACAAGAGAGACAACTTGGGCACCGAACCACTTTCGCCGCTTTTTGGATAATAGGAGGCGTGGGTGGGGGTCCATAGGGGGTTCGGGGGGGCTGGGCGAGGGGTGCACCGGAACCACCTACCCACTCAAAACCTCTAGGATTTTTGTTCGCCATTCATGTGTTTGCCACAATGGTTGACCTAACCACTGTTCATTATTGTCTGACCACTTAGCTATATACAACGTAAAAATTAACTAAAGACATGTTTGGTTATCCGAATTTTATCATATTAGATTGTACTTTGAGATCTATTGTAGTACATATTTTATATATTTTGAACAAGTTTGGGAAAATTGGCAGGTGTCTTAAACATAATGAATCCCTCATTTTCATCTTCATTACAATTCTCCTCAACATCAAAATCCAGCTTGAACTAGAAGGTGGACCCAAAAAATAGAAGTAAATCCCAACATACTAAATCTAACAAATCAAATATAGAGTTTATTTTTTTCTGAATTTGAGAATGCAATATTTTTCCAATACAGAACGATCGTAATATAAGTTTTCTGAAAATCCTACTAACCAAATATGCCCTAAAAGAGCCATTCTAATATAATTATCTAGATTAGTGGAGAAATTAATATGGATACAACCCAATGTAAAGATGTAACGGAATTGATGTAGTCATGCATTTGGAAATTGGTGAAATGCAGTTGAAGTAATCATGGACGTGTTTGTTAGCTTAGTTTTGAGGCATAAGATTGTATTTTGGTGTCTATTTGTACAAATTTTATATTTAAGTTACAAAATTAGAAGCACAGAAGAAACCCAAAATTTTAGATATCCGGAATTCTCTCAGATCTCAAAATCTATCTTCTGATAAACAATGGGCAAGAAATATTTTAATTTTGTACCAATCAAATCCACTAATCAAACATTAAACTGTACATGAGAGAAGAAGATTGACATTTGGTCCATCATATGTCCTGATTTATGACTAGTCTGGAGGTAGTTGTGTCGATCTAACGAGAGTCTCTCTATTAGTGAGTTTGAAAAATGAAGATTTTATTATAGGACATGATGTCCTGAAATCTATTGTAGCCAAAATGGCTAAGCATGAGAAAGTGTGCATTGAAAATCAGCATATATGTATGCCTTTCAGATTTGATACGTTTGAATTCTTAATACCAGAGATAGTGGAGCTTCTAAAAAAGATCTAAAAAAATTATGCATAATAATATTATGACTCCTAAGTTTGTGGATGTAGTATTTTGAGGGGCTGACTGAGCAGTTTGTTGCATGTTTGCCTTCTATTTTATTGTAATTGTATTTTATTAAAGATTAAGAATCTAAAAAAATATTTTACTTCCTAACAAAAAACTCTACTTTACGAAAATTTGAAAATATAACATATTTAATAGTGCATGATAAGAAAAATATATCGTTTCTAAAAACTATGCTAAAACAATGAAAATATAACATATTTAATAGTGCATGATAAGAAAAATATATCGTTTCTAAAAACTATGCTAAAACAAACGTAACCCATGCATAGACAACTATTCCGCATTAAAGCATTCGTTCCTACGAACTGTGGATTGCCGGCAAGCGAATTATTCTACGGGGAATAGTGGCATAAGCATGATATGTAGGAACCATCAAGTTAATGAACAGCCTAACAATATATTGAGGCTAGGGATTGTCAAGTTGCCTAAAAGAAGCAGAAACTGCGTAGGAGAAGGACACGTAGGTCCGGGAATAGTGATGGATGGACGGTGTGATCTTTGATCGCGTGACACAATTCTCTTGTTACAGTATGGATTTGTCAGACGCCACTGCATCCATCCACGCCAGTGCTACCACCGACACCTTTATTTCTCATTTTCCCATACCATAATCTTCTTCTTCTACCTCTTCGTAGCTCCTAATAGGCTTTTCCAACACCATTCGGCTACAACGACAACGACCCACTTGGTCTAAACAATTTACAAAAACCAGTGTTGTCTGGCTCAAACATGGCAAATATTAAAGGAGATATATACATTGACTTTCCAAACACCCCGGTAGGTGCATATTGCTTTCTATGAGCGGCCACGGATATGACCAAACAAAATATGGTAGCACGAGTGTATCTGCGTCCTACTTTCTGTATATTTATTCACAAACACATATTTTAGGGGAGCGCTCGAGGGTGGAGGGGCACCGAATTCTTGACGGTGATCCGAGTTAATGCTCTAGTCCCAGTTCCTATTTTATTAACAACACCGCTGTCTTCCCCTACAACCACCCTTTCGCCACAGAACGAGATAAAAGTTGTATCCAGATATAACTAATCCAACAATCCTTAAAAGTAATCAAACAACCAACTTTCGTCTTGGAAGGGAACAAAGTGCATACCGCTAACAGCGAGAGCTCATTTGAAAATATCCCATGATTTCGCGTGTTGATTATGTTGTTTATGAGATCGACACTAACCGCCATATCCTTATGCTTTTCTCCTCAAGCTCCTGGCAACAAATAATTGTAGCACGTTCCTGCAGCAACCATGACGATTGTGAGAGTAATCCGTATCTCGTTATCCAAAGTAGCTCTCTCTCTCTCTCTCTCTCTCTCTCTCTCTCTCTCTCTCTCTCTCTCTCTCTCTCTCTTGCACACACACAAAACACACAAAACCCGTATGAAGGAGGCCAAACTTTTATGTAGTTTCAATTGAGATTCAACCACCACCTTTATGTCAAAACCTTATGGGGGCGCTTTGTATGCTTATCCTATTTTGAGTATTGATTATTGTAAACTCTTTTTACAACATGTATGGTCTCAAATCCTACACTTGTGAGGCAAAAACGATTTGCATGGACAAGCAAATTCTTAGGATAATTGTGTTGCTTTGTCGGCATTTCCTTTTCACAATGTGTCATTTTGTCATCAGCCGTTCTAGCTGATCAATGGACATATTTCTTAAAACTTAACTTCTAATGAATACATAGACTGTTCAACATAGAAATTCTTTAAAAGGTTATTTTTTTTGTAAAATCCTCAAAACTACATATCACAAGCCCCATTACATCTATCACTACCCCTTATTTGGGGTCTTTGATTATAACTTCAGTCTTCCTCTAGCTGAGACCGAACATCACAAAATTTACTTGAGCTTTATCCCCTCTTTAGCTTCTTCTTTGCGAGTATGTCCACTAGGGTATTAGCTTCTGTAGCTCTATAGATATGAACTACCTCTTCGAACTTGGCTGACACCTCCAATATACACTTCACTAGGTTTTTATGCCGCGCGACCATGACATGAACTACGTCTAGTAATGCAATATATGAGAAGAATGAGCTTTTTGGCAGTTGATATTATTTTCCCATCGCATACTATGATATATAACCATAATATCTCCCTTGTGTGGATCAGTATATGCAGACACTTCTCCTCTCCCACTACAGAAATATTAAATTCAATGGTATATAAAAATGCCAACCTTGAACCCAAGCTATGTCAATTTTCTCTTTTCCGACGTAGTTTTAAAAGTCAGAAAAATGCCCTGAAAAAGTGTGCCACAAAAAGATACTTTAGGCATTTTTAAGATGTCAAAATGGCATTAAAATTGGCATTATGTGATCTCTGGGATGGATCCAAAGATGTGACACAATATTATCAAACCCAACATATATGTCATAAATACCACAATGGACCATTTGTAAATATTGATACCATAACCTCCAAATATGTGATCTCTGGGATGGATTGAAATATGTGACAAAATATTATCAAACCCAACATGTCATAAATGCCAGAATGGACCATTTGTAATTATTGATACCATGACCTCCAAATATGTAGAAGCATCAAAATATACATACCATGAATTCCAAATATATTTTATTATATATATTATATATATGAACAAAGTGCATACCGCGAAGAGCGAGAGCTCATTTGAAAATATCCCAATGATTTCACGTGTTGATTATGTTGTTTCTGAGATCGACACTAACCTCTATATCCATATGCTTTTCTCCTGAAGCTCCTGGCAATATATAATTGTAGCACGTTATTGTAGCTACCATGATTGTAGTTGATATCCTCACACACAAAACCACCCCCCGTCCTCCTCGGCACCCCCACATTTTTCTAATACGATTGTGAGAGTAATCCATATCTCGTTACGAGAAAACTCTTCTAAAGTAGCTCTCTTTCTATCTATCTATCTATCTATCTATCTATCTATCCATCTTACACACTCTTCTCTCTCTTCAGTCTCTCCTTTCTATCTCTCTTACTCACACTTCTCTCTCTCTCTCTCTCTCTCACACACACACACACAAAACCGGTATGAAGGATGCCAAATTTTTATGTAGTTTCAATTGAGATTCAACCACTTTCACCTTTGATTATACCAAAACCTTATGGGGCTGCTTTGTATGCTTATCCTATATTGAGTATTGATTATTGTAAACTCTTTTTACAACATCTATGGTCTCAAATCTTACACTGTGAGGCAAAACCGATTTGCATGGACAAGCAAATTCCTAAGATAATTGTGTTGCTTTGTCGACATTTCCTTTTCATAATGTGTCATGTTGTCATCAACCGTTTTAGCTGATCAATGGACAAATTTCTAAAAACTTAACTTCTAATGAATACATAGAATGTTCAACATAGAAATTCTTTAAAAGGTTATTTTTGTTGTTGTTGTAAAATCCTCAAAACTACATATCACAAGCCCCATTACATCTATCACTACCCCTTATTCGGGGTCTTTGATTACAACTTCAGTCTTTCTCAAGTTGAGACCGAACATCACAAAATTTACTTGAGTTTTCTCCCCTCTTTAGCTTCTTCTTTGCGAGCATGTCCACTAGGGTATTAGCTTCTCTAGCTCTATATATATGAACTACCTATTCAAACTTGGCTGACACCTCCAATATACACTTCACTAGGTTTTTATGCCGCACGACCATGACATGAACTACTTCTAGTAATGCAATATATGAGAAGAAGGAGCTTTTTGGTAGTTGATATTATTTTCCCTCGCATACTATGAAATATAGCCATAAGATCACCCTTGTGTGGATCTGTATATGCGGGTACTTCTCCTCTCCCACTATGAGAAATATTAAATTCAATGGTATACAAAAATGACAGCCTTAAACCCAAGCTATCCTGATTTCTCTCTTTTCTGATGTAGTTTTAAAAGTCAGAAAATTGCCCTGAAAAAGTGTGCTTCAAAAAGATACTTTAGGCATTTTTAAGATGTAAGAATGGCATTGAAATTGGCATTATGTGATCTCTGGGATGGATCCAAAGATGTGACACAATATTATCCAACCTAACATGTCATAAATGCCAGAATCGATCATTTGTAAATATTGATACCATGACCTCCAAATGTGTGGAAGCATGAAAATAGACATACCATGAATTCTAAATATTATATATATATATATATATATATATATATATATATATATATATATATGATGCATAATAAACCAACCAAACTGCAAGACAAATTTATAATTTATTTATTTTTAAAGATTTTGATACGACTATCATGCTTCCACGTAAACATTGTTACACTCAGACTTGAAAAAAGTAAATACATTTCAGTTTGCACCATGTAAGATGACTGGTAATGTATCTCAGTACGTCACTGCAAAGCCTCGATATGATGCTTCCACACATGTTCAACATGATTCTACCACCATCCAAGTCTGATCTAAGGCATACTTGCTTTTCAACAGGAGTCAGACCACACAGAAATTAAACTATGCAACTAGCATTTGTTGATTCAAGCAATAGCTTCACATGGGATGATGCCACTTACTACTGAACCAAGGCTGAGAAGTTTCTAGCTCGATAGAAGGGACATCTAGATCGATCTGGGAAGTTCATGAAATGATGGTTTCAAACACCTTAATTGGTGTCATTGAATTTGATCACCACTTTGAGGTAGTCGAGTTGCTTGAGTATTTTAAACACGTGGGTGATGTTAAAGAAGTTAATTTCATGCATGGTTGATCAAGCCGTTTAGTTACACTTAATGTATAATGTGCAACAATTGCTATTAATAAAAATATAGATATGTAACATTATCACAATTTAATATGCAATACTCAATTAGTTTTAAACATAATGGTTCAGCAATAGAGACCTTATTCGAGCATTTATCCTCAATCATAAGGATATTGAACTGAGGCCTCAATCCACCAAATATAGACCCTTTTAGTGTTTTTCTTGTCATCAGCTAGCTCCATAGGTTTGATGGTGGCACTCCTTTTATGGGTCGTCCCCACAACAACTGCCACACCTTTCCCTATTCAAAAAAAGTAAATTAGAAGCAGGCCGCGCACAAGTGTACCAACACTAAATAGGCTGCCGAAACACAACGACAAAGTAATCATATATATATATATATATACATATATATATACATACATATATATATATATATATATATATATATATATATATATATCAACTTGTTAAGATTGTGTCAAACTCAAAGAACATTAATATATAATTAAGCAGATATTTCCTTGTGCCTCAACCTTAATTCCTAGCTCCGGAAAACAATCATGGATATAGAATTGTGTGGGCTTCTTGTTGGCCATTTATTTCTCTATTAGTGGCTACGCAACCCAACTTCTTTTAGGTGACTTTTTACTTCTTTTCAAAAAATTCCCCAGTCAGTGGAATAGAGGTTGCCAATGTATCTGGTAGTCATGTTCAAAGACCTTTCTTTTAGTGGTAGTCTTTGTAGTACTTCCTCTTCTATTTTAAGCACATATTAATATTTTTAAGATTCTAAATATTCATAGTAATATAATACAGTTACCCTTAACCCCCAACTACATAAATGCTAAAAACACATATCTAGAAAAGTATTATAAACCAGACCCTCTGTCCACTACATTTTCTTTGGAAATAAAGATTGTTGGTATAAAAATAAGCATTAATGATTTAGTCAATTATCAAGGTAGCTTTTAAAATTAATCAAACTTATCCACACAAATAAGTCAAAATTATCCAGTTTTAATATAAAATTCTAAATCAATGGTCTAACAAGTTGTAAACACTTGCTTTTAATATCAATACCTCTTCAGACACCGATGGATGAACACTCTGTAAAGCTTATTCAAAATGACATTTCTTGATAAATTTCTTATTTATAGACTTCTTCAAACAATCTGCCACTGCAAGTGCCACATGTTTAACCACTTGACAGGTTATGATACATGAACTGACATCAATAGTTTATAAAACAAGAAATAGTAGAATTTGTGCAGTTAGAGTCTTTTCCTGTAACAAAGATATAACACTGCATTAAGATCGACACCACTAAAATTCTGACATACATAGCTCTGCCCAATGACATCCAAATCAACCTTAGTGGCAAGTGGCATGTTTCTAGCACAAACCATTAAAATCATACCACACTCTTCAGCAATGGGAAGTCACACATAGATCTCTTTTCCTAACCTTCCAGGCCTTTTAAAAGCTGAATCTATGAGCTCAGATTTGATAAAAAAACATTTGAGTTTAAAGTTTTTTTTTCATTCAGGGAAAAATAGAAGAAATGTTTAGAAAACAAAACAAAATAAAAACAACAAAAACAAAAAAACACATGTTACTTGCTCCAACGACATAGACACCATGGTGTTTATCTGCACCATCCAATTCTATAAGCAATTGTAGTGTACAATATTAGATAAGATCGTTAGTTTGTGAAAATATACATAAAAACAAAATTACTAGTAGTGGGTGGAAAATTCCTTTGACTAGAACCTTTTTGACAATCCAATCCTCTTCCTTCCTTCGGTATGTGCTTAATGCATTAATCTTCGGTCAATGTATGATGCATGAAAGATGATTAATACTTTATAGTGATTATATTAACATAAAATTCTCCAAAAATTGTCAAGAAACAATACCTCATCAAAAAAAATTGTACATGGAGAACATGATCGTGCACAACTAAATACCGTCCTAACAACCAACTCACTTTCTCTAACATACTTGTTCAATAATTCAATAGTTATCCCTTATTTTGTATGAATGGTGCCAAGGCTTTACTATAAAAGGAGGGAAAGTACGAAGAAAAGAACAACAAATTGTCACCTACTAGCATGGAAGATTCAAATGTTTTATTGATTAGCTTCGATGATCCACTACACTCCAGGTTGTGGTCAATGCCCAAGACACCCTCCTCTCCTTGATCATTTCTGAGACGGATTTGCATTTGGCTATGTCCCTAGAGTTCAGAATACAAGTCTCGTAGAATAAGTCTGCGTAATACAACAAAACATACCAGATAGACTGGTATTCAAACCAATATTTACTTGAGATAAAAGTCATTTATCAAAGGGTGAAACCAAACAATTTGAAGAAGATCAATCCTGCACCTATAGGATGCCTCTCTTTGTAGAATATTTTGTATTTGAATCAAAGGATGAGCCCAATTATTGTAGTGGTAATCAATCAAAACAGATTTCAAACAGGAACCTTCACTTGCACCATCATTGCTAAACTGTGGATCTGCTTTCCCACTTGCAAACATCGTTTTTTCCAAGATGAGATTACACTATAAAATGTAACATGGTCCATATTAGTTGGTGTGCATGATCTCCTCACCCATAACACCATCACTTACAAGAGTGGTCAAACATTATAATTATCATCAATCACATGTGCAACATCATGACTTAACCATTAGCCATGTTCTCCTTTGAGATTAAGCACAAACATCCCCTTGATCACCTTACCTTAAACCACACTTCCAAAATCTTGAGTAGCTTTCTCTGTAGTGGTCAGGATCCCTTGTCTTGAAACAACTATACGATGTTTTCAAGTGCAATAATTATACTGGATAAGCTTGCAGCTAAAAAAGACGAGCTTCTAGTTAATTAACCCAAGTGTAGTTACATAGATATTTAGGAGAAATAGAAGTATATACTTGAAAAGATTTGATGAGAGTTGATGCAAAACCAAGAGAAACATCACACACATGAACTTTTATATCATCCTCATCCATGCTCTTCTTCATAGCATGCAAGTTCCTTTTTGGAAGTTGATGTTGAACCATGTCTTTCAATGTACCCTTAAATACCCTAAAAAGTACCTTTAAATAACCTCTCTCCTCCTTGTCCAAATGAATATCCAGAATGACATGATGTTCCGCAGCCACACCATGAAATCCACCATAATAAGTCTTCTCGCAGTACTGGTACATCAGAGGAATATTTCCTCTATCATGATTTTTTCAACTTTCCCTGATAAGATTCTTAGCAATGGATTGCTAAATTACATAGATATACTCAATGTTTTAAATTCATAGTAACTAGTTTAGAAAAAAAATAAATGTGAAAAATAGAGATGAGGACTTGTCGTGTAGTTAGAGCTAATTGTAAGGCATCCGAGGTGCTTATTCAGAAACAAGCATGTACATAGATAACCATCTCTTCCTTGAAGCTCACTGGAGGCACCCATGGTAGAGATATTTATTCGTTCATATGAGAGAATTTGCATGAATTCAAGCAACATCAATCACTAATATAGTTGTGTAACAATGGTATAGCAATGTACGACTCATGTCTTATTCATTCTTGGTTGATTCAACGTCGTACATCATGGTAATCTAAAGATATCACTCCATGTTACTTCTACTATTACAAAAGTAGTTGAAGTGGATCCTACTATTCTTGACCTTGTAGGACTTGAGAAACAGACACGTCATCCCAAACTTGTCTGTCCAGAGGGTGTAATCTTGAGTATTCACCCAAGCCTCACTCGTCGCATGCTTTAAGAGTTAATTTCTGTAAACAATTGAGAAATATTAGATGTTAGGCAAGGAGGAGTCATCTGTAATGATGCATAAGTATGTGAAAGAAATTTCAAAGTATATATTAGGATATTTCTACATTTATAACACGAAGTCCAAACTCAAAATATAGTCAACATATTCCACATCATGAAGACAAAAATGAAATATGAATAGGGAGGTATTTTCTTTAGTTAACCAATCATTGGGTTCCATAATCCATTTCAAATATAAAATTATGTAATATCTCTCATCATTTCTCAGTGTACAAAAGTCACTGACTCACTAGTATCTTCTATATATTCTACTTACTGGGGCACTACAATACTCATAAATTCTAGAAGATGCGGATAGAGGGGGTTATGGTTTTTGTGTCCGTAGATCATGTATTTCTCTTATTTTATTACGGTTCTTTATTTTTCAAACAATATTAGAGTGTACATTTTGTGGAATAAAGGGCATGCTCCAGTCCAAGTTATAGAGGTGTGTCTAGTGCTTCTAGATCAAGTCTCCTGATTGAATACATGTTAATGGGAATGCAATGACAATACACATGGATAGAAAGCAAATCTTTTTGAGAAACTTCACTTACCTTTTTAAGTTGATGTTGTTTCCCATCAATGGATAGGAAGGATGAAATGTGAACATGTAATAAGAAATGAGGTGGTTAAAATAGTTGTGTTTTTTTAGTCTTAGGGAGACCCCGCTCCCACTCCTCCTCAAATAGGTGCCAGAGCCCAGATGACCCAAGGAGTTGGTAATTACAGTACGCTCAGGGGGATTCGAACCCCCTGAGGAGGAAATGATGCTAAATCTCAAAAATTTTTGCAATGAATCATCTTATTTTCCTTACTCACAAAACATTAAATATTTTGAATGCTTTTTCGAGAAAATTTTGTTGAGTTTTAGGGGAGGCAGAGAAGGCAGCGGAAATAAAAAAATTTCTCCTCCCCAAACCCAGAACAAGGAAACGTGTCAACATCTATATAATAGGAAAGGATGGTTTGTGGAATCATACCTTGTCCCGAGGCTTGCTCGACGACAATACCTAGCGGCTTGTGCGGTCTTCACCTCCGGTCTTGGACAGTGTCTGTGCAGCTCCTGGTCGCACCAGGACTGACGACTCATGGTCTCACCGGGACTGTCAGGATTGACAGCTATCCTCTGAGTGGCAGAAATCTCCCGCCTCTAAAGTAGTCCACACGAACCGCCTGGAACTCCAATCTCCTTGTCCCACAAGGAATTAGAAGGAGTCACACCCTCCTGTCAGCGTACTAGTCATTGACACACTCTCCTGCCACCAGTTGCTTTTGTCTTTCCCTTGTTGTGCCTCCCTTATCGGGTAGCACTTGCTCGGGCTCTCTCGGTTACTAAAACCAGAGAGAATGACAACTTTACAGAGCAACTGGTTGCACTGAGTTGTACTTTGAGAAGCCCCCAATACCCCTATATATAGGAGGGTCATGGGATAGGGTTCTCTATCCCGGGCAATGTGGGACTAAAGCAGGAGTAGAAGGGTTTGAGATTATCCACAAAAACAACCAACTGCGCAACCTGAACCGATCGTTTCATTTCTGAAACGGTCGGTTGGGGACCTGAGCCGATTGGTTGACACCTCAACCAATCGGTTTGGACCCATGAAACGATCAGTTCACTTCTGAACCGGTCGGTTCGTGGTCCTGATCAGTTCCCGATTGACTTTTCTTCTTTTGTTTCTAATTGGTATCAAATACCAATATGTGTTCCAATTAAATTGGGCAAGTGAAACGAAAAGAAATTTCTCACCAATCCTACTTTCCCAACTTGCTCGGTTGCATCAGTTGAACCGATCATTTCAACACTTGAAGCAATCATTTCACCCTGTCCATGAGTCGATCGACTCACCACCTGAGCCAATCGGTTCACCAAGATGAGCCGATCGGTTCATCACATGAGCCGATCGGTTGGGAGTGCAGATTGTACAAAAACTGTCAATTGTAGTTTCAATCAATTCGATACTCTAATCAATCAGTCCAACACCTTGAACATTATGATACTGAGCTATCAATTGATTGGATGTTTAATTGAACTACTAAACTCCTTTAGTAATCAATCTAAACATTGTTTGTGGACAAAAATCCTCTTCCAGGTTAAATCCTATGTGTGTGACCCTGCAGGTCCATTTCACATTGGTAGTGAAAGTCCATAACACTTATGACTTCACAAGCAAAGAGCGGTGCCTAGTCACACATCAGTGCTACCCAAGTGAAATAGAAAATTGGAGAACAACTTTCAATCCTACAATCCGTGAATGGTGTTACAGTGAATGTATAATTCCTTTGTCACTGATATCCCGAATGAACTCGAGGCATGGAACAGTCATCCTGTCAACGTTCATTCACTTTCTTGATCTCAGAGTAGATTGGAAGAGATATGTATGACATCAATATCACATACTGATTCACACATGCGTGCACACCTTTCTCAATACTACTCATCAAGTGGCCATGGGTATCAAACTCCCTCAGGAGGGACAAATCCCTTATCTATCACTCACCCCTCAAAAGCCCCATGTGTCAAAGCCACCCAATCATCACCTTTATAACAACCCATGTTTCAGGACTGCGTTTGATGATGTCAAAGTGTGCCCAATGACATGTGTTGAGTGCAGTGATTTTAGGTCAAAGAATCACACTCACCACCATCACTGTGAGTACTGACTGTGACTACCATGTCATGGTTCCATGTGTCAAACTCATGGTGGGTCTGTCCAGTACACTTGTTCTCTAACAAGTACCTATGTGTTTGGTTTGATATCTCTATATCATGACTAATGAGATTCTATCATCAACCAAAACCACAATCTAGTCTTGTGTGTCATTGATGTCTATCTACCTTCCATAATGTCATCTGACTAGGGACATAACAAGAATGTACAAACTCTTAGCATCTGTATGATCTCATCGTTCATGTCCTGAACCTAAAGGCATACTTCATTGAGTACTGTCATTCTCTAGACATTCAATTTGTTCTATCACTATCTCATATGACTGAACCAAAAAAAAAATTGGAAGCTTACCTTTGATGTTTATCAAATCAATCTTAATGTATCCCACCAATCATCCCATGATTGGCTCTCAGGGCATACATACCAACAGACTCCCACTTGCACTGCGAGCCAATCACCCTTGAATCATATTCATAGTGATCTTCAAACATGTCCCACATGTTACTCTGCTCTAGTGCGATCATAGTGAGTAATGGAAACACCTTGCAAAAGTCAGTATAAATTGCATGTCTCTCATCTCTTCGTTGTACGTCACACGTATGAGATGGAGTTGCCGTAATATGTGATCTAGTATTCCTTTGCTAACCTTTAGCCACATTGCATGATCAAGGATTCCATGTGTCAACAATGAGCAGAATATCTGTAAGTTCATCTCATGAACTTCCAGATCCATATAGTATCCACTGCTGTTCTCTAACGCATAGATACTCGACATTTCCTTTTAAATGATTTTATTGGAACACTTCCAATTATCAACAAACTTTCACTTTTATATATCCTATATATATTTTGCGATTAATTTTCTGTCCTTTCGGAAGTTCGCATCAATGTAACTCTTTACATTGAACTCTTACTTATCTCCATAGAACTAGTACTTCTCAAGTACTTATCAAGTTCTCATGGTATTCCAATAACCCTTACTGGAAGTAGATAGACATCCACTCATCATGTCCCACATACGAGTTATCAGGATGAGCACATCATATTGCCATGTTCTACATACAAGATGATGAATGCATTTTGTTCTTACCATGTCGATACATGCAAGATAATGGGATGATTACATACATGATAGATCCATATCTATTCTTAGTGTTCCCATTCTTCATAAGAATTGGACACTTGGCCTTGGGATACTAACTCCATGTAACATGGACAAGTTTTTTCCCACTGAATCTGTGCATACTGAACCCTTCAGTATAGATTGCCAATGTATGCTTTCTCTTTTCAGGTCAAGAGGTTTTTGAAAACTATCTCTATAGATCTCTATTCCTATCACATAGGAAACATCTCTGTCTTCCTTAAAGATGATTTCCACTTTTGGATTTCCATTCTAGAACATTTCCATTTCACATCAACATGTGGAATGTGAACACACTCCCACTAAATCACATATCCCTTCTTTATCTTTGACATATCAGTCAAACCCTTTGACTATATCATCAAAGTGAAGATCCGATTCTGAGTTTCTTGTACTCAATCAATCACATTGATTAGTCTATTGTAACTTATAGACTTCATTTGCATTAGTGGATCCATAAACCTTATAGGTTGTGTCACGTACACATCCTTGTTCTATTCCTCATAGGAATGCAGTTTTAGTATCCATATGCCAAATGTCTTAGTCATTAAGTTGCAATCAACAAGCATCATCCTTTTCAAAATGTTATCCATGTGTCTTAACACTTAAGATTCATTTGCACTTATGGATTTCATCCAATGGGTGCTACCATCAAGGTCATACCTTATGGATCACATGGATGTCATTTAGGATGTAATGGTCATAAATTATAACTCAAAATTTGGTTCCTCATATTCATCTAGATAGTTGACTCATCACATGAACAACTCATCACATAGATAAACGAGGTGTATCCGTCAAGGATATAAGAACTTACAACTCCTTGTGATTCTTAATGTACTTTATTAGTGTGGGGTATTCTTTTATTAAGAAGAATTCAATTATTTGATAATCATTCTCTAACTCCTTAGAGTATGATTCCTTCTTGATTTAGACATCACCATGCCTTAATCATGAGTTCACTATGATACACTATCATAATCACTCATAATGATCTCAAATATTTGGTCCAAGTATTTCATTCATTGATCTCATCAAGAATTAACACTTTACCAAATTTGCACTTCATCTATGATAATCTTGAACACTTCAAGATATTCATATTGGTATTTCTCTAAACACCATTTGAAGTATTATCATTTGTTCCAATAGGTATGTAAATACATCACATGTATCGTACCTAATAGGATAATCATTCTCCCACTACCTTTACTAAAGATTGATTAATCATGTCCAAGATATTCATGTCTCTTACTGGTTCTCTAACCAAAAGAGTCTAGATTTATCCATCACATGGAAACTAGAAATGAATTTCTCATGATTGATGCTAATTTGATTGTTTGAGTTATCTATAACTTTTAGGTATCATTTTATCTTATGCATATCAAATACCACAAGATAAACAAGGCATTTCCACAAAGATCATATCTTTAGAAATTGAAACATCTCTTTATTGATTGCCATCATTGTCATACAATATGAAAAAATAAAGTGTTTCTATCTATTGGCAAATATAAAATAGCAGTTCATAACTGTATTACATGCCTTATAGGATGAAAATAAACTAAAGTACTCCTATCTATGGCGGAAACACTTGCCCCAATTATTGAGTGTTATACACTTTACATCTTGGTATCATATACCTCAAAAGTGTTACAAGTTTACTTTCATGACACCTTTAAGTGGAGACATCAGTCGCCTCCTTCTTCTTTTGTTCTTATAGATAGAGAGGACAATTCCTTTTCCAATGTCTTGGCTTTTGACAATGGTGGCAATTGCCTTTCTTGGTCACACCTCCCTTGGCCTTGAGAGCTGAAGACGACTTGGACTCCTGGCTAGCATCAGAACCTTTCTTAGCTTTGCCATTGCCCTTGCGCTTGGACTTGCCTTTCTTACTCGTGATCACCATCACAGACATAGGCTTGTCCTTATTCATCTGTGTCTCGGCTGTCCTCAACATGCCTAACAACTCTGACAGTGGCCTATCAAAGTTGTTCATGGTGTAGTTCATCACAAAATGACTGTAGGATTCTGGCAACGATTGCAGTATCACATCAATAGCCAACTCTTGGCTCAGTGGAAATCGCAGTCTTGTCAGGTTCTCCACATACCCAATCATCTTGAGTGTGTGAGGACCAACCGGATCTCCTTCTGTCATGACCCACTTGAAGAGTGCCCTTGAGACATCGTATCTCTCTTTCCGTGCTTGATCTTCATACATGTTCCTGAGATGCTGAATCATCTCAATGACACCCATGTTCTCATGTTGTCTCTACAACTCGTGGTTCATAGAGTACAACATCAAGCACTTTGCATCAATGGCATCATCAAAATGCTTCTTGTAAGCATCCCTTTCTGCCTTTGGTGCATTAGGAGAAGGTTCCTCTGGAATTGGAGCATCCAGGACATAGAGCTTTCGCTCTTGAGTGAGAACAATTCTCAATGTCCTATACCAGTCATGGAAGTTTGTACCATTTAGCTTGTCCTTTTCAAGGACCGATCGCAAAGAAAAGTGATTGTTGTTTTTTTTCCATTTGTACTACAAAAGGAAATATGCAATTTTAGTCCAAAAACTCATTTTTGACTTATTTGATTGATTTGAAAAGATGACGATATAATTAGGCCTTTAATTAATTATCGCTCCCACTATTTTAGTTCAAATTGATAGCCCTCACCATCAATTCGAAAGATTGTAGCGTACAACGTTCTAGTGGGCAAGATCCTGAAATCCTCTAAGTCATGGACCAGCTAGGGCTGTCACCCACAACTTAGATCTCTCAGGTAGGCAACTCTTGCCAATTGCATCATATGCAACTCTTGATAAGATGTCATATGCAACTCCTTGCCATGATCATCTCCATGCCTCAAGGTACTAGATCCTATCTAGATCACCTTGTTAAGTCTGACCCAAAGCAAACACGATGAATATGCACCCTGCTAGGACAGACCCACATATCCATCCTTCACACTTCCATGAGATAGACGGTGCACCACGCTAGGGCGTGCCCACACTTGGTCGATCAAGCTTTTCACGTGTGTCGCATTTGGAAGGCATCTAAAACTTAATATTTAATGATGTATTTGGTTTTTATATACATATACATATCCAATCACCACAATACATAGTACATATCATATACATGCTATATCCCACATAAAACATGAAAAACGATAAAAGCGATGATTATGGCCATCCTAATGTGATTCCTCGAGCCAAGAGGAATCACGGTCATCTAGGTCTACATCACATGCAACCTGTACAAGATGAACTCTGTGCTTTGCCTTTCTAGGTTTGATCAACTCATCAAATGACTGATCGGCTCGCCATTAGGCCGGTCGGTTGGGGGCTACCAGCCGATCAGTTGGCTCATCCAACTGATCGGTTAGCCCGGTCTTCGTGCATCTCATCATGGCCGCCACCCGCTCATCTCGCTCCTCGAATCGGTCATCAACCGATCGGCTCACTCCTTGAACCGATCGTTTCGAACGTCAACTGATCGGTTCACACCTTGAACCGATCATCTCAACTGTCGTCAGAATGTCCTCCGTTCTTTGACATAACAGGAAATAAAATTCTATCCTATTTTACATTGTAAAAGGAGAAACCTCGAGTTACATTCGAGGGGAGAAAAGGTAGGAAAGAAATCTCAAATTATTTCGAGTTACATAAGGAATAGGAGAAGGAAGATCGGTGCGCAAACTGAGTTGCAAGCAACCAAATACAACCAAACACAGATAGGGTTTATTAGCCATAACCATGTTATATATCCACCACAAAACTCATTTAAGGGCGACGCGTATCGAGTGCATTCATATTACATATCATATTCGTATATTGGGATTTGTGAATTTACGATTGGACATGCATAAAGCCAATTTTATTCGCATCATATGCAATAAATAAAGGCGACAAACCAAAATCGATCATATCGATAATCCTAAAGTATAGAGCAGTTGACGTGGCTCTGATACCACTGTTGGGTTTTAGGGGAGGCAGAGAAGGCAGCGGAAACAAAAAAATTTCTTCTCCCCAAACCCAAAACAAGGAAACGTGTCAATGTCTATACAATAGGAAATGATGGTTTGTGGAATCATACCTTGTCCCGAGGCTTGCTCAGCGACAATACCTCGCAGCATGCACAGTCTTCACCTCCAGTCTTGGACGGTGTCTGTGCAGCTCCTGGTCACACTGGGACTGAAGACTCATAGTCTTAACGGGACTGTCAGGATTGACAACTGTCCTCCGAGCGGCAGAAATCTCCCGCCTCTAAAGTAGTCCACACAGACCGCCTGGAACTCCAATCTCGTTGTCCCACAAGGAATTGGAAGGAGTCACACCCTCCTATCCGCGTACTAGTCACTGACACACTCTCCTGCCACCAGTCACTTTCTGCAGTTGTCTTTCCCTTACTGTGCCTCCCTTATCAAGTAGCACTTGCTCGGGCTCTCTCAGTTACCAAAACTAGAGAGAACGACAACTTTACAGAGAAACTGGTTGCACTGACTTGTACTTTGAGAAACCCCCAATACCCCTATATATAGGAGGGTCATGAGATAGGGTTCTCTATCCCGAGCAATGTGGGACTAAAGCAGGAGTAGAAGGGTTCGAGATTTTCTACAAAAACAACCAACTACGCAACCTGAACCGATCGTTTCATTTCTAAAATGGTCGGTTGACACCTCAACTCAACCGATCGGTTGGGACCCATTAAATGATCAGTTCACTTCTGAACCGGTCGGTTCGTGGTCCTGATCAGTTCCCGATTGACTTCTCTTTTTTTGTTTCTAATTGGTATCAAATACTAATCCTTGTTCCAATCAAATTGGGCAAGTGAAACGAAAATAAATTTCTCACCAATACTACTTTCCCAACTTGCTCAGTTGCATCAGTTGAATCGATCGTTTCAACACTTGAAGCAATCATTTCACCCTGTCCATGAGTCGATCGACTCACCACCTGAGCCGATCGGTTCACCAAGCTGAGCCAATTGGTTCATCACATGAGCCGATCGGTTGGGAGTGCAGATTGTGCAGAATCAGTCAATTGCAGTTTCAATCAATCCGATACTCTACTCAATCAGTCCAACACCTTGAACGTTATGATACTGAGCTATCAATGATTGAATGTTTAATTGAACTACTAAACTCCTTTAGTAATCAATCAAAACATTGTTTGTGGACAAAACTCCTCTTCCAGGTTAAATCCTATGTGTCTGACCCTGTAGGTCCATTTCATGTTGGCAGTGAAAGTCCATAACACTTATGACTTCACAAGCAAAGAGCGGTGCCTAGTCACACATCAATCCTACAATCCATGAATGGTGTTACAGTGAATGTATAATTCCTTTGTCACTGATATCCCGAATGAACTCAAGGCATGGAACAGTCATCCTGTCAACGTTCATTCACTTTCTTGATCTCAAAGTAGATTGGAAGAGATATGTATGACATCAATATCACATACTGATTCACACATGCGTGCATGTCTTTCTCAATCCTACTCATCAAGTGGCCATGGATATCAAACTCCCTCAGGAGGGACAAATCCCATATCTATCACTCACCCCTCAAAAGCCCCATGTGTCAAAGCCACCCAATCATCATCTTTATAACAACCCATGTTTCAGGACTGCGTTTGATGATGTCAAAGTGTGCCCAATGACATGTGTTGAGTGCAGTGATTTCAGGTCAAAGAATCACACTCACCACCATCACAGTGAGTACTGACTGTGACTACCATGTCATGGTTCCATGTGTCAAACTCACGGTGGGTCTATCCGGTACACTTGTTCTCTAACAAGTACCTATGTGTTTGGTTTGATATCTCTATATCATGACTAATGAGATTTTGTCATCAACCAACACCACAATCTAGTCTTGTGTGTCATTGCTGTCTATCTACCTTCCACAATGACATCCGACTAGGGACATAACAAGAATGTACAAACTCTTAGCATCCGTATGATCTCATCGTTCAGGTCTGAACCTGAAGGCATACATCATTCAGTACTGTCATTCTCTAGACATTCAATATGTTCTATCACTATCTCATATGACTGAACCAGAAAGAATTGGAAGCTTGCCTTTGATGTTTATCAAATCAATCTTAATGTATCCCACCAATCATCCCATGATTGGCTCTCAGGGCATACATACCAACAAATTTAACACCTGCTAAGCAATTTTTGTACAATACTGTAATGATCTAAGGTGAATTTTAGTGTTATGAAACACAATATTGTAATCATCTAAGGCCACTTGTAGTGTTATGAAACTTGTCTAGGTGAACCAACATCTAAACTATTAATAACATAGTGCTAGAATGAGATAAATCCATTACTTCAACAAGAACACTCATTAAACCCATGGTGGCATCTCAAATTCCATGTAGATTGATCCAGGAATTATTAATCAAAGCTACACATAAGATAATACTAAACACTGGATCTAAAACTAATTTTCTTGGCTGCAAATGAAAACAAGGAGTACAAGAAAGTAATAATTTACAAAGGCAACAAAAGAGAACTTACCTTCAATAGCTTTGTGCTCAATTTTGAAGTATTAGATGTGCATAAATGAATAATAAGGTTTACTCTTGGACCTGATGATGATACAACCAAACAAAATCAGAACATACAATCTCTTAAAAATACAATAAATAAGGAGAAATTTTGGGGGACAAGAGTAGTCGGGTCCTTGAGCTTACAAATTTATTAAATGATAGGACAACCTTTGTTTCTAGTTGCTCTAATTTCATGCAGCAATAGAAATAAATTAACATCAAACTAGATGCTAAAATGTACAATATAGAGAGCAAAAGGACATACATCATTGAACTTAAACACCATGAGTAAAATAGCTAGCTTTTCTACATTAAGAAACATTCCTAGAGAAGATTCACAATCAAGATGAGTAGCACAAACATAGATATCCACAAGATAATTCTTAGTATAAATAGTCCACCTTGGAAAGCAACGAAGTACAAGTGGCACTTTGTGATAGGATGAATGTGATAAACATATAAGAAATTCAAATTGTGCTAAAGGTTATGCCCATGATAGAGTACACCAAATGAAGAAAATCCAAGTCTTCACTAAGATCAATAAAAAGTAACCCTACACTTACACAATACTGAAATAAAAGCACCATTAGAAGATGCAAATGTTTGCATTTTGCATAGAAAAATGAATAATGCACATGAAATATTGTTTTGATATTATATCACTTATGTTGCAACTCAATTATTGGGTATAAGCATATGGTAAACAAGAAGAAATTGATAAAGGTAAGACATATGCAATTTTTTACCAGAAAGAATGGTCCTTTTGTGAATAGTTTGAGATCCAACAAGAAAGAATGCCAGTATGTTCTCCAATGGCTCATGTGTTGCTACAGTTGAGGAAGGGACAGTAACTGCCATCACCATCAGAGAAGAAATCTTATTATTTAGAGTTATTTCACTTACTTTATGTAGACATCCAAAACAACTAATTCACCAATGAGGATCTAGATTACTAGAGCGTGTCCTACAATTAAACCTCTCTATCTTTGTCCACAATTAATCCCTGGATCAGAAAAACAATCCACGCATCTATTACCCAAAGAATCCATACAGTAAAAACAATGCAAGACATATGACAACATGGAATAAATGAGATAAAAATCACAAACACAAGATCATTATTTTGCAAAACTCATGAGAAAGAAAAAACACAACAACAATATCAAAGGAATAAATAACTGAAGATATTTAATCTGTAGTAATTCTATCAATAGATCCTAAATATAAAAACAAATTTAATCAGGTAGATCCTGTATATGAGTAACCAATGTGTTTCTCTAGATTTTCTAGGAAAACTATGATATACTATGAAATTATGACAAAATGAATCTTCAACAAGATATATTAATATCCTGCCACTTGTTGATGATGGCATGATGCAAGAGCAACTTTCCAACAAACCATAATGAAATTTATGTGGCATTGTATTGGACAAAAACCTTAAGGATTCTTGTTATAAAAGCCAAATTAGATATCCAATGGACATCACCGAAGTGATGAAAGGACTATATTTAGTGGGTTAAATGAAATAAGATAAATTTGTCAAAGGATGTCGTAACTAGATCAGCAGATCTTTTTGTATCTTCCAAACCGTTGAGAGAAGAAAATATTCATGATAAAGGATCAATGAAATTAGAAACTAGAAAAATGGTTCATGGAACAAATTTCACAAGAAAATAAATGAAAATAATAGATTGCATACCAAGTAACTAGCACATATAAAGCAACAATACTAGATGAACAAAGACTACATAGAGTTTGAAAAAAAGCATAAACTAGGAGAAAACATATAAATAGTGAATTTACTCCTGTCGCCAATCTAAAATGAAAATATGCATCTGTTTATTTGTGCATTGGCTTAGAAGAATATAAAAAATCATCTATGAGGCTTCATGCATGCTTGCAATTTAAAGTTGAATCTCTTCAAGCCATGAGTTTCATGGACTCCCATCATACTTCAAATCAAGTAATTACACAATTTTGCTAATAAGATTTATGATTAGAAAATTCTTAACGCATTTATGTCTTACCTCAACATCAAGTTTGTCAAGCTCCACAAGTCTTCATTCCTACCAGACTTTATTACATTGAATAACTTTCTAATGTATATGTGAGCTTTCTCAACTTTCTGATTATCCAGGCCAGCTCTAGCTTTGGCACCATCTGCTAGTTTTCTACTTGTTCAACTCTAGCTTGTGTAACATTTGTTTCTTTCTTATATTTCTCAATTTATTTTACATGAGTAAAATTTCTATTTCTTTGAGAACCAGCTGAACTTCCTAGAATACGGTCTTTCAGGTCCAAAGACCCTCAAGCGTACCTCATCATCACTCATTTCAATTGTTCCTTGTTCACCGTGAGATACTAACGATGTTTGTAATGCTTGGGCCCACTGCACTAGGCTCTAGTAAAGTTTCAAGAATGAGGATAGACCCCAAAAACCACCACTAGCCTTAACTGAACACTTTTTCTTCACTCACGTGCAAGACGAGGTCAACTTTCTGATTTGTCACCCATCCTAGTACTACTCCAAGCTGATCACACATAACTATAGAGTTCTTTAGTGATAGGCTCCCGAAAAAGGAGGTGCACCTTGGTGATATGGGTAGTCCAAGCATTCCTTTTAAGATCATTATATCTAAAGCCTTAAATCCTGAGACGTTATAATCTCTCTCATTTAGACTCTTGACATCCTCATCAAGTCTCAATTATATGGCCTTATAATCTTTCCCATTTCAGTGTAGACCTAAATATACCATGTACACCCAACTCCCGATCACGGCTACCACCGCAAGGGCGGCTCCATCAACTCAGATATCCCTTTCCAACATGCCTAGATAATACCAGTGAATGGGCAACTCCATCAACTCGGATAGCCCTTTCCAACATGGGTGGAATGCACGACTCAAAGACTGGCATGCCAAAGGCCCATGTGGGCCCCACCTACTAGATTAGCTCTGATACCATTGTAACGCTTGGGCCCACTGTACATGACTCTAGTAGACTTTTAGGAATGATGACTGGCCCCACAAAATACCACTAGCCTTAAATGCACACTTTGTCCTCTCTCACGCGCAAGCCGAGGTCAGCTTCCTGACTGGTTACCCATCCTAGTACTACTCCAAGCTGAGCATGTTTAACTATGGAGTTCTTTAGTGGTGGGCTCCTAGAAAAGAAGGTGCACCTTGGTGATATGGGTAGTCTAATAATTCCTTTTAAGATCATTTAATCCAAGGCCTCAAATCCTGAGACGTTACAATGTGATTTGTGCCTGAGCAACAATTTATCTTGTTAAAAGAGTAATTTTGCAAATTTGATGTTATATAGGTCAGTCTATCTGATAGAAATATAAGAATAATGCTAACCATCTTTTCTTCAACAATAATGTCCACAAATTTCTTGTCTTTTCTCGTTCGAGTCAATTTAAACATCCTCACTTGAGATGGCACAACTCCATCATTATTGATAGTCTATAGATTGATGAAATAAGATTAGTTTAGATTATAAAAAAGTAGAAAAAAGAAACTAAATTACATACATCTTCGTGTTCCAAAACACTAAAGTGAGTCCTCCCAGTACAATGCAACATTGGCTGTTTAGAACGACTTATTCTGTTATAAGTACTAGCAACCTTGAGAACAAAAAAGGAGGTTTAATGAATATAAACGTAAAGATAGTGAAAAGTCTGTTAAATAAAGCTCCAAATAATAATGAGAGTGGAATAATGCATAAACTCACAAATTTACTTTGTATCTACCTAGAAGTAGTCACTTTTCTAATATTTTTTTATTAGAAACTCCCAAACAAATTTTGTTACATTGGAAGGACAATTTTTGGGAGCTTCTTCATCAGTGGTGTACATGTCGTATTTCTTAAACAATTCAATTTTAAACTCGTGCCACGACTTTCCCATTGATTTGTACAATGAATGCGTCCTTGTATCATTTTCCTCAGGCAATAAATCAACATTGTGAATGATACAATCACCCTACAAAATAGTAAGGTGAATTTGAGAAATGAAACATTGATTATTCAAGAACACGGACTCATAACATTTGAACAAAACCTGAATTAATTTGAGCATACTCTCCTTCTATTCAATAGGCATGCGACTCCACCTTGAATAACTAAGAGGGGCATTTACTGAAATGCACAAAATGACTCCAATTCAATTTATCGAATTAACTTCAAAATTATATTGTATATTTATTTATGCGCACCACCATTTATGAAAGTCCTCAAGTTTAAATTTTTTGTTTTCCATCGAACCCTTTTCTCTTATATTTTTCTAAGACATTAGAAAAAATTAATATTTGATGTAGACATAAGATAGAATTAAAGATTTATAAAAAAAGATAGAATTAAAGAATTATTACCATGATCCTTATCCATCTATTATGTAACGTCAACTGCCTCATGAGTTGGTTGTGACAAATTGTTCACAGTATGATGCCTCAACACCCTATTACCAAAATTAACCTACTTTGTGGTAGAATCACCATTAATATTCATATAGCCTTCAACAAATGAATCTATGGTGAAATCCTCCTCTTCATGTGGAACTGTGATATTTTTAGGAATTGTATCATTAAGGGAAATATATAAAAATGATAAACACATATATGAAAACAAAATTTTAATTTTACCATGATCATTTCTAACATGTACATTAGGAGATGGTTCACGTGTCATGTTATATACATAATTTGCTTCACCATTTTGTTCCCCTATTATTTATTTTGCACAACTAAAGTTTTCAACATGGTGGGGATTACAAGTATTGGAGCTGGACCTAACTGCATTTCATGAAAAAAAATGATAAAACATTGTGTACACTTTTCATTAATTTTTATACCAAAGGTCTAATCCTCGCCAGAATTGATGTTGGTTCGACTCTGAATTGTTTTTACAGTGAGTACCTATTGAGATCTTCTGGCCCCAAAAACCTTTTTCTAGTGTTTGTTTACCGTAGTGAAATGCTCTCATCCTCAATGTGATCTTTAAGAACATTGTATGTGGTCAATCCCTCTTCTTCACATTGAAATATAATACATTTAGAACTATATTACTTTGTATATATAAAAGTAGTAGTCCAATATGTGAACATCTATATGGTAGAAATGACCTTGATCTTTTCTAGCTTGTGCATTAGGAGGCACTACAAATTGGACTGCGACACATTAAGAACTATATATATACACACAAATACATATATGTTGGAATATATAAGTAGACACATATGGTAACAATTGAAATTTGTAGACATGAGCTGTTATTTGTTACATATGTATACCCAAGGTCTAAGCCTCATCATGATTTTTTTTGGTCATACTTTGAATTGATTTAATGACCTACTCAGAACTATCGATATTTTGAGCCTGAAGGTCCTCTTGTCGGTGTTTGTCTTCTTTATCAAAACATCCACATCCTCCTTGTCACCTTTAGGAAAATTAACAAAAATCAACCCCCCTATGCAAATTGTACTAGCATACATCAAGAACTACATCAATATATATGAGTATATACAATAAGAAGACACATATATGAGAAAATAAATGTGGGCTCTGATCTCCAAACCATGACATAAACACGATTAAAACTTAGCGGAAGCGAATCGGTAATCAACGGAAGACAAAAATCACGGGAAATTAAATCTTTTCGTGACAAGAGCTTGAATCCATAAAAGCTTCTTTCATAAAGTGAGGTAAACTGTTTGCATCTCAGGATAATTACTTCTTGAGTAATTATATACATCAAGATACAAAATCTCAAGATCACTATACAAAAGACTCCAAGACCTGAGAGTACAGAGGACACATAGGACTGACTCTAACTACACCATATGGCAGGACAATCTCCACCTGAGATTACTGCTGCCCCTGATGCTGCTGCTGAGACTGATCACCTGTAGGCTGGTTCCTTCGTCTCCAACGTCCACCTAAAAAGTTGAAGCCTACGGGGTGAGACAATTATACATAATTGTCCCATCGAGAGTTATAACTCTTCGCCAGAAGCTTTAATATAACATCAAAGAATATTTTAAGCAGTAAAGCCTTCAAAGTATTCTATAACAGTTGCAGGTATAACAAGATCTCTATAATTTAGGAGATGTGTAGAATATAAACATTATTGTAAGGTAACATCAATCAACTAACTTGGAGTCATCTCTAACAAGTTATACTACATGGTTGATTATGTTTTACAAACAACATTATGCCCTGTGGAGATGAGGCTTACCACTCATACTCCAACTGATCACTGAGAAGCCGCATCAGTATCATACATAGGTCATTAAGAGAGCCGGATTCTCATGACCTTCACCTTCCTCAGTCAGTAAGAGGATCACTTGTAGGACATCTCGTGTCTCTACTTAATATAGCTCACCAGGGTAAACTGGTCCTTCGCTATTCTAGAGTCACAGTGGCGTTCTGTACTCTCTTCGTCATCAGGAGGTTTCATATTTACCTACCACTGATACAGATATATGTGCTTTCTTCGTCATCAGGAGGTTTCATGTTTACCTACCACTGATACGGTATGAAAATATAGTGAAGGATGGATGGATTCCACATCTACATCACTTTCCTACACTAGGATGTAAGGTTCTACACATCCATGTACCCCACATACTCAAAAGTATGTGCTCCAGGAGTTCCCTGAGGAAAACCTGTTTCACCATCACTTAATCTCTGACAATGATGGATCTATGATCAGGGCTCTACATTATACTTGATTAGTTAGGTACATTCAGTATTCTTTAACAGCATACATTGTTCTTCAAACAATAACAGTAGCATAGCAGCTATAAAAGAAGAATACTAAATGTAACAAGCCTAACTCATATCAGTCATCATTTCTCATTATCCTCATCACAAGTCATCTCTAAGGCATGACTTTGATGGTATTCATGGCTCTCACAGCCCATTATCAGCATAGGATGCCACTGACAAGACATCAGATTACTTTACTTATTCATAAGGCTAACAACATGCCTTTAATGAATATAACATCATCATCCATACCTGGATATGATTACCTTCATATCAGAACCTGCATGGTTAATACAACTGATAAAGGTAATACAAAAATAAGGAATATCCTTCCTACTCTTGTCATAAGAGTTTAAATCTCTAATTCTCATCAAATAGAGTTTAATATTCAAAAGCATGCCATTACCCTTGAATTAGGGTTTACTATTCACATTACATGTCATCACCCTTGAATTAGGGTTTACTATTCACATTAAGGTGAATTGAACTCATAACATCATCATGTATGAGTAACATCTTCATTAATGATCTTAGATTAGTTAAAAGTTCATCATTTATCATAATTAGGGTTTCTATGATCTCACACAGGTGGATCATACCCTAATTATGCTCATTTCTGTGTATTGGGGATGCTTCAATTGAGTTTCCACTTAAAAAGGGTACTTTCTCTCTCTAGAAGTACTTTCTCTCTCATCATAAGGTTAGGTGATGTCAACATCACCCTAGATCAGGTCGGATTAAGTCATCATAGGCTAACATGGCTAAAACATCATCATCATGTGATTAGGGTTCGATCTGATCAAGGTATTACTCAATTTACCCTTTAGGGGTATTTTGGTAATTCACCACATTGATCATCATCATGGTCAAAACCTTAGTCCATTGACCCCTTAATATCCTAGTTTGTCATTAGGGTTGAATTAGGGCAACATTGAACCATTTATATTATTAATTTATTGAATGAAGTCAACTTTGAATCACATTGATTGACCTTAAACCATCATTCTTCAATTGTGTTGAGATCGTTTGAAAGTGTTGACCGTTTAGTCAATTTTGACTTTTCAAGACCGTGAGCCCTCCTCTAGCTTCAAGATCGCGAGCCTCTTTAGACTCCAAGACCGCGAGCCTCTTCAATTGGTCCAAGACCGCGAAGGTCAAGTTGATGTCAAGACCGCGAGGATCATGAAGACCGTTTGCCCTTCTTTGACCTCAAGACCGCGAGGCCCCTCGCGGTCTTGAGACCGTGAGCCCCCTCTCGGTCTTGAGACCGTGAGCCCTCTCATGACCTTGAGACCGCGAGCCTCCTCACGACCTTGAGTCTGCGAGCTCACATGGTCTTAACCACTTCGACCATCAACGGGATTCGATGATAGAATCGATAATGTCAACCAATATTGAAGCCCTCAAAAGGTCAAAGATACGTTGACCACTTATGGATTGGGTTAATTAAGATTATTCTTGACCACTTAGTCATTCAATAGACCCTCAATATTTGACCAATTAGGGTTGAAGTCGATTCAATTAGGGTCTATCAATGTTCACCCATCAACACTCAACAATGTCACTCAACACAAGGTTGAACCCTTCAATTGAGCTCCAATTGGGCCCAAACTTGGCCCAAACGGTCTTGAGGTCATGTGGGTGGACCCCACATGGTCTTGAGACCGTTTTCCCAAGATTTCATCAAAATCTAAGGTGATTGGATAGAGGTTGAACCATGATTGGGTCACCAAATCAGTATTTTAATCAATTGATAACTTATTTGCAATTAGGTCCTCAATTGGTCAAAATACTTAACCCTAGACCTTCAAACGGTCTTGGGTGATTGTACTCTCGGTCTTGAGACCGTTTGGATGAGTTCCAAACGGTCTTGAGACCGTTTGCCCATCCAATTTTGGATTCTAGTGCAAATTCATCAAGGTCTGACCTATTGAGTTGATGATCATATCAATATTTAATTGCAAAGTAATTTGGTGTAATAATACCTTCAATTGGTCAACTATTCTTGACCCCAGACCTCCAAACGGTCTTGGTTGATTGCCCTCGCGGTCTTGAGACCGTTTGGATGACCCCCAAACGGTCTTGAGACCGTTTAGGTCAATCAACCCTAAAACCCTAGTTAGGTCACCATAATTTCAGTACTGATTTCATCTAGGGTTAGCCCTAGTATTCACCCTTCAACTCTTAGCCCGTTTGGAATTAGACCATCAAACGTGGTGAGTTGTTAATTAACATTATTTTGAACAGTAATCTCATACGGTAAACGCCTGGTCAACGGCCTTACACGGTCTTGAGACCGTTTGCCCAAAAAGGCAATTTCAGACCGTTTGAAAATCAGGAATAAATTCAAATAAAGTTGTTACTTAAAAAGGTCATATCTCCCGATTCCCTTGGAGTTAGCCTCCCAAATTTTGAGGGTAATTAGCCTATATAATTAGGAACAATTTTCTTATACGGTCCACGCTTGGTCAACGGGGCCAAACGGTCTTGGAGACCGTTTTCCCTGTCGCGGTCTCGAGACCGTTTGCTCACCTCGCGGTCTTGAGACCGAGAGAGCAAACTGGTGAGACCGTTTAATGAAGTGAAAAGTGGTGGATTTTTCTTGTAAATCACGCCTTCATCTCCTAGCTCAAGAACAGTATGAATATCCCATGGATTTGCTTGCAAAATAACAGGGGAAAGTAGGGAAACACTAAGAGCTATCATCAAATCGCATATAAAGATGTACATAGTGAAGCATGGGTTTAGAGTTATAAAACCCGCCTAAAGCTTGCTTCTTGAGCTCCAAGCTTTCAAGATCCAAGCTCTAATGGCGTCCTTGAGTCCTTACAGGTCGGCCAAGGTGAAAACTCCAAGGAAGGTCAAGGAAAGATGGCTAGAAAGATAGGATTTCAAGGGTTAGCCATGACGTTGACCTTGAAATCGAGTTTTAACTATGGAATAGGGTAAGAGGAGGGGTCCCAAACCTACCTTGTTTCCCTTGGTTGTCCTCCTTAGCTCCAAGACAGTCTTTGGTGAAATGAAACAGTAAGGGAACGAAGGGTAAGTTCCCTTGCAACTAAGGGAAGGAGAGCTTATATACATGGGGTAGGATTTTCAACATTAGTTCATAAGTTGTCCATAATTCCAACTAGGTCCCTCCTTCTTTACTTGATCGTCCCTTCCTCTTTATTCTAAGGACAAAACTTCTCTTAAGGTCTTAGAAAAGAAGGTAAAGGAGAGCAATCTAATACTAAAGTACATACATAAAGAGATATTGCACATATACCCTGATTATTCAATCACAAGGCATATTTCATAACTTGATAACTCAATTGAGGTGACTTCCTCATCATTTCTTCTCTTAATGATGGCAAGAGTCTAAAAAGATACATTAGATGACATATTTTACAATTTGCATCCCTTAATTTGGGTAAATTGCATTTTACCCCAAATTAGGGTTTCAAGCACTGGGATTGCTTCCACAGCTGTACCTTGGTGCCCTAGCTTGGGAAATCCCTCAAACTTTACCAAAAAGATTCTCATGATGTATCAACATCAGAGGAACATCTCAACATGTGCAAATGGCAAGCTAACCCTTTTAACTGGGTAAATTGCACATAGGTCCCTGAATATCAAAACAATGCTACAACTTTAAATAAAAAGGAGCAAATACTGAAATATACGTTTCTGAGAAACTTAATTACATGCTCAGAGTTAATCACAAAGATTTAATTACATATTTAGGCAAAACACCTAGGGTTGACTCATAACCCAGTTCAGGGATGTTACAAATAATCCACCCCTTACAAGGATTTCGTCCCCGAAATCGATAAAACATACTACGAGAAAAGGGCAGGATACTTCCTTCTCATCTCATCCTCTAACTCCCAAGTGGCTTCTTCAATACCACGATGGTTCCAGAGGACTTTCAAAAGAATTATATCTTTCTTCTTTAACTTTTTAATTCGTTTATCAAGGATTGACACTGGTCCCTCCTCATAGGATATGTCATCATTCAGTTCTACCTCCATAGGTTGTAGAACTGACTCGGTGTCTGGGTGACATTTCTTCAGCATAGAAATGTGAAACACAGGATGTAACCTCTGTAACTCAGGTGGTAGCTCTAGTCTATATGCTACCTTTCCAATCCGTTCAATGATTGGATAAGGTCCCATAAATCTAGGAGCTAACTTCCCTTTCCTTCCAAAACGAAGGACCCCTTTCCAAGGTGAGACCTTGAGATATACTCTGTCTCCAACCTGGAACTCTAAGGGTTTACGACGTTTGTCAGCATAAGATTTCTGCCTATCCTGAGCAGTCTTAATCTTATGTTGTATTATTTTAATCTTTTCTGTGGTCTACTGCACAAGGTCAGGACCTAACAACTGATGTTCACCAGTCTCAAACCAACACAAGGGTGATCTACAACATCTACCATATAAGGCTCCATAAGGTACCATATCAATACTATGCTGATAGCTATTGTTATAGGCAAACTCTATCAAGCTTAGGTGTAGATCCCAACTTCCGGTGAACTGGAGAACACATGCTCGCAACAGGTCTTCTAAGGTTTGTATGGTCCTTTCCGACTGTCCATCAGTTTGTGGATGAAAGGCCGTACTAAACCTCAGCTTAGTGCCTAAGGCTTTGTGCAACTGTTCCCAAAAACGACTGGTAAACTGAGGACCTCTGTCAGAAACTATTGTGACAGGAACTCCGTGCAAACGCACTATGTCTTGAACATACAACTCTGATAACCTTTCAGCAGAATAGGTTGTTTTGACAGGTAAGAAATGTGCTGTCTTAGTCAACCTATCAACAATTACCCAAATAGAATCATGTCCTTTGCTTGTCCTGGGTAGGCCAACAACAAAGTCCATGGTCACATGGTCCCACTTCCACTGTGATATGGGTAAAGGTTGCATTGTTCCTGCAGGCTTCTGATGTTCAGCTTTAACTTGCTGACACACAAGGCACCTCAGAACAAACTCTGCAACATCCTTCTTCATCCCAGGCCACCAATACAGATCTTTCAAATTCCAATACATCTTGGTGCTCCCTAGATGCATAGCATACATGGAAGAATGGGCTTCTTCCAGGACTAACTTTCTCAAGTTGTCCACATCTGGCACTACCATTCTTCCATTATAACAAGCTGCTTGATCTTTTGAGTCATGAAAACCATCTTGCTTCTCATTTCTATACTCAGATCTTATATGTTGAACTGCATCATCACCTAGCTGTGCCTCTTTAATCTGCTCCCTTAGAGTAGGTTTAATATGCATCTCAGCTAACAAACCGGTTAACAATGACACCTTCAACTGTACATTGTCTTGCCTTAAAGAGATAAGCATATCTCTTCTATAGCATACTAAAGAGTTTAGTTGTGCTCTATTCATGGTTGATGTTGCCGATTTCCTACTCAAGGCATCTGCAACAACATTGGCCTTGCCTGGATGGTAATCAATTGTACAGTCGTAGTCCTTGATTAATTCCATCCAGCGACGTTGCCTCATGTTGAGCTCATGCTGAGAGAAGATATACTTAAGGTTTTTGTGGTCTGTGAAAATCTGGAATGTTTCTCCGTAGAGATAGTGCCTCCAGATCTTCAAAGCATGAACCACAGCAGCAAACTCCAGATCGTGTGTTGGATAATTCTCCTCGTGTTTCTTAAGCTTTCGGGAAGCAAAAGAAATCACTTATTTATCCTGCATCAACGCACATCCTAGTCCGTTCTTGGAAGCATCACAGAAAACTACATATCCTTTTCCTTGTTCAGGTAGCACTAGCACAGGTGCACTTGTCAACCTCTCCTTCAGCAACTGGAAAGATTGTTGACACTTATCACTCCAAGAAAAAGGAACATCTTTCCGGGTTAACTTGGTCAAAGGTAAAGCTATAGAACTAAAGTTCTTAATGAACCTTCGATAATAGCCAGCTAACCCCAAGAAACTTCGAATCTCCGTCGGTGTCTTTGGTTATTCCCATTGTAGAATAGATTCTACCTTTGTAGGGTCAACACGAATTCCCGAGGCGGATATTACATGTCCAAGAAAAGATACCTCCGACAGCCAGAACTCACACTTGCTAAACTTAGCGTACAACTTATGTTCTCTTAGCAAGGTCAAAGCTTGGCGAAGATGCTGCTCATGCTACTGAGCATTCTTACTATAAATCAGAATGTCATCTATGAAGACGACAACATACTGATCAAGGAAAGGTCGAAAAACTCTATTCATGAGTTCCATAAATGCAGCTGGTGCATTGGTCAGTCCAAACGACATAACCGTGAACTCATAGTGACCATATCTTGTCCTAAAGGCAGACTTGGATATGTCACTATCCTTAATACGGAGTTGGTGATATCCAAACCTCAAGTCTATCTTTGAAAAGACTGTTGCACCACGCAACTGGTCAAAGAGATCATCAATCCTCGGCAGAGGATACTTATTCTTTATTGTTACTTTATTGAGTTGTCTGTAGTCAATGCACAATCGCATTGACCCATCTTTCTTTTTAACAAACAAGACCGGAGCACCCCAAGGTGAAGTACTCGGTCAGATAAAACCTCTCTCAAGTAGCTCTTGAAGCTGTTTCTTGAGTTCTGCCATCTCGGCAGGCGCCATTCTATATGGAGTTTGTGCTATGGGTTTCGTATCTGGGATCAAATTAATTTCAAAATCAATCTCCCGAGGTGGTGGTATACCAGGAAGTTCTTCAGGAAACACATCCTCGAATTCCCTGACTATGGGAACTTCAGCAGGATTGGTCCTTTCCTTGGTAACATCTACCACATGGGCTAAGAATGCATAACATCCTTACCTCAACAGCTTATCATCAACCATAGCTGACACAAGACAGGTGGGCAGAATCTTTCTTTCTCCTTGAAAGATCCATGTGTTACTTTCATCAGCAAACACAGCCAACTTGGACTCACAATCCAAGACAACTCTATACCTTTCTAAGGTATCCATCCCAAGGATTATATCAAATCCCTGCATATCAAGTGGTATAAGATCCACTTAGATGCGATGGTCAGAAAAGAAAAGGATGCAGGGAGAACATACCTCCTGCAAAACGGCAGACCCACTCAACGGAGTCTCTAACAACAAACTATCTGCTCTATGACTAACAGTCACATTGCAGTTACGAATCATTTCACGAGTGATGAAAGAGTGTGTAGCACCCGGATCAATCAGAACGGATACAACACAGGATGTAGACATATCAGAATATAAAAATTTCATCTGACCTGCCACTACCCGTGGATTGACCACTGCCTCAGGTGGGTTCATAGCATAGAACCTCGCAGTCGCCTGGTGTTGAGGTGGTGCTGATGATCCAGCTTGAGACGCTTGTCCACGTCCTCGAGCTTCTCCTTGATGTTGTCTATTCTGAGATCCCTGTTGATTCTGTCTCGGGGTTTGTTGTGTCACACCAACAGGCCTAGAACGGCAATCCTTCATCAAGTGTCCCACCTTACCACAGTTGTAGCAACTCCTCTCCTGTTGTTGTGGTCTGGGTGGTCCAGTGACTGACTCAGATGCAAAACTGTGCATCCCTTGAAGCGATTGACTCCGTCCTCTACCTCTGCTTGGTGTCCATTGAGTTTGAAAACTCGATCTGGGTGGTGGAGGGTTAGGTGCAGAGAATCTAGGTTTCTTAGAATCCCTAGATGAAGAACCCTGGAACTGTGGATATCTTGTATGAGTTTGTCTTTTCTCAACTACAGATATCTCTATCCTTCGGACTGACTCAACGAAGGTAGAGAATCTCTCTCTGTTTTCTAAGGCAGACACAGGGGTTGACATATCAGAATTCAAACCCTTTTCGAATCTTCTGATTCTTTCCTCATCCGTAGCAGCCATGTGCGGACAGAACCGCAACAACTCCATGAACTTAGCTTCATACTCACTAATGTTCATCATAACCTGCCTTAGTTTCTCAAACTGAGAGATCTTCTCATCTAGGAAGGTCTTTGGAAAATATCTATTGATAAATTCCCGATGAAACTCTTCCCATGAGAACTCTACTCCAGGTCTCTTCTGCTCTTCCATGTTCCACCAGTGACCAGCACTGCCTTTGAGAAGATAGACAGCATGTCTAACCTTCTCAGCTTCCGGAATCATAAGAATCCTGAAAGCCTTCTCCAACTCTGTCAACCATAAGTCAGCATCTGTAGGGTCGGCAGTTCCGAAGTACTCGGTAGCTCCGACACGACGAAGTCATTCGAATGTCTTACCAATACCTTGTGCTTCAGGCTGGACATGTGCCCTAGGTGTAGGAATGGGCATCCTATCGGTTATGTGTGTCATGGCAGTCATGAACTGCCCGAACATCATCTGTACAGCTGGATCACTCATGTCAGCTGGGTCGAACTGGGGTGGCTCTCTTGGCGACTTAGGTGCAGGTTGTTCTATTCTCGGAACTCTTGCACTGCCTCGAGGTGCACTAGCACTACTCTCTGCCACGTGCTCATCACGATGTTCTGACATTCTTATGTATCTTCTTCTCCTAAGGAGCAGAAGATTCTTATTAGATGAGGAAGGAGTACTAAAGGTAGACTCGACATCCTAAGTCCTATGCCTCTGTAGACTCAACTGAACCTGGAGCTCTGATACCACTAGTTGTGGGCTCTGATCTCCAAACCATGACATAAACACGATTAAAACTTAGCGGAAGCGAATCGGTAATCAGCGGAAGACAAAAATCACGGGAAATTAAAACTTTTCGTGACAAGAGCTTGAATCCATAAAAGCTTCTTTTATAAAGTGAGGTAAACTGTTTACATCTCAGGATAATTACTTCTTGAGTAATTATATACATCAAGATACAAAATCTCAAGATCACTATACAAAAGACTCCAAGACCTGAGAGTACAGAGGACACATAGGACTGACTCTAACTACACCATATGGCAGGATAATCTCCACCTGAGATTACTGCTGCCCCTGATGCTGCTGCTGAGACTGATCACCTGTAGGCTGGTTCCTTTGTCTCCGACGTCCACCTAAAAAGTTGAAGCCTACGGGGTGAGACAATTATACATAATTGTCCCATCGAGAGTTATAACTCTTCGCCAGAAGCTTTAATATAACATCAAAGAATATTTTAAGCAGTAAAGCCTTCAAAGTATTCTATAACAGTTGCAGGTATAACAAGATCTCTATAATTTAGGAGATGTGGAGAATATAAACATTATTGTAAGGTAACATCAATCAACTAACTTGGAGTCATCTCTAACAAGTTATACTACATGGTTGATTATGTTTTACAAACAACATTATGCCCTGTGGAGATGAGGCTTACCACTCATACTCCAACTGATCGCTGAGAAGCCGCATCAGTATCATACATAGGTCATTAAGAGAGCCGGATTCTCATGACCTTCACCTTCCTCAGTCAGTAAGAGGATCACTTGTAGGACATCTCTTGTCTCTACTTAATATAGCTCACCAGGGTAAACTGGTCCTTCGCTATTCTAGAGTCACAGTGGCGTTCTGTACTCTCTTCGTCATCAGGAGGTTTCATATTTACCTACCACTGATACGGATATCTGTGCTTTCTTCGTCATCAGGAGGTTTCATGTTTACCTACCACTGATACGGTATGAAAATATAGTGAAGGATGGATGGATTCCACATCTACATCACTTTCCTACACTAGGATGTAAGGTTCTACACATCCATGTACCCCACATACTCAAAAGTATGTGCTCCAGGAGTTCCCTGAGGAAAACCTGTTTCACCATCACTTAATCTCTGACAATGATGGATCTATGATCAGGGCTCTACATTATACTTGATTAGTTAGGGACATTCAGTATTCTTTAACAACATACATTGTTCTTCAAACAATAACAGTAGCATAGCAGCTATAAAAGAAGAATACTAAATGTAACAGGCCTAACTCATATCAGTCATCATTTCTCATTATCCTCATCACAAGTCATCTCTAAGGCATGACTTTGATGGTATTCATGGCTCTCACAGCCCATTATCAGCATAGGATGCCACTGACAAGACATCAGATTACTTTACTTATTCATAAGGCTAACAACATGCCTTTAATGAATATAACATCATCATCCATACCTGGATATGATTACCTTCATATCAGAACCTGCATGGTTAATACAACTGATAAAGGTAATACAAAAATAAGGAATATCCTTCCTATTCTTGTCATAAGAGTTTAAATCTCTAATTCTCATCAAATAGAGTTTAATATTCAAAAGCATGCCATTACCCTTGAATTAGGGTTTACTATTCACATTACATGTCATCACCCTTGAATTAGGGTTTACTATTCACATTAAGGTGAATTGAACTCATAACATCATCATGTATGAGTAACATCTTCATTGATGATCTTAGATTAGTTAAAAGTTCATCATTTATCATAATTAGGGTTTCTATGATCTCACACAGGTGGATCATACCCTAATTATGCTCATTTCTGTGTATTGGGGATGCTTCAATTGAGTTTCCACTTAAAAAGGGTACTTTCTCTCTCTAGAAGTACTTTCTCTCTCTAGAAGTACTTTCTCTCTCATCATAAGGTTAGGTGATGTCAACATCACCCTAGATCAGGTCGGATTAAGTCATCATAGGCTAACATGGCTAAAACATCATCATCATGTGATTAGGGTTCGATCTGATCAAGGTATTACTCAATTTACCCTTTAGGGGTATTTTGGTAATTCACCACATTGATCATCATCATGGTCAAAACCTTAGTCCATTGACCCCTTAATATCCTAGGTTGTCATTAGGGTTGAATTAGGGCAACATTGAACCATTTATATTATTAATTTATTGAATGAAGTCAACTTTGAATCACATTGATTGACCTTCAACCATCATTCTTCAATTGTGTTGAGATCGTTTGAAAGTGTTGACCGTTTAGTCAATTTTGACTTTTCAAGACCGTGAGCCCTCCTCTAGCTTCAAGACCACGAGCCTCTTTAGACTCCAAGACCGCGAGCCTCTTCAATTGGTCCAAGACCGCGAAGGTCAAGTTGATGTCAAGACCGCGAGGATCATGAAGACCGTTTGCCCTTCTTTGACCTCAAGACCGCGAGGCCCCTCGCGGTCTTGAGACCATGAGCCCCCTCTCGGTCTTGAGACCATGAGCCCTCTCACGACCTTGAGACCGCGAACCTCCTCACGACCTTGAGTCCGCGAGCTCACATGGTCTTAACCACTTAGACCATCAACAGGATTCGATGATACAACCGATAATGTCAACCAATATTGAAGCCCTCAAAAGGTCAAAGCTACGTTGACCACTTATGGATTGGGTTAATTAAGATTATTCTTGACCACTTAGTCATTCAATAGACCCTCAATTGTTGACCAATTAGGGTTGAAGTCGATTCAATTAGGGTCTATCAATGTTCACCCATCAACACTCAACAATGTGACTCAACACAAGGTTGAACCCTTCAATTGAGCTCCAATTGGGCCCAAACTTGGCCCAAACGGTCTTGAGGTCATGTGGGTGGACCCCACATGTTCTTGAGACCGTTTGCCCAAGATTTCATCAAAATATGAGGTGATTTGATAGAGGTTGAACCATGATTGGGTCACCAAATCAGTATTTTAATCAATTGATAACTTATTTGCAATTAGGTCCTCAATTGGTCAAAATACTTAACTCTAGACCTTCAAACGGTCTTGGGTGATTGTCCTCTCGGTCTTGAGACCGTTTGGATGAGTTCCAAACGGTCTTGAGACCGTTTGCCCATCCAATTTTGGATTCTAGTGCAAATTCATCAAGGTCTGACCTATTGAGTTGATGATCATATCAATATTTAATTGCAAAGTAATTTGGTGTAATAATACCTTCAATTGGTCAACTATTCTTGACCCCAGACCTCCAAACGGTCTTGGTTGATTGCCCTCGCGGTCTTGAGACCGTTTGGATGACCCCCAAACGGTCTTGAGACCGTTTAGGTCAATCAACCCTAAAAACCCTAGTTATGTCACCATAATTTCAGTACTGATTTCATCTAGGGTTAGCCCTAGTATTCACCCTTCAACTCTTAGCCCGTTTGGAATTAGACCATCAAACGTGGTGAGTTGTTAATTAACATTAATTTGAACAGTAATCTCATACGGTCAATGCCTGGTCAACGGCCTTACACGGTCTTGAGACCGTTTGCCCAAAAAGGCAATTTCAGACCGTTTGAAAATCAGGAATAAATTCAAATAAAGTTGTTACTTAAAAAGGTCATATCTCCCGATTCCCTTGGAGTTAGCCTCCCAAATTTTGAGGGTAATTAGCCTATATAATTAGGAACAATTTTATTATACGGTCCACGCTTGGTCAATGGGGCCAAACGGTCTTGGAGACCGTTTTCCCTGTCTCGGTCTCGAGACCGTTTGCTCACCTCGCGGTCTTGAGACCGAGAGAGCAAACTGGTGAGACCGTTTAAGGAAGTGAAAAGCGGTGGGTTTTTCTTGGAAATCACGCCTTCATCTCCTAGCTCAAGAACAGTACGAATATCCCATGGATTTTCTTGCAAAATAACAGGGGAAAGTAGGGAAACACTAAGAGCTATCATCAAATCGCATATAAAGATGTACATAGTGAAGCATGGGTTTAGAGTTATAAAACCCACCTAAAGCTTGCTTCTTGAGCTCCAAGCTTTAAAGCTCCAAGCTCTAATGGAGTCCTTGAGTCCTTACAGGTCGGCCAAGGTGAAAAATCCAAGGAAGGTCAAGGAAAGATGGCTAGAAAGATAGGATTTCGAGGGTTAGCCATGAAGTTGACCTTGAAATCGAGTTTTAACTATGGAATAGGGTAAGAGGAGGGGTCCCAAACCTACCTTGTTTCCCTTGGTCGTCCTCCTTAGCTCCAAGACAGTCTTTGGTCGTCTTTGGTGAAATGAAATAGTAAGGGAACGAAGGGTAAGTTCCCTTGCAACTAAGGGAAGGAGAGCTTATATACATGGGGTAGGATTTTCAACATTAGTTCATAAGTTGTCCATAATTCCAACTAGGTCCCTCCTTTACTTGATCGTCCCTTCCTCTTTATTCTAAGGAAAAACCTTCTCTTAAGGTCTTAGAAAAGAAGGTAAAGGAGAGCAATCTAATACTAAAGTACATACATAAAGAGATATTGCTCATATACCCGGATTATTCAATCACAAGGCATATTTCATAACTTGATAACTCAATTGAGGTGACTTCCTCATCATTTCTTCTCTTAATGATGGCAAGAGTCTAAAAAGATATATTATATGACATATTTTACAATTTGCATCCCTTAATTTGGGTAAATTGCATTATACCCCAAATTAGGGTTTCAAGCACTGGGATTGCTTCCACATCTGTACCTTGGTGCCCTAGCTTGGGAAATCCCTCAAACTTTACCAAAAAGATTCTCATGATGTCTCAACATCAGAGGAACATCTCAACATGTGCAAATTGCAAGCTAACCCTTTTAACTGGGTAAATTGCACATAGGTCCCTGAATATCAAAACAATGCTACAACTTTAAATAAAAAGGAGCAAATACTGAAATATACGTTTCTGAGAAACTTAATTACATGCTCAGAGTTAATCACAAAGATTTAATTACATATTTAGGAAAAACACCTAGGGTTGACTCATAACCCAGGTCAGGGATGTTACAATAAAACCTAAATATTACATTAGTTTTTTCTAACGTGTGCATTGGGAGGCACTTCAATGTGCTTGTCAAGTAGAGAAACACCCACATTGACTGGTGCTCCATTTTTTCTTTTGCAACACCAAAATTTTCAAGTTGGTGAGGGTTTTGAATATTTTTCCTAATTTTAACTGCATTTCATGAACATGTTGTAATACTATTGTATACATAGAGACATTATGCATTAATTTATTAAAAAATTACACCTGGATTCTTGTTGGATGAATTCCATGGACCAGCCATCAACATGTTTGCACATGTGCAATCTCATGAACATATTTTTCTGTAACAAAAGAATAAATCAAATAAAATACCAAGCAACATATTCCTAAATTAGGGGGTTAAATACTAAATGTTTCAATGTTAAAAAGCATGCTATCATCAATATCACCTTAACTCCAATGCATACTTCTTTTGCTTTTGTAGTTAACCAATGATAAACCAAAAAGAAACAAAGGATTTTTTTTTTGAAAAATTCTATTCAGATGCTTCTAAAAAATTATGATTTCAATAAGATTCATGAAAGACCAACATTTAACGTGTGACTTTCATTCATCCTTTGCTTCAAAACATCCCCATAGTTTTGCATTTGTTGTAGAAAATCATCATTTATGGCATCTACATTCTTGTCTTGAGAATTTTGAATGGGCTTTTCTCCCATGTGTTTAACACTTCTGCTACAATTTTTTTAGTAAATTTAGTGAAAATGGAATGACACAGTTGACACAAAACCATTAGCATAAAATGATTTAAGACAAATACTTACTGTCTTTTTCAAGTGGTTGGCATTCTTTCCCACTAAAAGATCTATTTTGAGGCCTCAAGATCCTCTTGTTAGTGTTATTTTTTCCTTATTGAAACATCATAATCCTTCTTGTAACCTTCAGGAGCATTAACAACAGTCAATCCTGATCTACAAATTGTACTAGTATACATTATAACTATATCAATATATATTGAGTATATACAATAAGAATACATATATTTGAGAAAATAAACCTAAATATTACTTTGATTTTTTTTCTAACTTGTGCATTAGGAGGCACATCAATGTACTTGTCAAGTAGAGATACACCCACATTGCTTGGCACCCCATTTTTTTTCTTTTATAACACCAAAATTATAAGTTGACGAGGGTTTCAAATATTGTTGCTAGTTTTAATTACATTTCATGAATATAATTTTACGCTATTGTATACATAGAGATATTATGTATTAATTCATTTAAAAACTACACCTAGATTCTTGTTAGATGAATTCCATGTACCAGTCGTCAACATATGTGCACGTTTTTGTGCAATCTCATGAATAGATTTTTCTTCAAGAAAACAATAAATTAACTCAAATACCAAGCAGCATATTATTAAATTAGGAGGATACATACTAAATATTCCAATGTTAAAAAGCATTCTATCATCAAAATCACACTAATTATAATGCATACTTCTTTTGCTTTTGTGGTTAACCAATGACAAACCAAAAAGAAACAATGGATTGTTTTTTGAAAAATTTATTCAGATGTTGCTCGACAACTATGATTTCAACAAGAATAATGAAAGACCAACATTTAACAATTTTGATTGTGACCTCTGTTCATCCTTTGCTTGAAAAGATCCCCGTATTTTTGTATTTGTTGTAAAAAATTATCATTCATGGCATCTGCATTCTTGTCTTGAGGATTTTGAATGGGCCTTTATCTCATGTGTTTAAAGGATGCTGCTGCAATTTTTTTTTAATTATGTGAAAATAGAATGATACAAAATTGAGACAAAACCATTAGTATGAAATATTTTGATATAAATAATTATTGTCTTTATCAAGTGGTTGACATTCTATCCCACTAAAAGATCCACTTTGACCTGTCTTTGTGCTACTACTTAGATTCTTGGAAAAACCTACATATAGATACAAAAATAACTACATTGAACTAGATTACCTATGTATGGATTGTTCTAGTGAAGAAATCAATAATGGATATACCTAAATCTCTATGTAAAACATTGTTGATTGGTCCTTCCATTTTAGTTAAACCTAAAACATTCAAAGATGCAATTATTAAGTGGAAAAACTTATGTAAAATATCTACACAACGTAAAGAAAAATATCAAGCTTAAGATGAAATCATATCTTAAATATTTTAAAAAACTTCAAAACATAAAATTCGTACGATGGTGCTCCAGATCTCTCTATTTTTTTAACTCTGCACAATAAAAATTTATCAAGCTACACATGAGATTCAATTGAGACCTTTTCAAAATAGAGCATGCACTGCTTACTTTGGGTCTTGCTACAATGGTCAACCATTAGCATCTCATAGTTACCTACAAACTAGTTGTGGGTACTATATAAATTGACCATATTTCCCACATGTATCTCATCTGTTTATTTAAAAAGGATAATAATCTAAAAAAATATTAAAAGAAGCAATCAAAGGCAACAGTTAATCAGTTGCTAATGCAAATTCCAAAATGGTAGATGAAACAAGGGAAATGACATCCATCGATGTTCATAAAGAAATTAGTAAAATTTAATCAAATCCTATAAAGAAAATACAGATTAAAAATTAATAAATGCAGTTCATTGTCTCCCATGTATGGTGTCCATATTTTTCCAGACATCCTTTCTTTGCAGCTTTCATGGACAAAATCTTCACTACATCATGACTCTTCCAATGGCACACATCAAATGCATCTGAGGGGAACGATGAAGATGTAGATAAGTTTGATGTGTTTTCTTGAAATGCTCTTTCATCATCAATAATACCTTCATCTCCTTCATTTCCATGTGTCACATTGTACAAGTCACATGGTGGTGATTCAGTTGCAAAAAACCAATTACTTCTAGAAAGGTCATGGGCATAAAAGCATTTTTCTATTTAGCATGCTAGTATAAACTGTTCATTAGTTTTCAATTTACATTTTGTATTTAAACTAACAAGAACATATTTGTTCTGATCGAATATGTTTCCTTCATTATGCATGTCCTACCACTCAGACCTCAAAATGTGAGCTAGTCTTCCACCAGTGTATCTCAACTCTAAAATTTCATTAAAAACACCATAATAGATAAATGGTCCATTTGTTGAGTCTACTTTAACAAGAATGCCACTGCTTTAAGTTGTTAACCTATCATCACAATCTTAAGTATGAAATCAGAATCCATTTATATCTAGACTCATAAAAGATAACACCTCTTTATTAGGGTCACAAACTAAACTTAGAAGTTCATCGTTCAGTCTGCCCTATTTATGTAATTAAACCACCTATCATAATAGACAAATACATATTAAAGTTTAAATTAGTTGAGATTGATCTAAGAGCTCACCCGACTCTCCAACCACTCAAAGAAGAACTTTATGTTGCACCTCGATATTGTGAACACCCATATATTGAATTAATTGTTTGTGCTCACTAAAAAAAATCTGGAAAACTTAACATCAGGTCAAGCAAAACCATAGTTAAATAAATATAAGTTACCTTATAAATGGTAATATTGCATCTGAATTTTCAAGAACATACTTATGAGCTTGCTTCCATTCATTAACACTAATGCTAATGGTGGTGTGCACTGATAATGTTTTCTCAATATATTTGAAAACTATAAATTGAGATGAAATTGTTATCTCTCTGATGTCATGGTATCATGGATGATTAAATATAGTGTCATTCTCCTTCGTGTATCTTGAGAAAAAAACCAAGCATTCATTGGTGATATACATTTCATCTATTGAACCTTCTGGTTAATTTTTATTCCACACATATGACTTCAATGTTCAAAGAAACCTACACAACCAAGGAAAATTTAAAATATACAAAAAAATCCAAAAACAAAACAATTTTATAAAATGTAATCACCTCTCAATTGGATACATCCATTTATATTGCACATGGCCTCCAAGAATTTCTTGATTTTCTAGGTGAATATGAAGGTGTACCATTACATCAAAGAATGATGGTATAAATATCTGCTCCATTTTACGTAGTGTAACAACAATATGATTTTCCAACCTCTTTAGATCTTCTAACGCTAAAACTTTATAGCACAACTACTTCAATGATATACTAAGCCCAGTTAATGTCTAGATACATCCTTTGGAAAGATTCCATGTGTTGGAAGAGGAAGGATTTTTTTTGTAAAAATACATGAAAATCATAAGATTTCATACTAGAAATTCTACGCTCATCAACATTCATACACCTAGAAATATTTGAGCACAAACCATATGAAAATTTGATTTCTTTTAAGAATTTACAAAACCTCTTATTTTCCATTGATGATAAAATAAAATATGGAATAGGGACTTCTACCTTTCCATTTATAATTCTTGGGAGAAGCCCCTGTCTTATATTCATATCTTTTAAATCTTTTTGAGATTTTGAATTATCCTTACTCTTCTCATCAATATCCATAATCATTCCAATTAAGCTATCAAAAATATTCTTCTCAATGTGCATTAGATCAAGATTATGGCGAATATGAAGACTCTTCCAATAAGGAAGTTCAAAAAAAAAATCTTTCAAGCATGAGAGGGTCTCTTTTTTGAACTTCTTTTCTTTCTCTTTCCCAAGTTTGTTTCAAAGAGTCCTATAGTTGACTCAAGTATATTCTCCAGATAGTTCTTGAGGACAAGGTTGTGGTTCTTGTTTCCCATCAAATGCATGCTCATTGAACCACCATCTATGATTTTATGGTAAGAATCTATGATGCCTCATATAAAAAAAAATTCTCCCATGTTTCAATATCAGAGGCCAAGTATGCTTGTGACAAGAAGGACATGCTAAATCTCCATCGGTGGACCATCTAGAAAAATATCCTTAAGCATGAAAATCATTAATTGTCCACAATAGAGTCGCATGCTTTTCAAAATTCTATTTTCAAACAACATCATAAGTTTCAACTCCTACATCCCATTACTCCTTTAATTCCTCTATTAATGGTTGTAAATAGACATTGATCTTGTAGGTAGGAGACTTCTGCCCAGGAATGATCATAGATAAAATAAGATAATTTTGTTTCATACAAAGCCATGAGTGTAAATTATATGGAATGAGGATAACATGCCATATGTTATAAGAAAGATTCATGTTCTTGTATGGGTTAAATCCATCAGAAGACAATCCAAGCCTAACATTGTGAGGGTCTCCAAAAAAAGATGGATGCATTTCATAAAATCTTTTCCACTCTTCAATATTGGCTAGGTGTCTTAGTTTGCCATCATTTATGCACTTTTCTTGATGCCATCTCATATCTAAAGTTGCTTGATAGCACACATATAATCATTTTAACCTTGGTATTAGTGGAAAGTACCATGAAGTCTTCACAGAAACCTTTTTGACTTACTTATTTTTTTTCCTTTTTGTACTCTTATCATTACTTATGTTGTAAATAGATCTATACTTCCACCTACTGGTGCCACATTCTGAACATACATCTTATTTATTTTGACCCTTCCATAACAACATGAATTATTTTCGACAAACATCTATCTTTGTGTCGTAAAACCCTAGGTCAGTAATATACTTTCTTGCCTCGTAAAAATATTTAGGTAACCGACAACCCTTGAACTCCTATGATAATAATGTAACTAAACTATTAAAAAAATTATTGTTAATTCCTTGAAACGCTTTAGCTATAGTAATGTCATGGGGAATGATAATTTTGAGTATCCTTCACAACCATAAAAAAATTGGTTCCTTAATGTCTTTCATCACCCTACAAAATTTAGTAAGTTCATCACTCAACTCATCAATTTTATAGTATTCATCCATTTCATCAAATGTAGGAACATGTTTTTTAGGAAATCCTAGCCCATCCCTTATCATTCCCTCTACATCATAAACCTCATCCTCTACATCATCACTATCATAATGATAATCTACATGACCTAATACACCATGTGCTACCATCATGTGTAGCTCTCAGTTATGCCATACACTATCAAATCAGCTGACACCTCATCTTTTGTCTTGCAACTTCTGTTGTTGCAATTAATGCAAGGAAAAGGTATTAATACTTCAACTTCTACATTTCTATATGCAAATTGAATAGGTTCTTCAACATCATTGTTGTATTCTATTAATAACCTATTTTTATTTTTCATCCAACTCTTATCTATTCTAGACATTAAATCCTATAAATATACAAGCTACAACTAATTCTATATTTAAAAAAATCAATTGAATTTGTTACTCAATGTATTTTACAAATATTACATAAATACCAAACCTGGTTAGTATAACATTGGGAGAAAATTGGAGTACATATAAACATTCAATGTATAAGGTAAAAAAGTATATAAAAACAAGTAATTTAAATTTTTATATGTAAACAAATGTAAAAAATTTAGATAACACTCACTCAATTACATGGGCTGAATAGAGATCCTTTTCATTGTAAACCATGCAATGCTTAAAAAATCAAAATCACAATACACTATATTGAGTGGGGAGAATATTTTTTTAGAGAACAAATTCAGAGCATATTATCAATCGTATATTGTATATTGCAGAAAATATGAAGATCAAATATTATGGAGCAAACTACCTTTGGAATCTCTCAAACATTTTATCTAGTTAGACAACTTGTTGGTCAAGGTGAAATGGGCTTTTTAGTGAAATGGATAGACAAATAAACAATGCATAACAATCAAATAAATTTCTATAGTGTCTATCAACAATATGTGTGGTAGATAGGGCGAGTGAAGGGAGATGATAAGATGGGAAGCTAACAAGATGTCAGATGACTTGGAAATATGGAAACTGAATGCACAGAGGAATTTAAACTGAAAGAGAACTACTAATCATAGAGGAATTTAAACTGAAATATAGACTGGTGTGCCAAATTATAAAGGAATTTAAATCGAAAGGGAACTGCCAAGTAAGATACTCAAGATGGGAAGCGAACAAGATGCCAGTGGCTTGGCAATATGGCAACTCAATGCCCAAAACAACACCTCTAGGTTAAGTTGTGCAACAAAATTTGTGTAACAAAGGAAAAATGAATGATAATATAGAGATAAAATAACATGAATTAGGGTCTAAATTTTGTCAAATTATATCAAATGCTATTTGAAGGTGGAAATAGATCTGATTTAAGAAAAATCAGGTTTGCATAGGGAAACTTAGGTCTATTCAGGAAAAATCATGTGTAATTTTGGTAAAAGAGTTATGCTTTGGGGAAAATAGGTCTGTAGTGTGCAAATTATGTCTGATTTTGCCGAATCAGGTCTCACATTACGTGAATTGGGTCAAATTAGGTCTAACATAGATCAAGTTAGATTAAAGTAAATTGGTTTTAGTTATTTTGGGATTGACATAAGTCTCGTTGACTTAGTTTGGGGAGAACATTTCTGAATTGAAAGAAATAGGCTGGATTCGAAGAAAGTCAATCTTCTTTTCCACATTAGGTTTCATTTCATTCAATATAGGACAAATAAGGGGAAGTTAGGTCTGCTTAGGTCATGTTATTTCAAATTAAGTTTGACTTAGGCCAACCCAGGGAAAACTAGGTAGGATATGTCAAAATAGGAAAATTTTGGTTATTGTAGATCATTTTAGGAGTGATATAGGTCCAAGTTATGATTAACTAAAATTAAGGGTAACTAATGCAAATGTACATAGTAGTGTTTATATCTGACTATAGTGGATTATTTATATGTAAGATCAAACTATATATGAATGAAAATATAACAATATGAAAAATCCCTTGAAACTCATAGGCTCCCGCCTAGCACCTTCGTTCCGAAGGAGCCCCCTTGGAGGGAAGGTGCGACCTAAGCTACCACTTACTCTTACTCAAATACCCGATATTGACACTAAAAGGAACATTAACTAAGAAAATGGTACATTTCCAATTAAAGGTGCAACCTACATCATTGTTGCATTTCTTCTCGTTGGAAATATAAATACTAGACTTTTCTTTTTCAAGAAAGTGCCTAAAGGTGTATAATGGGATGTACTATGTTTTAACATGAGATGAATTTTTTTTTATAATATAAAAAAAGTATTACATAGCATTTAGATAGTAATTTATATATAACAAACAATTCTAACGATAGCCAAAATCCTCAATCCTGTGTCTAAGGCCTCTTAGGATGAACGTAAGTTAGTTGAAGGAAAAATTGACATGGATTAGGGTCTAAAATTTGTGAAATTAGATTAATTTAGGCTATTTAAAGGTTGAAATAGATCTGATTTATGCCAAACTAGGTTTTATTAGGGGAAATTAGATGTACTGTTGGTCAAACAATTCTGATTTGGGGAAAATAGGTCTGATTTTTCTAAATTATGTCTCATTTACGTGTATATAGGTTAGAATAGGGGAATCTAGCTCTGCTTAGGCCATCTTGCATCATATTAGGCTTGACTATGCCAAAACTAAGGAAATTGGGTCAAATTATGTCTAACTTTGATCAAATTAGGTCAAAGTAGGACAACTTTGGTATACTTTAGTTATTTTAAGGTTGACATAAGTTTGATTTAGGCCAAACCAGACTGGACAATCGAGGTCTAATTTGCAGATAATGTTTCTAAAATGAAAGAAATAGGTCTGATTCGGGGAAAATAGGTCTGCTTTTGCCAAATTCATGCTACTGTTGAGCCTATGTGGATGTTTCTCTCTTATTTTCACTGCGCCGAACCACAAGAACTATAGGAAATCCTTTTTTAGTTGTCGTACCTTAATAGTGTTGCAATGATGATTCTTAGATAGAAAAAAATAGGGCCACTTCTATTAAATAATGTACATATTAATACCTAAGAGAAAAAGTATTAATCAATGAGTCAAATATGTCATGAAAAAAGCATCTTACCCATTTTATTAGACAACGTAGTAGATTGATGTTGGCCGAAGCAGTGGCTAAGCTAGGTATTTTCACAATATAGGGCACCATGCCGAGTTACTATTTTTTAAACTATAATGACAACTTAAGAAAAATATTTTAACTAATCGAGATACATCATGAACCACGATAAAGTAAATCTTATTACTTATTCTTGAAAGGATGAATGCGAATTTTAATCGTAGGATCAACAATGTTCCTTTTTTAGAGAAATGTTACATATATCTTAGACATTGATATTGAACCTTCTAATATGTGCCATGATAGGTTAACTGGTTGTATCATTATAAGATTTAATATTAGTACATAATTTGATACTCTGGACACTATATGTAGTAGATATTTTGCATAGATTATGAGCGAATGACATGAAAAATAACAATCCTAATATCTTCCCAACCGTGTTCGCCATTACGAAAATTCTTCATGTTATGATTACAAGGATTGCCACTAGTGTAGGTCATATTAGCATTCCTTGTAAGGTATTATCAAACTCAAAATGTACGTGTTGCCTATGTCATATAAAAGTGCATAGGAACAAATATGAAACTTTTAAAAGATTTAGTGGTATGCATAACTTGGTAACTAAACTAACATACTTATTGTAAACGAATAATATTTGACCTTGCCATCCAAAAAGGGGTGGCGGCACAGCTTGTTGCCCGCCTCCCTTCTATTTCCTTGTAATCTTGTAGTTTTCTATGCTCGGTAATTGAGAAAAAAAAGCAACAGACAAATAAACAACGTTAGTTCATTTTTTCTTACATATAATAATACACAACATTAAATATATAATTAGATAGCATATAATCACATAAGATATTTACCTTTTGATTAAATATGCAACACGGAATATGAGAATTGGGAAAGAGGACTTGCTGAATATCAAACATAGATGTTATAGAGAATGATGGTTGCACTATTGCAAGGTCTGTTATGGGGTTATCTTCGATCCAATAAACGGGATGCCTAAAATCAGAAACAAGGTCAGGTAATGAAATTTCTATTGGAATAAATGTGAGAGAGGAAAAACGGTGTACTGAAAAATTAAATTTATTAAGAAGGTGGAAACTATGCCTCTCATTATGTAAAAGGAGGATAAAGAAGAAGGGTTTGACACTGACTCCAGGAGTAAGAGACATACGTAAAATTGAGAGAGATTGTTGATTTGTACCTGAACGGATACATACACAGGGATTGTTGTATGGGAGATGAACTTCTCTGGGGAGACCGAATTTAAGTAGGCCGTCTGACAATTGGATGTGAAATCCGTCACTTTCCTGCTGCGCGGCTGATAAAGAGGTGTTTTGTGGTTGTGTGGCTAGGCGGCTGTATGTTGGATGGTGATGGAATGTCTCGATAGAGCGAGACCGATTGCCCTAGTTCGGGCTGGCTGTTGGTGGAGGAAGGAACTCACGGAGCCGGAGGAAGATGTGCCCGGCTCACTACTGGCGGAGGAAGATGGTAAGCGGGGCTTAGAAGTGGTGTTTGTGCGCGGGTGATTGGGGTTATCGCGCGATAGGATTGAGGTTATCGTGGAGTTTCTGTTTGAGAAGGAGGGGAGAAACTAAATGACCGGATTGAGTGGTGCTGTGCCACACACCTAAACCGCGAAGTGAATATTGAATTGGGTGTGCGCTCTCATATTTTACTGGAGGATTTCTTTTTGCGGAATCTTTTTTTAATTATGCCGTCTGAAAATGCTGTGGATGCCTCAATTTGTTGTCGTGCGAACTAATTTTTGTATGTAAATTTTTAACTCTTAAGAATTCACAGAATGCAGTTCCAACACTTACGTTAAACCAATCATAAAAAAATACATAAGAAACTCTAATTCATAAATTTTGTAGATTAGTTACGTAAACAAATCTAGTCGAGCCAAATCATAATGCTTTGTAAATGTTTAGTGGACTGATAGAGCGAACGAAAATGTGATAATCTTCGAGGATTCTATGCACAACCAGGAGGGACAATAAAAAATTAACCTTCTCATGTTACATATCAAGATCATGACCCACCACCAAATTTCGATTACGAACAGTGATTGCACTATGCAGGTTTTCAAAGGCAAAATGTTCCTGTAGCAACGTGATACCCATTAGCAAAATCGTTTTTTTAAGTCACAGCCTACAGTTCGAACCGTAGTGATTTCTTTAAACGCTTTTAGTCTATATCATTCTTTTAGTAAACACGCTCCCCACTTCGACTGCTGTAATGGAACAAGGAATTGAAAGTATGCGCAGATGGCGTGCGGCTGGCTCACCGACACGTACGTGCAGTCCTAGCACTTGGGAATTCAAAAGTACCAACACATAATATTACACCGATCTTCACACAAGCAATTAAACAACCACCTGTTTTTTTGGAAGAGAATAAAGTCCGCGCCGACTCTTACAGACCGAGAACAGTGCAAAACCATAGTGCATCCTTCATCAATAGATGACGTGTAGATGCTCCGCTTTCATGTTTATTATTATTATTTTGCAGGTTCAAGATGGGCAACTCTATATTCTTTTTTTTTTGCCTAGATGTCCCGCGTAGCAAATTAGAATCGCTTTTGATTACGACCCTCAGATTTTATGATAGATTGCCAAGCTCCAGTTCGACATGGTGTCAGATTCCGGTTAATAAATGGAATTATAATAAATGCGACTATGATGGCTTCACATCCGCCAACATCTTATAACGGTTCCCGTCTTATCTTTAGAATCTTTTGATGGAAAATACATTGCATAGATTATAATGATTAGCATATGACAGCATACTTATTAAGGTACACATAACATAGTTATACCCAGGTCACAGCATTAAAATGCACCAGAAGCGCCGATGATAGTATAATCCATGGTTTAGATGTGTCTAGGAATGTGTAGGAATGTGTAGGGGCGGAGCCAGAAAAATATGACATGAATTATGTTTCAGATGTGTCTAGGAATGTGTAGGGGCGGAGCCAGAAATTCTGGACAAGGAGGGCACCACTTATTAAAAGCCTTGTCTAGCTATACCACGTAAGGCACTGTGACAAATTTTCATTACAAAATGACTAAAAATTATATTAGCTAGTGTGAAAATTTAGAACCTGGGTAGGACACAGACCCCAAGACCTAAATGTGGTTGCGCCACTAGGAGTGTCGTGTTTGTCGTTGTTGAATTTCCTATAGTTTTTTTAGTTTATATAATCCATATTAGGGATGTCATTAATGATTTATGTTAATATGTTCTAGAGAGTATCCGCTTGGCTACATAAAATATTTGTCTTATGACTGCATATATTGTAAGTGGTATAGTATTGATATGGAAGTAGTGAACTCATAACCTAATGACTGTGGATAATTGATGAATAGGTGTTGAGTAGATTCTTCGTGTTGTGAGAAAAGTATGCAAATGAATGGGCCTAAAAGCTTCTCTTTTGCATATGCATATTATAATGTCTTAGTATTTTGTTGTACCAAACAAGTCAGATAAAAAATTTAAGCTTGTCAGGGCATGAAATATTCTAATATACGATGGGCAATGACGGCCACGATTGTGTAGACAAGGTAAGCTTGTTTGAATGGGTGTATATATATTTATATGTATATATATATATATATATATATATATATATATATATATATATATATATATATATATATATATATATATATATATATATATATATATATATAGTCAAGCTAGAATACACTCGAGTGTATTCGAAGCAGAATACACTCAAGTAGTTTTTCATGATGTAATTTTTTTTCAAAAATCTAATCCGTTAATCTTCTTAAACATCTTGTAAATAGCTCATACGCAAAATTTGATCACATTTGGACATTTATATGTCATGTTATAAAGACCGCAAAAATTATGTATTTCAAATTAGTTTCACGTGTCAATTTTGTTGCCCTTGGATGAGTGACTTACACTCATCCAAATGGGCTCAAATTTGTATGTATCCTAGTTATACTATGACGGTGAAGATCAATGGTTTATATTTTGTAAAAAATACTCTTGATATGCAAACACACTTGAGTGTACTCGTGCGATCTGTACACTCGAGTGTATTCTAGCCTGACTCTCTCTCTCTCTATATATATATATAATTATATATATAAATAAATATATATATACATACATATATATATATATATATATATATATATATATATATATATATATATATATATATATATATATCGTTTATTCATTACCTGACGGGTAGTCTTGATTTTTGCTATCTGTGCATCCTGAAAAGTAGCTATATGGTCAGAAAAATAATTCTCTATGAAAAAGGTAACACAATGGAAGACTCCTGGCACAATGGATAGATTGTAGTTTTCACACCTACACTAAGAAAAATATGGTCTTTAACTACAAAAAAAACTGTAGCAAAACCCCCAAAATTTGTAGCTAAAAGCTTTGGCTACATTTATCCTTACATTTATAATATATAGCTAATACCCATGTAGCTAATTGTTTAGGTTACATTTTTAAAAGTTGTAATTAGTTATTCCTCTGGCTACAAATTCACATGTAACCCTAATTGTAGGTAAAAATATCCTTACACATAAACATATAGTTTTAATTGTAGCTAAATGTATGACTACAATTCAATTTGTACCTATGATATGTAGGGAGAGATGACATTGGTTACAATTTGTATTTGTAGTTCATATATTGTAAAATTAGCACTTGCTACACATGTAATTATAGCTAGTGTGTAGTGAAAGACACCATGTACTATACATACATATGTAGTGAGAGACATTATGTATCCAGTCAGTCGCTTGCCAATATAGAGGGGTTTTCAATAAGAAAAAAGATGAATGTTAATCAAGATCGAGTTGTGCTTACAATGTCAACAATGATACTTTTATTTATATTTGAACAATGAGTACACATGGGGATGACATTAACCTAGCCCCTGTTTTACAATATGCATGGAAAAAAGACACATGTATATAATATCTTCTTCTGACTACATCTATCCACTACAGACTACAAAGCACAATATAAAGAGGGATCATCTCCCTTAGTTCCTTCACCTAATTCACAATGAGTTCAACAACCCTATGAATCTTAGCTTTAGTGGTGAATCTTCCAATCCCAAACAAGGTATGTGACATGTCCTCATCAACTCCTAGAGCTCTCAACACATAGGACTAAGCACAAGAGTTGCAACCTTTCCTGTTGGCAACGTCGTGTAGAGTTTCATGTATGGTTAGTTTTGGTTGGCGAATCCCCTAGATCAGAACATAGTGGCATTTCTTCTCATAATCCATACGTTCTATACTTTTTTATGTTGTGGATCTCAAGTGCCATCAAGTTGATAGTAGCATCCACTTTGTGCGAACCACCATGTATACCTACAAAGAAACATATAAGTTTTGAGATATAGCTCACGAAAGAAACAAGCAAACTTACTTTCTCCTACTCATAACTTACCTATTCCATAAGTCGTCTTCTCCCAGTGAATGAGAAATATGAAGTGAATGAGAAGTATCAATGGACTTCATGCCTTCAGTTTTTTACGATTCAATATATAGTCTAGTTGCCCTGATGACAATTTGTGAATTGCAAGAATTTAAATGGATACTAATTAGTCGATAAAAGAAGATATGAATCGAATCAAGAAAATACTTCAAATCAAAAGATAAGATTCTTCAAATTGCTTCTATATAGATGGAGGACGATATTTGTAGTGCTTTGCAGAAATCATAATCACAATTAATTACAATAATTAGCATAATATAAACAAATAACTAACAGTAACTTCAGAAAATGACCCAGAATGTCAGTAGGCCCGTTCTAGCCAAAGCCCAGCACGCCCGTGGTAGCCAGCATGCCCATGGTAGCCAGCATACCCGTGCTAGCCAGCAGGCTTGTGCTAGCTAGAGGCCAGCACGGTCATGCTACCGATTCTAGAAACCTAAAATTCCCCTATTCATTCCATTTTTCCACCATGATCGTTCCCATCCGCCACACCCGTGCTACCCACTGTCCACGGCAGTGCAGCCCAGCACGGCCGTGCTACACACAATTTTACCTGTCACAAATTTCAATTGGTTCAAACATATACATAAATGGTTTTCAACATGTAAATGAATGTAAGAAGGCTTGCTATGAAAGGGTAGTCAAGGATCATGTGTTGATATGTGAAAAACTAAGAAAAAGGAGGATGAGCATTCAGTGGTTTCAGGTACATTGATATCATGTGTTGATATGTGAAAAAGTTAGAAGCACAATTGTTTAAATACCTCTAATCCATGGATCTAACCAAATATAATAACAATCTAACAAAGAGTAGTGTGCTATGTAACACAATATGAAACATGTGCGCCTCTGATAGGTAGTTTTTAGACTGCACATGTTCACATTGAAATAGATGGGGGACTCTTATCCACTAAGACCTTAAATAAAAAAAAGTCTACAAACAAGTAGAAAGAATATAACAATATTTAAGAGTATGTCTTTTTGAAACAACCTTTAGCAAATTTTTATCCACGAAGACTTTGCTAGAATGATCTTGTATTCTACGTTGATGTCCTCTTTTGGCTACCTTCATTTGTTATATGATCTTATCTAACTTGTTCCTCCATATTAAGATGCAATTCTAGACATATGCAATCAACCACAATGATGATTGAAGATAGATGACCATAGCTAAGAGTGATTTGCAGACTATCATTCCATCTTCTCAACACTGTAATAAATGCATGGTATAGAAGGTATAGAACACCTATCAAACCATCTTCTCAACACTACAATAGGGAAACATAAATGATTTTAGTCACAACAACCATTAAGCACAACTATAATGCTTACATTATTAGATAATAAATTTGGAGGATCATCAATAACTAGCTTCTAGAAGACAAGAAGGCAATCAACACGACAGATGCCTTGGACAGGTGGAGTTATGAATCTATCTCGTCACATACAGATGCTCCAATATTGATGAACACCAAAAAACCATAACAAAGCATCAACACTTCAATAAAGATGAACATCACTATAGCGTTGATCTACATTACTTTGTTATCCAATATTAAGCTTGACCGTGTTCATTGATGACTTGTCTCAAACAATACATAATAACAATCAAGTCAACTTTATTTCTATGACATCAACCTACTATTAACACTTTATTTCTAGTTCAACTATTTAATACATAAAAATATTTAGAGAATTATTAAGGATGGACATAGTTGCTTACAAAATTTATGTTTTTCAGCAAGATTATTATCCTACATATGTGCTCAACTTGTCTACCAACAAGTTGGTGATCTTGATTTTTAGAACTAGCCTTATTATTTCAGTAGCTACTTTTGTTATGATATAACAATAGAGATAACCAAATGAACTATACAATCAATCAGGTACTTACAAAAAGCATTCTACAAATAGACATGCTATCATCAGCATTAATAAACAAGTAGAATTCCCATTAACCTCTTAACTACCAGCATCATATTGGTTCCACCCAGCTAATAAAAAAAGGGTCATTGGTTAGAAACAAAGTTGAACATTTAGTTTCATGCTATATATATTTGATGAAAAAGACATGTGAATCCCCCAAATCACATACCTTGTCATAGATCTTCAGCAACACATAGAAATCAAGGAACACAAGTAGCTTTTGGAGCAAGTGTTATTGGGTCATTCTCTGCCAATGTTGCTAGTAATAATCAGGCCCCCATTCCAACCAGAAAGCACCACTTACAGCCTCCCAAACAAACCTCAACAGAAGTTAAAAGAGACAAATTCAGTCACAAACAAACCTCTTCCATTACAACACAATTACGTCTTCCCCCTCATCTCCATTCTTTCACTTATTCCACTTCCAACACAACAACCCGTCATCCAATCAACATCCATGCTAGGAAGCATCACTTACACAGTCCAACAACACAACCATTAGCAACATTGTCGCATTTACCTTATTTCTTCTCTTTTTAACCACCAAGAACACCACACATAGAAAAAGGAAGAATATATAGAAGGCTTACATGAAGATTGTTTGTTAGGCTTTGAGCACTTGCATGGTTATCTATCATCAACTCAACTCCCTCGTCAGTAGTAGATTGACCTATAGATTTCAGAGGTGTGATAACTTCTTTTAGATGGTCCTAGAGTTTAGGAATTATATCAAATGACGAAAGTCTAGAATTCCATAAGTAATTTTAATATTAAGGCTAGCGACAACATGTAAAATACTAGAGAAAATATGACAATATAATCAGTAATTGAAATGGTGTACGTCTCAATTGAAGGCAGTGGCACAAAAAGGATCAGAAGATCAAAAAGCCAGAACATCATAATCAGAAAAGATGTTACCTACGAATTGAGGTTTTATGCCGTGCAGACTTAAGGGACAAGTTCATCTTTCTCATGCCAATCTAGAACCAGTCTGACATTATCGTAAGTAATGATGAAAGGGTATCTACATTATATAATTGGTTTTATGAGCTAGAAATAGAATGGTTGCTACATAGTAAATAGAATGATCCTTTCTTTAAGTAATTAACAGAAGAGGATTTTACTTGTGGGGGCTTAGAGAGTGAGGGTCAACAAGGATTGCAACTAGTATATGCTCTTAAATGCAAAATCAACCTTGCCTTATGGATTTTATCTTCTTCATAGATCTTGTGCAAGCATGCAATTCTCTACCTATCTCGAGCACATATCTTCTATCCTGGAAATCAACACATGGAAGTCTGCTTCCCATGTAGGATGAGAGATGTATGAAGGGGACAAACACCTTGCCTCCCACAGGTGTGGATGTTAGATAGCCACAAAATAGGAAATGAAGAAAACTGAATATTATGGAGAACAATCTTCAGACCAGGGTATCCTGTTACATCTAAGCACCAAGTTCTAGGCTAAGACCACATAAAGCATGTCAAGTATAAAGAAAACCAAACCATGCATATAAATACAATCAACACTAAGTAGCTGACCATGACTCTTGTGGGATCAATAGATGTTCACTTTTACATATCAACAAATAAAGGGTTAAACGTGTTATAGATAAGCATACCAAAAATTCAACGAGATGCAACAGACAAACACACTTGGTTGCTATGAAAAATGTTTGAATCAACTCCTTAGGCCACCTAGACTAGACCAATAGAGGGACAATGTTGTTCAACTTCTGATCACTATTGTACTTAGTTCCTTTTCTTAAAACCTCTTTCAGGATAAGATTAGAAAGAATAACAAATGATGAGAGGTTCACCTAGAGATTTTGTTGAGGGTCAAGGAGCTTCATAATGTATGGTCACTTAGTTATAGAAGGAGGAGCTGATTTATCTTGTCTATGGTGTAGCAGCCCCTGATAACAGGTCCAAGTAGCTGGATAGCTGGTTATTGGTCTGAGAAGAAAAAATGCATGCAATAGAGGGTTAAGAATGCTAAGTTTGAATGCATGTTTTCCGAAGGAAATTAGCAGTCAAGAGCTTACTTTGCCACACTTTCAATCTTTGTACATTGTAAAATTCTACACTTTCCATGACATATGTAATTATTCAGACTTCTAGGTACTCAAATATATGATTTGATAGCAATTTGGCTCTGCTAAATTTCATACATCAATTAAAAAAAAATTGTTAGATTATCATACTTACCACCAAGAAGAAGATACAGATGAAAACCTTCCAAACCTGAGATACTAACCCAATAAACCTAGCAACCGCAAAGGTTATCTTCACAATATGCATAATTCGTTACAACAATAGTGAAGCACATGGCATGGTTACATGATACATCAATAAGAGAAAATATAAGATATTAATGGATTATGACTTCTAGGTACCCAAATATATGATTTGATAGGAATTTGGCTCTGCTAAATTTTGTACATAAATTAAAAAATTTGTTAGATTATCAAACTTACCACCAAGAAGAAGAAGATCAATGTCAACTCTTTCAATAGGCTTTTATTTGTGTATATACCAACTACAACCTTCATATTAGGGATGACATTGAGAACTCAAAACATTGCAACTCCAAGGTCAGGTATAACTTGCACCAAGAGTAGACATCAACAAGGCAAGGTAAATTGCATATCAATATACATATCTGAATGGACAACTTCATAGTCTGCGTATTAATCCCACAATTTCAGGTTACTAAGCTAGTTGCTTCCAAAAGTAAGAAGTATATGCACTTTCATATTGACATATGATACTATTGGAAGTAGATCATTTTCATATATTTATGTTATTTTATATTATTCTAGGAAAAGACACATAAATGAAGACTCTTAGAATAGAGTAACAACAGTAGAAGACGAGAAAGAAATCTCTTTATAAAGGGAAATCAAGGCAAAAGAAGAATATGGAACCACAAGTAAAAGAAAAAAGAGTATTTGCACAATAAATCAGAGGAAAAAGCAACTGACTATTGTCATCTTGAGCACAAGAGCATTAAAGTTATGACATGGAGGGTAAAATGAAAGCGTGACAAACAGATGATAACAGAACGATATAAGGATGATAATAGTTAAATTCCATTTTTCATAAGTATCTCCTTTCTAAAGTGCTTATTCTTGATGTCCTAGAAAACATAATAAGAAACATATACTATACCATATATACCTTTTAAAGTATGTGTGAGAAGTTTACAGAGACAAATGAGAGGTTGTGCTTGTCAGTTTTAGGGAAAACCTGCATTAAGATATTCTCTCGTGTTTCCATTGATCTGATCTCCATTACCACACTAAAGCATCTGAGTCCAGCTCAACGTGACACAATCCTTGTTTTCTGGTTATTTGTAGACTGAACAGATCTATATGATAAGTTAAAGCTAATTGTGTTGGTTCTTGAACCATGATCAGAAAACATGACACCATCAAAGACATCTATATTCATACCATATACGTGAATGGTATGAGTAAATGCATTCTTAGTCAAGCAAGCACCCACACTCATTTAATATTCCATATTACATATACAATGAATTATTATATTTAGTTCAAAAATTCTGCATATTAGTAGTGACTTTTTCAGTTGACACTCAAAGTTGCAATTTTAGATCAAACGGTTACATATGGAAACAACTTATTTTAAATTAATGCAACGATATAGTCAATGATTTATCAATTACAAAAATTTACTCACCAATGTGTTGAGTGAATTGGCTTTAAGATGATGTGCATTACCTTGTGTCCTCTCGTCTCTGAGGCATATATCAGGCTAGGCAATAAGTTGCCTAATATTTCCAGGTCTTCACCAATTTTGTGCAAAACCTAAACATTGAACATATATAAATCAAACAAATAGAGAACACCCTTGATTATGTAAAAGAACATTAATCATGTGCATGTGTGAGAGAGAGACATGAGATAACTTGATAAAATTAATTTATGAGAATATACTTGGAAATAAGGTGCACTAGCTGTTTAATGTTAGGGACACTCAATAGTGAAAATGATAGTATACAAATGATACACAAAAAAAGAAGAATTCATACCTCGAGATCTTTAAATGCCTTATCATAGAGTTCCTTACAGGTGGGATGCTTGGGGTCAATCTTGAGGACCCCATTCCTTGTGTAGGACTTGTTGTTTGAATTAGATATAATCTGGCATTGTTCACATTATCTGTATTTGAAAACCATGTCAGTATATTTCCTATAATATGGATGATATAATTTGATTCGAGCCTGTCTATCCTTACCATGGAATTTTAATGGAGCAAGGTTCAGGCTCTTATGAGCTTCAAAGTCTACAACAGATTTGTAATGGAGCAAGCTGCAAATTCCCATTTTGACTGGATGGTGCCATAGATGCCCTTGAAGATAGGAAAACACTATGAGTGAATTCTTGATACTTCAATAACAGTTTGTAAACATCCTTTGGAAGGTACAATGTCATTTGGGTCCTTCTTGGGCACCTCACCTGGAAGTACGTTAACAAAAACTAATGATGATAAGAAATCAACCTGAGATTGTTCCCTCCCTCTAGTATGGAACAAAATTTTCCACCTGACGGGCTAGATAACATGTATGTCATAAGTGCATAATCATCAGGAGTCACATCACAATAACAAAGAGGATCAATTCTAGCAGCATCAAATTCTGATGATATGATAATTTGGTCAGGTGAAAACTCAGTGCCAATAAGCAAAATATGCTAAAAGCCTATTCCCTCAACTATTTTTACCCCTTTAGACAAATCCAATACCAAGAGAAAGGTTCCATATTAAGCAATATAAAAGTTGGCATTCAGCAAATAAAAAATCAAGATAGAACTCTATTCAGATACTAAATGGTACTAAAACTAACTTGTGGTGATACGGGGAAGGTCATAACAACAAATTTAATTGCATCATTTTAATGCAAATTATATACAACAAAAATAGTATTGAATAATCTATTTACAAGTGGAGTAACAAAATAACCTGGATAAGCCCCTTCACCCGTTCAATACAACAATATGAGGGTCCTCCTCATACATGCGTATAGTTGCTCCCTCACAGATTCCATGTTAGCATTGTGCTATGTAGATAACTGCATAGAGAGGGCCTCTCCAGTGAGCTTCATAGTTCACCGTCACACAGTAGGAGAGATCCCAAATTGGAAGCATATAGGGTTCCCACAATTTTACTCCTACAAGGCAACATGCTCGGATTGAAACGACCATCTCGCAAAAACAGGATTAACTAATGCGGAAGCGAATTATTTGCAGCGGATTACTGAAAATCACTAAAAATTTAAAACTTTTTGCAAAGAGATCCATTCATAGGAAAACTCTTTAACCATGAACCAAAGTATTCCAAATTCATCCTGGTTCACAAGTACAAAACATGTACCATTCCTTTTCAAGGATTACAACATTGACTGCCCTATTAACAAATATACACAGGCAGTATAAAAACTTCAAGGCACTAAGCCAAAACTCAGATTGATACATTTAAAACTCCGAGGACTTGAGAGTATAGAGACGACACATAAGACTAATATCTATATGACTAGACAGACAATATTTCCACCTGAGATTTTATTGCTGTCCCTGCTGTTGCTGCTGCTCTTTCCCTATTCTAGGGTTTCTTCTCTACCTTCTATGCATACCTAAAAATGTTTCCCGCGGGGGTGAGACAATTGAAAATTGCCCCAGCGAGAGATATAACTCTCCGCCAAAAACATTGTTATTGCAGTTTATCAAATTAAAACTGAGTAGGGGTTACTTTTACATTATCAGGAAAAATTATTCATCATTGTACACAGAATAAGATAATCTCCATTCTCAAGGAGGTCATTGCATCTACCCATGGTAGATAAGTAATTCATCTGTCTACTTTGCAGAGAATATAAAGAAACATAATTAACATTTATCTACTAAGGAATGCACAAAGAAGTACAACATCAGTCAATGAATCTCCGTATTCAATCCTTAAGCAAACATGCTATACGGCTGATTACATTTTACAATCACACTTATGCTCTGAGGAGATGAGATATACCGCTCATACTCCAACCGACCATTACAAAATCGCCTCGGTACCATACATAGGTCATCAAAAGAGCTGGATTCTTATGACCTCATCTGTCTCGGTCAGTATGAGACCACATGCAGGACATCTCATGTCTCTGCTAACTAGCTAGCCAGGGTATTCTGGCACCTTCGCTATAAAGTTACAGCGTCAACTGCACTCTCATTGCCAATCGAGAGATTTCTTGTTTATCTCCTCGATCTGACATTAAGTATCATTGGGAGATTCATGATACATCCATCCCGACATATTCATGAAGGATTGAGAGGTTTCTTGTTTACCTTCCAACAATCTCTTCAAGAGGACGTAAGGATATTTTCAACCATTTACCCCCACATATTCAAAATATGTGCTCCAGGTTTTGCCACGGGCACCCGTTTCACCATCACCTATTCCTGACGATGATGGATCTATGGTCAGAGCACTACATGAATATATTTCACTTGATTTATTAAGTACATTCTCATATTCTTTTAGCATCAGCCAAGTTCTCAAACATAACTTATTACAACAATGCTATAAAGAGACATGTACTACTTTTATCAGATATTTATCAGTGTTTCAAAGACCCTGGGAACTCAGTCCCTCATTTCAATACTAGGAATTATCATCCCTTCACTTTCTCATCACCATAATCATATGGTTCTGGGTATTCAAACCCTTAACTCATAATTGAGCATTATTATACCTTTTTCAGGTAACTATCACCTTCAGGTCATCTGACCAAGGAATTCATGATACTTGTTACACAAGCATCACACCTGGCTCACAAGGCCATGAAATATCTTGTCACCTCTCACTAGGTAATAACTTACTCATGTGACTCATAAAAGTCCATGCATATTGCTTCTTTTACTAAGCAGCAACAACATTAAGGCACATAATGCCAATCAACATTTATTATATAAATTTCACATCTCACACTAGCTATATACATCATCTCATAATATCTGTATGGTTATTAGGCATGATAACAGTCATACAAGATATTCATTACATCATATGATGTGATAGTAACACCATTATTCCTCTACCAGGAATTAGGGTTTACTATCAAATAGGGCTTTTCATTCCCTTTACCCAAATTAGGGTTAGGGTTCCCCATTTCTCATTAATAAAGAGTTCATGATATCATTATCTGTCCAACCCTTAATACATTATTCCATACCTCTGGGGCATTCAAGGATATCATATTTGATTATTCTAGAACATTACTTTCATCATATAGCATTAATGATCATCAATTCAAGGTATGAGTTCATTTCTGATCCTTATCATGGTATGATTATATCATACACATTATTTGGGCTTAACCCCATTCTCAAGGTACATTAATTAACACTCATCAAGGTGTAACAACTCATTACATTTCATTGTAATAGTTTCATAACACACTTCATATGTTTCTTACCCAATTATATTGTATTTGAAGTACATCACGGCATATAAACCCTGAAATGCTGAATGTGATAACTATCATATCTTGATGTATCACTTTCTCATCATTTCAAACTCTGTTGAGTTATCCATCTTATCTTGTATTAAGGTATTTCTCTCTTAATACATTCCATCACTAATCTCTTACCTTTAGCATATAATGCAAAGGCCACACATTAGAATTGTACATCTATCTCACATGATATGGACTTATCTTAGTTTAAGGCATGACTTTATTATAAAGTTGCTTATAAACAATCACAATGATACACCCTCAACTAGGGTTTCTCATCACATATCTTATGTATCCTTCATCCAATTATATTGGACTTATAATCATATCAAAGTATACGATCATATGAGGTCACTTTCAAATCACCTCTAAATCAAGCATAGAGCACCACGGCCGTGCAACCAAGAACGGCCGTGCGAGGGGAAGCTACCACGGCCGTGCTACCTTGCATGGTCGTGCAAAGGGAGTTCACCTCATGAATCATATTCAAGTATGAATTCTATTCTCTCATTAGGGATTAGGGTTTCACATACCATCTCCCTTCTTTAGAATAGGGATTGCATATAGCATCACCCTTCATTAGGGTTTCATATCACATTGCCCATAATTAGGGTTTATGTTAATGATTAGGGTTTCATGATCTCTCTACTTAAGGATCATACCCTTAAACACCACATGAATCATATTCTTATAGGAATTCATGCTATCATAATCTCAACTTGATTAGGTCATATCAACCCTTCAATCGAGTTCATACAACTATGATTAACATAGTGTATCAAGTCATTGATCCTATAAGCAATTAGGGTTCATCCCTTAATTGGCACTAACCACTTAGGTACTAATAAGGTTTCAACCTTTGTACCTTCATTGACTATAATTACTAATCAGCATTGGATCAATGGATCATTCACCATCTTGATTATCAAGAGATTCAATCACATTGGACCTCCATTACATAAGTATCCAATTGAATTAGGGTTTCCAATGTTGATTCCTTCAATCATTGAATTCATGGAATCAATCATCAATTGGACCTATCCTCATACTTCAATTGAGTTTAATAGGTCAACCTTCAAATGATTTGACCCTCAATTGACCCACAATTGATCATCAATTAGGGTTTGATTCAATTGAATTAGGGTTTGGAATCGATGATTCAACAACACTAATCAATGTAAGACTAGTTGCTTTGAAACCATTGAACCATCATCCAAATTGGGTATGACCTGACCCCAAACGGTCTTGAGGTCGTTTGGATGACCTCCAAACGGTTTTTAGACCATTTTCCCATCATATAACTCAAATCTAAGCATTCCAATTGGTGTTTGGTTCATTGGATAGATCACCAAATCAACATTGCATTGTATATCAGCTTAGTACCTTTAGACCTTCAAACACCTAACCATACTCAACCCTAGACCTCCAAACGGTCTTGGGTGACCACCACACGGTCTTGAGACCGTTTGGATGAGCTCCAAACGGTCTTGAGACCGTTTGGCTCATCCAACCTTTGGACTTTAGTGAAAAATCATCATGGATTGGTCTATCGAGTTGATCAACAAATCAGCATTGAGTTGCAGTATGATTTGGTACCTTTGGACCTTCAATTGATAAACTATACTTGACCCCAGACCTCCAAACGGTCTTAGGGTGATCCCCAAACGGTCTTGAACCCGTTTGGATGATCCCAAAACGGTCTTGAACCCGTTTGGGCTAATCAACCCAAAATCTCAACTTAACTCATTGGAATTTCAGCACTGTTTTCAATTAGGGTTTGCCTAATTGAATAGCCTTCAACTCACGATTCCTTGGGATTTAACCCCTAAAATTTGGAAAGTCATTAAACAACATAATTATGAACAGGAATCCCAAACGGTCAACGCTTGGTCAACTCACGCAAATGGTCTTGAACCCGTTTGCCCAAGCAGGTCAAGTTTATCAGGTTGAAAATCAGCACTTAATCCAATTAGGTTTTCCTAATGGATTAGCCTTCAACCTATGATTACTTTGGAGTTAACCCCTAAAATTTGGAGGGTCATTAGACTACATAATTAGGAACGAGATTCCCAAACTGTCAATGCTTGGTCAACTCCTTCAAACGGGTTTGAACCCGTTTGCCACCAAACTGTTTGCAACCCGTTTGGTCATTAAACGATTTTGGTGAAACCGTTTGGTCCCAACTTTTGAGATCGTTTGCTCCTAAGATATTTGGTGAGGTGCTTGCTTATGATGATTTCATCATCATCTTCCTTCGTGCACCCAAGAACAGCAACCGTTCTTGATGGAATTTGCAGCAAAGAAACAAAAGTGTATAAAATTGAAGAAATCAATCAACAAAGCATAGAAGATTGATACAATAGCAATGTTTGAGGGTTTAAGTTATAAAACCCGCCTCCAATTGAGCTCCAAATCTCCAAGATCACGCCATCAATGGTGTATGAAGCTCTAGCAACTCCCCCTAGGCTCGTCTTCAAGCTTTTGATTGCAAAAGTTGGCTAGGGTTGAAGAGGAGATCGAAATAAGAAGGAATCCATAATTTATTTTCGATTTCCACCATGAAATCATGAAGAACGAGGGTCAAGAAGCTTACCAACAGGTTGGGGATCGTCCTCCTATTGCTCCTAAGTCCCCTTGAGCTCATCCCAAGCAAAGGAAGAAGAAAGGGCCGAAAAAGCCTTTCAATTCATTTGGAAAAGGCACTTTTATAAGGATATTGATGAGAGAGTAAATGCCTTATAAAAATCCAATTAATCCAAATATTATGGCCGCCTCTTCCCCCTCAATTCCATGGATACGAGACACCTTCCTTTTCCTTTTATTCCCCTTCATTATCCTCAATTTAAAGAAAAGCAAATCAAGCACCTTAATGCTTATTATATTAATATCCCATATGTGAGTGGAAATTACTTTTCTTTATAATAAGGTGAGTGGAATTTCACCTACTTAAGATATTTTCGTTCCTTATCTTAGCAAAGGAACGTCCATCCTTATTTAAAATCAACCCAAAACATTTTGGTTGAAATCCCTTCAATTATTTTTATTCATTTTTGCCCTAAATCGAATTAGGGTTTCAATTAGGCATTATTCTTGATTATTTTAATGTCAAGATTCTCTCTCCTCCAACTTAGTTCAAATGAGGAGTCCCTCTCATTTTCTTTGCTATACATGATGCCAAGAAACATTAAGGACCTTATTGCAGTGGTAATTTGCATATTGAACTCTAGATTTTGGGTAAATTGCACTTTACTCCAAAACTAGGTTTTAATGCACAACATTGTCCAACAAGCTCTATCTTGGTGTCCAGGCTTGTAGAAACCATACTACTACATCATATTCATCCTTATGATGTCTCAACATCAGAGGAACATCTTTTCATGTGCAATTTGCAAGTTAACCCCTCAACTTGGGTAATTTGCACTTTAGTCCAAAATAAGAAATCATTGCTTCAACATTGTTCAAACAGGACCAAAATTGAAACATAAGTTCCCCATGAGCCCTAATTACTTTTCACAAGATGAGATTAAACATATAATCATATTTCTTAATCAAAACACCTAGGGTTAAAGCATAACCCAGGTCAGGGGTGTTACACAGATGGCAGCAAGTTTAGGCTTTAATGGGCATTGCTTGTAACAAATGTAAAGAAACCATCCTCGTCGCTTGGTTATCTAAGACAATTTTGCTTGAAAATAGGAACTGAATCAGAACTCAAATAATCTAAATAAAATAGAGATCATCTAAAGGTCAATTCAAGAATCCATGTTTGATTGACTGACCAAACAGAGTGAGGCAATATCAGTGCCAATTGATTGATGGCATGGCACATATAGTGTATGATTCATGGACAAAAAAATAGAAGGAACTAGGCTTCATCACAAGAAAACCATAGAGAAATGAAAAATATTTAGAAGGCTTATAGGAAGATTGTTAATTAGGCTCTGAGCAGTTGTATGGTTATGTATCATCATCTGCAGCTCCCAATTGTCAGTTTTAGTTTGACCTTTAGATTTACGGTCATCAGTGGTAGTAGGAGGAGCTGATTTATCATGTCTAATAAGCTAAAATTGGTCTCCTCCATCTATCAAAGAAGGGTCTTGCAGAAATGTTTCACTGAGAGCCTAGCTTCAGAGACGATCTATAAAAAATCCTCCACCATCACTTTGTGGCTGACTGGCATTATTCTAACAGAGTTATCCTTTACACTATCGATAGATTTTGTTCTGGTTCTATTTTGTCTCTCACTAGGTACATTTCCTTTCCTTATACCACCTGCTTTAGAGCCAACTTCATCTCTTTGTAATAGGATTCCAAATGGCCCAACTATTGTTTCAGTTCTTCCAAAAAGAACCTCATTTCTCCAATCTTTGCTAGTGCCACATTTGATTCTCATTGACTTCAGAAAGCTCCCTCTAGGGTAAACATAATCCATCTGGCATCCCAAATGATTTTTTTGTAATGAAGGGTTGTAGTCTAGTGCTTTTGATTCGAAAGAGGATGGCGTTGTGGAGTGGGGGTTTTGGGTTGTTGTAATGAACCCCTTGGTTAAAATACATGAAACAAGGAGCTCATAAGGTGGGTTATATGTGTCATGCAAGTGCATGTAAGAGAGTATGCCACTAGCTTTGAAAAAATAACATGTACATGTAGGGCTGTAAATGGGTACGGGTATACCCGTATACCCGCAAAACCGTACCCGCCAAAACCCGTCATGGGTCCAGTTTTCCAGACCCGCGTACCCACGTACCCGCATACCCGTATTGTCACGGTTCCCATAATGGGTATAGTTGTACCCATACCCGCTAACCCGTGTACCCGCAAAAAAATACATATATATAATTTATTTTGTTAGGGTTTAGGGCTATTAGTATTAGTTACTACACTCGGCTCCCACCTCCCCCTCTCGCCTCTCAAGTCTCAGCTCCCTCATTCCGCAAAGTGAGCGGACGGCCGCTAGGGCTAAGGGCAGCTTCCAGCACGCTCCACCGCGACACCGCCTCCCAAGCCGCCAGCACGCTCCACTGTGGAACCGCCCGCACGCTCCACAACGTCACTGCTACTTTCCTGACCTGCCTACCCGGCTCCCTGTGGCCAATTTCTGGTGCCACACCCTGCTGACGACCTCGCCAACGTCGCTGCTGATTGAAGAGACGAGGTATAAGAGCAGAAGGAAACCCCCGACAGCTTCTTGCATGTACCTTAGAGCAGTACAAATGGCATCCCTCTTTGTTCTCCTCCCACAAAGGTAAAGCCTCTATTCGTCCTCTATCTTCATCCTACCACTATTCTTATTCTTCACTCTCGCCGCTTCCTGCTTTCTCTGCTGCGGGGTGCCCCCTATGCGCTGTCTTAGCTTTTTTTCCATCCGCTGGCACTGTCTTCATCCTTTTCAAGGAGGGCCTGTTTTTGAATTTTGACCTTTTTGCAAATTGTTTTGTCGCCATTGAAGAATTGGCGTGCTTGCTCCCTTATCCAGCCAGTCTTTTGTACTGATCAGTGAAGTGTTGTTGTTGCTCTATGATTCTGTCGTGTATTTAGATTCTGACTTCGTTCTGTCCTATATTTGCATCAAAAACCACTTTCTAGTGCGGGTAACTAGACAATTTCAGGTACTCATAGGTTAAAATATTAGAATCGCTCATTGGAAATTGAAATGGTTTCTCTTTCTAGTGTAATACCCAACACCAGCCTGTTGATGTATCATGACCATCTTCTGATTAACCTCTCTATCATTTATGTATTGGTTTCCAAGTTTGGGTTCTTATGATTAACTCGAGTTGATATCTTGAAGTCAAAGTCATTTATACTCTCATTTTGATGTAGGGCTGGAATTCATTTGGATGTTTTGCCGTTTGACTAATTAAGGCTTCTTTCAGATATGGATCAACAGTTGCTTAATGTTAAGATGGAGGATGGTGCTGCTCAACGCTGCCACATTGTTGATGTTGGAGAAGATACTGTGGTGGATAAGAAGAGGAAACATATCGAAAAGGTTCTATAGTTTTAAAGTTTTGAATTACAACTGTTCTACTAGATTTTGGTGCTAAATTAAGATTCTTTCTATGATGTTCACTGCAATATAATTGATAATAAATCTATTCTCTTCAAATTTATTTATGCATTTAGTTGTGAACGTAGTCAGAAATTTTTATGGGGGACTATGCGCAAGTGTAGGCAGTCACAAACTAGGATAAAGGAGGGTCGGTGCCTTGTCAGTGGGTTGATAGTTAAGCCAATAAACGTTGTCATATCTCATGTCACAGATTCTTATAATTCTTTTTGTTGGAACATCCCGACCCAACAATGCGTTGCATCAACATCCATGTGGACTCATAACTAAGCAAGGGGTTTCGATAAATTGCTTCCCAGATGCATCAAAGGCTAAGAAAGGGTTTTTACACTTAGGATCTGTGTGGGTAAAGAATCTACTCTTGCCATATTGATATCAAAATCTAGTGTAGAGCAGCATTTTTTGCGTCTTTTTGGACAAAGGCTGGCAAAGAAGCCAGTCCTTAGTAAAAATAGAGTGAGATTATTTAGTAGTAATTGATTGAGTAGTTTCTGAAAAAGACGAGTACTATGATTAGACAAATGTTAATGTAGTTGTTTGCGAGAAACCAAGTTGGCAGATGAAGTATACATAGGTTTGGACACATTAGGTACATTATTTAATCTAGTATTAGAACATTAAACTGTTTTGGAAATTGTTGTTGATAAGATCTTAGGTCATGTTTGGTTTATTAGTATATATATTTTATTGGGTTTATTTTATTATTGTGTTATGGGCTTTAGGCTTGTCTTGTCTATTAGCCTCTTTCTTTTATCCCATATTTCTTGTCTATGCTTTATGCTTTACTCTCTTGTCCTATAAAGAGAGTCCTCTATAATTGTTTTAATCATCTAATAATAAGCCTTTTATTATTTTAGATGGTATCAGAGCAGCCTGACCCTCCTTAATCCCCTCCCACCCTAACCCTACCCATGCCTCCATAAACCCTAACCAACCGCCACCCATCCTTTCTCCCCCCCCTTTGTTGGATATCCTCTATGGGTAGTTATTTCAAAAGACTTAGTCTGGGAATCCGATATTACATTTGTTTACTATGTAATGATTCTATAGGGGACGACCTGGGTTGTACCCCCTTCCTCGCTGTAGTTAGTATGTGGGGTTCCAACATACATCCTCCTATCTTCAACCTATTCTATTGTTTTTTATTGATCTATTTTTGATTGATCTGTTAAATGCCTATGTGTGACCTGTATATCTTTGTTAAATGCCTATGTGTGATCTGTATATCTTTATTAAATGCCTTCCTCTACTATCTGTCTATCTCTGTATTTGTTTGATTGATCTGTTAAATGCCTATGCGTGATCTGTATATCCAAACACAGAGGAAGCTCTCATATGTGCCCAAGATTGGATGAGAAGTAATATGCGTGGTATGTAGATTAAAACTATTTTAACTTATTGCAAAGACTATTGAAGCAATTCTTACTTTATAATTCTTTTGTAGGACAAGATTGTGGAGGTGCAATTCTAGGTTCTATAAGAAATGATTTGGAAGATGAGCAAGAGCTTGGGGATGTTGTCATCATAGAGATGGAATGATTGGTATGTTAATTTTAAGTTTAAGTTTTTGACATGTTATGCCCACAATAATCTTTATACTTGTTTATTTATATTGATAAATTGTTTACATTTTATTTGTAGGTGCTTTGTACTCTTCCTTATCACGTCATCTTGATGAACAACCATTCATTTTCTACATTTGGCGATGTGCATTTGATTGCTGAAAATTGATGTAACAGCCTTATTGTTATGAATGTTGGCAATAGACAATTGGCCATGATGTATTTTGCTGTGTTGATCTATCTTTAACAATTCCGTTGATCATTTAACAAAATTTCATTCTAATGTTGGTGAATTTCTTAATGTTTAACTTTCATATTTGATGGTATTTAATTTTGTGAAGTTGCTAGTTGATTATTGAGTGGTAATATTGATGTAACAGCCTTATTGTTATGAATGTTGGCGATTTGCATTTGATTGCTGAAAATTGCTGGGCTGTTTATAGCACACAACTCATACATTGAACGATTTCTTTGTGTTCTATTATTGGGTTTTTCTAGTGCTTAAACCATACATGTGTATGATATGATTTTTTAATAAAGTTTTTGGGCCAAAAATTAGGTACTTGAATGGTTTTTAAGTACACAAAGCATCCCAAACAGCAGCTTTGTGTTACTCTAGCAGTTCACATGTTGGAAATTTCAAACGTCGTTCTAGTGATTAAACCATATATGTGTATGATATAGGTTTTTTTAATAAAGATTTTGGCCCAAAAGTAGGTACTTGAATGATTTTAAGTCCACAAAGCCCCCCAAAACAGCAGCTTTGTGTTACTCTAGCAGCTTATATGCTGAAAATTATGAACTTCAGTAAATGTATACATTAATTTGGGCTTAAAAACAGGTGCAGCCATTAATTTTAATGCTTAAAATGTTTTTGCACAGAACCATATACCCTTGGAACCGCACCGTGTACCCGCATTATATGCGGTTCCGGGTATGGTGCGGGTATGGTTACTGAGAAATGCGGGTCTGGACCCGTACCCGTTCCCGCAAAAACAATTGGGTACGGTTCTGGGTATGGTCATACCCGCACCGTTTACACCCCTATGTACATGAACAAGTCCAATGAAAACATTGTATAACTTACCTTTCACATGTACATGAACACATGTACCACGAGTTATGCACATTGGAAGCCCTGAAGCAAGAACAACTAAGCTTGAAGTGGCCAACATAGCATTTCCTACCCTATCAAATGCATTTTTTCCTTGGCCACCAACCATTTAAGTAGATCTAGAAATTCCAGATGCAGGTGCAACGTTTAGCCTTGTGCCATTAGCTGGCATTGTTAAACATAGTTGAATTTGAATTGCTCGAGCTTGCAAGAATGCCTGTATGAGCACTACCAGCTGTAGTATGTTCTAGAGCATTCAAACTCCAAGCAAGTGAACTAGGAACTATTCCAAGCCCAAGTCTTCCAGATGCAAGCATTGAGGAAATGTTAAATTGTGTCTCTCAAGTGAAGTAGAAAAAATAGGGTACAAAAAAACATATATGAAAAGGGGGCAATCAGAACAAGCAATCATTAACATATAGACATCCACAACAAGATAACATAGAAATCAGGTGCATAAAAATAGAGAAAGCAAAGAAGATCATGATTAACTCATCCATGTCCGTAAGACTACTGATTCTGTAGCAGCACCGACATCCAAAACCACGTATTAAAAAGGCCTCTCAGGGCTTAAGCTGGTGAAAATGGCCATATATTAAGAAGCTCAAGTATGGTTAGACCTCACATAAAGTCCAAACAATTAAATAAGACCACTCTTGAGAAATAACATAGTTCAACAGATCATACTAACCACCTGTAAAAAAAGCTCAAATGATCCATAAATATTTACAAGAAGTAGAGATCTTCAGTGGGATAAAATGATAACACATACAGGTAGCGATTTTGTACTATGGAACTATTAAGCATGAAGCTATCAACCATGTGCATTGTACAGTTGGCATTTTTCACATGAAAAATTGATCCTAGATTGAATTTGTCTCCACAGGGACTCTGCATTAGACAAGTTACACATTGATAGCATCTGGACCAGCAAAACCAACAGCTCAGTCTTCAAGAAGACTTCAAAAGAATGGATCAATGATAAAGCACCAATGAAGTCAAAAATCATAAACAGACAGTTAGTCCCTAGAACATAAATTGGTAAGGCTTTAACCAACAATAGACAACATCCCTTTGCAGGTGATTTAAAATCATCAAAGAAAAGCTCCAGAAGATCACATATCAAAAGGATTGGTTATATTAGACCCTTGGGAATCTAAGAACAGGGAGAAACTAGCAAACCCAGCTGTATAGTCTCATCAGTGCTATAAATATATCAGACATAAATTCTTTACAAATGTAGCATCAAAGCCATCCGAAAGAAAAAAATGTAATCAGAGATCAATAGGACTGCTAAATCATAGGCATCAAACAGATAAACAAGTTTACTGTCGATTTGGCCTCAACAAATTGTTCTTCAACCAGAACCATACATGCCACTTGTTTAGTAACTATAATAACAAGTTAATCATTTTATGCATGGGAAATAGATAGTGAATGATCTATAATAATTTTTCCTTTGAATTTAAAATCAAGACAATGAAATAATGAATGGTACTACAATATGTGTGACATCCAGATTTATTGAAAACCAACTAAATATAATAAATAATGGCTGACTTCTATTTTTACTAAATCCTATGAATTCATATGATATGTGAATCTCTATATTGATCAAATGACTGCTACTCTTGGTTTCCATGTCTCTAAATGGTTCACCTACAATGATGCAGAAATAGTTAAGAAGTGCACTTCTAGTATTGAGATTAATTTATAAAATGTTACCTGACAACGAGTAATTTCTTAGGCCAAGCTATCACTGTCCCAATTACATCCTCAATGACTTGGTGTTGACCAAAAGGCCTAATCAACTGCTCTTGAGGTTGGATTGGTACAGTAAAGGACATAGCAGCAAATGAGGACCCCAACAATGCTCCTCCTACGACATAAGTTGGACTTGTAGAAGTAATGTGTCCTTGTGCTACAATTGAATTCCCATCCTCAAAACTTAACAAGGAAATGACCTTTAAATTTATAAAGATTGTGTCAAACATTATTTAGACCTAAAAATCAAATTGAAAAAATTAATCAATAAATGTTAGGATATAATAATATGTCCTTCGGTAATGGGTGTTTCACTACTCGATTGATTTGGTCTGGGTAGTCTTTCATTGGTGGTCCTTGTGATATTCTACAAAATAAATAGTTTACTATAAGAAAATCAATTTTATTATGTAATCACATTATAAGAATGTGAAGATTTACCTCGTTCGGCTGAAATGAAGCACTTAGGTAAGAATTTCTCAGCATCATAGCTTCAAGATTTTCAAATTTTTCTTCATTTCTAACAACTCCTTTTGTTGAGCCTCGTATATCTGGGTATGAGCATCAACAACCACTTCTAAGTCTGTGATTTTATTTTCATATACATTATGAGATGAATTGTATGTTTCACAGGAATCTTCTTTGGGCCCAAAATATGATCAAATATCTCATCTTCATCGAGATTTTCATCATTACTTGCAAGTGGTGCATTCAACTTGTCCTACATACAATATTAATGAGAATATTTTCATTAAATAAAAAATAAATTTGTTAAATGATTGCTTATAATCAAACCTGCAGATTTTGCATCCACAGCAGTACCATCCTTCTTCAAATGGGTGGCCTTAAACAAGTCTAATCTTCTAACATTGTCACCATTTTTCTTTTCTTATAACTGTTGGTAACAGTAGCATCATATATGAGCATAGTAGTATGAAAGTGTAATGCACATTTCAACCAGAAGATAACTCACATTAGCCTTCACACAAGCATATGACGTTGATCCCGATGTATGTCTCGTTATTATGAAATTTCTGCTCATAATGTTTTTAGCACTCCTTAACTACATACAATGAATTGTAATATAATTATATACAATATACACTATTAAATTATACAAAATTAAGGAATAAATTGTTTTACCTTTCCATCGTCAGAATCCAAAAAATTCACAAGAAATTTCCATTGACAGGATCAACACGGGAGGGGCAATCATTAAGTCGGTCAGATTTTTCTTTGTGTTGCATATAGTGGTTTTTTTTATATCTTCTTTGAAGTTTCTCCAATAATCCCTCACTGTTCGCAAAACTGAATTCTTCCCCTTTATGTCGATAACAAACTTGGTCTGTAACAAAAAAATAATTTGAAATAAAAAATTCACAACATTGTATTATATCTCTAAGACTAGAATTACCTCCACACAATTCCATATAGCGGTTTTGTTTTCCACATGTACTTGTCTCCAATCAAGATAGTTTAATAGTGCAAGATCAGAATTTCTAACAATAGTTCCCAAAAAGGAAGACATGCCATTCTGATGTGGTCCTATTGGATCTCCATTGTCATCCAAAGTAATTGGCAACTTTTTATCCCCTCTCTTACCCCATAATCAGATACACTTAGAATAGCCCCTTGTTTTTTATTTGTAGCTCCTCCTACAAAATCATGAATATGATGCAAGCATTTACAAGGATATACATATTAGACACATATAAATAAGTAATAGTTTGTGAAAAATATAATGAATCTTTGTATCTAAATTTTCTTACCTTCACTCTGTCCAGGATCAACAGTAGGAGAATCAACAAGAGAATGTTGATAATTATCTAATTTATCAATTTCAACCTCTTGATTGTTACTGACATCATTTACCAAATGTTGCATACTTGCTTTTACATGCACTCCTTGATGACTTTTTTTCTAAGTGTCTTTCAGAATGACTTCCTTCTCTAGCATTATTTGAGTTTGCCACCACATGACTTTTACCAAAGGTACCAACTCCATCATTTGACACAGAGGGATTTTTTTTTCTTTTGCAAGGTTCAAAGAAGAACTTATGTTGTTGTTTGCAGCTGATCCCACCACAGTTTTACTATTTCTAAATCCTTCTTTTTCATTTGTACACCCCCAATTAGCATTTATCGAACCAAGATACCCTCCTTTTGGTCTTTTGGAAATACCTGCAACTAAAATGATGATATGAGCGGTTCTAAGAAAGATATTAAATGATGTAATTTTTTATTTTACTTATCATACTCCCATGAGTTATCCTTCATTGCAGACATCGTCAGTAAGTGGAGACAATAGCTGACTGCGTATTTTCATTCTCCTAAAAAGACAATTGATATAAAAAATATTTAATTACAAACTGAAATCATGGCATACATTCTCTAATTGTGTTCCTCAAATAAAATAAAAAATTTCAATAATATTTATATGTTGCTGATGAAGCCAACATCCAACAAGCAAACTCATTAAGTAGATTAACCCAATAGAAAAAAAATGTGCAACAAATGTATAATCATGTAAAAGAATAAATGACCATTTTAGAAATAAAAGGATAACATGAGTGTTTCCACTATTTGACCCAACTAATAAAATAAAAAGAGTTACATAAGATCAATGATGGGGGTCATGACCCCCTTCATAAAAGGTCACAACCTCCATGTCTTCTCTGACTAAATTAAAGTCATCACGGATGTCACTTAAGATATCTTCCAAATCACTTGGAGATTTATCTTCAGATAAACATGTTCCATCTATGAAATTATCATGAAGCTTCTCCTCCATGTCATAAGTATCATGAGGTGTAGTGTGCACAAAAAAGCTCCAATTTTGTTGACTTATGTCTTTCACATAAAACACTTGTTGTGCTTGGGAGGTCAATGCAAATGGATGATAAGTTACATCAATACGTCTTAAATTGACCATTGTGAAGTCATTTCCCGATTTTTTTTAAGTGACTCAGTCATATTTGAACAATACAACTTTCAATTGCTCGTAATAACTGATTTCGAAAGCATCCCTTAACACCTCGTAGTACGTAACCCCCGTTACATGATTTTTGTCCTTGGATCTGGCCAAACTTTCGGTCTGAGTGTTCACCATTATTCCACTATTTTGCATTTTTCTACCGCATTCTTGATCCTTGGTGAGAAATCTATAACCATTTGTTACATATCCCGCATATTGCATCGTCATTTGTTGTGGTCCTCGAGCCAACACTAAAAGGTTTGGTGACATAGTTGTCGACTTTGGCTTCTCCTCAATATGAAAACATTAAGAATATTATTATTTATATACTTTTTGTTATTATGCTATTGGAAATAACTTATTTAAACTTACATGTTTCTTAAACCATTCATTGAAACTGTTCATATGAAAAATACTGATTTCCCATTGTCATGTTCGTGGATTGATTTTCTTCAAGTATCAGATGTGCTCCTTGCCAACAAACATGTGTAACACACCTAGATGTAAATATGAAATTACATAATGATAAGTAAACAACAATCTTACTTCATGTATGGATCAACTACATCACAGTTGGCTAAAATATATTGATGTGTAGCTTTGAGCATTATGCTATCAAGCGTAATAGGAGTCTTCTTTCCTAAACAACATCCTTTATGAAAGAATATAGACCACTCTTCATCATTATCCATATATTCATCTTCCACATCATTTCTAGACAATTTAGTGAGCATTGTCTCAACTCCTGAGAGATATCTCGAACAAAATGTTAAGCATTCGTCTGCCAAGTAACCTTTTATTATAGAAGCTTCTAGAGCAGCTTTATTTCGCACATATCTTTTGAAAGTTTGTAAGTGTCTACAATTAGAAGAAGTAATGATTTTGTAAGAACATCACATATGATCAGATGCAAAGTCTGAACAAATTTAGTTGTTAGAAATATTACCTCTCTTGGGGTACATCCAACAATATCTTCGCTTCACGTGGAAGATGAATGACCACATGCTCCATCACATCAAATAATGATGGTGGGAGAATCTTATATAAGTTACAAAGAGCAACTACTATTCTAGATTCCAACTTCTTAAAAGTATTTGGATTTATGACTTTAGAGCATAAGTCTTTAAAAAACTTGAACAACTCAATTACAACAGCTCTAACATTTTTGTTGGGAAATGCTACTTGTAAAGCTAATGGGAGAAATTGTTGCATCAATATGTGATAATCATGACTCTTTAATGCCATCATCTTTCTTTCTTTGACGTGTGCATTTCTAGCTATATTAGAAGAGTACCCATCAGGAACTCAAGCAGACTTCAACAACTTACAAAATAATTCTTTTTCCTCCTTCTAAGCAAAACATGAAGGCGGGATGATATTTTTATTTCCATCCTTGATAATGCGAAGTCTATGCCTTATGCCCATCTCTTCGAGGTCATATAGAGAATTTTCAGTGTCCTTTGAATTCTCCATTCCTAATAGTGTTTGAATAAAACTCTCATATGCATTCTTTTCTATGTGCAACACGTCAAGATTATGATGTATAAGGTTATGCTTCCAGTATGGAAGCTCAAAAAATATACTTCGCTTTCTCCAGTTGTACGATAAATTATCTACATCTCTAGTTTGATCTAGAACTTGACTTCTAGATAACATCTTAGGAGCTCTTCTAAATTCTTCTTTTCTATCAAATGATGAAGCATCTTTATGAAATTTATGATCCATTGGGAGGAACCTCCTGTGACCCATGAAACATACTTTCTTACTATATGGTAGTCTCCATGAGCACGTGTCTTTGTTGCAGAAAGGACATGCAAGATACCCACTAGTTTGCCAACCAGATAGATAACCATATACAGGAAAGTCACTTATCATCCACAATAAGGCAACATGCAACTTGAAAACCTCTTTACGATCAACATCATAAGTATCAGCACCAACTTCCCACAGTTCTTTTAACTCCTCAATCAAAGGTTGTAGGTAGACATCTATGTCCATTCTGGGTTGAGTTGGACCAGGAATAATCATCGACAGGATAAACTTGGGAGACTTCATGCACAACCATGGTGGCAAGTTGTACGTAATCAATACGATGGGCCAAATGCTATATGATAGACTCATGAGACCAAAGGGATTAAATCCATCGGAAGTTAATCCAAGGCGAACACTGTGAGAATCAAAAGCAAACTAAGCATGCATATTATCAAACATCTTCCATGCTAGAGAATCTGCTGGATGTCAAAGAATCTCATCCTTAGTACGACTTTCATCGTGCCACCGCATTAGGGGTGATAGTTTCAAACACATGAACAATCTCTTCAACCTAGGAGTCAAGGGAAAGTAGTGCAAAACTTTACAAGGAACTCCTTTCTTGTTCGTATGAATGTTTTCTACAACAGCTTCGTCAATTTCAATTTCTTTATATCTAGAAACACCACATTTCAGACATGAAGTCTTATCTACAAAATCCTTTCGATACGAAATGCAGTTATTTTTGCAAGCATCGATTTTATCATAGTCAATCCAAGGTCCCTGATCATTTTCCTAAATTCATAATAAGAGTCGGGCAATGTCTCACCCTCTGGAAGCAATTCCTTCAAAAGCTCAAGCAGCTCAGAAAATTACTTATTACTCCAATTATTGACACATTTTATGTAAAACAACCTCACAACAATGTACAGTTTAGAGTACTTCTTACTTCTAGGGTACAATTCATGTGCAACAATCTCTAATAGTTTGTAAAATTGCTTAGCTTCTGCATCATCAACAAATACAAACTAACGGTCGTCATCTTCCATATTCTCTCCATCCTATGATACACCATACACATCACACAACATGTCTCTCATGTCATCTTTGAACGTGTCATTTTGTGTTTGTGAATCCTCAGAGCTATCAAATGAACCCTCACTGTGAAAAATTCAATTTGTGTAGGTGGTCAAGAATATGTTCCATAACAAGTGTTCAATTGCTACTTGCTGATTCTGCCTATGCACATTTAAACACTGCTTACAAGGACATAAGATAGTCCCATCCCTGCTGGATTTTGCAAATGCATTCTCTATAAATTTAACCACTCCAAGTAAATATGTCGTGTTTGTTCTATGTTCCTCATGAATTCAACTTTATCTATCATAATGACCTATGACAATAAAAAACAAATACATATATATATATATATATATATATATATATATATTAGAAAAAGGTTACATTATATAGTTTACATATAGTAAAATTAAAATATAGTCAATAACTTAGTCTTGATGTTAAAAAAAATAAGACATGCTTGTATGTTGGGCACTTAGCTTGATTTGGGGTGCCTCTGCACCCTAAGTGGGCACGTGGGTGCCGCACTCCTTTTTTCTTTATTGCTTCTATTTTTTTCCTTAACAAATATTGAGCTCTTTTCAATAAAAAAATATTTTCAGCTCTGAACTTACTCCATCAAAGGTTCTAATAGTATATTGATCTATGAATTTAAATGTTTGTTTGGTATAACGTTTATGTAATGATCTAGGTAGATATGAAATGTATCTTATTTTAGATAATTGTTAGACAATACAAATAGGGTGTGTGAACCATAGTATATATGTGAGAGAGTTTATGTGTAAATTGCCATGTTGTACTCATCTTATATATATTAATACATACAAACGTACGAGAAAAGACCAACTTCCTAATATTGCATTTGGAATGCATATGTGTCTCCCAATATATATTATTGTCTAACTTGTATGAAATTACACAACAATAATAAAATTCTCATACTAGAATTGTATATTTCCACTAGTGTTGGTGCTCATAGCAATAACAAAAAAAATACTCAATTGCTTATGTGAATCTTTTCTAATCTAATAAATCTCATAAAAGTATATAAAGAGACTTTTAAAGTATCATATTCATCTGTTAAGTGTTCTTATATTATGAAATGAAATGAAATTATGGAGATGTATATTGACATTAGGAAAGATATTATCTTCTACTAAAAAAAGAATGAAACTACTTCTTTCTACTACAAAATCCGTTCAATGTGTTGAATCGCCATAAAGTCATTATTCCATAAAGCATATCTAATGGAGTCCAATAATCATTTGATTATATTTTTTCATTCTAAGCCTATGTGACATATAAAATTAATAGATTGATTAGAGGCTTCTATGAATAATATACTTTTGAACATATATTATTCATAGAAGGCGGAGGGCCTTCCAGGTGGAGACGAACCTGCAGGGGCTTCAGGTAGAGTGAGCGAGTCCGGTGGCGGCCATCTGGCGAGGGAAGGCAGTGGCTTCCGTCAAGCGGGGATGGACGATGCCTTCCTGGAGACAAGACAAGCGATAGACAGTCTCCTCATTTCCTACCCAGAGATGAATAGGGGATTCAGACTAAGGCCTTCGAACAGCTAGACGGCTGGCCTTGGGTGAATGGTGGCTGGGAGGGGAGGGGGCGTGGAGATCCATTCGTCGGCAGCAGGCGGAGTGCGAGCAGAGCAGGCGATCGGCTGAGAGGTAGAGTTGTGCGATTGATTGAGATGGAGTTGTGCGATCGGATGAGGGTAAAGCCAACCACCTACCTTGGGTAGATTGTGGCAGCCACCTACATTGGGCAGACAGTGGCATCCACCTACGTTGGGTGGACAGCGGCCCGCGGGGGTGGAGGGACGGGAGGCACAGTTGGTCAGAGAGATGGGCACCCTACTGTGCGATCGTTCGGGTGATCGTTGTGCGATCGGGAACGGGTGAGGGCGCCAGCTGAGAGAAGGGTCGGGGTCGTGCCGGGGGGGGGGGTAACCGTCCAATACTTACTTTTTCCCTCTATTTCTTTACAATAATATTGGATACAATTAAAAAGAGTCAAAATGTATAGCCACATCTTATTCAATGAGGTGGCTACAATCATTTAAGTTACACAAATATATTTTATAAGTAAAAATAGCTCTAGCTACATATAAATTAAATGTAACTGAAGCAATCATAGATAAATCATCATTTTTTCGTAGTTCTAGCTAATGTGGATTCAAAATGACATGTCCTTATGTAAAAGAAGTACATCCAATATTGTAGTAAAGGACTATTGGCCCTACGGTTAGAGGCTTGATTCTACAACTAGCCATGTATGAATGATAGAAATTTAATTGATGTGTGACACAGTTCAAACAAAATAATGTGGGTTCGAAACTCAATGGATTGATATTACATTTTTTATGTATCATGTCATTCATGTAGACATTTAGTTGATTTGTGACGCGGTTCAAACAAAAATGTATGAATGATAGACTACAGTTCAAGCAAAAATGTACAAACCGTCTTGTGGGTACTGATCAATTTTCTTTATATACGCCTCATATTTCCCTAGATTAAGTTACTCAGAATAAGAATTAAATCGTTCTCATAATATGTACTTTTACTATGCTATTCAATCATAATTGTATATGTGGCTCAATGGTTAATGTTTAGTTTGTCTTGTTGTAAGTCTTATTTTCGTGTCATAAAAAACACTTCAATTGTAATTTTATAAGTGGTCATTAGTTTTTGTTATTAGTAGTACATGAAGATTTTTGTATCAACAAATATTATTTGTCTTTATTTTCATTTTCAAGCGTATTGTTTATAACTAGTTCATACTATTCTTTATGAACCTACAAATAAGAATGTTATTTCTCTAAATTTAAAGTTTGTTTAAAAAATTCATAACAAATTCCAATTTACCATCTTAACATTACATATCCAAAATATTTTGGATAATTAGAGTAATATTTGACGAAAAAATAAATTAGGAAAAAGACATACCATCCATTGTACTTTTACATTAAAAAAATGTACACGAATCGAAATCTCACAAAAATAAAATGAAAAATATACAAAGTATGTAAAAATTATGTATAAATTATCAACTAAGTATCTATAAATCAACTATTATAGAATATTGTGATTTCAAACTCTACATATTTTTAACATATACAATTTCACATAAATACTTCTTATTTATATGCCACTTCTTATCAATAACCAGCACAAAAAATGTCTATAACCATTTTCCTATGCATGCCTTTCAAATTAAAGATTTAACTAATTAGAAACCATGTTAGGTAACTTATATTTTTATATTAGCCAAACTCCAATGTTACTTTATGTACTGGAAAATTAGAAAAGAATAAATCATACATTTATGTTTTTCTTTCTTAGGAAACCTATTTAAAAGTATGTTTTATATTTCATATATATAGATTTGAGATTATGTAATTGAATATACGCTAAAAAATATTTTTATTTTTGACTTTTTTTCTTCCAAAAGATCTTGACTAGATCAAGAAGACATAGTTTTTATCATATATGTTGGTTCCAACAATTTAATATAATAAATAAATCATCATTCTTTGTACAATTTTTACTATAAATAAATTTTATTATAATTTTTTGACTTATGAGGGTGGCATACTAAAAAATGACACTTAGTGACCCACTCAAGTAGTGTAAAATTTCATGACTGGGATGTCATATCCACAAACAAATGATTTAAAATGCACAATGGGATGTAACACACTTATTTCCATTTTATAAATTAATATTTTGATAGACCATATTCGACTTTGTCATGGATATGAATAGATAGAAATCCACCATGCGACACACAAGTTGAACATGATCTTCTTGTTTATTTGGACATGTTCTTAATGTTAATATGCGCCTCCGACAGTTAAATTCATGATTATGCCCCTACTCGGATGGGAAATGGTCCATGAGAGTTCTTTTGAGAAGATTTTTGATGTTGCTTCCGACTAGTTGTAAAGCTCGTCCAATAGTAATGTGTGTTAAAGAGTATGCAATGTTTGTATGTAGTTTGTGGTTTGATGATCTGCCCATGGTACCAGGGGTCTATCCAAAATTTATTATTGTTTACAAAGTGTGGTACTAGTGTGTCAATATAATTTGAATGATGTTTTGGTGACAATTGGTGTATTTTTATAGGTGGGAATGCCCCTAATTTGTTAATATTCTATCACAGAATTTTATTTTGATAAAATTTGTCTATCACTTGTTCTTTCCAAATACATTTTCGGGCTAAACAAAGTGTCACACAATTTTTTTGGATCAACGATAGTGCATGGTTTTTAATGTTGATGATGCCCCTACCTCCATAGATTTTTGGGACCCATATGGTGTCCCATTGGGACATGTGAAACTTATGCCCCCTATGTTTCTAAAGGCATTCCTTTCTAATATGATCGATAGATTGTGAATATGTGAAGAGAGTGGAATACAGTTGAGGAAGTAGGTGGCAAGTGATGTATGTGAACTGTTAAGGAGTGTAAGTCTTCTTGCAAGGTTGAGGAACTTTGTCTTCCATGTGGAAAGGCAATTGTTTAGTCTTACTATGATAGGACTCCAGGTGATTTTTAGCAAGGAGTATGGTGAGACTGGGAGGCCCAGGTAGGTGAAGGGAAATGTTCAATCTTACAGATGAGTAGTGTTTGGTAGCAGTTCAATGTCATCAGTGCTGACATGTGTGCAAGTAATTATTGATTTATGAAGATTGATTTTTTAACGATTAATGATAAAGAAAAAATATTGATTTTGAGTCCCAAAATGTATGAGAATAGACCCAATACACTAATGTTATGACATACCAAAATATAGATATATATATATATATATCATTGAAACCATGGAAGCATGGTTGGAATTAAAATAAGTCTAATAGATAATTTTCTTTTAACAAGATGTTACCCTAATTTAGATAAATCCCACTAATATACTATAATATACAAGGGATCAATATTGATAAATATCCCTAAATATTTGTCTTTCATCAAAAAATATAATATACTAAATAAGTAGTATAAACTAACTTGTATCAATTATACATATGAAAATTAGTAATTTGTGATACATAAAATTTTGGTATAAGATAAAGGGACACAATGTTGTACGTGCATGATAAATTTATGGAAAACTTATCAAGGAAAAAAATCATAAAATGGTCTTATGTTCCAAATATTATATGAAATGTATAATTATAAACTGAGGTGATAATTACATGAACATGGAATACATGAGGTGATTTCATAAATTAGAACAAAATCTAAATAACTACTTCTCTCTCCGTAATTTTTAAAAGCAATAATTAAATAGATATTATCACAATAACATGTCATAAAGATAAAAATATATATTAATTCGGGTATGAATTTATTTGGAAATAAAAAAACTTTTCCAAAATATATAATCAATCAATTAACCCAAATAAGAAATAATAATCATTTTGAGAAATGTTTTCCTCACTAAACAACCCTCGTACCTACTAAATTCGTTAACAACAAGAAAAAAGAAAAATGGTTTGATCGATAATGTCTTTACCCTTGGATTTCAAATCCTCATTCCTATAATAATTAATTTTAGATACAGTAAATTTTGTAACACATATCTCCTCGAAAAAATAATGAATGTAAATACATTATCAATATATATGACTGCCTCAAATTTGGAATTTTGGATCTAACTTAATATTAATCAAATAGATGTTTTTTATTGAAATTATTACACATGTTTTCTATGACTCTAAAGTGAGAAGAGAAACATCATATGTGTAAGGACCCTGACCTTCGTTTAGTGTTTACCCTGTTTGCTTTGCTTAACCCTGGTGCTTTGTTGCTTGCTAATCACCTTTGGTGGTGATTAGGGTTTTAGTTGTGCCTTGTTGAGAGTTGGAGGTGCTACTTGCAAATAACCCAAGTCTAGGGTTTTGTAGGCAAGTTTGCCACCTTGTGAGGTGTTCCTCTCTCTCTCTCTTTACTTCCTCCTATGTGAAGAGGAAGGCTTGGGCTCGTTGCTTGAGTTCTTTTGGGCCTAGTTGAGCTTGTTGGGCCTTGTAGTGCCTTGTTTTGGCTTGGTTGAGCCTTGTATCGGCCAAGATGGGGAGTGTATCGGCCTAGGTGTGTGTGTGTGTCGCCCATAGAAAGAGGTGTGTCGCTCAAGGAGCAAGTTGTTGTTTCACCCATGATGTTTGCCCTAGCCTTGACCTTGTCTAGTGGACACTTGGTACATACCTTTGACATGTGTATGGAGCTTGCTAGAGTGGTGGCTCGTGCACTAGGACAAGTGTCCCTAGGCAAGTGACACCTTGCTTGGACCAACCTTGTTTTCTCCTCCCTTTCCTTATATATAGGTGATTCCTTTCCTTAGCTTAGGGTCCCTTTGGTCCTTTGGTTCCTCTCCTCCTTGGTGTGCACGACACAACCCTCTTCCTTGCTAGTGGTGGCTGATACTCCCTTGGAAGAAGCAAGCTTGGTGGCTGACACCCCTTGAAGGAGCAAGTGGTGGCCGATAGCCTTGGAGTCTCCATCTTCCTTTCTTGGTGGTGCTTGGAGCTAGGAGCTTGGAGTTTGCTTAAGGTGGGCTGCATAACTTCTAACCCTAACTACACTATCTCTTGTTATAATCTTGTTTACATGTAAGTAGCTTAGTTTCTTGCTTAGCTTCCATGTTGGCCGATCCTTGTGATCTAGGGTTTTTAGGTGAGCAATACTCCTTTCTCTCCTTGGTCTAGAGGAGTGAGCTTGAGCTTCTAGTATCATGAGAAATGCCCCTCTTTCTCTTAGCCGATTGAGGTGAGCTTGTGTTCTAGTTGCTTGAGAAATACTCTCCTCTCACCATGGACTAGAAGGGTGAGCTTGGTTATGGTGGTGACTCCTCTTTCTAGGGTTTGCCCTTGTGGACGTTTGGTGATGGTTGATGTGCAAGACCCCTCTTTCTTAGTTGATTGAGGTGAGCCATCTTCCTAGGGTTTGGGTCCTCTTGTTTGGGGAAGAAGATGACCTTGTGAATGGTACCTTGGACGATATGAGAGTGGAGAGGTGCTGCCCGACAGCCCTCTTGACCTAGCCTTGCACGTTACAAGTGAGTGAGTGAGTAAGTGTTGGGCGATAGGTTGTTGTGTCGGACGTTATACCCTGACCTGTGATGGGTGTCACAACCTTTTCTTTGCTTTGTGATGGCCGTTAGGCCTTGATCAGTTGGTTGCATGATATGTGGGTTGAGTTCTATCTCTTGGGCGTTAGCTTTTTGTGGTGACCTGGCCGATAGCCCCTATGATGGGCGTTTTTGTGCGGTGTGTGACGGGCGTCACATTGTGTTGGCCGATATCCTGAGTTGTGACGGGCGTTGCCTGATAGTGCTTGTGCACGACAAACCCTTAGTGCGCGACACCCCTCTGACGCAGCGTTGTTCTGCTACACGTAACACAGTGTTGTTACTTGCTTATGTATCAGTCGTTGTGCGTTAATCTTTGGGTAAGGGCAGGTGGTCCGGTACAGCTTTTTAGTGAGGGATCTTGCTACCTCTAGTGAGGGTCCCATCAGTCATAGAAACCAGGTGCTGATCTTATACCATTATGACGATCTTTGCTGACTAGTTCTTTTATATTTATCAACATGACCATATGAATTTTACCTAAGAACAATAATGAGCATGTAAGGTAGATTACTTCATGATGTACCATATACATATGATCATAAGTTGATACATGATTAAGAGAGTATATCTAATCTTTATGGATAGTCTGGTCATTTTATGATTTCTATGTACTAACCAAGCAGGTGATGCATAGCCAAGTAAGGGACTATGATGAATAAATATATGAGCACAATAAGATGACAGGTTTAATGTGATTGCTAATTCAGAAGGATGATGATGATGTAAGCCTTGAGAGGCAGTGACACTATGTGATGAGGGATTGAGATCCCATGGTATGTGATGATCCTTGAGATGGATCTGGATGATTGGCAAGAGGCCAAGTGATAACATGTAAATGTTGGTTCCTTGTGTTGGATCAGTATGATGTGAATTATAGTAAATGTAACTGTTGAGTTTCATAATGTTTACTTCTGTTATAATTGCATGTTATACAACCTGGTTGAATCTTGCAATCCATATAAAAGATACTAATTAATCACAGTGAAATATATCATGTAGTTGCCATGGCCATAGATCTATCATCGTTAGGAATTGGTGATGGTGAAACAGGTTCTCCTACAGGTTAACCCGGAGCGCATATTGTTGAGTATGTGAGGTTTCTCCTAGCCTAAAGTGAGGAGGTAAGAGTGAAACTTCAGTTGTAGACTCCAGGGTGCAGATTCAGGCCCGTAGCCCAATTGTGATGAAGAGCATGGTGAACAGGCCCATGGCTCAGGATATGTGATATGAGGAGCATGAATGTGTTCATGGATCAGAGCACAATGAACAGGCCCGTGGCTCAGTTTCACTAGCGTCGAGACCTGTACCGAGGTGGGCTAGGCAGATGGTAGCATGACCCTGTGGCTAAGACCACTTCAGCATGAGACTATGGTCCTGCTTGTGTTGTACTCATGCACTGACCATGAGGCGGAGAAGGTCGTGGAGTCCGGCTCTTCCAATGACCTTGTATGGCACCAGCTTGGGTTTCACAACCGAAGGTTGGATTTGAGCGGTACGACTCACTTCCTCAGGGCATAATAATACGTAATTCGGCCGAATAGTACTACTGCTTAGGACAAACATGAAACATTGGTTGAGGCCTTGTTTGTGTAGTTACTTTCATCATATCCTGCAGTGCTTATATGTTCCTCATATGTAGTAGAAATTAGATATCCTATCTTGATAGTTATGTTTCACAAAATAATACTTGAGTATATATGGTAAGTTTGCTAGGTATGGACAGCTTTATTTCATAACTTCTCTTACTATACTTCTTATCAGTTAACTGCTTTATATATATACCTGAGGTTTTTGTAGTTTCAGTGGGGAGTTATGTTTCTTACTGGGACAATGTTTAATTGTCTCACCCCGCTGGTTTACACCCTTTTTAGGTGGTCGAGCTAGACGTGGTGGTGGTCGAGGAGTTACAGCCGAGCAGTAAGAAGAATAGTAGAAGGCAAGCGTTGGACATGCTGTTCTTTTGGATGTTTTGTAGTAGAGTCTAGAGCCATCCCTGTACTCTCAGGTCCTTGGAGGTGTTTTGACGTTGTTTCACGATGCACAGCTATAGATGTTTTGTATATCCTGTTGTTGGCCGGATGTGGGCCTTTATGTATGTATAAATAGGTGATGAACTCATGTGATGATAAGACACCTGTTGCTCTAAGCTGTGGACATGTATCAAGGCATGTATATATGTATATAACCTGTTGTTTTGCATGATGTGGACTGGAATGTAATAATTTCTCAGTTTATCAGCTTTTCAAAATCGGTTTTAATTAACTTGTGTTTTCAATAATTTGTGGTTATGGTGATTTCCGCACGTTTTCGTGTAACACCTCGCTGTCTGTGTGATAGTGGGATGTGTTGCCACAGTATGAAAGTTATTTTGTAATGTGATGAATAAGTGTGTATAAGATGTTGATAAATGGAATGATAGAAAAGGAACTCAATAAATATATCTTACACAATTGTACATTAAATTATAATACAAATTTACATTGAGTAAGTAATTGCACAATAGGATATTTAGAAGTCTCTTAGTTCTAGATGTAGTAGTCAATAAGTATTTGACCATATTGTTGAAAAAGAAGGATAAAATCTTGAAAAGAATGCAGAAATAAAGAAAGAGAAGGGAAATAATATTTGTATATTTATTAGTTCTTGTTATGTGTTAATGATTGTTTAGCTTCTATCCTTAAAGTTACACAATATTTATTCCTATCCATTTTCTCTCAGTTGTTACCCCTCTTACTTCAATCCTACCATTTTTAGTTCTCTACTAAGAATAAATGTATGAAAGACATTTTCCTTCATCATCAATACCTTTAAATTATATATATTGTTTTTTTTATCATTGCTAATGTGCTTCACTGCTCCATATTTCTAGTTTTCTTTCCAAAATATAATTGTTATTTATTAATTCAATTTTCTATTCCTCATTGGTATTTGTGTTTCATCTATTGAGTCATGAACTTTTCCTAATCTCTCCATAGCTATATTAAACTTCAATTTTATGCCTTCCTCAATTTGTTTTCCACCTCAAAAATCTACTTTAATATTTTCCCTGGTAAACCAAAAATAAATAAATAAATAAATGCCTTGCCATCAAGGCCTAATAAGTCACCAAAAGGTTGTTGTTTAACCTGATCTCATGTGTTATCATGGAGTCATACCATAGAAATAGAAACTAGAACGTAGAGAATGTATGGGTAGTGTATGCATATGGGAGATGTTGAGGATCCTGATTCCTTGAGAGAAGTTGGAGATTTCTCTCTATGTTCCATGGGTACCTCTTTTGCTTTGATTTTGAACTATCTTTTCCTAAGAATGATAAGGACTCACCTTATTGTAGAAAATAATTGATTGAGGGTTACAAGGCAAGTGCCACATGATGTTCCTATAGAAATATGTTCACATGTGTTGCAATGTGACAACATATAATATCACATGGAAACTTCTATGTGGAGTGAAAAACAAACCTAATGCTAGAATCATTTTGCATTTATGTGTATGTTAAGACAAAAGAGAGAGGGATGTAGTTGTTACTTCCCTCCTCTTTTTGTATTTATTTATACATAGAGACAAAATGGGTCCATCTTTTAGTTTGGTTTTGACTCCATATAGAAAATCCCATACCATATACTCTGACAACCTTAAAGATGATAGTTTATTTGGCCTTTTTTAGTAGGGTATAGTTTGATTGAACAATTTTGAGAGCAATATCTTGTCACCCATTGTTAGAAATCTCGAGTAGGGCCTTTCTTTTCTAGTTGTGGTGGGAGCTGTTAAGGGGAGATTTGATGTGGGTGTGATGTTGTGGAGAAAATAAAAAAAGATGTAGGATCAGTCATGATACTCTGCATCCACAGTCTATGATCCTTGTCTCATTTTGGTCACCTTACTGGAAAGCATTGTGGAAGTCTTTCCCAGATAAGTTTTCCTATTGGAAAGGGATTATGTTGAATATCACTCCATTTAAACCTGCTTTCATACCTAAAATTAGAGGTGTCAAAAAATCGGGTTCTGTCAGTTTCGGGTAAAAAAATCTTATTTGAATTGTTTGACTATAAAATTCAAACCCGAACCCGGACCCAGATTTTACTCATACCTCTCAATCTGTAACTGACCTGGATTGAAAAATCTAGATCCAAAACCAAACTCAAACCCAGATTTAAATATGATTCTTTTAGGAAAAATAATTTTTCTAAAAGAGTTACCTACATGATTGTAAATAATTTCATTATCTAGAATAAAATGTCAAAATTTCGATGATCATGTAATATCAAATAATCATAATATATTTTTTTCTTTTGATTTTATTATAGAACACAATACTGATAGTAAAACATTAATATCACCTAAACATAAGAAAATTTCAACACAAGTGCAACACCACATATATCATACTAAAATAACATATATATCACAAAATTGTTGCAATATCTCTTATAGCATAAACAACACATATTCATATCAAAATATAGCCCATTAGATCAATTGAGATGACTACAAATACCAAAACAACATGTATACCACACGATAACAAAATATGTATAAAAAAGGTGTCATCAATGTTACATAACACATAAGTAAGCTCTAAGACAACAAGAATATCACATTACTACTAAAAAACAATACATATACCACATAAAAAAATAAAACATGTTGCAATATCACATATAATATACCAAAATAACACAAATATCACTTAAAACCATAGTCTGTAACCCAGAAATATATGAATATAAGTAATTATTTAGAACCCAATTTTGTCTGGCTTCTAAACCCAGAACCGAATCAGTGTAGACACAGACACATAATCATAAACACGAAACCAACCTAGAGTGTCCCAATTGAAACTGGGACCCAATTGTTCCAGGTTGGACACAATCACGTTTATGGGTTTGGACAAATTTTGATAGCCCTACCTAAAATTTGCTATTGTCCTCCCAAAAATTCAGAAACTATCACAATTGGCATTGGTGCACCTTGACATGGAAAGTGAGTGGAGGGAGGAGAAAATACAGGAAAGATAAAACAAAAGAGTGAAAGAAATTTGTTTTCTTGTAACTTTCAACATGAAATGAATTTTTTGACAAAGTAAAAATGATTAGATTCCTAACTAAAAATACATTTCAACAAGTATTGTCAGTATATTCTATATAAAAATAAGATAGAACCTAAAAGTGAGTATTGCATGTTAGGGATAGTAATCATATTTTGAGCTAACAAACAAACTCAAAAATGAGTCTTGCATGTCATTTTTTTGTACAATACTCACTTTTATGTCATTATATTTAAAAATAAATACAAATGAGTATTGTATTATATTTTTATGATTGTACTAATTTTCTGAGTATCACACTAACTCATAAATGAGTATTGGTTATCATTTTTTGGGGATAGTACTTATTTTTTGAGTAAACAAGGAAAATGAATACTATACCCAAAAAACAACATGCAATACTCAATTTTCAATTAGTGTATTACTCACAAAATGAGTATTATCTCCAAAATATAATACAATACTCATTTGAATACTCACTTTAAAAAATGACATAAAAATGAGTATTATTCCAAAAGAATGACAAGGAATACTCATTGTTTAGTTAGTGTATTAGTAGAAAAAGAGTAATATACCCAACACACAATACTCATTTTTACGTTATGTGTTATTCTTCTAATATATGTCGACATTAATATTGTTTTAATCTATTTTTATAAGGGATCTAATGATTATTATTTTGTCAAAATCTTCATTGTTGATTAAAAGTTATAAGTAAAACAAGTTTCTCTGTCTTCTTTTTTATCTTCCTTGTGTTGGTGTGCTTGGGGTAATAGGAATGGGTGTATGTATCACTACTCATTAGAAAGTAGAAGTCTTATTTTGTATGTTTGGTGGTGTGGAAAAGCATTAGATCTCTTAGCGTAAGACATTGTGAATGTGGCTTTCTCCTTTTTGGTGCATGATTTTTATGAATCCCAGATGTTGGTTGGGACTAGTTCTTATTGTTGAGGTCCTTATACCACAAGGGATGCAATAGATAGTTGGATCATATCATTGCATTTTTGAATTTAGATGTGCTTGTCTAGATTACATCTCTAAATGGGCTCTTCTCTCTTTGATCTACGAAGAGGGGTCTATCGCCTTCTAAACCCCTAGAATCCTTGAATGCCATCCTTTCTCTTCTCTGGACTATGGAAGGTGGATCTCTTTTCACACACAATAGTGGTGGTGTGGAAGGTGCTTGAGAGAGATATCCCAACTAATGATAAGATCTAGTGATGCATGATTGTTGTAGCCTCAATGTCTAACTTCTGCAACTAGCCAGTCCATGGAGATATCAAATCATGTGTTCACAGCTAGGGATATCACAAAATAGTTGTGGTTTTATGCCCGCCAAAATTTCTCATTAAATTGGATCAACCAGACATTTTGAACTTGGATAGGATGTTGGGTAAGTTTTAGATGATAGGGAGGCATATATTATTTGGGGGTTGTTGCATAATTTCATTCTATAATCAATTTCTGGGTGATTTTGATTTCCAAATTTCTAGCTATATTTGAAGGTTTGTAAGGAAATGTTTAGAAAACATGGAGGGTGATGTTTTCTTATGTAAATGTGTTGATCAAGAAACAATCCTTTCGTGAAGTGGAGGGTTAATCATATTCATTTATTTACTTTTAGATCATTTCTTGAGGGCATTGTGTTGTTATTTTATATTTTTATGATTTAATTACTTTGTTTTTGTTTTTTTCTTCTAAAATAGAGTTTTAATTAGATTTGTTCATTTATTGTAGGAAAACATTCCAATTCTACCCTCACTCCAAAGATAAAGACCCCCAAAATATTGCGGGTTTTAAAAGATCATGGGGGCTTCAAGTTCATATTTTAGCCTCCCAGAATGTCCAATCAGTTGACTGGCCCCTCCAGTCAGCCAACTCGGAACCCAAAATTGGACAAAATTAGGTTGTGAAACAAATTGGTCGACTGGCCACACAGTCGACTGACTCAAAAGGGAAAAAAGAGGTAGTAGAACCCCAAGTATTTAGAAGTTTTTAATTGCAGAAGAGACAATCAATTGACCTCAAACCGATTGATTGACCTATAGACAAGCCTGAGCTCTAACTTGCATAATCGACTGAGTGAGTTCTCAATTGATTGACTTGTTGTTGGATAAATTGGACATTATGATAAATCCCTTTGTTTCGATGATGACAAACATTTCATTCTTGTTAATCTAACGTGCTACTTGAGTGTTGTAGGAATGAGGTGGATGACAAAGCTCTAGGGAATCTATATGCTTGAATGATTATAAATGTCATGAAATGTAATCAATTGTAAACTTGTACAAATATATAATGTACAAGTACTTAGACTTCATGTAAATCAAGCGTTAGATCTTCCTTAGCCAATCACCACACCTAGATAGGTCATCCCCTTCAATAGTGTCACATATGCACACTCATACACACACTTAGTGCCTTAATTGAAAGATTGAAACAGGGTCAATCTCGGTCGACAAACTCCTTGACCGAGACACTATCGGTCGACAAACTTCTCGACCGAGAAAGACCCAAGTAGCCATTAGACACAGCAGACAAGGTAGTTGGCAGTTGGAAATGAACGTTGCTAACACTTGATCCAGAGAGCCTGTCGGTCGACAAAACTTCGACCGAGTAGGTATCTCGGTCGACAATTTCTCGACCGAGATGGACTCTGACAGCAACTACAGAATAAAGTAACTAGCCGTTACTAATGCAACTAACTTATACCTAACGGCTAGTTAAGCACTTAGAACCCCCTAGAAAGTGTCTAGAACGTTCTTAAGCACTTGTAGGCCATTCCTATAAATAGGACATGCCTTAGGACATCTAAATACACCTAAGCTACACTTGTGATACAATTGAGCATACACCTACAATTGTCAATCTGTTTTGAGAAATTGAGCAACACTTGCATTGGAAATCCCTCTACTTGCTCTAATTTCGTGTCCTATAGGCTAGTATCTCCTATCCACTGCAATCACACTTCTATACACATTGGTTAGGAGATCTACACGCTTGATATAGGCAAATCAAGCCTTGTGCTTCAAAGGATAAGTTGTAATTTCCTTTTTCCTTCTTGTTCCTTTTATTCTTTGTATTCTCCTTGCTACTCCTAGGGTTGGAGGCTGCAGATTGGAGAAGGTTCTTCTCGGAGGAGAAGGTGGACTTCAAGCTACTTCAAGAAGGCTATTTCAACGGAAAGCTACTTCAAGAAGGCTATTGCAACGGGAAGCTACTTCGGGAGGAAGGTTGCTTCAAGGTTGGTGCAATTACTTCTAGGTGAAGGCTGCTTCAAGGTTGGTGCAATTACTTCAAGGTGAAGGCTGCTTGAAGGGTTTAGGGAAAGAATTGTAATTTTATCTAAAGTCCTTGCGAGGTAATAAAATTAAATTCTTTCCAAATCCCGGTTGGGTAAGCAACCGGGTAGTGGACTGACTACCTTAGTTTTTGCTAAGGTAGGAACCACTCTAAATCCTCGTCCCCTTGTCCAATATTCTTGTGGTTGGTTGTTTGAGTTAAATTATTGTTAAATTAGTTTAAAACCCTATTCACCCCCCCTCTAGTGGTTTTTCAATTGGTATCAGAGCAGGCTTCAAGGAACCCTAACCAGGTCTTGAAGAATGGGTGATGGGTTGCTCAACAACCTCAATCTTGAAGGAACACTTGTGACTAGGCCTCCTATGTTTGATGGGACAAACTACACCTACTGGAAGAGAAGGATGCAATTCTTCTTCCAAAGGATTAGCTGGGATCTATGGAGGATGGTGTCAAACCCCTACAAGCTTCCTCAAGTAGAATATGCAGCATGGGACACCAATACGGTAAAATCAGCTCAAATGAATGCAAAGGCTGTAAGTATTTTATATTGTTCAATTTCAGTAGGAGAATTTAATAGGATATCAAATTGTGATACAGCCTATGAGATTTGGCATAGACTCTCCATAACTTATGAAGGGACTGTTCAAGTTAAGAATTCTAAGATTAGCATGCTTAAACAAAAGTTTGAACATTTCCGTATGGATCCGAATGAAACTATTAGTGAAATGTATGCAAAATTCTCTTCTATTGTAAATGGTTTGAATGCTTTAGGTAAAGTTATTAGTGAGGAAGATCGAGTGTCAAAGATCCTTAGATCACTTCCTCCCAAATACAAGCCCAAGGTGACGGCCATTGAAGAAGCAAATGACCTCACTCGACTAAAGATGGAACAACTCATTGGCAACCTAGAAGCTCATGAGGCAACTTTAGAAGAGGAAGAAAGAAGAGAACGTGAGATTCAACAAGGGAAGAAGAAGGACATTGCATTCAAAGCATCAACCAAGAACAGTCATAATACAAGTGAAGATGATAGTGAAGAAGAAACTCTCATTGTAAATGGTAAGCAGTACAAAAGTTTTAAAACTAATAAAACTTCTAGTGTTTCTTCCTCCAGGTGCTTTGAATGTGGCAAGAAGGGACACATGAAAGGTGATTTTCCAAAACTCAAGAAAGGGAAGAAATCATTTCACAAAAAGAAAGAAAGAGCATATAAAGTTGCATGGGATGATTCAAGTGATGATAGTGATGATGAAAAAGAAGTAGAGTGCCTCATTGCTACAACAAATGAAGAAGAAGAAGAAGAGGTAAGTCTTTTTGATCTACCAAAAGAAGATCTAATTGCTAGTCTTCAAGATACTCATGAGAAATATATTAAGTGCAAGAAGAAACTTAAGAAATCAAATAAAATAAATGATGATTTAAATGTTAAACTTCTTGCTCTTGCATCTGAAAATGAGGATCTCAAAAAGGCAAATGAAGATTATGATCTTAAGTTAAAATCTATAGAATCAAATTGCAATCTTCTATCCTTAGAAAAGCTAAACTTGCAAACTCAAGTGAATGATCTTCAGAAACAACCTATTTTATGTTCACACTTAGATTATGATGAGGTTGTAAAAGAAAGAAACTTTTTATTATCTAATTTAGATCAAGCAAAGAAAGATATAAACAAGAAGATGGATGATATTGCTAAGTTACAAAGAAATATAAATGAGTTAAGAGGAAATGACATGCTTGAAAATATTCTGAAAATTTCCTCTAGTTATAATGGAAGAAGAGGATTAGGATATGATCCAAAGAGAAATCAACCCAAAAGAGCTAAAGCATCCAAGACTAAGACTATGTTTGTACCTAGGAACACAATTCCTATAAAGAGAAATGAAGTTGACTCCATTAGTTGTCATTATTGCATGCATCTTGGACATTATTCATTTTCATGCCCATATAAGAAAAAGAATGATGATTGATCTTGGATTCCTAAAACTTAGAAGCTTAAATTTAACTAGTTGAGATTTGACCTAAACTGATTCTTGATATACAAATGTCATATCTCAATACAATCGAGCTCTAACTTGCATAATCTTATTTTACTTGGAATCAATAAATAGTTCTGAAAACAATACAGAAACCTGATCGGTCGAGAAATCTTCGACCGAGCAGTCAGTCGGTCGAGAAATCTTCGACCGAGCAGGTCACTGATTTCAGTCTGCAGTAAAATTGCTGAATAATTTTTTGATTGATCAAGTGGTTATCTATTTGCTGTTAATGACTGTTTTACATGCAAAATAAGAATAAATTCTGGAAATCATTCTTGGAACACAATATATTAAAGTTTTCCATCATGAGTTAAGATAGATATTTATGAAAATTGTGCTATAAGAAGACTGTTTGTTGAAAAAGATGGTTAGGCATGAACAATTATCTTGAACACTTATATGAGAATATTTTCATCTATGTTATGAATCATATTTGCTTTAGTCAAGGAAAATTATTGTTTTCATGGTTTATTCTAAGTATTCCTTGACATATCTACATAGCAACATTGTATTGAATTTCATGATTCAAATGTTCTATCATCATACATATGTGTTCACTATTTCACATGTTGCTTTAGAACAAGAATGTCAATGCTTATTAACACATAAGATAAAATTTCTCTATTGGTATTTTAAGAACTTGAGACATTAATCTTGCTTTCAAGAGTATATATTTTCTTGAAGAATCACATGATTAATCTGAACACAAGATCACAAAAAGAAATAGGACTTGATATTAAGGGACATCATTCATAATAAGTTTCACTCAAAGAATTGATATCTCTTTAAGCTACCTACATGAATTATACTTAATATTTGAATGTTCAAATGTACAATCTGCAGCATTTGCCTCTTGGTTGAAATAAAATTTGACCAAGGGGCGCTATGGTCGAAGTCAAGGTCGACCTAAAATAAGCTTTGACAAAATGCTTATTTGGACATCATTTTATTGTACTTAATCTTAGTATACTTTTGATAAAGGTCAAAATCAAAATTTAAAATCATATGTGACCTTAGAAGCTTTAAATTGCTTTAATGGTAAGATTAAGGGGGAGCTCATAAAAACAAATTTGATTATTTGATTAAGAAGCTTACAAAAACATTGTAAATATCATTTGGAGCTTGTTACGACCTTAGTATCTTTACTCTTGGTTATGAAGAAATCTATGAATTTCATAAAAATGATATATCTTGTTGTTAAAGGAACTCTCTAAACAAATCAGGGCTTAACATCCCATGCATTTGGTTAGAGACATTTTTATGTACTCTAAGATTAAAGGATTCTCATTTCATTTTAGGGCTTAACATCCCTTGTAAAATGGGTGAGAAATCAATACATATGCCATGTTCCAAATAGAATATCTATCTAAGGGGGAGCATAGTATAAAATTAAGGGGGAGAAGAAATATAAAATATTCAACTTGGATATCTTTTTGAAATGACAAAGGGGGAGAAAGAATATAAAATCAAAAATATAAATGAGTAAATGAGTTATAAATAAGTTTCATAACATCTTAGCCAGCACTCACTTGCAAAACAAGAATGGCTACAAAAGGTAATCCTCAGGTATGAAACTCACATGCTTTATATTTCCTTATTTCATATTTAGGAAATGTTTGTCATCTTCAAAAAGGGGGAGATTGTTGGATAAATTGGACATTATGATGAATCCCTTTGTTTCGATGATGACAAACATTTCATTCTTGTTAATCTAACGTGCTACTTGAGTGTTGCAGGAATGAGGTGGATGACAAAGCTCTAGGGAATCTATATGCTTGAATGATTGTAAATGTCATGAAATGTAATCAATTGTAAACTTATACAAATATATAATGTACAAGTACTTAGACTTCATGTAAATCAAGCGTTAGATCTTCCCTAGCCAATCACCACACCTAGATAGGTCATACCCTTCAATAGTGTCACATATGCACACTCATACACACACTTATGCCTTAATTGAAAGATTGAAACAGGGTCAATCTCAGTCGACAAACTCCTCGACCGAGACACTATCGGTCGACAAACTTCTCAACCGAGAAAGACCCAAGTAGCCGTTAGACACAACAGACAAGGTAGTTGGCAGTTGGAAATGAACGTTGCTAACACTTGATCCAGAGAGCCTGTCAGTCGACAAAACTTCGACCGAGTAGGTATCTCGGTCGACAATTTCTCGACCGAGATGGACTCTGACAGCAACTGCAGAATAAAGTAACTAGCTGTTACTAATGCAACTAACTTATACCTAACGGCTAGTTAAGCACTTAGAACCCCCTAGAAAGTGTCTAGAATGTTCTTAAGCACTTGTAGGCCATTCCTATAAATAGGACATGCCTTAGGACATCTAAATACACCTAAGATACACTTGTGATACAATTGAGCATACACCTACAATTGGCAATCTGTTTTGAGAAATTGAGCAACACTTGCATTGGAAATCCCTCTACTTGCTCTAATTTCGTGTCCTATAGGCTAGTATCTCCTATCCACTGCAATCACACTTCCATACACATTGGTTAGGAGATCTACACGCTTGATATAGGCAAATCAAGCCTTGTGCTTCAAAGGATAAGTTGTAATTTCCTTTTTCCTTCTTGTTCCTTTTATTCTTTGTATTCTCCTTGCTACTCCTAGGGTTGGAGGCTGCAGATTGGAGAAGGTTCTTCTCGGAGGAGAAGGTGGACTTCAAGCTACTTCAAGAAGGCTATTGCAACGGAAAGCTACTTCAAGAAGGCTATTGCAACGGGAAGCTACTTCAGGAGGAAGGCTGCTTCAAGGTTGGTGCAATTACTTCTAGGTGAAGGCTGCGTCAAGGTTGGTGCAATTACTTCAAGGTGAAGGCTGCTTGAAGGGTTTAGGGAAAGAATTGTAATTTTATGTAAAGTCCTTGCGAGGTAATAAAATTAAATTCTTTCCAAATCTCGGTTGGGTAAGAAACCGGGTAGTGGACTGACTACCTTAGTTTTTGCTAAGGTAGGAACCACTCTAAATCCTTGTCCCCTTATCCAATATTCTTGTGGTTGGTTGTTTGAGTTAAATTATTGTTAAATTAGTTTAAAACCCTATTCACCCCCCCTCTAGTGGTTTTTCACTTGTGTGTGTGACCAAGTCTTTGCAGGCCATCTTCGGGCCACGAAACTAGGTTTTCATGGGTCAAAATGTCTCAATAAAAGGAGGGTTAGATAGAACATTATGGGCGTCATACCCTATCATCTTAGACCCTCCTTCGGGTGCTCAAAGAAAATAAAGGATAGAAGGATTCATCATCTTCCTTATGGAGAATGCTAGATTGCTACTAGACTATAAAATAGAGTTGGATATCATCAAATTATTCTTCTATGCCCCTACCAACATAAATTCCTCTCTTCCTATTTGTACCTTTGTGTCTACAATGAATATAAGTGAGTAGATCCAATTAGTGGGGCTTGAGGCATAGCTCCATAGTTGTTTCTAAATCTGAGAATTCCTCTATGTCAAATGTGTTTCATTTGTTATTTGCACTTGTTCTATGGCTCGATTAATCATATTGATTATTTGTTATAATCCTTGGTGAGAGACCATAAATCCAAGGATTAGAACACCAAATGAACACATAGAACTCCAAAATATATTTCATAAGGAATTCTACTAGATGGTTGAATAATTATCCACGGACAATGAGATCCCGGGTCTATGGGGAGTTCTATCCTTGTGAGACTTGTGTATTGTAATGATGAAAATTGGCTTGGTCCTAGTGAAACACGTTTAATTCATAGAATTGTACCGATTATAATAACTATGTAGGCTATGGTGGTGAACCTCGAACATCTAAGTATTTTTTATTAATTGGATCTTCAATTCAATTAGTTTTACTGACAATCTTTATTTCAACTTTAATTATAATCTTCTAAATAAATTGGATTTAAATATTGTTCTTAGTAATTGCTTCGAAGGAGTTTTTAATCAATTGTCTCTAGGGTTCAACCTTTTTCTGTACTATGATTGGCATGTTTGCTAGTGGGTGTTGATTTATGTTTATTAAGGTTAAACTCTAGGGAATCTCTTCCTTAGTGAATTTGTGTGTGCTTCACCTTGAATCAAATTTTGGCATCATTGTCAGGGAAACATGTTTGCTTTCAAACCTTTTTTCCTGGAATAATTAGGATTTTTCTTTTCAAATTAAAAATCACTCGTATTTACTTGAGCAATACCTTTTCAATTCTTAACGTTGTGTGGACTCTTTTTAAGTAGTAACGATGTATGCAATGTTCACAAAGCATCGACCCTAAACCATATGTATTTGATTCAGTTATAGGGAGGCATTCCATTGTCTGAACCGGACCCATCACAACAAAATGTATGAGGAAGATATTAACCATCCGGTGAATTTGGCTCTCACTACACAAAGAGATGCCCTTGTCAAGGAGACAATGGTAGTTTTATTTCTCAAGAAGAAGCTCGAGACACTATATCACAAGAAGAAGAGTTGTAAAAGCATCTTAAGAACTTTCCATCCTTAAGTCCACCGACGCACAACATCATATCGTACCCCCTACTATCATTGTCACACAATTTGAAAAACACACTCAGTGGATCACCATGCTCCAAGGTAATGTTTTCTCTGATCACAAGTGTGATAATTTTATAAGGACCCTGACCTGGGTTTTGGGCTAACCTTGTTTATTTTGCTAAAGTAAGTTGATAGAACTTTAATCTAATCCTATGAGGTGTTTTGTTATCGTGTAACACACTTATGTTTCAAGTTTGGCCCTGTTTAAATGTTGTTTGAGCAATGTTTGCGTGTTATGGATCAATGTACAATTTACCCAAGATGAAGGGTTATCTTGCAAGATGTCACATGATGAGTGTGCCCTTAGTGCTTTAGCATCATAAGTGTGGCAACACATCCCACTATCACATAGACAGTGAGGTGTCACGTGAAAACATGCGGAAATCACCATAAACCATGGATTACCAAAAACACGGGTTAATTAAAACCGATGGCGGAAAGCAGAAGAACTGAGAAAATATTACATTTAGGTCCTCATCCTGCAAGAAAACAAGTTATATAAACATTTACAAGCTCTTGACACATGTCCACAGCTTAGAAGGTCAGTTGTCTAGTCATCACATGAGTTCGGCACCTGTTTATACATACATAACGACCCACATCCGGCCAACAACAAGATATACAAAACATCAATAGCTATACATCGTGAAACAACGTCAAAATAGTCACAAGGACCTGAGAATATAGGGATGACTCTAAGACTCTATTATAAAACAACAAAACATCAACATATCCATCGCTTGCCTCCTACTGCTCTTCTTATTGCTTGGCCGCAACTCCACGACCACCACCACGTCTAGCTCGAACACCTAAAAAGGGTGTAAACCAGCGGGGTCAGACACACAGTTCCAGCGAGAAACATAACTTCCCGCCGAAACCACAAAATCTCAGAAAGATAAAAGCAACAACAGTAGATAACTGATAAGGGGTATAACAAGAGCAGTTTCTAAAGTAAAGCTATTCATACCGTCAAGCTTACCAAGATGTACAGAAGGCATATCACCAAATATTTCTTTTAGGGAACATGATTGACAAGATAAGATTTATAAGGTCTTACCACATAACACAAGATCGTATAAGTAACTGCAAGGTATAGCAAGATTAACTACACAAGCAAGGCCTCAACCAATGTTCTCTGTTTTGCCTTAAGTAGTAAATACTATACGGCTGGATTATGTATTATTATGCCCTGAGGAAGTGAGTCGTACCGCTCAAATCCAGCCTTCGATTGCGAAACCCAAGCCGGTGCCATACAAGGTCAATGGAAGAGACACACTCCACAACCTCCCACCTCGTGGTCAGTGCACGAGTACAACACAAGCAGGACCACAATCTCATGTTTAAGTGGCCTCAGCCACAGGGTCAGGCTACCCTCTGCCTAGCCCGCCTCGGTACAGGTATCAGCGCTAGTGAAACTGAGCCACGGGCTTGTTCACCGTGCTCTGAGCCATGAATGCATTCATGCTCCCATATCACATATCCTGAGCCATGGGCCTGTTCACCATGCTCTTCACATATTGAGCTACGGGCCTGAATCCACACTCTGGAGTCTACAAATGAAGTTGCACTCTTACCTCCTCACTTTAGACTAGGAGAAACCTCACATACTCAACAATATGCACTCTGGGTTAACCCGTAGGAGAACCCGTTTCACCATCACCAGCTCCTGACGATGATGGATCTATGGCCAGGGCAACTACATGATATGTTCCACTGTGATTAGTTAGTGTCTTTTATGTGGATTGCAAGATTCAACCAAGTTATATAACATGTAAACTATAAAAAGAATAAACAGTATCAAACTCAATATTATGCTTTTATTATAATCAACATCATCCTGATCCATCACAAGGATCCAACGTTACATGTTATCACTTGGCCTCTTGCCAGTCATCTAGATCAATCTCAAGGATCATCACATTTCCATGGGATCTCAATCCCTTATCACATAATGTCACTGCCTCTCAAGGCATTCTCATCAACTTAGGCACTTTAGCCAAACTCAGGTCCTCAGACCCATACACATTATGTATGTTATCTCATCATCAAGAGTAATTATCAAAGCAGTGTTACTCAAACATATATATATACCTCATAGCCCTTTACCTGACTATGCATCACATGCATGGTTAGTATGTACAATCATCATGGATTAACAGAAAGATCATATTATCAACATAGGATGACATTGATGATTATATGCTTTATCAATCATGCCTCAGTCTGTGATCATAGACATAGGTCATATCATCATGCAAAGCATCTTATATGCATATCATTTACTCAGCATTACACATATCATTCCAGATGATCATAAACACATGTAAGGTCATGCCAAGTTATATGGATATAATCTACTACCTCCAATTACTATCAAGCATATCAAGGGGTCACCATTATAAGCCAAACATGATACATACACAAGGTCTAGCATAGATGCTTTACGGAAGGAACAAGACCCTCACTATAAGTGCCCACTACCCTCACAAGAAGTGTGACGGGTAGGGCACCCTCACTAGAGATGGTATCAGGCAGGATATTCCTCATATCGTCCAACCATTTCAACCCCATAACGGTCAAACCAAACCAGCCTCATAACAGCCAAACACAAGGCAAGGGTGTCGACCATCAGCTCAAGATGTATCGTGCTAAAAAGACCCAAGGCATAACATGCACAAGCCTATCGTGCAGCCTGTATATCGGGAACCTCTGCCGGGAAACTTAGTGTCGCACAATGTTGTGTCGTGCAACCAACTGATAACGGGCAACCAGGGCATACAACTCAGCCAAAGGAGCATGTCTGGCAATGGCACGTCATGCAACAGTGTGTCATGTATCGTGCACCCATGCATATCGGGAATCCACATGTATTGGGCACTAAGGTGTCGTGCAACGCCCATCAAGTGTCGTGCGGTTTGCCGACACACACAGATCTAAGGCCAAAGGGTGACGCCCACCACAGACTAGATAGCAACACTCCACCACAACAAGGCATAACGATACTAGACCATCACATAGGCTAAGTGTATCGGGCAGGTTACTCATCAAGGTGTGATGCCCGACACACACTCAAGGCAAGGACCAAGTGCAATGCCCGACACAGTCACAACATGTGTCGTCCAAGGCTCAAGATCAGAGGGTTATCGGGCAGCACCTTCAGCAAGATCATAACGGTCAAAATGCAACTCCACAAGGTCGTCATCAACCTCAAGCACAAGGGCACCAAACCCTAATGGCTCAAGAAGATGGCTCACCTCTCAAAAACAAAGAGAGAGGGGTCTTGCACATCTCTTATCACCAATCGGGCAACACAAGGAACAACCCTAACAAGGTTTACAACCACCACAAAGCTCACCTTTCAAGTCCATGGTGAGAGGAGGGTGTTTCTCAAGCAACTAGAACACAAGCTCACCTCTCAACTTAAACGAGAGAGGGGTATTGCCCATATTACTAGCACACAAGCTCACTCCTCTAGACCAAGGAGAGAAAGGAGTGTTGCTCACCAAGAACCCTAGAACATAGGTTCGGCCAACAAGAAACAACTAAGCAAGAAACCAACTAGCAACACACATAGCCGATATGATCATAGCAACATATAAGAACATAAAAGAAGGTAGTGTAGTTAGGGTTAGGAGTTATGTAACCCGCCTTAAGCAAGCTCCAAGCTCCTAGCTCCACCACATAAAGAAGAGCAAGGCACTCTAGGGTTTGGCCACCACTAGAGGAAGAAGGAGACTCCAAGAAGGATCGGCCACCAAGCTTGCAAAAGAAGAGAGGGTGTCGTGCACCAAGGGAGTGGGAGACTAAGGAACTAAAGGGATCCTTAACAAGGGAAAGGAAACACATATATAGAAGGGGATGGAGGAGAAACCAAGGTAAAACAAAGCAAGGTGTCGCCCACCTAGGGACACTTGTCCATGTGCAAAGACACCACTCTAACATGCCCTAAACACATGTCCAAGGCCATTTCCACATGCAAGCATCAAGAACCAAGTGTCCACTAGTGGTGACACAAACGAGGTCAAAGAGAGTCAAAGAGGGTCCATGGGCGACACACCCTGGGTGACACACCCTGGGCGACACACCCTGGCCAACACAAGCATGCTCTTGCCCGACACAAGGTCCAAAGAAGCAAAGGCAACACACCACAAGGCCCAACAAGGCTCGACCAAGCCCAAAGGAACTCAAGCAACGAGCCTAAACCTTCCTTTCAACACTAGAGGAAGCAAGGAGAGGGAGGAACACCTCACAAGATGACAAACTTTCCCACAAACCCTAAACTTGGGTTAATTGCAAGTAGCACCTACAACTCTCAACAAAGCACAAACAAACCCTAATCACCACTAAAGGTGATTAGCAAGCAACTAAGCATCATGGTTAAGCAAAGCAAACAGGATAAGCCCTAAATGGAGGTCAGGGTCCTTACAAGATAGCCCCCTACAAAGGGATTTCGTCCCCAAAATCCGAAGAGAGAAGCGAGGGATACTTCCTCTTCATCTCTTTCTCAAGCTCCCACGTGGCTTCCTCAACGCCACGATGATGCCAAAGAACCTTCACAAGAACTAGGTCCTTTCTCTTCAGCTTCTTAACTCTCCTGTCAAGGATCAGCACAGGACCTTCCTCATAGGTCACATCTTCATCAAGCTCAACTTCAACCGGGTGTATCATTGTTCCTGAATCCGAATGACTTTTCTTCAGCATACTGACATGGAACACTGGATGTAACCTGTGCAACTCTGGCGGCAACTCTAACTTGTAAGCTACCTTGCCCACATGTGCTATGACCAGGTATGGCCCCATATATCTAGGTGCTAGCTTACCCTTCTGGCCAAACCTTAACACACCTTTCCATGGCGAGACTTTAAGATACACTTTGTCTCCTACCTAGAATTCCAAAGGTCGTCGGCGATTGTCTGCATAAGACTTCTGCCTGTCCTGTGCCGCTTTCAACTATTGATGTATCACTTTGATCTGTTCTGTTTTCTGCTGTACTAACTCAGGACCCAAAAGATGATATTCACCATACTCGTACCAACACAAAAGAGATCAGCACTTCCTGCCATACAAGGCCTCATAAGGAGCCATGTAATTGCTCCACTGATAACTATTGTTGTAAGCAAACTCTATCAAACTGAGATGTACATCCCAATTGCCTAGGAACTGCAAAACACAAGCTCGAAGGAGATCCTCCAAAGTCTGAATAGTCCTCTCAGACTGTCCATCTATATGTGGGTGGAAGGCAGTACTGAACCTCAACTACGTTCCCAACGCTTTGTGCAACTGTTTCCAGAAATGACTCGTGAACTGAGGACCTCTGTCGGAAACTATCGTCGTTGGCACACCGTACAAACGTACTATCTCATCCACATATACTCGAGCGAGCTTCTCAGCGGTATATGTTGTCTTTACCGGTATGAAATGGGCAGACTTCGTCAATCTGTCCATTATTACCCAAATGGAATCATGATCCCTAGTCGTCCTTGGTAGACCAACTATGAAATCCATGGTTATATGATCCCATTTCCACTGTGGTATCGGCAGGGGTTGCAACGTACCTGCCAGCTTTTGATGCTCAGCCTTGACTTTCTGACAAACCGCACACCTAGCCACAAACTCAGCTACATCTCTCTTCAAGCCGGGCCACCAATACAAGTCCTTCAGACTATGATACATCTTGGTGACACCTGGATGCATAGAATACATTGACATGTGTGCTTCCTCAAGCACCAGCTTCCTTAGATCATCAGCATCGGGGACCACCATCCTATCACGATAGCAAACTAGTCCATCCTCGGACTCATGGAACCCATCACGCTTTTCGCTGCCGAACTCTGATCTGATCAACTGTACCGTATCATTTGTTTGCTGTGCATCTTTGATTTTCTATCTTAGTGTAGGCTTGACTTGCATCTGTGCTAAAAGTCCATCTAACAAGGAAACTTCCATCTGCACATTCATCTGCCGTAAGGAAACAAGCATATCCCGTCTATGGCATACCAGGGAACTCAACTGCGCCTTCTTTAAAGGATAAGAAGAAGACTTTCAGCTAAGCGCATCAGCCACCACATTTGCCTTACCAGGATGATACTCGATGGTGCAGTTGTAATCATTGATTAGCTCCATCCATCGACGTTGTCGCATGTTTAACTCATGTTGCGAAAAGATGTACTTCAAATTCTTATGATCTGTAAAGATCTGACACACTTCCTCGTAAAGATAGTGTCTCCAAATCTTTGACGCATGAACCATTGCTGCCAACTCTAAATCATGAGTCATATAGTTCTCCTCGTGTTTCTTAAGTTGTCGCGAAGCAAAAGATACCACATGATCTTCCTGCATCAGCACACAACCTAAACCTTTCTTGGAAGCATCACAGAAAACAACATAGCCCTTTCCAGGCTCTGGCAGCACTAACACTAGAGCACTAGTCAGCTTCTCCTTCAAACTTTGGAAAGCTTGCTGACAATGATCATCCCAGATAAAAGGTACATCCTTCCTAGTCAACTTCATCATCGGCAACGCAATCGCACTGAAGTCCTTGATAAACCTCTGGTAGTATCCTGCTAATCCCAGGAAACTACGAACTTCTGTCGGTGTCTTTGGTTGCTCCCAGTCTGCAATGGACTCCACCTTCTTCGGGTCCACTTTGACTCCTTCCACAGATATCACATGACCCAAGAAAGTCACTTCTTCCAACCAGAACTCACACTTACTGAACTTGGCGTACAATTGATATTGGCAAAGAAGAGTCAATGCTAGTCAAAGATGTCACTCATGCTCATGCTTGCCCCGACTGTAGATCAAGATGTCATCTATAAAGACTACAACAAACTGATCTAGGAACGGATGAAACACTCTGTTCATCAGGTCCATGAAAGCAGTAGGCGCATTGGTTAGCCCAAACGGCATAACCACAAACTCGAAGTGACCATACCTTGTCCTAAAAGCTGACTTTGGTATGTCATCCGCCTTAATCCTCAACTGATGATATTCGGACCGTAGATCGATCTTTGAAAACACGGTAGCACCAGACAACTGATTGAATATATCATATATCCTCAGTAATGGGTACTTGTTCTTGATCGTGACCTTGTTCAACTGTCGGTAATCTATACATAACCACATCGACCTGTCCTTCTTCTTAATGAACAACACCGGAGCACCCCAAGGTGACGTACTTGGTCGGATGAAACCTTTCTCCAACAACTCTTATAACTACTTTTTAAGCTCTGTCATCTCTATTGGAGCCATCTTATATGGTGTCTGTGTAACTGGCTGTGTTCCTGGAACCAGATTGATCTCGAAATCAATCTCTCGGGGTGGAGGAACACCAGGGAACTCCTTAGGAAACACATCGGCAAACTCTCGGACAACTGACACCTCTTCAAGGCTAGGACCTTTTGCCTTGGTAGCCACAACAATATCCACAACGTGAGCTAAGAACGCCTCACATCCTTTCCGTAGCAACTTCCCTGCCACCATAGCTGATACCAGACACGTCAACAGAATCTTCCTATCTCTTTGGAAGATCCACTTCTCTCCAGCATCATCAAACACAACTTGCTTGGAACCACAATCCAAAACAACTCTATACTTCTCTAAGGTATCCATACCAAGGATAACATCGAAACCATGCATATCAAGTGGTATAAGATCCACTTGTATGATGTGTCCCAAAAAAGATAAGACACAAAATGGACACTTTTCTCGGAGCATCGAGGAACCATCAAGAGGGGTTTCTAACAGCAGGCTATCCTTCTTACAGCTAACAGGTAAACGACAGTTTTCAAGCATACTATAGGCAATAAAAGAGTGTGTAGCACCTGGGTCAACCAAAACAGATATAAAGCAAGAATACATATTAGAATGAAATAACTCCATCTGACCTGTCACCACTCTCGGGTTGACTATCGCCTCCGGCTGACTCATAGCATAGAATTGAGCCGTTGCTTGCTGTCCACATCCTATGCTTCCTTAAGCAGACGGTCCCACTTGCGACGCTTGACCACGTCCTCGCCCTCTTCTACTACTGGGTTGTTGTCTATCTGACCCTTGATGATTCTGCCTCGGCTGCTGCATCACTTCAACATATCTGTTTGGGCAATTTGACCTCCAATGCCCGATCTGACCACACAGATGGCATGACTGGTCTCGCTGTTGTGGCCTAGACGACCCTGTCACTGTCACAGAAGTTGTACTATGTGACTTAGACGGCGAAGAAACATATCCTCTTCCCTTACTCGGAGACCACTGTGACAGTATACTGGAACCTCTCATCACTGACGGTGCTGAAAACCTTGGCTTCTTAAAGCCACAAAACCTCTGTCCCTGGAACTGAGCAGGCCTCTTCTTAGACATGGATTCTCTTTTCTCCCTGACTGACCTTTTGATCCTCCGGACAGATTCCACAAACGTAGCAAACCACTCTCGGTTCTCCAACGCAGAAGCAGGTGTTGTCAGTTCAACACTCAAACCCTTCTCAAAACGTCTGATCCGCTCTTCATCTGTTGCTGCCATGTGAGGGCAAAACCTCAATAGATCCATGAACTTGGCTTTGTACTCGGTGATATTCATCATTCCTTGGCGCAGACGCTCAAACTGACTAATCTTCTCATCCAGATACGTCTTCAGAAAGTATCTGCTGACAAACTCGTGCCAGAAAACCTCCCAACTGATCACCTCACCAGGTCGCTTCTATTCCTCGATGGTCCACCAGTGACCATCACTACCCTTCAGAACGTAGACAACATGCTTTACTTTGTCTCCTTCAGGGATGTCGAGGATCCAGAAAGCCTTCTCAAGATTTTTCAGCCACAGATCTACATCCGTTGGATCAGCCGTCCCAGCATAATCTGAAGCTCCGACTCGGCGAAGCCGCTCAAAGGTCTTCCCAATACCCGATGTTTCACCATGGGGAGCATGTGCTCTCGGCGGAGGCACCAGCAATCTTTCAACCATGAGATTCATCGTAGCCATCATCTGCCCCATAAGTTGTTGATAGGCAGGGTGTTCAAGAATGGCTGGGTTAGGTTGGGGGACCTCAGTCACCCGATCTTCATGTGACTTCCCTATAGCTCCATCAACTGATGCAGTATCGCTGTTCTCAGCAACATGTTCTTCATGGTTTCCAGACATCTTGGCTTTTCTTCTGCCGAGGGCAGAAGATGATTGTAAGAAAATCTGGAAAACTCACAAGAACAGACACAACCTAGTCCTAAATCCCTGTAGACTCAGCGGACCTAGAGATCTAATACCAAACTTGTGGCAACACATCCTACTATCACATAGACAGTGAGGTGTTACGCGAAAACGTGCAAAAATCACCATAAACCACGGATTACCAAAAACACACGTTAATTAAAACTAATGATGGAAAGTGGAAGAACTGAGAAACTATTACATTTAGGTCCTCATCCTGCAAGAAAATAGGTTATATAAACATTTACAAGCTCTTGACACATGTCCACAGCTTAGAAGGTCAGCTGTCTAGTCAACACATGAGTTCGACACCTGTTTATACATACATAACGGCCCACATCCGACCAGCAGCAGGATATATAAAACATCAACATCTATACATCGTGAAACAACATCAAAACACTCCCAAGGACCTGAGAGTACAGGGATGACTCTAAGACTCTATTACAAAACAACCAAAACAACAGCATATCCATCGCTTGCCTCCTACTGCTCTTCTTGTTGCTCAGCCGCAACTCCGCGACCACCACCACGTCTAGCTCGAACACCTAAAAAGGGTGTAAACCAGCGGGGTGAGACACACAGTCCCAGCGAGAAACATAACTTCCCGCCGAAACCATGAAACCTCAGAAAGATAAAAGCAGCAACAACAGATAACTGATAAGGGGTATAACAAGAGTAGTTTCTAAAGTAAAGCTATTCATACCATCAAGCTTACCAAGATGTACGAAAGACATATCACCAAATATTTCTTTTAGGGAACATGATTGACAAGATAAGATTTATAAGGTCTTACCACATAACACAAGATCGTATAAGTAACTGCAAGGTATAGCAAGATTAACTACACAAGAAAGGCCTCAACCAATGTTCCCTATTTTTCCTTAAGCAGTAAATACTATACGACTAGATTACGTATTATTATGCCCTGAGGAAGTGAGCCGTACTGCTCAAATCCAACCTTTGGTTGTGAAACCCAAGCCGGTGCCATATAAGGTCAATGGAAGAGCCGGACTCCACGACCTCCCACCTTGTAATCAGTGCATGAGTACAACATAAGCAGGACCATAGTCTCATGCTTAAGTGGCCTCAGCCACAGGGTCAGGCTACCCTCTGCCTAGCCCACCTCAGTACAGGTATCAGCGCTAGTGAAACTGAGCCATGGGCCTGTTCACCGTGCTCTGAGCCATGAACGCATTCATGCTCCCATATCACATATCCTGACCCATGGGCCTGTTCACCATGCTCTTCACATATTGAGCTATGGGCCTGAATCCGCACTCTGGAGTCTACAACCAAAGTTGCACTCTTACCTCCTCACTTTAGTCTAGGAGAAACCTCACATACCCAACAATATGCGCTCCGGGTTAACCCGCAGGAGAACCCATTTCACCATCACCAGCTCCTGACGATGATGGATCTATGGCCACGGCAACTACATGATATGTTCCACTGTGATTAGTTAGTGTCTTTTATGTGGATTGCAAGATTCAACCAAGTTATATAACATGTAAACTATAACAAGAATAAATAGTATGAAACTCAATATTATGCTTTTATTGTAATCAACATCATCCTAATCCATCACAAGGATCCAACATTACATGTTATCACTTGGCCTCTTGCCAATCATCTAGATCCATCTCAAGGATCCTCACATTGCCATGGGATCTCAATCCCTTATTACATAATGTCACTGTCTCTCAAGGCATTCTCATCAACTTAGGCACTTTAGCCAAACTCAGGTCCTCAGACCCATACACATTATGTATGTTATCTCATCATCAAGAGTAATTATCAAAGCAATGTTACTCAAATATATATATACCTCATAGCCCTTTACCTGACTATGCATCACCTGCATGGTTAGTATGTACAATCATCATGGATTAATAGAAAGATCATATTATCAACATAGGGTGACATTGATGATTATATGCTTTATCAATCATGCCTCAGTCTGTGATCATAGACATAGGTCATATCATCATGCAAAACATCTTATATGCTTATCATTTACTCTGCATTATACATATCATTCCAGATGATCATAAACACATGTAAGGTCATGCCAAGTTATATGGATATAATCTACTACCTCCAATTACTATCAAGCATATCAAGGGGTCACCATTATAAGCCAAACGTGATACATACACAAGGTCTAGCATAGATGCTTTACGGAAGGAACAAGACCCTCACTATAAGTGCCCACTACCCTCACAAGAAGTGTGACGGGTAGGGCACCCTCACTAGAGTTGGTATTGGGCGGGATATTCCTCATATCGTCCAACCACTTCAACCCCATAACTGTCAAACCAAACCAGCCTCATAACGGACAAACACAAGGCAAGGGTGTCGACCATCAGCTCAAGATGTATCGTGCTACAAAGACCCAAGGCATAACGTGCACAAGCCTATCGTGCAACATGTATATCGGGCACCTCTGCCGGGCAACTTAGTGTCGCACAATGCTGTGTCGTGCAACCAACTGATAACGGGCAACCAGGGCATACAACTCAGCCAATGGAGCATGTCTGGCAACGGTGCATCGTGCAACGGTGCGTCATGTATCGTGCACCCATGCATATCGGGCATCCACATGTATCGGGCACTAAGGTGTCGTGCAATGCCCATCACGTGTCGTGCAGTCGGCCGACATAAATAGAGCTAAGGCCAAAGGGTGACGCCCACCACAGACTAGCTAGCAACACTCCACCACAACAATGCATAATGACACTAAACCATCACATAGGCTAAGTGTATCAGGAAGGTTACTCATCAAGGTGTGATGCCCGACACACACTCAAGGCAGGGACCAAGTGCAATGCCTGAAACAACCACAACATGTGTCATCCAAGGCTCAAGATCAGAGGTTATCGGGCAGCACCTCCCCCAAGATCATAACGGTCAAGATGCAACTCCACAAGGTCGTCATCAACCTCAAGCACAAGGGCACCAAACCCTAATGGCTCAAGAAGATGGATCACCTCTCAACAACGAAGAGAGAGGGGTCTTTCACATCTCTTATCACCAATCGGGCAACACAAGGAACAACCCTAACAAGGTTTACAACCACCACAAAGCTCACCTTTCAAGTCCATGGTGAGAGGAGGGTGTTGCTCAAGCAACTAGAACACAAGCTCACTCTCAACTTAAACGAGAGAGGGGTATTGCCCATATTACTAGCACACAAGCTCACTCCTCTAGACCAAGGAGAGAAAGGAGTGTTACTCACCAAGAACCCTAGAACATAGGTTCGGCCAACAAGAAACAACTAATAAAGAAACCAACTAGCAACACACATAGCCGATATGATCATAGCAACATATAAGAACATAAAAGAAGGTAGTGTAGTTAGGGTTAGGAGTTATGTAACCCACCTTAAGCAAGCTCCAAGATCCTAGATCCACCACAAGAAGAAGAGCAAGGCACTCTAGGGTTCGGCCACCACTAGAGGAAGAAGGAGACTCCAAGAAGGATCAGCCACCAAGCTTGTAAAAGAAGAGAGGGTGTCGTGCACCAAGGGAGAGGGAGACTAAGGAACTAAAGGGATCCTTAGCAAGGGAAAGGAAATGCAGATATAGAAGGGAATGGAGGAGAAACTAAGGTAAAACAAAGCAAGGTTTTTCCCACCTAGGGACACTTGTCCATGTGCAAATCCACCACTCTAACATGCCCTAAACTCATGTCCAAGTCCATTGCCACATGCAAGTATCAAGCACCAAGTGTCCACTAGTGGTGACACAAACCAGGTCAAAGAGAGTCAAGGAGGGTCCATGGACGACACACCCTGAGTGACACACCCTGACCGACACAAGCATGCTCTTGCCCGACACAAGGTCCAAAGAAGTAAAGGCAACACACCACAAGGCCCAACAAGGCTCGACCAAGCCCAAAGGAACTCAAGCAACGAGCCCAAACCTTCCTTTCAACACTAGAGGAAGCAAGGAGAGGGAGGAACACCTCACAAGATGACAAACTTGCCCACAAACCCTAAACTTGGGTTAATTGCAGGTAGCACCTCCAACTCTCAACAAACCACAAACAAACCCTAATCACCACTAAAGGTGATTAGCAAGCAACTAAGCATCATGGTTAAGCAAAGAAAATAGGATAAGCCCTAAACGGAGGTCAGGGTCCTTATAATAAGAGAGTTAATGATGCTAAGGGGTGCCTTGTGGAAAGCCTAAGTATCAATATGAACTTTTGTGGTTGATGCTTGTGCTATATGTGCTAGTTTTAGTGTAAATTGTAATTTGCCTAAGGTGAAGGGCTAATATGCAATATACCACCTCTAGAGTGTTCCCTTCCCTCTCTTGGCATAATTTAGAGTAGAGAGGAAGAGTTGGGCACCTTGTTTGGATCTTGGTTGTGTGGCAACATCTTTGGTGATGTATGGAGCACATGTGTGAGATGTGCCTTGCTCTTAGATGGGCTATCTAGGGTTTGAAGACCTTGGAGAGGGTTCCTATCAGTTTGTGGGTGTGTAGGGTTGTACCCTATTGGTTTGTGAAGTATGTAGGGTTGTTCTCTATCAGTTTGTTGGAGTGTGGGGTTGTGCCTATCGGTTTGTGGATGTATGGTGTATGCTCTATCAGTTTGTGAGTATGTTGAGCTTTGCCATATCAATTTGTATGTGTAGAGCTTTAGCATATCGGATATGACCTTGGTATAAGACCAAGAGGATGAGATCCAACCTATATCTTATCACCATGTCTTGCATTTTGTTGCATGTTCCTCTTCTCTCGTGGATAAGTGTTACTTATGCTCCTAAGATGATGGCACCTCTCCTTTGATCTCTCTTCCTACCCTCAAGTATATAACCCCATCCTCCTTCACACAAGTAAACCATTTCGTCCATCCTTGTTCCTCTCTTCTTGGTGTACGGGCTTGGAAGCTTAAGGATCTAAAGGAAGCACCATGGATCTTGAGAGGACAAGTTCCTTGCTCATGGTGATTTCTTATTCGACTTCCATCTTGGTAAGTTATGTTTCTTGGATGGCCATTTCCTTTGCACTCTCTTCTTCACCTTCTTCCTCCTCTCATGGCCATGTATCCTACCTTGGATGAAGTCTGGCTAGGAGTTGGTTCTCTCTCCTTCTTTCCTTTTGTAAAGACCAAGTCTCTACTAAAAATTATGGCAACCAAAATCATCAATTGTGTAGCAGCAGAAATTTAAATCTTGACTTTATTCAAAATGTATAAAGAGTACATTACAAATTTTTCCCAAAAGGGGTACATCTTTATACAAGGAACTAGGATCTAGGTAGAGGAAGACTTAGACTAATACAATTTGTCTCCATAACTACATAACAAAGGTACACAACTATATCAAGCTAATTAGATGAGATCTTCTCCTTAGCCTTAAGCTCACTAAGCTTCCATTGCGCACTCTGATCCTAGCCTGGATGGTTGGGGTCATCCAGCAAGAGAAAGATAAAAGTATGTGTTATTCAAGAGAAATAGGACAATTAAATAATCTAAAGCATTGCAATATAAAAGATTCTCTACAATAAGAGATTTCAAAAGAAATGAGGCAAGTACATGTATAAGAGAGAGAAAACTGCTATAAACAATCACCACAATAATAATCACATAACATGAATATATTAAGACACAAAGTCTTCTCAATGTAGGGTGAGGCACCTACCAGACCTCACCAGTGGCAAGGGGACTAAAACCCCAGTGCCTAAAAAGTGGCAGGGGGACTAAAACCTCAGTGCCTAATATATAAAATGGCAGGGGGACTAAAACCCCAGTGCCCAGCAGGAGGACTAAAACCTCAGTGCCCTACGGGTGGTTTGTACTCATGTACACTACATTGTCATTTGGCCTAAAATACATCATGCTTAAATAGTCACTTGGAAGTATTGAGAAATATAACAAGATTGCAACATAGCATTGGAAATAAAACCCAAGAAATAAAGGAGCCAACATAAGCAACAACAATATACACCGTTTCTAAGTATTTTAAAAAGATGAGCCAACATAGGCAATAGAAAGGTTCACATAATCCAAATGAATGAGTCATAATGGCAACAAAAGCATCAAATAAGTAAAGATCCAAATAAAGGCATTTAGGAGGATATCAAGGCTAGAACATAATGTTTGTAGGGTTGGATAAGATCCCAACTGAAGAGTAGGTTGATTGCACAATATACATTCCACATAGATTTCACCTTCATCATAGATGTTCACATAAATAGACTTCACATACCTATTTTAATTAATTACCATCACATTCACCAATCTGATTGCATCCAATTCTATATTTCCCTAGTTACATTATGACACATGTATTAATATATATAAAGACATAAATCATAGGAAAAACCCTAATTTTCTACCTTTAAAACCAAAACTCAATTTGTGACTCAAAACCTTGACCAAACGATTATTCATATTCTCTTGATTAATAAAACATATTTTATGTCCTCATTTGGAGTTAAAATGAATTAGTTAGGTATTTTAGAACATTTATAAACTTAAAAAGGAATTCAAGGCAAACATTGAAAAAGGAATCCAAATCATGACTCAAAAACCATAGAATCAGGTTCTACATGAAAAATCCTTTCCATTGACTATTTATTTGCATTTTTCTGACCATGGATCGATTTACTATGAATTAAGTAAAATTGACCAATCAAAATGCAAGAAAACCATAGCGTGACAATAATTAAATCAAAATGCAATTCGATGTAAATAACAGGTGAAATGACTAAAATACCCTTGCGCATAAAATAAATTCATTTAAAACATCAAGGGCAGTACTGTCATTCGTATGTAACACACCTTGCAAAGCGAGAAACAAGTTTCAAGAGGCAATTACTAAAATACCCATGGTCGGGTAATACCATCAACTGACCCTGTGAGGGTAAAGTGGTCATTCGAACCTCACAATGACCTTCAGTGAGAAAACAAAATAGGACTTGAAATTACGCTACTGTCCATGCAGCGTAAGTCATGAAATGAGAGGTGCGGGGATACAAAGGTCATTCCATGCCATGTGATCTTCGTTCACTAGCCATGGCGAGGAAGCTGTAAGCAGACGGGAAAGAATCCCGATCAGCTTGGAGAGCCAGAGGCGTACCAAGGGGAAAATAGGATTGCAGATGGATTCCCCACTTCCGGACAAACTTGCCGAACCCACATTGGTGCTCTCAGTTACTCAGGAGCTTAGGGGAGGCTCCTCCATCTGCAAGGAACATGGGAAGAAGAAATGGGGAAACAATTCACTGAAAACACAAGGCAACAAGAAACTAAGGTCATGATTAACTTTGTGGGGCCAAGGCGAGTCGAAAGAATGCATCGCCATGGGCAGAGGAGAACCAGGGCCAGGAAAAGCATGGCGCCGCCGATGACCCCAAAATTGATCTATAAGACCCAATGATAGAGTGCATCACGAGGTGAAACAAGGAAATAGAATTGAAGAACAAGCATCGAGGATGCTTACCTAGAAGCCAATTGAACGGAGGTGGTTGGAGGTGTGAGCAGTAGGCAGAGGTTGCCAAAACTGAAGGTGGAGCAGGTCAGGGTGTCTCGAGCAAGGAGAGGTGAAATTGGAGGAGGAGGAAGCTATCGCGGGGAATGATTCTGCTCTAGGGGCCTTATATAGGTGGGGCGAGGCCTCTAGTCCCATATGTAACCTTGCGACATAGAAGAGGAAAAGGGAAAGGTTGCACATTTTGCACACAAGCTATAGCTGATGATGAGCTAGGGCTTAAATGAACCATCGTGACAAGAGGAATCCAACGACACAAGAATCACGCAAAATGGTTGAGAGGAGAGGAAGAACGAGTCGACGGGGCTAGAGCAGCTTGCCCGTTCAGTTGCTGGAGGTAGAAGAAGGTGCAGACGACGTTAGATCAAAGCGGGTCATCTCACGGCCATTGGATCGCGGACGATTATTGTCCAGGTCGCGTGACAAAAAATAAACGGAACATTGGTGTTACACATCAAATAGATGAAATCGATTAAAATCCCATAGTTATACTTTATTAAAAGCTTAGAAAATGGATTTGAAGGGTCAAATGAATTCCAAAAGGCACAAAATTTTAACCATATGCACAAATTAAAGTCTAGAACAATGCTATGCAATTATATTCTCGTTTTACTCATAATATGGCCCTTAATAAATATATTTCTCATTAAAGTGTATATTAATATATTAAAAGGTGTGCATTAATATGAAATGACTATATTAATGCAATTAGTGAATCAAATTCGAGGTGATAGATATATATGAGTATTAAGAGCAAAATATCAACAATAAAATATGTTTTCACCCATTTAACTTCAAATTGGAGGAGAGAGAAAGTAAAAGGAGAAATACTCTCATAATTAATTCAAATACACAATATTATTCATATATTTATCCAAAAAGCTCCAAATAAACATTATCTACTTATTTGCTCTCATAAAACTCCATTTTGCATTATTAGTCCTCAATTATTACATTAAGTGAATTATTTGTGCAAATACCCCTTTATAAACATGAATGGGGGCAAAAATGGAATTTCAACCTTGAATTGTGCTCAAATTGCACAAAGAGTCCAAAAATGATCCAAAAGGATGGGAAATTTATGAAAAAGGTCCAAATGGACTAGAAGGCAAAGAAAAGCTCAAAAGTGGGTAAATTGTAGGGAAGACCCTGAGATTTAGTATGTTACAGCACACCACCCCTTAAAGAGGATTTCATCCCCGAAATAACAACAAGAGGAAAGAGAGGGTGAGTGTGCAACTTCCCAAACTTAAATACTAGGTTATTACCCTTAATCTAGGGTACAACACAAAATCTACATAAGTCAGGGGTTACTAAGGTTTTCACAAAACCTATAACCATTTATCAAACTCAACCTAATTAACATTTTTGCCTTATTAACATAATCTCCATCATGAAGAGGTATCATATTTATTACACTATCACTTGCGCCACATTTTATTCAAAACAATTACATCTCAATATTATATCATGTGTATTTCCCTCATCAAGGGTTTTAAGCACAATTAGGGTTTACTAAGCCATTTCAACATTAATTAATGTATTAGGTCAAAAACCTTAATAACATGAATTCATTTTCCATTATCCTCTTAAAACTATCATGTAGAATTATTACAAATTATTTTGTAGAAAAAGTTAATATTATCCAACAAGTTATTAAGCCTATAATAATTCCAAATAATGTTCATATTGCACATTTTCTTATCACCTTTCATACTCATATTAATGACATCATTAATCATTTTCGTCCATTAAACTTCATCTTATAAATTATCCATATTTTAATACACATTTGGAAATTATGAATATTTATGTGAATTCAATTATTCTTTATCATGTTTGAGTCATTATATGCATTTTAGTGAACAGGATGTAACCCATTAAATATTAATGAATTAATTCATATATCAAGTTATGATGAGGTGTTAATAAATGAACAAGGTGATATACCTTATATATATTGATAACTTTGTGACTATAATCCATTTATATGAATTAAGGTATATTATGTGATGATGACACCTAATGTCACTAATGTATCATGAAAGGAATTAAGGGTATATGTATATGTATATGTATATGTTTTCAAAGCTAGATGATTACCTATTAGGGTTTAGGTCAACATGATCATTACATGTTAAAGCATCCTTAGGGTGAATTTTACCATTAGGGTGGCATAGTCAACGTTGTATGTATATTCACCATTAGTAATAAGTAACCCATTATTATGTGAATCAATAATATGTGAAGGTTCAATCATATGAACTATCTCTATATGACTTACTACATATTCATGTGTGTATAAACAAACAAGTTGAATTACAAGTATAATGTGTTTGGTAAATTCTTGTTCACATAAGTTATTATGTACATAAGTCCACATAGATAGGGTTTCTAACTCCAACGGTATTTGATTTTGCTTTTACTTGGGATTCCATCCCCCTAAAAAGGGATTTCGTCCTCAAAATCAGATTTGCAAAACCAAATATGGTACTAACACCATTACCATCACTCTACCCCTTAAAAGGGTCAACTAAGTCAAACTAAGCTAAGGGTAAAAGGTACATAAGGTTCAACACTAAAATGATTTACTAACCAAGCTTCAGGGTGTAACATAGGGTACACTAAACCCTAAACATAGGAGTATAAGGTATTTAAGGGTGATGTTTGTGTAAGAGATCAGATTATCACTTATGGTTTTCCTAAGGCAACATGCCCAAAGATAGACTATTTCAGCTGTCTGTATCAGATCAGGCCAGGCCAGGTCATATGAGCTCAGGAGTCCTCGTTACCAAGTTAGTGGGGTGGAGGAAAATATTGCAAGCCCCCAAGATCTGACCCTTTCTAGACACCATCACTTCAACTTATTGCTCTAGTAGCTTCTCAATAGACAATTCACCAAAAAGTTGACAAATTTTATTTTTAATTAATTATTATTATGATACTAAATCAAACTTTCATGCTAGGTCAACTCTAAGGTGAAAAACTAACTAAAGGGAAACTATATACTCTAGGGAGACAATTTTTGAATTAGTCAAGAATCTGACTACCTTGATGCTCTGATACCATGCTGTAAACACCAAGTTTCTACTAAAAATCATGGCAACCAAAATCATCAATTGTGTAGTAGAGGAAATTTAAATCTTGACTTTATTCAAAATGTATAAAGAGTACATTACAAATTTTTCCCAAAAGGGGTACATCTTTATACAAGGAACGAGGATCTAGGTAGAGGAAGACATAGACTAATATAATTTGTATCCATAACTACATAACAAAGGTACACAACTATATCAAGCTAACTAGATGAGATCTTCTCCTTAGCCTTAAGCTCACCAAGCTTCCATTGTGCACTCTGATCCTAGCCTGGATGGTTAGGGTCATCCAGCAAGAGAACGATAAAAGTATGTGTTATTCAAGAGAAATAGGACAATTAAATAATCTAAAGCATTGCAATATAAAAGATTCTCTACAATAAGAGATTTCAAAAGAAATGAGGCAAGTACATGTATAAGAGGGAGAAAACTGCCATAAACAATCACCACACCTTCATCATAGATGTTCACATAAATAGACTTCACATACCTATTTTAATTAATTACCATCACATTCACCAATCTGATTGCATCCAATTCCATATTTCCCTAGTTACATTATTACCCATGTATTAATATATATAAAGACATAAAGCATAGGAAAACCCCTAATTTTATACCTTTAAAACCAAAACTCAATTTGCGACTCAAAACCTTGACCAAATGATTATTCATATTCTCCTGATTAATAAAACATATTTTATTTCCTCATTTGGAGATAAAATGAATTAATTAGGTATTTAGAACATTTTATACACTTAAAAAGGAATTCAAGGCAAACTTCAAAAAAGGAATCCAAATCATGACTCAAAAACCATAAAATCAGGTTCTACATGAAAAATCCTTTCCATTGACTATTTATTTGCATTTTTCTGACCATGGATCGACTTACTATGAATTAAGTAAAATTGACCAATCAGAATGCAAGAAAACCATAGCATGAAAGTAATTAAATCAAAATGCAAATTGATGTAAATAACAGGTGAAATGACTAAAATACCCTTGCACATAAAATAAATTCGTTTAAAACATCGAGGGCAGTACTGTCATTCATATGTAACACACCTTGCAAAGCGAGTAACAAGTCTCAAGAGGAGATTACTAAAATACCCATGGTCAGGTAATACCATCAACTGACCCTGTGAGGGTAAAGTGGTCATTCGAACCTCGCAATGACCTTCAGCGAGAAAACAAAATAGGACTTGAAATTACGCTACTGTCCATGCAGCGTAAGTCATGAAATCAGAGGTGCGGGGATACAAAGGTCATTCCCTGCCATGTGATCTTCGTTCGCTAGCCATGGCGAGGAAGCTACGAGCAGACGGGAAAGAATCCCGATCGGCTTGGAGATCCAGAGGCGTACCAAGGGGAAAATGGGATTGCAGATGGATTCCCAACTTCTAGAAAAATTTGTCAAACCCACATTGGTGCTCTGAGCTGCTCAGGAGCTTAGGGGAGGCTCCTCCGTCTGCAACGAATAGGGGAAGAAGAAACGGGGAAACAATTCACTGAAAACACAAGGCAACAAAAAACTAAGGTCGTGATTACCTTCGTGGGGCCAAGGCGAGTCGAAAGAATGCATCGTCGCGGGCAGAGGAACACCAGGTTCAGGAAAAGCATGGGGCCACCAATGACCCCAAAATCGATCTATCGGACCCAATGATAGAGTGCATCACGACGCGAAACAAGGAAATAGAATTGAAGAACAAGCATCGAGGATGCTTACCTAGAAGCCAATTGAACGGAGGTGGTTGGAGGTGCGAGCAGTAGGAAGAGGTTGCCAAAACTGAAGGCGGAGTAGGTCAGGGTGTCTCGAGCTAGGAGAGGTGAAATTGGAGGAGGAGGAAGCTATCGCGGGGAATGATTCTGCTCTAGGGGCCTTATATAGGCGGGGCAAGGCCTCTAGTCCCATTTGTAACCTTACGACAGAGAAGAGGAAAAGGGAAAGATTGGGCGTTTTGCATACAAGCTATAGCAGATGATGAGCTAGGGCTTAGATGAACTGTCATGACAAGAGGAATCCAACGACACAAGAATCACGCAAAATGGTTGAGAGGAGAGGAAGAACGAGTCGACGGGGCTAGAGCGGCTTGTCCGTTCAGTTGTTGGAGGTAGAAGAAGGTGCGGACGCCATTAGATCAGAGCAGGTCAACTCACAACCATTAGATCACAGACGATTATTGTCCAGGCCGCGTGACAAAAAATAAACAGAACATTGGCGTCACACATCAAATAGATGAAATCGATTAAAATCCCATAGTTATACTTTATTAAAAGCGTATAAAATGGATTTGAAAGGTCAAACAAAGTCCAAAAGCCACCAAATTTTAACCAAATGCACAAATTAAAGTCTAGAACAATTATATGCAATTATATTCTCGTTTTACTCACAATATGGCCCTTAATAAATATATTGCTCATTAAATTGTATATTAATATATTAAAAGGTGTGCATTAATATGAAATGACTATATTAATGCAATTAGTGAATCAAATTCGAGGTGATAGATATATATGAGTATTAAGAGAAAAATATCAACAATAAAATATGTTTTCACCCATTTATCTTCAAATTGGAGGAGAGAGAAAGTAAAAGGAGAAATACTCTCATAATTAATTCAAATACACATTATTATTCATATATTTATCCAAAAAGCTCCACATAAACATTATCAACTTATTTGCTCTCATAACAAACAAGTTGAATTACAAGTATAATGTGTTTGGTAAATTCTTGTTCACATAAGTTATTATGTACATAAGTCCACATAGATAGGGTTTCTAACTCCAAAGGTATTTGATTTTGCTTTTAGTTGGGATTCCATCCCCCTAAAAAGGGATTTCGTCCTCAAAATCAGATTTGCAAAAACAAATAGGGTACTAACACCATTACCATCACTCTACCCCTTAAAAGGGTCAACTAAGTCAAACTAAGCTAAGGGTAAAAGGTACATAAGGTTCAACACTAAAAGGATTTACTAACCAAGCTTCAGGGTGTAACATAGGGTACACTAAACCCTAAACATAGGAGTATAAGGTATTTAAGGGTGATGTTTGTGTAAGAGATCAAATTATCACTTATGGTTTTCCTAAGGCAACATGCCCAAAGATAGACTATTTCGAGTTGTCTGTATCAGATCAGGCCAGGCCAGGTCATATGAGCTCAGGAGTCCTCGTTACCAAGTTAGTGGGGTGGAGGAAAATATTGCCAGCCCCCAAGATCTGACCCTTTCTAGACACCATCACTTCAACTTATTGCTCTAGTAGCTTCTCAATAGACAATTCACCAAAAAGTTGACAAATTTTATTTTTAATTAATTATTATTATGATACTAAATCAAACTTTCATGCTAGGTCAACTCTAAGGTGAAAAACTAACTAAAGGGAAACTATATACTCTAGGGAGACAATTTTTGAATTAGTCAAGAATCTGACTACCTTGATGCTCTGATACCATGCTGTAAACACCAAGTCTCTACTAAAAATCATGGCAACCAAAATCATCAATTGTGTAGTAGCAGAAATTTAAATCTTGAATTTATTCAAAATGTATAAAGAGTACATTACAAATTTTTCCCAAAAGGGGTACATCTTTATACAAGGAACGAGGATCTAGGTAGAGGAAGACATAGACTAATATAATTTGTATCCATAACTACATAACAAAGGTACACAACTATATCAAGATAACTAGATGAGATCTTCTCCTTAGCCTTAAGCTCACCAAGCTTCCATTGCGCACTCTGATCCTAGCCTGGATGGTTGGGGTCATCCAGCAAGAGAACGATAAAAGTATGTGTTATTCAAGAGAAATAGGACAATTAAATAATCTAAAGCATTGCAATATAAAAGATTCTCTACAATAAGAGATTTCAAAAGAAATGAGGCAAGTACATGTATAAGAGGGAGAAAACTGCCATAAACAATCACCACAATAATAATCACATAGCATGAATATATTAAGACACAAAGTCATCTCAATGTAGGGTGAGGCACCTACCGGACCTCACCAGTGGCAGGGGGACTAAAACCCCATTGCCTAAAAAGTGGCAGGGGGGACTAAAACCCCAGTGCCTAATATGTAAAATGCCAGGGGGACTAAAACCCCAGTGCCCGACAGGAGGATTAAAACCTCAGTGCCCTATGGGTGGTTTGTACTCATGTACACTACGTTGTCATAGCAAGGTTCACATAATCTAAATGAATGAGTCATAATGGAAACAAAAGCATCAAATAAGTAAAGATCCAAATAAAGGCATTTAGGAGGATATCAAGGCTAGAATATAATGTTTGTAGGGTTGGATAAGATCCCAACATAAGAGTAGGTTGATTGCACAATATACATTCCACATAGATTTCACCTTCATCATAGATGTTCACATAAATAGACTTCACATACCTATTTTAATTAATTACCATCACATTCACCAATCTGATTGCATCCAATTCCATATTTCCCTAGTTACATTATTACCCATGTATTGATATATATAAAGACATAAAGCATAGGAAAACCCCTAATTTTATACCTTTAAAACCAAAACTCGATTTGCGACTCAAAACCTTGACCAAACGATTATTCATATTCTCCTGATTAATAAAACATATTTTATTTCCTCATTTGGAGTTAAAATGAATTAATTAGGTATTTAGAACATTTTATACACTTAAAAAGGAATTCAAGGCAAACTTCAAAAAAGGAATCCAAATCATGACTCAAAAACCATAAAATCAGGTTCTACATGAAAAATCCTTTCCATTGACTATTTATTTGCATTTTTCTGACCATGGATCGACTTACTATGAATTAAGTAAAATTGACCAATCAGAATGCAAGAAAACCATAGCGTGACAGTAATTAAATCAAAATGCAAATTGATGTAAATAACAGGTGAAATGACTAAAATACCCTTGCACATAAAATAAATTCGTTTAAAACATCGAGGGCAGTACTGTCATTCGTATGTAACACACCTTGCAAAGTGAGTAACAAGTCTCAAGAGGAAATTACTAAAATACCCATGGTCAGGTAATACCATCAACTGACCCTGTGGGGGTAAAGTGGTCATTCGAACCTCGCAATGACCTTCAGCGAGAAAACAAAATAGGACTTGAAATTACGCTACTGTCCATGCAGCGTAAGTCATGAAATCAGAGGTGCGGGGATACAAAGGTCATTCCCTGCCATGTGATCTTCGTTCGCTAGCCATGGCGAGGAAGCTACGAGTAGACGGGAAAGAATCCCGATCGGCTTGGAGAGCCAGAGGCGTACCAACGGGAAAATGGGATTGCAGATGGATTCCCAACTTCTAGAAAAACTTGTCGAACCCACATTGGTGCTCTGAGCTGCTCAGGAGCTTAGGGGAGGCTCCTCCGTCTGCAACGAATAGGGGAAGAAGAAACGGGGAAACAATTCACTGAAAACACAAGGCAACAAAAAACTAAGGTCGTGATTACCTTCGTGGGGCCAAGGCGAGTCGAAAGAATGCATCGTCGCGGGCAGAGGAACACCAGGTTCAGGAAAAGCATGGGGCCACCAATGACCCCAAAATCGATCTATCGGACCCAATGATAGAGTGCATCACGACGTGAAATAAGGAAATAGAATTGAAGAACAAGCATCGAGGATGCTTACCTAGAAGCCAATTGAACGGAGGTGGTTGGAGGTGCGAGTAGTAGGAAGAGGTTGCCAAAACTGAAGGCGGAGAAGGTCAGGGTGTCTCGAGCTAGGAGAGGTGAAATTGGAGGAGGAGGAAGCTATCGCAGGGAATGATTCTGCTCTAGGGGCCTTATATAGGCGGGGCAAGGCCTCTAGTTCCATTTGTAACCTTACGACAGAGAAGAGGAAAAGGGAAAGATTGGGCGTTTTGCATACAAGCTATAGCAGATGATGAGCTAGGGCTTAGATGAACTGTCATGACAAGAGGAATCCAACGACACAAGAATCACGCAAAATGGTTGAGAGGAGAGGAAGAACGAGTCGACGGGGCTAGAGCGGCTTGTCCGTTCAGTTGTTGGAGGTAGAAGAAGGTGCAGACGCCATTAGATCAGAGCAGGTCAACTCACAGCCATTAGATCACAGACGATTATTGTCCAGGTCGCGTGACAAAAAATAAACAGAACATTGGCGTCACACATCAAATAGATGAAATCGATTAAAATCCCATAGTTATACTTTATTAAAAGCGTATAAAATGGATTTGAAAGGTCAAACAAAGTCCAAAAGCCACCAAATTTTAACCAAATGCACAAATTAAAGTCTAGAACAATTATATGCAATTATATTCTCGTTTTACTCACAATATGGCCCTTAATAAATATATTGCTCATTAAATTGTATATTAATATATTAAAAGGTGTGCATTAATATGAAATGACTATATTAATGCAATTAGTGAATCAAATTCGAGGTGATAGATATATATGAGTATTAAGAGAAAAATATCAACAATAAAATATGTTTTCACCCATTTATCTTCAAATTGGAGGAGAGAGAAAGTAAAAGGAGAAATACTCTCATAATTAATTCAAATACACATTATTATTCATATATTTATCCAAAAAGCTCCACATAAACATTATCTACTTATTTGCTCTCATAAAACTCCATTTTGCATTATTAGTCCTCAATTATTACATTAAGTGAATTATTTGTGCAAATACCCCTTTATAAACATGAATGGGGGCAAAAATGGAATTTCAACCTTGAATTGTGCTCAAATTGCACAAAGAGTCCAAAAATGATCCAAAAGGATGGGAAATTTATGAAAAAGGTCCAAATGGACTAGAAGGCAAAGAAAAGCTCAAAAGTGGGTAAATTGTAGGGAAGACCCTGAGATTTAGTATGTTACAGCACACCACCCCTTAAAGAGGATTTCGTCCCCGAAATAACAACAAGAGGAAAGAGTGGGTGAGTGTGTAACTTCCCAACCTTAAACACTAGGTTATTACCCTTAATCTAGGGTACAACACAAAATCTACATAAGTCAGGGGTTACTAAGGTTTCCACAAAACCTATAGCCATTTATCAAACTCAACCTAATTAACATTTTTGCCTTATTAATATAATCTCCATCATGAAGAGGTATCATATTTATTAAACTATCACTTGCGCCACATTTTATTCAAAACAATTACATCTCAATATTATATCATGTGTATTTCCCTCATCAAGGGTTTTAAGCACAATTAGGGTTTACTAAGCCATTTCAACATTAATTAATGTATTAGGTCAAAAACCTTAATAACATGAATTCATTTTCCATTATCCTCTTAAAACTATCATGTAGAATTATTACAAAGTATTTTGTAGAAAAAGTTAATATTATCCAACAAGTTATTAAGCCTTTAATAATTCCAAATAATGTTCATATTGCACATTTTCTTATCACCTTTCATACTCATATTAATGACATCATTAATCATTTTCGTCCATTAAACTTCATCTTATAAATTATCCATATTTTAATACACATTTGGCAATTATGAATATTTATGTGAATCCAATTATTCTTTATCATGTTTGAGTCATTATATGCATTTTAGTGAACAGGATGTAACCCATTAAATATTAATGAATTAATTCATATATCAAGTTATGATGAGGTGTTAATAAATGAACCAGGTGATATACCTTATATATATTGATAACTTTGTGACTATAATCCATTTATATCCATTAAGGTATATTATGTGATGATGACACCTAATGTCACTAATGTATCATGAAAGGAATTAAGGGTATATGTATATGTATATGTATATGTTTTCAAAGCTAGATGATTACCTATTAGGGTTTAGGTCAACATGATCATTACATGTTAAAGCATCCTTAGGGTGCATTTTACCATTAGGGTGGCATAGTCAACGTTGTATGTATATTCACCATTAGTAATAAGTAACCCATTATTATGTGAATCAATAATATGTGAAGGTTCAAGCATATGAACTATCTCTATATGACTTACTACATATTCATGTGTGTATAAACAAACAAGTTGAATTACAAGTATAATGTGTTTGGTAAATTCTTGTTCACATAAGTTATTATGTACATAAGTCCACATAGATAGGGTTTCTAACTCCAAAGGTATTTGATTTTGCTTTTAGTTGGGATTCCATCCCCCTAAAAAGGGATTTCGTCCTCAAAATCAGATTTGCAAAACCAAATAGGGTACTAACACCATTACCATCACTCTACCCCTTAAAAGGGTCAACTAAGTCAAACTAAGCTAAGGGTAAAAGGTACATAAGGTTCAACACTAAAAGGATTTACTAACCAAGCTTCAGGGTGTAACATAGGGTACACTAAACCCTAAACATAGGAGTATAAGGTATTTAAGGGTGATGTTTGTGTAAGAGATCAAATTATCACTTATGGTTTTCCTAAGGCAACATGCCCAAAGATAGACTATTTCAATCTGTCTGTATCAGATCAGGCCAGGCCAGGTCATATGAGCTCAGGAGTCCTCGTTACCAAGTCAGTGGGGTGGAGGAAAATATTGCCAGCCCCCAAGATCTGACCCTTTCTAGACACCATCACTTCAACTTATTGCTCTAGTAGCTTCTCAATAGACAATTCACCAAATAGTTGACAAATTTTATTTTTAATTAATTATTATTATGATACTAAATCAAACTTTCATGCTAGGTCAACTCTAAGGTGAAAAACTAACTAAAGGGGAACTATATACTCTAGGGAGACAATTTTTGAATTAGTCAAGAATCTGACTACCTTGATGCTCTGATACCATGTTGTAAACACAAAGTCTCTACTAAAAATCATGGCAACCAAAATCATCAATTGTGTAGTAGCGGAAATTTAAATCTTGACTTTATTCAAAATGTATAAAGAGTACATTACAAATTTTTCCCAAAAGGGGTACATCTTTATACAAGGAACGAGGATCTAGGTAGAGGAAGACATAGACTAATATAATTTGTATCCATAACTACATAACAAAGGTACATAACTATATCAAGCTAACTAGATGAGATCTTCTCCTTAGCCTTAAGCTCACCAAGCTTCCATTGCACACTCTGATCCTAGCCTGGATGGTTGGGGTCATCCAGCAAGAGAACGATAAAAGTATGTGTTATTCAAGAGAAATAGGACAATTAAATAATCTAAAGCATTGCAATATAAAAGATTCTCTACAATAAGAGATTTCAAAAGAAATGAGGCAAGTACATGTATAAGAGGGAGAAAACTTCCATAAATAATCACCACAATAATAATCACATAGCATGAATATATTAAGACACAACGTCATCTCAATGTAGGGTGAGGCACCTACCGGACCTCACCAGTGGCAGGGGGACTAAAACCCCATTGCCTAAAAAGTGGCAGGGGGACTAAAACCCCAGTGCCTAATATGTAAAATGCCAGGGGGACTAAAACCCCAGTGCCCGACAGGAGGATTAAAACCTCAGTGCCCTATGGGTGGTTTGTACTCATGTACACTACATTGTCATAGCAAGGTTCACATAATCCAAATGAATGAGTCATAATGGCAACAAAAGCATCAAATAAGTAAAGATCCAAATAAATCCATTTAGGAGGATATCAAGGCTAGAATATAATGTTTGTAGGGTTGGATAAGATCCCAACTGAAGAGTAGGTTGATTGCACAATATACATTCCACATAGATTTCACCTTCATCATAGATGTTCACATAAATAGACTTCACATACCTATTTTAATTAATTACCATCACATTCACCAATCTGATTGCATCCAATTCCATATTTCCCTAGTTACATTATTACCCATGTATTAATATATATAAAGACATAAAGCATAGGAAAACCCCTAATTTTATACCTTTAAAACCAAAATTCGATTTGCAACTCAAAACATTGACCAAACAATTATTCATATTCTCCTGATTAATAAAACATATTTTATTTCCTCATTTGGAGTTAAAATGAATTAATTAGGTATTTAGAACATTTTATACACTTAAAAAGGAATTCAAGGCAAACTTCAAAAAAGGAATCCAAATCATGACTCAAAAATCATAAAATCAGGTCCTACATGAAAAATCCTTTCCATTGACTATTTATTTGCATTTTTCTGACCATGGATCGACTTACTATGAATTAAGTAAAATTGACCAATCAGAATGCAAGAAAACCATAGCGTGACAATAATTAAATCAAAATGCAAATTGATGTAAATAACAGGTGAAATGACTAAAATACCCTTGCACATAAAATAAATTCATTTAAAACATCGAGGGCAGTACTATCATTTGTATGTAACACACCTTGAAAAGCGAGTAACAAGTCTCAAGAGGAAATTACTAAAATACCCATGGTCAGGTAATACCATCAACTGACCCTGCGAGGGTAAAGTGGTCATTCGAACCTCGCAATGACCTTCAGCGAGAAAACAAAATAGGACTTGAAATTACGCTACTGTCCATGCAGCATAAGTCATGAAATCAGAGGTGCGGGGATACAAAGGTCATTCACTGCCATGTGATCTTCGTTCGCTAGTCATGGCGAGGAAGCTACGAGCAGATGGGAAAGAATCCCGATCGGCTTGGAGAGCCAGAGGCGTACCAAGGGGAAAATGGGATTGCAGATGGATTCCCAACTTCTAGAAAAACTTGTCGAACCCACATTGGTGCTCTGAGCTGCTCAGGAGCTTAGAGGAGGCTCCTCCGTCTGCAACGAATAGGGGAAGAAGAAACGGGGAAACAATTCACTGAAAACACAAGGCAACAAAAAACTAAGGTCGTGATTACCTTCGTGGGGCCAAGGCGAGTCGAAAGAATGCATCGTCGTGGGAAGAGGAACACCAGGTTCAGGAAAAGCATGGGGCCACCAATGACCCCAAAATCGATCTATCGGACCCAATGATAGAGTGCATCACGACGCAAAACAAGGAAATAGAATTGAAGAACAAGCATCGAGGATGCTTACCTAGAAGCCAATTGAACGAAGGTGGTTGGAGGTGCGAGCAGTAGGAAGAGGTTGCCAAAACTGAAGGCGGAGCAGGTCAGGGTTTCTCGAGCAAGGAGAGGTGAAATTGGAGGAGGAGGAAGCTATCGCGGGGAATGATTCTGCTCTAGGGGCCTTATATAGGCGGGGCAAGGCCTCTAGTTCCATTTGTAACCTTACGACAGAGAAGAGGAAAAGGGAAAGATTGGGCATTTTGCATACAAGCTATAGCAGATGATGAGTTAGGGCTTAGATGAACTGTCATGACAAGAGGAATACAACGACACAAGAATCACGCAAAATGGTTGAGAGGAGAGGAAGAACGAGTCGACGGGGCTAGAGCGGCTTGTCCGTTCAGTTATTGGAGGTAGAAGAAGGTGCGGACGCCATTAGATCAGAGCAGGTCATCTCACAGCCATTAGATCACAGACAATTATTGTCTAGGTCGCGTGACAAAAAATAAACAGAACATTGGCGTTACACATCAAATAGATGAAATCGATTAAAATCCCATAGTTATACTTTATTAAAAGCGTATAAAATGGATTTGAAAGGTCAAACAAAGTCCAAAAGCCACCAAATTTTAACCAAATGCACAAATTAAAGTCTAGAACAATTCTATGCAATTAGATTCTCGTTTTACTCACAATATGGCCCTTAATAAATATATATCTCATTAAATTGTATATTAATATATTAAAAGGTGTGCATTAATATGAAATGACTATATTAATGCAATTAGTGAATCAAATTCGAGGTGATAGATATATATGAGTATTAAGAGCAAAATATCAACAATAAAATATGTTTTAACCCATTTATCTTCAAATTGGAGGAGAGAGAAAGTAAAAGGAGAAATACTCTCATAATTAATTCAAATACACATTATTATTCATATATTTATCCAAAAAGCTCCAAATAAACATTATCTACTTATTTGCTCTCATAAAACTCCATTTTTCATTATTAGTCCTCAATTATTACATTAAGTGAATTATTTGTGCAAATACCCCTTTATAAACATGAATGGGGGCAAAAATGGAATTTCAACCTTGAATTGTGCTCAAATTGCACAAAGAGTCCAAAAATGATCCAAAAGGATGGGAAATTTATGAAAAAGGTCCAAATGGACTAGAAGGCAAAGAAAAGCTCAAAAGTGGGTAAATTGTAGGGAAGACCCTGAGATTTAGTATGTTACAGCACACCACCCCTTAAAGAGGATTTCGTCCCCGAAATAACAACAAGAGGAAAGAGTGGGTGAGTGTGTAACTTCCCAACCTTAAACACTAGGTTATTACCCTTAATCTAGGGTACAACACAAAATCTACATAAGTCAGGGGTTACTAAGGTTTCCACAAAACCTATAGCCATTTATCAAACTCAACCTAATTAACATTTTTGCCTTATTAACATAATCTCCATCATGAAGAGGTATCATATTTATTATACTATCACTTGCGCCACATTTTATTCAAAACAATTACATCTCAATATTATATCATGTGTATTTCCCTCATCAAGGGTTTTAAGCACAATTAGGGTTTACTAAGCCATTTCAACATTAATTAATGTATTAGGTCAAAAACCTTAATAACATGAATTCATTTTCCATTATCCTCTTAAAACTATCATGTAGAATTATTACAAATTATTTTGTAGAAAAAGTTAATATTATCCAACAAGTTATTAAGCCTATAATAATTCCAAATAATGTTCATATTGCACATTTTCTTATCACCTTTCATACTCATATTAATGACATCATTAATCATTTTCGTCCATTAAACTTCATCTTATAAATTATCCATATTTTAATACACATTTGGCAATTATGAATATTTATGGGAATCCAATTATTCTTTATCATGTTTGAGTCATTATATGCATTTTAGTGAACATGATGTAACCCATTAAATATTAATGAATTAGTTCATATATCAAGTTATGATGAGGTGTTAATAAATGAACAAGGTGATATACCTTATATATATTGATAACTTTGTGACTATAATCCATTTATATGCATTAAGGTATATTATGTGATGATGACACCTAATGTCACTAATGTATCATGAAAGGAATTAAGGGTATATGTATATGTATATGTATATGTTTTCAAAGCTAGATGATTACCTATTAGGGTTTAGGTCAACATGATCATTACATGTTAAAGCATCCTTAGGGTGCATTTTACCATTAGGGTGGCATAGTCAACGTTGTATGTATATTCACCATTAGTAATAAGTAACCCATTATTATGTGAATCAATAATATGTGAAGGTTCAAGCATATGAACTATCTCTATATGACTTACTACATATTCATGTGTGTATAAAAAAACAAGTTGAATTACAAGTATAATGTGTTTGGTAAATTCTTGTTCACATAAGTTATTATGTACATAAGTCCACATAGATAGGGTTTCTAACTCCAAAGGTATTTGATTTTGCTTTTAGTTGGGATTCCATCCCCCTAAAAAGAGATTTCGTCCTCAAAATCAGATTTTCAAAACCAAATAGGGTACTAACACCATTACCATCACTCTACCCCTTAAAAGGGTCAACTAAGTCAAACTAAGCTAAGGGTAAAAGGTACATAAGGTTCAACACTAAAAGGATTTACTAACCAAGCTTCAGGGTGTAACATAGGGTACACTAAACCCTAAACATAGGAGTATAAGGTATTTAAGGGTGATGTTTGTGTAAGAGATCAAATTATCACTTATGGTTTTCCTAAGGCAACATGCCCAAAGATAGACTATTTTGAGCTGTCTGTATCAAATCAGGCTAGGCCAGGTCATATGAGCTCAGGAGTCCTCGTTACCAAGTTAGTGGGGTGGAGGAAAATATTGCCAGCCCCCAAGCTCTGACCCTTTCTAGACACCATCACTTCAACTTATTGCTCTAGTAGCTTCTCAATAGACAATTCACCAAAAAGTTGACAAATTTTATTTTTAATTAATTATTATTATGATACTAAATCAAACTTTCATGCTAGGTCAACTCTAAGGTGAAAAACTAACTAAAGGGAAACTATATACTCTAGGGAGGCAATTTTTGAATTAGTCAAGAATCCGACTACCTTGATGCTCTGATACCATGCTGTAAAGACCAAGTCTCTACTAAAAATCATGGCAACCAAAATCATCAATTGTGTAGCAGCGGAAATTTAAATCTTGACTTTATTCAAAATGTATAAAGAGTACATTACAAATTTTTCCCAAAAGGGGTACATCTTTATACAAGGAACGAGGATCTGGGTAGAGGAAGACATAGACTAATATAATTTGTCTCCATAACTACATAACAAAGGTACACAACTATATCAAGATAACTAGATGAGATCTTCTCCTTAGCCTTAAGCTCACCAAGCTTCCATTGCACACTCTGATCCTAGCCTGGATGGTTGGGGTCATCCAGCAAGAGAACGATAAAAGTATGTGTTATTCAAGAGAAATAGGACAATTAAATAATCTAAAGCATTGCAATATAAAGGATTCTCTACAATAAGAGATTTCAAAAGAAATGAGGCAAGTACATGTATAAGAGAGAGAAAACTGCCATAAACAATCACCACAATAATAATCACATAGCATGAATATATTAAGACATAAATTCATCTCAATGTAGGGTGAGGCACCTACCAGACCTCACCAGTGGCAGGGGGACTAAAACCCCATTGCCTAAAAAGTGGCAGGGGGGACTAAAACCCCAGTGCCTAATATGTAAAATGCCAGGGGGACTAAAACCCCAGTGCCTGACAGGAGGATTAAAACCTCAGTGCCCTATGGGTGGTTTGTACTCATGTACACTACATTGTCATAGCAAGGTTCACATAATCCAAATGAATGAGTCATAATGGCAACAAAAGCATCAAATAAGTAAAGATCCAAATAAAGGCATTTAGGAGGATATCAAGGCTAGAATATAATGTTTGTAGGGTTGGATAAGATCCCAACTGAAGAGTAGGTTGATTGCACAATATACATTCCACATAGATTTCACCTTCATCATAGATGTTCACATAAATAGACTTCACATACCTATTTTAATTAATTACCATCACATTCACCAATCTGATTGCATCCAATTCCATATTTCCCTAGTTACATTATTACCCATGTATTAATATATATAAAGACATAAAGCATAGGAAAACCCCTAATTTTATACCTTTAAAACCAAAACTTGATTTGCAACTCAAAACCTTGACCAAACGATTATTCATATTCTCCTTATTAATAAAACATATTTTATTTCCTCATTTGGAGTTAAAATGAATTAATTAGGTATTTAGAACATTTTATACACTTAAAAAGGAATTCAAGGAAAACTTCAAAAAAGGAATCCAAATCATGACTCAAAAACCATAAAATCAGGTTCTACATGAAAAATCCTTTCCATTGACTATTTATTTGCATTTTTCTGACCATGGATCGACTTACTATGAATTAAGTAAAATTGACCAATAAGAATGCAAGAAAACCATAGCGTGACAGTAATTAAATCAAAATGCAATTTGATGTAAATAACATGTGAAATGACTAAAATACCCTTACACATAAAATAAATTCGTTTAAAACATCGAGGGCAGTACTGTCATTCGTATGTAACACACATTGCAAAGCGAGTAACAAGTCTCAAGAGGAAATTACTAAAATACCCATGGTCAGGTAATACCATCAAATGACCCTGCGAGGGTAAAGTGGTCATTCGAACCTTGCAATGGCCTTCAGCGAGAAAACAAAATAGGACTTGAAATTACGCTACTGTCCATGCAGCGTAAGTCATGAAATCAGAGGTGTGGGGATACAAAGGTCATTCCCTGCCCTGTGATCTTCGTTCGCTAGCCATGGTGAGGAAGCTGTGAGCAGACGGGAAAGAATCTCGATCGGCTTGGAGAGCCAGAGGCGTACCAAGGGGAAAATGGGATTGCAGATGGATTCCCAACTTCTAGAAAAACTTGTCAAACCCACATTGGTGCTCTGAGCTGCTCAGGAGCTTAGGGGAGGCTCCTCCATCTCCAACGAATAGGGGAAGAAGAAACGGGGAAACAATTCACTGAAAACACAAGGCAACAAAAAACTAAGGTCGTGATTACCTTCGTGGGGCCAAGGCGAGTCGAAAGAATGCATCGTCGCGGGTGGAGGAGCACCAGGTCCAGGAAAAGCATGGCACCACCAATGACCCCAAAATCGATCTATCGGACCCAATGATAGAGTGCATCACGACGCGAAACAAGGAAATAGAATTGAAGAACAAGCATCGAGGATGCTTACCTAGAAGCCAATTGAATGGAGGTGGTTGGAGGTGCGAGCAGTAGTCAGAGGTTGCCGAAACTAAAGGCGGAGCAGGTCAGGGTGTCTCTGTTGGTATGTATGCCCATAGAGCAAGTCATATGATGATTGTAATGGGATACTTTGTAAATGATTTGAATAATAATAAAGGCAATTTCCAATCTATATGTTTAAACTATTTCTGAGATGATGGTGTAACATGATAGATGTCTAAAGATTGTCTTACTCAATGACATATGCTTTTAGGTTCATGACCTGAACGATGAGATCATATGGATGTTAAGAGTATACATTCTTGTTTAGTCCCTAGTCGGTTGTTATTGTGGAAATAGCCATAGACATCAATAACACTGAAGACTAGATTGTGTGTTGGTTGATGACAGAATCTCATTAGTCATGATATAGTGATATCAAACCAAGCACATAGGTACTTGTTAGAGAACAAGGTATCGGACAGACCCACCGTGAGAGTGATACATGGAACCATGACTTGGTAGTCACAGTCAGCTCTCACAGTGATGGTGGTGAGTGTGATTCTTAGACCTGAAATCACTGCACTCAACACATGTCGTTGGGTACACTTTGACATCATCAAACGCAATCCTGAAACATGGGTTGTTATAAAGGTGATGATTGGGTGGCTTTGACACATGGGGCTTTTGAGGGATGAGTGATAGATATGGGATTTGTCCCTCCTAAGGGAGTTTGATATCCTTGGCCACTTGATGAGTAGGATTGAGAAAGGCATGCGCATGCACGTGTGAATCAATATGTGATATTGATGTCATACACATCTCACTCAGTCTACTCTGAAATCAAGGAAATGAATGAACATTGACAGGATGACTGTTCCATGCCTCGAGTTCATTCTGGATATCAGTGACAAAGGAATTATACATTCACTGTAACACCATTCACGGATTGTAGGATGAAAGTTGTTCTCCAACTTTCTACTTTCACTTGGGTAGCAATGATGTGTGACTAGGCACCGCTCTTTGCTTGTGAAGTCATAAGTGTTATGGACTTTCACTGCCAACGTGAAATGGACCTGCAGGGTCACACACATAGGATTTAACCTGGAAGAGGAGTTTTGTCGACAAGCAATGTTTAGATTGATTACTAAAAGAGTTTAGTAGTTCAATTAAACACTCAATTAATCGATAGCTCAATATCATAATGTTCAAGGTGTTGGACGCATTGATTGGAGTATCGGATTGATTGAAATCGCATTTGACTAATTCTGCACAATCTGCATTGCCAACTGATCGGTTCATGAGATGAACTGGTCGGCTGAGGTTGCTGAACCGGTCGGCTCAATTGTTGAACTGATCGGCTCATGCACAGAGTGAAATGACCGGTTCAAGTGTTGAACCGATCGGTTCAACTGGTGCAATCGAGCAACATGGGAAAGTAGGATTGGTGAGAATTTTCCTTTCGTTTCAAATTGCCCAATTCGATTGGGAATAATATTGGTATTCGATACCAATTGGGAAAGAAACAAGGAAAGTCAATCGGGAACCAACCTGGAACCCCAACCGACCGGTTCATGAGTGAACCGATCGGTTCAAGGGTCCCAAACGATCGGTTCAGTGGTGAACCGATCGGTTCAGGTCCCCAACCGACCAGTTCTCTTGTGAACCGATCGGTTCAGGTTGCGAGATGGTTGCTTTTTGTGGAAAATCCCGAACCCTTCTACTCCTGCTTTAGTCCCGTATTGCTGGGCACAGAGAACCCTGTCCCATGACTCGCCTATATATAGGGGTATTGGGGGCTTCTCAGAGTACAACTCAGTGCAAGTTGATTGCTCTGCAAAGTTGTCGTTCTCTCTGGTTTTGGTAACCGAGAGAGAGCCCGAGCAAGTGCTTCCCGCAAAGGGAGGTGCAGCAAGGGAAGGACAACTGTAGTTGCAATTGACAGCAGGAGAGTGTGTTGGCGACTAGTACGTCAACAGGAGGGTGCGACTCCTTCCACTTCCTTGTGGGACAAGGAGAGTGGAGTTCCGGGTGGTCCGTGTGGACTACTTCAGAGGCGGGAGGTCACTGCCGCTCAGGAGGACAACTGTCATCCGACAGTCCGGTAGGAGGAGGAGTCTTCAGTCCCGGTGCGACCAGGAGCTGCACAGACACCGTCCAAGACCGGAGGTGAAGACCGCGCAAGGCGCGTGGTATTGTCGCCGAGCAAGCCTCGGGACAAGGTATGATTCACAAACCATCTTTCCTATTATATAGATGTTGACGCGATTCCTTTTGTTCCGAGTTTGGGGAGAAATTTTTTTGTTTCCACTGCTTCTCTGCCTCCTCTAAAACCCTACAGTGGTATCAGAGCCAGGTCAACCACTCTATATTTTAGGATTATCGATATGATCGATTTTTGGTTTGTCGCCTTTATTTATTGCATGTAATGTGAATAATATCGGCTTTATACATGTCCAATCCACAAATCCCTAATATACATATATGATATGTAATATTAATGCACTCGATACGCGTCGCCCTTAAACGAGTTTTGTGGTGGATGTGTAGCATGGTTATGGCCTATAAACCCCTATATCTGTGTGTGGTTGTTTGTATGGTTGATTGCATCTCGGTCTGCGTACCGATTCCCTTTCTCATATTCCTGATGTAACTCGAAATAATTCGAGAATTCTTTTCCTACCTTTGCTCCCCCCGAATGTAACTCGGGGTTTCTCAATTCAATTGTAAATAGGATAGATTTTATTTCCTGTTATGTCAAAGAACGGTGGACTACCTGAAGATGATCGGTTCAAGGAGTGAACCGATCGGTTGGTGATCCAGACGGCCGGTTCGAAAAACGAGATGAGCGGGTGGCGACCTGAGGAGATGCACGATGACCGGTGAACCGATCGGCTGGAGGCGCCAGTCGATCGGCTGGTGGCACCCGAACAACCTACCTGATGGCGAGCCGATCAGTCATGGAATGAGCTGACAAACCCAAAAAGGCAGGCACAGATTTCATCTTGTACAGGTTGCATGTGATGTAGACCTAGATGACCGTGATTCCTCTTGGATCGAGAAATCACAAATAGGATGGCCATAATCATTGCTTTTTATCGTTTATGCATGTTTTCTGTGGAATATAGCATGTATATGATACATACTATATATTGTGGTGATTGGATATGTATATGTATATAAAAACCAAATCCCTCATTAAAATATTAAGTCTTATATGCCTTCCATTAGAGACACACATGGCAAACTTGATCGACCAAGCGTAGGTTACGCCAAAGCGTGGTGCGCCGTCTATCTTGTGGAAGTGTGAAGGGTCGACATGTAGGTTCTGCCAAATCAGGGTGCATGTTTACCGTGTCGACTTTTGGGTTAGACTTAACTGGTGATTCTTAGAGCATCTAAGCCCAGAGGCATGGAATGTTCATGGCAAGGTGTTGTGCATGTTCATTCATCAAGAGTTGCATATGATGCAATTGGCAAGAGTTGCCTACCCGGAAGATCTGAGTTGTGGGTGACAGCCAAAGCTGGTCCATAGCTTAGAGGATTCTAGGATCTTGACCCACTAGAAGATTGTACGCTGCAATCTTCCGAATTGATGGTGAGGGCTATCAATTTGAGTCAAAATAGTGGGAGCGGTAATTAATTAAAGGCCTAATTAACTGTCGTCAAATTTTATTCAAATCAAATCAAAAAGGTTTTGACAAATGCAAATTTTCTCTTGTAGAATGGCAAAAGAATCATGTTTTAAAATGGGCAAATTAATTGAGAATAAATTCCATAACTGGTTGAGGACTGTGAGAAGTGTTCTGCACAATCCAGATATACCAGGAGCCTTAGAATCCACTCTATGTACGCTTAATGCGTTGGTGAAGAAGAAAGTAGGTAAGGGAGAAAAGTGTTCTCTCGCCAAACCAATTTCTTCTACATGGAGAGGATGGAAGGAACAATGGAAGAAGAAGTCGGGGATAGAGATCTCTACTTCTGGTGTATACGTGATAGAGATTAACTTTACTACTTCTTCGTCATGGGTACTTGATACCGGATGCGGATCTCACATTTGTTCAAATGTGAAGGATCTTAAGAGAAGTAGGCCTTTAGGGAAAGGTGAGGTTGAACTATGTGTTGCTAATGGGGCAAGAGTTGCCGCCAGTGCCGTAGGAACCTATGAGTTAACTCTACCTAGTGGGCTAATAATAGAGTTGAAGAACTACTATTATGTACCTGCCATAAATAGGAATATCATTTCCGTCTCTTGTTTGGACAAAGATGGATTTGAATTTCTTATTAAGAATGGAAAGTGTTCCATTTCTAAAGATGGGATCTTTTATGGCAGTGCCCCTATGTCTTATGGACTATACTTGATAGACTTGGAGACAAGTGTATACAACGTAAACACCAAAAAGCAAAAACTCAACGACTCAAACAAAACATATCTCTGGCATTGTCGTCTAGGGCACATAAATGAGAAGTGCATCTCTAGACTCCATAAAGATGGTTATCTAGACTCTTTTGATTATGAATCAATAGAGACATGTGAATCTTGTTTGTTGGGCAAGATGACCAAGACTCCCTTTTCAGGTAAAGGTGAGAGAGCTAGTGATCTATTAGGACTCATACATACTGATGTATGTGGGCCTTTTAGAACTAATGCCAGAAATGGGTGTCAGTACTTCATTACCTTCACTGATGATTTCAGTAGGTATGGCTATGTGTACCTGATGAAACATAAGTCAGAAACCCTTGAAAGGTTCAAGGATTTCATGAATGAAGTACAGAACCAACTTGGTAAGAGTATTAAGGCACTTCGTTCCGATCGAGGTGGAGAATACTTGAGCCAGGAGTTTGAGGACCTTCTGCGAGCCCGTGGTATTGTATCACAATGGACTCCTCCTGGAACACCGTAGCATAATGGTGTGTCTGAAAGAAGGAATCGCACATTGTTAGATATGGTGCGATCTATGATGAGTTTTTCTGATCTTCCATTTTCTTTCTGGGGTCATGCTCTTGAAACCGCCGTGTTTACACTTAACCGTGTGCCATCTAAATCGGTTCAAAAGACACCATATGAGATATGGACTGGGAAGCATCCCAATTTGTCTTATATGAAGATTTGGGGTTGTGAGGCTTACGTCAAGAAAACGTTTCCTGATAAGCTTGGACCCAAATCTGATAAATGTTATTTTGTTGGATATCCCAAGGAGACCAAGGGATATTATTTATACCACCCAACTGACAACAAAGTGTTTGTTGCCAGGGATGCTGTGTTCCTAGAGAAGGAATTTATTTCCAAAGGAAACAGTGGGAGGAATATAGAGCTTGAAGAGGTTCAAGCCCAACAAGAAAACAATGAACCGGTAGATGTACCAGACGAAAATGGAGATTCACAAGGTGTTGTGGAATCTCAGTCTCCTCAGGTAACACAAGGACCTCATAGATCTAGTAGGACTCGCCTTGAACCTGAGAGGTTTGGATACCTTGTAACTCAGGAAGGTGGAGAGTTGATCATAGATGATGATCTAACTACCTACGTAGAGGCTATGGAGGGACCAGATTCTGAGAAATGGCTTGAAGCCATGAGATCCGAGATAGAATCCATGTACTCCAACAAAGTATGGACTTTGGTGGAACCACCCGAAGGGGTAAAACCCATAGGGTGCAAGTGGGTCTTCAAGAAAAAGACCAACATGGATGGCAATGTGCAAACTTATAAAGGCAGATTGGTTGCGAAGGGTTTTCGACAAATTCAAGGTGTTGACTATGACGAAACTTTTTCTCCAGTTGCCATGATTAAGTCCATCAGGATCATGCTTGCTATTGCATCCTACTATGACTATGAGATTTGGCAGATGGATGTTAAAACCGCATTCCTTAATGGGAATATTCATGAGGATGTGTATATGACACAGCCTGAAGGTTTTGTAGATCCAAAGAATGCCAATAAAGTCTGTAAGCTGCAAAGGCCAATCTATGGATTGAAGCAAGCATCTCGGAGTTGGAATCTTCAATTTGATGAAGAAGTCAAAGTGTTTGGCTTTATTCAAAATGAAGATGAACCTTGTGTGTACAAGAAGGTTAGTGGGAGCTCGACCACATTCCTCATATTGTATGTGGATGACATACTTTTGATGGGGAATGATGTCTTAGCCTTAGAGAAGGTAAAGACTTGGCTTGGGAAAACTTTCTCAATGAAGGACTTAGGAGAAGCATCCTATATTCTAGGAATTAAGATCTATAGATATAGATCTAGAAGGCTTCTCGGACTAAGTCAGAGCACGTACATTGACAAGGTGCTGAAGTGGTTCAGCATGGAGAACTCAAAGAGAGGCAACATCCCTATGCTACATGGAGTTACCGTCTTTAGAGCTCAATGTCCCCAATCTTGTGAAGAGAGGGAGCGTATGAATGGGATCCCATATGCATCAGCCATTGGATCCATCATGTACACAATGTTGTGCACACGCCCAGATGTCTCGTATGCTCTAAGCATGACGAGCAGGTACCAGTCAGATCCCGGGGATGCTCACTGGACAGCCGTGAAGAACATCCTCAAGTACTTGCGAAGGACTAAGGATCAGTTTCTTGTGTACGGTGGCGAGGAAGAGCTGGTTGTAAAGGGTTACACCGATGCAAGCTTCCAAACCGATAAAGATGATTACAGATCGGAGTCATGATTTGTGTTTTGCCTTAATAATGGAGCTGTGAGCTGGAAGAGTTCCAAGCAAGAAACAGTTGCCGATTCTACTACAGAGGCCGAGTATATTGGTGCTTCACATGCAGCAAAGGAGGCTGTGTGGATCAGGAAGTTCATCTCTGAACTTGGTATACTTCCCAGTAGCTGTGATGCAATTGAGCTTTATTGTGACAATAATGGAGCTATTGCACAAACTAAGGAGCCCAGATCACATCAGCGGTCCAAGCACATACTGCGGCGCTTCCATCTCATACGAGAGATCGTACAGTGAGGAGATGTGAAGATTTGCAAAGTACCAACTGAAGACAACATAGCTGATCCACTGACTAAGGCCCTTTCTCAGCAGAAGCATGATGGTCATGCTAGGTCACAAGGACTGTGTTTCCTTGGTGACTGGCTCTAAGTGCAACTGGGAGTCTGTTGGTATGTATGCCCATAGAGCAAGTCATATGATGATTGTAATGGGATACTTTGTAAATGATTTGAATAATAATAAAGGCAATTTCCAATCTATATGTTTAAACTATTTCTGAGATGATGGTGTAACATGATAGATGTCTAAAGATTGTCTTACTCAATGACATGCTTTTAGGTTCATGACCTGAACGATGAGATCATATGGATGTTAAGAGTATACATTCTTGTTTAGTCCCTAGTCGGTTGTTATTGTGGAAATAGCCATAGACATCAATAACACTGAAGACTAGATTGTGTGTTGGTTGATGACAGAATCTCATTAGTCATGATATAGTGATATCAAACCAAGCACATAGGTACTTGTTAGAGAACAAGGTATCGGACAGACCCACCGTGAGAGTGACACATGGAACCATGACTTGGTAGTCACAGTCAGCTCTCACAGTGATGGTGGTGAGTGTGATTCTTAGACCTGAAATCACTGCACTCAACACATGTCGTTGGGTACACTTTGACATCATCAAATGCAATCCTGAAACATGGGTTGTTATAAAGGTGATGATTGGGTGGCTTTGACACATGGGACTTTTGAGGGGTGAGTGATAGATATGGGATTTGTCCCTCCTAAGGGAGTTTGATATCCTTGGCCACTTGATGAGTAGGATTGAGAAAGGCATGCGCATGCACGTGTGAATCAATATGTGATATTGATGTCATACACATCTCACTCGGTCTACTCTGAGATCAAGGAAATGAATGAACATTGACAGGATGACTGTTCCATGCCTCGAGTTCATTCTGGATATCAGTGACAAAGGAATTATACATTCACTGTAACACCATTCACGGATTGTAGGATGAAAGTTGTTCTCCAACTTTCTACTTTCACTTGGGTAGCAATGATGTGTGACTAGGCACCGCTCTTTGCTTGTGAAGTCATAAGTGTTATGGACTTTCACTGCCAACGTGAAATGGACCTGCAGGGTCACACACATAGGATTTAACCTGGAAGAGGAGTTTTGTCCACAAGCAATGTTTAGATTGATTACTAAAGGAGTTTAGTAGTTCAATTAAACACTCAATTAATCGATAGCTCAATATCATAATGTTCAAGGTGTTGGACGCATTGATTGGAGTATCGGATTGATTGAAATCACATTTGACTGATTCTGCACAATCTGCATTGCCAACCGATCAGTTAATGAGATGAATTGGTCGGCTGAGGTTGCTGAACCGGTCAGCTCAATTGTTGAACCGATCGGCTCATGCACAGAGTGAAATGACCGGTTCAAGTGTTGAACCGATCAGTTCAACTGGTGCAATCGAGCAACATGGGAAAGTAGGATTGGTGAGAATTTTCCTTTCGTTTCAAATTGCCAAATTCGATTGGGAATAATATTGGTATTCGATACCAATTGGGAAAGAAACAAGGAAAGTCAATCGGGAACCAACTTGAAACCCCAATCGACCGGTTCATGAGTGAACCGATCGGTTCAAGGGTCCCAAACGATCGGTTCAGTGGTGAACCGATCGGTTCAGGTCCCCAACCGACCGGTTCACTTGTGAACCGATCGGTTCAGGTTGCGAGATGGTTGCTTTTTGTGGAAAATCCCGAACCCTTCTACTCCTGCTTTAGTCCCGTATTGCCGGGCACAGAGAACCCTGTCCCATGACTCGCCTATATATATAGGGGTATTGGGGGCTTCTCAGAGTACAACTCAGTGCAAGTTGATTGCTCTGCAAAGTTGTTGTTCTCTCTGGTTTTGGTAACCGAGAGAGAGCCCGAGCAAGTGCTTCCCGCAAAGGGAGGTGCAGCAAGGGAAGGACAACTGTAGTTGCAATTGACAGCAGGAGAGTGTGTTGGCGACTAGTACATCAACAGGAGGGTGCGACTCCTTCCACTTCCTTGTGGGACAAGGAGAGTGGAGTTCCGGGTGGTCCGTGTGGACTACTTCAGAGGCGGGAGGTCACTGCCGCTCAGGAGGACAACTGTCATCCGATAGTCTGGTAGGAGGAGGAGTCTTCAGTCCCGGTGCGACCAGGAGCTGCACAGACACCGTCCAAGACCGGAGGTGAAGACCGCGCAAGGCGCGTGGTATTGTCGCCGAGCAAGCCTCGGGACAAGGTATGATTCAAAAACCATCTTTCCTATTATATAGATGTTGACGCGATTCCTTTTGTTCCGGGTTTGGGGAGAAATTTTTTTGTTTCCGCTGCTTCTCTGCCTCCTCTAAAACCCTACAGTCTCGAGCAAGGAGAGGTGAAATTGGAGGAGGAGGAAGCTATCGTGGGGAATGATTCTGCTCTAGGGGCCTTATATAGGCGGGGCGAGGCCTCTAGTCCCATTTGTAACCTTACGACAGAGAAGAGGAAAAGGGAAAGGTTGGGCATTTTGCACACAAGCTATAGCAGATGATGAGCTAGGGCTTAGATGAACTGTCATGACAAGAGGAATCCAACGACACAAGAATCACGCAAAATGGTTGAGAGGAGAGGAAGAACGAGTCGACGGGGCTAGAGCGGCTTGTTCGTTCAGTTGTTGGAGGTAGAAGAAGGTGCGGACGCCGTTAGATCAGAGCAGGTCAGCTCATGGCCATTGGATCATAGACGATTATTGTCCAGGTCACGTGACAAAAAATAAACGGAACATTGGCGTTACACATCAAATAGATGAAATCGATTAAAATCCCATAGTTATACTTTATTAAAAGCGTATAAAATGGATTTGAAAGGTCAAACAAAGTCCAAAAGCCACCAAATTTTAACCAAATGCACAAATTAAAGTCTAGAACAATTCTATGCAATTAGATTCTCATTTTACTCACAATATGGCCCTTAATAAATATATTTCTAATTAAAGTGTATATTAATATATTAAAAGGTGTGCATTAATATGAAATGACTATATTAATGCAATTAGTGAATCAAATTCGAGGTGATAGATATATATGAGTATTAAGAGCAAAATATCAACAATAAATTATGTTTTCACCCATTTATCTTCAAATTGGAGGAAAGAGAAAGTAAATGGAGAAATACTCTCATAATTAATTCAAATACACATTATTATTCATATATTTATCCAAAAAGCTCCAAATAAACATTATCTACTTATTTGCTCTCATAAAACTCCATTTTGCATTATTAGTCCTCAATTATTACATTAAGTGAATTATTTGTGCAAATACCCCTTTATAAACATGAATGGGGGCAAAAATGGAATTTCAACCTTGAATTGTGCTCAAATTGCACAAAGAGTCCAAAAATGATCCAAAAGGATGGGAAATTTATGAAAAAGGTCCAAATGGACTAGAAGGCAAAGAAAAGCTCAAAAGTGGGTAAATTGTAGGGAAGACCCTGAGATTTAGTATTTTACACCTTTCTTCTTGAGCTACCATAATCATGGCATCTTCTTCTTCTTTCTTGAGGTGATGTTAAAATCGAGTTGGGACTCTTGATGGATCATCCTCAAGTTGAGGAATGTGTGGTTTGGAGCTTTGATCATGGAAGCTTGAAATCTTGATGTAGACCTTCTTGAGGCGGGTTGTATAACTCTAAACCTTCTTTTTATTATCACGTCTTACATGATATATTGTTCTTCATCTCTAGATCGTTACATCTTACATGTTGGTAGTTTTTGGTTGTTTTGAGATATTTTTTGGAAAGGGGTTTTATCTAATCTAGTGTCAATGTTTTACATCCTCATGCCTTTTTAGTAGATGAGTGTCTCAAGGTTGAAGAAAACTAGGTTGACATGTTATGGTGGGTGTGACCATCATGACCTGTGTTGCATAAGTTGCCACACCTTGTGATAGGTCGCCACGACCTTGATGAGGCTTAGGTCATCATGACTTGTGCATAATTAGGCCAACATGAATCCTGAGGGTTAGTCTACTTGGTTTTCATGGAACCAATATGGAAGATAGGTTTTAAAGAGACTAGTCATCACAACCCAAGAATGTTCTAACCTAACATGGTGCCTATCTGAGATGTATTGTGACCGTGATGCTTTTCTAGATGATATGTGATATGAAGTGTTTACCTGTCAAGGATACAACCATCACACTTGAAGAGGCATCATTTCCTGATACATAAAAAATCATGACACCCATCTAACCCTAACCCTAGTAGCCAGTCACGATATGTGAAGCTGAGATACCTTGGTGATGCCTGACATCCTGACGCCCGTTACACTTTGGGTTGGCATTACCGATATGCCTTGGAACTTCCCATCACTCTGAGTTGGTCTAAACTAATAAACCTACATGCCTTAACCAAGATCTTGTGTTGGTGGTTAAGTTGCATCATGTTGATGATAGGGTTACATGTTATGATGTGATACCCTATGTGGTGGATGAGTGAATAATAACAGAAGTTATGTTCCTATAACCTTTATTTCATAACATGTCCTATAACGATGATGGAAGTGATGGTCTAAGGATGGTTGTTGATCCAACCTTATAAACCCTAAACTGAGTAAGAAGAGCTCTAACCCTATTGATGTAGTATGAATGGCATGTAACTTAAGAGATAGTAGTGTTGATGATGTATGATTGATCTTAAGTGCTTTTCCTAAACCTAGTGCACCATAGGATGATGATACTATGAATGGTTCACCCTTAATCAAAGAACCAAGCCTTAACTATATAGCTATGTGAGTATACATGATGGTGGCGATAACCTTGTGGAAATACATGGTGGCAACCATTGTGTAGAAATCATATAACAGGCCTAATGACTTTATAGGTGCCTTGTGCATAGCTTGAAGTGAAACCCTCCAATTATGTAGCCTAAGGTCCAACTCTCCTTAGTATGATATGTGGTTAATGATTTGTAAGAGGTAATAATGTATGAGTCACCTAATGATGAAATGTCATATTGGTGCAATAGACAACATGTTTATATTATAATGCATTATTGTAAACCACACATAACTTTATCATCAACATCATATTATCCTGGGATATCAATCCCTCATTCTAGTACTAGAGGTTATCACCTCAACCAGGCACTAGGCCTTTACCAGATCCTAAGACCCACCACATCACACTTGTGATTCATAGTTATCTCATCATACCTCATTAAGCATATAAGCATTACTCATGCCACAACACTTATGCCACATTACTTATGCCACATCACATGTATTTGCCATAGCAACCATTAGACATTATGTTCAAAGAGGGAAAAACATATTAAACACCTTTAGTTAAAGCAAACAAAGTATCATTAGTTCTCTAATCTAAGATTGGGCTTCATGCTTATTTCACACAAGGTCCCCAAGCATCATTCTACCTCACATCCTTGACATGCACTACCTCCCATAAACTACATCGTGTAAGACTAAGAATTAATTAGTGCTACCAAGTATGCACATTCACATGTTCATACTTCTCGTGTTTCCTTGTCTAGCATCATAACCAAATCTTAATATTATTTAACCATCTTCATAGCATTCGCAAGTTATCACACCCAATTAACCCATCAGGTTATAGCCACGTAATTAAGAGAGAATGATATCATGATTTCCATTCACACACCTTCAATATTATAACTTGCCCTTCATGGTTAGGGTAAAAACTCTACACATATAACCAATTAGGGGTTTTACCTCAGGGTTATACCACCAAACCCTAATTACACCAAAACCCACCTTTTTGAACTAATTAGGTTTGAGTAACATTAGTTAGATATGAAATAGTCATCGTACCATCGGTACCAGTTATCACCCTTTTATAATTTCATGTGTATATCATAAACCTTTGGTAGATAGAATACACTTGGCTAACATCCAAATCATGCCTGACTTGCTGACCGCTCCTCTAAGTACCTTCACTCCTAATAAAATTCTCCCAATATCCATTGGAGTAAGACATGCTAATATTAATGAATCATGCACAAATTAATATGAAAAATGACTAGTAAGTGCACAAAAATAATATAAAATAGCTTGTGAAAATGATAAATATCCAGTGCATCAAACTCCCCTATTCTTAAATGTTGCTCGTCCTCGAGCAACACACTCTTCAGATCTATTTGAGACAAGTCAGCAAAAAGACATAATGATATGAATTTCATTTCTCAACTACTCCCATTTGACAATCCTAAACTGGCTTATATTAATCAATGAACAATCAATTGCTCTTAAGCAACCAAAAATTTCCATAAAAGATATCCACCCTTAGATCAATGAACACTATCAAGAGAGCAGTTAACATCATAATCAATCAGACATTTTCTTGGTACATTATGTGATTCTGTATTATACATTGCTCTTCCCTAACTACCAATCTACTTGGAAGTAGTTCTCCATATAAAAATCAATATGGAGAAAAATCATATAAGTGGCCTACCAATAAGATCAATGGACGATATGAAATGGGTGGAAATTGAAAAATCACAAGTAACATCTGAAGTATTTATGCAAAAATAAAACATGATGAACCTATATGGTGAAAAGAATGAGAAATGCATGAGTCCTAATGCCTACTTTATTGGTAGAATGATGCATGAGTCAAACAATCACCTCAACTAAATGAGACTGGAGGAAGAAAGCAAAAGAACCATCATGTGAATGTCTTCAGCTCTTTTAGAAGAGTTAAGGGCATACTTTCTCCCTCTTAACTTCAAAACATCACAAACTCTTTTTTTTCTTTTTTTTTAGTTGGCCCTTTATTTTATCATGGTGAAATGTTATGCTTGGGATTCACTAACATGTCATTATTTTTTTCTTTTATTTTCTTCTATGGGTGTGGATGTATATCCCTGCACTCAAATTTCGAAAGAGACTGAAATCCACATGATAAAGACATGAATGATATGGAATGCATGTAATCCACATGTAATTATTTATTCAACTAGAATAATATGTACATAAATTGTTGAAGTACACAACTTGGTATATTTTTTTCCATTTTTGCTAAGGACTGCAATAAAAGCAAACTAACTATCATGTCACCTACTATGCTACACAATTCAAACAAGAGAAAATAATTCAGAGTACTTGTATGAATGGAGGATGGTTGGAATCACATAATTAAGAGACAAATCCTTTCATGAGGTTATGATATGTCCCTCTCTAATGACATGTGCACATGGTAATGTTAGGATTTCTTTCTTAGACTTCAATTTAAGGTCCCGTTAACTATGTGATCAACTTAAGCTAAACCCCATCTTCATCCACATTTCATGAATAATTAAGATGTCTATTCATATTAAATGTCCTCAACTTGAATAACCTGAACACTTCCTCTAAGTGATATTACTCAAGTACTCACAACTAATCCCACAAAAAGATTTTCAATTTCCATAGAATACTTGAAAGCACACATGATAATTGTTTGGAATAAACAAAATTTAAACTCCACATTACACTAGATATATTGTGGATCCTATGAATTACAAAAAAGAAGAAGCTAAAAACAAGTAAAAAGGGAAGATAAAGCTGTTCCAACCCTTCACTCCCCTAAGCTTGAATTTGACCATGTCCTCATAGTCAAAAATCCTAACCTAGAGGTGGAACGGGTATACCAGATGCTCTATAGGGTGGTGGTGGATGATTGGTGGTTCTTTGGATCAAGTTGTGCAAGCATATATCCCTCTTCATGGTGCCACTAATTTGTGTCTTTTTGGCATCAATATATGACATTCTCTCTCCTTCTTTGAACTTTGAAAATCGGTACCCACTGACATGTGTATCAGTGGTACTGACAACTTCTTCTTGTAGCTTTTGTCACCTTTTTGCTGAAAATTTTTAGTAGTACCAACTTTAAACTCGATAGTACTGACTTGGGTTCAAGATTCAGGTGATTTTCTGGGAAAACTTCAGTAGTACCAACTTTGAACTCGATAGTACCAACTTTCTACAGAATTTTAACTAATAAGGAGTTGGTAGTACCAACTTTGACCCTGTTTGCACACCAAACAAGAGTATCAAGGTACCATTTTACATCAACTAAAATCTAACATGAAAAAGATGAAATGTAACAAAGAAAAACACCCAAACAAATTGTAAATGACAAAATAAAAATTTTTACCTCCCATGAAGCACCCTTGTTTAATGTCCTAGGCTCAACATTAATGATCCTTCTCAGTTCAGGTTGTCATGAGATGGTGGTGAAGATTCATTCAAAAGTTTAAACTCCACTCTTTCATCTTCTATCCCAAGTGTCAAATAGCCTCATCCAATGGCAGTGACCACATTAGCCGCAGCTTGGAATGACCATCCTAAAAGCATCTCTGATCCTTATATCTCCTTCATATCCATTACTACAAAGTCAACCGGATAGATGAACTTGTTGACTTAACCAACACGTCCTCACATACCCCCTATGGCCTCACAATAGATCCATCTACCAACTCGATTACCATGGATGTTCTTGTTGGTTCTTTCAATCCTAACTTTCAGAAGGTGGTAAGAGGCATGAGATTAATACTCACTCCCAAATCACATAGTGCCTTCTTGAAATGTTTGCCACCTATAGAACATGGGATGTAAAAACATCCTGGATCCTTCCTTTTCCTTTCCAGCTTCCCCTTGATCAGTGCACTCATCACCTCATCAACCTGTACAATATCTGTGTCTTTAATCCTCCACTTTTTGTTGATGTTATCTTTCAAGAATCTCCCATAAGAAGGAATGTTTCCTATCGCCTCCACTAATGGAAAATTGATGTGGAGCTTCTGAAAGATATCCAGAAACATTTTGAATTGTGTTTCCTTTTTCCTCAGCTTCAGACTATCAAAGGATGGCACATCAGACTTCTCTGCTCACTTATGTGGGGTAACATATGGTATATGATGAACTTCCTCCCCTAACCTTGCTTCAACACCACCTTCTAAAATTGAAATTGACACATTCTCTGTGGTTGGTGTTACTAATGGTTGTTCCTTCTAAATTGTGGGTGCCCCTTTATTGACTATGATTGTTTCATTGCGTAGTAAAACCTTCACCTACTCCTGTTGAATAGGTACCCTTTCAGGAACTATAGTTGGTGATTTAATAGGAATGGGACCTTGAAGTTCACTGTCCACTAGCATTTTGCATCTTCTTGGTAATCCCAATAGACTGTGAGTAGGGGTGTAAACGGTGCAGGTACGGTGCGGGTTTGACCGTACCCATACCCATACCCATCTTATTTAGCGGGTCTGGTTCTGGTTCTAGACCCGCATAATACAAAACTTGGACCCGCACTATACCCGTACCTGCAATAATACCGGCTATGCGGTGCGGGTATGTGGGTAAGCCGTTCTGTAAAACATCATATTCTTTATGTAAGAGAAATGACTATGTTCTATATATTTTAATACAACAATATATTGTTATTATATAGTATGTTAACATGCAATTGTTATATTAGATAATGCTATGTTTTATACATTAACATAAATTGAGTTAATTGTTTACATATCTATAGTCACCATTATAACATTTAACCTATGTAGAAAGTAATGTAACTTAGTAGACATTTTAATTTTAAGTTTACATATGATGTTCATTATTGTAACTAGATAGTTAATTATTAATTATATGACTAGTCTCAACCTTATTGTGGTTACAGTAGGATATAATCTTAAGAATTATATTAGTTAGACTACTAAGGTATGTTTTATATAACATATTATTTAAGTAGTTACTTATGTATAGCGGGTACACGGGTCTAGCGGGTCTGGGTCCAAGCATACCCATTATTTAGATCCGCTTATATGCAGGTCAAGGGGTATACGGGCCCAAGGGTATGGGGGTATAAAAAATTAGACCCATGACGGGTTTTTTAAGGGTCCGGATTTGCGGGTCCGTGGGTCTACTTATACCCATTTATAGCCCTAACTGTGAGGAAATGGTACTTTTGGCACATACACCCAATTAGACTCCTAAGTGTGTTGCTTGGGTGTCTCCTCAGTATGATGTTCTCTCTCTTTGACAATAGAGATGAATTTTTCTTGGTGATGTTGATGGGCTATAGCTGCATTCCCAAGTGCTCCACGCCGACTGAACTTCTTCAAGGAAGCTACTTCTGCTGCTAACTAAGAAATTTGATATTCAATGTTGTAAATTTGGACACCTTGGTTTTGCAACTCCCTCTGTGTATGGACCATAATTGCTTCATTTTATATCATCAAATTTCCTATCATGTTCTCAATTTTATCAACCTTGTCGGGGGAACTATCTTGTTGGTACTACTGGTCCATGTACATGTAATCCTTTTCTTTGCCTACAGACAATTTTACATCCTTCTGGCATAATTTGTGGTGATGAGGTCAAGATTCTCATTCTATGTCGAGATGAGTTTAGATTCTTTAGTGCTTTTAATGGTTGTTGTGCATTCTCTTTCTTTACCTTAAGATTGGTTCTTAGTCATGTTCTTTAGGATCTCATGGCATCTATAAGGCTTATTGTTCAAGAAAAATCCAGATCTTGCATTGTCTAGGGTGGTCATCTCACCCTGATGAAGGCCATAATAGAAGGTTTTTGCTTGGCCATATAGATATATACCATGGTGAGGTACCTTCTGCAACATGTTTTGAAAGAGATCCCAAGCCACTGAGTATGACTCTTCAGCCTATTGCTTGAAGTTGTAAATATTCCACTTCATTTCATTCATCTTTTGTGATAGAAAATAACACTCAAGGAATGTGTCTATCATCTGGTCCCATGTCTCTATGGATCCCGAATTAAGGTTACATAACCAAGAATTAGCATGGTATATCAAAGATGATGGAAACAACTTCAAGTATATCATAGTGGCAAGAACTTTGTCTATCTTCACCATGTCAAAACTGTCAATGAAATTGCTAATGTGAGTCATTGGGTCTTCAGTATTGTGGCCATGGAAAGCTTGTTTCTTGACTAACGCTAGCCCAGGGTCAATCTTGTTGCTTCCCACATCTATAGCTTGTCGCTTCATTGGCCTAAGATGAGTTGTTGAGGATGACGCCTTAATCTTATCCCAGATGGTTTGTTCTTCTTCTATGTCACCCATACCTTATGGCAGTGAATTTGTTGTAGGACTGTAATTAATGGTTCATTTTTGAACCATGCACTAGCACCTAAAATTTATGAATTCAATGTGAGACCGAGATACTAGTGATTGAATAAAAAATGTTGGCAATTCAACTTTGGAAAGAATAAAAATAAAAATAAAGGCGGTGGCCTAGAGTGGACAATTACAACACTTGTAGTGCTTGAATATGTCATTTCCCCATATATGGAGCCAAAAACGTGACACGACTAATACATGTAAAATGCAAGCATACACATCGGAGTAATACAGGACAATGAGGCCCGGATATCGAACACAACGAAATGTAATTTAAGAAACTACTACTAACTACTTTCGATCAGTTAAGCTGAAGAAAACTTTGATTTGAGAGTTATTTAACTAATTATAAGAAAGAAAACTAATTTAATGGTTTGTGATCACAATGAGAAGAAATTATATAGGACTGTGGTTTCACCATGATTGACACTACAGATTTTACCTAAGATTAATATGTATTCCTCCGACTCCTGGACAAAGAGCATGTAGCAAGAACTACCCACTCCCACAGTGTAGTTCACTACCTATTCTAATGAAAATTCCATTTTCATAGTAACTGGCTAATTAGTTAGGTGCTTTAACGAATCCTTTGGGTAATCTCTTCACATTTGTAAGCCACCTTTCCCAAAGGGAGATATAAAATGTGTGTTACTATGGATTTCCAATCCTTAATCCTCCTCCCAAAGTTATCAAGGATCTAATTAATCACCTATGATGTGCAACATAGATAATTCAATACGATTTCATAGAAACATGTTGAAGAATAAGGAGAAAACAATATACAAATGCAAAAGATCCATATTCAATGTACAACCAGGCTACTCCTGGTTCCTAGAGAACATGAGGATTAGCCCTTCATGGTTTCCATGGACAAAAACATGCTAGGAAGAAGGAAAATGTGGAGAAAATGGAAAAAATGATGAACCCCTAGAGAAACGTGACTAGGACGCTCCACGCTGACAAACAAATCTGCAAATTGTGAATTCTACCCACCGAACGTGCTCGTTACCTCCCAAACGTGCAGTTCTTCTCCTCGTTCTCTATTCCTGTCTCATAGCTGTCGTGCAATGGAATAGAACATGGTCCATTAGGTCTGGCTAAGCTCCCCTTAATTCATAGAAGTTACTTAGGGAAAAATAAATCCTCAACCGTCAGGTTTCGGAATTTTCCTGATTGGGTAGACTCAGTAGTATTGAGTCTGCAAATTATTAGTACTGAGTTTGTATGATTCCTTGAGTCTTCTACATATGTGATTCTAATACTACCAACTTGTGAAGTCAGTAGTATTGAGTATGTGCGACTCTTATGGTACCTGAAAGGCACAAAAATGTACATTAGTACTTATACTTTGAAATATAATAAATCATTCGGAAACATAAAAATTATATTTATTTGATGCAATTGAGTAACACATGCTAATATCTCAATATAAAATATCCTGTGAAAATGACAAATATCCAATGCATCTTGTTGCAATCCATAGGATACGATGCCCCAGGACAAGGAACAACAAATTAGTAATAGGGAAATATCAAGTAGGGTTCAAGGATTCTCACTGGTGATCCAATTTCATCTGAGGTGGCCTGGAGAGATAAGGCAAGGTCCGTGTTGCCGAAGAAGGAGGAGGAGTAGGTCGGGGACTTTTGGGGCAGTTGATGGCAAATTGAAAGAGAAGGAGAGTGGGGTGATCTTCAAGTATCATGTACAACCTCTTAAATAGCCATGGGATGGATTGTAGCTCCCTCTATAATATGGGGGAGGCAAGGAGAGCAAAGCCCTAAATGGGCATTTCGTCAAACAGGAAAGATATGTGATGAGTTAAGGCTCATTTGAACTGACAAAGAGAGAAGAAGCCGATGGAAGAAGAATTTCGAGAAACGGAGGTGTATAGAGGGAGAAAGGGACCATCAAAGGAAAACACTAGAAACTATCTCTGACTCGTATATTAACGGAGGAGGGAGATGACACTCTAGATGTTGGATCAAGAATCAGATGGAGTGCATATTATCTCAGTTGTTAGACCATGCGTAGGAGAGAAAAATAAAAATGAAGTAACATGTGACAGACTAAATAACGAAACTATAGCTTTAATATGCTACATTAATGAAAACAAGGTTAAAACCTTAGTTACACTATATTCAAAATCATTTAATTCATTTGGAGGGTCAAACATGGACCAAATGACCCCAAATTTGGACCATAGGCTAAATTTTCCTATGCAAATAAATCTCACTTTTGCTCTTATTTTGGCCCTTAATCACCATATTGGCCATTTATGTGTATATTAATGTATAAAAGGGTGAATTAATATGAAAAGGTTTTCTAATTAAATAATTGGGTGAATATTAGAGATGGACATCATATATTAGTTCCAAGAGTCATATCTCACCTCATTATTCCCTTTTCATGTTTTATTGCCACATAGGAGAGAGAAAGAAAATATGATTATTATTCTCATTAACTAACTCAAAACCACACTATATCTTACTCATTGTCCAAAAGGCCATAGAAAACTAAAAATTATGCAATCTAATTATTATCTCTCTTTAGAGGTCATTTTGCATTTTAGACTCTAATTAAAGCACTAATTGAGGCATTTGTACACAAACCCATATGTTGGCATCAATGTGAAACAAATATATTCCAAACCAAAAAATATTACAATTTCAACATTGAGGACGAAAAGGATAGAAAAGATAGGAAAATTTAGGAAAAAGTCCAAAAAGGATATGAAGGAAATGAAAAGCTTGAAAATGGGTTAAATTGTAAATAAACCCAAGTTTCTTTATGTTACATCTACCCTAGGAAAAGTTGGCAAAATATAATGGATAGATATTAATCAAACACAATGTGTCCCTATTTAAATATTTGTGAATATCATATAAAATTTCCTAGTTTCCTCAAGTTATGGGGATAGATGAATTGATGCCATGTTGCTCCCAATGTGTTGAATTCCAAAACACAGTTTGCACAAGTCCAACCTTTTTCTACAATTCTTCCACCAACTTCTTATCTTAATAAAAATCCAAAATGTGCCAAAACTCCAAGTTTAGGGCGGTGCCCCTTCCTCCTCTACTACTTCTTTTATACCCCTCATAAATTTAATAGGGGTGGGCCACCAAGAAAAGATGACAAAGTACACACCAAAAAGAATATGCAATCAATGTAATTGTAACAATGAAATAAAAAGGTCTCATGTTGAATGGAGAAGAGACCACCTCCTTCCATACCTCCCTTCACTCCACTTTTTATACCTATAAGAATTTAAATAACCCCAAACCATCAAATTCATGAACCATATTCTTGTGCAGAACTTGTGAGAATTTGCAGGAGTACAAAAGGCATAATGAATAGTGTGATAACCTGGATTTTCTCTCATTCAATTATGTACATATCGACTCATTAGATACTCTATTAAACTCAATAACCATCCTCACCCTCAATTTTATGACTTTGAGTCTCTTTATGCTCAATGGATGAGTTGGATTTGGTTAAGTATCACCTTGTATTAATATATGACTTTAACTTGAGTTTTGAACTAAATTTCATGCCCATTATATATCAACAACTTGCAATCAAAATGTAATCCACTCAACAAACTCTCTTTTCCATCAATTTATTTCATGATGTAGAGGATTCAATTTTGAATGCAAAGTTTCAAAAATCACCTCAATCGGAGCTATAAATACCAAATTATGACTATGTAAATACCTCATTTTAATGTATGATTTTATTTTTTTGTGTTGAGCCTAGTGGGCCTCTTTGGGGGTGCGGCCCAGTAAGGGGATTTACCCCCTTTCCCCTTGCCTTGTATACATTAGCGATCCACACCCCTCTTTTTGGACCGATTGTGTACCCTAGATTTGAAAGCAAGAGATCCTAGTCATTGGCTCCCCATGCCACAGAATCAACCCCTGATCCAAGGGCCAACAAAGCTTCCCCTACCTCAGTTGTACACTATCTAAAGGCACAATGACATCTATTTTGTGGGTGGTCTAAGATCTTTTTAGTGCCCCTTTAGGCCTTGTTAACCCTCCCATTCTCTTCGCTCTCTTCCCATCACTTTTTTGCCCCCTCTTTCCCTCATTGGGACACCTAAAATCGTTGTCTCCCCAAAATGGTGGCACACCTCTGTGCGTGTAGCTCCGTCGGGGTCATGTGGAACCTCCAGTCATGTTCGGAAGCACCTGACACTAGGGTTAGCTTTGAGAGACCCGCAAGTTCATGCCTAGCCACCTCTCAATCCCTCACCACCCTTCCTACTCTTTTCCCCCTTTCTTGCCAGCGAGTTATTCGCCACGGCCACAATGGCTCTACCCAATGAGAAAGACAATGGGTGAACCATCATATTGCCATCTAATGCTCAAACCCCAACTCTTACCCTCTCTCCCACGCTCTCCCTTGCCCTCTATCCCACTTGCTCTCTCTCTCTCTCGCTCCATCACCCGGATGAGGCACAGAAACCCCGATGCAAAATGTGCCTTGTCGGCTCCACCCACCTTCGTGTGTGGACATGGTCGTGTGGGATCGTCCTCACTTGCTCCCAGTCATCGACCGACATGCCTGACTACCCGATGGCACTCCCTGATGCTCCCAGACAAGCACCAATGGTTACGACTGCCACTCACCCTGCTATTGGACATGCACACGTGTGGATGAACCTTGTCATTGGATCAACCCCAAGCAGTCGAGATGGAACATAAAATAAATGTGAATGTCGCACTCTAATCACTATCCACTATAGTTTTGATGAAAAATCTAGAAATCATATCTTGCACATCCCTTGGCCAAACACGACATATAATATATTATTTTTTATCTTCTCAATGAAATCTATCCAATCAAACTAGTTTCAGAGTCTAGTTCGTCTTCATTTTTCTTATGATATCCTAAAAAGTAGGTATTTTAAGCACTTTTTTAATGTTTGATGGCTGGGCTTGCCCCAAAATAGTATGGTTGCTTCTAATATCAATCTTTGACATTATAACAGTAGCTTTTATCAACCTTTTTGATTGAATCATGAAATGGATCACCTTGATGAACTTATGTCTAATCTTTTAACCTAAAAGTGCCCCTCTTATGTAATGTATGTGAATGCCACTTGCCTAATCTTGAAACTTTAATTATCATATGTTCACCCTACCCTAAAATAAGTAATACTAGATATGCTCTATGACATGGTTGAACAAGAGCTTATGCCTTTTGCCATGAAAGACACTAATGTGCCCTATTGACTGCATGTAACACCTATTGTGATCTAAATGCATATGTTGCTTGTTTAGAATCTAACCTTGCCAAGAACATTCTCTAATGTTACACATGTATCCTATGACTTCAAATTGTAGAATTGTCATGACTCTAAATCCTACTTGATCTATATAATGATTTATAACTTGGAAATGTGACTATGTTGCATGATTTTGATCTAGTATGACTAGTCATGCTTTTTTATGATTAAACCTTGGTGATATACGAAATCTCATGTTACCCTAACTCCAAATCAGAAATGATCCAACTTCTATATCTAATCTAATCTGGACGATTTGCCTAGACCTAGGCCTTAATCTTGATACTTGTACTATGTTGAATCGATACATGCATGTTTGGAGCCTTGGAAATGATGTTTGGTCTATTTGAAACCTAGGTCTAAGGGAATATACAAATTACACATACAATGCTTAGATTACGGATTCATTCTGATCAAAGACCTCATATCATGTCTTTTATGTGTTAGGTCCCCTTCGGATTGGACCTTTTCTAGAATCTTACTCATGGTTTATAATTTGTTCTCTACTCGCAAGGTATGCTTAATCTCTTGATCCTACTATGTTATTGGCATATTTGTATGCATGCTCATATGAATTCTTTTCTATACAATCATTTGATTGAGCTACTTATTCCCTATGATTAGTACATTCATTTTTCTTGAAATATGTTGAACAAACCTCAAAGTAAACGTGTCCATTATACAAACCTTATGTACCTACCTGTAATCTCAGGGAAAGGGCACAAGGTTGGGCATATTAATTGAGATGTCAAGATAAGGCAAACCATGTCAATAAAAGGGTTAGATGATCTTGAGCACCCTTATCGACCCTTCTAATGGGAATGTTGTCAATGGCCATAATATGTTGTTTAACTATAATGGAAATGCACTTTAAACACACTTTGTATAAATTAGTGTCATTAAGTATTCTTGTCTTATTTATACTTATTGCCTATTATGTTGTTTCTATCCAAGAAAATTTTATATTATTCTTAAATTTTGGTTACATGTTTTCATAGCGTACTCAATGCACTCACATTGATATATTTTGTTTATCAAGTTTGTAGTTCCCAAATGAGCATCTACTGCACTCAAGACTCCAAGCTCTGAAATGAAATACAAATGGATATACTTAAATCTATAAATGGGTTCATATCTCTTATCTCCATGTTTAGTATCTTGTTATCTCTTATTTTTACTAATTTTACATATATATTCCCTATGTGAAATATTTGTGCCATTCTATAGACGGACACCCAAGTCTACTCGCCTTTGGCTATGTAGCCATTAGGAGTGTGGACCTAGAGTAACAAATAGTTCTATGAAAAATGGCATCAAAGAAATAACACATAGGCATCTATATATGTTTAAGGCATAACACATCTTAAGAACTCAGGGAAAGACTACAATCCTTTCCTCAAAGTTTGGAGAGTCTTCTAGCATCTCATCTCTTCTTTAAGGACCACCTAAGCCACCCAAGTTGATGATGATTAGTTAGTGTTCTTATCTCCACATGTGATTCTTATCTCTTGACTATTAATCACATGATTCCTCAATTTTTGGGTATCTCATTAATGGGAGAACTAAAATTCATTTGAAATCATGAAAGTTGACTAAAGTGATAATGCCATGATCTGATCTTGAATTGAAAACCCTATTTGATGTAAGAAAGTATTCTTGAAAGTGATTTACTCATGCAAACTCAATGTTACCAAATTGGATATAAAGTGCCTTCTATGTTTGAGGTAAAATTATTAACATGGTGAAATAAGGTGGAAATCGTGTTCTGCTCCTCATTTTTTATGAGGTCCCTACTGATTAAACCCATGTTGTCGTGTTGTTGATTAAACCTCAAACATAGTTAAGCAAACTTTTTCCCTATTTGATATGTGCAATGATTATGCCACAGAATGACCATGTCTTTGGAACCCTAGATCATGATATGAGGACTTGTTACAAGAGGAAAATCCCCTATTGACCATTATACCTCTTTGTAGGCTCAATTTGAATAATATGATGAACCTAGATCTCAATCTTGCACTAGTATATTTAAAATCTTGATTTCCCAACATGACTTTCAAATTTCCAAAATTATACCCTTACCATGATCATGAAGGGAAGGGAATGCTATTATGACCTTGAACTCACAAAATATAGAAATAAGGTTTCCCTATTAGTGATCTTTATGTTTAACTCATGATATTGTGAAATACTATTTGATAGTTGATACTCACCCTATTTGAATATGCTTGATGGTTCATGACTAATGTGGACTAATAAGCTAGATTAGGGCAGTGGTTGACTCATGACTTCCCTAGCCTACATAACAACCCTATTGTGACTACCTCGAAATTCTCACCTTATGGATTATTTATAGTTTAGAAAAGTAACCCCTTTTATACTACTCTTCTAAGTCTCTAATAGGTCAAATCCATGACGATATTGATACTCAATCTTATCTATGATTTGATGATGATGTTAGAATATGATGATGTTGATTATAGTTAGCAGTTAAGTTCCTAGAAAGACCTAGGTCTAGAGCATTCATTAACCTTGAATATCATGATAATGGACTCAAAATCGATATCTTGAAATGTAACTCGTATCTAGAATGTATCTCAAAACATTGCTTAAAATGTTAATTGATGTTTCTCGATCGATGTAAATGGATGAATGATCACCCCTAAGGTTTAAATAGGAATCTAAACCCTAGTTTCAAAATGTTTGGACCTATGACTTTAATGTCCAAACTTGACTCTTGATATGGATGCATGAAATCTTGACTTGTGATTGTTGATCTTAGTATTGATTTGACTCCTATGATCACCCTATTTGGATCATGAGATCACCCTCGATATGTGACTGATGACTTTCATATTCCAAATCTGATTTTTTAAAAATGATGATTATGACAATTTGCTCGACTTATGACTTAGGGGTGAGCTCCATGTGGACTAGGGTGGGACATTCCATAGATTTTGATCACGAAATTATGATTTTGAAATATGATGTTGGTATTGAATCGTTGGAATATGAAATCTCAATCATGAACCCTACCTAGTCAAATGAAGAAGTTAGAACCCTAAATTTTAGGATTAAAAGTCATGCCTTACTCTTAGACACTATTCGATGGAAATAAAACGTGATCTCTCCAAATTTGGTGATATATAGGATAATCACTCCAAAATTATGACTCATGTGATGATACCTCCAATTTGATGATTGACTATGATTTGATCTTGATACTCGATTGCTCAATTTTGGGATGAGAATGATATTAAAAGTGATAATGATACCTTATTGAAATTATATGATGGTTATGATATGAAAATCAAACTCCTAATATCAATTGAATGGTTGTGTTAATTTTATGGATAAAATTTCTTTTAAGGTGGGAGGATTTGATAACATGGATTTTCTCTCATTCAATTTATGTACCTCTCAACTCATTAGATACCCTATTGAACTCAATAACCAACCTCACCCTCAAGTTGATGACTTTGAGTCTTTTTATGTTCAATTGGTGAGTTGGATTTGGTTAAGTATCACCTTGTACTTATATATGACTTTAACTTGATTTTTAACTAAATAGCATGCCCATTATATATCACCAACTTGCAATCAAAACATAATCCATTCAACAAACTCTCTTTGCTATCAAATGTATTTCATGATGTAGAGGATTCAATTGTGAATCTAACGGTTCAAAAATCACCTCAATCGGAGCTATACATATCAAGATGTGGATATGTAAACATCTCCTTTTAATGTATGATTTTATTTTATTTTTTGTGTTGAGTCTTAGTGGGCCTCTTTGGGCATGTGACTCAGTAACGGGAGGTGCCCCCTTTCTCCTTGCCTTGGACACATCAGCGATCCACACCCCTCTTTTTGGACCAATCATGTACCCTGGATCCGAAAGCAAGAGATCCCATTCATTGGCTCCCCATGTCACGGATTCGACCCCTAAGTCAAGGGCCAATGAAGCTTCCCCTACTTCAGTCATACACTATGCAAAGGAACAACAACAACTACCTTGCGATCGGTCTAAGCCCTTTTTTTCACCCCTTTATACCATTTTTTCCCTCCCATTCACTTCACTCTCTTACCATCACTTGTTTGTTCCCTCTTTCCCTCTCTAGGACACCCAAAAATATTGTCTCTCCAAGTTGGTGGTGCACCTCCGCGAATGTAGAAGACATGCAACTCCACACCGAGTCACCTCGTAAGCCCTCACCACCCTTCCTCCTCTTTCCCCTCTTTCTTATTGGTGAGTGCTCCGTAGCAGCTGCGATGGCTCTTCCCAATGAGAAATACAATGGGCAAGCCGTTAGAACACCATCCAATGCTCACCCCCAACTCTTTCCCTCTCTCTCCCATGCTCTCCCTCACGTTGACATGCCCCGACTTCCCATTGACACTCCCCAACACTCACAGACGTGCATCAATTTCCATGTCCTCTGCTTACTGTGTTGTTGAACATGCATGCATGTGGATGAACATCGCCATTGGATCAACACCAAGTGGCCGAGATCGAACATCAAATAAATTTGAATGTAACACTCTAATCACTGTCCACTATCATTTTGATGCAAAAATGCCAAAAATCATATCTTGCTCATCCCTTGGCCAAATATGACATATAACATATGCTTTTTTATCCTCTGAACGAAGACTAACCAATGGCACTAGTTTCAAAATCTAGTTAGTCTTTTTTTTCTCCTGATGTCCTAAAAAATAGGTCTTTTAAGCACTTTTTGAATGTTTTATGGTGTAGCTTGCCCCAAAATAGTTCGGTTGCTTCTAATATTATTCTTTAACTTTATATTAATGATTTTTATTAACCTTTTTTATTGAATCACGAAATGGATCACCTTGATGAACTTATGTCTACTCTTTTGACATAAGTGCCCCTCTTATGTAGTGTACATGATGCCACTTGCCTCATCTTGGAACTTTAATTATCATATGTTCACCCTACCTTGAAATCAATAATAGTGGATATGATCTACGACATGGTTGGATAAGATCTTATTCCTTTTGCCATGAAAGACAACAATGTGCCCAATTGACTACATGTAACACCTAGTGTGATCTGCATGCATGTGTTACTTATTTGGAATCTAACCTTGCTAAGAGCATGCTCTAATGTTACACATGTATCTTATGACTTCAAATAAGTAGAATTGTCATGACTCTAATTCCTACTTTATCTACTTAATGCTTTATGACTTAGAAATGTGACTATGTTGCATGATTTTGATCTAGTATTACTAGTAATGTTTTTGTATGATTAAACCTTGGTTAAATCATCAATCTCATGTTCCCCTAATTCCAAATCAGAAATGATCTCACTTCTATATCTAATATAATGTGGATGCCTTGCCTAGACCTAAGCCTTAATGTTGATACTTGTACTATGTTGAACCAATACATGCATTTTTAGAACCCTGGAAATGATGTTTGATCTATTTGAAACCTAGGTCTAAGGGAATATCCAAATTACAATGCTTAGATTATCAATACATTCTAATCTAAGACCCCATATCATGTCTTTTATGTGTTAGATCCCCTTTGGATTGGACCTTCTCTAGAATCTTACTCATGATTTATGACTTGTTCTCTACTCGCAAGGTATGCTTAATATCTTGACCCTACTATGTTACTGGCATGTTTGTATTTATGCTTGTATGAATGCTTGGCTAGATAATTACTTGATTGAGCTACTTGTTCCCTATGATTAGTATGTTTGTTTTGCTTGAAACATGTTGAACAAACCCCAACATAATTAAACTTGTCCATTATACAAACCTTGTGTACCTTCATGTATTCTTGGGGAAATGGGACAACATTGGGTGTCCTACTTGATATGTCAAGATAAGGTGAACCATATTGATAAAAGGGTTAGCTATTCTTGAGCACCCTTACGGACCCTTCCAGTGGCAAGCTAGTCAATGGTCGTAATAAGTTGTTTAAGTATAATGCAAATGCACTTAAAATACATTTTGTATAAAACAATGTCGTTAAGTATTCTTGCCTTATTTCTACTTCTTTCTTATTATGATGTTTCTAGCCAAGCAACTTTTATATTACTCTTAAACTATGGTTACATGTTTTCATAGCATACTCAATGCACTCACATTGATATTTTGTTTATAAAATTTGTACTTCCCAAATGAAGATCTGCTGCACTCAAGACTCAAAGCTCTGAAATGCAATACAAATGGGTATAGTTAAATCTATAAATGGGTACATATCTCTTATCTCCATATTTAGTATCTTGTTATCTCTTATTATTACTGCTTTTACATATATATTGCTTGTGTGAAATATTTGTGCCATTCAATGGATGGACGCCCAAGTCCACTCGCCTTTGGCTATGTAGTCATTAGGAATGTGTACTTAGGGTAACAAATTGTTCTCTGATAGATAGAAAATTTGTTTCTTTATAGGTCTTGAAATGGAAGAAATCCATAAGAAATTTCAAGCAGGGAAATTGAAAATAGTGCTATGTGATTCTAGGATATCAAGGTTGCTTGACCATGCAAGTTAGTAAAGATTCAAGTAGTGCTAGGCAAGTGAGGAGGATTGGATGAGAGTATTATTTGGCACTATTTATGATTCAATGTTGCTCGAGCATGATCAACATATAATTTTGGGGTATTTGATAAATGCATATTTATCCCTTTCAATTTGCATATTTTACTTAATTTCTTAGAAGTGTTTTGTTGATTATTCTCTAGTTTAGAGTTAGTTGTCTTAGTTTATCTTTTCTCTCTTAATTGAAGTTTTTACTTGATTTCTTGGGATTTTATAGGAAAATGCCCCAACTCCAATGCCCAAAGAGGCCCAAGAAGTAAATGCATCTATTCCCATCTTCAACCTCCCAATTAATCGACTGACTCACCCTATTGGTCAAATCAATGCACAAGATTATCAGCTTCCTAAAAGTCCAATCAATAGACTAGATCCCTATTCGATCGACTAACCAATAAAGACCCAATCAAATTTAGATTTGGGAAAGATTGTTACTTCAGATGAAGTGATCGAGTCAAAGCAAATATTTAAAGCCAATCGACCGATTGGCATACCAGTCGACAAATTCACGTTCAAGTCCCAATCAAACTCTAAATTGAGAAATTTCATTATTGTAGTCAAACTTGCCTTCAGTCAAACAATCAATAATGCCATTTGACGGCATGGATCCCAATCGATCGACCGACACCCCAAACTCAGTCCAGCTAGCCACTACCAGCATAGTTTTAGGTTTTTTGCCCCTCCTTTTCCCCTTATAGAAGGAAAGGGACTCCAAAGACAAGGGGGATCTCATATGTCATATTCTAGACTTGTTTATTATTTATATTCAATTATGTCTGAGTAGTTTCTTTACTAGGGCATGGAGATTAGCCTCATAGCATTTTCTTTACTTGATTGTATTTGACTCTAATGTTTTAGTGGATGGATGTTTTCCACCCAATTTTGCACTCAATCTTAGGTTAATTAGATTATGTTCTTTTGGGGTGATAAGACCTCAGGTCCCAACAAGAATGACCTCATAATCTCCTGATGAGACTTCTGATCGACAATAGATTCTTTTACCCGTATGATTTTGCACTTGTTTTCTGGTTATTTAGAGTATGTTCTTGTGGGGGTGATGAGACCTCAGTCAACAAGAATGAACCCATATTCTCATGACAAGATGTCTAATCAATATCATGATTGTTTTACCCAATTTATTTTGTTTTTATAGCTTATGGTGATGAGACATCTGACCCATAAGTTCAAACACCGAAATGTAAACCACATGCTTGTTGATGAGACCTTAGATAATAACTTGTTGGATGATTGAACCACAAGTTGTAGAGCATTGAGACATTGGGTATGTGGGTTGTTTGATCCATGGGATTTGATTCCAAGAGGAATATATTTACATGGTCCTAATTCAATCATTAAAATTTAGGATTTGAATTATTTCATGTAAGAATGTGGTCTATGGTGGTGATCCCTCGGACCCCCGGTATCTTTTATTATTTTATCTAAAATCCACTTGAACTAGTTTCATTTCTTCTTTCTTCTTAGTTATTAATCAACCACTTCCAACTGGAGTTTACTTTCTATTTATCACAATTGGTATGGATTAAATCTTAATAACATTGTTCTTTGGGATCGATACCTTTCTATACTCAAATCTACACACTTGTTTACAAGTGGGTTGTTAACTGTAAAAAGTTTAAACTCTAGGAATAATTTCTCTAGTGGATTTGGTGTGTTTTCAACTACACATCATGCATCTTTATGTTCACTCACACTCATAGGAGTCTTGTGATATCTTGTTTTTTCATGTTGAACTTAGAAACTGAGCTATTATAGAGAATGGTGGTCTTGGTATTAGTGTTAATAGAAAAAACAGTCAAATTCTCTTCATGAAGAATGGATTTGAAAGGCTTTTCAAGTCCTTGTGACCCCTTTTTCAAGATTATGTCCCCACTATTTCATAATAAGTCGTGTACATGTCATTGAGCTTGTAACCTAAGAGCAGTAGAAAAACACTCATCAAGTTGACAGACTTGGAACCTCTGACTGTGAGAATGTCATGAATGTCAGACTTTAGGACTCTGACATCTTCCCTTTTAAATATAGTGATGATTTCATCTTCTTTGGATTTTATCTTGTCTATATTAAGGACGAATTCTTCCATAGATAGCATGTAGCATGCTACTTAGTCAAAGTTTTTGAATGTTGGAGTGACCCGGTGTATAGGGTATGATCTTCTGCTATGGTGTCTTCATGTTGTGCTTAATTTTCCTTTTCAGCCTCTTATTTAGTTTCTATCATTGGGGTGGCAGGGGTTGGAGTCTCTTGTTGTAATGGTGGATATGGAGAGTGTTGCCATGTTGCTAGATTGTTTATAAATGGCACAACATCTTGTTGAACAAGCTCAGTCGTATCCTTCCAATGGGTTTAATACTTGTTTCTACGGTTTCTTCTCTAGAAGGGGTACGAGAGGGTACATCCACCAAGGAATATCTTCCGTGTGTGGGTCATATAAAAATACCTATCATGAATGATTTCCATGATGTACTTCCCTCATAGAGAATGGAAGTCTTCATTTGAGATGTTCTTCAGGGGATTCCTTAAATTTAGATCGTTGATCAATCATAGTACAATAAATGCATTGTCCCCATAACCAAGATTTTGTTGAGGGGCAATAGTATTCATCCAGGTTCCATTCTAGTTGGAGTTGTACCATATGTCAGGCCTAATGATTAGATACTAAAGCCTTATTCGAATCTTCTATATTTCCCAAGCTTCTTCTTTTTGAAATACCATTCTGCCATGCGATAGATCATTGATGTTGTAGTTGTGGGTGATTATCTTTTGTGTGGATAGATCCGCCTCCATAAATAGCCAATGGTCATTGACTTTATAGGGTAAGGTGATTAAATTAAGGCTTCTAGTCCTTTAGTGTGACGATCAACTCATTGATGGATGACATGTTAACCTTGTTTTATAGGCAAGCCACTAGGCTTGGTATTGCATTGAAAATGGGTCCCACTCTATATCTATGCATGTACTCTTCTATTGTGCCACATAGAACTTTCAATAGTTTCTTGCTAATGTAGGCCTTGAATCATAAAGCAGGGTGCATGTCCTCCCTTGTTGTGTGTGATTTGTTCTTATATATGACATAGATAGCTGACTTTTCATCGTCAAGTATATCAGTCGGGATATGGATATCACTAAGGAGCATACCATATGTAGACGTCATATCCATATCTTTAATTTTACATGGAATAGGAGGGGGAGTGGAGACTGGCATGTTGGCTTTGTGAGGGGTTCAGGTTCCTGGTAGACTGGGATCTCTAGCTTCTCATGTGCTTCTTTAGATAAACAATTGATGTCACCTTCTTCTTCTTCATTAGATAATCCTTGTAATTATCACTGAAAAATCATTATTTTACTTTTGTCTCCTCCAGTAGTTCCAAGTGATGAGTTGACATGTATTTCCCACAGAACTCTTCATATGTTATAGGGGGTGGAGGGGTTTTGTATGAAAAGTGGGTTCGAGCCCATCCATCATGTCTTCAGTAGTTTCCCCTACCTCTCCTTCTTCTGTTGTTGAGGTAGGGCTAGGGGTTGCTTCCTTCTACCCCATAGCCTATCCTATAAAGGAAGGAATTGCTTCTCTATTTAGGTCTTCTAGGACAGCTCTGTAAAGATTGGGGCACGAGAGGGAATCCACTCAAATGGTACATTATAAAGATCCACGTAATGATGAAGTAGCTTACGTGTAGGTTCTACAAATTGTCCTTCACCACAAAAGGTGGCATGATAAAAATAAAAAGATATAAATCTAACATGTAAGGACAATGTAGAGGGAAACCTAGCCATATCCTCAATTTTAAATTCCCGAATATGGTCTTTTTGAGTCCTTGTCCACTAATGTACCTACACCTGGGTGGAAGGGGAAAATCAATCAGAAAATAGGAAATAAAGGCGTGTATCAATAAACATTGAGTATGTGCATATAAACAACATTTGGGCATTATATTGGGTTACAAGTATGAAAAGGGGTGTTCCCATGCAAAGAGAGGGCTATCAACATATAGGTAAGTTCCAAAAGAAATAATCAAAACAACAAGAATTAAAGATTACTAATAAAGAATCATAATGTTTCTTGGTATTCATCATCCATTAGATCACAAGTAACAACTGCATGCATATATGAGATAGATAAGGTATATATAATAGGACCATAACACCATTAGATTTTGACTGAAACTAAATAATGGTATAAATGCACACCCCGGGTGGAATATGTGTGTTATAATATATGAATGGTTGTTCCCATACACCACTACTCAAGATAAATAGTATAACATCCATCATGCACAAATTGAGGAGCAAGACAATTAGTTAATTCATATTTTGGTTTCCAAATAGCAAAGCAAGTGGGGTCATAGACCATGCGTTCAAATGAAATCAGATAAACAATCTATGAATTTAGAAACTTCTAAATGGAATAATAGATAGAATCAAATAAAGGATAATTGACTCATTTTAGGAAACTAGGAATTATAGTCGATTAAATGTCGAAACATAAATAGGGTTTGTACATACATGGTCATCATAGCTAATGTTTAATTCATATAGATAAATTTGGTCCCCAGAGTCAAGTACCCATCCTAGGAAGACATTGTGTATATTAGTCAAACCAAAACAAACATGTGTAAGTATTTGTAGTATCGACATACATATTGTTCTTATCCCATTCCCAATCACCTAATGACATATTAAGGATTTTAATCTAATTACGTAAATATATGATCCATTAAATATATTTATTAGTTCTAAATATATATCTTTACATGGATAAGTTGAAGTATGTCTAAATTTCAAATATGTGTGGGTAATTCATTCATCCATTTTTAGGTCTTGTAACATCCTCTCCGTCTAATATCATGCTTTCATTAGTCCATTAAAAGTAAATATATTAGTATCACATAGGTATGAATGTATTTACAAGTTTCCTTTGCATTCGTAACTACCATGAAATATGTATGTACATATATGTGCGTCTAGGGTTTGTAATATATGAAAGCAATGAGATTAGTATATTCTCTATTAAAAATTAATAAAATTGTTAAGATTTTTCCTTTTAACTACTGAATCTAGAGATGTCGAACTTATGTGTATTGATTTATGCATATGTATGGCCGCATATACCATTGAATCAATTACTAGTAGTCATAAATAACACCCTGCTGTTGCAACTTGCTATTATGTTGTTGCATTAAATCCTAGCTTTATATCAACCTCAAAGAGCCACCTCTAAAAAAGATAAATGGCTGCTTTTACCGTAGAGATTGAATGCTACAGCACTGGAACAGCATGTCGAAAAAACAAATTTGAACCCATAAATAACTACTAGGATCAGTTATAACACAATAATTATGCAATATTACGATCTGAATCATGTGGCATATTTACATGTCTATTAGTTTTATTAAGACAAGTTTGGAACATACAAAAGTAGGTGCTGGCCTGTTAACAATTTTAAATGCAGTCAGTGACAACTTCCATTGATTTTTGCGATCCGTGTACAATGTAATTCCCTGGGTATAGCTGATTTCCTCCTACACGTCCCTTGGTACTTTGGTGAAGGTTATTACAGGGCAAAAAAACCTAAATGGCACATTTGTCAATTTTTATTACCTAAATGACACGTTCTTGAACTTGTCCAAAATGGCACATTTTTGGAGCAATGCGTCCCCTGCTGGGACGCATTGCTCTCACGCGAGGTAATGCGTCCCGGCGGGGGACGCATTGGTCCCACAGGATGGCAATGTGTCACGGTTCGGGACGCATTGCCCTCCCGTGGGACCAATACGTCCCCCGTCGGGACGCATTGCCTCGCGTGAGAGCAATGCGTCCCAGCGCGCGACGCATTGGTCCCACGGGAGGGCAATGCGTCCCGAAGCGGGACACATTACCCTCTGTGGGACCAATGTGTCGCGCCCGGAGATGCCCCCAACAGCTAGAAATTGCCACGTGGGCAATGTGTTCGGGACGGGGACGCATTGCTCCCTGGACCACGGCTATTTTGCCGTTGGGGGCCGCGGCGCGGCGCGGGGCGGTGTCACATGGGTGCAATGCGTCCCCAAGCGGGACGCATTGCTCCCCTATATATATTGGCCGAAATCAACCCCCCAAACTCACACAATTCTTCATTTTCTTACTCTTTCTCTATACTCTCATTGCTCTGGAGTTTTTTCTCGGATTTCTACTACTTTGAGGTGATTTCTAGCTTATTTCGGGCGATCTTGGAGCTGATATCTTCTACTGCTCGGAGACGATCTTGGAGCTTCTTCTTTTTCTTCTTGTATTCTTCGATTGTCAACACATAAGTCTCCATTTGAGGTATTTATTCTACCAAAATTTTAATTTTCAAAACATGAACATAACATTACACATTACTGAAATAATGATGTAGAAATCCTTAATTCCTCAAATGATGTAGAAAATAATCGTATTGTTACTCCTTAATTCCACATTACTGAAATAATGATATAGAAAATGACAATTGAAGGCTAGTTAATACCTAAAAAATTATTGTTCAAAATTGCAAAATTGTTGTTCTGAAATGTTAGTGTTACTAAAAAATTAGCAAAATTGTTGTTATGAAATGTTAATTAATTTTACTGAAAAAATAGCAAAATTGTTGTTCTTAATTGTTGTTCACTGTTAATGTTATAGAAAAAGTAGTCAAATAAATTTAATTCCAAATTCAAAATTATTGTTCTAAAATCTTAACTATTATTTTAAAAATGATGTCACTGCTCTAAAATATTAATTCATATTAATATAATGTTATAAAATATGAATTTCTTTCTGATGTTAATATAATATTCTATAATATAGGAACATGGCATCTAGTTCAAATTCATGAATTGTGAAGATGCAATATGATGGCAATTTCTCTCTGATGGGTCTTATTCTAGTCGATCTGTTAAACCCATAAACATTTCACTTATTAATACCCTATCTGAACTAAAATCATATATCTATACAACACTTGACATCAATCCCAACCACTTCTCTATCAAAATATCCTATCTTTTCCCTGGAGAAAATCATATACTCGTACAAGTTGATGATGATGATGCATACAGAACCTTGTTATCACTTTCAGCTGATGCCTATATTGATGTGTTTCTTGAAAAAACATCTATCCACCAAAAACCTTGTTTAATGAGTGTATTGAATCAATTTCAATCTCAATTACCTCACAATAATTTATGGAGTCAACCACCTCAATTCTCTCAAAGTCATTTAACTACTGAATGGAGTCAACCACCTCAATTCAGTCTTAGCAATTTACCTTATCCCAGATAGTACAAGGGATAGAGTTCATGTTAGGTACCTCCCTCTTGTGTCCGATTTTGCACGTTGTGACACTCTATCTTGGGGTGCTGCAACTCTAGCTTTCTTATATAGGGAGTTGTATAAGGCAACCACCCAGTCCTGGAGAACTGCCCATCTATCAGGTTGTGTGTGCCTATTACAGCTGTGGTGTTGGGAGAGGTTGGGAATTGGACGCCCAGGTACAATTGCAGTGCGATGGGATGATTGGCCAGAAGATGTTCTCTTGGGTTACAGGTTAAAGATCTACACAATTAATTTTTATATTTGTCCAAATATTATGTAGTGTTTATCTAAATTTAGTTTGTCAATTTAATAGGTGGCCTACCTTTGTCCAAAGGAGTCAAACTATCAGGGGAACAATTTAGTTTTACGATTCAGCATTTGACCAGATTTTGCCCTCACAGGTATAACTTACTTACCTCTGTTGTATGGTATATGTTTTATTTATTTGCAATTTACTCCGTTTTATATGATACACGTTGTCTATATGAATAACATGAGTTGACTCCTTACACTGTTGATGTTCTCGAGAGATTGCCTGCCATTTGTAGAGATGGTAGTGATATTTGGTTGGCACGAGTGCCTCTGTTGTGCTACACAATAGTGGAGTGGCACTTTCCCGACAGAGTACTTGGACAGTTCGGCTTTGTTCAAGTACAACCTACTCTTGAGCTGCCGCAGCTTAGCCGGATAGATGGGAGGGATCATGCGGCTGAGGATTGGATGCTTCATTATAGGCAGGAGGTGCAGATGTGGAACAACATACGTGAGAGCTTAGTTCCCGCTCCACCAGCTAATACAGTCTTCAGTCCTCAGGTTCACTATGCATGGTATCATCCACAATACATCGTGCCCCCTCCAGCTATGCCTCCAAGAATATACTACCCGCAAAGTTATCGTCAGCAGGAATTTGTGAGTATCATTATTATTTCTTTTACAAATTGTTATTATTTATCTTTGTTATTTGTAATATATGTAATTGGTCTTTATTATGTGTACATACTTTATTTTACAGGTACAAACACAGGTGGCGATCCGAGCGACATTAGAGCATGCCCCTGCACAGATCAGAGACAACATCTATAACATCCAGGGGAGTTACTTTGATAGTCTTCCCGACTATGCTCGGCCGTGGGATCCCATACCCACTCATACCATAACCCCTGAGCCCACTCCTACTCCTACTGCTGAGCCCACTCCCACTCTCACTTCTCAGTTCATGTCATGGGGACCGACAGGGCCATATTTTTCAGGAGATGCTTCATATTCCTCATTCATCACCCCACCTCAACCACCATCATACTATGGAGCGAGTTCTTCTTCTGTTTCATACACTCCATTCCCACCACCAATTATTCCCGAGAGTCGACCACCATCTTATGTCACATATTCACCTATTCCGTTTGATTTCTCAGGATGCACCCCACCTGATGCATCATATCCTGGTTTTCAGAGACCCCTCACCCCACCTCCACCTTTTCATTTCTTCCCTGATGCTCGCCAGCAGCAGCCTCCTACGCAGTTGTCCCCAGTTTAGCTGTCTCCAGATGACATCGGTACAGAGGATCCTGATGTAGAGGGAGGTGGGCGAGGACGTCGTGGGCGAGGATGACGTACTTAGTTTTTTATATATTGTACAGTTTTGTATGTATGCCTCTGTGAGGACATCTATTGTATGTGGATCTATCATATTATGATATCACATTGGTTCATTTTGGATCTATCATATTGTTCTGTTGTGTATTATTTTCTCATCATGTTGGTTCATGTTTTAACCTTGTTTTTAATTGCTTTCTCATTTTTTTGGATTAAGTTCTTATTATATAATCAATTAGGAACCAACTGATGTTGGTTGCAATACACTTATATATTCCATATGCATGTTACGAGCTATTGAAATTGACAAATTTATAATAATTGGGTATATTATAGACATCCAAATACTAGAATTATAAATGTACAAATATAATCAATATTGTTAATATACATATCAATAACCATGAAACAATATCAGTGACTGCAAAAAAATGATTAAAAACGCAATGTGTCCTGTATGGGGACGCATTGGTGAAATGCGTCCTGCATGGGGACACATTGAGCAATGCGTCCCGGTAGGGGACACATTGGTCCCACAGGAGGGCAATGCGTCCCGGTTCGGGACGCATTGTTCTGTTGTGGGACCAATGCGTCCTCTGCTGGGACGCATTGGTACAATGCGTCCCAGCTGGAGACGCATTGGTCCCACAACAGAGAAATGCGTCCCGAACCGGGACGCATTGCCCTCCTGTGGGAACAATGCGTCTCCCGCTGGGACGCATTGCCCAATGCGTCCCAGCAGGGGATGCCATTTTGGACAATAAGTTCAAGAACGTGCCATTTAGGTAATAAAAATTGGCAAATGTGCCATTTAGGTTTTTTTGCCTTATTACAGGTCGTGTCTTTGTGGAGTTTGGCTGCTATATACCTCATCATCTGATTTCCTTGATACAATAGAAGGTGGTTTCTGAAATCATGGTGCTGATGGTGGAGGAGATTGGAAAGGGAACAAAGAGGACACCTGTAGTGGTTGAGGCTAAGTGTTAGTACGTTCAGCAGCTGGTTACAGGTTTACTGGTCCAAGAGGCTCAGATCTTAGCAGCTCAGACTCAGGTCGTCGATGAAGATTGAAGAAGAAGATGAAGAGGTGGCCATGATTGAGAAGGTGCATAGGCGAAGAAAGAAGAAATTGTACAACCAACAGGCGATACTCTAGTTTTTTTTTCTTATTCCCCATAGGTTGCATGTTTCACGAAGCTCCCTCACATACCGGAGCCTAGAGGAGGATGACGATGCCGCTTGAATGGTCGGAACTACTTTCCTTGCAATGGACACCAATACTATCTCTAGTCGACGCTGCATCAGTGACCGGCTTCACCTCAGTGAAATAGTACCTAAGAGGCTAGGTGAAGAGGTGTCGGCCTTCATTAGGAACAGCTCCTTGTTTGACGCCCCGAGGGGTTGGCTGTTGCGCCGAAGCCGTTGTCACACCCGGATGCAATCAATGACGGGGTTGGAGCACAACGAAGCGTCGAACAACGGGACAAGGATGGGAAATCGGGGAGGTTGCGTGATGATTGCATCATCGGCAAAGTAGGCCACCATGGAGTCGGGACCTGTGGCAAGAAATCTAGAGGAGTCGAGCAAGCATGAAGGGTTGGTGTTGAGGGTGGAAGAGTTCCAGCAGAGGTGGGAGGACGTGAGGTGGTGGTAGACGTGCGTCTGGGTGAAAGTTTCAATTGGAATTAGGTTCCAAGGGCGGTGGCGGCTTGCTGTCAAGGTCGTGACACTAGAGAAGTTGGGCATCTAGGGTTCTATAGAGGACAAGGAAGAGAGAAGAAAGAGCATATAGGGAAGGGAGGGGAGAGAGGAACAGAAGAAATAGGAGAGGGAAGCAGACAAGAAGAGCAGGAAGAGAATAAGTGGCTCAAGAAGAACGCCCCGCGAGCGTTTATGTGCGCAGGAGTCGGGAGGGTAGAGGAGGACGACGACACGATCTGTTTGAGATCAAGTCAAGGTGAATTCAGACGGTTGGATCGTGAGATAGTACCTTGAATAGCGTGACCGAGAACATCTATAGGAATTTTGGGAGAAATAAAGTGGTATGTTGATTATATTCATTAGACTTAGGCTATTCAATGTTTTCCCGACTAGTTCAATTGGATGGGTGAACGTCATCTAAATAATGTGAAATTTGTTAGGGGGATATTCCAAATGCAAGGAGTCCAAATTTGGCATCAAGTTTACCTTTGAAAAATGTTTCATATTAAATTTCATTACTAGTGAATTAAGACTATATTTAATGTGTTTATTTTTATAAATTACTTGATAGTGTTACTATGACACATATTAACTTGGTTTCCTTTATCCCATAATCCTAGGTGTATTTGAAAGTACTAACTTAGACCTAAGCCCATTTTTGTTATATTTATACCTCAATTTTTATTGTTGAATGTATCAAGGTTATTTTTACCTTTCAAGTACAATATGTACATGGGATTTATGAATAGATGATACTATTTACTGTAAATGTTCATAATACATTTTGAGTTAGGTATACTAGCTACTATTTATTAACATATTTGGATAGGGGCCTAGAAGAAGGGGGTTTAACCTATACACATAGATTAAAGTATGTTACATGCTCTTTCTATGTTTCTTCCAAGATGACCTTCTCTCAAGGAGTGTCACTTAGTTCTTCCTCTTTGGCTGTCTTGGATAGGTTTGTTGAGTGTTTGTGTGAGGCTGTAGAGCAGATTTCGTCTTCATTTTGCAAACAAGTTTGTCTTTGTTTTGCACTGAGTTTTTGGTTTCATCCTTGCTAGATATCTCTATAGTGGCTCCACTAGTAGGTGAAGGCACTTTTGGGGTGATGCCTAGCCTAGCTAGCACCAAGTCTACCTTGAGATGGAGGTTCACCTTTCTTTCTACATTAGGAGGGCGACTCTCTACTTCATGCATGGTTTTTTGCCTTTTAGGGCTCGTTTGATTCCGCTACAAATGAGTTTCCACAGTTGCAAGTACACAACAATTTCAAACTCTTACATTTGGTTGGGCAAGGTCGCAACCCACCATGTGAAAACAGAACCCATCGTCATCTTCGACTCTACAAAAAACTGGGGAAACGGGTCGCACGCCTTTTGGGCACGGTTCCAATTCACAATCTCTACAGCATACAACTCGTCGTCATTAGGCTGTCTAAATATGACAACTTTTTTATAGCCATGATGTCTACTGTTGTATAGCTATATGAATCACAAGGTGCATCTACCCTCAACCAAACATGTACAAACTAGATCATCGACTTAAATCTACTCAGAACCAAACAAAAACAACTCGGTTACAACTCATTCCTTATGAATTCCTATTTTACAATTCCTGATGTTGGTTGGTTTTACATCCAACCAAATTAGCCTTTAGCGCTTGACTCCTTAGGATCCACAGATGCCAAATCTGCTTCCTTATGCTTTTGCATGTCATTGGAGGCATGTAGAAAGTTATTTTCCTTTTATAGTTCCTCACACTCCTCCCTTGGTATGGCAATTTCCTTGGACATATCGGCCAATGTCTCCATGATTTCAATTGATTGGCCACCATGACTTGGATCTATTGTGGCACAATCACCATGGTTGGATGTGGGTCATAACTTCCTTCACATGTGTTGTTAGTGATTGTAAATATAAAGTTAAGTTAGAAATATTAAAATAGACTTAGAAACGATCTCACCCAAGTAATCTATGCCCTTCCCTATTTCCATGGACTTTGTCATGATAGGGGTTTGCTTGCTTGTGGAAAAAGTGTGGCATGAGCTTGCTTCTTGCCTAGTCTTCTCCCTTGTGGGTGAGTGGAAATCATTCTCTTCTTCTTCTCTTCATACATTTATCTCTATTCCTCTTATTGATGGGGTAGTTTTATCAACTGGAGGTTATTTATCACCCTACTCTCTCCCCCTTGACTTGTTCTTCTCAACTACAGACTCCTCTGGTCCCGGCTCAGGTTGTGCCATTGTCTCTGTAGGAATACCATCTCTTTGTCTCTGGAGCTACATAATGTGACTCTATGATTGTAGCTATTGAGGGCACTGGGGTCTTTTACTTTTCATGTTGGTTCTCTAGAGTGAGTGTGGTTGGTTTCTCAAGGTGGGCAACTATTAGTATAGTCACCAACTATTCTACTTCTTCCATCACCAATTTCTCTACTTCTGTCATCTCTTTAGAATGAGGTGTGGAGTGTTTCTCTCTCTTTGGTCTATGTTTTCCTTCTTGGGAAATTGTAACACAAACTTTTGTTTCTTTATACGTTCTGTAGGTTTATATGCTTCTTTTCAAAGAATTTTCTCTACAATGGGGGTTCACTTGACTAAGGAAGAGGGGTTGGTCCCCATATCATTTTTAAGATATCCTCTATCGACAAGATGAGTCTACTATAGTCACTTGTGCTTATTTTTGATAAAGGTAGAAGGTCATTTTACTTCTGAAATTTGTAAAAGTATTTGTTCTTCTTCCTCCTCAAGACATTTGTTGATATTAGATATTTTGCACCAACAAATTTGTCCCCATTTGACATGGTGAGATGTTTGAGCTCCTTCTAGTGCCCTATTTTGTGTGAGATATATGTCACTAGGACCCCCTATACAAAATTCTCTAGGGCCTCCAGGACCTATCCTAAAAGTGAGTTTGTCAATCATAATTCTCCCAATTTATATCAGCTTCTTCTCTAGAATGCTCCACTGACGTGTATTGAGGTCCATCCTATTCATATTTCTGGTGTCTGGCCGCGTGAAGAACGCATTGGATACAATCTAGTAAATTATGTGCATTACATCTAGGAAGCCTTGGTCTATCTGGAATTATGTTCCTCTCCTGATAGTCTTTCCCATGTTTTGTCAGTGAAGAAGCCTCTATCCATACCTTAATTTTTTCTTATTGGGAAGTTCATGCTATGCTTTTGAGTCAGTGAAAATGAAGTTCAACCATTTTTCCACACTCTAGGGCTTCTTCATTTAAGACATTCAACATTTTCAAAGAAGACATGAACTCCAAGGTGAGTTCCTCTTGTCACTAAAACATATCTTATATAAGTTCACGTCATTCAAATGTTCCTTCACCCCATCATATACACCTAGTTTGGTTAGGGTGTCGACACAACTAAATTTGATTACCTTGAAGGGATTTTTGCAAAATTAATCTTTCCATGTGTTCATTATCCCTCCAAATGTAATAATTATTGGATTGTTTTGAGGGTTCTACAACTGAATTTTGCATTATGCTTTCTACAACCCAAGATGGCTAAGCTCATCCTTCCTACACTTGTCCATGCTTCTCCTTGTTTGACTTATTGTCTGCCTCCCTTGGTTTTCTATACAACTTCTTCCTACCACCGTTGGGGAAAGGGGAAAGTAATTTACTAATCTTTAGTTGTTGAATCTCCTCATATTGTACACACTTAGAAGTTTTAGTGTCCCCTGATTCTCCTGAATTTGAAAACTCTTCTGGATTGGATCTTGTAGACACTTCATCTTGTCAGCCTCATACATAGCATTCCTTCTTTCAGCAGTGGGGTCCCTTTGAATCTTCATGTATTGTGTAGCAATATCTTCTACTCTTCATAAAAAAAATCCTTTTGTTCCATTTTGTGTTATCTTTCCATGCATCTATCTCCTTCATCCTTAGAGATGATTTAGGTAAAGATATGGGCTTGAGGGATTTGTGTTATCTTCCATTTAAACTAATTGCTATGTAGATATAAAATATATCTCAAGAATATTTGGAGTATGTTATTATATTGGCAGTAATAAAGAATTAATGGTCAAGGAGATTGTCGATAGGAAAAGTAATGTGCAGAATGAGATGCCTTTGTATTGAGAGGGCACACCTATATATGTGGATGCTGGTGGTGGCCAATACCCATTTACATAGTGTGGGACCAATCCCCTATACACAAAGAATATATAGGGAAATAAATAATAATGAATACGTGAAACAAATACTTATTATTATAACACTCCCCCTCAAGCTGGTTCATAGATGTCATAGGCACCAAGATTTTTACATAAGAATTTTATTCAACATCCATTGAGGGATTTTTGAAAAAATAAGCTACATCATCTTCTAAATGCTTTGGAATTAGTTCAATTTTGTGATCTTGTACCTTTTCCTGAATGGAATGGCAATCATCTTCAATGTGTTTGGTTCATTCGTGAAAAATCGGGTTGGAAGTTATGTGAACATCAGCTTTATTATCACACTTGAGTTCCATTGTTTCATGCTGATTGATTCCCATCTCTTATAGGACATTCTTGGTCCATAATAGATCACTGGTTGCATGAGTTGTTTCTCTATATTTAGATTCAACACTAGATTGGGCTACCAATGTTTGCTTTTTGCTTTTCTAGGACACTAGATCCCCCACACACAAAGACACAATATCCAAAAATTGACATACGGTCAATGACAAATCCTACCTAATAAGCATCTAAGAAGCCCTGCACTTTGAGATATCCATGATTTGTGTACCATATACCAATTCCTAGACTCTTATTTAGATAGATAAGAATCCTATAAACAACTTCCATATGACTACTACAAGGTTTATCGATGAATTGACTAACCACACTATTAGCAGAGGATATATTTGGATGAGTGACTATACGATAATTTAATTTTCCAACCAGTCTTTTATATTTCCATTTATATTCAAGTGGATCACCCTCCTCCTTGTACAACTTGACTTTGGGATCCATGGGAGTATTTACAGGATTTTCTCCAAGCATAGTAGTCTCTTTAGGTAGATCAACAGGATGTGGGAGAGCTTCTTCAAGATCCCTCACTGAGTGGGAGTCTCCAAAGTATGGAGTATTTTCAAAGAAGGTGTCATCAATTGAAAGAAAAAATTGGCGATCAAGTAGATCATAACATTGATATCCCTTCCAAGTCCTAGAATAACCAAGGAAAACACAGTAGGAAGCCTTTGGACTAAGTATTCCATGACATGTCCCAACATTGTGAACAAAATGGACTGATCCAAAAGCTTTTGGGGTAACATTATAAATGGGTTGACCAGGACAGAAAAGTTGAAAGGGTATGAGTTTGTTTAAGGTGGATGATGACATGTGATTGATGAGATATGTATCAGTAAGGATAGCATTGCCCCAAAATTTCATGGGAACAGTTGTATGCAAAATAAGAGTACAAGTAGGTTCGACTATGTGATAGTTTTTCCTCTCGAATACCCATTTTGTTGAGGTGTGTAAGGACAAGATGAATGGTGCATAACCCCTTTTGGAATATTGGAATTGATCAAGAGCGAAATATGCTTTGGCATTATCCATTCAAATAATACAAATATGTTGAGAAAATTGGGTTTCAATCTCATTATCAAAGTTATGTATCATTGATAAAATTTTAGAATGATCTTTCATCAAATACAACCAAGTGACTCTAGAGAAATCATCGATAAAAGTGACACAATACTTTTACCAAGTTGTCATGGAACCCAACATGCATCCCAAACATCGAAATGAGTAATTTCAAAACTTGACTTACCAGTCATCTGATCTCTATACTTGAATGTGAATTGATGATGCTTACCTAACTCACATGACTCACATTGGAGTGTAATAAGCCTAAATAGTTGAGGGTGGAGAACTTGAAGTTTTTCCAGGGACATGTGTTCAAGCTGACTATGGATATGGAGAGGAGGAGAATCTACTATGCACGCCTTATAAGTAGGACCAAGATAGTAGAGACTTGCAAGTTCATACCTCTCACCAACCACCTTCTCTGTCTAGAGATCCTATATCACACAATCATTAGGTTTAAATGTAACTAAGGCTCTAATAGAATGGGTTGATTTTCTAATGGAAATCAAATTAAAATGAAAGTCAAGGGCAAATAATGTTGATTGCAAGATGACTCTAGGTAGAGGTTTGTTAATCCCACTATCATGTACTAGTACTTTAGATTCATTGGTAATGGTGATAGGAGGGAGTGGTGTTTTTTCTGGTAGATAGTTTGGATATAAGATAGGTTTTACATGTAATGTGATCTATTTCACCTAAATCAAGTACCCATGAAGATGAACCTAGGTTAGAAGATTGAGATATGCATGTAGTAGGTCCATCAAGATGTTGTGCAAAACAAGCCATTAAAGAAACTGGAGACAAGGCTTGTAACACCCCAAGCCCAGTGCCCAAGGATCTAGTAGAGTTTCAGGAATGATGACTGGACCCACACACCATCACTAGCCTTAACTACTAGTGCGATTCTCAAACATACACTCAAATCAATTGAATTTTGATTGGAAGAACACCCAAGGAAAACACATGGGGATATTTCAAATTTATAAAGGACCTGGTCTGATGCCCTTACTTAAGCCAATCTCAAAATACCCACAAGCGCACAGGGTCATGTCGTAGTATAGGAAAGTGGTAAGAGAAGGGTCAATCCGCATGGAGAGGGGGGCAATAGAGATAGGTTAGGGTAAACTACGCTCCTAATGCGCAGTGTGGGGTTTTTAGGGTTTGATGGTGATTTTATTGATTATACTAATTGATTCAAGAAATTGAAAGCAATAAGGAAAACTAGATAATAAAAAACCCTAAGTTACCCTAAATAAGTTAAGTCTAATTAACAAAACAAAATAACTAACTAGGCAAGAGAAAAGGATTACAACGAACAAAACAACTAACTAGGCAAAAAAAAGGATTACAACTAACTTACCCTAATGAAGCTAGTTAACACTAAAGAGGCAAGTTAAGCACTAGAGCAATTAATGACCTAGGTTATCACTAACTAACAAGATTAGCACTAGCAATCTCAAAAGAGCACTTACTACTTAAGCAAGACCTAACTATCCAAATATAAGCAATTGACTAAGAGGCAATAAAAGCAATTAACTGAACTAGTATTTACAAGCTAAGAGAACAAGATGGGTTCAGGCAATTAATGGGGAGAGTGGGCCATTTGGGGGAATATTAAAAGAATCCAAGTTGGGGGTTAACATAGCATATAAGTCTTATATTTTTCAATCTATATTGCCAAAACAAACAACAAGGCAACTGCTATTTGAATCTACCCCAAGCTACTTGTTGGGAATCTAGGGCTAGGTGTAATTCTAATAGGACTTGGCAAGTCTAGGTTTCTAGGGTAAGTGGTATTAGGGAAATTGAGAGCCAAGGGTAAGAATGGGGGTAGAGACGAGGGTGTTTCACCTCATGTTACTCACCATCTAGCCTTTAGAAAACTCTATACAATTGCACTGATCACTCTTACACTAGAAACTTAGATCTCAAAACTACTTGTAGGAGAAGGGATTTATATGTAGGAATATAGGGTGCTAGCTAGGGATACACTAGTTGGACCTAGGAGCAATTCTTAAGATAGCCACAGTCCATTTTCTTGTAGAAGCTAGGTGTTTTCAAGCATCATACAACAAGAAAAACATGTTTAGAATCATAAATCACAAGTAAGATAATGAGAAATGCAACATGGTATCAAAGTAACATTTTATCCCCCAAACAGCCCACCAAGGGGGCTTAGCTACACATAATCAAGAAAAAGAGGAAAAAGGAAAGAATAAAGAGGTAGAAGGCCATGGTAGCTCATGGAAGACCCTCCTTCTTTACCTCCTTGTTGTAGAAGACAAAGCACCTCCCTCCAATGTTGAAAATGGCATGAATAGATTGGTTTGGTGATGAAAACCCTAGAAAACTAGGGTTTTTGGGTGGAAATGAGGTGGAAATGGAAGAAGGATGGTAGGTGGATCTTTTGAATGCAAAGAGGGAAGGGAAAAAATGCTAGAGGTAGCTAACCTACTATTATGGCCACCACTATGGTATATATAGGTGGTGGTCAAGTACTAGGGTAAGTGGGGGTAAAGTTGGACATGTTATGGAAAATATGGTTAGGGTTGCGAGGTCACCACGGTCGTGGTGAGTGTGGGATGGTATGTCTATGAGGAGTGATACGAGTATGGTGGATATATGTTTAACAGTGGAGGTTGGGAGAGTGGAGCAGCCACGGATGTGGCGGGTGCCACAGTCGTGCTAGATAGATGGTGTCATGGTTGTGTTGTGGAGCATGTTCGTATTGGAGGAGAGATGCCTAGTTCATTCTTATTTTTTGCTTGTGCTAACTTCTGTTGGCTACGGTTGTGGTGATCTTCAGCCACTACGATCATTGTGGTGGACACTATTGTGGTCATTCCTTTGTATACCATGCAAAGTCCTTGTTGAATTTTACATCTTTTGCCACAATCATGGCATTGTGCCACATGGGTAATGGAGAGCATCGACCATCTACGTAATGATGGACACAACTGTTGAGGACAAAGTGTACTACAGTCATTTCAGCGGCAACATGGAAGTTGACATTCAAAATTTCTTGTCTCCCTGTTGATTTTGGACCATCCCACCATTGCCGTAGTGAAGTACCACTACATGTGGTGAGCGCCCAGCTGCTTGAATTTTCTTCAATCTCCTTCAAATTGTTGCTAACTACTTTGGAGAATTTTTTTGTCCACTCAAGGGGTGCTTGAGGAAGATCTAGCTCCAATCTCAGGGTGTAGAAACCCAAGGATCCCATCCTTCTTTCTCCTTTGCATCCAATGCATGTACAAAAACCTTGAAAAACATGCAAAAAAAACCATAAGTGTATTTAACATGATATCTCATATTAGGGGAATTTACTTGCAATCTAAATTGTTTAGATGTAATAATAATGCAAAAAGACACAAGAAGGATGTTGGTATAGTATGCCCAGAGAGCCAATCATAAGTGAGGCATGAGATACTTTATTTGATAATAATAAATGCAATTTCCGTCTATATGTTTAATCTATTTTGAGATAATAGTATAACATGTTAGATGTCTAAAGAGTGAAAATGCTCAGTGACGTATGTCTTCAAGTATGTGACTTGAACAATGAGATCATACAGATATTAAGAGCATGCACATTCTCACTATCATCCCTAGTCAGTTGTTATTGTGGAAATAACCATAGACATCAATAATACAAAAGACTAGAGTGTGTGTTGGTTTATGATAAAATCTCATCAGTCATGATATATGATATCAAACCAAGCACATAGATACATGTTAGAGAATAGTGTATCAGACAAACCCACCGTAAGAGTGATGCATGGAAAGTACACATGGTTAGTCATGATCATCTTTTATAGTATTGGTGGTGACTGTGGTTCTTAGACCAAAAATCACTGCACTCATCACATGTCATTGGGTACACTTTGACATCATCAAACACAGTCCTAAAACATGGGTTGTTATAACGGTTATGATTGGGTGACTTTGACACATAGGGACTTGACTGTGAGTGATAGATATGGAATTTGTCCCTCCTAAGGGAATGTGATATCCTAGCCACTTGAGGAGCGAGACTGAAAAATGCATGGCCATGCACATGTAAGTCAATATATGATATTGAACTTACATATATCTCAGACAGTCTACTCTAAATCAAGAAACATGGATTGAATGTTTGTAGAGGATGACAAGTCCATGCCTCGAGTTCAATCCAGATATCAGTGACAAAGGAACTAAACATTCACTGCAACACCAATAATATATTGTAGGTTGAAAGTTGTTCTCCAACTTTCCTCTTCACTTGGGTAGAACGGATGTGCGACTAGGCACCACTCTTTGCTTGTGATGTCATAAGTTAGTTATGGACATTCACTACCAATGTGAAATGGAACCTATAGGGTCACACACATAGGATTAACCTGGAAGAGGAGTTTATCCATGAATGATGTTTATATTGATTACTAAAGTGTTTAGGTACTCAATTAAATATTCAATCAATACACTTGACTCAGAATCATCAAGTTCAAGTGTTGAACCAACTTATTAGAGTGTCACATTGATTGAGAACTGCATTGACTGAGTTCTGCACAAACTAGACCACCAACCGATCGGTTCACTGGGTGAACCGATCATCTCATGGTCAGTGAGATGACTAGTTCACACTGGTGAACTTATCAATTCACTTGGACCAAATGAGCAGTGTTGGATTTTCTTGATTTGTGAGAAAAGATTTTCGTTTCACTTGTTCAATTTGATTGGGACGAGAATTAATATTTGCATTAATTAGAAACAAATAAGGAAGGTCAATTGTGGGCAAGTCTGGGAAGTGAAATGACCAGTTCACTGGGTGAACCATTTGTCTCACTTACCCAAATGACCGCTTCAGTTATGAACCAATTGGCTCACTTGCCCAAACGACCAGTTTATTAATGAAACGAACGGTTTGCCTACCGTAGTACAATCAGTTCATGGAAATTCCAGACCTTTCTACGCCCGCACAGACTGGGATCCCTGACCCTATACTCTACTATAAACATAGGGGTATAGGGGGCTTCTCATAACACACAACTCAAAACATCAGTTGCTCTACAAAGCTCTTATCCTCTCTGGTTGTGGTAACTGAGAGAGCCCAAGCAAGTTCTACTTGTCCATGGAGGAACAACGAGGGAAAGACAACTGCAGAATAGCAACTGGTGGTGGGAGAGTGTGTCGGTGATTACTATGTTAATAGAGGGGGACGACTCCTTCTAGTCTGTCCTTCAAGATGACTAGAGTTCTCAATGGTCCGTGTTAACTATCTATAGAGGTGGGAGATTTCTACCGCTCAGGAGGACGACTGTCAACTGCAGTCCGGGTCAAGATCAGGAGCTGCACAGACATCGTCAAAGACTAGGTGGTTGAAGGCTGCATTAGTTGTGAGGTATTTTCTTTGAGAAAGCCTCAAGACTAGGTATAACTCACTAAACCCTCTTTCCTATTGTATAGTTATTGATTTGATCTGTTGGTTATGGGTTTGTGGTTGGATAAAAAAAAATTCACTGCATGTACAGTCCCACAAAGCCCAACAGTGGTGTCAGAGCCACATCAACATACTATGTTTTAGGATTAATCGATATGATCAGATTTTAGTTTTTCTCCATTTATTTATTACATGCAATATGAATACTTTAACTAGCTAATGTGGATATCCGATTTAACACCACAAATCCCTATATCAATATATGATATGGTATATATATATGCAATCGATACGCATCGTCGTAAAATGATTTTAATGGTGGATGTGTAGTGTGGTTATGGCCTATAAACCCTATGTGTTCTTGGTTGGTTGTGGTTGTTTGCATCTTGGTCTATGTATTGAGTCCTTTCTTCTATTCTAGATGTAACTCGAGATAACTCGAGCCTTCTTTTGTACCTTTGCTCCCCCCCCCCCCCCGAATGTAACTCCCAGTTTCCCAAAGTTATATGTAAAAGTAGGATAGTTTTATTTGCTGTTATATCAAAGAACAGTGGGCACCCAGAAGAGCAGTTGGAGGACTATAATGACCAGATGATGGTGCAAGATGAGTGATTGGTGGCCTGACGAGGATCATGATGACCTGATGAACCGACCGTCTAGAGGAGCCAGACGATCAGTTGGTGACAACCAACCGATCGACCAGGAGGCGAGCCGATCAGTCATAGGATGAGATGATCAACCCAGAACAGCTCAATAACAAATTTTCATCAACTACAGGTTGTTGTACTAGATGATTGTAATTCCTTGTGGCTCAAGGAATTACAATAGGATGGCCATAATCATCGCTTTATCACTTAGCATGTTTTCTTGTGGTGTATAGCATGTATATGATACGTACTATATATGTGGTGATTGGATATGTATATGAATATAAATACCAAACCCTTCAATATAATATTAAGTCTTATATTCTTTACATAAGTAGCACACATAAAAAGCTTGATCGATAAGCGTGGGCATCCCAAGGGTGGTGCGTTGTCTATCTCATGGAAGTGTGATGTTAGTTTTGTGGGACATCCAAGCGGGGTGCACTCCTATCGTGTTGGCTTTTGGGTCAGGCTTAACTAAGTGGTCTTAATGAGATTAAGAACTTAGAGACATGGAGATGACTATTTCAAAGAGTCATCCATATCATCTATCCAAGAATTGCATAAGATGCAATTGGTAAATGTTACCTAACTTAATAATTGATTATGGAGGCTATTGTTGGCTGGGTAATTACTCAATTATTTTGGATCTTGGCTCACTAGAAGGTTGTATGCTGCAATCTTCCAAATTGATGGTGAGGGCTATCAATTTGATCAAAATAGTGGGAGAGATAATTAATTAAAGACCTAATTAATATCATCAACTTTATCGAATCAAACAAACCAAAAATGTTTTGAAATGTTGCAAAATTCTTTTGTAGAATCCAAATCACAAACACAAATATATTATCATTGCAATCAGTTCATAAATGGGATAAACTTTAAATCTGGTTTGGGACTTTTGAGAAGTGCTCTCAATAGTGAGTGTAAACTCTAAAGTCCTTGAAAGACCAGAGCCAGTAGAACCACTCCAAATGTGCCTAAGGCTAAAATTGGATGCTTACTTGAAGTATGCCAATGATGCCTAAGACATCAAGAACCTTATACTGAGCTATATGAACTAAGAGTTGCATAAATAGATTGAAGAATGGACATTCTTGAGATGGTTATACATCTTAAGAATCATATAAAGCATAAAAGGTATAATGTCTTCAAAGCGATTTAGAGTATAATCAGACAGATGAAGATCAAGTATAATCTCATATGCTCAATATGATTGTGCATATAGATCAACTGTGATTTCTTATAAGTCAATAGTTGACCAAACATATGATTCTACAAATTGTTGTGTGAATCAAATAGCCAAATTATCAAATGTTGAGAAACTTGCACAAACCATTGTCTGAAGTGCTTGTCATATTGATGCCAAAGCATGAATGAAGAAAGGTCAAAACATGTGATAATGATCAGTAGAGTTAAGTCCATAGAATAAAGCAAGGTTAAGAAGTGTTTTGAAGCCAAGCTTAGGTCCAAGTCTTCATCACTCAAGATATGGAGAGGAGTAAGAAGGAAACAGAAATAACCTTTTTATAGAGGATCTCAAGAAGATGAAAGAGAGATAGAGATCTCTACTTCATGAACTAAGAAGAAGTAAGCTAGAAACTGTGTGGAGAAAGATTTTCTACCATCACAATTACAAAATGACATTTCCATATAATAGAATTAGTGAATTACTATTATACATATGCCATAAATGAAATCATCATACATCTTGTATGGACAAGACTGTAATTAACTGATGTTTCATTTCTAAGAAATGATCTTTGATGGCAATGCCTATGTCTCATCAACTATACTTGATAGTTAAAGAGACAAATGTGTGTGACACATGTAATGAATGACATGATAACTAAAACTTGAATTCCTATAGCATAGTCATCTATAGTGCATAAATGAGAATTACATTTCTAGAAATCCATATGATGGGTATCTAGACTCATTCTAGTTATTTAACCAATAGAGACATGCTAATCTCATTCGTTGTGCAATATGACAAAGGTTCTTCACTAGATGTAGTGGCAGAACGATTATTCTATTAAGGACTATACATATTGATGTATATAGACCTTTTAGTATAAGATAAAAGTAATCAATAGTAATTCAATATATTTACTGATGACCTCAGTAGATATGGTAGTTTGTATTTAATACAAACATGAATCTCTTGAAGTGTTCAAGGAGATCATAAATGAAGTACATAACAAACTTGGTATAAGTATAAAATTTCAATATGATCGATATGGAAATACTTTGAACCAAGAGTTTGAGAACCTTTTGGAAGATCATGATAATGTATCATGATGGACTCCACCTGAAACACAATGATACTGTATCATGAGAAGTGCATCAGAAAGAAGAAATCACACCTTGATAAGATTAGAAATGTGATTACTAGCTAAACTTCAAATTTCCTTTTGGGCACATGCTTAACACTAAAACAATGTACCATATAATTAGTTCAAGAGACACCATATGAGATATGGAATGGGAAGTGTCCCGATATGTCTTTATATAGATTTGGATTGAAAGCCTAAATAAGAAAAATGTTTCTTAAAAGGTTTTGTCCACAAATTGCATAAATGTTATTTTGTTGAATACTACTTTGATATTCAAATCCAACAACAAAGGTGTTTTAGATGGCCACATTCCTATAAGAGAACCTAGTTCTAAAGGAATCAATGGGAGATAAAAGTATAAATCAAAATGTTCAAGACAAACAAGAAAAACATTGAACTTAAAGAGGTGCAATGGGAATAAAGAGAATCACAAAATTTTGTGGAATCTCAAAGTTCCGTAAGTAACACAAAAAACTCATGGTTCTGGTAGAACACACCTAGAGCTTGAATTATATATGATATTTTATAGACAAGAAGGCGGTGAGTTGATCATATGATGAGTCAATAGTCTACCTAGAAGCTAATGAGAGCCAAAAACCGAGATATGGCTTGAAGCCATGAAATGCAAGATGGACTCCATGTACATCAGCAAAGTATGACCTTGGTTGATCCACATGAAGGGGTAAAACCCATAGGGTACTTTTGGGTCTTCCAAAAGAAGACTGACATGGAGGGTAATTTGGTTGCAAAGAGTTTCTAACAAGTTCAAAGTGTTGAACATGTTGAAATCTTTTCAACAGTTACCAAGGATAAATTCATCAGGATAATGCTTGCTATTGTAGCTTAATGGAAATAAAGTCCATGAAGCTACATAGATCAATCTTTTGATTAAAGCAGGCACCTTAGAACTGGGATCTTCTATTTGACAAGATAGTCAAAGAGTTTGAATTGATTCAAAATAAATAAGTAATGTGTGATTACAAGAATTTAGTGGTAGCATATGTATATTCCACATATTGATGGGGAATAACATCCTTATACTGTAAATATTAAAACCTGGAAACAAAGTGCATTCTAAAGTTTTAAAGAAGCAACCTATGTGATAGGAATGAGGATCTATAGAGACAGATCAAGAGGTCTTCTTGACCTAAGAAAGAGAACATACATCAGTAAGATGTTGAAAGAGTTCAACATGATGAGAGAAAACCTATCCATGTTCCATGGAGTTAGTCTCTCAAGAGCCAAGTGTCCCAATTCTTATGAACAATAAGGAACACATGGATAGATGCCATATGCATTCACAATTGGATATATCACGTATGAACTCATCTCGTTATCTTGTATGTATTGAACATGATGGGAAAATATGAACTAATTATCTTATATGTATTGGAAATGACAAGAATATGTGAACTCATCATCTTGTATGTATTGGACATGACAAGAAGATATGGAATCCAGTTATTTTGTATGTATTAGACATGATGAATGGATATCTATCGAATGCTGGTAAGAGTTACTAGAATACCATGAAGGACATCTTTATGCACTTTTGAAGTACTAAAAGGATTAGTTCTTTAATTATGGTAATAAGGAAGAGTTGGGTGTTAAAGAGTTACACTGATGCAAGCTTCTGAAATGACAAAATAGTGTTTGACCTTGGAATAAGAATTGTTAGTTGGAAATGTTCCAGACATAAGACAATTGTTTAATTCTACAATAAGAAGCTGAGTACCTTAGTGTTACGAACATTGTAAAGGATATTGTATGTATCTAGAAGTTCATATGGATGAACTTATGGGAGGTTCCGACCAATGGTGACTCAGTATTGATATTGTAACAACAATGGAGCTACTACTTAGGCAAAGGAATTTCAGATAGCATACTATGACACTTCCATCTCATACGAGTTATCATACTATGAATGGATGTGAAACATGAAATATACCGACTTGAAGCAAATGTTGTTTACCCGCTATAAAATCACTTGTGTAGAAGAAACATAATGGACATGTTAAGATCACTTGGAATATGATTCATGGGTAATTGGCTCTAAGTGCAAGTGGGAGTCTGTTGGTATAGTATGTCTAGAGAGCCAATCATATGATGATTGCAACGAGGCATGAGATACTTGATCTGATAATAATAAAGGCAATTTCCATCTATATGTTTAATCTGTTTTGAGATAATAGTATAAATTGTCAAATGTCTAGAGAGTGGCAATGCTCAATGACATATGTATTAAAGTACGTGATTTGAACAATGAGATCATGCAGATGTTAAGAGCATGCACATTCTCACTATCATCCCTATTCAGTTATTATTGTGGAAATAACCATAGACATCAATAACATAGAAGACTAGAGTGTGTGTTGGTTAATGACAGAATCTCATCAATCATGATATATGATATCAAACAAGGCACATAGATACATGTTTGACCAGCCTAAATCGCGCGTCCAAAAATGGAGGCGGATTTGAAGTAGTCGGACTTTTACATTTATAACCCGAAACCTTCTAGGCCCCCGCAACTCTGCTTATGGGGTCAAAGTAGATATACGGGGTCGAACACAAGGACAAGGGTGGTAGTGTTGAGAATGCTGAATCGACACGCTACACTCCGGCAAGGATAAAGAGATAGTAAAATTCCCCAAAGGGAAACAGCAAGGTAAGACTGATAACACAAAGAAAACTATCTCCAACTGGAGCTACGAGAAAGATTTAAGGTTTTAGTCATTTAGCAGTTTTTAAGGGTTTTCATGCAATAGAAACAGAGAGATAATACTAAAGCTAAAGCAAGGTGCGAAGGAGAAAACTTCAGTAAAACAAGCGGCAGCAAGAACATCCTGTACCCCTCCTCTCTAAGCGGGTACCTCTAACCAAGCATCAATACCCCTCTCGAGGTTGCTGGACTTAAGCTAGAGTGAAAAGGTTACTATAGCAACTTCGATTCTGGGCACTCTCATACTCTAGAATCAGACCAAACACTAGAGCCACAACACCTCTCTCAAAGTTGCTGCAATGGGAAAACACGATTCGGTAGCCAATCGAAACGCAATCCCAACATACAAGCTAGAGTTCATATGTTAAACATAGCAATCATCCAACAATTGCACCAAACGTAAAGCAGCAGGCAATTAAGCTCTTCTATTTCCATAAACAAATAAAGGTCTTGATTACCTTACATAAGTAAAGAATTAAATGTCTGAAATAAAGATAGATGTCTCCTTCTTGATATAGAAGGACGACAGACTACAGCGGACCCTCCATCCCGATACCGGGCAGGAGCCTAGCCCAATACAACCGTGTCGTGTGGCACACCCTCTCAGGCGACACACCGTGATGGGAGGATTGTATTGTGCGAGGACCGTTGCCCGATACGCTCATGTCGGGCGGCACCCTCTCGGGCGACACGCCGTGACGGGCGATGCGTATCGGGGTTCGGTATCGTGTCGGGCTAGAGCGACACATCTAGTGTCGATCACTTATGTCATTTATCCTCGTTGGCCGATATCGGCCTGCAGTGGTGCTCGCAATGATCCTAAGTGAACCATTCCCTCCCTCTCGGGATGGGGAAGTGCTCACCTAGAATTGCCCGGCACGATCACTGAGGCACGATACACTCACTCTTGCAGCTTTCCTCAGAAGACTTGCGTAGGAATCCGACCTGTCTTTTTGGCTTCCTGTAGCTGCTATATATAGGCAGCGGTTTGGGGAAGTTATGGTGCTCAGGGCACCACGTGTCCTCCTTATCATCGCGGAGTTGGTGGATGGTCGATATCGGTATCGCCCGATACAAGGATGTCGGTTGTCGGTCACGTGACGAACGGCGCCTGTCGGTGGGTGGCATGTATTGCGCGACAAGCTTTAGTTGTGGTGGTGAGCTCGGCTCCCTGTCGGGTAAAAGACGTATCGCCCGCTAGTTTCTTCTTGCGCGGAATCCTCATGTCACGTGTCGGTGTGTAGCGCTACCCTATCGGGCAGTGAGCGTATCGGCCATCTGGAAGGCCGATGCGGGTGGAACTTGTTGTGGGTCAGGACGGCCTTATTGATGATAAATGTATCAAATAATAGAGGAAAACTCTCTAAAATTTGGAAATATTGAATTAAGAGTGTTGTTTGGCTAGTTATTGCAAAAGTTCTTATAAAAGAGAGGAAAATAGTTAAAAAGGGAAGCTTTGATAACAAAATAATGGTCAAAAACATCACAAAAATTGGTGTTATCAACTCCCCCAAACTTAGTGTTTTGATTGTCCTCAATCAATATTTAAACTTTGTTTTGTGATGCTTCTTCTTGCTTGGTGTAGTTTTCAGTTCAAGAGGTAAAAAAAGAATCGCGATGCCTTTAGAGATAATGTTTCCCCACTACGAACAAAAGACCTTGCGTTTCCTACTTTATTATTTCAGTAAAAATTTTCTCTACAGCTTCAGCGAGACTTTGGTGTATGATTTCAAAGTTAGCTTTCACACCAAACAGCTTTAGGGGTAGAATGTTGTGTATAGGGTAGGCTAAGGCTTTTTGGGGTTTTTCTTGTTTCCCATCAGTCCATCCAGGTAAGGGTCCATTAGCGGGAAAGTGGTCCTTGCAGTCCAAGCCAGTTGGCTTTAGAGCAGTGATTTCACATCCTACGTACCACTGCCCCGGATCTACCATGCCTAAAGATGGGTACTTTTGGAAAACAAGTGTGTACATATTTTTTTTTCTTTCTTTTCTTTTATTGGGCACAACTCTCATACTTTTATTGACTCTCATAAGGCTACTTTCTCTTTTTGGGATTTTTGTTGGGTAAGGGAAAACAAAAGGGATTTTTGCTGTTTGGGCAGCTTTTTCCTTCTCCATACTTGTCTCTTAGATATTGCGAGATTATTATTTTTTTTCAAAATTTTTGGCACGGAAAAATGAAATCTTTTGTTTGTTTGAGGCAGCATTATCAGAAAGATATAACAAAACTTGCATCTCATTAGGCACATAAAAAACAAACTTGTGAAGAAGTCGCATCAGGTTTTTACTAATATAGTGACTTTGTACATATGTATGGGAACAAAATAAGCAAAAATTTTCAAAATTTTTATATGAGCATGGCATTTTATACGAGCATGGGTACATACACATGATATAGGAGAAGAACGAAATGACACAAAGGGTGGAGGTGAAGAAGAAAATTTGTATACCTCCCTCACTGGTACATGGGTACCCCCCCCCCAAACTTACTCCACTCTCTATCCCAGAGTAGTGAAGAAGATAGGGTGAGGTCATGTTAGCCCATTGAAGGTTAGTTGGTGGTTGCGCTTGTGCCTTGGAGAAGCTGCAATACATTCTCCTTATTTGCAGTCTCCATTTTCTTTCCCAACTGGATGCAGCCGGAACAAGTGCAAAGCTCTCAAGAAGGAAACACAAGGCTCGTGCATATTATGACAGTGATAGCCAGCCTATGGTAGACAGAGAGCTCTTGAAAACACTTGTGGATACTATATCAGCAGAAGATACCTCTCCTATGATTAAGGTGGCTTCACGACTGTTGGACCCAAAATACCCACATTCAATCCAGAGGCCACTGGAGAAGGACTTCCACTGATTTTCTCTTTTGGAGGAGGTCCTAAACCACCGCAGAAGACAGACTATGATAAGGAAATGGACTTCTTGTGCTCTCTTTTCGGCGGGTGGTGGCCTAGCTGTCTCGGGATTCTGGCATTTCTGTCTGACTATTGTTGCTTCAGTTGCGGATGCAGTTTCGATTCTTCCGTTGTGTTTGTCAACTCGTCTAGAGGTTTGCTGTGTATTATCCATACATGTTATCAAGTTCATTGATCATTTAAATATTAGGTAGGAAAAACTGATATCTCGATAAAACTTGTCTCGATGTAAAGCCCGGGTATCGTTCATCAAAAGAAAATTTGAGGCAATACGAGATTGGACGCTACGTTGACAACTGCGCGGCACAACACGCTGCCCGACATGGGTATGTCGGGCGATAAGGTCGCATAAAGCAACTGCCCAATAGGACGTCACGACGGAAAAACGTGTCGCCCGATATGGCGTATCGAGCAAATGCGATCGGCCGACGTGTCGTGCTTCACACGTGACGGGCGATACAAGAAAAATTGACTAAGTTCGTCAACCCGATATGCAACATGCGATATGAAACACGTGTCGGGCAAATAGACTGTCGGGCTATACCTTTGCTCTTTGAAGCTCTCGCCCGACACGAGGGCAAAGGCGAGCTGGCCGACATGCGAGCAAAAAGTGAATTAATGCATGATACGGGTGGCTAAAAGAGTAAGTGTAGTAGCCCGACACGGTAAACCCTCCTTACTATATATAGCAAACTCAACTGGGGGTAAAACGGGCAGTTCTGGGGCACGCGTCGGCCGTTGAGACATGCCATTCCCGAGACGAACGGTCCCGTCAGTCTAATTAAGGGCAATTACTCTCATGCATGATATGGGTGCACGCCGCCCAGGAATGCCATCCGTCACGGCCTTTGTGATGCCCGAGAAACTATAACCTAATACAAGTGGTTTTGCACGCTAGCTGAGCTGCTGCCTGATACAACTGATAAAAAGGAGATACAGGTGGCCAAAAACTAAAGTAAGGCAAAGGAAAAGTGATTGAAGGGCAAAACATCATCGGCTTAGGGTTCAGTCCCCGACCTCAGACAGTATTACCCCTCAATCCTTCATAAAATACAGCGGTGGCCCCTAAAATAGAAGAGTCGGTACGCTCGGCGCGTGCACTGACTCGGGCCTTATTACAGTCCATAATGTTTGTTTTACAAGGAAAAAGAAGAAAAAAAAATGCATCTTACTCTAGGGAAGAAAGAAAAACTCAGGCTGCCTCCCGAGAAGCGCTGTGGTTTCCGTCTCCAGCTCGACACTTTCAGCATCTTCACTTCTGGGTCCTCAGCAGTATCTATCTTCCTGCATCTCGATCCTTGCCTCTACCGGTCATAGTCCTGCCTTCTTGGCAGTCTCGGTGTTTGATGGTATTTTTCCTGACGGATTCTTTATGAATTCAGCCATCTGAGCCAATTGTTGGTCAATCTGGCATTGATGTGTCTACATGTCCGCCAACTGTACCTGCAAAGAGTTCAAAATGCCTGAATTCGATAGCACGCTTTTCGCTAGCTGATTATTAATAGTATCTTGCCTCTTCACGAAATCAAATAATTGGCCAACCACATCCGATTGGCTTGAACCTTTATCATGTTCCTTGTTCGATCCTTGGTACTTTGCCTGACCCTGGAAATTCCCCTTGTTTGTCTGGAAGGAGGTGTTCTTGGTGTACTGGCTTGGTCCTCCTCTCTTCTTGAAGGGTTGGGATGGCTTAGAGGAGCTATGCAGCTGACGTGAGTTCTCAGCCGCATCCTTGTTGTTGTAGCTGAAACTGGGGTGGTCTGGTCTTTTAAAGTTCACAAAAGAGACATTTTCCGTCCCCTCGACCTTAGAGTCAGAATCACTTGACGCATCTGGTCGGGTGTAGATGCAACTATCTACCCCATGCCCTCCTTCTCCGCAGGTCACACACTTCATTACTTTTTCAACTGGCTTCTTCCCTTCACCACTAGATTCCTTTAGCTGCTTGACATCAGTTGCTATCCTCTATATCTGAGAAGTTATAGACTCCAACGCCTTGGATTCAAGAGAGGGTCCTTCGCTGACCTGTTGGGTTTTAGGGGAGGCAGAGAAGGCAGTGGAAACAAAAAAAATTTCTACCCCAAACCCGGAACAAGGAAACGCGTCAACATCTATACAATAGAAAAGGATGATTTGTGGAATCATACCTTGTTCTGAGACTTGCTCGGTGACAATACCTCGTGCCTTGCACGTTCTTCAACTCCGGTCTTCAACGGTGTCTGTGCAGCTCCTGGTTGCACCGGGACTGACGACTCCTGGTCTCACCGGACTGTCAGGATTGACAGTTGTCCTCCTGAGTGGCAGAAACCTCCAGCATCTGAAGTAGTCCACACGGACCACCTGGAACTCCACACTCCTTGTCCCATAAGGAGTTGGAAGGAGTCACACCCTCCTGTTGACGTACTAGTCGCCAACACACTCTCCTGCTGCCAGTTGCAACTGTAGTTGTCTTTCCCTTATTGCACCTCCCTTTGCGGGTAGCACTTGCTCGGGCTCTCTCGATTACCAAAACCAGAGAACGACAACTTTGCAGAGCAACTGGTTGCACTGAGTTGTACTTTGAGAAGCCCCCAATACCCCTATATATAGGAGGGTCATGGAACAGGGTTCTCCAACCTGGGCAATACGGGACTAAAAGAAGGAGTAGAAGGGTTCGAGATTTTCTACAAAAGCAACCAACTCGCAACCTGAACTGATCATTTCACAACTGAAACAGTCAGTTGGGGACCTAAACCGGTCGGTTGACAACTCAATCAATTGGTTGGGACCCATGAGCCAGTCGGTCCACTCTTGAACCGGTCAGTTCGTGGTCCTGATCAGTTCCCGATCAACTTTCCTTCTTTTATTTCTAATTGGTATCGAATACCAATCCTTGTTCCAATCAAATTGGGCAAGTGAAATGCAAGGAAAATTCTCACCAATCCTACTTTCCCAACTTGCTCGGTTGCACCAGTTGAATCGATCGTTTCAACACTTGAATCAGTCGTTTCACCCTGTGCATGAGCCGATCGACTCAACACTTGAGCCGACTGGTTCACCCAGCTCAGCCGATCAGTTCATCACATGAGCCGATCGGTTGGGAGTGCAAATTGTGCAGAATTAGTCAATTGTGGTTTCAATCAATCTGATACTCCAATCAATGTGTGCAACACTTTGAACATTATGATTTTGAGCTATCAATTGATTGAGTGTTTAATTGAACTACTAAACTCCTTTAGTAATCAATCTAAACATTTCTTGTGGACAAAACTCCTCTTCCAGGTTAAATCCTATGTGTGTGACCCTGTAGGTCCATTTGACGTTGGCAGTGAAATTCCATATATGACTTCACAAGAAAAGAGTGGTGCCTAGTCACACATCAGTGCTACCCAAGTGAAATAGAAAGTTGGAGAACAACTTTCAATCCTACAATCCGTGAATGGTGTTACAGTGAATGTATAATTCCTTTGTCCCTGATATCCCGAATGAACTCGAGGCATGGAACAGTCATCCTATCAACGTTCATTCACTTTCTTGATCTCAGAGTAGACTGGAAGAGATATGTATGACATCAATATCACATACTGATTCACACATGCATGCACGCCTTTCTCAATCCTACTCATCAAGTGGCCATGGATATCAAACTCCCTCAGGAGGGACAAATCCCATATCTATCACTCACCCCTCAAAATCCCCATGTGTCAAATCCACCCAATCATCACCTTTATAACAACCCATGTTTTAGTAATGTGTTTGATGATGTCAAAGTGTGCCCAACGACATGTGTTGAGTGTAGTGGATTTCAGGTCAAAGAATCACACTCACCACCATCACTGTGAGTACTGACTGTGACTACCATGTCATGGTTCCATGTGTCAAACTCACGGTGGGTCTGTCTGGTACACTTGTTCTCTAACAAGTACCTATGTGTTTGGTTTGATATCTTTATGTCATGACTAATGAGATTTTGTCATCAACCAACACCACAATGTAGTCTTGTGTGTCATTGTTGTCTATCTACCTTCCACAATGACATCTGACAAGGGACATAAAAAGAATGTACAAACTCTTAGCATACGTATGATCTCATCGTTCAGGTCCTCAACCTGAAAGCATACGTCATTGAGTATTGTCATTCTCTAGACATTCAATCTATTCTATCACTATCTCATATGACTGAACCAGAAAGAATTGGAATCTTGCCTTTGATGTTTATCAAATCAATCTTAATGTATCCCACCAATCATCCCATGATTGGCTCTTAGGGCATACATACCAACAGACTCCCACTTGCACTGCGAGCCAATCACCCTTGAATCATATTCATAGTGATCTTCAAACATGTCCCACATGTTACTCTGCTCTAGTGCGAACATAGTGAGTAATGGCAACACCTTGCCAAAGTCAGTATAAATTGCATGTCTCTCATCTCTTCGTTGTATGTCACATGTATGAGATGGAGTTTCCGTAATATGCGATCTAGTATTCCTTTGCTAACCTTTAGCCACATTGCATGATCAGGGATTCCATACTTGTCATCAATGAGCGGAATACCTATAAGTTCATCTCTTGAACTTCCAGATCCATATAGTATCTATTGCTTTTCTCTAACGCATAGATACTCAGAATTTCCTTTTAAGTGGTTTTATTGGAACACTTCCAATTATCAACAAACTTTCACTTTTATGCATCCTATGTATATTTTGCGATTAATTTTCTGTCCTTTTAGAAGTTCGCATCAATGTAACTCTTTACATCGAACTCTTCCTTATCTCCATAGAACTAGTACTTCTCAAGTACTAATCAAGTTCTTATGGTATTCCAGTAACCCTTACTGGAAGTAGACATACATCCACTCGTCATGTCCTACATACGAGTTATCAGGATGAGCACATCATATTGTCATGTCGTACATACAAGATGATGAATGCATTTTATTCTTGCCATGTCCATACATGCAAGATAATGGGATGATTACATACATGATAGATCCATATCTATTCTTAGTGTTCCCATTCTTCATAAGAATTGGACACTTGGCCTTGGGATACTAACTCCATGTAACATGAAAAGTTTTCTCCCACTGAATCTGTGCATACTGAACCCTTCAGTACAGATTGCCAATGTATGCTTTCTCTTTTCAGGTCAAGAGGTTTTCGAGAACTATCTCTATAGATCTCTATTCCTATCACATAGGAAACATCTCTATCTTCCTTAAAGATAATTTCCACTTTGGATTTCCATTCTAGAACAATTCCATTTCACATCAATATGTGGAATGTGAACACGCTCCCACTAAATCACAGATCCCTTCTTTATCTTTGACATATCAATCAAACCCTTTGACTATATTATCAAAGTAAAGATCCAATTCTGAGTTGCTTGTACTCAATCAATCACATTGATTAGTCCATTGTAAATTATAGAATTCATTTGCATTAGTGGATTCATAAGCCTTATAGGTTTTGTCACGTACACAACCTTATTTTATTCCTCATAGGAATGCGGTTTTAGTATCCATATGCCAAATGTCTTAGTTATTAAGTTGCAATCAACAAGTATCATCCTTCTCAAAATGTTATCCATGTGTCTTAACACTTAAGACTCATTTGCACTTATGGATTTCATCCAATGGGTGCTACCATCAAGGTCATACCTTATGGTTCACATGGATATCATTTAGGATGTAATGGTCATAAACCATAATTCAGAATTCGGTTCCTCATATTCATCTAGATAGTTGACTCATCACATGAACAACTTATCACATAGATAATTGATGTGTATCTGTTAAAGATATAAGAACTCACAACCCTTGTGATTCTTAATTTCTTTTATTAGTGAGGGGTATTCTTTTATTAAGAAGAATTCAGTTATTTGACAATCATTCTCTAACTCCTTAGAGTATGATTCCTTCTTGATTTAGACATCACCATGCCTTAATCATGAGTTCACTATGATACACTATCATAATCACTCATAAGGATCTCAAACATTTAGTCTAAGTATCTTATTCATTGATCTCATTAAGAACTAACACTTTACCAAATTGGCACTTCATCTATGATAATCTTGAATACTTCAAGATATTCATATTGGTATTTCTCTAAACACCATTTGAAGTTTTAGCATTTGTTCCAATAGGTATGTAAATACATCACATGTATTATACCTAATAGGATAATCATTCTCCCGCTACCTTTAGTGAAGATTGATTAATCATGTCTAAGATATTCATGTCTCTTACTGGTTCTCTAACCAAAAGAGTCTAGATTTATCCATCATATGGAAACTAGAAATGAATTTCTCATGATTTATGCTAATTTGATTGTTTGAGTTATCTATAACTTTTAGGTATCATTTTATCTTATGCATATCAAATACCACAAGATAAATAAGGCATTTCCACAAAGATCATATCTTTATAAATTGAAACATCCCTTTATTAATTGCCATCATTGTCATACAATATGCAAAAATAAAGTGTTTCTATCTATTGGCAAATATGAAATAGCAGTTCATAATTGTATTACATGCCTTTTAGGCTGAAACTAAACTAAAGTACTCCTATATATGGCAGCAACACTTGCCCCAATTATGAGTGCTTTGCACTTTACATCTTGGTGTCATATACCTCAAAAAGTGTTACAAGTTTACTTTCATGACACCTTTAAGTAGAGACGTCTGTCGCCTCCTTCTTCTTTTGTTCTTCTAGATAGAGAGGACAATTCTTTTTCCAATCATGGCTTTTGACAATGGTGGCAATTTCCTTTCTTGGTCACGCCTCCCTTGGCCTTGAGAGCTGAAGATGACTTGGGCTCCTGGCTAACATCAGAACCTTTCTTAGCTTTGCCCTTGCCCTTGCGCTTGGACTTTCCTTTCTTGCTTGTGATCACCATCACATGCTTAGGCTTGTCCTTCTTCATCTGTATCTCGGTGGTCCTCAACATGCCCAACAACTCTGACAGTGGCCTATCAAAGTTGTTCCTGTTGTAGTTCATCACAAACTGACTGTAGGATTCTGGCAACGATTGTAGTATCACGTCAGTAGCCAACTCTTGGCTCAGTGGAAATCCCAGTCTTTGTAGGTTCTCCACATACCCAATCATCTTGAGTGTGTGAGGACCAACTGGATCTCCTTCTGTCATGACGCACTTGAACAGTGCCCTTGAGACATTGTATCTCTCTTGTCGTGCCTGATATTCATACATGTTCCTGAGATGTTGAATCATCTCAATGACACCCATGTTCTCATGATGTCTCTGCAATTCATGGTCCATAGAACACAACATCAAGCACTATGCATCAATGGCATCATCAGAATGCTTCTTGTAAGCATCCTTTTCTGTCTTTGGTGCATTAGGAGCGGGTTCCTCTGGAATTGGAGTATCCAAGACATAGAGCTTACGCTCTTGAGTGAGAACAATTCTCAATGTCCGATACCAGTCGTGGAAGTTTGTCCCATTTAGCTTGTCCTTTTCAAGGACCGATCGCAAAGAAAAATGATTTTTGTTTGTCGTCATTTGTACTACAAAAGGAAATATGCAATTTTAGTCCAAAAACTCATTTTTGACTTATTTGATTTATTTGAGAGTTTGACGATATAATTAGGCCTTTAATTGATTATCGCTCCCACTATTTTAGTTCAAATTGATAGCCCTCACCATCTATTCGGAAGATTGCAGCGTACAACCTTCTAGTGGGCAAGATCCTAAAATCTTCTAAGTCATGGACCAGCTAGGGCTGTCACCCACAACATAGATCTCTCAGGTAGGCAACTCTTGCCAATTGCATCATATGCAACTCTTGATAAGATGTCATATGCAACTCCTTGCCATGATCATCTCCATGCCTCAAGGTGCTAGATCCTATCTAGGTCACCTTGTTAAGTCCGACCCCAAGCCAACACGATGAATATGCACCCTGCTAGGGCAGACCCACATATCCATCCTTCATGCTTCCACGAGATAGATGGATGCTAGGGCATGCCCACACTTGGTCGATCAAGTTTTTCATGTGTGTCGCATTTGGAAGGCATCTAAAACTTAATATTTAATGAGGGATTTGGTTTTATATACATATATATATCCAATCACCACAATACATAGTATGTATCATATACATGCTATATCCCACAGAAAACATGCAAAATGATAAAAGCGATGATTATGGCCATTCTAATGTGATTCCTCGAGCCAAGAGGAATCACGGTCATCTAGGTCTACATCACATGCAACCTGTACAAGATGAACTCTGTGCTTTGCCTTCGGAGTAGATCAACTCATCACATGAATGACTTACTCATTCTGGCTCGGTCGTCTGGGTGCCACCAGCCGATCGGTTGGCTCCTCCAACCGATTGGTTCTCCTGGACGTCGTGCATCTCATCATGGCCGCCACCCGCTCGTCTCACTCCTCGAACCGGTCGTCAATCGATCGGCTTACTCCTTGAACCGATTGTCTAGAACGTCAACTGATCGGTTCATGCCTTGAACCGATCGTTTTAGTTGTCGTCTCGATGTCCTCCGTTATTTGACATAACAGGAAATAAAATCTATCCTATTTTACATTGCGTAAAGAGGAGAAACCTCGAGTTACATTTGAGGTGAGAAAAGGTAGGAAAGAAATCTCGAATTATTTCGAGTTACATTAGGAAAAGGAGAAGGAAGATCGGTGTGCAGACCGAGATGCAAGAAACCACATACAACCATACACAGATAGGATTTATTGGCCATAACCACGCTATACATCCACCATAAAACTCGTTTAAGGGCGACACGTATCGAGTGCATTTATAATACATATCATATATGTAATTTGGGATTTGTGGATTTAGGATTGGACATACATAAAGCCAATTTTATTCATTTCGTATGCAATAAATAAAGGCGACAAACCAAAATCGATCATATCGATATTCCTAAAATATAGAGTAGTTGACGTGGCTCTGATACCACTGTTGGGTTTTAGGGGAGGCAGAGAAGGTAGCGGAAACAAAAAAAAATTCTCCCCCAAACCCGGAACAAGGAAACATGTCAACATCTATACAATAGGAAAGGATGGTTTGTAGAATCATACCTTGTCCCGAGGCTTTCTTGATGACAATACCTCGCGCCTTGCGCGGTCTTCAACTCCGGTGTTTGACGGTGCCTGTGCAGCTCCTGGTTGCACCGGGACTGACGACTCCTGGTCTCACCGGACTATCGGGATTGATAGTTGTCCTCCTGAGTGGCAGAAACCTCCCGCATCTGAAGTAGTCCACACGGACCACCTAGAACTCCACACTCCTTGTTCCACAAGGAGTTGGAAGGAGTCGCACCCTCCTATTAACGTACTAGTCGCCAACACACTCTCCTACTGCCAGTTACAACTGTAGTGGTCTTTCCCTTGCTGCACCTCCCTTTGCGGGTAGCACTTGCTCGGGCTCTCTCGGTTACTAAAACTAGAGAACGAAAACTTTGCAGAGCAACTGGTTGCACTGAGTTGTACTTTGAAAAGCCCCCAATACCCCTATATATAGGAGGGTCATGGGACAGGGTTCTCCATCCCGGGCAATACGGGACTAAAAGCAGGAGTAGAAGGGTTCGAGATTTTCCACAAAAGCAACCAACTCGCAACCTGAACCGATCGTTTCACAACTGATATGGTTGGTTGGGGACCTGAACTGGTCGGTTGACAACTCAACCAATCAGTTGGGACCCATGAGCCGATCGGTTCACTCTTGAACCGGTCGGTTCGTGGTCCTGATTAGTTCGCAATCGACTTTCCTTCTTTTGTTTCTAATTGGTATCGAATACCAATCCTTGTTCCAATCAAATTGGGCAAGTGAAATGCAAGGAAAATTCTCAGCAATATTACTTTCCCAACTTGCTCGGTTGCACCAATTGAATCGATCGTTTCAACACTTGAAGCAATCGTTTCACCCTGTGCATGAGCCGGTCGACTCAACACTTTAGCCGACCGGTTCACCCAGCTCAGCCGATCGGTTCATCACATGAGCCGATCGGTTGGGAGTGCAGATTGTGTAGAATCAGTCAATTGCGGTTTCAATCAATCTGATACTCCAATCAATGTGTCCAACACTTTGAACATTATGATTTTGAGCTATCAATTGATTGAGTGTTTAATTGAACTACTAAAATCCTTTAGTAATCAATCTAAACATTACTTGTCTACAAAACTCCTCTTCCAGGTTAAATCCTATGTGTGTGACCCTGCACGTCCATTTCACGTTGGCAGTGAAAGTCCATAACACTTATGACTTCACAAGCAAAGAGCGGTGCCTAGTCACACATCAGTTCTACCCAAGTGAAATAGAAAGTTGGAGAACAACTTTCAATCCTACAATCTGTGAATGGTGTTACAGTGAATGTATAATTCCTTTGTCCCCGATATCCTAAATGAACTCGAGGCATGGAACAGTCATCCTGTCAATGTTCATTCACTTTCTTGATCTCAGAGTAGACTGGAAGAGATATGTATGACATCAATATCACATACTGATTCACACATGCGTGCATGCCTTTCTCAATCCTACTCATCAAGTGGCCATGGATATCAAACTCCCTCAGGAGGGACAAATCCCATATCTATCACTCACCCCTCAAAAGCCCCATGTGTCAAAGCCACCCAATCATCACCTTTATAACAACCCATGTTTCAGGAATGTGTTTGATGATGTCAAAGTGTGCCCAACGACATGTGTTGAGTGTAGTGATTTCAGGTCAAAGAATCACACTCACCACCATCACTGTGAGTACTGACTGTGACTACCATGTCATGGTTCCATGTGTCAAACTCACGGTGGGTCTGTATGGTACACTTGTTCTCTAACAAGTACCTATGTGTTTGGTTTGATATCTCTATATCATGACTAATGAGATTTTGTCATCAACCAACACCACAATCTAGTCTTGTGTGTCATTGCTATCTATCTACCTTCCACAATGACATCCGACTAGGGACATAACAAGAATGTACAAACTCTTAGCATCTGTATGATCTCATCGTTCAGGTCCTCAACCTGAAAGCATACCTCATTGAGTACTGTGATTCTCTAGACATTCAATCTGTTCTATCACTATCTCATATGACTGAACCAGAAAGAATTGGAAGCTTGCCTTTGATGTTTATCAAATCAATCTTAATGTATCCCACCAATCATCCCATGATTGGCTCTCAGGGCATACATACCAACATGACCTTTTTAGCCTGCCCTCTGTCAGATCTATCATACTCAGCGTCGGCTTGCAGCTCGGCCATGTTTTTGATGATCCTCTCAGACTTGCTCGGCTTCTTCCCTAGGAAGTCACTTCCTGCTACCGCATTCAGTGACACCCTTTCATCGGGAGTCAGACCATTGTAGAAGGGAGTGACTAGGAAACCCTTCTTGTAGTTATGGTGAGGGCAGTCCCTCTGGTATTCTTGGTATCTTTCCCAGGCATCATGGAGGTTTTCATTGGGCTTCTGCATAAAGGAGGTTATCCTCTGTCTGTTCCTCACAGTCCTCTCAGTTGGATAGAACTTGTTTACGAAAGCATCTGCCAGAGCTCCCCATCCGTTTAGGTCTTGGTGGGGCAACCCTAGATACCACGATAGAGCTTTGTCTTCCAAGGAGAAGATGAAGCCCTTGCAGTAAATGACTTCCTAGGGAACCCCCCGCATCTTTATGGTGTCGTAGATATTCTTGAAGGCATCTAGGTGGTGGTAAGGGTTGTTGTTCTTGGAACTTCCCCTAAAGCTTTTATTTTGGATCATTGAGGTCACATACGGCTTGAGATCAAAATTTGCGGCGTTGAAGCGCGGGATAATGATGGGACACTGGGAGTTGTTAGCTTTCGTGGAAGCTAACTCTCTCAGTGTTTTCCCTTCTTCATCTGAATCTTTGTTGTCGCTGGCCTGTCGGTGATGTTCTTGGTCGTGATTTCTCCTGTGTCGCTGGCGGTGACGACGCCTATCTTGGTGATGGTCATCCTCATAGTGCTCCAATTCTGGATCTTCAAGTCAATTATTATTGTCGTAGCGGTGGTTACCTTCTGGCGGAGGTGAATCAGGCCTAGCTCTTCCTTGGCGTTCCCCTTCAGAATGTTGTGGGTCCACGAGAGGAGGCATGTTGGATAGATTTTGTGCTCAGTTGAACAGTGTGCTTTTCTCCTGAATACCTGAAAATAGCATGAAGAATCAAGTCAGAAAAATAGAAGTATTTATTTTGTGCAAAGAATAGTAATAATAAAAGAAAAAGAAAAGAGTGTTGTCAAACTCATTTCTAAGCTTGAGGCATGGAAATGTAGTTAGTGGATTCGGATTTGTCTACAGTATCGTTTTGCCTTGTCCCCTGCAACGGCGCCAAAAAGTTGACCGACCTAAATCACGCGTCCAAAAATGGAGGCGGATTTGAAGTAGTCGGACTTTTACATTTATAACCCAAAACTTTCTAGGCCCCCGCAACTTTGCTTACGGGGTCGAAGTAGATATACGGGGTCAAACACAGGGACAAGGGTGGTAGTGTTGAGAATGCTGAATCGACACACTACTCTCCGGCAAGGATAAAGAGATAGTAAAATTCTCCAAAGGGAAACAACAAGGTAAGACTAATAACACAAAGAAAACTATCTCCAACTGGAGCTACGAGAAAGCTTTAAGGTTTTAGTCATTTAGCAGTTTTTAAGGGTTTTCATGCAATAGAAACAGAGAGATAATACTAAATCTAAGGCAAGGTACGAAGGAGAAAACTTTGGTAAAACAAGCGGTAGCAGGAACATCCTGTACCCCTCCTCTCAGAGCGGGTACCTCTAACCAAGCATCAACACCCCTCTCAAGGTTGCTGGACTTAAGTTAGAGTGGAAAGGTTACTAAAGCAACTCTGATTCTGGGCACTCTCGTACTCCAGAATCGGACCAAACACTAGAGCCACAACACCTCTCTCGAAGTTGTTGCAACGGGAAAATACGATTCGGTAGCTAATCGAAACGCGATCCAAACATACAAGCTAGAGTTCATATGTTAAACATAGCAATCATCCAACAATTGCACCAAATGTAAAGTAGCAGGTAATTAAGCTCTTCTATTTCCATAAACAAATAAAGGTCTTGATTACATTGCATAAGTAAATAATTAAATGACTGAAATTAAGATAGATGTCGCCTTCTTGATATAGAAGGACGACAGACTACAGCAGACCCTCCAACCCGATACCGGGCAGGAGCCTAGCCCGATACAACCGTGTCGGGCGGCATACCCTCTCAGGCGACACACCGTGATGGGTGGATTGTATCATGCGAGGACCCTTACCCGATACGCTCATTTCGGGTGGCACCCTCTCAGGCGACACGCCATGACAGGCGATGTGTATCGGGTTTCGGTATTGTGCCGAGCTAGAGCGACGCATCTAGTGTCAGTCACTTATGTCGTTTATCCTCGTTGGCCGATATCGGCCTATAGTGGTGCTCGGGACGATCCTAAGTGAACCATTCCCTCCCTCTTGGGATGGGGAAGTGCTCACCTAGAATTGCCCGGCACGATCACTGAGGCATGATACACTCGCTCTTGCAGCTTTCCTTAGAAGACTTGCGTAGGGTTCCGACCTATCTTTTTGGTTTCCTGTAACTGCTATTTATAGGCAGCGGTTGGGGGAAGTTATGGTGCTCAGGGCGCCACGTCTCCTCCTTATCATCGCAGAGTCGGTGGACGGCTGATATCGGTATCGCCCGGCACAAGGATGTCAGTTGTCGGTCACGTGATGAGCGGCGCCTGCCGGTGGGTGGCCTGTATCGCACGACAAGCTTTAGTTGTCGTGGCGAGCTCAGCTCCCTGTCGGGTAAAAGACGTATCGCCCGCTAGTTTCTTCTTGCGCGGCATTCTCATGTCGTGCATGGGTGTGTAGCGCTACCATGTCGGGCAGTGAGCGTATCGGCCATCTGGAAGGTCGATGCAGGTGGAACTTGTTTGTGGGCCGGGACGGCCTTATTGATGATAAATGTATCAAATAATGGAGGAAAACTCTGTAGAAGTTGGAAATATTGAATTAAGAGTGTTGTTTGGCCAGTTATTGTGAAAGTACTTATAAAAGAGAGGAAAATAGTTAAAAAGGGCAGCTTTGATAACAAAATAATGGTCAAAACATCACAAAAATTGGTGTTATGAATGTTATAGAACAGTGTATCAGACAGACCCACCATAAGAGTGATGCATGGAAACCACACATGGTTAGTCAGGATCATCTCTTATAGTATTGGTGGTGATTGTGGTTCTTAGACCTAAAATCACTGCACTCATCACATGTCATTGGGTACACTTTGACATCATAAAACGTAGTCCTAAAACATGGGTTGTAATAACGGTGATGATTGGGTGACTTTGACGCATGGGAACTTGACTATGAGTGATAGATATGGAATTTTTCCCTCCCAAGGGGGTGTGATATCCTGGCCACTTGAGGAGTGAGATTGAAAAATACATGGCCATTCACATGTAAGTCAATATATGATATTGAGCTTACATATATCTCATACAGTCTACTCTGAATCAAGAAACATGGATTGAACATTGTAGAGGATGAAAAGTCCATGCCTTGAGTTCAATCTGGATATCAGTGACAAAGGAACTAAACATTCATTGTAACACCAATAACAGATTGTAGGTTGAAAGTTGTTCTCCAACTTTCCTCTTCACTTGGGTAGCACTAATGTGCGACTAGGCACCACTGTTTGCTTGTGATGTCATAAGTTTTCTATGGACATTCAGTGCCAATGTGAAATGGAACCTATAGGGTCACACACATAGGATTAACCTGAAAGAGGAGTTTATCCATGAATGATTTTATATTGATTACTAAAGTGTTTAGGTACTCAATTAAATATTAAATCAATAGACTTAACTCATAATCATCAAGTTTAAGTGTTGAACCATCTGATTAGAGTGTTAGATTGATTGAGAACTGCATTGACTAAGTTATGCACAACCTAGACCACCAACCAACCGGTTTACTAGGTGAACTGATCGACTCATGGTTAGTGAGATGACTGGTTCACACTGGTGAACCGATCGGTTCACTTGGACCAAACGAGCAGTGTTGGGTTTTCCCAGTTTGTGAAAAAAGATTTTCGTTTCACTTGTTCAATTCAATTGGGATAAGAATTAATCTTTGCATTAATTAGAAACGAATAAGGAAAGTCAATTGTGGGAAAGTCTGGGAATTGAAACGACCGGTTGACTGGGTGAACTGATCGGCTCACTTGCCCAAACAACCAGTTTAGTTATGAACCAATTGGCTCACCTTCCCGAACGAGCAATTCATTCATGAAACGACCACCTGCTGTAGTACAATCAATTCATGGAAATTCTAGACCCTTCTACTCCCACACAGACTGGGAACCTTGACCCTATCCTCTATTATAAATATAGGGGTACATGGGGCTTCTCAAAGCACACAACTAAAAACATCAGTTGCTCTATGAATTTGTTGTCCTCTCTGGTTGTGGTAACCAAGAGAGCCCAAGCAAGTTCTATCCGTCCAGGGAGGAACAGCGAGGGAAAGTCAACTGCAAAAAAGCAACTGGTGGTGGGAGAGTGTATCAGTGACTAGTACACTAATAGAGGAGGATGACTCCTTCTAGTATGTCCTTTAGGATGACTAGAGTTCTTGATGGTTTGTGTGGACTATCTATAGAGGCGGGAGATTTTTGTCGCTCAGGAGGATGAATGTCAACCGCAATCTGGGTCAAGACTAGGAGATGCACAGACCTCGTCAAAGACTAGGTGGTCGAAGGCCACACTAGTTGTGAGGTATTGTCACTAAGCAAGCCTCAGGACCAGGTATAACTCACTAAACCATCTTTCCTATTGCATAGTTGTTGTTGCGATCTGTTGGTTATGGGTTCGTGGTTAGATAAAAAAAATTTTGTTGCATATTCTGTCCCAAAAAACTCAACAAAGGAGCCCTAAACTTCATCACCACCCAAAACTGAAAACATACTTGTCCTCAAGTATGCTCCAATTCAATCTCTCTATTCAGTTTCCTTCAACAAACAAGAATGACAAATGCATTGCAAAGGAAGATTATTAACTAAATGGATTTATAAGTGACTAAGTGCATGTGTTCCACCTCTCTCCTCTCCACTTTCACAGACCAATCATGAAAAGAGAATTAATCATATAAACTTCAAATATAGGCATAGAGCACCCAAGCTATCCATATGGCTTTCATGTAGTTCTAGGTAGACCGTCTCATGATGGTGTGAATCAATTATGACTACGAGTGTTGTTTCACTTTCATTCATACAACCTTATGATTCAAATCACACAAACTAACCCATGTGGCTTTATAAAAAGGGTGAAGTGAGCTAGGTTTGATGTTTCCTAGCTCAGTGGGTATGAAAATAGAAGAAAGGATTGCAGTACGAGATTGGAGTGCTATTACACTCATATTTTATTTATATGCTCTTAAACATGAGTATCTTTTTTCTTTTTCTTTTTGGCCTTTTATTTTCTTTTCTTTTATTTTTTTTTGCCATGGTGTAGGTAGGGCATATGGTGGAGAGAGTGAAGTGGGGAGATGTAGATATGGCCACCCCAAATGGTTGGAGGTGGACAAAGCTAAATATGTACACTTAGGCATCCTTTCATGAGGTTGAGGGGTATTCTAATAATGAAAGAAGATCAGGTCAGATAGGGGTCATTAGTGTGGTTTTTAGCACAAAATCTCTTACATGAAAACTAACCCATCACTTCACCAAATAATATCACACGACATGAGTGAACAACATGAGATTCATATTTTTATCATGTGATTCCATTGGCCCTAAGCGTTTATAGATTGCTCAAATCACAATTCAACCAAAACATTCACAAACATAAGAGAGGTGATTCACATGTAAAAAGTCAAAAATAAAGACCATTTATCAATAAACTCTAAGAAAGTGGCATGCATTTGTCAAAGATCAACAACTTTTAGTTTAAAATAGGAGATTTATGTTGAAACATGCTTTTTGGTCAAGATATTTCAAGTTTGTGCAAAATTTGGCAAAACTGTGCCAATTTGCATTTTAATCACATTCAAACCTACTTTAGGGAATTTAAAGCATAAAGCAGAAAATCTTAACTAAAACACACAAGAATTACCAAAATATACATGAAAATGCAATGCATGATATGGCATGGAAAAAAGAGCAAATATTTTGAAAAAAATACAGAAACATGCATGAAAGTAATGACATGGTATGCATGAATGCAACAATAATCACACAAGGTCTAGATGGAGGATAAGATTTATCTTGTCTATTTGATCATATCGACAAAACTTAGTACAAGGTATATAGAAAAAATTATGGTGAAAGAAGGTCTTACCGCCCTACCACCCAAACTTTTAAACCATGTTGCCATTAGCATGAAATAGAAGCTTAGAATGGTAGGGGGAGGGTACAGAGTCATGGTGGACCACTACCAAGTGAGGGAAGAGATCCTCATAGCATTGGGTGAGCAGGGCAGACCACCATGTTCGTTCTGTCCAAAATGGTCGTTCTCGCTCGTCAACCACACGACCGTGGTGAGTGGCACGGACATGTTGTATTCCTTCCTGTAGCTTTCTCATTTTCTTCAAATATTTTTTCCAATTTTTAATTTTCCCTTGGCAAGCACCTTCATGCGTCATTTTTCCTATATTTCTCTTGTGCTAATCATAATTCGAAAATAGAGAAACCATCATGGTCTAGTGTGTGTGTGCATTTTTGAAAACATAAAAATGTAACAAAGCAAGAGGGTTATGAGAATCTCAAACCACATGGGTTGCCTCCCACTAGCTCTAAATTTAGAGCCGTCAGCCAGGCTTGTTGCACTTTCTTCATCAAGTGTTCACACCAGAAGAGTATCTTTCCTCTTACAAAGTAATCCTTTCTAAAGCTCTAACGACATGAACTTCATACCATGGCACATACATGGATCGGAAGTAGGGGCTTGCCAACCACTGTTCTTGGAAATCGGGGTAGTCTAAGCTGGTACTAAGATCCTCATCACTCAGCCTTTGTCTTTCTTCTTTGATGAACATAAAGAAGTCTCTCTTCATCCTTCCTTAAGTGATTGTTAGAGTGCATAAGCTAGTACTAAGATCCTCATCACTCAACCTTTGTCTTCATTCTTTGATGAACATAAAGAAGTCTCTCTTCATCCTTCCTTAAGTGACTGTTAGAGTGCATGCACACACATTGATATCCACACCCACTATGGAAAAGAATGGCCTCCCCAATATGATGTACTCCTTTCCATCAACAGGATTGAAAAGCAATGTTCACCCTTCTATCTAATGCCACTATCTCATTCATAATCATAATCATAATCATATGTGTTCTCCTAGATCCATCACCTAGTGTAATGGAACAATCTGTTGGTTTCATTTTGTTCTAGCCAAGCCATAGATATATATAAAATGGCATAATTCTTTTGCCTAAGCCCAAATATAGGTGAGCATGCTCGATAGGTTGGTAGTTGATGTAGAATGTGATAAGAGGGGTTTGTGGGTCTACCCTTTTCTCTAGAAACTGACACCCCGTAATGAAATTCACATATATTGTAGCAATGATTTCTTTGGGTGGCATCATTACTACTTTCCTCCTCCCCATGCAAACGCCCTTAACCAAGGAAAGGAATGTTTGGATGCATGTTGTCCTTTGTTTCAAGGATTCTAGAAAGCTCCAAGTACAGCCACAACTGACCTTGGTGGATGGACCTTCTAAGGTATCAAAGTAAAGGCTCGTACTTGTATCAACATGTTCGACACTAGCTTGCGGGCTTTTGGGAAACATGTGGGTTGTCTTCGTCTCATGAGGGAGGGTTTGAGACATCATTAGTTCCCAACATGGTGGTGCATCAGGTGTTACCAACTCAACTACTTGTTGGATAACAGATATGTTCTCATCACAAGAGGGGGGGTAAATGAATCTCTAGTGCCCTCGGCACTTCTAAGAAAGGGTGGTATAGCTGATCTCATAACCTCCAATGGGGTGAAACACATTATATTTTCTTCTTCATCAATGGTAGGATACTTGGGGGTGTTTTCTCACTACAAAAGGGAGCAACAAGAGCTTTGGTGCACTCAAAATTCTCAAGAAAAAATAGAACAACAAAATTTTAGATGCTCTTACAATCTCCGCAAGACTTTTCTAGAAAGGGTTCTTCATCATCAATTTTGATCACCTTATCCTCCCTTCCCATGAATTATCCAACAGACATTTTCCCCCATGTGACTGACACCATACTCATATGCTCAAGGGAAGAAGGGGGGGTCTCATGAGGATGATGGTGGTGGTGGTCTTTGGTGAGGGGGATTTGGGTTTTGGAGAATGAAAGTTGTTTGTTGTGGGGGTTGTTGTGTAGGTGGTTGTTGTGGAGGGGTGATTTTGAAAAGAGGTTGTTGGTAGGCTTGTGGTGGAGGTGAAGTGTAATGGTAGTTGGATGGGGGTTGTGGAGGTGGATGGCCATAGGGATTGGGGGGTCCTTGGTATTGTTGAAGAATGGGTACTTGATTTTGTGGTCTGATTTAAGCACCTAAGGAGTGCTCATAAAACCAATGTCATTGTTAGGGTTGTTCATGGGTTGGGAAGGGAGTCTTCCCTCCTCACGAAGGGCAAGTGAAAGTGATATTTGATCAATTGCTCGAGATGGCTAATGTTTTTCCCTTGAGTGAACACATCTTTCTTCACATCATCAAGGATCCACAATCTTCCCAGGGCTTGATCTTCAAACCTTGAACTATTTCCTGGCCCTTGATGTTTTCTTGGTCACACTTGCCCATCTTCACCTTATTTTTTCTAGGAGAAATCGGGGTAATTTATCCATTTTGAATTGTAAGAGTTTGACATTGACCCTTGGTGATTGCGGTTTTCAAAAGATTGCAATGCCTTCATTTCTTCATCAGTAAGATTAATGGCCATGACAGATTGGCTTGTGGAACCCCCAATTCGATTCTTCATCAATTTCAGCATGTCATTCAAGATATTTAAAATTTGAGGATTGACCTCTTCTCTAACTAGAAATGGAGGAGGAGGAGGAACCCATTTCCTATCATAGTGCTCTCCCTTGCTTGAAGCTTGGTGCCATGAGATTTCAGCAAGGTGCTCAAAGAGTGGCCAATACTCCTCTGGAGGTCTAGCCATGAATGTTCTACCGCAAGAAGAATCAACTGTGGTCTGGCTCAGTTCAACAAGTCCAGTGTAGAAAAATTACATTAGCTACCATAGAGGAACTTCATGGTGGGGTCACTCTCGCATGAGCTTTTGGAATCTTTCTCAGGCTTCATTGAAGGGCTCGTTTTCTTTTTGTGTGAAGGATGTGATGTATCTCCTCATCTTAGTTAGCTTGGAGATTGGGTAGAACTTCTTTAGGAACTCATTCTTCACCATCGTCCAGGTCACTATATCGGTCTTAGACATGTACCACTCCTTGGTTTTTTCTTTGAGGAAGAAAGGGAAGAGAGTTCTTATTATGGAATCATTGTTGGTTGCAGGTGTACTGAAGGTGGAGCAGGTCTCCAAAAATGCATTAATATGGTGGTATGGGTTCTACTTCTCCATCCCATAGAAAGTGGGTAAGATTCTAAGAAGGGATGGTGAGATGGAAAATTGTTGACCCATCATTTGGTCAACAAGGGTGGCAATGGGTGAGGTGTACTCCCCTGGAGTGAAGTACTCATGGAGGGGGTGGTTGGGTGGTGTTTCGGCATCCCCATGAGGACCTTCTTTAGCAATATTAGCTTCTTGGTGTTGTTTGCATCACTGTTGATGTCTTCTTCTACCTATCTCATGTTCAAAAGGAACCAAGGTAGTAGAAGTCGAACGCCTGCCAAGCATGCACAGTTGTCACCTGCACAAGTCACTAACAAGCTACAAGAGTTAAGTTAGAAAACAAGTATGAAAGTAAGACAAGAATAAAGAATAGAAATGGTGAAGGCAGTAGGAAAAGCTAAGCTACTCTAACTAGCTAGATTGAGTGCCTCTTTCCTGAGCAACGGTGCCAGAAATCTTGATGTGATTCTAAAAAATACACCTAAATTAATTGAATCTTGATTGGATGCACACCCAAGGAAAACACATGGGGATCTTTCAAATTTATAAAGGCCTAGTCCGACACACTTACTTAAGCCAATCACATGTTAACCACAAGTGCATGAGGTCGTGTTGCAGTATAGGCAAGTGATAAGAGAAGGGTTGATCAATAGGGAGAGAGGGGCACTAGAGCTATGTCAGGGTAAAATACGTTCCTAATGTGGAGTGTAGGGTTGTAGGGTTTGATGGTGATTTTATTTATTATACAAATTTATTCAAGCATTTTGAAAGAAAGAAGGAAAACTAGATTATCAAAAATCCTAAGTTTCCCTAAACAAGTTAAGTCTAATTGACAAAACAAAACAACTAACTAAGCAAGAGCAAAGGATTGCAACTAAGTTACCTTAATGAAGCTAGTTAACACTAAAGAGGCAAGTCAATCATTAGAGAAATTAATGACCTAGGTTATCACTAACTAACAAGATTAGCACTAGCAAGATCAAAAGAGCACTAACTACTCAAGCATGACCTAACTATCCAAATCTAAGCAATTGACTAAGAAGCAATAAAAGAATTTAACTAAACTAGTTTTAACAAACTAAGATAACAAGATGGGTTTTAGCAATTAATGGGGAGAGTGGTCCATTTGGGGTAATGTTACAAGAATCCAAGTTGGGGTTAACATATCATGCAAGTCTTATATTTTTAAATCTAGATTGCCAAACCAAAGAACAAGGCAAGTGTTGTTTGAATCTACCCTAGGATACTAGTTGGAAAGATAGCACTAGGTGTAATTCTAATAGGACTTGGTAAGTTTAGGTTTCAAGGGTAAGTGGTATTAGGGAAATTGAGATCCAAGGGTAGGAATGGGGGTAGAGATGAGGGTGTTTCACCTCATGTTACTCACCATCTAGCCTTTAGAAAACTCTAGACAATTGTACTAATCACTCTTACACTAGCTACTTAGATCTAACACCTAGTTGTAGGAAAAGGCATTTGTATGTAGGAATACAGGGAGATGGATAGGGATCCACTAGTTGGATCTAGGAGCAATTCCTAAGATAGCCACATACAATCTGTTTTCCCCTAGAAGCTAGGTGTTTTCAAGCATCATACAACAAGCAATCCATGTTTAGAAGCATATATCACAAGTAAGATAATGGAAAATGAGATAGAAGCAAGAGACAAGCATCATACATTGGAAATGTTCATTACAAGTTATTTTCCCCCAATATGGTATCAAAGTAACACTTTATCCCCCAAACAGCCCAGTAAGGGGGCCTTAACTACACATAATCAAGAAAAAGAGAAAAAAGGAAAGAAAAAAGAGGTAGAAGGCCATGGCAGCTCGTGGAAGACTCTCCTTTTTCACCTTATTGTAGAAGACAAAGCACCTCCCTCCAAGGTCTAAAATGGCATGAATGGATATGGTTTGGTGGTGAAAACCCTAGAAAACTAGGATTTTTGGGTGCAAATGAAGTGGAAATGGAAGAAGGAAGGTAGGTGGAGCTCTTGAATGCAAAGGGGGAAGGAAAATAATGCTAGAGGTAGCTAACCTAGTGTAGTGTCCACCACTATGGTATGTATAGGTGGTGGGAAGAACTACGATAAGTGAGGGGGAGATGGAAATGTAGTGGAGAAAATGGACAGGGTTGCGAGGTCACCACGGTCATGGTGAGCACCATGGCCATGGTGAGTATGGGGTGTTCTACCATGAGGTGTGATACGATCATGGTGGATATATGTTTTGGACAGGAGGTTAGGAGAGTGAAGTGGCCGCGGCTGTGGCGGGTGTCACGATCATGATGAGTGGATGGTACCACGGCCATGTTATAGAGTACAGCCGTACTTGAGCAGAGATGCCTCAGTCATTCTTCTTTGTTGTCTGTGCTGACTTCTACTAGCCACAATCATGGCAGTTCCATGGTTGTGGTGGTCTTCAGACTCCAGGGTCATTATGGTGTCCATGAATGTGGTCATTCCTTCGTATTTCATGCAGAGTCCCTGTTAAATTTTACATCTTTCACGACGGTCATGGAATTGTGCCACAATGGTGATGGAGAGCATTGGCCACGGTTGTAATGATGGCCATATCCGTTGGGGACTAAGTGTACCATGGTCATTTTGGTAGTCATGATCGTGTAAGTTGACGTTCAAAATTTCTTGTCTCCCTGTTGATTTTGGACCATCTAACCATGGTCATGGAGAAGTACCACCGCCCGTGGTGAGGGCCCAACTACTTGAATTTTCTTTAATATCCTTCAAATGGTTGCTAACTTCTTTAGAGCAATTTTTGTCCACCTAAGGGGTGCTTGGGGAAGATCTAGATCTGATTCCAAGGTGTAGAAACCCAAAGATCCAATCCTTCTCTCTCCTTTGCATATGCATGTACAAAAACCCTAAAAAGCATTTGATATTTCATATTAGGGGAATTGACTTGCAATATAACATTGTTTTGATGTGATAATTAATTCAAAAAGACACAAGATGGAGACATAAGATAGGGTTGCATCAACTACACACTTTGTCCTCACTCATGTGCAAGCCAGGATAAACTTCCCAATTGTTCACCCATCCTAGTACTACTATGGGATGAGCACGCTTAACCACAGAGTTCTTTATGATGGGCTACCTAAAATGGAGGTCCACTTTGGTGATATGGGTAGTTCAACCATTCCTTTTATTATCATTTTATTCGTGGCCTCAAATCCTGGGACATTACAATCACCCTCACTTAGACTCTTGATGTCCTCATCAAGGCTCAACTAGATGGCCTCGTTATATTTCTTCATTTCAGTGTAGACCCAGAATGGACCATGAACACCCAGCTCTTGATCACAGAATATTAGTGCAGGGGTGGCTACGTCAACATGGACAACCATTTCCAACATGCCTAGACCGCACGGCTCAAGACTGGCATGCACCTACTAGAGGGGTAATGACTTTGATACCACTTTAACACCCAAGCCCACTTCCTGAGGCTCTAGAATTTCAAGAATGATGAATGGCCCCACAGACCACCACTAGCCTTAACTACATGCTTTGTCCTCACTTATGTGCAAGCCAAGATAAACTTCCCAACTCGTCACTCATCCTATTACTACTCTAGGATGATCATGCTTAACCACAGAGTTCTTTAGTGATGGGATCCCTGAAAAGGAGGTGCACCTTGGTGATACAGGTAGTCCAACCATTCATTTTAAGATCATTTTATCCAAGGCCTCAAATTCTGGGACGTTACAAGGTTTGTTGAGAAGCTTTGTACTAATAGAAATAATTTTACTCCTCATGTGTCACTTGACTCTGATGGTTTTTTTCCAGTGAGGAGTCATCAGTTGATGACCCATTTTCAGATGTGGTTTTGGGAGGATACCAGTAAAGTTCATAACATGTTTCTTTGTAATGTCCTATCTTTCCACAATGAGAGCATTTTGGCATCCACAACCTCCAATATACTGGCCTCGATGACCTCCTCACCCCCCTTGTCCTTGTCTATGAGTACCTGGGCCAATGCAGATGTGACCCTTCATGGTAGAAACCATGGAAGATTTGTATGAGGTAGAGTGTGGGTCATGTTCAATGAAAGCATGGGAGACACCCTTATTTGCCTCTGTGACTTTGGGAAGCTCAGACTCAATAAGGATTTGATTGAGTACTCCTTTGTATTCACATGGAAGCCCAACTAGGAATTTGTTGACATACATTTTATCCCTCTACTTATGGAGTTCTTGAGGTCTACTATCAATGGAAGAAGAGAATGCAAGTCATTAGTAATGAGAGTTACATCCCTGAAGTATTAAGGTTGAGATTTGTCATCTTGTGGAAGATTCTAAATCTCCAAGGTCATCTCATACATGCAGTACATGTTTGACTCATACATGAGATTAATATGACCCCAGATATCTTTGCATTTCTCAAAGTGACAGGTGAAATCAACTGCTTATGGCTCCATGGGATTCCATAGGATAGAGAAAAAAATTGGCATCGTCCTACTCCCATTGTTGCATAGTGTCATCAGTAGGAGGATCCCCTATGAGATGTTTGTATATTCCTTGTCCCTTGAACCAAATTTTTAATGATCGAATTCGTTGAGTGAAGTTATTCTCATTAAGCTTCTGAGTAGTGATGGCTTGATCATGGACAAGAAGAGGAGCCATCACTTCTTTCTTTCCTGACATGATGAAGAAAAAAGATAAAATTGGATGGTAGGTGCCTTACATGACGTGTGGGTAAGGCCACACAATGTGTATGAAGATCGTAGAGTTCTGACAAGTTCCTTACATGACATGTATGAAAGAACACACATCATGTACAAAGATGATAGACTTTGGATAGGTTGTTGACTACACTGCATGTCAATGATGGGCACATTGTATGACTTGTCGGAGGTGTAACTTTGATTCTTGTTAACATATCATGTCGGTGGTGGACATGGTGTGTAAGCAGTAACCCTACTTCTGTCAACATAGTGTGTCAGTGATGGACATGTAGTGTAACATGTCAGGGCATAACTATAATGCCTTCCCATTTATTAACCACAAATACTATATGTAGAAGTATCAACCACATATATACAAACAAACATGGGCAAGCATCATATGTCTGGCATACTAAATCATTCAAATATCCAAGGCAATTGAAATTGAGTCTGACATAGTGGAACAAGAAGTTAAAAAAATTACAATCCCAACATGAACTGAATATAAACAACTAAAATGAAAATTCTAAATCGGGGAGGATTGTCGAAGATGATGTCTCACTAGTAAAAGATATCTCCTGAGTCTGCAAGTCCTCGAGTTACTCCTTGGATAGATCACTATATATAGACATTGTGTCCCCATCCATACATAAAAGAGGAAAACCTAGAACCTAGAGTAAGTGGCAAAATGTATACTACAACAAGAATAAATTGCATAAAAGACTGAAAGATCTACTGAAGAAGGCTAAACATATTTTAATTACTCATTTTATCATAGTGGCTATAAGATCCTTGACCTAGTTTTATGCCTAAATGTGTTTAATTTGTATATTGAGATGATTAAACCATAATCTAATCTAGTGAGATGCTTTAATATCATGTGATAGGCTTATATTTTTACTTTGGTTCAATTTGATTGATGATTGAGCTATCCTTGTTAAATATGTGTTGGTTTTGGACTAGTTTGTAATTTACCTATAAGTGAGGGTTATCTTGTAAAATGTCACATGAAGATAGTGCATATTGTGTTTTGATATCATGAGAGAGATAATTATGATATGAGGCACCTTATTTGAATCATAGTTGATGATGTGACATCTTATGGTGATTCCAGGGTTTTTAGGGTTTGCTTAAGTTGATAGAGTGACTAACTTAGGGTTTGATGTTATGACCCCTACACCACTTTTGGTGAGGGTGGCGACCAAAACATAAGCTTTAGATGTGTGGTCTCGACTGAGACAATCCATGGGTGAGTATGCTCTAGACAATTTCTCCTCTAGTATCTTGACCATGCACATATGTGAACTAGAGTTTCATCCTAGACATGTTTATGGAGTGTCTCGACTAAGACAAGAGGGTAACCGACCTAGTTGGTTGCAACACCTTGTTGGATGAACATGAGTATTTTTTATTTTTGCATGTGAGTGGAGGAAATACCATCTCTCTGAAGGGCATGTGTTCCTTGATGATCTATCTTATTTACACCTCAAAATCTTTTACTTTTCTCCTACTTTGGGTATATAACCCATTCTCTTCACAAGCAAGTGATCTTTTTTGTCCCTAGACATCTTATTCTTCCTTTCGATCATCCTTGGAATTTCTAGAGTAAGGAAGGTCAGATCATGAAGCTTGGGAGGCCGATCCTTTGTGCATGTTGAAGATCTTGTGTTAGATCAACTCCTTAGTGGGGGTTTCTTGGAGAATCTTTTCTTAGTAAGTGATCTTCTTCTTTGGATAATGTTTTCTCTTATGAAATCCCCATCATCTTTTTCTTCCCTAGTCTTAGTCTATGGATCATCTATGATGGCCGTTTGAGAGGAACTCCTCCACATAAGGGGTCATTGACCATATATGTCATGGTAAACCTGAGTGAGAGGATCATTCTTTCTTTTTCCCTTTCTTTCTTGGTTCGAACAAGAACTATTTGTGACGATCGCTATCACACGGACTGCTTAATCACACAAAACCATGTGGAATTAATCATAAGTAGTGGATTACCAAAAATTACTAAAAAATTAAAAACTTTTTGCCTAGAGATCCATCACCAGGAAACTCTTTTCAGAAAGAACCAAACCATATATATACATCATGGTTTACTTGTTCATACAATGTTCCATCTCCTTGCAAGGATTTGATATAACAGTTGCTTTATCAAAACATACACAGAGGAAACATCATTTATCGAGGCGTACTAGCCAAATCTCATATTGATTATCAAACTCTTTATGCACTATCTCCCAAAGGACTTGAGAGTACAGGGACGACACATACGACTCTATATCTACAAGACACATTGCAACACACTCAACCTGAGTTGTTACTGCTATCCTTGTTGTTGTTGTCCGCTCTCTACTGCACGATCTCTACCTCCTCGGGCACGTCCACCTAAAAAGTTTTGGAACCCACGGGGTGAGACATCTTGTCCCAGTTAAAGATATAACTCTCTATCAACGGTATTATTATCACATTTAAACTTTTATAAATGAGAGTAGAAGAATCCTTTCTTGAATTAAACAAGTATAATTGTTGATTACATGCAGAGTAGATCAATCTTATCATCTTATTAGTTCAGATATCTACAACTGAGCAGTAGATCATTTATTTACTTTTAAAAAGGAATATGAAGAACATGTATAATTGTTATAAACTAAACAATATAAAACTATCGCAAGGCATCAACCAATATTTCTGTGTTTGATCCTTAAAGAAATACACTACATGGCTGATTACTTCTTTAAACACTCCATCTTATGATGCCCTTCAGAGATGGGAATATACCTTCCATATCCAACTGACATTATGAGTAAATCTACATTTTCTCTAGCCTGACGTATAGAGGTTTTTCTCTATAGAGATACAATGTGTACCATGCTCTCTATCCAGGGTGTGATCTATTGTCAATCCTACTTATATTTATTGAGTCATGGCCTGCATCCATACTCTTATGGGGGTATGGATTTACCGCCAATCCCAATGTTGCAATAGAGATACGTCCTACAACCGCACTCTTTTTAGGAAAGTTGCTCAATAGACAAATCTTGGGGTTTGAAGGAAGCAAGGTAATACTCATCATGCACCCTCTCATATTCAAAAATATGTGCTTCAAGAAAAACTAATTTCACAATTCAACACATCCTGACAATGAATGATTCTATGTTCAGGGCAACTGCATGTTTAGTTCACTCGATAGATTAAGTGCATTACATCAGCTTTTAGCATCAATCAAGATACAAGCACAAATTATAGATAAATGCTATCCAGAAAGGTGTAACATAAATTCAAGAGATCTTGTATCAATTGGTACATATCTTGTTACACTTATCATGGGATCTCAGTCCCCTAAATACTTTATTAGAAATCTCATCCCTACAACATTATCATTATCATGATCATATGTTTGGGTATCAAACCCTTAGTTCATTTATTGAACACTATTACCTCTCACTAGGAAATAACCAACTCCAGGTCATCAGACCCATATATAAATCATACTTGTTGTACAAGTATATCACATGGCTCACTAGGCCTTATATAATATGTATTTTACTAAATCATCATAGCTCACACATGGCTATGTTCATCATCTCACAACACTTACATGGTTAGGATTCATAGCAAATGCAATATTAAGAAAATATCATAGCCATGCCATAAGAAGAATCATTCAAATTGCAACCCTCTCTTGATTAGGGTTACAGTTTCCTTTGTAACTAAATTAGGGTTTCCAAGTGCATACTTATCAACCAAAACCCTTACTCACATTATTTACATAAATGTTTAAGCATAGTTTGTAAAATATCATAAATTGATTATCAACATGAGTTTTCCTTCCTATTTTATATGCATTTATAAAATCATTCTATTCCTGAGGATGGATTCCCGAGCTCCTCCTGTCGTGCGCGACAAGGCGAAAGGCAAGGTGACGGCGGCGGCGGTTCTTCCCGGTCGACCCCCTCCCTTGAGTCTGAGTCTGTGTATGCCATCAGAATGCAGCAAGAAAGGGGAAATCTCAGTCTCATCTCAAGCTCCGGTTGGTGTTACAGTTAATTCGCCGCAACAGTGGGATGCTTTCAAGCCAGTATCTGCTGGGAATGCATCGAGATTACAACAAGTTGATATCTCCACGGTCAATGGTAAGCTGCTGTATCCTAGCAAGGAAGCGGAGGAAAATGCTGGTAAATGGAAGAAATGCCTTCTTGGTTGTATAATCGATTTCTGGCCTGATGTCATCACTCTTGCGAACCATTTTAATATGATCTAGATTACTCGTGGCCGTTTTGAGATATTTGATAGAGGTAATGGTTTTTTCTTGATAAGATTTGACAATGTGGAAGATATGGAGAATGTTTTTAAAGGAGAATGGGCTATCCTCGGAAGGCCAGTTGTCTTTAAGAAGTGGATTCCAGGAGAACTGCAGACTAGACTTGTTCTAACGGATGTACCTATTTGGGTTGATATTCTGAACCTTCCAATGGAGCTGTGGGATACAAGAACTTTCAATAGGATTGGTTCCTTCCTAGGTCGTCCAGTGAAGATGGATGGAGACACGGTCAATCTGAAGCGATTAGATGCTGCAAGGATCCAAGTTATTGTTGCACTAGATGCTAAATTCCCGAGAAGCTTAACGTTATTTAGCGATTCTGGTTCTGAGCATACTATCTCTCTTGATTACGAATGGATACCATATAAATGTAGTAAATGCGGTTTCCTTGGGCATGGAGAATGTAAGTCTGTTCGTAGTGGAAAAATACAGAAAGCCAAACCTGTAACTAAAGCTAAGAAAACGTGGAAGATTAAGAGTACTGATGCTGGTCAGGTATTTGATGTTATTCCTGATTTTAATCTAGAAGGAAGTGGAGGCTATGTTATTGGAGAAATCTCAGACGAAGAGGAAATTCAGCGCAAGAAACTTATGATTGAACAGATGGATAATACTGTAGAGGATGAGGAAATTTCTAAAGTTGTTAATGAAGAAGTTAATTCTGTTAATATTGTTGTGGTAAACAGGGCAGATTCTGTTCCTTCGACCCCTACTGAAATACATGTCTTCTCTAATGTCACCCCTGATAGTTCTAATATTGATAAAGCTCAGATTGGCCCAAATGATAGAAGGAGAAATATCTTTCCTCCTGAGCATCAACTGAAACAAAGCACTGGCATCTATTATAGAATTACAGAGTCAACCCTCTCTCCTATTCTTGCACAGATTGAGGAACTTAATGTATCAACTGAAGAAGCTGAGGCTGTCAGCCCAACAGCCCAGGTGGATAAATGATCCCTCCTTTATCTATTTGTTCTTGGAATGTTCGAGGTATAAGCAATAAAATTCAGGACATTCAAGAAGAAACTAGGAAGGCTAGTGATAGTATAGTTATCTTGGTTGAAACTAAAGTTAGGCCTTGCAAAATTAAAGCTCTTATCAATAAGTATTTTCCTGGTTATAGTTGTCTTTCGAATCATGTTTCTCATGTCCTGGGTAGGATAGTTGTCCTCTGGAGTCCAGCTATTTTTGATGTTTCTAATATTGATGAGAATGATCAAGTTCTGCATATGAAAGTTATTTCTGATCAATCTTGGTTTTATCTTTCTGCTGTTTATGGTCATAATCCTGATAATCTCAGAGAAAGCCTTTGGTCTTCTATTTCCTCCTTTTGTTCCATTGTGGATAATCCTTAGCTCATCTTGGGGGATTTCAATTGTGTTCGGAAGAATGTGGAGAGGATCAGTAAGCAAATGCCCACTAAAAAATCCATGGATGATTTCAATGAATGCATCTTAAATTGTAATCTTTTTGAAATGAGCCTTCAAGGTTCTTTCTACACTTGGGATAATAGACAAGATGGTGATAGGTTTGTTATGTCGAAAATCGATAGAGTTTTCTATAATGTTGCTTTTCTCAATACTATTGATGAGTTTTCGGGTGAAGTCATTTCCAACATTGTCAGTGACCACAGGAAAATCCTTGTCAAGATTGGGAATCCGAGAAGAGTTAAATCGCCTTTCAGATTTATTAATGCCTGGGCTGATCACCAAGACTTTATGTCCATTGTGAAGGACTCGTGGGTTATGAATTTTCCTGGTTATGCCATGTTTAGGTTATACAGGAAGTTGGAGAAGCTTAAGAAAAACCTTATTAAATGGAATAAAGAGTGTTATGGGAACATCAATGATAATCTTAAGATTGTCAAATTCAAGGCTGTTAAAGCTCAAGAGCAAGCTGATCTGGACCCTTTTAATGAAGAACTAAGGATTATTGCTAAGAATTTGAGAAATGAAGTGAATCAATCTGCTGTTGCCCAAGAATCTCTTTATAAACAAAAGTCAAGGGTTAAATGGCTCAAAGAAGGTGACTCCAACACTGCTTATTTATATGCCTCTATGAAGATTAGAAGACAAGCTAATTCTATTAAAAGCCTTAATATTGATGGTAATTTGTCGTATGACAATGCTGCTATTAAGGAGTCTATTACTGATTTTTACTCTAAGCTCTTTAATAATGCTAATGCTTCTTGTGGAGTTTGGCAAGGAGAGTGTCCTGGAAGCACTTTAACTCTTCAGCAGAAAAATTCTCTCATCTTTAATGTTACGAGGGCTGAAATTGAGAATGTCATTAAGGACTTAAAAGTTGATAAGGCCCCGGGGCCTGATGGGTTTAATGGTTTTTTCTAGAAGAAATGCTGGGATATTATTGGAGATGATGTGTGTGAGGTTGTCTTCGAGTTTTTTAGAAATGGCAGATTTCTCCAGGAGGCCAATAGAACCTTTCTCACCCTTGTTCCTAAAGGTGTTGATTCCTCTTTGATTAAAAACTGGAGGCCTATTGCTTTATGTAATATTTTCTATAAAGTTATTTCTAAGATTCTTGCTAATAGGCTTCAAAGTGTGTTACCTTCTATTATTGATGACTCTCAGTGTGCATTTGTCAAAGATAGAAGTATTAAGGAGGCTACTCTACTCACTAATGAGATTTTGAGTGATTTCAAAAAACCCTATGCTTATCCTAGAATGTGCATTCAAGTTGATATTACGAAAGCTTATGATTCTGTTAAGTGGTCCTTCCTTTTTTCTATTATGCACAATATGGGTTTCCCTGCTATATGGATAAATTGGATCAGAGAAATCTTTTACTCTTCCTCTTACCAGGTTCTTATTAATGGGGAGCCTTCCGATCCTTTTAAGCCCACTAATGGGGTGAGACAGGGTGACCCCATTGTCCCTTACTTGTTTGTCATTGGCATGCAGGGTATTTCTGAGATGTTTAAAAGAATGGTTAGAAATGGTGGTCTTGAGCCCATTGGTATATATGAGAAGGTGTATAGATCTCATCTTATGTTTGTGGATGATCTCATGATCTTTTCAAAAGCTAGCAGTACTAATGCTATTGTTATTAAGAATATTCTTGATTCCTTTGTTGATGCTTCTGGTCTTTGTGTTAATTATGAGAAGAGCTCTATTGTCTATAGTAGGAATGCTGATAAGCATGATATTTCTGAAATCATTAATATCAAAGAAGGTTGTTTTCCTTCCAAGTATCTTGGGTTGCCTTTGTTCTCTGGGAAATTATCTAAAAGATTTTGTGGGACTTTGGTTGATAAAATCAAATCTAGATTGGATTCTTGGAAATCGAATTTGCTCTCTATTGCTGCCAGAAGGGGGCTGATTAAGTCCACCCTATCCAATATGCATCTTTACTGGCTTTTTTCTTTTCCCATCCCAAGTTCCATTATTGATCAAATTGATAAGCTTTTCCGTGATTTTCTTTGGGGAGAAACAGAGTCTAAGAAGAATCTCCATCTTGTAAAGTGGGATGATGTTACTGAACCTAAAGAAGATGGTGGTTTGAATATTAAAAAGTCCAAGGATGTGGCTAAAGCTTGCTTGTTAATGAATGCTTGGGATGTAGCAAGTAAAAAAACACCCTTTGGGTGAAGTGGATTTCTGAGAAATATTTAAAGATGCAATCTTTCTGGATTGCTAAGGAGTCTCCCAACTATTCTTGGATGTTTAACAACATTATTCGTATTAAAGAGGAATTGCTTGGTTATATTAAATTTGAGGTGGGAGATGGCTCTTCTATTCATAGTTGGTAGGATCCCTGGTGCAACAATACTTTCCTTGAAAGCTTTGTGGGCAAAGAGTGTATTATTAGAGCTGGTATTCCTTGGGATTCAACTCTGAATGCTATTATTGAGAATGGTGTTTGGAATATGCCTAGGGTTTTCAATCGTGGTCAAGCTGATATCCTTAAAGCTCTTAGCTATTTTCAGATTCATAAGGGTCATAAAGATTCTATCCTGTTTGATGGGAAGAAGAATATTAAGCTCCATGATGTTTGGGAGGCTATTAGAATTAAAAAGCATAGTCTTACTAACTTTGGATGGATTTGGAAGATTAATACTCACAATCGTGCTAGGCTACATCTTTGGAAAGCAAGGCATAATAGGCTCCCCACTACTGACTATTCCAGAAGGAGAGGTCTATGTTTGGCTTCTATGTGTTATCTTTGTCAGAATAGTTATGAAGATACCAACCATATCCTGTTTGAGTGTAAATATGTTGATGATATCTGGGCTATGGCCAATATTCCTAAGATTAGTTCTTGGAGTCAAGCTGAAAATTTGACTGATTAGAGAGTTTAATGCATCATGAGCATCATTTTTTATCATTCCTGGGTTGAGAGAAATCAAAGAGTCCATGAGGATAAGTATAGGGATCCGATGCAGTTATGGAAAGTTATTAATATGGATATTCTTTGTTTCTTCACTGAGAATTGAGTGTGGCCTCTCTTGGTGTGCCTTCCTTCTGGTGATGCTGTCTTTGTGATGGTCTTGTTGATGGATGTTTTTTTTTATGGAGAGTTCTATGTATGGCTCATTTGGTTTTTAGTTCTTGGTGGTTAATGGGGTGGTTGAGTCTGTTGACATGTGGCTGAGTTTTTCTATTTTCTCTTGGGTGGATAAGTTTATCCGTTTTTGGAGTGGCAGAACTTTCCCAAGACTGTTCTTTTTCCTCTTTTTTCTTGGGTGGTAAAGATTATCCGTAGTGGAGTGGCAGATCTTTCCCAAGTTTAGTTTCTTTTTCCCTTGAGTGGCAGAGGTTATCCTGGATGGAGTGGCAGACCTCGCTCAAGCTTGTCTTGCTTTGCTTGCTATGCTTTTTTTTTAGATCTGTTTTTGGGAGTGCCATGGTGGCTCTTATGTTTCCCTTTCTCTTGGAGCTTAGACGTTTCTTGGGATATGATGCTTTCTGACTTTGCTATGATGACCTATGCTTTGGGTTTTCTTTGCTTGTTTTTGCTTTGGGGCAGATGTGCCTGATCTCTGTTTGAGGTTTGTTGCTCTGAGCCTTTGGTTGCTCTGTGGTTTGGCTGTTCTGTTATGGTATGCAGACCACTTTATCTTTTATGTTGTGGGCATCAAGATGGTCTCTTCTCTATTCTGTTGTGATGGTCATGGAGTGATAGGTGCTGGTTGACTGCAGCCATGCTTATGCAAGCCGAAGTGTTGATTTCCCTGAAAAGCTACTGCTGGTTTTGATGGCTTTCTTCTTTTGGAGTAGCTGTGTCTGATGGCTCTGCGTTTGCTGCTGGTTTTGAAGTTTTATGTCATTACTTGAGTGGGAGATTTTATCCTATGGGAGTGGCAGTTTTGCTGGAGTGATGGTTCATCTTTTGATGCTGGTGGATGGTGGTTTGGTTTCCTTTTTTCTGACCTGTTGATCCTTCTGTCTGAAGATGCTTTGAGGTTTATCAGTTCAGATTTTGAGATCTATCTTTTTATCTATCTATGCTCATGAAGGGTTCTGTTTTCTTGATCTCTGTATGATTTATTATGGGCTCCTTCTTCTATCATCTCTTGATGTAAAGTTAGATAGATAGTTTTCTTTTCTTTTTGTGTTGGTTCTATTTTGGAATCAACAAAGTTTTGTACAGACACAAAAGGAAAATGAAAAAAAGCAACAGGAGTTTTGGCCGACCAAAAAAAAACATGAGATACAAATTTCTTTCTTATCCTTACTAGGATATTGACTTCAACATACTTATTACATTGATTTACCCTTCTTTAGGGTTACCAACCTACACTTACTAAAGTGTATTGATCTCATTACTTTCATGATATATTCATTGATTACATTCAAGTTGTATCGGCCTATACCCTTCAAGGTGTATCAGCCTACACTCTATAAGGTGTATCAGCTTACACTCTACAAAGTGTATCGTCCTACACTCTATAAGGTGTATCAGCCTAAACTCTACAAGGTTTATTGGCCTAAACACACCACTTGTGTCGGCCTAGACACATACACTTGTGTCGGACAAAGCATGCTAAATGCTATAATTTTAGAGATGCTTAGAGTGGTAACATTTGTGTGGTGCTTGAGGTATATCGGACATAGCACATACTTGTGTGTGTAGGACATACTTATTATCTTATGTAACAACCACCAAACATCAACTTAGGTATCGACCACCCAACATCATCTTAGGTATCGGCCACCCAACATCAACTAGGGTATCAACCACTCAACATTAGCTAGTATATCAGCCACACCATCAACTTATGTATTGGCCTCACTAACAACTAGGATATTTGTTCGTATGTATGCCCTGAGAGACAATCATGGGATGATTGGTGGGATACATTAAGATTGATTTGATAAACATCAAAGGCAAGCTTCCAATTCTTTCTGGTTCAGTCATATGAGATAGTGATAGAACAGATTGAATGTCTAGAGAATGACAGTACTCAATGACGTATGCTTTCAGGTTGAGGACATGAACGATGAGATCATACGGATGCTAAGAGTTTGTATATTCTCATTATGTCCCTAGTCGGATGTCATTGTGGAAGGTAGATAGACAGCAATGACACACAAGACTAGATTGTGGTGTTGGTTGATGACAGAATCTCATTAGTCATGATATAGAGATATCAAACCAAACACATAGGTACTTGTTAGAGAACAAGTGTACCGGACAGACCCACCGTGAGTTTGACACATGGAACCATGACATGGTAGTCACAGTCAGTACTCACAGTGATGGTGGTGAGTGTGATTCTTTGACCTGAAATCACTACACTCAACACATGTCATTGGGCACTCTTTGACATCATCAAACGCAGTCCTGAAACATGGGTTGTTATAAAGGTGATGATTGGGTGGCTTTGACACATGGGGCTTTTGAGGGGTGAGTGATAGATATGGGATTTGTCCTTCCTGAGGGAGTTTGATATCCAAGGCCACTTGATGAGTAGGATTGAGATAGATGTGTGCATGCATGTGTGAATCAGTATGTGATATTGATGTCATACATATCTCATTCAATCTACTCTGAGATCAAGAAAGTGAATGAACGTTGACAGGATGACTGTTCCATGCCTCGAGTTCATTCGGGATATCAGTGACAAAGGAATTATACATTCGCTGTAACACCATTCACGGATTGTAGGATTGAAAGTTGTTCTCCAACTTTCTACTTTGACTTGGGCAGCACTGATGTGTGACTAGGCACCGTTCTTTGCTTGTGAAGTCATAAATGGACCTGCAGGGTCACACACATAGGATTAAACCTGGAAGAGGAGTTTTGTCCACAAACAATGTTTAGATTGATTACTAAAGGATTTTATTAGTTCAATTAAACATTCAATCAATTGATAGCTCAATGTCATAATGTTCAAGGTGTTGGACACATTGATTGGAGTATCAGATTGATTGAAATCACAATTGACTGATTATGCACAACCTGCACTCCCAACCGATTGGTTCATGTGATGAACCGGTCAGCTGAGCTTGGTGAACCGGCCGGCTCAAGTGTTGAGTCGATTGGCTTAAGATCAGGTTGAACTGATTGCTTCAAGTGTTGAAACGATCGATTCAACTGGTGCAACCGAGCAAGTTGGGAAAGTAGGATTGGTGAGAATTTTCCTTTCGTTTCATTTGCCCAATTTGATTGGGAAATAGGATTGGTATTCGATACCAATTAGAAACAAAAGAAGGAAAGTCAATTGGGAACCGACCAGGACCACCAACCGACCGATTCACTTGTGAACGACCGGTTGAGGTGCCCCAACTGACCGATTCACTTGTGAACCGACCGGTTTAGGTCTCCAACCGACCGTTTCAGTTGTGAAACGATCGTTTCAGGTTGCGAGTTGGTTGTTTTTTGGAAAATATCGAACCCTTCTACTCCTGCTTTTAGTCCCGCATTGCACAGGATGGAGAACCCTGTCCCATGACCCTCCTATATATAGGGGTATTGGGGGCTTCTCAAAGTACAGCTCAGTGCACCCAGTTGCTCTGCAAAGTTGTCGTTCTCTCTGGTTTTGGTAACTGAGAGAGCCCGAGCAAGTGCTACCCGCAAAGGGAGGTGCAGCAAGGGAAAGACAACTGCAGTTGCAACTGGAGGCAGGAGAGTGTGTTGGCAACTAGTACGTCAACAGGAGGGTGTGACTCCTTCCAACTCCTTATGGGACAAGGAGTGTGGAGTTCTAGGTGGTCTGTGTGGACTACTTCAGAGGCGGGAGGTTTCTGCCGCTCAGGATGACAACTGTCAATCCCGACAGTCTGGTGAGAACAAGAGTCGTCAGTCCCAGTGCGACCAGGAGCTGTACAGACACCGTCTAAGACCGAAGCTGAAGACCGTGCAAGGTGTGAGGTATTGTCGCTGAGCAAGCCTCAGGACAAGGTATGATTCCGCAAACCATTCCTTTCCTATTGTATAGACGTTGATGCATTTCCTTGTTCTGGGTTTGGGAGGAGAAATTTTTTATTTCCGCTGCCTTCCCTACCTCCCCTAAAACCCAACAGTGGTATCAGAGCCACGTCAACTGCTCTATACTTTAGGAATATCGATATGATTGATTTTGGTTTGTCGCCTTTATTTATTACATATGATGCGAATAAAATTGGATTTATGCATGTCCAATCCTAAATCCACAAATCCCAAATTACATATATGATATGTATTATTAATGCACTCGATACGCGTCTCCCTTAAACGAGTTTTGTGGTGGATGTGTAGCATGATTATGGCCAGTAAACCCTATCTATGTATGGTTCTATGTGGTTGCTTGCATCTCGGTCTGCGCACCGATCTTCCTTCTCCTTTTCTTGATGTAACTCGAAATAATTCGATATTTCTTTCCTACCTTTGCTCCCCTCAAATGTAACTCGAGGTTTCTCTTTTTACAATGTAAAATAGGATAGATTTATTTCCTGTTATGTCAAAGAACGAAGGACATCGAGACGACAGTTGAAACGGTCGGTTCAAGGTGTGAACCAATCGGTTGACGTTCCAGACGATCGGTTCAAGGAGTGAACCGATCAGTTGATGGCCAATTCGAGGAGTGAGATGAGCAGGTGGCGGCCATGACGAGATGCACGACAACCAGGCGAACTGATTGGTTGGAGGAGCCAACCGATCGGCTGGTGGCACCCAGACGACTGGGCTAGAACGAGCAAGTCATTCATGTGATGAGTTGATCTACTCGGAAGGCAAATCACAGAGTTCATCTTGTATAGGTTGCATGTGATGTAGACCTAGATGACCGTGATTCCTCTTGGATCAAGGAATCACATTAGGATGGCCATAATCATCGCTTTTATCGTTTTGCATGTTTTATGTGGGATATAGCATGTATATGATACATACTATATATTGTGGTGATTGGATATGTATATGTATATAAAAACCAAATCCCTCATTAAAATATTAAGTCTTATATGCCTTCCATTAGCGGCACATATGAAAAACTCGATCGACCAAGTGTAGGTTACGCCAAAGCGTGGTGCGCCATCTATCTTATCGAAGTGTGAAGGGTAGACATGTAGGTTCTGCCAAAGAAGGGTGCATGTTTACCGTGTCGGCTTTTGGGTTAGACTTAACTGGTGATTCTTAGAGCGTCTAAGCCCAGAGGCAAGGAATGTTCATGGCAAGGTGTTGCACATGTTCATTCATCAATAGTTGCATATGATGTAATTGGCATGATGGCCTACCTAAATAGTCAAGATTGTGGGCGATCGGCCAAAGATGACTCATGACTTGATGAAATATGGATCTTGCCCACTAGAAGGTTGTACGCTGCAATCTTCCGAATTGATGGTGAGGGTTATCAATTTGAAGTAAAATAGTGGGAGCGATAATTAATTAAAGGTGTAATTATATCGTCAACTTTTCAAATTAATCAAACAAGTCAAAAGAGTTTTGGACTAAAATTGCATATATTTCCTTTTGTTAAAATAAATGGTTAATCAACAAATCACTTTATTTGTGATCGGTCCTTGAGACCAACAAATTTAATGGGAATAATTCCACGACTGGTTAGGATAATGAGAAGGGTTCTCAATCAAATAGTGAAAGCTCTAAGTCCTAGTTATACCAGAACCAAATGAACTCGATCCCACCATATCAATGGCTGAAAGTATGCTTATGGAAGCATACCGAGGAAGACATTGATGAGGAGTGCTTGATGTTATGTTCTCTGAACTATGAGTTGTAGAGACAACATGAGACATATGATGTCTCCAAGACATTGTCCTAGTTTGTCATGACAGAAGGAGATCCAGTAAGGTATTCACACACTCAATATGATTGGGTATGTGGATAGACCTGACTAAGAAGGATTCCCTCTGAGCCAAGAGTTAGCTATTGGTATGATACTGCAAATGTTGCGAGAATCATACAATTCATGATAAGCTACAACTTTGACAAACATTGACAGAGTTGTTGGACATGTTGAGGATAGTAGAGGCAAAGATGAAGAAAGACAAACCATAATCTTTGATGTGATCAAAGAAAAGGTAATTCTTAAGGGCTAGGATAAGGGCAAAGCAAAGAAGTCATCTGATGCTAGCCAGCAATCCAAGCTGTCTTCAGCCTCAAGGCACATGGGGAAAGGGTGTATAAGGGAATTGCCCTCTATATCTGGAAGAACAAAAGAAGATAGAGATCTCCACCTAAGGTATCATGAAATGAACCACTTCTTTATCTGAGGTATATGATACCAAGATATGGATATGTCATATATGATATTCAAGATCCGCAAAGAAGTGATGGCCATTGTGAAAGGACCAAGAAAGAAGTACCCATCATTGGAGCAAGTGTTGCTGCCATAGATATGAGTATCTTTCAGTTTATTTCAGCCTAAAGGGCACGAAATAGAGTTGAGAACTGCTATTTCATATATTGCCAATAGATAGAAACACTATATTTTTGCATATTGTATGACAATGATGACAATTAATAAAGTTGATGTTTCAATCTTAAAGATATGATCTTTGGGGCAATGCCTTGTTTATCTTGTGATACATGGTATGCATAAGATAAAATGATACCTAAAAGTTATAGATAACTCAAACAATCAAATTAGCATAAATCATGAGAAATTCATTTCTAGTTTCCATATGATGGATAAATCTAGACTCTTTTGGTTAGAGAACCAGTAAGAGACATGAATATCTTAGACATGATTAATCAATCTTCACTAAAGGTAGCGGGAGAATGATTATCCTATTAGGTATAATACATGTGATGTATTTACATACCTATTGGAACAAATGCTAAAACTTCAAATGGTGTTTAGAGAAATACCAATATGAATATCTTGAAGTATTCAAGATTATCATAGATGAAGTGCCAATTTGGTAAAGTGTTAGTTCTTAATGAGATCAATGAATAAGATACTTAGACCAAATGTTTGAGATCCTTATGAGTGATTATGATAGTGTATCATAGTGAACTCATGATTAAGGCATGGTGATGTCTAAATCAAGAAGGAATCATACTCTAAGGAGTTAGAGAATGATTGTCAAATAACTGAATTCTTCTTAATAAAAGAATACCCCTCACTAATAAAAGAAATTAAGAATCACAAGGGTTGTGAGTTCTTATATCTTTAACAGATACACATCAATTATCTATGTGATAAGTTGTTCATGTGATGAGTCAACTATCTAGATGAATATGAGGAACCGAATTCTGAATTATGGTTTATGACCATTACATCCTAAATGATATCCATGTGAACCATAAGGTATGACCTTGATGGTAGCACCCATTGGATGAAATCCATAAGTGCAAATGAGTCTTAAGTGTTAAGACACATGGATAACATTTTGAGAAGGATGATACTTGTTGATTGCAACTTAATAACTAAGACATTTGGCATATGGATACTAAAACCGCATTCCTATGAGGAATAAAATAAGGTTGTGTACGTGACAAAACCTATAAGGCTTATGAATCCACTAATGCAAATGAATTCTATAATTTACAATGGACTAATCAATGTGATTGATTGAGTACAAGCAACTTAGAATTGGATCTTTACTTTGATAATATAGTCAAAGGGTTTGACTGATATGTCAAAGATAAAGAAGGGATCTGTGATTTAGTGGGAGCGTGTTCACATTCCACATATTGATGTGAAATGGAATTGTTCTAGAATGGAAATCCAAAGTGGAAATTATCTTTAAGGAAGATAGAGATGTTTCCTATGTGATAGGAATAGAGATCTATAGAGATAGTTCTCGAAAACCTCTTGACCTGAAAAGAGAAAGCATACATTGGCAATCTGTACTGAAGGGTTCAGTATGCATAGATTCAGTGGGAGAAAACTTTTCATGTTACATGGAGTTAGTATCCCAAGGCCAAGTGTCCAATTCTTATGAAGAATGGGAACACTAAGAATAGATATGGATCTATCATGTATGTAATTATCCCATTATCTTGCATGTATGGACATGGCAAGAATAAAATGCATTCATCATCTTGTATGTACGACATGACAATATGATGTGCTCATCCTGATAACTCGTATGTAGGACATGACGAGTGGATGTATGTCTACTTCCAGTAAGGGTTACTGGAATACCATAAGAACTTGATTAGTACTTGAGAAGTACTAGTTCTATGGAGATAAGGAAGAGTTCGATGTAAAGAGTTACATTGATGCGAACTTCTAAAAGGACAGAAAATTAATCGCAAAATATACATAGGATGCATAAAACTAAAAGTTTGTTGATAATTGGAAGTGTTCCAATAAAACCACTTAAAAGGAAATTCTGAGTATCTATGCGTTAGAGAACAGCAGTAGATACTATATGGATCTGGAAGTTCATGAGATGAACTTATAGGTATTCCGCTCATTGATGACAAGTATGGAATCCCTGATCATGCAATGTGGCTAAAGGTTAGCAAAGGAATACTAGATCGCATATTACGGAAACTCCATCTCATACATGTGACATACAACGAAGAGATGAGAGACATGCAATTTATACTGACTTTGGCAAGGTGTTTCCATTACTCACTATGTTCGCACTAGAGCAGAGTAACATGTGGGACATGTTTGAAGATCACTATGAATATGATTCAAGGGTGATTGGCTCGCAGTGCAAGTGGGAGTCTGTTGGTATGTATGCCCTAAGAGCCAATCATGGGATGATTGGTGGGATACATTAAGATTGATTTGATAAACATCAAAGGCAAGATTCCAATTCTTTCTGGTTCAGTCATATGAGATAGTGATAGAATAGATTGAATGTCTAGAGAATGATAGTACTCAATGACGTATGCTTTCAGGTTGAGGACCTGAACGATGAGATCATACGTATGCTAAGAGTTTGTACATTCTTTTTATGTCCCTTGTCAGATGTCATTGTGGAAGGTAGATAGACAACAATGACACACAAGACTACATTGTGGTGTTGGTTGATGACAGAATCTCATTAGTCATGACATAAAGATATCAAACCAAACACATAGGTACTTGTTAGAGAACAAGTGTACCAGACAGACCCACCGTGAGTTTGACACATGGAACCATGACATGGTAGTCACAGTCAGTACTCACAGTGATGGTGGTGAGTGTGATTCTTTGACCTGAAATCCACTACACTCAACACATGTCGTTGGGCACACTTTGACATCATCAAACACATTACTAAAACATGGGTTGTTATAAAGGTGTGATTGGGTGGATTTGACACATGGGGCTTTTGAGGGGTGAGTGATAGATATGGGATTTGTCCCTCCTGAGGGAGTTTGATATCCATGGCCACCTGATGAGTAGGATTGAGAAAGGCGTGCATGCATGTGTGAATCAGTATGTGATATTGATGTCATACATATCTCTTCCAGTCTACTCTGAGATCAAGAAAGTGAATGAACGTTGACAGGATGACTGTTCCATGCCTCGAGTTCATTCGGGATATCAGGGACAAAGGAATTATACATTCACTGTAACACCATTCACGGATTGTAGGATTGAAAGTTGTTCTCCAACTTTCTATTTCACTTGGGTAGCACCGATGTGTGACTAGGCACCACTCTTTGCTTGTGAAGTCATAAGTGTTATGGAATTTCACTGCCAACGTCAAATGGACCTGCAGGGTCACACACATAGGATTTAACCTGGAAGAGGAGTTTTGTCCACAAGAAATGTTTAGATTGATTACTAAAGGAGTTTAGTAGTTCAATTAAACACTCAATCAATTGATAGCTCAAAATCATAATGTTCAAAGTGTTGGACACATTGATTGGAGTATCAGATTGATTGAAACCGCAATTGACTAATTCTGCACAATTTGCACTCCCAACCGATCGGCTCATGTGATGAACTGATCGGCTGAGCTGGGTGAACCAGTCGGCTCAAGTGTTGAGTCGATCGGCTCATGCACAGGGTGAAACGATTGATTCAAGTGTTGAAACGATCGATTCAACTGGTGCAACCGAGCAAGTTGGGAAAGTAGGATTGGTGAGAATTTTCCTTGCATTTCACTTGCCCAATTTGATTGGAATAAGGATTGGTATTCGATACCAATTAGAAATAAAAGAAGGAAAGTCGATCGGGAACTGATCAGGACCACGAACTGACCGGTTCAAGAGTGGACCGACTGGCTCATGGGTCCCAACCAATTGATTGAGTTGTCAACCGACCGGTTTAGGTCCCCAACTGACCGTTTCAGTTGTGAAATGATCAGTTCAGGTTGTGAGTTGGTTGCTTTTGTAGAAAATCTCGAACCCTTCTACTCCTTCTTTTAGTCCCGTATTGCCCAGGTTGGAGAACCATGTTCCATGACCCTCCTATATATAGGGGTATTGGGGGCTTCTCAAAGTACAAATCAGTGCAACCAGTTGCTCTGCAAAGTTGTCGTTCTCTAGTTTTGGTAATCGAGAGAGCCCGAGCAAGTGCTACCCGCAAAGGGAGGTGCAATAAGGGAAAGACAACTGCAGTTGCAACTGGCAGCAGGAGAGTGTGTTGGCGACTAGTACGTCAACAGGAGGGTGTGACTCCTTCCAACTCCTTGTGGGACAAGGAGTGTGGAGTTCCAGGTGGTCCGTGTGGACTACTTCAGATGCGGGAGGTTTCTGCCGCTCAGGAGGACAACTGTCAATCCTGACAGTCCGGTGAGACCAAGAGTCGTCAGTCCCGGTGCAACCAGGAGCTGCACAGACACCGTTGAAGACCGGAGTTGAAGAAAGTGCAAGGCACGAGGTATTGTCACTGAGCAAGTCTCAGGACAAGGTATGATTCCACAAATCATCCTTTTCTATTGTATAGATGTTGACGCGTTTCCTTGTTCCGGGTTTGGGGTAGAAATTTTTTTTGTTTCCACTGCCTTCTCTGCCTCCCCTAAAACCCAACAGGTCAGCGAAGGACCCTCTCTTGAATCCAAGGCGTTGGAGTCTATAACTTCTCAGATATAGAGGATAGCAACTGATGTCAAGCAGCTAAAGGAATCTAGTGGTAAAGGGAAGAAGCCAGTTGAAAAAGTAATGAAGTGTGTGACCTGCAGAGAAGGAGGGCATGGGGTAGATAGTTGCATCTACACCCGACCAGATGCGTCAAGTGATTCTGACTCTAAGGCCGAGGGGACGGAAAATGTCTCTTTTGTGAACTTTAAAAGACCAGACCACCCCAGTTTCAGCTACAACAAAAAGGATGCGGCTGAGAACTCACATCAGCTGCATAGCTCCTCTAAGCCATCCCAACCCTTCAAGAAGAGAGGAGGACCAAGCCAGTACACCAAGAACACCTCCTTCCAGACAAACAAGGGGAATTTCCAGGGTCAGGCAAAGTACCAAGGATCGAACAAGGAACAGGATAAAGGTTCAAGCCAATCGGATGTGGTTGGCCAATTATTTGATTTCGTGAAGAGGCAAGATACTATTAATAATCAGCTAGCGAAAAGTGTGCTATCGAATTCAGGCATTTTGAACTCTTTGCAGGTACAGTTGGCGGACATGTAGACACATCAATGCCAGATTGACCAACAATTGGCTCAGATGGCTGAATTCATAAAGAATCCGTCAGGAAAAATACCATCAAACACCGAGACTGCCAAGAAGGCAGGACTATGACCGGTAGAGGCAAGGATCGAGATGTAGGAAGATAGATAGTGCTGAGGACCCAGAAGTGAAGATGCTGAAAGTGTCGAGCTGGAGACGGAAACCATGGCGCTTCTCGGGAGGCAGCCCGAGTTTTTCTTTCTTCCCTAGAGTAAGATGCATTTTTTTTCTTCTTTTTCCTTGTAAAACAAACATTATGGACTGTAATAAGGCCCGAGTCAGTGCACGCGCCGAGCGTACCGACTCTTCTATTTTAGGGGCCACCGCTGTATTTTATGAAGGATTGAGGGGTAATACTGTCTGAGGTTGGGGACTGAACCCTAAGCCGATGTTGTTTTGCCCTTCAATCACTTTTCCTTTGCCTTACTTTAGTTTTTGGCCACCTGTATCTCCTTTTTATCAGTTGTATCAGGCAGCAGCTCAGCTGGCGTGCAAAACCACTTGTATCAGGTTATAGTTTCTCGGGCATCACAAAGGCCGTGACGGATGGCATTCCTGGGCGGCGTGCACCCATATCATGCATGAGAGTAATTGCCCTTAATTAGACTGACGGGACCGTTCGTCTCGGGAATGGCATGTCTCAACGGCCGACGCGTGCCCCAGAACTGCCCGTTTTACCCCCAGTTGAGTTTGCTATATATAGTAAGGAGGGTTTACCGTGTCGGGCTACTACACTTACTCTTTTAGCCACCCGTATCATGCAGTAATTCACTTTTTGCTCGCATGTCGGCCAGCTCGCCTTTGCCCTCGTGTCGGGCGAGAGCTTCAAAGAGCAAAGGTATAGCCCGACAGTCTATTTGCCCGACACGTGTTTCATATCGCATGTTGCATATCGGGTTGACGAACTTAGTCAATTTTTCTTGTATCGCCCGTCACGTGTGAAGCACGACACGTCGGCCGATCGCATTTGCTCGATACGCCATATCGGGCGACACGTTTTTCCGTCGTGACGTCCTATTGGGCAGTTGCTTTATGCGACCTTATCGCCCGACATACCCATGTCGGGCAGCGTGTTGTGCCGCGCAGTTGTCAACGTAGCGTCCAATCTCGTATTGCCTCAAATTTTCTTTTGATGAACGATACCCGGGCTTTACATCGAGACAAGTTTTATCGAGATATCAGTTTTTCCTACCTAATATTTAAATGATCAATGAACTTGATAACATGTATGGATAATACACAGCAAACCTCTAGACGAGTTGACAAACACAACGGAAGAATCGAAACTGCATCCGCAACTGAAGCAACAATAGTCAGACAGAAATGCCAGAATCCCGAGACAGCTAGGCCACCACCCGCCGAAAAGAGAGCACAAGAAGTCCATTTCCTTATCATAGTCTGTCTTCTGCGGTGGTTTAGGACCTCCTCCAAAAGAGAAAATCAGTGGAAGTCCTTCTCCAGTGGCCTCTGGATTGAATGTGGGTATTTTGGGTCCAACAGTCGTGAAGCCACCTTAATCATAGGAGAGGTATCTTCTGCTGATATAGTATCCACAAGTGTTTTCAAGAGCTCTCTGTCTACCATAGGCTGGCTATCACTGTCATAATATGCACGAGCCTTGTGTTTCCTTCTTGAGAGCTTTGCACTTGTTCCGGCTGCATCCAGTTGGGAAAGAAAATGGAGACTGCAAATAAGGAGAATGTATTGCAGCTTCTCCAAGGCACAAGCGCAACCACCAACTAACCTTCAATGGGCTAACATGACCTCACCCTATCTTCTTCACTACTCTGGGATAGAGAGTGGAGTAAGTTTGGGGGGGGGGGGGGTACCCATGTACCAGTGAGGGAGGTATACAAATTTTCTTCTTCACCTCCACCCTTTGTGTCATTTCGTTCTTCTCCTATATCATGTGTATGTACCCATGCTCGTATAAAATGCCATGCTCATATAAAAATTTTGAAAATTTTTGCTTATTTTGTTCCCATACATATGTACAAAGTCACTATATTAGTAAAAACCTGATGCGACTTCTTCACAAGTTTGTTTTTTATGTGCCTAATGAGATGCAAGTTTTGTTATATCTTTCTGATAATGCTGCCTCAAACAAACAAAAGATTTCATTTTTCCGTGCCAAAAATTTTGAAAAAAAATAATAATCTCGCAATATCTAAGAGACAAGTATGGAGAAGGAAAAAGCTGCCCAAACAGCAAAAATCCCTTTTGTTTTCCCTTACCCAACAAAAATCCCAAAAAGAGAAAGTAGCCTTATGAGAGTCAATAAAAGTATGAGAGTTGTGCCCAATAAAAGAAAAGAAAGAAAAAAAAATATGTACACACTTGTTTTCCAAAAGTACCCATCTTTAGGCATGGTAGATCCGGGGCAGTGGTACGTAGGATGTGAAATCACTGCTCTAAAGCCAACTGGCTTGGACTGCAAGGACCACTTTCCCGCTAATGGACCCTTACCTGGATGGACTGATGGGAAACAAGAAAAACCCCAAAAAGCCTTAGCCTACCCTATACACAACATTCTACCCCTAAAGCTGTTTGGTGTGAAAGCTAACTTTGAAATCATACACCAAAGTCTCGCTGAAGCTGTAGAGAAAATTTTTACTGAAATAATAAAGTAGGAAACGCAAGGTCTTTTGTTCGTAGTGGGGAAACATTATCTCTAAAGGCATCGCGATTCTTTTTTTACCTCTTGAACTGAAAACTACACCAAGCAAGAAGAAGCATCACAAAACAAAGTTTAAATATTGATTGAGGACAATCAAAACACTAAGTTTGGGGGAGTTGATAACACCAATTTTTGTGATGTTTTTGACCATTATTTTGTTATCAAAGCTTCCCTTTTTAACTATTTTCCTCTCTTTTATAAGAACTTTTGCAATAACTAGCCAAACAACACTCTTAATTCAATATTTCCAAATTTTAGAGAGTTTTCCTCTATTATTTGATACATTTATCATCAATAAGGCCGTCCTGACCCACAACAAGTTCCACCCGCATCGGCCTTCCAGATGGCCGATACGCTCACTGCCCGATAGGGTAGCGCTACACACCGACACGTGACATGAGGATTCCGCGCAAGAAGAAACTAGCGGGCGATACGTCTTTTACCCGACAGGGAGCCGAGCTCACCACCACAACTAAAGCTTGTCGCGCAATACAGGCCACCCACCGACAGGCGCCGTTCGTCACGTGACCGACAGCCGACATCCTTGTATCGGGCGATACCGATATCGACCATCCACCAACTCCGCGATGATAAGGAGGACACGTGGTGCCCTGAGCACCATAACTTCCCCCAACCGCTGCCTATATATAGCAGCTACAGGAAGCCAAAAAGACAGGTCGGATTCCTACGCAAGTCTTCTGAGGAAAGCTGTAAGAGTGAGTGTATCGTGCCTCAGTGATCGTGCCGGGCAATTCTAGGTGAGCACTTCCCCATCCCGAGAGGGAGGGAATGGTTCACTTAGGATCATTGCGAGCACCACTGCAGGCCGATATCGGCCAACGAGGATAAATGACATAAGTGATCGACACTAGATGTGTCGCTCTAGCCCGACACGATACCGAACCCCGATACGCATCGCCCGTCACGGCGTGTCGCCCGAGAGGGTGCCACCCGACATGAGCGTATCGGGCAACGGTCCTCGCACAATACAATCCTCCCATCACGGTGTGTCGCCTGAGAGGGTGTGCCACACGACACGGTTGTATTGGGCTAGGCTCCTGCCCGGTATCGGGATGGAGGGTCCGCTGTAGTCTGTCGTCCTTCTATATCAAGAAGGAGACATCTATCTTTATTTCAGACATTTAATTCTTTACTTATGCAAGGTAATCAAGACCTTTATTTGTTTATGGAAATAGAAGAGCTTAATTACCTGCTGCTTTACGTTTGGTGCAATTGTTGGATGATTGCTATGTTTAACATATGAACTCTAGCTTGTATGTTGGGATTGCGTTTCGATTGGCTACCGAATCGTGTTTTCCCATTGCAGCAACTTCGAGAGAGGTGTTGTGGCTCTAGTGTTTGGTCTGATTCTAGAGTATGAGAGTGCCCAGAATCGAAGTTGCTATAGTAACCTTTTCACTCTAGCTTAAGTCCAGCAACCTCGAGAGGGGTATTGATGCTTGGTTAGAGGTACCCGCTCAGAGAGGAGGGGTACAGGATGTTCTTGCTGCCGCTTGTTTTACCGAAGTTTTCTCCTTCGCACCTTGCTTTAGCTTTAGTATTATCTCTCTGTTTCTATTGCATGAAAACCCTTAAAAACTGCTAAATGACTAAAACCTTAAATCTTTCTCGTAGCTCCAGTTGGAGATAGTTTTCTTTGTGTTATCAGTCTTACCTTGCTGTTTCCCTTTGGGGAATTTTACTATCTCTTTATCCTTGCCGGAGTGTAGCGTGTCGATTCAGCGTTCTCAACACTACCACCCTTGTCCTTGTGTTCGACCCCGTATATCTACTTTGACCCCATAAGCAGAGTTGCGGGGGCCTAGAAGGTTTCGGGTTATAAATGTAAAAGTCCGACTACTTCAAATCCGCCTCCATTTTTGGACGCGCGATTTAGGCTGGTCAAACATGTATCTATGTGCCTTGTTTGATATCATATATCATGATTGATGAGATTCTGTCATTAACCAACACACACTCTAGTCTTCTATGTTATTGATGTCTATGGTTATTTCCACAATAATAACTGAATAGGGATGATAGTGAGAATGTACATGCTCTTAACATCTGCATGATCTCATTGTTCAAATCACGTACTTTAATACATATGTCATTGAGCATTGCCACTCTCTAGACATTTAACAATTTATACTATTATCTCAAAACAGATTAAACATATAGATGGAAATTGCCTTTATTATTATCAGATCAAATATCTCATGCCTCGTTGCAATCATCATATGATTGGCTCTCTAGACATACTATACCAACAGACTCCCACTTGCACTTAGAGCCAATTACCCATGAATCATATTCCAAGTGATCTTAACATGTCCATTATGTTTCTTCTACACAAGTGATTTTATAGCGGGTAAACAACATTTGCTTCAAGTCGGTATATTTCATGTTTCACATCCATTCATAGTATGATAACTCGTATGAGATGGAAGTGTCATAGTATGCTATCTGAAATTCCTTTGCCTAAGTAGTAGCTCCATTGTTGTTACAATATCAATACTGAGTCACCATTGGTCGGAACCTCCCATAAGTTCATCCATATGAACTTCTAGATACATACAAAATCCTTTACAATGTTCGTAACACTAAGGTACTCAGCTTCTTATTGTAGAATTAAACAATTGTCTTATGTCTGGAACATTTCCAACTAACAATTCTTATTCCAAGGTCAAACACTATTTTGTCATTTCAGAAGCTTGCATCAGTGTAACTCTTTAAATACCAATATGAATATCTTGAAGTGTTCAAGAATATCATAAATGAAGTACAAATTTGGTAAAGTGTTAATTCTTGATGAGATCAATGAATGAAGTACTTGGACCAAATGTTTGAGATCCTTATGAGTGATTATGATAGTGTATCATGGTTAACTCATGATTAAGGCATGGTGATGTCTAAATCAAGAAGGAATCATACTCTAAAGAGTAAGAGAATTATTATCGAATAACTGAATTCTTCTTAATAAAAGAATACCCCACACTAATAAAAGAAAATAAGAATCACAAGGGTTGTGAGTTCTTATATCCTTAACAGATACACCTCAATTATCTATGTGATGAGTTGTTCATGTGATGAGTCAACTATCTAGATGAATATGAGGAACCGAATTTTGAGTTATGGTTTATGACCATTACATCCTAAATGACATCCATGTGAACCATAAGGTATGACCTTGATGGTAGCACTCGTTGGATGAAATCCATAAGTGCAAATAAGTCTTAAGTGTTAAGACACATGGATAACATTTTGAGAAGGATGATGCTTGTTTATTGCAACTTAATGACTAAGGCATTTGGCATATGGATACTAAAACCGCATTCCTATGAGGAATAAAACAAGGATGTGTACGTGACACAACCTATAAGGTTTATGAATCTACTAATGAAAATGAAGTCTATCAGTTACAATGGACTAATAATTGTTATTGATTGAGTACAAGCAACTCAGAATTGGATCTTTACTTTGATGATGTAGTCAAAGGGTTTGACTGATATGTCAAAGATAAAGAAGGGATCTATGATTTAGTGGGAGCGTATTCACATTCCACATGTTGATGTGAAATGGAAATGTTCTAGAATGGAAATCTAAAAGTGGAAATTATGTTTAAGGAAGATAGAGATGTTTCCTATGTGATAGGAATAGAGATCTATAGAGATAGTTCTCAAAAAACCTCTTGACCTGAAAAGAGAAAGCATACATTGGCAGTCTATACTGAAGGGCTCCGTATGCACAGATCCAGTGGGAGAAAACTTGTCCATGCTGCATGGAGTTAATATCCCAAGGCCAAGTGTCCAATTCTTATGAAGAATGGGAACACTAAGAATAGATATGGATCTATTATGTATGTAATCATCCCATTATCTTGCATGGCAAGAATAAAATGCATTCATCATCTTGTATGTAGGACATGACAATATGATGTGCTCATCCTGATAACTCGTATGTGGGACATGACGAGTGGATGTTTGTCTGCTTCCAGTAAGGGTTACTAGAATACCATTAGAACTTGATAAGTACTTGTGAAGTACTAGTTCTATGGAGATAAGGAAGAGTTCAATGTAAAGAGTTACATTGATGCGAACTTTCGAAAGGACAGAAAATTAATCGCAAAATATATATAGGATATATAAAAGTGAAAGTTTGTTGATAATTGGAAGTGTTCCAATAAAACCATTTAAAAGGGAATGCCGAGTATCTATGCGTTAGAGAACAGCAGTGGATACTATATGGATCTGGAAGTTCATGATATGAACTTATATATATTCTTCTCATTGATGACAAGTATGGAATCCTTGATCATGCAATGTGGCTAAAGGTTAGCAAAGGAATACTAGATCGCATATTACGGAAACTCCATCTCATACGTGTGACGTACAGTAAAGAGATGTGAGACATGCAATTTATACTGACTTTGGCAAGGTGTTGCCATAACTCACTATGTTGGCACTAGAGTACAGTAACGTGTGGGACATGTTTGAAGATCACTATGAATATGATTCAAGGGTGATTGGCTCACAGTGCAAGTGGGAGTCTTTAGGTATGTATGCCCTAAGAGCCAATCATGGGATGATTGATGGGATACATTAAGATTGATTTGATAAACATCAAAGGCAAGCTTCCAATTCTTTCTGGTTCAGTCATATGAGATAGTGATAGAACAGATTAAATGTCTAGAGAATGACAGTACTCAATGATGTATGCTTTCAGGTTGAGGACCTGAACGATGAGATCATACGGATGCTAAGAGTTTGTATATTCTCATTATGTCCCTAGTTGGATGTCATTGTGGAAGGCAGATAGACAACAATGACACACAATACTAGATTTTGGTGTTGGTTGATGACAGAATCTCATTAGTCATGATATAGAGATATCAAACCAAACACATAGGTACTTGTTAGAGAACAAGTGTACCGAACAGACCCACCGTGAGTTTGACACTTGGAACCATGACATGGTAGTCACAGTCAGTACTCACAGTGATGGTGGTGAGTGTGATTCTTTGACCTGAAATCACTACACTCAACACATGTCGTTGGGCACACTTTGACATCATCAAACGCAGTCCTGAAACATGGGTTATTATAAACGTGATGATTGGGTGGCTTTGACACATGGGGCTTTTGAGGGGTGAGTGATAGATATGGGATTTTTCCCTCCTGAGGGAGTTTGATATCCAAGGCCACTTGATGAGTAGGATTGAGATAGGCATGTACACGCATGTGTGAATTAGTATGTGATATTGATGTCATACATATCTTGTTCAATCTACTCTGAGATCAAGAAAGTGAATGAACGTTGACAGGATGACTGTTCCATGCCTCGAGTTCATTCGGGATATCAGTGACAAAGGAATTATACATTCGATGTAACACCATTCACGGATTGTAGGATTGAAAGTTGTTCTCCAACTTTCTACTTTCACTTGGGTAGCACTGATGTGTGACTAGGCACCACTCTTTGCTTGTGAAGTCATAAATGTTATGAACTTTCACTGCCAACGTGAAATGGACCTGCAGGGTCACACACATAGGATTTAACCTGGAAGAGGAGTTTTGTCCACAAACAATGTTTATATTGATTACTAAAGGAGTTTAGTACTTCAATTAAACACTCAATCAATTGATAGCTCAATGTCATAATGTTCAAGGTGTTGGACACATTGATTGGAGTATCAGATTGATTGAAATCGCAATTGACTGATTCTGCACAACATGCACTCCCAACCGATCAGTTCATGTGATGAACCGGTCGGCTGAGCTTGGTGAACCGGTCAGCTCAAGTGTTGAGTCGATCGGCTCAAGATCAGGTTGAATCGATTGCTTCAAGTGTTGAAACGATCGATTCAACTGGTGCAACTGAGCAAGTTGGGAAAGTAGGATTGGTGAGAATTTTCCTTTCGTTTCAATTGCCCAATTTGATTGGGAAATAGGATTTGTATTCGATACCAATTAGAAACAAAAGAAGGAAAGTCAATCGGGAACCGACCAGGACCACCAACCGACCGGTTAACTTGTGAACCGACCAGTTCAGGTCCCCAACCGACAGTTTGAGTTGTGAAACTATCGGTTCAGGTTGCGAGTTGGTTGTTTTGTGGAAAATCTCGAACCCTTCTACTCCTACTTTTAGTCCCGCATTGCCCGGGATGGAGAACCATGTCCCATGACCCTCCTATATATAGGGGTATTGGGGGCTTCTCAAAGTACAGCTCAGTGCAACCAGTTGCTCTGCAAAGTTGTCGTTCTCTCTGGTTTTGGTAACCGAGAGAGCCCGAGCAAGTGCTACCCGCAAAGGGAGGTGCAGCAAGGGAAAGACAATTGTAGTTGCAACTGGAGGCAGGAGAGTGTGTTGGTGACTAGTACATCAACAGGAAGGTGTGACTCCTTCCAACTCCTTGTGGGACAAGGAGTGTGGAGTTCCAAGTGGTCTGTGTGGACTACTTCAGAGGCGGGAGGTTTCTGCCGCTCAGGAGGACAACTGTCAATCCTGAAAGTCCGGTGAGACCAGGAGTTGTCAGTCCCAGTGCGACCACGAGTTGCACAAACACCGTCCAAGACCAGAGTTGAAGACCGCGCAAGGCGCGAGGTATTGTCACCGAGAAAGCCTCGGGACAAGGTATGATTCCACAAACCATTCCTTTCCTATTGTATAGACGTTGACGCGTTTCCTTGTTCTAGGTTTGGGAGGAGAAAGTTTTTGTTTCTGCTAACTTCTCTGCCTCCCCTAAAACCCAACAATATTGGCCATTTCAACCCTTTGTATATCAGCCTCACCTTCAACTAGGGTATCGGCCTATTCATCAATTTAGGGTATCGACCACTCCTTCAATCTTAGGGTATCAGCCACCCAACATCAACTATGATATTAGTCACACCATTAGCTAGTGTATTGGCCACATAGCACAAAATGGAATATCAGCCTCTAGGGTTTGAGTTTTATTGGTTTAGGGTTATCTATATCGGTCACCACACTCAACCAACTCAACATGATTTCATACAATTCCTTTACTTGTAATCTCTAGATTATTACAAACCAATATCTTTTTTTTTTGGTGACCGAGAGAACCCACCTCGGGCGAGCCCGACATGGTAAACTCTCGATGCATGAGAGGGTGTGGTCCGGTCACCCCCCTCTCGCGCCTAATCAGCATGGATTGCCATTCGCAAAGTGCCTTCGGTGAGGTTCGAACCCGGGTCCTTCATTGGGACTTACCGAGCTCTTACCACCCGGGCTACTATGGCCGGACTTTACAGAGTCTAGCATATCAGTTTAAAGAGTCTAGCATATCATCCTAGCTCCCTCTTGGTCATATCAGATTAGCAATATATCATTTAGAACATCTAAAGTCATGACAACCATCCATGTTATGGAGCAAACATAGGTGTCAACTTAGATATCTAATAGACATCATCCTGCCATATTTTTAGCATCTATATGAAAGATAAAACACTTAAGAGAATAGTAGTACTACTTAAGAAATCAACCCTAAATAATAGGAGTTCATATGTATCAGTTTCCATACTTATAACCTTGTATCAGGTTAGGGTTTTCCACAAACCAATATCAGTTTGTGCATATCTATTTTATCATCTTCAATCTCAAGATCTTCGTCCATAACTACTATATTTCATGGACAACAATCCTATATATACATTAGAACTCATAGAACCATTGTTCAAACAAGAAAATCGATGTAGGAAAGGAATCACCAAGTACTACATGATAAAATGATGCATAATAATAAAGTTGATTTCAAGTTATATGTATAACCCACCTCAAGAACAACTGAAAAGCTCAAAGCTTCAAAGACACATTCCAAGGTTGAATATTACTTATCAAAAGTCCAAGATTTGATCACAAAACTTCTCTATGAAAGAAGGTACCATACTTAAGAACTTGATAAAGAAAGAAGAGAAGGAAAGAATCATGATCCAAGAAGTATAATCTTTCCAAGATTGAAGATGATCATTTATCACCTTAGGCAAGATGCCTAGCCTTCTCTTTGTTCCTTGATCTCCTAGGATCATCCTCCAAGAAAGAGATGGTAAAGGAATTTCAATTTTACTAGGAATTGAAAAGAGAGGTATACATAGTTGAGGTTCATGAAAGAGAGTGTGTATAAGGTGTCATCACTATGGGTACTTGAGTGACATGTGTCCCATGCATGGTAACTTCATGCAACCATAATTATCTTGCCATGTAAAACTCTTGAGGATAATTCATGGATAAGATCACGTCCATTTGGGTATCTTTCTTGACAAGATATTATCCCCCAATCTTTATGTACAAACCAATACCACTTTTGCAAGGAACTTGCAAACTGATAGGCTTCACCTACTTGAGGTTCTTAGCCTGTCATGATCTCCTTTAAAGGTTAACAATCCGATATGGGACCTCCTCTATGACTTCTAAGCCGATAGGAACTCCCATATATACTTCAAAACTCGATACAACCTCGTCTAGGGTTCAAGGTACTCAACACTTCTTTGGTTCTTTTACCACAAAGAGTGTTATCATTCAACCAAGACTCAAACAAGGAAACCCTTTCTTTCTCTTTCCTCTTTTTGACACTAAGAGAGAGAAGAGACATTCTAGAGATGGTAATTTGCACATAAACCCTTCATTTGAGTAGATTGCAATTCTTACCAAAGTTAACATATAAGGCAAAAACAATTTGCAAATAAGTTCAAAATTGAGAAATAAAATCTTTTCAAGTCTTAATTACTTTTCAAAAGATTAAGACAAGGTTGGAAGAAAATTACTTAAGAAAAGCTTCTAGGGTTATCCCAAAAACCCAAGTTAGGGGTGTTACAAGTTATCAACCCCTAACAAGGATTTCGTCCCTGAAATCTCAAGAGAAAAGAGAAGGGTACTTACTCCTCATCTCTTCGTCCAACTCCGATGTGGCTTCTTCAATGCCATGATGATGCCAAAGAACTTTGACAAGAACCATGTCTTTCTTTTTCAAATTATTGATTCATAAGTCAAGAATCAACATTGGAGCTTCCACATAGGATATATCCTCATCTAATTCTACCTCTACATGTTGTAATATAAGGTATGTATTAGTGTGACATTTTCTCAACATAGATATATGAAACATGGGATGTAGTCTATGCAACTCAGGTGGAAGTTCCAACTAATAGTCTACCTTTCTGACACATGCTATCACCGGATATGGTCCCATAAATCTAGGAGACAACTTACCCTTCTTTCCAAATCTAATAACTCCTTTCGAAGGAGAGACCTTAAGATACACTCTATATCCAACTTATAATTCTAAAGGTCTACGACGATTATCAGCATATGATTTCTGTCTTTCCTGTGCAGCTTTCAATTGTTGTTGTATTACTTTAATTTTTTCTATTGTTTATTGCACAAGTTTAGGATCCAGAAGTTGGTATTCTCCTATTTCATACTAGCATAACAGAGATCTACAACGTCTACCATATAATGCTTCATATGGTGCCATATCAATGTTGTTCTAGTAATTGTTATTATAAGAAAACTCTATCAAGTTTAAATGTATATCCCAGCTACCTACAAACTGAAGAACGCATGCCCTAACCAAGTCTTCCAAAGTTTGTATAGTCCTTTCAAATTGTCCATCTATTTGAGGGTGGAAAGCAGTACTAAACTTCAACAGCGTACCCAAAGTTGTATGTAATTGCTCCCAAAAGTGACTTGTAAATTGGGGACCTCTATATGACACAACTGTTGTTGGGACTCTGTGCAACCACACTATCTCATCTACATAAACATCTGCAAGTTTCTCAATAGTGTATGTTGTCTTAACATGGAGGAAATGTGCTGATTTTGTCAACCTATCAACAATCACCCAAATGGAATCGTAAAAGCAAACCAATTACAAAATCCATTGTCACGTGATCCCACTTCCACTATGGTATAGGTAATGGTTGTTACATTCTTCTGGTGCTCAGCCTTAACTTGCTGACACATTGGGCAATGCATAATGAACTCAGCTACACCCTTCTTCAAACCAGGCCACCAATATATATCCTTCAGGTTGTGATAGATCTTGGTACTTCCTGGATGCATAGAATACATAGATGAGTGAGCTTCTTCCATAACTATCTTCCTTAATCCATTAACATCAAGTAACATGATTCTACCATGGTAACAAATTATTCCATCTTCTGACTCATGACAGCCATCCCACTTTTCACTACCATATTCTGATCTGATATGTTGAACCATAATATTAGCTTGTTGTGCTTCTTCATCTGTTGTCTCAGTGTAGGTTTAACTTGCGTTTGTGCCAACAATTTATCTAGTAAAGATACTTCCAATTTTACATTCATTTGTCTTAAGGAAACTAGCATGTCCCTCTGATGGCATACCAAAGAGTTCAACTATGCTTTATCTGTGAATGAAGATGACGATTTTCTACTTAGCACATCTGCCACCACAATATACTTTCTTGGATGGTAATCAATTTTACAATCATAATCTTTGATTAGTTCCATCCAGCAATGTCGTCTCATGTTTAATTCTTGCTGCAAAAAGATATAATTCAAATTCTTATGGTTTGTGAAAATTTGATACTTCTCCCTATACAGGTAATGTCTCCAAATTTTCAAAGCATGAATCATTGCAGCTAATTCTAAATCGTGTGTAGGATAATTCTCCTCATGTTTCTTAAGCTGCCAAGAGGAAAAAGAAATCACTCATTTATCCTGCATCAATACACATCCTAAACCATTCTTTGAAGCATCATAAAAGACAATGTATACTTTCCCTTGCTCAGGTAACACTAGCACTGGTGCACTGGTCAACTTTTCCTTTAACATCTAGAAAGAGTGTTAACACTTGTCATTCCAGACAAATGGAATATCCTTCCTAGTTAATCTAGTTAGGGGTAAAACTATAGAACTAAAGTCCATGATGATTCTTCTATAGTAACCTTCCAAACCTAGGAAACTACAAATCTTTGTTGGTGTCTTGGGTTGTTGCTATTCTAGAATAGACTCTACCTTTTTAGGATCAACACAAATACCTTTAGGAGATATAACATGTTCTAGAAAAGATACTTCTGGCTTCCAAAACTCACGTTTGCTAAACTTAGAATATAGCTTGTGTTGTCTCAACAAAGTCAATCTTGTTAAAGAATTCATGTTGTTGGCTATCTCGATTGTATATTAGAATGTCATCTATGAACACCACTATGAACTGATCAAGGAATGGCCCAAAAACTCTATTCATGAGATTGTTAAATGATTTCGGTGCATTTGTTAGTCCAAACAACATAACTATAAACTCATAATGACCATACCTTGTCCTAAAGGTTGACTTAGGTATGTCATCCTCCTTAATCTATAACTAATGATATCAGGACCTCACGTATATTTTAGAAAACACTATTGCACCTCACAATTGGTCAAACAAATCATCTATCCTCATAAGAGGATATTTGTTCTTTATTGTCACCTTGTTTAACTGTCTATAGTCTATACATAGCCTCATAGACCCATCCTTTTTCTTTACAAAAAGTACCAGAGCACCCCACAGTGATGTACTTGGCTGTATAAAACCTTTGTCAAGTAACTCTTGCAACTGTTTCTTTAATTCTTCCATCTTAGCAAGTGCCATTCTATAAGGTGTTTGATCTATTGGTTGCGTATTGAGAACTAGATTTGTCTCAAAATTAATCTCTCAAGGTGGAGGAACATCGAGAAATTCCCTAGAAAACACATCCTTAAACTCCCTGACAATTTTCACTTCTGGATTACTAGGACTTTCTACTTTGGTATCCACCACATGTTCTAAGAATGCTTCACACCCATATCACAACAATCTCTCAACTACCATTTCTGATACTAGACATGTTGGAATAATCTTCCTGTCTCCCTGAAAGTTCCATGTCTTACCACCATATGTGAAAATAGCTTGCTTAGAACAACAATCCAATACTTACTTATACTTTTCCAAGGTGTCCATCCCAAGGATTACATAAAATTCATGCATCTCAAGTGGTATAAGATACACTTGATTATTGTGTTCCAAGAAAGAGAGAACATAGGGGAACATGCCTCTTGTAATATTGTAGAACCAACTAACAAAGTTTCTAACAGCAAGTTATTCGTTCTATGATTAAAAGGAAAAAGACAATTATGGATCACTTCTCGAGTGATAAAGGAGTGTGTAGCACCTGGGTCAATAGAAATAGATATGAAGCAAGATGAATACATATTAGAATGAAATAATTCCATCTGACATGTCACGACTCCTAGGTTGATTACTTCTTCCGGTTGATTCATATCATAGAATCTCGATGTTGCCTGATGTCGACCACGTCCTCTATTACCTTATACAAATGAACCTACTTGAGAAGCCTATCCACGTCCTTGTCTTCTTGCACCTCTACTGAATTGTTGCCTCTGAGAGCCTTATTGGCTCTGCCTTGATTGTTGAGTTACCTCAATATCTCTTACTGGACACTCTATCTTCAGATATCCTATCTGCCCACACTTGTAGCAGATTCTAGTCTCCTATTGTGGCCTAGACGGCCCTGTCACTGACATTGATGTCGTACTTTGGGTGCTAGATGGCGGAAAATTACGGTCTCTACCCTTTATGACCACTGCGTCTGGGTACTGAACCTCTATGGTGCTGACGACACAGAAAACATTGGTTTCTTATATCTTTTGGACCTCTATCCTTAGAATTGGGTAGGTCCTTTCCTGAAATTAGCCTCACATTTATCGGTTACTGATCTTTCTATCCACTCGAATACATAAGAAATGAGTGATTGTCTCTCCACATACGTAGCAAAGCTTTCTCTATTCTCCAGAGTAGCTACATGTGTAGTCAATTCAGCATTCAAACCCTTTTCAAAATGTTGAATCTTGTCCCAGTCTGTAGTAGCCATGTGCGGACAAACCACAAAAGCTCCATGAACTTATCTTCATACTCATTTATCTTCATTAGCCCTTGCCTAATCTGTTCAAGCTGTGAGATTTTCTCATATAGGTACGTACGAGGAAAGTACCTATTGGTGAACTCACATCAAAATTCCTCCCATCCGACCTCAACATTAGGCCTTTTCTCTTCTTCAATGGCCCATCAGTGGCCAGCGCTTCCCTTGAACAATATAGAATATATTGCTTAAGGCAAAACATGGAACATTGATTGAGGCCTTGCTTGTGTAGCTGATCCAGTTATATCTTGTAGTTATATGTATGTTCTTTATATCTTGTGATAAGATCTTATAAAGCTCATCTTGTCAATCATGTTCCATACAAAATGCCTGGTTATATGCCTCCTAATAGTTTGGTAAGAATGTTAATAAAGTTAGCTTTGCTTAGTATGTTGCTCCTATATTCTGCTTATACTAGTTATCTATGATCATTATAAAGTTGGTAGAGGGTTATGTTTCTCGCTGGGACTGTGTGTCTCACCCTGCTGGTTAATAACCCTTTTTAGGTGGATGTGCCTGGTGAGATGAAGATCATGTGGCTATGGATGACATACGGAGGTATCATACCCGGTGGGATAGATAGTGTCTAGCAGTAGAGTCCCATGTGTCATCCCTGTACACGCAGGTCTTTGGGAGAGCTTTTCAATGTTTCTTGTATTACGATCGATGTACGGTTTTCAGTTTATGTATCTTGATGTTTAGTAGCATGACAAACAATTATTTCATGTAAAGAGATGATGGGAAATTATGTTGTTGCCCCCTGAAAAGATGTTATGAAATGAAAAATGTTGTCTCGGATGTAATATGCTTCAGCTTGTGATGCTTGTTGTAAATCAATTTTAATTTCCCGTGATTTTCGGTAATCCATTGGTTAGCATGTAATTGTGTTTTGTTGTGGATGGGGTGTTTCAGTGTTTGGTATCAGAGCTCTAGGTTCTCCGAGTCTACAGGGACACTAGGACTAGTATTAGGATGGTGTCTAAGGTTGGACCGTGACATAAAATGTGGTGCATACTACCAAATCTCAGTAATTGGATGCCCTGGCCAGGTATTCAAATATTGAAGACATAGGTAAGTGTGGAGCCTTAGATTGCTTCCTCCTTGATTACTCTGATCAAGTAGTCATTCTGGAGCAATCTAAAGAGCATAACAAGTCAGGAAGTACGATGTTAATACCTTCATCATAGTATATAAGAGGTAAATGAATGCATCATAACTCCTTAATACATGGATGCTTGATAATGAAGTAATGGTTCTATAAAACCTAAATACGTATAGGAATATGATGAGATAAGTTCATGAAACTGTAATCTCAAGAGATACATGTGACAAAAGACAAATTAACCTGTGATAACAAGGTAAGTTAAAACGTAAAACTTATACAAGATGAAGGAAATGCTTGAAAGCAAAGATAAAGTTAGAAGAAAGAAAAGAACTGGTGATGAGCATTCAAGATGGAACCTGAGATAATCTCAGACCAACCAATGAACGTAAGCAAAAATGTGAAAGTATAAAGTGCAAATTCGGGATAAGAAAAAGAGAACAAGAATAATAACACATAATGGTCTTGATATTTCCTATGTTGAGTATAAGGAAACCAAGAAGAAATAAGATGAAGCCAGATGGAACAAGGTTTAATGATGCATAAATGGTTGAAAACTCATGTAAGGATCAAAGAAAGTGATAATATCCTCCCCTTTGATATGAAACCATAGATGTTGATGGGTTGATGGGAGAAGTTTGTTCCTTTGTGTCCCTTCCTTTTGAGGGAGTGGTAGTCAAGCGGACCTTGTGTCACTTGATATGTGTGCTTTTGAAGTGATCGTTGTTTGGATACTTTGAAAAGTATCAGCTGATCTTGGACTTTGGTTTCCATAAAGGAGGTGTCTGTAATAGATGATGATGGTAGGATCCTCTTGGCATGCCTTCTGAGAAGGGGTTGAGAATCAAGATGCCTAGTAAGATGGTGAACTGTCTGGATATATCATCCTTGACCTTGAACCGACAAGCTGGAAGCTTGTTTTGGAGTTTGGATCTATGTGGTGACCCTTGAGGCAATAGATCAGCATCACATAGGAACGTTCATAAGGATAAGCAAGTGACGACCGGATGGTTTGACCAGGAAACAAATGGCAACATGCAACAGTTAGATCTCGAGGCATGAGCTGACTAGAAATGATGAGATGACTAGGGTGTGTTGGCAGGTTGAATGGATTCACTCCATTCTTCTTTGTCTTCTTCTTGCCTCTTTTCTGCTCTAGTTGATCTGATTCAGGATGTACTCTCCTTTGAGCGCTTGTAGTAAATTTGGTAGATGTTTCCTTCCTGTTAGTCAGGAGAGATATAGCTTGTTGTCGAGCACCTTGTTGGATGACCTAGTTGTGCAGGAGGGAGTATACCCTTCTCGTATCCTTCCTTTTCTTGAGCTTGACATGTTAAGAATCGAGATAACTCTGGGAATGGTAAACCTTGGGAAGATGTGAAGTTGTCTCAGATGGAGATGTTGGATTTGGTTTGACCTGGCTAAGTGCCTATAGTATGGTTATCACCTGTTAGGGGTTTATGCTCCGCATAAACATGGCCTCGGAAGGTATGCGCCTAAGAAAAAGGAAGTGTGGTGAGGTCATCTTGGGAAAGTTTATCATGTTGAGTCTGATTCCTCGACAACTCCTAGCTAAGTTTGAGTAACAAAAGATCCAGGCGGGATGTGTAGCAGTTAGAGATGGATGAACAAGGGTTGACAATCCTATCATGATTAGTTGAGATAGTGCATATATGTTACCATCCGAGTTCGTACTCATTGTGCTCTTGGGAGCTGACATGAACACATGACAGGCTTGAAACCGAGATGATGTGGTTATTGTCAACCCAAAATGTTTAACTCATTTTGTGTTGAGCCTTAAACGATACATAGTGAGGTGTCGTATGAGCCATGTCATGTGCATACAGGTGTTTTGTAGAGTATGTATCTTCTGATAACCTCTTCTGAGATAGATCTCCCTTGGATTAGAGACATCCCTTGTGAAAGAAGAAGGAACAGTTGGAACATGTATGACAGAAGGATAGTGATACAAGTTATGTGAAGATCAAGAGTCGAGCATGTGAAATCAGAGTAGCACAAAGGAAATGTAATGAGGAATGTGATACATCAGCAGAAGGAACTGATACCTAAGTAATATGAGTTGCATGTGATGTTCTGATATCAAAGGATGTACCAGATAAAGGATGATGAGACAGAGGGTTGGGTTTGTGCCCAGTATAAGGAAACCTTGTGATGGCTCTAAGAAATATCCAGCATGTTGGTCATAGATCTGTTACACTCATGAGCTTTGTGGAGTTTTATGATGTGATGTGCGAGTAACACCCATCTTCTTTCTGCTCGGGATTTCATGGACGAAATCCTTATTAGGGGTTTGTCTTGTAAGGACCCTGACCCACGTTTTGGGCTAACCCTCTTTTCTTTTCTTATGAAAGGTTCTTAGAACATTAATCTAATCTCTTAAGATGTTTTTATATCATGTGACAAGCTCATGTTTCTAGTTTGGTCCCATTTGGATGTTGTTTGAGCAATGTTTGCTTGTTTTGGACCAAAGTGCAATTTACCCAAAGTAAGGGGTTATATTGCAATATGTCACATGTAGAGAATGCATTTAGTTCTCTAGCATCATTATAAAGAGAATGATCATGTGGGTCACCTTGTGGAGGACCTATGTTCTAAGTTTGAGCTTGGTTGGTTGATGCTTGTGCTTTATGTGCTAGTTTTGGTGTAAATTGCAAATTACCCAAGGTGGAGGGTCAACATGCAATTTATCAACTCTAGAGTCTTCTTTCCTCTGTTTGGCATCACCTAGGATGAGTATGGAGGTTGGGGTGCCTTGTTTGGATGTTTGATGAGGAGTGACATCTCTATATGGTCTTTATACCATATATGTGTCACATATGCCACCTTGTCCTTTAGTATATCGGCTAGGGCTTGGAGGTATGTCGCCCAAGAGGGGTGTATCAGCCATGGAAGTTTCCCATCTGCACGATACACATTCTAGAGTGTATCACCAGGCCATGCATGAGCTGCTAGGGTGGAAACATGTGGCATTAAGTGCAAGAGCAAGTGGCACCTTGGCTTATGTGGTTATGACACCTCTCCCTTGCTACCTCTCTCTTCCTTGGTGTATATAACTCCCTTCCTCCTTGACCAAGTACTCCCTTAGGCCACCTTCCTTCCCCTACTTATATGGGACGAGCATGGAATCTTAGGAGCTTAAGGAAACTCCCATGGAGCTTGGGAGGATGAGCACCTTGGCCATGGAGACTCCTTGCTCAAGATCCGACCTTGGTGAGTCATGCTTCTTTGCTAGTCTTTCCTTGCACCTTCTCCTTCACCTTCCTCTTCCCCTCTCAGACATGGATAGGCCCTTGATAAGATTAAGCAAGGTCGTGGTTATCTCCCCTCTTTTTATTCTTCTTGAGCTACATATAACCATGGTATCTTCTTCTTCTTCCTTTGTTTCTTGAGGTGATGATGATGGAGTTGAAGGCAAGCTTAGAGCTTTGGATGGATATTTTCATGGACAGGAACGTTTTTTTTCTTCTTGGATCAAGGAGATTCGTGCCTTTCATGGAGATCCTCTTAAGGTGGGTTACATAACTCTTAACCATCTCTATTATGTATACTCTCCATATGCACATGTTTTGATTCTTATCTTTAAATCAGTACCCTTCTCCATGATAGCCATGCATGTGGAACTTGAGATCTATTTTAATAGGGATAGTCACATTTTACTACTGTTCTTATCTTTTTCTTCTTGTGCTAGATGGTAATGGGTGGCTAGAGGTTGAAGATGACTAGCCTAATATGGGGACTTTGCCCGATATAGTACCTTGCTTAATAAGTTATACGTCGGTTGATGGTTTGTGGCAATACCCCTTTCTCTCCTTTGGACTTGAAAGGTGAGCCTATGAACTAGATGTTTGGGGCAGTATGATGTGGTGATCGATACCTCTTTCTTACCCTAGGGTTAGGGTTTGGATGATATGGTTGGTGGACACCTAGTTGGTCCCTTGGCCAATATATGTTCTACATGGCGGCTCCTTGAGGTTGTTTCCCAATACCCTCTTCTAGAGTTGAGCCTTGGGTGATATGATAAGTGAACTCTTTATTGACCTTATGACTGATATGCACCTCTACCCAAGATGATGATGGTGGGTGATATGGTGGTTGGCCGACATAAAACCCTAACCTTGGTGTCTTGGCCGATATGGAACTTCAACCCTAGCTTGGGCGATAGGGTTGCCATGGGCGACATAGATGATTTACCCTTGTTGCACGACATGCTCTTGGAGTTTAACCCTTAGTTAAAATCTGGATCAATATGGTGGTGATGTCTTTGGAACCGCTAAGTTGATCCTTAGTGTGGGCGATATCCCTAGAAGTGGTGCCTTGGGCGGTACAGATGCCCTAACCCTAGTTTGGGGCGATATGCTTGCTTTGGCTGATAGGATGATCCTAACCCTAGATGCCCGACATGGAATCTTGAATAGTAGGGTTGCCCAAACCCTAGTTGACTGATAAGGTGCTTTTGAGTGTTATGGTTCACACCTTGATCCTTCACTGATATGATGTTGGGAGATGTGGCCATGATGTGCTTTGCACGATACTCTTGGATGAGAGCCCTACCCTTGAGTAAGCTTTTAGGTGAGACTAAGTATCCCTGCCTGATATGCCTTGGTGAAGGACCTAACTTGACACCCTTGCTTGCCCGACACACATCTATAGGAGGTCTTGGTTGATATCATCAGCCCTAACCCGATATAAGCATATTGTGTACATGATAGCTTGGGAACACAAGGATGTAGTGTTTGGCCAATACCCTATATGGGGATAAGATACCTTGGCCGACATGCCTTGCCCAATACATGTTCCCTCTTTTGGACATGAGTATATTCTTGATATCTTGGATGACTTTAGAGTTGAGGTTTGGTTGATACATGTGTAGAGCTTGGATAGTACCCTGGACATACAAGTGAGGGATGGACATTACGGTGTCTTGGCCATTATAGGGTCTCAAACCCTAGTTGGACGATAGGGTACCATGGGCGTCATGGCAACATTGAAGTAGTGTACCTTGGGTGGTATCATAGCCCCTTGAGTATCTTGATGTGCTAACCAAGTGGGTGTTCTTGTTGGGTTCCATGATCTTGGCTGATATGGCCTTAGGCGGTAGAGAGTTGAGGGTTTCCCAGTATGAAACCCTAACCCTAATGAGTGGTAGGGTTTTGGGTGATAGGTGATGCCCATGTGTTGCACGACACGCGCCCTTACACCTGGTTACCTGATATCGACCTTGCATGGATGCACGATACACAGCTCTGGATCAAGTTGCACAACACACCATAGATCATGGTTGGAACGATACCCCCTTTGTGCATAAATGTATGACATGCTTGTAGCCGACAACCTTGGGTGAGAGTTGGTACCCTACCTGATACCCCTTTTTGGTGAGGGTATGTGATGCTTTAGTGAGGGTTTTACCCTAACCCGATAACCCTATGTATGTTATCTTAAGCTCACACCTTTGTTTATGATGAGCTATGACAAGATAGGTTGTGAACCCTTGTATAGTGGTTACCTATGGTTAATGATAGATGAACCTCTAATAAAGTTGGATGGTGGATCATGGTGTATGATCCTTAATGATAAATCATTAGGGATGATGTGCTTAATAACTTGAGATGCAGTGTATGGTGGGATATGCCTGACATGATAGCAGTGGTGTGTATTGATTAATACACCAGTTATGAAATTAAGTTGCATATGTTCATAATGATGGAAGAATATTCCAATGCTATAAACCTTAATCTTTATGACATGATAATCAAAGATATGTTCATGAGATATAGGGCATAGTGAATGCTCATGGTTTGATTATAATAATGTAATTTGTTTACAAGACACTGCTTTGTGCTTCATGTAGTTATAATCATGGATGTTGATCCAATCATGTACCTTCAGTCCTAATAGAATGATAATCATAAATATCTATGTCTGGTGATTCAGTTATCTCTCTCAATATGTATACTAACCATGCAGGTGTATCCAATGAGTTCATAGCCAGGTAAGAGCTATGAGGAATATGTGTTATGTATAACACTCAATGATGATAATCCTTGTTGATGAGATAACATGTATCACCAGTATGATGTGGAAGGTCTGTGGACCTGATAAAGGATGAGTGCCAAGTTGATGTGTTATCCTCTGATGTTGAGAGAAGGTATTGCTATCCCATGGTGATGATGTAAGCCTTAAGAGGCAGTGACATTCTGTGAGGATGGGATTGAGTCCTAGTGATGTTGATCCTTGGTATGGATCTTGATGATTGGCAAGAGGCAAAGTGGTAACATGTAATGTAAAGACAGTCGCCAAACTGACAAACAAATCATTACTAATTAAGCGGAATAAACATAAACAATGGATTAACAAAAATCACTAAAATTTAAAACCATTTTGCAAGGAGATCCTTGTACAGAAAACTTTTACTGAAAGATCAAAAACTCATACATATCATGATTTACATTGTACAACATTGTTTCATCTCATCTTGTAATAGTTTCTCTATCAAAACACACACTGGAGCAACATAAAACCTCGAGGCATTCAAGCCAAAACCTCAGATCGTTCATGAAACCATAATGAACCAACACCAAGGACCTGAGAGTACAGAGACAACACATAGGACTTCTATCTACAAGACATGACAGACAGTACACTCAACCTGAGCTATCACTGTTGTCCCTACTGCTGTTGTTCTTTCTCTGTAGAAAGGTCTTCACCTCCTCATGCACGTCCACCTAAAAATTTGAATCCCACGAGGGTGAGACAATTGTAATTGTCCCAGCGAGAGATATAACTCTCTGCTGACCATATATTATTATCACAGTTAAATAGTATTAAACTGAGCAGAGGATAAGCAGTTTAGAACATTCTCATATTTTAAAGCATTTCAGTTGTCTATGATAGAGCAGTAATTCATCTATTCACTTTATAAGGAATATGGAGAACACGTATATCATTTACCCATCATACTATCTCAAGCTTATCATGTGATGCTCATTATCATGGTATGTCATCCATGAATCATCCTCATTTCTATCTGTTGGCCTCAGCCAATCTGCTAATAAAATATTTAATTGTATCAGTCATGTGAGTATACATCATCATATTCTGTCCAGGCATTGGACTATGCCAATCCTGTACAACTATTCCAGGTATTGAACTATATCAATCTTGTGCAACTATTCCAGGTATTGAACTATGTTAATCCTTTGACAATTATTCTAGGTATTGGGTTATCACCAATCCTATGCAATTATTCCAGGTATTGGGTTATGACCAATCCTGTGCAATTATTCCAGGTATTGGGTTATGACCAATCTTGTGCAATTATTCCATGTATTGGGTTATGACCAATCATGTGCATTCCAGGTATTGAACTTTGTCAATCATGTGATATTATTCCAAGTATTGGGTTATGAACAATCTTGTGCATTCCAGGTATTGAACTTTGTCAATCATGTGATATTATTCCAGGTATTGGGTTATGACCAATCATGTGCATTCCAGATATTGAACTTTGTCAATCCTGTGATATTATTCCAGGTATTGGGTTATGACCAATCTTGTGCATTCATTATAGGCTTCATGCCTCTGCCAGGTATTTGACTTTAACCAATCCTTATTACATAGCCAGGCAGTGGACTCTAACCACTCCTGATTATATTTCACTATTACTTGGCATTACCTTGGTCAAGCCATCATACTCATCCACATTCTTTATATAATACAAGTATTCCTCATGTCACATTTTAACATATTCAAAGCACCATAGCCCTTATTTTGGCTATGACTATAATGCATGTATAACCAAGATTTCATTATTACCTTTATAACCCTTTATTATTATTATTATGTTACATGCTTCCCATTTACCTGGTTTATTTTAAACATTACCAATTCTTACATCAATCTTTAGATCAATATCTTGTCACCTCTCATTAGGAAACAACTAATCACATGACTCACAAGGCCCATTAAACATCTTGTCACCTCTCTCTAGGCAACAACTATTCACATGGCTCACAAGGCCATTAAACATCTTGTCACCTCTCACTAGGCAACAACTATTCACATGGCTCACAAGGCCATTAAACATCTTGTCACCTCTCACTAGGAAACAACTATTCACATGGCTCACAAGGCCATTAAACATCTTGTCACCTCTCACTAGGCAACAACTATTCGCATGGGTCACAAGGCCATTAAACATCTTGTCACCTCTCATTATTATCATTAAGTGAATCATCAACACAAGGTATGAGTTTGTCTCTCATCCTTACCAGGGTATGATTACATCATACATATTAACTTAGCTTAACCCTTTCTCAAGGTATGTTAGCCCACACTTATCCAAGTGCATTAAACTCATTACATCTCAATGTAAAAATTGACATAACACACTTCATGTGTTACTCATCCAAGTATATTGGATTTAAGGTGCATCAACCTTGAGGTGCTGGATGTAGTATTTATCATGCCTTGATGTATTACTTCCCTCATTACTTTCAACTTACTTAACTTCATCAACTTATCTTGTATTAGGGTATATCCCATCCTAATACTTTATGCACTAACACATCGCATTTATCATGTAGTGTATTGGCCATAGGTCACACATTTGAATTACCCAACTATCGTCAATGATATGGGCTCATCTCGGGTCAAGGCATTGTTAATATAAGGTTGTCCATTATCAACCACTCTAGGTGTCTCACCTATCAAGATATTAGCCACACCATTACTTGGTGTTACACTCATTACTCCTAAGTGTGTCTTGCCCTCACCTTCACAAGGTATCTCGGGTTAGAAGTGTGCATATGTTCACCATATCGGGTTGTAAGTATATGAGCACTCACCATATCGGGCTGGAAGTATATACACACCATTCATATTGGGCTAGAGGTGTTTATATGTGTTACCCATGTCGTGCATGAGGTATAAATCCATCACCATGTCGGTCTAGACATCAACTAGGGTTGTGTATCGGGCTACCATATCGTGCAATAGCACTTGCTATTCTTTACTCATATCGGGTTACCCAAGTTGGGGTTTCATGTCAACTTACAAGTATTCATTTAACCTTGTATCATGCATGGAGTCTATACTTGACTCCCTATCGTGCAAGAGGTGTATACTACACCCCCCATATCGTGCAACAATGTATTCATTCATATCCATATCGTTCAAGTGAAGAAGATGCATCATCATATCGGGTTAAAGGTACTTTCTTGTGTGCTTGCACCCGATATCACTTTTATAAAGTGATACCACCATCTTCCAGCTCTAGACCTTAGTTATAACTGTTATAGTTCATGTCAACAGGTCTAAGAAACTACTAGAACTCATAATTTCATCAACTATTTCAGGAAATTTCGGAATTAAAAGTATTTCACTAATTATAGCAATTCGGGTGAAGAATAATAACATGGTTGAGTTCAAGTTATATAACCCACCTTAAGAACGACTTCAAAGCTCCAAGATACAAAGCTCCACGTTCCTAAGGTTGAAGATGGACTTCACAACTCCTCTATATGCAAACAATCACCATGGATAAGCAATTGGTGAAGAAGAAACGAAAGGAAGATCAAAACCCTAAATTCATGCTTCAATCCAAGGTTGAAGATGATCTTATCCTCACCTTAGGGTTAAGTATGAGATCCTTCTTGCTCCTTAACACATTTACACGATACACTAGTGTCCTTGCACTATATGCCACCCCTCTTGCACGATATGCCACTCACTTTCACGATATGACACTCACTTGGAGTCAAAACTTCACTCTATAGCCGATATCACCCTATACGGCCAATATCACCTACTTGGGTGATATGCTCTTTCCATGGGCGATATCCCAAGGCCCATGCACAATACCACAGCATCCCTTCACGATATGGGATCTATATGCACGATACCTTAGGGTAGGAGGGTGGTAAGGGTCGCAAAATTGCACCAAGGGGTCAAACTAGGGGTATATATACTTGGTGTTCATGAAGGAAGGCAAAAATGAGGTGTCAACATTTTGAGCTAGTAGGTGCCACGTGTTATGCATGGGTGACACGTGTCCATGCATGAATCATCATTTATCTTGTCTTGCAAAACAGTTGAGGATCGTCTAGAGATGCAAATTCTTCCATTACTTATCCATTTGGATAAGTCATCTAGGTTTAATCACTATTTTAAGTCAAGCTGACACACTTTTTCTAAGGAAACTTATTGGCCGTAACACCTCACCTACTTGAGGTTCTTTGCACGATATAGACTTTTCCAAGAGTTCACAAAACGATATGGGACACCTCCTTGGGCTCCTTGGCCGATAGGCACTCATATATAAGCTTTTGAACTTGATACAACTCAAGTTAAGCTTTCATATTCAACCCTTTTTCTTGGTCATTTCATCACCAAGATTACCATCATTCATAATTGACTCAAACATGGTGTCTCATTAATTCTCTCTCCTCTAAATGATACTATGAGGGAGTATAAACACTCTATAGGTGGTAATTTGCATATCAACCCCACATTTTGGGTAGATTACAATTTGTACCAAAATTGGTGCACAAGGTACCAACATTGTTCAAACAAGTTCAAACTTGGAATTTAGGCTTTCCACAAGCCACCACCTTGCATCATTCTCTCTATAATGATGCTAAAACACATGAGGCATGTTCAACATGTGACATTTTGCATTATAGCCCCTTAATTTGGGTAAATTGCACTTTGGTCCACAACAAAGGAAAATTGCTCAAACAACATTCAATCGGGACCAAAATTGAAACATAAGTGTGTCACATGATAACAAGCACATTAGAGGATTATATTAAATTTATAAGCAACTTTATTAGCCAAAAAAAATAGGGTTACCTCATAACCCAGGTCAGGGATGTTACATGTAATGTGGGCTTTGAAAAAATAAGAGTGACAATGTAACACCTGATAATGAGATCTATGTTGTTTACTTGTGTTTTAATTTACATGTTACATAACTTGGTTGAATCTTACAATCCACTTAAAATGTATTAATTAATGGCAAGTGGAACCTATCATGTAGTTTGCCCTGGCTATAGATCCATCATCGTCAGTAATTAAGTGATGGTGAAACGGGTTCTCCTGCGGGTTAACCCGGAGCACATATTGTTGAATATGTGAGGTTTCTCCTAGCCGAAAATAGGAGGATCAGAGTGCAACTACAGTTGTGGACTCAAGATGTGTATAAGAGCATGGTGATCAGGCCCATGGCTCAGTGTGAAGGAGCATGAATGTGTTCATGGCTCAGGAGCACAGTGAATAGGCTCGTGGCTCATGATGAAAAGGGCAGTCTGCGGGACTGACCCTATGGATGAGACCATTTAAGCAAGAGACTGTGGTCATGCTTGTTGATTGTTGTGCACTAACCACAAAGAGGTGAGGTCATGGAGTCTGGCTCTCCCAATGACCTTGTATGGCACTAGTTTTGGGCTTCGCAGCCGAAGGTTGGATTTGAGTGGGACGGATCACTTCCTTAGGGCATAATAAATTGTAATCCAGCCATATAGAATATATTGCTTAAGGAAAAACACGGAACATTAGTTGAGGCCTTGCTTGTGTAGCTGATCCAGTTATATGTATGTTCTTTATATCTTGTGATAAGGTCTTATATTAGCTTATCTTGTCAATCATGTTCCATACAGAATGCTTAGTTATATGCCTTCGGATAGTTTGGCAAGAATGTTAATAAAGTTAGCTTTTCTCAGTCGGTTTCTTCTATAATCTGCTTATACTAGTTATCTGTGATCATTATAAAGTTGGTAGAGGCTTATGTTTCTCGATGGGACTGTGTGTCTCACCCCGCTAGTTAATAACCCTTTTTAGGTGGACGTGCTTGGTGAGATGAATATCATGTGGCTATAGATGACATATGGAGGTATCATACCTGGTGGGATAGATAGTGTCTAGTAGTAGAGTCCTATGTGTCGTCCCTATATACTCAGGTCTTCGGGAGAGATTTTTGATGTTTCTTGTATTATAATCGATGTACGGTTTTCAGTTTATGTATCTTGATGTTTAGAAGCATGACAAACAATTATTTCATGTAAAGAGATGATGGGAAATTATGTTGTAACACCCTAAAAAGATGTTATGAAATGAAAAATGTTGGCTCAGATGTAATATGCTTCATCTTGTGATGCTTGTTGTAAATCAGTTTTAATTTCCCGTGATTTTCGGTAATCTACTGGTTAGCATGTAATCGTGTTTTGTTGTGGATGAGGTGTTTCACTTGCTTTCTTCCACTTTTTCTTTATCAACAGATTTTTCAGGAGCAACCTCTTTCTCGGGTGGTTGTTCATCATCCCTTCTTTCATCATTGTTGCTTCCAATTCCTGAATTACTTAGCATCCTCCCAGATTGGAGGGTATCCATCTTTGTAGTTTCAATGTTTGATGGAATTTTCCCAGAAAGATTCTTTACTAGCACTTCCAATTGTGCCAGTTGTTCGTTGATTTGACATTGATAGGTCTACATGTCGACCATCTGAACTTGCATAGTGGTCAAAACTCCAGAGTTAGCAAGAGCGCTTTAAGATAACTAATCGTTCACCGTAGCTTGCCTTTTAGTGAAATCAAATAGCTAGGCGACTAGATCTGATTGTTTGTTATATGTTCCCTAACTTGACCCTTGGTTTTGGGTCTACCCTTGACTCACTCTTATGCCTTGACGGTTCAGATTCTTACCTTGACCTTGATAGTTATTCTCATTTGTCTAATAGTTTGTTGTTCGTGTATATTGGGTCTGTCTGCTTCTCTTTTCAAACCCTGGGGGTGGTTTTTGTGAGTTGTTCAGTTGATGTGAATTCTCAGTTGCATCTTTATTTTTGTAACTGAAACCAAGGTGGTCTGGCCTCTTGATATTGGCATAGGAAACATTATGCATTTATTCTTCACTTTCACTTTCATCACTTTCCTAGGGCATGGTGTAGATACAATTATCAACCCCATGTCCTCCTTCTCCACAGGTGACACACTTCATGACCTTCTCGGTATGATTCTTGCCCTTAACTTTTGTATCTTTCAGCTACTTCACATCAGTTTCTATTTTCTAATTCTATGTCGTAATGGTCTCTAAAGCCTTGGCTTCAATAGACAGTCCTTCAGACCCTACTTTCCTCATTGGCCCTCTATCATTCATGTCATAGTCTATGGCTTCTTGCAGTGCAGCCATGTTGTCTATTATCTTCATGGTTCTTCTTGGCTTCTTCCCAAAGAAATCACTGTCAGTGGCTGCATTTAATGAAGTCCTTTCCATAGGAGTTGGCCCATTATAGAAAGTGGTCATGAGGAACCCCTTACAATAATTGTGGTGTGGACAATCTCTCTAGTACTCCTGGAAACATTCCCATGCTTTGTGCAAGTTCTCTCCCGGCTTCTATGTAAAAGAAGTGATTTTCTGTATGTGTTGGATGGTCCTTTCTGTAGGATAAAACTTAGTAACAAAAGCATCTTCCAGGGGTCTCCACCCATCTATAGATTGGTGAGGGATATTGAGGTACCAATAAGGAGCTTTTTCTTCCAAAGAGAAGTTGAAGCCTTTATAGTATATCACTATAAGGACCCTGACCTCCGTTTTGGGCTTATCCTATTTGCTTTTCCTAAACCTTGTTCTTGGTTGCTTGCTAATCACCTTTATTGGTGATTAGGGTTTGCTTGTGTTTTGTTGAGAGTTGGAGGTGCTACTTGCAAAATAACCTAAGCTAGGGTTGATAGGCAAGTTTGTCACCTTGAGAGATGTTCTTCTCCCTCTTTGCTTCCTCCAGAGTTGAGAGGGAGGTTTGGGCTCGTGCCTTGAGTTGTCTTGGTCTTGGTTGATCTTTTTTGGTCCTTGTTTTCCCTTGTTTGAGCCTTGCCTTGCTTTGAGGAGCCATGTATTCGGCAAGGAGCACCTTGTTTCGGCCATGGGGGTGTCGCCCATGGGTGTGTCGGCCAAGGTGGAGGTGGTTTGATGTGTGTGTCGGCCTTTGACCTCTTTGATCTTCTTGCTTTGGTTGTGTCACCCTAGCTTGGACATGTGGCCGATCCTTGGATAAGTGGGTGGCATGACTTGTGCATGTGTTTTGCAAGGTGGCAAACGTGTGGACATGTGTCCCTGTGTAAGGTGACACCTTGCCATGGTTCCCCTTTGATCCTCACCTATATATGCCTTGCCTTTCTCTTCCTTAGGATCCCTTTTAGCTCTTTGTTTCTCCTCTCTTCCTTAGTGCATGATACACCTCTCCCTTGCAACCTTGGTGGCCGATACCCTTGGAGGAGCTAAGGTTGGTGGCCGATCCCTTTGAAGGAGTTATCTTCTTCTTCCTCTAGCTTGGTGGCCGATCTATAGTGGTGTGCTTGGAGCTAGGAGCTTAAAGCATGGAGCTTTCTAGCTTGAGGAGTTTGCTTAAGGTGGGTTACATAACTTCTAACCCTAGCTATACTACCTTCTTTATGTTTCATGATTCATATATGTTGATGATCAGCCATTTCATGTTATGTTTCTTGCTCTAGTACATGTTTTTGATCTTATGGATATAGTGAGCATGATGTTTTTGATGTTGTTGATGGTTTATATGCCTTTGGATCTAGTTGGTCGGACCATAGTTTAGGGTTTTCTGGTCGGGCAATACCCCTTTCTCTCCTTGGTTTTTGAGAAGTGAGTTTGAGCTCTAGTGATGTGGGCAATACCCCTCTCTCATTTAAGTTGAGAGGTGAGTCTACATTCTAGTTGCTTGGGCAACACCCTCCTCTCACCATGGATTTGAGAGGTGATCTCTTGAATATGTGATGACCTAAGTTGAGGTTGATCCTTGTGGTTTCCCAATTTGTGATAGAGGTTGTGCAAAACCCATCTCTCTTGGGTGTTGAGAGGTGAGCCGATCTTCTTGATCATTTAGGGTTTGGTGCCCTTGTGCTTGAGGTTGAAGATGGCCTTGTAGAGTGGTGCTTTGCATGTTTTGACCTTGGAGTAGTGCTGACTGATAGCCTCTTGTCTAGGGTTTTACCCTTGGCCGATACACCTAGTTGAGATGGTTGTTTGGTACCCAATATGGTGGCATAGAGTAACCTTAGTAGATGCCTTAAGTGGTGGCCGTTATGAGAAGCTTGACTTAGATGGATGATGTGGCCTCCTTGACCTAAGTGGTGTTGTCCCCTTGGCCGATATGATGCTTAGACAACATCTCTGTTTGGTTCCTTGGGTGACACAAGTTGGGTGAGTTGGAGCTGCCCGATATGGGTTGAGTGGAAACCTTAGTTGTTGTTTTGATAGAGGTCGATATGGATTGATGCCCTTGTTAACTGATAGGCTTCCTTGAGGTGCTTTTGTGTTGCCTGTGTCATGAACATGTTGGGAGATACATTGTTGGCTTGGGGCGCCATGATCTCGGTCAGTACAATGGTGAGAATGGTTGCCCAATACAACCCTAACCCTAGATGGCCGGTAGGGTTCTAGTCGATACACCTCTTGAGCTAGCTACATGATACACCTTGTGCACCTGGTATGCATGACGAGGTTTCATGATAACGCCATGTTCTCTAGTTGCACGATAAACCTTGGGTGGTGGTTTGATATCTTCTAGGATTGTTCGATAGAGGAAACCCTAACCCTAACCCTAACTTGTGTGCACGATAGGCCTTTGGCCGACAGCTCTGAGATGATGCATGATACATCTTTCCCAACACCATGTGAGTTGGTGGGTTCTTGTGTGCACGATAGGCCTTTGGCCGACAGCTCTGAGATGATGCACGATAATCATGTTAATCCATGATGGCTTCAGTTATCTCTATGGACGTGTATACTAACCGTGTAGGTATTTTATGTGGATTCATTTCCTGGTAAGAGCTATGAGATGTATGTGCTTGAGTAGCACCATGTGGTAATGCGATAACAAGTTGATAGGTCTGAAGACCTAATATAAGGCTGAGTGCCTAGTTGAGGTGTTATATTCTGATGATGAGATAAGGGATGCATTCCCAGAATGATGATGCATGATTATGATGCCTTGAGAGGCAGTGGTTGATATAATGAGGGATTGAGGTCCCAGGACAGTATGATGATGGCAATAATGATGTAATTCTATAAGGCCATATTTATACTTTGGTTGCCTCTACAATCCACTTAAACTATACTAATTAATTATAGTGGAACATATCATGTAGTTGTTGGCTAAATGGACATCTATAAATCACTTTGTTTTGATTATGACAAACATTTCATTCTTATTAATCTAACGAGCTACTTGAGTGTGCAGGATGACAAAGCAACAAGGGAAAATCCACAAGCTTACATATTTATATTTTCATGCAATGTAATCACTGTTGTAAAAACTTGTACAAAAATATAATGTACAAGTACTTAGAATTGCATGTAAATCAAGCGTTAGATTTTCCCTAGCTAAACACCACAGTTAGACAAGTCATCCCATTCAAATAAGATCACATAAGCACACTCATACATATAATTAGTGCCTAAATTGAAACATTGAAACAGGATCAATCTCGGTCGACAAACTCCTCGACCGAGACACTCTCGGTCGACAAACTCCTCGACTGAGAAAGATCCAAAGTAGCCGTTAGACACAACAGACAAGTTAGTTGGCAGTTGGAGAAAGACGTTGCAAATCACTTGTTCCAAAGTGCCTGTCGGTCGACAAAAGTTCGACCGAGTAGGTGTCTCGGTCGACCATTCCTCGACCGAGATTGTCTCTGACAGCAACTGCAGAATTAATTAATTAGCCGTTGTTAAAACAACAACTTTGTACCTAACGGCTAGTTAAGCACTTAGAAACCCCTAGAAGTTGTCTAGAACGTCCTTAAGCATCCTTAGGCCATTCCTATAAATAGGACAAGCCATAGGACACTTAAACTCACTGGTTTTACACTTGCTACACTTGAGAAATCCTTGAGCATACTTTGTGCAATCTGTTTGTAAGCAATTTGAGCATTGTGACAATTGGCCATTTCATTCCTTAGCTCATAATTCGTGTCCTATAGGCTAGTATCTCCTACCCACTGCAATCACAAGTCCACACACTTGGTTAGGAGATCTATACGCTTGATCTAGGCAAATCAAGCCTTGGGCTATAAAGGATAAGTTGTAATTTCCTTTTTCTTTCTTGTTCCCTATTATTTGTTTGTACTCTCCTTGCTACTCCTAGGTTGGAGGCTGCGGATTGGAGAGGGTGAAGATCTTCTTGGTGAAGAAGGAGACTTTGAGCTACTTCAGAAGGCTGGTGCAACGGGAGGTTACTTCTAGAGAGGAAGGCTACTTCAAGGGGGAGCTTGGAGTTACTTCAAAGAAGGCTACCTCAAAGTTGGTGCACCTACTTCAAGTGAAGGTTGTTCAAAGGGTGTAAAAGAAAGTATTGTATTTTGTATAAATCCTCGAGAGGTAATAAAATAAATACTTTCAAATCCCGGTTGGGTAAGCAACCGGGTAGTGGACTGACAACTATAGTATTTGCTATAGTTGGAACCACTCTAAACACCTGTCTCTTTCTTCCAATTTCAATTGTGGTTGTTTGAATTCAATAAATTGTAAAAATAATTCAAAAACTCTATTCACCCCCCTCTAGTAGTTTTTCAATTGGTATCAGAGCAGGCTTCAAGGAACCCTAACAAGGTCTTGAAGAAATGGGTGATGGAGTGCTCAACAACCTCAACCTCGAAGGGACACTTGTTGCTAGGCCTCCAACGTTCGATGGAACAAACTACCAATATTGGAAAAGAAGGATGCAGTTCTACTTCCAAGGCATAAATTGGGACTTATGGAGAATGGTGTCAACCCCATACGAGCTCCCTCAAACTCAATTTGCAGAATGGGATGCAAATACGGTAAAGCTGGCCCAAATGAATGCAAAAGCTGTAAGCATTTTATATTGTTCTATTTCGGTAGGAGAATTTAATAGAATATCAAATTGTGACACAGCCTATGATATTTGGCATAGACTGTCCATAACCTATGAAGGTACAGTCCAAGTCAAAAATTCCAAGATTAGCATGTTTAAACAAAAATTTGAACACTTTCGTATGGATACTAATGAATCAATTAGTGAAATGTTTGCAAAATTATCTACTATTGTTAATGGTTTAAGTGCTTTAGGAAAACCTATTCCTGAAGAAGATCAGGTATCAAAGATCCTTCGTTCACTTCCTCCAAAATATAAGCCAAAGGTGACAGCCATTGAAGAAGCAAACGACCTCACTCGGCTGAAAATGGAGCAACTTATTGGCAACTTAGAAGCTCATGAAGCAACCCTAGAAGAGGAAGAAAGAAGAGCACGTGAACTTCATCAAGGAAAGAAGAAGGATGTGGCTCTAAAAGCTTAAAAGGTTGTCACACAAGAAAGTGAGGAGTCAAGTGAAGAAGAGGGAGAAGAAGCCTTGATAGTAAATGGTAAGAAATACAAAAGATTTAAATCTAACAAAATTTCCAGCTCTTCTTCTACCCCTCCTAGGTGCTTTGAATGTGGAAAGAAAGGGCATTTCAAGAATGAATGTCCTAAAGCAAATAAAGGAAAGAAAAGCTCACACAAGAAGAAGGGAGAAAAAGCCTATAAAGCTGCATGGGACGAATCAAGTGACAGTGAAAGCGGAGAAGAAACTGTGGATTGTCTAATGGCAAGAGAAGATGATGAAAACTCTCAAGAGGTAAGTCTACTTGATCTTTCTAAAGAAGAGTTAGTCACTAGTCTACAAGAAATTCATGATAAGTATGTTGATGTCAAGAAGAAACTAAAGAAGGTTATCAAATCAAATGATGAGCAAATTGCTAAATTAGATAATCTTTCTTCTGAAAAGAATAACATTGATCTTGAGAATTTGTCTTTAAAAACATCTTTGGATGATTGCACTAGAAAGATACTCACTCTAGAAACAAATGTTGATCTCCTTTCTAAAGAAAAGACTGACTTGTTAGCTAAACTAAAAGATTTTCAGACTCAACCTATTTTGTGTAACCATCTAGACTATGATAATGTTATAAAAGAAAGAGATTCATTGCTATCCGATTTAGATCAAGCAAGAAAAGATTTACACAAGAAAATGAATGATATTGCTCAGCTGCAAAGAGAACTTCATGAGTTAAGAAGAAAAGATATACTTGATAACATTCTAAGCATTGGTACTGTTTTCAACGGAAGAAAAGGTTTGGGATATGCTCCAAAGAAAAATCAACCCAAAAGAACTCAAACTATGTATGTACCCAAGAACACAATGGCTAGAAAGAGAAATGAAGTTGACTCTATTACTTGCCATTTTTGTTTACGTCTTGGACACTATTCCTTTTCATGCCCTTATAAAACTAAGGATTCCGAATTAGTTTGGGTCCCAAAATCTCAAACTTAGTAGAGTCAAATAGAATTTATTTGAGATATGACCAAAAAGCTCCATCTTGCTATTTATATTGTCTTATCTCAACTAAATAAAAGATTTTATGCTTATTGTTAATTTTCTGCATTATTGTACTGAAACAGAAACTTAGTCGGTCGAAGTGTTGTCGACCGAACCATTAATCGGTCGAAGTATTGTCGATCGACCGAATGTCTGTAACATATCAAAATTTACAGCAATTATTTCGGTCGAAAATTGTTCAACCGAGCTACATTTCTGTGTTTTCTGGTTTTGTAATACAGTAATCTTCTCGATCGACAAATTGTCGACCGAGACATATGTCGGTCGAACAATTGTCGACTGACTGGACTTCTGATTCAGAACTTTTATACAAATTTGTACTTAAATGATTCTAACCATATCGGACCATCACATGGGTACCAAAATCTACATTTTAATGCAGGAATGGGTGGTTGACAGTGGATGTTCCAAACATATGACCGGAAACAAGGATGCATTCCAAACTTTTGAAGAAAAGAAAAGTGGAACAGTCACCTTTGGAGACAATGGTAAGGGCAAAATCGTTGGAATAGGTAATGTTGGTACAAACCTCGAAATAAAGAATGTTCTACTCGTTGATGGTTGGCACCATAATTTGATAAGTGTTAGTCAATTATGTGATAGTGGTTATGATGTGGTATTTAACAAAACTTGCTGCAAGTTATTGATAGAAAACACTACAAATGTTATTTATGAAGGAAATAGAGTTGGAAATCTTTATATTCTTAAACCTAACTCTATGAAATCAGTAGTGGGAAAATGCTTGCTTGCAAATGACAATACCTTACAAGTATGGCATAAAAAGCTAGGACATGCTAGTTCACATGTTATTAAAAAGTTAGTGAAATATGATCTTGTTTGTGGATTGCCTACTTTATCTTTTGATCAAGTTGAAAACTGTGAACCATGCACAATGGGAAAGCAAACCAAAACCTCTTTTAAACCAAAACATGTACTTAGCACCAGTAGATCCTTAGAATTAATTCATATGGATTTATTTGGACCCATGAGGACACAATCTATTGGTGGTAAAAGATACTGTTTTGTTATTGTTGATGATTATAGTAGATACACATGGGTACACTTTATTGCAACTAAAGATGATACTATTCATGTTTTTATACAATTTTGTTCCAAGATTGAAAATCTATTACAAAGCAAAATATGTACCATTAGAAGTGATCATGGTGGAGAATTTGAAAATCATGCATTTGAAGAGTTTTGTACATCTCAAGGGTACGCTCATAATTTTTCTGCTCCACGCACCCCACAACAAAATGGTATAGTTGAAAGGAAAAATTGATCACTACAAGAAATGGCTAGAACTATGATGCTTGAACATAACACACCCAAAACCTTTTGGGCTGAAGCTGTAAACACTGCATGCTATGTGCTAAATAGAGTAACTGTTCACTCTCATTTAAAGAAAACTCCATATGAACTAATACATTCTAAGAAACCTAGAGTTGACTATTTTCATACCTTTGGCTCCACATGCTATATCTTAAATACCAAAGATGATAGAGATAAGTTTGACTCAAAATCACACAAAGCATTCTTTTTGGGATATTCCACCTCTAGCAAAGCTTTTAGAGTATATAACACTATATCTAGAAAAGTTGAGGAATCTATTCATGTTTCTTTTCATGAAGAATCCAAATCTGAAAATCTAGAAATCATAGATCTCACAAATCAATTCGAAAATCTAACCATACCAAATAATAATGAGAAAAGTACTACAAATAATCACCAAGTTGAATCACAACCTACACCTAGGCTTATTAAAGATCATCCTCAAGAATTAATTATTGGAGATCCTAATGATAAAGTTAAAACTAGGTCTTCTTTCAAAGATGTTGCAAACATGGCTTTTGTTTCTATCATTGAACCTAAAAAGATATCTGAAGCTCTTAAAGATGATTATTGGATAATAGCCATGCAAGAAGAATTGAATCAATTCACTAAAAATGATGTATGGGATTTAGTTCCTAAACCACAAGATAAAACCATAATAGGAACTAAATGGGTTTTTAGGAACAAGCTAAATGAGGCAGGAGAAGTAATAAGGAATAAAGCTTGGTTAGTAGCACAAGGATATAATCAACAAGAAGGAATAGATTTTGATGAAACATATGCACCGGTAGCTAGACTTGAAGCTATTAGAATGTTACTAGCTATTGCTGCACATAAAAACATCAAACTATACCAAATGGATGTAAAAAGTGCATTTCTAAATGGCATCATTCAAGAAGAAGTATATGTTGCCCAACCACCTGGTTTTGAAATACCGGAAAAAGGTGACTATGTTTATAAACTTAAGAAAGCACTTTATGGTTTAAAACAAGCACCTAGAAATTGGTATGAAAGGCTCAAGACATATCTTTTTGATAATGGTTTTTCTATTGGAAATTCAGATTCTACTTTATTTTTCAAAACATATACATCTGATTTCCTAGTTGTGCAAATATATGTTGATGACATTATTTTTGGAGCTTCAAATGATTCATTGTGCACACAATTTAGTGATATTATGCAAAAAGAATTTGAAATGAGCCTCATGGGTGAACTAACTTTCTTTCTTGGTTTTCAAATTAAGCAAACACCTGCCGGAATATTCATAAGCCAAGAAAAATATACTAAAGAACTCTTAAAACATTTTGGGATGGATCAGTGCAAACATGCTACTACTCCTATGGCTACTTCTACTAAAATTGATAAGGATGAAAATGGGGAACCTATTGATGATTCTTTATATAGAGCCATAATTGGTAGTTTGCTTTACTTAACTGCTTCTAGACCGGACATTATGTTTCCCGTTGGTCTTTGTGCTCGATTTCAATCACAACCTATGCACTCTCATTTTCTAGCAGTTAAACGAATTCTTCGTTACCTAGCCGGCACTACTTGCTTTGGTTTATGGTATCCAAAAGGACAATCCTTGGATTTTAAAGCTTATACTGATGCGGATTATGCTGGTTGTCGACTTGATCGCAAGAGTACTAGTTGTGGCTGTTTCTTATTAGGGAGAGCTTTAGTATCTTGGTTTAGCAAGAAACAAAATATGGTTGCCCTATCTACAACTGAAGCTGAATATATGGCAGCCGGGTCTTGTTGTGCTCAAGTGCTTTCTATGCAACAAGTATTAAACGATTATGGTTTTACTTTTTCATCTACGCCTATTTTTTGTGACTACACAAGCGCTATAAACTTAGCACACAATCCTATTTTACACAGCCGAGCTAAACATATTGAAATCCGTAATCATTTTTCAAGGGATCACATCTCCAAGAATCATGTTTCCCTTCATCATGTTGATACGGAAGATCAATTGGCTGATATTTTTACAAAACCGCTTCCACTAGATCAATTTCACAAAATTAGGAAGCAATTGCTTATCACTCCTTTGGAAGATGTTTTCTTTGATATTTGTGCTACTTAAACAAAAACTCTTATTTACATCATGATATTTTGGGTTTTTTTTAATGGACATCTTTTTCATTAGATTTGATGGGACATCTAATTAAGGGGGAGTTTTTATTTCTAAACGGATATCTTTTTGAAATGACAAAAGGGGGAGAAATAAATATAAAACTAAAACTTTGAAAAACTCAATCAATGAGTTTCATAAATAAACTCTTGGCTTTACATTGAAAGTTGCTATATTCCCTAGTGAATTGGATTTCATGTTCCATAATTCAAGGGGAATAATAAGCACACATTTTATAAACAAGAGGAAAAGCTACAAAAGGTAATCTAAAGGTATGAAACTCATATGGTTTATATTTCCTTTATTTTTATATTTTGGAAATGTTTGTCATCTTCAAAAAGGGGGAGATTGTTGGCTAAATGGACATCTATAAATCCCTTTGTTTTGATTATGACAAACATTTCATTCTTATTAATCTAACGAGCTACTTGAGTGTGCAGGATGACAAAGCAACAAGGGAAAATCCACAAGCTTACATATTTATATTTTCATGCAATGTAATCACTGTTGTAAAAACTTGTACAAAAATATAATGTACAAGTACTTAGAATTGCATGTAAATCAAGCGTTAGATTTTCCCTAGCTAAACACCACAGTTAGACAAGTCATCCCATTCAAATAAGATCACATAAGCACACTCATACATATAATTAGTGCCTAAATTGAAACATTGAAACAGGATCAATCTCGGTCGACAAACTCCTCGACCGAGACACTCTCGGTCGACAAACTCCTCGACTGAGAAAGATCCAAAGTAGCCGTTAGACACAACAGACAAGTTAGTTGGCAGTTGGAGAAAGACGTTGCAAATCACTTGTTCCAAAGTGCCTGTCGGTCGACAAAAGTTCGACCGAGTAGGTGTCTCGGTCGACCATTCCTCGACCGAGATTGTCTCTGACAGCAACTGCAGAATTAATTAATTAGCCGTTGTTAAAACAACAACTTTGTACCTAACGGCTAGTTAAGCACTTAGAAACCCCTAGAAGTTGTCTAGAACGTCCTTAAGCATCCTTAGGCCATTCCTATAAATAGGACAAGCCATAGGACACTTAAACTCACTGGTTTTACACTTGCTACACTTGAGAAATCCTTGAGCATACTTTGTGCAATCTGTTTGTAAGCAATTTGAGCATTGTGACAATTGGCCATTTCATTCCTTAGCTCATAATTCGTGTCCTATAGGCTAGTATCTCCTACCCACTGCAATCACAAGTCCACACACTTGGTTAGGAGATCTATACGCTTGATCTAGGCAAATCAAGCCTTGGGCTATAAAGGATAAGTTGTAATTTCCTTTTTCTTTCTTGTTCCCTATTATTTGTTTGTACTCTCCTTGCTACTCCTAGGTTGGAGGATGCGGATTGGAGAGGGTGAATATCTTCTTGGCGAAGAAGGAGACTTTGAGCTACTTCAGAAGGCTGGTGCAACGGGAGGTTACTTCTAGAGAGGAAGGCTACTTCAAGGGGGAGCTTGGAGTTACTTCAAAGAAGGCTACCTCAAAGTTGGTGCACCTACTTCAAGTGAAGGTTGTTCAAAGGGTGTAAAAGAAAGTATTGTATTTTGTATAAATCCTCGAGAGGTAATAAAATAAATACTTTCAAATCCCGGTTGGGTAAGCAACCGGGTAGTGGACTGACAACTATAGGATTTGCTATAGTTGGAACCACTCTAAACACCTGTCTCTTTCTTCCAATTTCAATTGTGGTTGTTTGAATTCAATAAATTGTAAAAATAATTCAAAAACTCTATTCACCCCCCCTCTAGTAGTTTTTCAGTAGTTTCCCTGTCCATAGATCCATCATCGTCAGAATTTGGTGATGGTGAAACAGGTTTATCCTACGGGATTACCTGGAGTGCATATTGTTGAATATGTGGGGTTTCCCCTAGCCTAAAATAGGAGGAGTTGAGTGCAACTATGGTTGCAGACTCAGGATATAAATAGAGCATGGTGAACAGACCCATGGCTCAGGATATGTGATGATGAGCGTGATGTGTTCATGGCTCGGATGTATGTACTAGCACCTGTGTCAAGGTGAGCTAGAGATATGGGCAGCTTATGGAGCTAACCCTAAGGCTGAGGCCATATAAGTATGAGACTGTGGTCCTGCTTTAGTTTTCATGCACTGACCACAAGGAGGTGAGGTCATGGAGTCCAGCTCTACCATTGACCTTGTATGCTATTGATTTTGGGCTTCGCAACCGAAGGTTGGATTTGAGCAGGGACAGCTCACTTCCTCAGGGCATAATAAAACATAATCTAGCTTAATAGCATATAGTGCTTAGAGAAAAACACGGAACATTGATTGAGGCATTGCTTATATAGCTGATCTAGTTATACCTTGCAGTTATGTGTACGATCCTTATATTTTGTTATAAGTTCTTATAAACCTTATCTTGTCAATCATGTTCCATAAAGAAATACTTGGTTATATCCCTCATGGATATCTTGGTAAGAATAATGGGGATAATGGTCTTACTCGGTATACTGCTCTTGTTACATGCTTTATCAGTTATCTACTTTATTGCTTTAATCTTATGAGGCTTTATAGTTGCGGCGGGGAGTTATGTTTCTCGTTGGGGCTGTGTGTCTCACCCCGCTGGTTTACAACCTTTTTCGGTGATCGCTCTAGACGTGGTGGTGGTCATGAGGTTGCGGCCGAGCAGCAAGAAGAGCCATAGAAGTAAAGAGATGGACATGTTGTTGTTTTGGTGGTTTTGTAGTAGAGTCCTAGAGTCATCCTTATACTATCAGGTCCTCGAAGGTGTTTGACGACGTTTCATGATGACTAGTTGTTGTAATTTTGTATATCATATTGATGGTCGTACGTGGCCCGTTATGTATATATAAACAGGTGACGAACTCTGGTGCTGACAGTACAGCTGGTTCTGATAAGCTGTGGACATATATCAAATCTTGTAATATTTTATAACACATTTCTCTACAGGATCTGGATGCAAAAGTTCTCTTATGTATGCTTTCCGCAATCAGTTTTAATTAACCCGTGTTTTCGGTAATATGTGGTTCCGCATGTTTTCGTGTGTCATCTTGTTGTCTGTGTGATGGTGGGGTGTCACAGTTAGTTTGGTATCAAAGTTCTAGGTTTGCTGAGTCTATAGGGATCTAGGACTAGGTTTGCGTCTGTTCTTGTGCTTTTTCTAGATTTTGTTACAATAATCTTCTGCCCTTGGCGTAAAATAAAGATTAAAGATGTCTAGAAACCATGAAGAACATGTTGCTGAGAGCAGCGATGCTGCATCAGTTGATGAAGCAAGAGTGTGGGCACATAAAGATCGGGTGCCTGGGGTCCTCGAACTTGACCCAGCCATTCTCAAAAACCCTGCCTACCAACATCTTATGGGGCAGTTGATGGCTATGATGAATCACATGGTGGAAAGAGTGTCAGTGCCTCAGCCAAGAGCACAGGCTCCCCATGGTGAAACATTGGGTATTGGGAAGACCTTTGAGCGGCTTCACCGAGTCAGAGCTTCAGATTATGCTGGAATGGCTGATCCAGCGGATGCAGATCTGTGGCTGACTGGTCTTGAGAAGGCCTTCTGGATCCTTGACATCCCTGAAACCAACAAAGTCAAGCATGTTGTCTACCTTCTGAAGGGTAGTCCTGGCCACTGGTGGGCCATCGAGGAGGAGAAACGACCCAGTGAGGAGATCGGCTGGGAGGTATTCTGGCAGGAGTTCGTCAACAGATACTTTCCGAAGACGTATCTGGATGAGAAGATCAACCTGTTTGAGCGTCTACGCCAAGGATCGATGAGTATCACCGAGTATGAATCCAAGTTCATGGACTTGTTGAGGTTTTGTCCTCACATGGTGGTGACAGATGATGAGCGGATCAGGCAGTTTGAGAAAGGTTTGAGTGCTGAGTTGTCGACACCTGCTGCTGATTTGGAAAATTGGGAGTGGTTTGCCACGTTCATGGAGTTCGTCCATGAGATTGAATGATCTATCAGGGAGAAAAAGGAGTCCATGACCAGGAAAAGGCATGCTCAGTTCCAGGGACAAATATCTAGTGGCTTCAAGAAGCCAAGGTTTTTAGCACCTTCCGCGATGCAGAGTTCTTGTGTACCATCACAATGGTCTCTGAGTAAGGGAAGAGGTTATGTTTTTTCGCCATCGAAGGCACATAGTACAGCTTCAATGGCAGTGACAGGGCCATCCATGCCACAGATAGAAGGCAGATCAAAGTTACCACTGTGGACAGACTGGGCACTTGAGGTCAAATTGCCCAAGGAAAGATGTTGAAGTAACACAACAGCTGAGGCAGAATCAACAAGGGTCAGACAAACAACAGCCCAGTGGTAGCAGAGGGCAAGGACGCAGTCAAGCGTTGCAAGCGGGATCGTCTGCTCAAGGAAGCAGAGGACGTGGACAACAAGCAATGACTCGATTCTATGCTATGAGTCAGCCGGAGGCGATAGTCAACCCGCGAGTAATGACAAGTTAGATGGAGTTATTTCATTCTGATTTGTCTTCTTCTTGCTTTTTATTTATTCTGGTTGACCCAGGTGTTACGCACTCTTTTATCGCACATAGTCTGCTTAATAGTTTTCCTTTACTTGTTAGTTGTAAGAAAGATAGCCTATTGTTAGAAACCCCTCTCGATGGTTCCTCGATGCTTCAAGAGGAGTGTTCGTCTTGTGTTCTATCTTTCTCGAGACACAGTATACAAGTGGATCTTATACCACTTGATATGCATGGATTCGATGTGATCCTTGGGATGGATACCTTAGAGAAGTATAAGGTTGTGTTGGACTGTGGTTCCAAGAAGGCAGTGTTTGATGATGGTGGAGAAAAGTGGATCTTCCAAGGAGATAGGAAGATTCTACCAACGTGTTTAGTGTCAGCGATGGTGGAAAAAAAGTTGTTGCGGCAAGGTTGTAAGGCATTCTTAGCTCACATTATGGATACCAAGGTGAAAGGTCCTAGCCTTGAGGAGGTGACGGTTGTTAGAGAGTTTGCAGATGTGTTTCCTGATGAGTTCCCAAGAGTTCCCCCACCTCGAGAGATTGATTTTGAGATCAATCTGGTGCTAGGAACACAGCCAGTTGCTCAGACACCGTATCGGATGGCTCCAGTCGAGATGGCAGAACTCAAGAAATAGTTACAGGAGTTGTTGGAGAAAGGTTTCATCCAACCAAGCACATCGATGTGGGGTGCTCCGGTCCTGTTCGTAAAGAAGAAGGACGGGTCGATGTGGTTGTGTGTAGATTACCGGTAGTTGAACAAAGCCACAATCAAGAACAAGTACCCACTGTCGGGGATAGATGATTTGTTCAATCAGTTGTGTGGTGCTACAGTATTCTCAAAGCTCGATCTATGGTATGGATATCATCAGTTCAATATTAAGGCAGACGACATACCAAAGTCATCATTTAGGATGAGGTATGGGCACTTTGAGTTTGTGGTTATGTTGTTTGGGCTAACCAATGTACCTACTGCTTTCATGGATCTGATGAACTGAGTGTTCCATCCATTCCTAGATCAGATTGGTGTAGTCTTTATAGATGACATCTTGATCTACATTCAGGATAGTCAAGAGCATGAACAGCATCTTCGACAAGTGTTGACTCTTCTTCACCAACATTAGTTATATGCCAAGTTTAGTAAGTGTCAGTTCTGGCTGAAAGAAGTGACTTTCTTGGGTCACGTGATATCTATTGAAGGAGTCAGAGTGGACCCTAAGAAGGTGGAGTCAGTGGCAGATTGGGAGCAACCAAAGACGCCAACAAAATTTCGTAGTTTTCTGGGTTTGGCAGGATACTACCAGAGGTTTATCAAGGATTTCAGTGTGATCGCATTGCTGATGATAAAGCTGACCAGGAAGGATGTACCTTTTGTTTGGAATGATCGTTGTCAGCAAGCTTTCCAGAGCTTGAAGGAGAAGCTGACTAGTGCTCCAGTGTTGGTGCTGCCAGAGCCTGGGAAGGGTTATGTTGTTTTCTACGATGCTTCCAAGAAAGGCTTAGGTTGCGTGTTGATGCAGGAAGACCATGTGGTTTCTTTTGCTTTGTGACTACTTAAGAAAGATGAGGAGAACTATCTGACACATGATTTGGAGTTAGAAGCAGTGGTACATGCGTTAAAGATTTGGAGACAGTATCTTTATGGGAAAGTGTGTCAGATCTTTACAGATCATAAGAACTTGAAGTACATCTTTTCACAGAGTGAGCTGAACATGCGACAACGTTGTTGGATGGAGCTAATAAATGATTATGATTGCACCATTGAGTATCATCCTGGTAAGGAAAATGTGGTAGCTGATGTGCTTAGCAGAAAGTCTTCTTCCCTCCCCAAAAAGAAGGTGCAGTTCAGTTCCTTGGTATGCCATAGGCGGGATATGTTTGTCCCCTTGCAGTAGATGAATGTGCAGTTGGAAGTTTCCTTGCTGGCAGGACTGTTAGCATAGATGCAAGTCAATCCTACACTGATACAATAGATCAAGGATGCACAGCAGGTAGATGATACAGTGTAGATGATCAGGTCAGAGCTCGGCAGCAAAAAGTGTGATGGGTTCCATGAGTCTGAGGATAGACTAGTTTACTATCATGGTAGGATGGTGGTCCCTGATGTTGATAATCTAAGAAAGCTAGTGCTCAAGAAAGAACACACATTGATGTATGCTATGCATCCAGGAGTCACCAAGATGTATCATAATCTGAAGGACCTATATTGGTGGTCTGGCTTGAAGAAGGATGTAGCCGAGTTTGTGGCTAAGTGCATAGTATGTCAGCAAGTTAAGGCTGAGCATCAGAAGCTGGTAGGCCTGTTGCAACCCATGTTGATACCACAATGGAAATGGGATCATATAACCATGGATTTCGTAGTTGGTCTACCAAAGACATCTAGGAATCATGATTCCATTTGGGTAATTGTGGACAGGCTGACAAAATCTCCTCATTTCATACTGGTAAAGATGACACATACAGCAGAGAAGCTTTCTCAAGTGTATGTAGATGAGATAGTGTGTTTGCACAGTGTACCAGTAACAATAGTCTTCAACAGAGGTCCTCAGTTCATGAGTCATTTCAGGGAACAGTTGCACAAAGCGTTGGGAACGCATTTGAGATTCAGTACCGCCTTCCACCCACAGATGGATGGACAGTCTGAAAGGACTATTCAGACTTTGGAGGATCTTCTTTGAGCTTGTGTTTTACAGTTCTTAAGCAGTTGGGATGTGCATCTCAGTCTGATAGAGTTCACTTACAATAATAGTTACCAGCGGAGCATTGACATGGCTCCTTATGAGGCTCTATATGGAAGGAAGTGTATATCCCCTTTATGTTGGTATGAGTTTGATAAGTATCAGCTTTTGGGTCCTGAGTTATTGCAGCAAACAACAGAGAAGATCAGAGTGATACAGCAACAGTTGAAAGCAGCACAGGACAGGCAGAAGTCTTATGCAGATAATCACCGACGTCCTTTAGAGTTTCATGTGGGATACAAAGTGTATCTCAAGGTCTCACCATGGAGAGGCATGCTAAGGTTTGGTCGGAAAGGTAAGTTGGTGCCCATGTATATGGGGACATACCCTGTGATAGCACATGTCGGGAAGGTAGCTTACAAGTTAGAACTGCTGCCAAATTTGCACAGGTTGCATCCAGTGTTCCATGTCAGTATGCTGAAGAAGAGTCATCCAGACAGAGGAACAGTGATACAGCCAGCTGAGGTTGAGCTTGATGAAGACGTGACCTATGAGGAAGGCCCGGTGGTGATCCTTGACAGAAGAGTAAAGAAGCTGAAGAGTAAGGACCTGGTTCTTGTGAAGATTATTTGGCATCATCATGACGTTGAGGAAACCACGTGGGAGCTTGAGGAAGAGATGAGCAGGAAGTATCCCTCGCTTTTCTCTTCATATTTTGGGGACGAAATCCCTTTGTAGAGGTTTATGGCTTGTAAGGACCCTAACCTCCGTTTTGGGCTTATCATGTTTACTTTGCCTAAACCTTGTGCTTGGTTGCTTGCTAATCACCTTTAGTGGTGATTAGGGTTTGCTTGTGTTATGTTGAGAGTTGGAGGTGCTACTTGCAAAATAACCTAAACTAGGGTTGATAGGAAAGTTTGTCACCTTGAGAGATGTTCTTCTCTCTCTTTGCTTCCTCCATAGTTGAGAGAGAGGTTTGGGCTCATGCCTTGAGTTGTCTTGGGCTTGGTTGAGCTCTGTTGGGCCTTGTTTTCCCTTGTTTGGGCCTTGCCTTGCTTTGAGGAGCCCTGTATCAGGCAAGGAGCACCTTGTGTCGACCATGGGGGTGTCTCCCATGGGTGTTTCGGCCAAGGTGGACGTGGTTTGATGTGTGTGTCGGACTTTGACCTCTTTGACCTTCTTGCTTTGGGTGTATCACCCTAGATTGTACATGTGGTTGATCCTTGGATGAGTGGGTGGCATGACTTGTGCATGTGTTTTGCAAGGTGGCAAACGTGTGGACATGTGTCTCTGGGTATGGTGACACCTTGCCATGGTTCCCCTTTGATCCTCACCTATATATGTCTTGCCTTTCTCTTCCTTAAGATCCCTTTTAGCTCTTTGTTTCTCCTCTCTTCCTTAGTGCACGATACACCTCTCCCTTGCAACCTTGGTGGCTGATACCCTTGGAGGATCTAAGTTTGGTGGTCGATCCCTTTGAAGAAGTTATCTTCTTCTTCCTCTAGCTTGGTGGCCGATCTATAGTGGTGTGCTTGGAGCTAGGAGCTTGAAGCTTGGAGCTTTAGATCTTGAGGAGTTTGCTTAAGGCGGGTTACATAACTTCTAACCCTAGCTATATTACCTTCTTTATGTTGTGTGATTCATATATGTTGATGATCAGCCATTTTATGTTATGTTTCTTGCTCTAGTACATGTTGTTGATCTTATGGATATAGTGAGCATGATGTTGTTGATGTTGTTGATGGTTTATATGCCTTTGGATCTAGTTGGCCGAACCATAGTTTAGTGTTTTCTTACCGAGCAATACCCCTTTCTCTCCTTGGTTTTTGAGAAGTGAGTTTGAGCTCTAGTGATGTGGCTAATACCCCTCTCTCATTTAAGTTGAGAGGTGAGTCTACATTCTAGTTTCTTGGGCAACACCCTCCTCTCACCATGGATTTGAGAGGTGACATCTTGAATATGTGATGACCTAAGTTGAGGTTGATCCTTGTGGTTGCCTGATTTGTGATAGAGGTTGTGCAAAACCCCTCTCTTTTGGGTGTTGAGAGGTGAGCGGATCGTCTTGATCATTTAGGGTTTGGTGCGCTTGTGCTTGAGGTTGAAGACGACCTTGTAGAGTTATGCTTTGCACATTTTGACCTTGGAGTAGTGGTGACTGATAGCCTCTTGTCTAGGGTTTTACCCTTGGCTGATACACCTAGTTGAGATGGTTGGTTTGGTGCCCGATATGGTGGCATAGAGAAACCTTAGTAGATGCCTTAAGTGGTGGTTGTTATGAGAAGCTTGACTTAGATGGATGATGTGGCCTCCTTGACCTAAGTGGTGTTGTCCCCTTGGCCGATATGATGCTTAGACAACATCTCTGTTTGGTTCCTTAGGCGACACAAGTTGGGTGAGTTGGAGCTGCCTGATATGGGTTGAGTGGAAACCTTAGTTGCTGCTTTGATAGAGGGTGATATGGAGTGCTGCCCTTGTTAACTGATACGCTTCCTTGAGGTGCTTTTGTTTTGCCTGTGTCATGAACATGTTGGGCGATACAATGTTGGATCGGGGCGCCATGATCTTGGTTAGTACAATGGTGAGAATGGTTGCCCAATACAACCCAAACCCTAGCTGGTCGGTAGGGTTCTAGCCGATACACCTCTTGAGCTAGATGCACGATACACCTTGTGCACCTGGTATGCACGACAAGGTTGCATGATAACATCATGTTCTCTAGTTGCACGATACACCTTGGGTGGTGATTTGATATCTTCTAGGGTTGTTCGATAGAGGAAACCCTAACCCTAACCCTAACTTGTGTGCACGATAGGCCTTTGGCCGACAGCTCTGAGATGATGCATGATACATCTTGCCCGACACCATGTGACCTGGTGGGTTCTTGTGTGCACGATAGGCCTTTGGCCGATAGCTCTGATATGATGCATGATACATCTTTCCCGACACCATGTGAGCTGGTTGGTTCTTGTTGCACGATAGGTGAAGTGATGGGGTTGTCCGATATGGTGGTGAGCTTGCTTAAGATTGGGAAACCCTAGCCGATGCATCTTTTGGTGAGGGTTGGCACTGCCTGCCATATCTTTAGTAAGGGTTGCAAGATCTTTGGTGAGGGTTATGATAACTCGGAATGTATATGGCTGATAGTTTTCTGTTAATAATTATAATACAAGTGATATTGTGTAATCACCTTGAATCCTATAACTATGATAATGGGATAAAATGATTGGTTGTGAACTAAGAAGTTTGGAAGGATAAAATGTTGCTACACATGATAATGTGACACATGTATATGATCACAAGTATGGGGCATGATATATGCTTATGATTGATAATAAAACTATGAATTCTACAACTTATGTGTTATATACTCATGGATGTTGCTTTATACTTGATAGCATGATAATCCTGTTAATCCATGATGGCTTTAGTTATCTCTATGGATGTGTATGCTAACCGTGTAGGTATTTTATGTGGATTCATAGCATAGTAAGAGCTATGAGATGTATGTGCTTGAGTAGCACCATGTGGTAATGAGATAACAAGTTGATAGGTCTGAAGACCTGATATAAGGTTGAGTGCCTAGTTGAGGTGTTATCCTCTGATGATGAGATACGAGATGCGTTCCTAGAATGTTGATGATCGATTATGATGCCTTAAGAGGCAGTGGTTGATATAATGAGGGATTAAGGTCCCAGGACAGTATGATGATGGCAAGAATGATGTAATTCTATAAGGCTATGTTTATACTTTTATTGCCTCTACAATCCACTTAAATATACTAATTATTTACAGTGGAACATATCATGTAGTTGCCCTGGCCATATATCCATCATCGTCCGAATTTGGTGATGGTGAAACAGGTTTATCCTACGGGATTATATGGAGCGCATATTGTTGAATATGCGGGGTTTCCCCTAGCCTAAAATAGGAGGAGTTGAGTGCAACTATGGTTGCAGACTCAGGATATATATAAAGCATGGTGAATAGACCCATGGATCAGGATATGTGATGATGATTATGATGTGTTCATGGCTCGTATGTATGTACTAGCATCTGTGTCAAGGTGAGCTCGAGATATGGGTAGCTTGCAGAGCTAACCCTGAGGCTAAGGCCATATAAGTATGAGACTGCGGTCCTACTTTGGTTTTCGTGCACTGACCATGAGGGGGTGAGGTCATGGAGTCCATCTCTACCATTGACCTTGTATGGCACCGGTTTTGGGCTTCGCAGCCAAAGGTTGGATTTGAGCAGGGACAACTCACTTCCTCAGGGCATAATAAAATGTAATCCAGCTGATTAGCAGATACTGCTTAGAGCAAAACATGGAACATTGATTGAGGCCTTGCTTATATAGTTGATCTAGTTATACCTTGCAGTTATGTGTACAATCTTTATATTTTTGTGATAAGTTCTTATAAAGCTTATCTTGTCAATCATGTTTCATAAGGAAATGCTTGGTTATATCCCTCCTGGATATCTTGGTAAGAATGACGGGGATAATGGTCTTGCTCAGTATACTGCTCTTGTTACACGCTTTATTAGTTATCTGCTTTTATTGCTTTAATCTTCTGAGGTTTTATAGTTGCGGCGGGGAGTTATGTTTCTCACTAGGACTGTGTGTCTCACCCCACTAGTTTACAACCTTTTTAGGTGATCGCTCTAGACGTGGTGGTGGTTGTGAGGTTGTGGTCGAGCAGCAAGAAGAGCAGTAGAAGGTAAGATATGGGCATGTTGCTGTTTTGGTGGTTTTGTAGTAGAGTCCTAGAGTCATCCCTGTACTCTCAGGTCCTCGGAGGTGTTTGATGACGTTTCACGATGTTTAGCTGTTGTAATTTTGTATATCTTTTTGCTGGGCGTACGTGGCCTGTTATGTATATATAAATAGGTGACGAACTCTGGTGCTGACAATACAGCTGGTTCTGATAAGCTGTGGACATATATCAAAGCTTGTAATATTTGTATAACACATTTCTCTGCAAGATCTGGATGCAAAAGTTCTCTTATGTATGCTTTCCACAATCGGTTTTAATTAACTTGTGTTTTCAATAATATGTGGTTCTGTACATTTTTGCATGTCATCTCACTATCTGTGTGATGTTGGGGTGTCACAATCACCTCTTGCGGGACTCTCCTCATCTTGATGGTATCCCAAATAATTTTAAATACATCGAGATGATGGTATGGGTTTTCACTTCTTAAATTCCCATGAAAAGGTTTATTCTGGATCATTGAGATAACAGTTGGTTTCAACTCAAAATTTTTTGTGTTGAAGTGTGGTATGACGATCGGGCATCTAGACTCGTTGGCCCTTGTTGTTGCCAATTCTCTAATAGTTTTCCCCTCTTCATTGTCCTCGTTGTCGCTATCCCGAGCATCATGCTCTCACTCATTGTCATGATGGTTGTGGTGGTGTCTTTTTTGACATTTGTAGTGTCATTCTTCATCGTAGTGGTCTTCTTCATGACAATCGTCATCACGACGATCTTCATCCCTACATTCTTCTTCACGCTGATGACCGTCATTGTAATGGCCATCTCTATCTTCATCTGACCCTGGTGGTGGTGGGGGGTCATGCTGACAGTACAGATGGTTCTGATAAGCTATGGACATATATCAAAGCTTGTAATATTTTTATAACACATTTCTCTACAGGATTTGGATGCAAAAGTTCTCTTATGTATGCTTTCCGCAATCGGTTTTAATTAACTCATGTTTTTGGTAATATGTGGTTCTGCACATTTTGCATGTCATCTCACTGCCTGTGTGATGGTGGGCAATCACAATCACCTCTTGCGGGACTCTCCTCATCTTAATGGTATCAAAAATATTTTTAAATGCATCGAGATGATGGTATGGGTTTTCACTCCTTGAATTCCCATGAAAAGGTTTATTCTGGATCATCGAGATAACAATTGGTTTCAACTCAAATTTTTTTGTGTTGAAGTGTGTTATGACGATCGGGCATCTAGACTCATTGGCCCTTGTTGTTGCCAATTCTCTAAGAGTTTTCCCCTCTTCATTGTCCTCGTTGTTGCTATACCGAGCATCATGCTCTCACTCATTGTCATGATGGTTGTGTTGGTGTCTTCTTTGACATTTGTAGCATCATTCTTCATCGCAGTGGTCTTCTTCGTGACAATTGTCATCACGACGATCTTCATCCCTACATTCTTCTTCACGCTGACGACCATCATTGTAATGGCCATCTCTATCTTCATCCGACCCTAGTGGTGGTAGGGGGTCATGTTGAACCCTCGCATTCCGCTCATCCCCAGTGAGAGTATTGTCCAGGAGAGGTGACATGATAACTCGAGGTTAAGGAGAAAAGTAGAATGATTATGCTTCCTCTGGGGTGTCTTAATAGACCACACAGTGGAGTTAGTAAACTAGACGTGTTACAACAAACTATTCTACACAAACGTAGAGTAGTAGATTTAAAGTAATGGTGCGGTCAAGCTTATTACTAAGCTTGATGCATGAGAGTATAGTGAGTGGACTAAAGTTCTTAACAGTGTCATTTTGCCTTGTCTTTGGCAACGGAAAAATTGACCGGCCTAAATCACACATCCAAAGAGGAGAGGATCTAGAGTAGTCAGACTTTTAAGAAAGTAACCTGACACTTAAGCCCCCGTAGCTATTATATGGGGTCTGATGTAGTAATTGGGGTCGAACCACAGGGACAAGGTTATAGGTGTTAAGCACACAATGTCTCACACTCATATACTCCAGATAAAAGGGGTAATTTAAATGGGTGTTCCCAAAGGAACGATGGTACTCAAACCAAAGTAAAGCAAATAAAACAAAGATAAGAAGAACAAAGTATAATAAAATAAGATGTAAATGAAGATATGGAGGGAAAATTGGATTGGGTTTCACCTCTAAGTCTTCTCACCAACAGGCAACATCATCTCTCCCTCTCGTATACTCCTATCAATATTACAAGCAATCATACATGGTGTCTATTCCCTTCTCTCTCGAGATAAGGATCGACCTAAGTCTAGGGGTAACCTATCTCTCGAGATGACTACACAAAAAATCTCATAACAAAACTTATGATCTCAAGCTTTAGCATTCCAACATTCTCATGCACTCATACTACTCCATAACATAAGATAAAAGTGATATTACTCTCTCGAGATATCAACAATCAAACATCACAAGATGGTATCTAAGCATACAAGTGAATCATTAAAATCGGTGCATGGAGATAATCTTGACAAGAGTATATATATATATATATATATATATATATATATATATATATATATATATAGGGCGAGTCAGGCTAGAATACACTCGAGTGTACGGATCGCACAAATACACTCAAGTGTGTTTGTATATCAAGACTATCTTTTGCCAAATGTAAACCATTGATCTTCACCGTCATACTATAACTAGGATACATACAAATTTTGAGCCCATTTGGATGAGTGTAAGTCACTCATCCAAGGGCAAAAAAGTCGACGCGCGAAACTAATTTGAAATGCATAATTTTTGATGTCTTCATAACATGAGCTATACATATCCAAATGTGCTCAAATTTTGCGTATGAGTTGTTCACGAGATGTTTAAGAAGATCAACAGATTAGATTTTCAAAAAAAATATTGCATCATGAAAAATTACTTGAGTGTATTCCGCTCCGGATACACTCGAGTGTATTCTAGCCTGACTCTATATAGGGCCCATCTTTATTGCCTGCGCGGGTAGCTACCCGCCCACCCTTCCGACCACTTTTTTCAAAAAAAAAATCACAATTGCATAGGACCATTTTGTCTAGCTCCCCAAAAAATTTCATCCAAAAATAATATCATTTGCCGCACCAAAATCAAAAAAACCCGTCCTTATATATATATTGTATATTTTGTACAGAGTTACTCTTTTATTCGTGTAGTTACTTTCTTATCACCATAGTTACTTTTTTTACAGTGGAGTTACTTTTTTGGCTACCGGGTAGCGAAAATCCAGGCTACCCATGTGGGCAATGAATGAACACCCATATATATATATATACATACATACATATATATATATATAGAGAGAGAGAGAGAGGGGGAGAGAGAGTCAGGCTAGAATACACTCGAGTGTACAGATCACGCTGTACACCCCAATAGTGTTTGCCTATCTAGACCATGTTTTTCCAAAATCTAATCTGTTGATCTTCAGGGTTACAATAATAATAGGTCACATACAAAATTTGAACTCATTTGGATGAGTCTATGTCACTCATCTAAGGGAAACAAAATCAACGCACAAAACTAATTTGAAATACATGATTTTTTTCCTCCTTTAGATGCACGACCTATAAGTGTTCAAATGAGCTAAAATTTATTATATAGTATGTGCTTATGATAATTAAGAAGACCAACAGTTTAGATTTTTCAAAAAAAAATTGCATCTTCAGAAATGACTGAGGTGTACGGTGCCTCCGGTACACTCGAGTGTACACTAGCCTGACTATATATATATATATATATATATATATATATATATATATATATATATATATATAATAAATATATATATATATATATATTCAAAATGGAGAGACAATATACATGTTGGGAGAGCCTTAGTGGCTACTCCCAACGCAAGTTAAGATGTCTAGCCACACATGTTTACAGGCAGCATAATGGCATTACAAGAAGATAGATACATCAAGTTCCATGAAGTGATGAGGGAAGTAAAACGAGATGGAAGTGATAGATCTAGAAGGAGAGAGAAGAACATGATACAACTCAATACTTCTTTAGATCCAAATCCAAAGGATCGATGGCACGGATAGTCTTCTTCTCTCAAAGAAGATGGAGCCTTCAGTCTTCTCTCTCCTCAGCTTCCGCCTTGGAGATCCAAGACGGATTGGATGGATGGATGGAGATGAGCTTGGAAAATGGCATCACTTTGTGGTACTATCAAGTCTAGTCTCTAATCTTATTATTTGACAAGATGGGTGGATGGATTATTTATAGGCACACTACACTGACTTAACCCCTCGACTGTGGTCGAGGTCTAGTCTTGGATGAAGCTCGATCACATTCGAGGTTTTATTTCTATTCTTTCCATGGTCAAGGTCAGTTGAACCCCTGCCTCAGTCGCAGTCTGGTTGGCTACCTCCTTGGGTGAGGGTCGTGGTCGACGTTGATTTAGTGACCCCCCTCGGTCATAGTCTAGCTGGCCACCTTCTCAATCACGGCCTGGTTGTTGTGACTTTCTGTAGGATCGTAGTCAAGGTCGAGGTGTGCCTTGCGTTGGAGAAGTTGAGGTCACGGTATTCAAGTTGGTCATGGTCTTATTGATCGCAGTCCTGAAGAGCTTGAGTGTAAATTGACCGTGAGAGCAAGGCATTAGGGTGAACTTGGAGTCCTCAGCCATGATGAGATGGTCCATGCTGGATGAATGAGTTACGGTCGAGGTGATGACTACGACCTGGGCTAGATATGTACCTGAAATCAAGGGGAAAATGTGTAAGTGAAGTATTTGACATAAGATGCTAAAATAGTGGGGAAAGTTAGCAAAAGATATGTTGGGAAGGTATAAAATGTATACAAACAGTGCGTAAAATAAAGTGTTATCATGCATATGGGACAGTTGACTTAGGAAGAAGAATTTCATCATTGTCTTCAGTAGGTAAGACACAATGATATTCCATAGCATATAATAAGAGGGAAATCTTAGTATATCTATGATAGAATAATGTACACATGGAAGTTTCCTTGATTGGCAATCTGTTAGCTTGGTTACAGGCCAAACCAGCACCGATGCATCAAATTTGAGATGCATAACATATTGATATTATGATCTAATGTCAAGATAGAGTTTGGTAGCATGAAGCATGATAGGTCTCATGAATCTAAGGACGAAATAGTGTATTATCACAAAAAATGGTAATTCTTGATGTTGAAGGTTTGAAAAGGATGTTTCTTGAGAAGGCACACACTCCAATGTGTGCAACAAATCCTATTAGTACAAATATGTATCACAATCTCAAGGAATTGTAACAGCAAATAGGACTAATGTGAGATATTGTAGAGTTTTTGGAAAGTGTCTACTTTTTGTAGTAGGTCAAGGTAGAGTATCAGAAGCCTTCAAGTACATTGTAACCATTACCAATTCTAGAGTGCAAGAGAGATCATGTGACCATGGACTTTGTGGTTGGCCTTCCTAGAATAGTCAAGGCTCACGATTCCATCTCAGTGGTCGTTCATCAATTGACAAAAGTAGACTACCAACAATGTAGAAAATTTGGTGTACATATACATATATGAAATAGTTTTTCTGCATAGAGTTCTTTCAATGATATTATCTCATAGAAGAACACAATTCAAGGACATGTTTTGGGATCATCTGCATACATCTTTGGACACACAATGAAAGTTTAGCGCATCATTTCATCCACAATCATATTGTTAGTATGCAAGGACCATACTGACTTCATAGGATTTGTTTTGATATTGTGTACTCCAATTTTTTGTAGTTGGGATTTTCATCTTCACTTCATCAAGTTCTCATAAACCAACTTGTATTAAAGAAGCTTAGCTATTTCATTGTATGAGGCTTTATATGGGATGCACTGCATATGATCTTCATTGGTATGAGACATGTGAATATTAGATGTTAGGTCCTAAATTGGTTCAAACGACTAGAGAGAATATCAAAGTAATTAAATAGTATTGGGAAGATGTACATGACATTCATAAGTTGTATGCAAATAACTGATATAGGCCGTCAAAGTTTTAGGTTGGGGACAAGGTACACCTCAAGATTTCACCTAGAAAATGTGTGTTGAGGTTAGGTAAGAAAAGTAAGTTGGCTTCTAAGTATATGTAACCTTATTGTATCACAGCTCACATGCCAAAGTTGGCATACAAGTTGGAGTTACCACGTGATTTTCATTAGTTACACAACATTTCCATGAACCATGTTGAGGAAGTGTCATTCAGATACAAAATAGACTATATGGTCACTTGATGATGATGTCTCTTATGCAGAGGATTCAATAGTGATCCTGGACAAGCATGGAAATAAGTTGTGCAAGAAGGATATAGTGTTGCAAAAGGTGTTAGAACATCATAATGGTGTATAGGATGCCATTTGGGAACTAGAAGATGAGATGCATAAGAAGTACCCAAATTTGTTCTCATAGGATTTCGGGGGTGAAATCCCTACTAGATGTTTTTGGTTGTAAGACCCCTGGCCTAGATTAACCTTTAAAACATGTTTTATTATTTGATTATGTGCTTGTGTGCTTTAATTACATGCTAACTATAGTTATGTAATTACTTTATGTTTTTCTCTTGTGGGTCTATGTGCAAATTCTCAATGTGCATAGGTCTTTTCTATAATTTGAATATACCAAGATTTTCTCTCACATTCTCTCTCTTACTTGCACTTAGTTTGGTGGTACTTGGTTGCTTAGAAACTTCCCAGCCCTTCAATTAATTTTGGGCAATTGTTGAGCGATGACAATGCCATTGTTGCTTGAATGTTGAATTTCAATCAGTAGTTCCATCTACTGATGGAAGGTTGGTGTAATGGTTAGAGTGATGATGTTGTATCTTCTTGTGGGCCGCTAAACTTCCATTGGTGGTAGGATCTAAATCCTAACCTATGAGAAGAGGATCTCCACCTATTGATGAGAGTTCTGGTGGCTATTGACCGATTGAAACCATAGCTTGACGCCAATCTATGAAGAACCTACGTACCGCCTATGTTTATTGAGTTTTTATTCTTGTGAACTGATGAAAATCCCACTATGTGAATCAATGATGAGGATTGATGAGATCCCTACTTGTTCTCCACTATTCAAACCTCTAGAGTCATCTAGTGATGAGGTTTGTAGTCATCTTCTAATGGTATTGTTGGCGATTGAATTCACTGATGTGAAGACCAATGGCTCGACAAGATTTGGTTGTCCATTCTCTCTCCTCTTATTTTCCTCTAGGGCTATAAATAATCCCCTTGCTCCTCCTCCTTTGCCTTAGTTGCGAGTTTCTCAGAAAGAGTAGGAGAAGTTGGGGGTCATCCTCACTTGACATCAATCGATGATTTTTTTGCTTCCACCGACCATCATCAAAACTATTGCTTGCTCTTCCTTTATTATTCTTTGAAGATTGAGGTATATCCTTAGATCTTTTGAACCTATATTGGAAGTTTCCTTATATGGTTTGGCCTTGATGGTCATATACCTTGTTTTTCTTTTGTCTTCCCTTGTTGATGTTAAATAAAGGAGTTAGGATTGCCAATATTGATCAAGGAAAAGTTCAAATATTGATATAGACTGTGTCTTTCTTGAGGTTGAAATCTTGTTGAATTTTGAAGAGTAAAGCTCAAGGCTTTACATATTCATTGGTGAGTGGACTCATTTAAGGTGAGTGATACACCTTCTGATGCATTTAGTACATACATACATGCAACTTTAATCTTATTTAAAATCTATCTAATATGATAATAGATGAATATTTATACCTATCTAAGAAAAACAAATAGGAAATACAAACTTGTATGCTTATCGTAATCTCTCAAATATCTTCCTTGTGTTAAAGACATGCTTACTTTAACATGAAATGTGATCAGATTTGAACATTGGTATAATGAACTTAAACATGGCACTTTTATGGTATTTTTATACCCCCATATGGTTAAATATGAATTATATGATATCTTTTGATGTTGAAAACCCTTGTAAAATATTTTAAGGTTTTTATTAGTTTTTTTGTTTCTTAAAATTTGTGAAAATAGAACTTCTATTTAAGATAACTCAACTATGATTAGTTTTGTCTTCTTGTACCCCTAATCTTGAGGATACAATGAAACTTACATTTTTTAGAGTTTATATTGAAATTATCAATGATGTCCTATTATGGCTTTATGAAATTATGTGCCAATTTTTAGATGGTTAAGATATATTGAACAAACTTAGCCTTGTGCTAGATTGATGTGAAATCACTAAAAGAACTGAACCTTGGTATGGTCTGTGTTGAAAATAGGGTCTTGCAATGCCCTAAATTTTAATACATGGCTCTAGTTTGACCTAGAGGTGTTATAATATCCCCCGAATTGAGTAGATGAAATTGAATGGTAATAATATAAACGTATTCCAAAATTTTGAAGGCTTGATTCATATTTTAATAATTTCTTGTTGATTGTATGTAACTTGATTGATGCAATCACAAAATGAGTAATGGATCTAACTAATTAAGTGAAACTCTAGTCATGTAGCTCCTTGAGTCTGTACCTCTATATCCAATATTCATTAGAGGATATAGTGAGATTAGTTGATCTTGTACCAATGTGAGAGTTATGATAAGATGCTCAAAGACAAATATTAGTGAAAATATAAGGATGATCAGGTTGGTATACCCCTGACATCTAAGGGGCCGTTTAGATGCAGTATTCTATGGAGGGATTGTAATCAAATTTGGTATTCTAACTACCCATCTTCATGAATACATGGTTTGGATAATTATTCCAGTAGTGGGTGAGTACTTGTATTTCAAGAGTGGTATTTTGATAGAGATAATTGCAACATTTGAAATCACGCCAGTAACGGCGCTTGACAAAGTTCACGCAACTGGCTTCTGAGACCCCACCCCACCCCTCCTTTCTCTCTCCTCACACAATCATCGTTATGTTGTCTTTCCCCCATCACCAGATGCCTCTGTCATCTCCCCCCCCATCACCTGATGCCTCCTAATATGTCTGTCCAGGACCTCTGGGAGCACAGCCGAGTCCGTCGTCACTAAGCCCACAGTTCGAGCATCATGCACGAGTCTGTCATTGCGTCCATCACCCACCTCCCAATTGTCGAAAGCGGGAGTAGCATCACACCTCATAGGGAGACGAGGAGGAGCAGAAACAGGGTTGATCCTACATCGAGTGGCATGGGTGTGCAGGCGTTGTGGAGTGGTCTCCGGTGTGGGGATGAATGAGTTAGGAAAAGGGCAGCCGAGATCATGTCAACAAAGATGTCACAAACGACCTCCATCCTCTTCTCCTTCATCCTGACCCTCTCCTCCTACCTTCCCACTCCAGCCTCATCCTCTCAAGCATGCACAAGCTCTGTTCTCTGTCCTCCAACTCCATGGCTGCCTGCTATGGCACGATGCTTAGTCTGACATTAACTCCTCCGCCTCGCATATGGACCCACTGGGAGTGGGCAGAGTAAGGCATTGTCCGGTCCGTGGTGCTTCGTTGGCTCTTTGTTGCAGAAATACCTGGAACACTATCCAAACAAAATAGTTCTGAACTATGGGATATGAATCTGATGCAATTAGACTCCCGAAACTGACAAATACACATGTACTTGTGAATAACTCATCCAAATGGGACCCTATAGATTTTGTTGGGACTCAACTTGTGACGGATGGTTTGGTAATATGTGATAGTGAAATGTTGCGATTGTATATCTGTTATATTGATTGTATACCCTTATTTGGTGTTGTTGCTTGTTTACTTAATATGGGCCAGGATATGTGGATATGATGTTGAGAATACCATGGTAGATCATCCTTTTAGCATGTTATTTTTTCTTACCCTTGCTTCAACCTAGGAATGTGTCAAGAGATCGAATGGAAATTGGATATCCTAAGATCTTTCATCGATGTCTAGAGAGGATTCTCAGTGGCAAGATAGTAGTTCGAGTGGTATGCCACAAAATCCCAAGACATAATAAAATGTGTAATTCAGCCATGTAGTATATTTGTCCAGGTTTATTTGGAAAATATCATGGACGCTCTTATGATGTGTTGTTCTTTCCTACATTAGATATATAAGTGACTTATATTCTACACAAACATCAATAGGGATACAATATAATTACGGTAAGGTTATGCTTCTTGTTGTACCACTTGCTTAGTCATCTCAATATTATATCATCATCATCATCTAAGCCTCAATCCCAACCTTATTGGGGTTGACTACAAGGATCTTTCTTTTCCAATCAGCTCTATTATGGGTCATACTTTGTTCAAGATGAAAAGATTAAAAATATATCTTTATAAGCTCTTCCCAACTTAATTTAGGTATGTCTCTACTACTTTTAGTTGTGCTTGCATTGATAACCTTACTCTGAATAGGTGCAATTGTTAGTGTGTGCCACACATGTCCATACCTTCTTAGACAGCCTTCACACAACTTGCCCTTGATGCTCATCACCCACACTTGTTTCTGATATAGTCATTCCTTAAATGATACTTTCTCATCTTCCCACACATCCATCTCAGCATACACATATCAGCAACGTTCATCTTGTTGAGACCTTGTTCCTTCATTGGCCAACATTCACTCCCATATAGACTGTCTAGCCATATAGCTATTTTGTAAAGCTTGTTTGGTAATCATAGAGGGATCTTCTAGTCATGTACTACTCTAGTTGCACTCCCTACTTCAACCATCATGTTGAGATCCTATGACAAACATCATATTGAACCTCACCCTCCCTTTCAATAATAGAGACCAAGTAATAAAACTTATCAGATATTGGCACATCCATTCCATCCAACTTGACCCCATCATTCACAATTCTATATTGGAAAAAAATGCAATGCATATAATCAGTTTTACTTATACTAATCATAAATCCATTAGATTCCAACGCATTTACTAAAGTTCAACTTTATCATTCAATATTTCTTTTGTTTCATCAATCAACACAATATCATTGCAAAATAACATGCACAAGGGATGTTATCCTTAACGTTCTTTGTCAACTCATCCATAAAAAGAATAAATAGATAAGGGTTGAGTGTCTATGATAGGAAATGTTTGTGTCTTTACTCCTAGAGTATGAACACTTGCAGTTAAGCTATCACACATGTCTTTAATTAGGTCAATGTATTGGATAGGAACACCCTTTTTATGCATAACCATCCATAACACTTTTCTAGGTACTCAATCATACACCTTTTCCATATCAATAAAAACCATATGAAGATCTCTTTTGTTTTCTCTATACTTCTCCATAATCCTCCTTAATTAAAAAAAATAGCATCAATAGTTGATCTTTGCGGCATAAAATCAGACTGGTTGTCTGATACATGTGTAATCAATATTATCCTTAGCTCAATAATCCTCTCCCAAAGCTTCATAGTGTGACTCATCAACTTTATACCTCTATAGTTTGTGCAACTCTAAACATCTCCTTTGTTCTTGTAGATCAGTACTATAGTACTATTTATCCATTCATCTGACATCTTTATATTCATAATTTTGTTAAAGAAATGTGTTAACCTCATAAAGCCTTCATCCCTATACTCTTCCATACATCAATAGGAATACCTCATGGAACACATAGCTTTTTCATTTTCATATAAATATTATATGCTCAGATTAATTACTTATATTACTAGTTGTAAGTAAAAATTGTTCTCAGTCATTATATCATATTGATTTGATTTGGGGTCTCAGTATGTGGTTTATACATCCTTTTAGGTGACCAAACAAGCTTTACATGTTGTAGTGGTGAGGACTAGTCTTTCGTAGGATTCCAGATGGCTAGAGGTAGGTGATGTTTGTGTGTCACATGGAGTTCAATGATATTATACTATTGCACATAGAAAGGTTATGGTTATGTAATAAAGTTAGTTAGTTCTAGAGTCATCCCTATACTTAGATATGGATGGGGAAGTTTTGGTAAGGTTATATCCATCAGACTAAGATCTTGACATGCGTGGCTTTTAGATGTTGTATCATTGTACAAGTAATTCTATATATGTTTTGGCATACCCTTTTGTACCAAGTGTGATGGAAGCCACTAAACTCTGTTGGATGTAATTACATTATGGAATATTTATATTATTGTAAGGGCCTTGTTGATATTATCCAATTATGTTATTTTGGAAATTTTATTCCACATTGTGATGTCACGTGATTTTGGCCATGATAGGTTTTGTTTTTAATCGAGGTTTTTTTTTATTAATCTCAATATCGTGGTGGTGCGGCATCATATCTAGTGTGATTTATTGTACATGTTCCATAGACAAATGGGTTTGTAAAAATTTAACAAGCGGGTGTGCATATTATCATTTCTAATGAAAACTTAAAGGTAAGATAAATGAGTTAAGAGCAAGCAAGAAAAGTGTAATCAAACATGCAATTCATATTCATTCCAATTTTCCAAAAACCAATAAACCAAGTAAGAAAATGTGGTAGAGAATGTGGCATAATGCAAGGAAATAGAAAGATTCTCTATTAGGAAAGGCAAGCCTACTTTTTGTTTCAATTTATTTAAATATATTTAATAATACTTTTTATCTTATTTTAGTAAAAAATAAGAAATACAAATGAAATAGCTTATAAAAATGAACCACATAAAAATTTGAAACATATGAGAAGTAACTCAGATGGGCTAATTATACCCAAATGAGTCACCAAACTATTTATCCTGTTAGAAAAAAGTTGTGTGACAAACTTGACATATAAGGATTTCAAAGTTGTAATATGATTTTGCAAATAAAATAATAAAAATAGAAGCTTCTTTTAACTCTTTTGTGGCCTCTAGATCTCAATCTTGGGTGCTCCAAAATCATATTTTTTCAGCCAACTAGATATGTGGTTTGAACTCATATGTTTAGTGTCAGTTGGATTTCTTTATGTCACAATTATGTGTTTTTATCTTATCTATTTTTCTAACAAGGACACCATCCACCCCAAATCCCAACATGCTTAGTTGAGCACCTATTTTAACAACATTGTTAAGGACATGGATGTTAGGTTAAGCATGACTATTAGACTGGAAAGAATTTTTCAATGTTTGTGAGATGATCATGCTCATGATTTTCTATTTTCTATTCCTATTGATGGGCTTGGACTGTATATGTCATCAATAGAGTTATCAAGATATTATCAGATATTGTCTTATGATTCATCTATTTCTAGTTGATGGGGTATCCCAGTGTGTCATAAGGAATGCTTAGATATTTTTGGAGAGCATGTGGTTCATTGCAGGGAGCTCCCAGATTTTAAGTAAAAGCATTATCTTCTTAGGGGTGTTCCTTATGACATGCCTAGACATGCAGATTTATTGCTAAAAAAGAGGCACCAATTTTTGAATGATTCACAAGAGGGGATATCGACACTTAGACTAGTAGATGTCTTTATTTTTAATTGGGTTGGAGGGATGATTTATGAGAGGGGAGATTGACACTTAGACTAGCAGATGCCTTGATTTTAGTATCATGCATGCATGCATATGTGGGTTTAACTAGGGTGTTCCCATTGGTGGGATTGAAAGGTGGTATTATAGAACAATCTACCTTGAAAGCTGCCACGACCAAAGTGGTCAAGCATGAGAAAGCATGTATTGACAATTGACATGTTTTTATACCTTTTGACTTTGATACTTTTGGGTTTTTATCACCATAGGTTATGGAGATTCTCAAAAGGGTGAAAGAAGTTATGCATAGTAATCTCATGAGCCCATGTCTATGGATGTAGTGTTCTGTAGGATTGTCTTTGTCATCCATCAGGGGCTGGCGGTGAAACTTGTTTCCTATATACCTTCTATTCCATTGTATTTGAACAATCATATATCATAACATATATTGAAAAGGAAACCTACAATGCATTAATAAGTTGAAAAATATAAATACATTAAAACATGACTATGTCCAATGGTGGATAAAGTAATCAAATTACAACCATGTTGATGCAAAGCATTCCTATTATGATTGGGGATGGTGTTAGAAACTCCTGAATGCTTTAAAAATTGAAGTTAGACTTATTCAATTGAGTTTGTAGAAAGGTTCACATTGGATTTTTGGGTCTTGGGTTAAAAATAAAATAGAGTAGAAAAAGAAAAATATTAGGTGTGTGAGTTCTTGGGGGCTCAAGATGATTGTATAAATTCGATCATCAACCTAAGGACTCTATTGTATTAAGGATCCCATTTATCTCAACACCTCTCGTGATAGTGGTCCATCTAGGGAGAAATGGATATGTCGTATTTTTCTAGGATTGGAGATGAGCAATAGGAAAATTGGCAACTTAAGTCAACTGATCCATCGATAGTCATATGATAAGTGATATTTATAAGAAGCCAATTGAATTATCAATATTAGGGTAATCAAATTCAAGTGATTTTCTTAAGATGCATTGACGAAATCGTTCAATCATGTAGATGTGAGAAACTATGGACATGTTCAATAAAAATTGTGATTACATGGATATGATTTAGTCATGCATGAAATGTATCTTCTAGATACACATGTAATATGATCATGGAAGCCTATACTAACAATTTTGATCAAAGTAAGAGAACTCGTGTCTGCATATAATTATATCAATAGGGGCATGACAACTAGATTAACATATGACACGATCATCAAATCAAGACCTAGAAAGCCTAAGAAGAGTAGTTAGATGTTCAGATCATGAATAGGTTATTATACAATAATTTGATCAATGATTGGATCAATTTGTTACATAAATCTAAAATTACAAGAATCAACTGGAATCTTTTAAGAAAAACTATTGATGATATAGATCTAGTTGTTTATTTGATTGGTGATGTCAAGAGTATTTTTATTCACATCTTCATCCTCTTGTAATAGAATTCAAATCTAAGTGACAACATCTAATAGTACTAATAGAATTAAGATTGGTACTTTACTATCATTACAAATCATAAAATCTAAAAGATCATAAATTTCAATGGGAGGGATTATATACTTGTAAGAACTTTTATGGCTTTTGAGGTGGTATTTGGCCAACTTGTCGGAAACCATATTTCTCTCTCTATAATAAAGTTTATGTTCCTACTATCATTCTTTTTTTTATTCTAACAATCTAATAGTCAAAAGATGGATTATCCTGGTGATCACCAAAAATCATGTGTGCTCAAAACGTTGACAATTTCAATACGAACATTGTGTTTATTAATATTGTCAGACTCTAGAGCAATAGATATACTTCCAATTCATTCACAATCATGTTCCTACTATAAAAAAAATGTCTATGTATCTACCAATACATTGATCATAATATCATATATCTACTATAGACACCACAACACAATTTTTTTTCATAACAACATTTGATCTAGTTTGATTTACCCTATAGCGTGCCTCTTCCATTGTGCACTCCTCTTATCCTTCTTTGTGATGTTGGTATTTTTCCTTCCCTTCATATTACTTATAACTTCATTCTTATTATCAAAATGTTGTATGTGGTCATCTTGATGTTGTTTTAGAATATCTTAAGGTTTAGGCATCTCCAGATGTACCATCAAGTTATTACGAAGGTGATGAAATGCATATCATCTTTGTGAAGAGTGGTTTTAACCAGATAGTAGTGTTATAGGTGGAAAAGGGAGCATTCTGATAAGTTCCATGAAACACACATTCCCACACCCTTTTGTTGTGAGAACTGTCCCTTGTCATGTGCAAGGTAGTTTCTTCATGCAGTAAACACCTATTGCATGTGTTACATTAGTGGTCTTCCTCACAAGCCTTATATGGTTGGTGAGAATGTCTTCATGGATCAAGAGCCAGATGAACATTTTTTTCTTCCACTTTAGAATGCCAAATGGATTCATGGCTCTAACAACTTTTATGAAGTCAAACTATGAAAGTCTGATTATTGAGATAGACTGTAAGAAGGAAAATGAGATGAAAAAAATGTCACTAGAGGTAAATCCAAGGTATGCAAACTAGATCACCATGATCCAAGGGAAAATGAGAAACAATGGGAAGGTCAGTTTTTACTATAGAGAGTGCACAATACTCTTGGAAACTTGGCCAAATTCCACCTAAAAACAAGTATGGGTACTCAAATACACCACTCCTCTAGAGTCAAGGAGAACACACCTATAGAAAGATAACTATCATAATGGTAGTAGTACCATATTTTCCATTTCTCAAAGTCTAATACCTACAATAACTAGTTGAATATGCTTGCATGAGGAAGGTGAGATAAATAGAGCCCCGAGACTGCATTAAGGAGAAAAGACTACCAAATGTTTGCATCCCTAGTCATAATGATATCTTTTCTTGCTCGTAGAAATATATAAGAATATTTAGTTAAGTAAACATAATTCCTAGTATGATTCTATAATCTAACATCTTTGTTCCCAATATCTCTAGGAACATTTACCTCCCATGATGGCCTTCACAATCTCATTAGGTAAACATCCTTTAGGAATTCAAGATCCTAGTAGCCATCCAAATATAGTAGGCTCCTCACATTCAAATCAAGAAGGTCTTACTTGGTATGTTTTAGAACCAAATCCTTGAACATATGTACCCCACATCACCATATGTCATACCAAACATTGATGTTATTTCCAATTAATGGGACCATGAATGAATTGTTGTTAATCATCATATTTCCTTTGAGGACAAATTTCCCCACTATAAATATTTAAGAATTTTTCATACAATCATAATCATCAAATATTTTCTTTAAGAATCTACACTATGCAGTATTTCTCTTCATACTTAAGTTCCATGAGTTCTTCAAAACTAGATCTTGATTTCACTCCCACACAAATTTAACCCAAGGACGTTATATGTGACCTTGTTTCAAACCATAAGGGACAACATGTGGGACTTGTTATTACACCCTAGATTAATCTCATAATGGGTCCATCAATATTATCACAAAGGTTATGTGGTAGTACTATCATTTTTGTCAATGCAGTTGGAATTGAAGTTAAAATAGACTTTGATAAGAAAACTCTCCTAGATAGTGATAACCATCTATTTAACTAAGAGATAATTCTAGATGAAAAATCTATCTAACACGTTAGAGTGGGTACTCCTATTGATCCTAGAGTGGATAATACAAATGCCCAAATATATACGAAGATCGTTTGTGATCTAAAACCCACTTAAGTTGTGGAAGCCTCTCCTCAGAGTTGTAGGGACATTGTTAGAGAACTATAACATGTTCAAGTATGTGTTCACTATTTATATCCAAAATTTAGATTAAAAAATTTAAGAGATTTATAAACTTAGAGAACATTTGTTCTTACTTACTTTTATTCAATCTCTTTGTATGTTGAAATTTCTATTTTATAAGAAGGATCTTTTATATATTAAGTGCTTAAGAGTATGGAACATAATCATAGTTCACTATTTGGATTCAGGATACTAAAAAGGGCTGAGATGTCATATTGGAAATGGATGGTATATATAAGTATTTGAGAGTATTGAGGGGTTTTAACCAAGGGAGGAGGGTCATTGTTTGAAGAAAACCATTTGAGAATGAGACAGAAAATAAACAATAATATCACCTTGTGGCTTGTGGGTATATCTAATCCACAATGAGGGAACAATGTCAAAATGTGAGATTCCACCATGTGGTATTCTGGCAGAATAGATGAATTCAATAGAGGGGTCAACCTATTAGTGAATATTGTCACCTTATCTAAGTTTCTATAAATATTTTAATGATATCTTTTTTTTGTTGAACAATATTTTAATGATATCAATTCCACAATATCTCATCAACTATGAGGTTGTCTTTGAGAAGTAGCATTTGAGGCACAAATGGAAAATGGATAAAACTTAAGGTCCACGAATTCCCTTTTGGCCTAATTTTGAGATATAATAGGTCATTGAAATTTGAGTTGAGACATGGTTCTGATTAGGATGTTGAAGTAAATCGAATACTTACTTTTGTGTATTGATAATGTTCTTTAAACAAAGTTTAAATGCTATTGAATTTCCAGCTACAATTGAATTATCCTAGGAGAATTCAATTGGGAAATTTGATCAAGATTGTTTCTTTATCTTTTAGAAAGGAAGACTTTTATTCTTGTACCCTAGTCAAGTAAAAGATGACTAAGGGGTGGACTTAATGGGTGGAAAATATACATTATATACAAAACTCCCTGCCTGAACCAAAGAGTACAAGGATGATTCTAGGACTTTACACAACCCGACCAGCCTCTCTGTCTCTATAGATCTTCAAATTGTGCCTCGTTTCCACTCTGCATCTGATGGCACTACTGGTGACCAAAAAAGATGGGGAAACTCATGAGGTGAGAACCTTATCCTAGTGATATGATATAACCTCTAATAACATTTATTTCTTATAAGAATATTATGTACTTGAAGTAGTTAAGGAAGGTATAATTACAGTATAGAAAGACTATGTAACTTATTTAGCAGATTAGGCACAACTGGAATCATTAGTAAAATTAATTTCTCTTACCATATTATAAATCATCTATAAATAAAAAGAAACATAACAAGGATCATCATCCAATGTGCTTTGCATGGTAACCCTAATAGTTATGCTACACGACTGAACTAAATATTTTATTAAGCCTTGGGTAGTTTGAGGTGTACCTCTCAAACTACTAGCTGACCACTGCCAAGTTTAAATGAGCCCCATATAAGATGTAGGATGTCCAAAATCCTAAATATATCTTCACCTCAGTTAGTATGAGTAGCATCCGTAGTGCCATATCCACCCAACCATTAAACAACCTAGTCTATCTTGGGTACACAGGCCATGATACTAGAAACTAGGGTATAAACCCTCAAATCTGAGTTACAACCATAGTGTCTCTCAATCACATTAATATTCGAGACATATCCTCAATCTCTATCTAAAACCTTAGAATCTAGATGACAGGGTTATATCATTGCTGCACCAACATATACTCAATAGTATACGACTTTGAGTTTCTTTCAGATAGCATGTTTCACTATCCATCAAGTTCTGATAGTAGAACAGTTCTATGGTCACTAAGAACTACATGATTAAGGTTGCACTTGATTACTTAAGTCAACTAAACTTTTTTGACTGCATCTATCAAGTTGCATATAAACATCCTAAAGTTTGTATAGCTAAATAAGGGCTTGTAACCTCAAAAGATGTAAAACGTATAAAATAGTTTCATGTCACTCTAGGTTGGTGCCCATATACTCAAAACATATAATAGATGAGCTGCTTTCAATATTATAGTTTCATCAAACCATCACAAAAATAATTACATAAGATGCTCAACAAACTGTAAGGTATATTATGTGGGTCAAATTGCTTTATCTCTTGGGTACCAATGTGTCACATACCTAGTATTTTTGAAGTTCAATCACTTACATTATGAAATTTCAAACCTTTCGTACTCAAGGAGAGTTCATTATATAGTAGGAAAATGTTCATGAGGACTATGTAAAACTTATGAGTTTGCATTATCATCATCTTGTGATGTAAAACAGTTCTAAAAAGACCATCTTTTAGCATTCTAAGGGTACTAAAGCAAGACTAAAGGCATGCCTATAGAAAATAGGAAAGAAATATGTTTAAGGTTGTATCACATACCTGGTGGAGGAGAAAATTGAAGTCTAAGAAGGGGAAGCCTTCCAAATCAGTAACAAGGCACTGAGTTCAGACCATGAAAATGTGGAAATCGTCTCCTTCTTCCACAAATAAGGTGATTCTAGAGCAATGAAGGAAGAAAGGAGAGTTCTTAGACGTGTGGGTTTCCAGCAAAAACCACCATGAAACTCAACTTTAAGAGGAGTGGAGGTGAATAACAACAAGGAAATTGGTAGAGAAACATGAATCTTACATGAATGAAGCAAGAAACATGATCAGCGGCCCTAAATCAGTATATGGAGAACTCAAACTCAAGCATGCATCCACAAGAAAACTTACAATCACTAGCCCCAATGGGTTCTCGTTGGCCTCAAGATTGCACCATCAAGCTCTCAAGAGATGAGATGAGAGAGAGAAAAGAAGAGGGGGTATATATATTGTTTAGTGGAAGTTTGGTGCATATCACTTCATCGTCAGATAGGTATCCCCTTGGGCGCAAGAACAGTTGCATACTGGTTGATCAGAATGTGTTGGTCACTAAGAAATTTTTCATCTGACGGACTCCTTGGTTAGTAAGCCAACATTTCCATTGGGCAATGAAGACTCATTGGTGGCTAAGAAACCTTTAGGCACCAAGAAACCATCAGATAGTGAGAAACTATCAGTCACTAAGAAACCATTGGGTGATGAAAAAGTGTACCAACACCTCACTAAGATAATAAACTCCATGATAACAAAGTTTAAAAGCATTCAAAGGATAAGCAAAATTCTAAGTTTTGAGAACATTGTGAAGAAGCTCAAGAAAGTGTAAAAAAATATGTTTAAACCCTCCCAAAGAGGGTAATTGCATAAAGGTCCATATATTCTAGAGATTATATATTTTGAACAAACATGGGCTGATTTTATTACAAAACTAACATCCAATTAAGCTAAACAAGTACATCTTTTAGTTAAGCACGGTTAAGGGGCTTTACACTAGAAGTCTCCATGATGAAGACGACGAATCCTCTCCTTTCTTTACTTTGTGCACCCAAAGTAGGATATGAGATGATAGGCTATAATGCCCATGATTTTTTTTATGTACCTCCCTTTTGTATAGACACCTTTTGACCCATAAAACCCTAGTTTTGTGGCCCAATGGCAGCCTGCAATGACTTGGTTAGATGTGCCAGTCGATCAGTTAGAAACTCAGTTGGTCTATTGGGTAAGTGTGTCTCAAGCTTGTCTACATGCCAATTGATGAATTGAATGATTGGTCTGCAATTAAAATTTTCTCAATTCTTGGAGGTTACTCCCTCTTTTTTCCCTTTTGGAGTCGATCGACTGGGTGTCATGGCGACTAGTTCATTTTGCGACTTGGTTCTATCCAATTGTGGATTTTGATTGGCCTGATTGAAGGGGCCATTCGACTGATTAGACATTATGGGAGGATAAAATATGAAATTGAAGACTCCAGGATGTTTAATTTCCTAGAGTATTTTTGGGGGTTCTTGATCGTTAAAGTGAGTGTGTACAATTGGGTTGTTTTCCTACAATAAATGAGCAAATCTAATTAACACTTTATTTTAGGAGACAAAAGAAAAACATAAGCAATTGCATCTTAAAACTAGGAAATGACAATACCACTCTCCTAAGAAATAATCTAAAAGATGCAATAAAAAAGGAAGAATATGAATTCATCAAAGCACCCTGAACTTGAACGTTTCTCTTCCTCGAGTAACGTAGAATCACAAATAATTGCCCAATAATACTAACAACCTATCATCCTCCTCTCTTGTGTAGCATTACTTGCATCCTTACCACCTTTCATGACCAAGTGATCCTAATTTTCTTAACTCACATACCACAAATTTCCATATTCTCTACTTGAAGTTGTTTCACAACTTGTTTCAATGTCAAGACCTACAAAGAGACATATGTCATATCCATTCTAATTTTGGTACACCTACATATTCCTATAAGTTCTGGACAAGAACAAGGTTCAGTGGTAGAGTGGATCGGGGGTATGTAGATTCCCCTAGGTAGAAAAATGGAAAGAACGGGGGTATGGAAGAAGGTGATCTCTCTACTCGAGATCATATTGCATCAAAGGGGTATTTTTGTGTGCACTTTGGAATCTTTTCTTTATTGGTGGTACACCCCTATAGTATAGGAGGGGTATAGAAGAAGCAGTAGAGGAAGGAGGTTTGTGCCTCACCAAACTTGGAATTTGGCACTATTTTTGGATTTTTGTTTGCTTTTGGAAAATGGAGGGGTAAGAAGATGATGAAAGAAATCTAGAAGAGGTTGAACTTGTGCATCTTGTATTTTGAATTCAATGCATTGGGGGCAAGATCACATTTGTTCAATACTTTGTGCAATATGCAACAATCAAGAAATTACACAAATCAAGTAAAGAGACATTGCATTTGATTGCTATCAATCCTTCATGGATTGCCATCTTTTCCAAGGAGTAGAGCTAGTTAAGTTTCTAAGTGACAAGGTGAGTTCTAGCAATGGCAATTCATGAATTTGTTATAAGAGAAATCACTTCATTCAAGGGATTCATTTACAAAATATGCATATTAGGACAATGGTCTGACTAGGTAAAGGCCATTAGACATGTAAGAAAAGAAAGGAGCATGAAAAAGTAAAACTAAACTACTTACAACCAAAATAACATGTTAGGAGTGATGAAATGAGGAAGATAGAGTGGGTGAAATAGATACATACCACCCACCTCCACCACAAACTTGGAATTTTTCTCATCTTGAGAAAATCCTAAATCCATGATGGATGGTATAAATCGACTTGATGTGTAGGCATATGGTCGTAAGTTAATGTCTAGGGTGACCAATCTTGGGTATAGGTATCAGCATACTCTTGCCCCCATGGCCTGAAGTGTGGCTGGAATAGGTATGCTGAGCCATGAAATCTAGGTAGTAAGTCATGGTGGGCTCATGTCTCTATGATCAACATGCCACATCTCATGTGATCTCTACATAAGATAGATGTGGTTGAGTTGATGCCCTTGTCTCAATTGCTCATGTATGAACTAGGGAGTCCATAATGTGATCCAAAAAATGCTAAATCTCATAGAAGCCATAGGGCCATCAAGATCTGTAATCTCATAAGTTTTCCACTTGGTGCAGCGTGTCAGTGATGGTGGTGGTCATGTCTCATTGTCATTTGCCTCCAAGGAGATGCTACAACAATGAGCAGCGGGATCCAAAGTTCACCCTCTGGAAGTGGGTTCTCATTGTTGAAGTGATAGATTTTGGAACGTCTATTAGTAAGTCCATATTAGATATTTTCCACAACGAACCTGGCATTGGTAGGGAGTGTGATTTGCATGTTGGTGCAACAAAAAAGAAAAAAATACATGTCTTTTCATCACCAAGGCTTAAAATGTGACCAGACTGGAGGTAGGGTAGGTCAATTAGGTGTTGGTTTCCCTTATGCAAGGGGATGTCAGTGACAATGTGGTCTAGGATGAAAGTAGATTTGATATAGCGAGTTGCCCGGATGTTGAAGTGGTCAAGGTGGTGATGCCCCAGTTAAAGGGCTCAGTGTTTAGCAGAAACCATAGAGCATAGAGGTTTGTGGTGGCCACGGTCCCCTACATGCCTGCTCTATTCAATACTATGTAGGTAAGGATCTAGTGAAGGTAGCATACCATTGGATGGTGTAGTTGGAAGGACTTCTCCCCTTAGGGTAAGGAAGAAAGAAGGTCAGGATCTTCGTCCAAAATTTTCCAACAATGTACTTGTGTTAGTGGTCTTGGTGACTGTTCTCCATGTAATCCTAGAACCAAAACAAGTTTTTCTATGAAGGATGAGTTTTGCAGGTTGACCGATGGTATGGTGTTTTTCTCCCTAAAATTTTGAAAATAGAATATAGATACTTCCTTAAGATTGTAGTTCCTCTAGGACATGGCCATAAACTCAAATCATCAAATCAGCATATACAGGCCAGATAAGGTAAGGAAACTATGAAAAGTTATTCTTGCATAAGATGATGTCAACAGATTCACGGATGTTGAAGGCAGATAGGGTATCACTGGATGCCCACTGAGGAAGGACTACACCCAATATCACTATGTCCTCATAGAAGTCATGTTGATCATTGTTGATGAATTGCTTGTATTTGCTTGGAAGGGGAGTAATGCATTGGCCTACAGATGTAGATTGGTGATGTGTGTAGTGGAACATGGGCAGGTGGTGTGGTGCCCAAATTGGCCCAGACAATTAGCTCATAGAGAATATCAATGTCAACTACTATGTCGTTAGGAGAAGGGGAGTCAATAGTATCCCTAGGATCCTCAATATGGATTCCTCCTAAGACGGCTCGGGCGTGAGTGTGGTGAGGGTTACAGGTGGTGAGTGTCTTCAAATTCTCCTTCCCCTTCTTTAGGTGGCCAAAGACTTCGTGATAAGATCCATGTTAAGACATGGTGTTTGATGTAGGGAGACCAACCAACCAATTGGGTTGTGAGTTGGTTAAATTGATATATCTCTTCTCCAGTTGATCGATTGGTGTGATTGATTTGTCGACTAGAATGTGATTTTGGGAATGAAGAGGGGTTGTTGGCACGTCCGCTGGTGCTTTCCAACCTGACCAAATCGGGATGATTTGATCCTCACATGGAAAGAAAATGAAAAGGTTAGGGAAGGTGGAAGAGAGGTAGAGCATGGCATTTCTCTTCAAAGAAGGACATAGAGATGGCACATCAAGTGACCGGTCAGGAAAGAGGAAGCAAGGAGGCATGCCACCCTACTAGTCAGTGAAGAGGAAACAAGGAGGGTGTCACCCTACTTCTCGAGGGGGTCAATGTTTAGGAGGGTTGATCAAGCGGTTGGTAGCATAGAGGTGGATGGCTTCTAGGCTCACATTGCCTGGTCGGGGGACTCGATGGTGAGTCAGTCAGTTTGTTGCTTCCTTGGCGGCATCTTGACATTTTGGAGGAGGGTGGAGTGTGTCTTCTTGCTAGAATGCTAGGGTCAGGATGGGTGGAGGTTGACTCTATTGCCTCTAGTGGTCTATCCTTTATAGGAAAATTTTGGATGATCCAATTGGTTAATTGGCAAGCCAACTGATTTGACTAGAATGCTAAAAGTAGGAAATCTGAATCACCCAGTTCCAAATTTCCCACTCCTCCGGTCAACTGGTTGGGAATCCAAATGGTTTGATTTAAATCCAAAGTTGACCAATAACTCCAAGAAACATCGCCATAGATTAATTAGCCGATTGGGTCTCCAGACAAATGACTGGAGGGTCAATAATTTGACTAGATGAATAGATTCTGAGCAGACATTTTTTTTATTGTGCCCTATAATGTAATGAGGAAAACTAATTAATTTAAAAAAGATTAAACGAAAGGAATATGGAAAATTGGGATATTACCTAGATATGGAAAATAAAATATAAGGGGAAGGCAAGAAAGACAATTATTTAAGGGAAGTGGAATGATGGGTTGCCTCCCAACAAGCACCTTGTTTAATGTTAAAGGCTCAACACCCAAGATTAAGAAATCATTGGCTTTGAAAGGATAAATGGTTGTGACTCCCTTGTCTCTGGATCTTCAATTGTAATAGATAGCTTCACTCCTTGCACCACAAAATCTTCACCCACAAAATAGTTCTTAAGTCAGTTCCCATTCACTACAATTTCACCTTTAAACTTGTCCCTAGAGAGGAAGGCACCATGTGGATAGGCATGTTTCACTAGGTAAGGACCGTACCACGTAGACTTGAGCTTCCTAGGGAACAACCTCAGCCCAGTGTTGTACACTAAAATTTGATCTTCCACTTTGAGATCTTTCCTTCTCAGATGGACATCATGCCACATCTTTGTCCCATCCTTATAGATTGTTCACTTTCATAGGTAGACATTATCCATTCTTCAAGTTCATGTACTTAGAGGAAACATTTTTCACCAACTACAGATAGATCCAAATTGAGGATCTTGATTTCATACATGGCCTTATGCTCCATTTTTTTATTAGATAGACAATATTTCCAATATATGAATCGGAATGGAAGGTTCGCAAAGGCATCTTGAAGCAATTCTATATGCAGATACTATATCATTCGGCTTCAAGGCCCAATCCTTCTTGGCACGATTCACAACATTATCCTAAATATTTTGATTTAGAAATTGGTGACTTCCACTTGGCCTCTTGTATGGGGTGATAAGGAAAGCAACCTTGTGGCGAACACCATACTTCTTGAGTGTTGTTTCAAAATTTATTCTCCAAAAAATGTGATCCTTCATTTGGAGTCACCGTGAGAAGGACATTGAACCTAGGGAAGATGGTGTCTTTAAAGAGATTCATCATGGGTTGAAGTCACTAGAATTTTGTGGGTATATCTTCCACCCACTTAGAAACATAGTCTGCGACTATAAAAATGTAAGAAATCCTAAAGGAGGTGGGGAAGGGTCCCATGTATCCAACTCCCCCTACATTAAAAAAATCCAATTCTTTCCATGAGGTCATATACATCAAATCTATCTTGGATGTATTCTAGATATGTGATATTGATTGTAGGTGAGAATAAAATCATAAGAATCTTTAAACATTGTTGGTCAAAAGATTTTTCATAGAAGCACCTTTTTGGCTGCCTTTTGTGAGCTCATGTGTCTACTAGTCAGACCAGAGTGACATTGCTCCAAAATAGCTTGAGATTTTTCCTTGGTGACAAACCTACAGTAAAGTCCATCTGCATAAACCTTGAACAAATATGGATCATCCCAATATAAATTCCTCACATCATGCATGAACTTGTTTTGTAATTTTCCTTTATACTAAGGATGTAAAATGTCATATACAAGATATTTAGCATAATCAGCAAACCCCAAAAAGTGAGGTTCATCCTTCAATAGTTGATCGTGAGATAAGGAATCATTAACCACTATTCCACCATTATTTTACAAACTAATATGTTACCCTACAAACTGTTCTGTGTAAGGTGGTCAACTACTACATTCTCAGAACCCTTCCCAATACATATCTATAAGTCAAACTCTTGTAGCAACAGATCCCTTCAGATAAGCCTAGACTTGGCATCCTTCTTTGTCATGATATATCATATGGTAGAGTGATCTATATGGATTATCTTCTTGGAGCCCACCAAGTAATATTGGAACTATTTGAAGGCATAGACAATCTCAAACATCTCCTTATTTGTTGTGGTGTAGTTCCTTTGAGCATCATCCAAATTCTTTGAAGCATAATAACAAACATGGTTCATCTTATCAATGCATTTTCCTTATATAGTTCTCACTGTGTAGTTGCTTTCATTGCACATGATCTCAAATGGTTGCAACCATTCTAGCACAAGTATAATTAGAGTAGTGGTGAGGGATGCCTTCTGGATATTAAAAGCTAGTCATGCATGCTTGATTAAAATCAATAATGGCCTCATTCAACAAAAGATTAATGAGAGGCGTGGGGATCTTGGAGAAGTCCTAGAAGAATCTCCTATAAAATATGATGTGCTAAGGAAAAGCATGATATTCCCTAACTAAGGATGGTGGTGGAATTTTTGTGATGAATTTTTGCTCCATTGACCTTCACTATTCCTTACTCATAGCCAGGGACAATGCCTTCCTTCACCATGAAATGACATTTCTCCCACTTTAGCATCGAATGTGCTTCTTCACAGTTTCTAACACAAGAGGCATGTAATGCAAGAAAGAATCAAAGGAATCCCTATAGGTGGATAAGTCATCCATGAAAACTCCATCACTATTTATGTCACCCTAACAATGATGGACGGCATAAATTGTTGGGAGGTAATAGGAGCATTGCATAGACCAAATTGAATCCTGCTAAAGGCAGAAGTGCTAAATGGGATGATAATTGTGGTGTTCTCCTAATCTTCAGGATGGATAGGAATCTGATAGATTCTTAAATAATCATCAAGGTAGCATAAAAATTCTTGATGCATGAGACACTCTAGATCTTGATCAAGGAAGGGGTGAAGGAAATGGTCCATTTTATGGCCTTGTTCAACTATATGTAGTCAATGCACATCATTCACGTCAGTACAATATGGGTGGGCATGATCTCATTATTATCATTTTTCACTACAATGATGCTCCCTTTCTTGGGCACAACTTGAACAAGTTGACCCAAGGAGAGTTAAAAATTGGGTAGATGATCCCTAAAGTGAATGTTTAGATATCTTCAAGGCAAAAACCTCCTTCATGTTTGGATTTAACTTGCATTGAGGGTCCCTACATGGTTTGTAGTCATCAACCATAGGGATCTTTTGCATTCATATAGCTTGGATTACCCTTGTTAGGTCAATTACTTTATATCCCAAAGCAACTCTTCTCTACTTATAATCACTGGGAAAAGATCCCATTCATCAAGGAAAACATATTTCATCCCTTCAGTTAAGGGTCTTCATCTTGGGAGGTTTTGGCAGCACAACTTTTTCCTCAACAGTAGAGACCATCTTCGGGTCTTCAAATTCACTATGTGTTGCTTCCTCAAAGGTATTTAGATGGAACCTATAGTGGATGACCTACTCATCATAAAAATCTGGATCAGTTGGAACTATGAAGGTTGTATGCAATAGATCTTCTAACATCTCCATATCTTGTCTAAGTTGAGAGAGCTTGTCAACACTTTTCTAGCAAATGAACTTCCTCGAGATGATTGGGCCCTTTGTGATTTCATAAACACATAATTCAAGAACTTCTCTTCCTAATTGAAAGAGGATGGTACCCAACATCTACATCAATCAAGGCACGGGATGTAGTTAGGAATGGGTGGCAAAACATAAGAGGATAGTGGAGGTTTTCTTTGATGTCCATGATTATAAAATCACAAGGGACATATCTGTCATTGCCCATTTTCACTAGAACATCCTCAATGACACCCATGGGTTTTATCATAGAAGAATCTACAAGATGGATAGTCATGGTTGTAGGAAGCATATCTACAAAGCCCAATTTTTACACATGTTGTATGGTATTATAGAAATGCTTTCACCTAAGTGTGCAAGTCCCTTACTACAACTATTATTGCCTACATAACAATCAATCCCAAAGGAATCACGATCCTTCTTCTTCTTAGGCATCTTATTCAAAATATTATAGGAAGTAATTCTTGCAAGTTCCAGGTCTCATACTCTTCTATGGTTCATTTCATGGTCAATAAAGTTTTCAAATACTTTGACTATGTGGGATTTTAGAAGGGGAATCCAAGAAGGTAATGTCCATGTGAATATTCTTCATAGCTTCCTTGAAACTCATGAATATGACATCTACCCTTGTTTCCCTGATACGTACCTAGTAGGGATGGTCGTGTCTTGAAGAATGGCACATTGGGTTCAATTGTCTCAACTTATGGTACTTCAACAAACTAAAATATATCAACTGTGTCATGTAAATGCTCTCTCTCTCGACCATCACAATATCATCATTGTCAAATTTTATAGGCACGACAGATGGATTCACTCGAGGAGGAGGTGGTGCATACACATTTTTGTAATGTGTGGAGATGACCCTTAGCTACTCGGGATGTTTAAGATTGTACTCAAGTTGTCCAACAAAAGAACTTATAAGATGACGGAGGGCATTTATGATCTGGACCAACTGAGAATCAATTACCATTTGATAGGCTTACTTATTATCCAACATCATTAGTTGAGATAGAAGCATATGTTCTAGAGCAAAGATTTTGTCATCTATAGAAGGAGGGGTAGTTTGTTGCATCTGGTTAGGATTTTGGAACTGATGTCCTTGGAAATTACATCCTTGGTAATTATAGTTTTGGAAGTTACCCCAGTAGTTAACATGGTTCTTGAAGTTCTTATGGTAGCTGTACTAGAACTCTAGACGGTCACAGTTTTGGTTGTTCACTTGACAAGGGTGTTGTTGGGATGCATTCTCTACATTGACTAGATTTCCATACAGGAAACCATGATGGTTTTGAGTATGGTTAGGGTTGTAGTATGCTTTTTCTGGTATGGTGTGGATGGAGTTGAGACCCTCCATTTGCTATCCATCTTAAGTTTGCACAGGACAATTATTCACCATGGCGTTACAGAGGAGTTGACACTGTAGTGTAGAATGGTCATGGTCCCTGCAGGCCTCACAAAAGAAGTTTGTAGATTTTACTTTCTTCTACAGATGTTGTAGTTGTTGCATCTGTCCCCTTCTTTCATATGCATTAAAAGAGGACTCCATGTTGTCATGCTTCAAGGTGAACCACTTGAGGGATTCAACAATTTTCTAAGCTTGGAATTGTCTTATGCCTTGGCTACCTTGAGGACTCTATCTTGTCCTCTATTAGAATAGGCTTGCATTTCAAAATATATTTTAACGACTTCCCAAGCATTGTGAAAATCCTGGAACATGAAGTTACCTACTAGATAAGGTGTCAAGGAAGGTCTTGTTGTTATCATCAACACCTCTGTAAAAGTTTAGATCAACTGGGCTTGAGAAATTTCATGACGTGGACAACAACAGATAAGCTCTTAAATTTCTCCCACGCTTTAGCCAAGGATTCACCTAGAACCATGGGAAAATGTGTGATTTGTCCCCTAATTTGATAGGAAAGGGATGTTGGATAGTACTTCTCAGGAAACTTGGATCATAGACCTTCCCACATGGTGATTTGGTCTCCTTCCATGGCATGGTGCCAACTATTGAATTGATTTGTTAATGTATATTTAAACAACCACAATTTTATGGCATCTTCCGAGACACCCAATATCCTGTGCGGGGCATATAGGTCAAAGAATTGGTTTATATAATCTTGAAATTTGTGATATCCTTTGTCACACAAAGTGATATTACTCAAAACAAAAACCACGATCAAACATAAACAGTGGATTATTGAAAATCACTAGAAATTAAAACTAATTTGCAACAAGCACCATGAGCTGAGAATTATTACACAAGAGCCACACTTTCATTTCATAACATATAATTAAGATGCTACATCATCATCTTCCAATCGACCTATTACATAAGATAATAATTTCACATGTATAAACATACTACCAGAGGCACACAAGCCCGAAATCACATATCGACCATCATGTCTACAAAACACATCGAGAACACCCCCAAGGACCTGAGTGTACAGGGATGACACATAGGACTCTATTACTAGACACTATCCATGTACCATGCTTCACCAGGTGCAGTTTTCTTCTCGTATTATCTTCAACCGCATGATCTTTAACTCAGAATGCACGTCCACTTAAAAGTTATTTAACCAAAGGTGTGAGAGACACAGTTCCAACAAGAGATATAACTCTCTGTCAACTCTATTATTATCACAGATAACTAAGTAGATAGATTAACATACGGAGCATATTTGAGAAGAATGACATATAGCTCATGAAGTAAATAGAACAATAATATTCACTTGCCAATGAACAATAGAACAATTCATAATCTAAAAAGAAATATGAAGAACATGTATAACTATTATAAACTAAACAGTATAAAACAAAGCAAGGCTTCATCCAATGTTTTCGTGTTTGATCCTATACATGCACACTACATGACTGATTACATATTTATGTTGCCTGAGGATTTGAGTCGTACCACCCAAATCCAACCGACCACTGCTAAGTTGAAATCGGTGCCATACAAGGTCTAGTGGAAGAGCCAGAATCCACAATCTCAACCGCTCGGTCAGTAGGAGTGAACATGCAGTAACATCACAACTCAACTGCTTCCAGTGACATATAGTCCAGTTGTTCAAACCTAGCCCGCCTTGGTATAGGTCATAGTGCTAGTAAAACTAAGCTACGACCGCAGCCCCACTCTTACCAATGTATGATCGTAGCCAATCATTTGAAATCTCATAAACATATCATCACTGAGTCTACGTCCCAAAGCCAAACTCTTTCTAGGGTATGGCCTGAAGCCAAACCTGAGCCATGATCTAAGGCTCATGCATGGCCAAAGTCACCCTCTATTGCTTGATATTAGGGTACCAATTTGTCCCCGCATACTTAACAGTATGTGCTCCTAGTTTCATGTAGGAGTTACTCGTTTCACTATCCACCTGATGCTGACACTGAATGGATCTATGGAACAGGGAAAGCTACATGATTAGATTCCACTTTGGTAATTTATACCAATTAAAGTGTCTTTTAGCATCAATAAAGTTACAACGTACAAACCACAAACAAATCCTTTAAAAAGAGTACATAATATCACAACCACATATATCATCGTTTATATTATAAACTAATTACCATCATCTCATAACACTATACCATTGCTAGCCACAAGGCTATTGTATTACTACCATCTACAAGGCTATTGTATCTCTATTAGCCACAAGGTTGTCATCATCATCATATTATCCTGGGATATCAATCCCTCATTCAAGTACTAGAGGTTATCACCTCAACCAGGCATTAGGCATTTACCAGGTCCTATGACCCACCACATCACACATGTGATTCATGGTTATCTCATCATGCCTCATTAATCATATAAGCCTTATTCATGCCACATCACATGTACATGCCATAGAAACCATTAGCCATTATGTTCAGAGAGGTAAAAACATATTAAACACCTTTAGTTAAAGCAAACAAAGCATCATAAGATCTCTAATATAAGATTGGGCTTCCTGTTGATTTCACATAAGATCCCCAAGCATCATTCTACTTCACATACTTTGTAACATACTAGATCTTAGACCCTACCTTGGAAGTTGACATTTTGGACTTAGCCAAACAAGGTTGAAGGTTAGACCTAAATATATGTTTAGTATAACCCCAATGAGCTAATGCGTGTATAGACACCTTAATGTAACCAATGTTCTAACATTAATCTTGGGTGTATAATGGATACATAAAATATGCCACATAACTCATTTTGGTGGTAATATGAAGATAAGAAACTTAATTGGATGAATAATTTAGATATGGGCCTTTAATGGGCCATATGACATATCTCATAAAAAGAAGTCTAAAAAGTGGAAACAAACTTCAAATTCGAAATCTACATATCAAAATTAGCCTACATGTCAAATTTCATCTAATTTGGACAACCTTGAAATATTAGGATAAGTTTAGGAGAGAGAAAATGAGTAAAAGGCATAAGTAATGAATGATGTGATTATATAACTTCAAAATATGTAACTAATGGCAAACTCATATCTAACACATCAAATATATCTTGTGGACTAAGTTTGGTCCAATTTGGATGTTGTTTGTGCAAGTTATACAATTTTAGGCACATTTTGGACTTTTCTGCAATTTACCCAATTTGTAGGTTTTCTTTGCAAATTATCACATGAATTATAATCCTTATATATTTCCTTACCATTCTAGAGTTTTTAACCATGGGGCACCTAGTTGCGCCTTGGTCTGAAGGTGTTTCTTTCCAAGGGCATTTTAGGGATTACTCTCTTAATAAATGAGCTTATCTTTAGAAGCTATCAACCAATGGGGTTATTTCTTTGATTGGAGGTCGGTTGGGATGGCATATAAGTGTCCATAAACCAACATTTGATATTCAAGAAGCCCCTATGAGTTGCCCTCTTGCATGGCCATGAAATCCCTAGGCTAAGGACATATGGAAAGCTCCATGGACACCTCATACTTGACTTCTTCCTTATCCATAAAGGTTTGCATGTCCATAGGCACCCTTAGCATTTGACACATGGAAATTAACTTGACACCTCGTGCTTGACTTCTTCCTTATCCATAAAGGCTTGCATTTCGAAGGACACCCTTATACATGACACATGGAAAGTCTCATAGAAACCTCATACTTGACCTCTTTCTTTATATAGCCATATCTACCCCTTCCCAACTCCAAATTCGAAAATTATTTCTCTTCTTTCTTTCCTCTAGCTTAGATAATAACTCCTACTCTGTTTTTCCATGAAATTTTTGTCCCAAGGTAAAATAATGTGCCTACCTTGGTGAAGAAGGCTCCTAGGATTCTAATGCTATATTTAGGATTTCTAAAGCTCCTCCTTGGTTATTTCAACCAAAACTAGTAAGTTTTCTCCTTTCCTACCCTATTTTCACGTTTTTAGTCTTCCTTGCACCTTACTCCAGGTCGGAACCATGGCCTTTCATGGTAAAACCCCACCTAGAACCCATAAACACCTCATCGCCATGTTCTTTTGTTAGGGTTTTTCACCTCTAAAGTGGAGAAGGTGCTTCTTGCTCAAGATAGAAGCTTTGTTGGAGAAACTAGGCTCTCTAAGCTAGGGAACCTTACTTATTGGACCTGTCCACCTTCCCTAGAGGTTCTTTAGAGGCCTAGGCTTGACTTGGACTGTTTATACTCTGAAGTTTAGGTATGATGTATCTTATATTCTTCTATGTTGAGCAATTCACCTATGCTTATTCATTCTCTTTATCCTATGGACATTAGCCTATACACAATGTCTTTTCTTTTAAAAATCATGGTTCATGTGAACTACCTTATTTTATATTGATCATGTGATCATGTCTATTCTTTTTAACTCTTATCTTATGCTTTGTTCAAGATGGAACTCTAAAATATGACATGTGATGTCTTTTGCCCACTTATGAGGTGGATGTATATGTTGGTCACTTATGTGGTGAATAGTTTATATATTCTGACTATACTATCTACTTGCCTCTACATTTAACATGATATGTTATTCAATAACACCACAGTAGTGTAATTGCATTGGTTTTTATGGCAGATGTGTTATTTCCTGCTGAGCAAATGTGATATTTCCTGCTCTTTTGGGATGGGAAGGAACCTCATACCCAGGGCAAGATGTGTGATTCTTGGACCATGTTTTATATATTTGGGAGATTGGTAGTATTTCTTTCTCTATCAGGTTTCAAGTTTATGAGACTTGGTTGCCTTTGTATTTATATTGTTCTAAGGGTATGTTTATCTCACATGCATGCAGGTTGATGATATGGGGTGTGTGCCCTAATCCTTTACATGTGCTTGTGTGGCACAATATTTATGTTTTATTAATGGAAAGTATTCTTTCGTATCGTATGAATTCAATTCCTTTCTTGATACCCATTTGGGTGGTCCTTATCCTTTCTATGGGAAGCCTTTTATATTTGATGTCCTTTATTCCATATATTGCTCAATTTCCTATTTAGTATGCACATACCAGCCTTTGCTGATGTCATCTATTTTTTCTTCTTACTGGGGTATGCTTCCAACCCTAGGTGAAGGACTTGGATGATAAGGCATGAAGTTTTAGACTAGCTTAAGGAGTTAAAGCTTGGAGACAATGTTTTTATGGTTTAGATTTCCCTCTACTTAGATCCTTATGTTGTATCATACATGTAAACCCTTATGGGATATTATGATGTACTTTTGTAATCTTTTGTGAAAATTGAATATAGTCATTATTTTTATTCCACTGTTATACTTTGGTTGTTTTGAATACCATTTATTTAAGTTTGAAAATTTTGCACCTATTCTATCATACATTTGAGTGTGTTTGGAATGGATGTTTTATTCTTCAATTTTTTTAGTAAGTGGGTGATCCTGCCTCTTTACAGCATGGTATCAGAGCCCATGGTAGTTAGAATCTGACTATTTCAATTTTGTCTCCCTAGTTATAATACTTTCCTTACCTTTAAGTGACATGTTTTCCCTAGATTTGATCAATAGATGATGAAGGGTTGATTTAGGATCATATAGTTTCACATTAGAATCATGATGAATAAACCCCTACAATATTTACAATTAAAAGATGTAAGTTGTAACATCCCTAACCTGGGTTATGGCATAAACCTATAATTTTTGCTTAAGTAAGTTATTTATAAACTTGTTTTAATCTTTTGAAAAGTAATTAAGACTCAAGGAAAGTTTAATTTTCAAGTTTGAGCTTATTTGCAAACTGTTTGTGCATTATATGATAGTTTGGGTGTAATTTGCAATTGACCCAATACAAGGGGTTATATTGTAATATGTTACATTTTTAACATTCTTCGAGTTATTTAGCATTGTAAGAGAGAGAATGATGCTAAGGGGTGGCTTGTATAAAGCCTAAGTTCCAAGTTGGAGCTTGTTTAAATAATGCTTGTGTATTGTGTACCAGTTTTGGTGCAATTTACAATTAACACAAAATATAGGGTTGATATGAAAATTACCACCTCTAGAGTGTCCCTACTCTCTCTGACATCATCTAGAGGAGAGATAAATAAATATGCACCATGTTTGAATCGTTTTTGAGTAGTGGTATTCTTGGTGATGAAAAGACCAAGAAGAGATGTATAGTTGAAGCCTTTATTTGAGTTGTATCGAGTTGTAGAGCTTTTATGGGGATGCCTATCGGTCAAGGAGCCATAGAGGTGGTCCCATATCGCTTTTTCAACTCTTTTCCTTTGACATGATGGGTTAAGCACCTCAAGTAGGTGATGGATATTGATTTGCAACTTTCCTTAGAAAAAGTGTATCGGTTTGTGAATAAAGTGATGTTGAGTTAAAATACCTTGCTCTACAAGATAACTAAGGGCCAAAATCTTATCCCTAGATTATCCTCAAGAGTTTTGCATGTTAAGATAAATATGTTTTCATGGACATGTGTCAACCATGCATGGACACATGGCACCTAGTAGTGTAAAATGATGACACCTCTTGTACACCCTCTCTCATGTATATACCACTCCTTTCACCTAATAGTGAATCTTTTCAAACCCTATCACTCCATTTCTCTTAGATATCATGCAAATAGTTGAGGAGAAAGGAGGAGCTCAATCCATTAATCTTAAGGTGAAGACATGGTCATCTTCAACCTTGGTTGAAGCATGAATCTCGGGTTGTGATTCTTTCTTTCTTTTCTTCTTCATCGAGTTCTTAACTATGGTGATTCCTTGCATGTAGAGGAGTTGTGAACAAGTTTTGGATCTACGATAAGTTCATCTTCAACCTTGGTAACGTCAATCTTTGGAGCTTGGATCTTTGACGTTGTTTTGAGGCTGGTTATATAACTTGAACCCAATCATGTTATTATTTACCATCAATCTTGCCATACTTGATGATCTACTTTCAATTTTGAGTTTTCTTGTATAATTGATGAATCCATGAATTCTATTAGTGACATAGGAATGTTCTCCATGAAAAAGAAAAGTAAGGAACGAAGCCTAGAGCTTAATGATGATGACATCATCATGGCTCAACCCGATATGGGGTTGAAGTACCTCTAACCTGATATGGTGTTGAAACCCAACATGGTAATATGAAACCTGATATACCTTGGAACCACACACCCCTATTGGTTTGTACATTTGGCGTGGTTTAGACTAACCTATTGTCTAGGTTGTCACTTATCACATGGTGAATGGTAGGCCGATACCATGAAGGTTTGAAGAGATATGAGCATAAGGGTCTAACTTGATATCAAACCCTAATTTTGAGCAAACTGATATGGTGTGAAGCACACACACCTCTATGCCAGATATGGTGTGAAGCACACACACACCTCTATGCCCCATATGGTATGAATCACACACACACTTCTATTCCCGATATGGTGTGAAGCACACACACACACCTCTATGCTCGATATGGTGTGAAGCATACACACACCTCTATGCCCGATATGGTGTGAAGCACACACACCTCTATGCCCGATATGGTGGAAGCACCTCAATCCAATATATTTGATTGAGTAATACATGAAGTGTGTTATGTCAAGTGATACATTAAGATGTATAGAGTTTAATTCATTTTGATAATTGTAAGCCAATGTACCTTGAGAGAAGGATTAAGCCAACTTAATAAAGTATTATGTAATCATTATCCTAGTGGGGATGAGAGAGAAACGCATACTGTGTGTGTTAATCATTCAATGGGCATACATTGATATCCCTTTATGTGTAGAGTTATGCATTAGGGTTTTGATTCTTAATAATATGAATTAGGGTTTTGATTCTTGACAATATGAACTTTAAACCCTAATTGACTAAAGAGGGAAACCCTCACCCTAATTGGTGAAAAGAGAAACCCTAACCCTTATCGGTGAAAAGGGAAACCCTAACCCTAATAGTGGAAAGGTTGTATTTCTCTTATGTTGCATGGTAATTATATGTACTGGATATTGTTTCTACCATGAATTACTAACCATGCAGGTATCATGAGATGATGAGTTTAGCCAGGTATGACCTATGGTGTTTCATATGATACAGATAAATGGGACTTGTGATCCATGTGAAATACTTGTGCATTAAGTATTATGTATACCTGGGTCTGAGGACCTAGAGGTAATAGTTAACGGATAAGAGGTAACCATGTTCAGTGATGAACTAAGGGTTTGAATAGCCAGATCTAGTAATCATGATGATGATAATGTTAAGGGATGAGAGATCCCAGTAATGTGATAAGGGACTGAGATCCCGGGTGTTATGCATTCAATGTTTTCCAAAGATTATAAAATTACTTGATAAACATATTACACCTTTCATTGTAGCATCTATTATAATTTTTGCTTGTATCTTGATTGATGCTAAAAGATATTGTAATACACATAATTAATCAAGTGGAATCTTATCATGTAGTTTCCCACGCCATAGATACATTTGGTGTCAGGATTTGTTGAATGGTGAAATGAGTCTAACTCGGAGAGCATACTTTTGAATATGTGGGGGTGATTGACAAACATATCCTTATGTCCAGATAGGGATTTATGTGTGATTTCCCGATGAATGCCAGGGTTTCCGTGTGATCGCCCTGATGAAAATGTACTGGGGATTGATGTGATATCTCCCCAAAGAGAGAGCATGTTGCATTTGTAGCTCTTTAGCGAAGATGTCTCTATACCCCAGCAAGCTAGTTGTAGTTTGACATGTGGTCACTGCCAGTGGTCTCATACTGATGGAGACTGGTGAGTTCATGGTAGCTAGCTCTTCCATTGACCTTGTATGGTATGATGTTTTACATAGCCATGGTCGGTTGGAGCATGAGCGGTATACCTCATCTCTTCTTGGCATAAGTGTTATTGTAAATGTGTAATCCGTCGTGTAGTACATTTTCTTAAAAGTATGAATACAGAACATTGGTTGATGCTTCATTACTTTTATACATCTTAGTTGATAGATGTTATACATGTTCTTCATATTCCTTATAAAGCAAATAGATGATCTATAGCTCTGTTATGGATAGTTGAACTATTTAATCAATGATATTGATTTGCACTACAATTAAACAATGAGTAAACATGCTTATTTACATAAAAGATCCTTTGCTCAGTTTTATACTATTTACCTGTGATAATAATCTTATTGGCAGAGAGTTATATCTCTCACTGGGACAATTGTCTCACCTTTTGGGTTCCATAATTTTTTAGGTGGACGTGCATGAGGAGGTAGAGACCGTACTATAGAGGAAGGACAATAGCAACAGGGACAGCATTAACAGCTCAGGTTGAGTGTGATGTTTGTCGTGTCTTGTAGATAGAAGTCCTATGTGTCATCTCTATACTCTTAGGTCCTTGGGAGTTAGTACATAATGATTTTATAAACAATCTGAGATTTTGGCTTGTATGCCTCGAGGTCTTATGTTGCTTATGTATATGTTTCGGCAGAGAAATTGGTATATGATATCCTCAAGATAAGGTAGTACAATGTATGTACAATGTGAACCATGATGTATATATTGTTTTGGTTCTTTATTTAAGAGTTTCCTGGAAATGGATATCCTTATAAAATGGTTTTAATTTTTAGTGATTTTTGTTAATTCGTTGCTAATGGCTATTCCACATAATTACTGGTGGCGATTTGGCTGCCGGTTTGATGGCGGGTCGTCACATAAGTAACCTTAGTAAATTGAGGTTGTTTAGATTTGTCTTGAGGTACATACTAGGATATGAAGTTGAAAGCAAAGGTGTTTAGAAAGGATCAAGGTTCGGGGGCTGGCAAGATTTTCCTTAGTACCACTAGCTTGGTTTACGAGGACTCCCAAACCCATATGATATCGGCCTAGCCTGAGCTGTCATGAATTATTCAAAATAGCATGATTTTAGGCAATAGTAGCCTTAGACATTATTATGATTTATCTTTAAGGACCCTAATATGTTGAACTAGTCTCCTAAGTGTACATACTTGTTTGAGGATGAACAAGAGCAAGTTAACCCATAGTTCATAGTCTTTACAAGTTATGTTTCTTTTTTTTGCATGATGCTTATGTAGTTGGATGTAAGGAAGTGTAGTTGAACCTGTTGTTCCTAAAGAATAGTTTTGACTTAAAAAGATGAATCCTTTAAGGGGTGGTGAATAAGTTGTTTTCTTATATGTGGATGTTTTGATTTCAAGGACGAAATCCCTTTAAGGGGTGGTGTGATGTAACATACTAGATCTCGGACCCTACCCTGGAAGTTGACATTTTGGACTTAGCCAAACAAGGTTGAAGGTTAGACCTAAATTGATGTTTAGTATAATACTAATGAGCTAATGCATGTATAGATCACCTTAATATAACCTAATGTTCTAAAAATAATCTTAGATTTATAATGGATACATAAAATATGCCACATAACTCATTTTGGTGGTTATATGAAGATAAGAAACTTAATTGGATGAATATTTTAGATAATGGGTCGTTAATGGTCCATATGAAATATCTCAAAAAAAGAATTCTCAAAAGTTGAAACAAACTTCAAATTCAAAATCTACATATCCAAATTAGCCTACATGTCAAATTTCATCTAATTTGGACAACCTTGAAATATTAGGATAAGTTTAGGAGAGAGAAAATGAGTAAAAGGCATAAGTAATGAATGATGTGATTATATAACTTCAAAATATGGAAATAGTTGCAAATTCATATTCAACACATCAAATATAACTTGTGGATGAAGTTTGATCCAATTTGGATGTTGTTTGTGCAAGTTATGCAATTTTAGGTACATTCTGGACTTTTCTGCAATTTACCCAATTGGTAGGTTTTCTTTGCAACTTATCACATGCATTATAATCCTTATATATTACATTACCATGCTAGGGTTTTGAACCATGGGGCACCTAGTTGTGCCTTGGTTTGAAGGTGTTTCTTTCCAAGGGCATTTTAGGGATTACTCTCTTAATAAATGAGCTTATCTTTAGAAGCTATCAACCAATGGGGTTATTTCTTTGATTGGAGGTCGGTTGGGATGGCATATAAGTGTCCATAAACCAACATTTGATACTCAAGAAGCCCATGTGAGTTGTCCTCTTGCATGGCCATGGAATCCCTAGGCTAAGGACACATGGAAAGCTCCATGGACACCTCATACTTGACTTCTTCCTTATCCATAAAGGTTTGCTTATCCATAGGCACCCTTAGCATTTGACACATGGAAAGTAACTTGACACCTTGTGCTTTACTTCTTCCTTATCCATAAAGGCTTGCATTTCCAAGGACACCCTTATACATGACACATGGAAAGTCTCATAGAAACCTCATACTTTACCTCTTTCTTTATATAGCCATATCTACCCCTTCCCAACTCCAAATTCGAAAACTCTTGCTCTTCTTTCTTTCCTCTAGATTAGATAATAACTCCTACTCTATTTTTCCATGAAGGTTTTATCCCAAGGTAAAAGAAGGTGCCTACCTTGGTGAAGAAGGCTCCTAGGATTCTAATGATCTATTTAGGGTTTCTAAAGCTCCTCCTTGGTTATTTCAACCAAAACTAGTACGTTTTATCCTTTCCTACCCTATCTTCATGTTGTTAGTATTCCTTGCACATTCCTCTAGGTCAGAACCATGGCCTTCCATGGTAAAACCCACCTAGATACCATAAATGCCTCATCTCCATGTTCTTTTGTTAGGGTTTTTCACTTCTAAAGTGGAGAAGGTGATTCTTGCTCAAGATAGGAGCTTTGTTGAAGAAACCAGCCTCTCTAATCTTGGGAACCTTACTTATTGGACCTATCCACCTTCCCTAGAGGTTCTTTGGAGTCCTAGGCTTGACTTGGACTATTTAGACTCTGAAGTTGAGGCATGATGTATCCCCTATTCTTCTATGTTGAGCAATTCACCTATGCTTATTCATTCTCTTTGTCCTATCTACATTAGCCTATGCATAATGTCTTTTTTTTTAATCATGGTTCATGTGAACTACCTTATTTGATATTGATCATGTTATCATGCATATTCTTTTGAACTCTTATATTATGTTTTGTTCATGATGGAACTCTAAAAGATGGCATGTGATGTCTTTTGCCCACTTATGAGGTGGATGTATATGTTGATCACTTATGTGGTGACTAGTTTATATATTCTAACTATACTTTCTACTTTCTTCTACATTTAACATGCTATGTGATTCATTAGCACTATAGTAGTGTAATTGCATTAGTTTTTATGGAAGATGTGGTATTTCCTGTCGAGCAGATGTGATATTTCCTACTCTTTTGGGATGGAAAGGAACCTCATACCCAGGGCAAGATGTGTGATTCTTGGCCCATGTTTTATATATTTGGGAGATTGGCAGTATTCCTTTCTCTATCAAGTTTCAAGTTTATGAGACTTGGTTGCCTTTGTGTTTATATTGTTCTAGGGCTATGTTTATCTCACATGCATGCAAGTTGATGATATGGGGTGTGTGCCCTAATTATTTACATGTGCTTGTGTGGCACAATATTTATGTTTTATTAATGGAAAGTATTCTTTGGTTATCATATGAATTCAATTCTTCTTTCTCTTGATACCCATTTGGGTGGTCCTTAACCTTTCTATGGGAATCCTTTTATATTTGATGTCCTTTATTCCATATATTGCTCAATTTCCTATTTAGTACGCACATACCGGCCTTTGCTGATGTCATCTTTTTTCTCTTCTTACTGGGGTATGCTTCCAACCCTAGGTGAAGGACTTGGATGATAATTTGGACTAGCTTAAGGAGTTAAAGCTTGGAGACAAAGTTTTATGGCTTAGATTTCCCTCTACTTAGATCCTTATGTTGTATCATACATGTAAACCCTTATGGGATATTATGATGTACTTTTATAATCTTTTGTGAAAATTGAATATAGTCATTATTTTTATTTTGCTGCTATACTTTGGTTGTTTTGAATACCATCTATTGAAGTTTGAAAATTTTGCACCTATTCTATCATACCTTTGAGTGTGTTTGGAATGAATGTTTTATTCTTCAAATTTTTAGTAAGGGGGTGATCCCGCCTCTTTACATCCTTCACATGCACTACCTCCCATAAACTGGAGTGTGTAAGATTAAGAATTAATTAGTGCTACTAAGTATGCACATTCACATATTCATACTTCTCATGTTTCCTTATAAGGATCATAACCAAATCTTAATATTATTTAACCATCTTCATAGCATTCGCAACTTATAACACCCAGTTAACTCATTAGGTTATAGCCATGTAATTAAGAGAGAATGATATCATGCTTTCCATTCACACGCCTTCAATAATATAACTTGCCTTTCAGGGTTAGGGTCAAAACTCTACACATATAACCAATTAGGGTTTCACCTCACGGTTACACCACCAAACCCTAATTACTCCAAAACCCACCTTTTTGAAATTGATTATGTTTAAGTAACATTAGTTAGATATGAAACAATTATCATACCATCGAAACCAGTTATCACCCTTTTATAATTGCATGTGTATATCATCTTCATCAAGTTATGTGTGGTTTACAATAATGCATTTTAATATAAACATGTTGTCTATTGCGCCAATATGACGCTTCAACAATAGGTGACCCATACATTATTACCTCTTACAAATCATTAACCACATATCATACTAAGGAGAGTTGGACCTAAGACTACATAATTGGAGGGTTTCACTTCAAGCTATTCACAAGACACCTATAAAGTCATTTGGTCTGTTATATGATTTCTACACAAAGGTTGCCACCATGTATTCCCACAAGGCTATAACCAACCTCATGTATACTCATATAGTTGTATAGTTAAGGCTATGTTCTTTAATTAAGGGTGAACCACTCATAGTATCATCATCCTATGGTGCATTAAGTTTAGGAAAAGAAGTTAAGATCAATTTTACATCATCAACACTACTATCTCTTAAGTTACATGCCATTCACACTACATCATTAGGGTTAGAGTTCTTGTTACTCAATTTAGGGTTTATAAGGTTGGATCAACAACCATCCTTAGATCATCACTTCCATCATCATTATAGGACATGTTATGAAATAAAGGTTATAGGAAAATAACTTCTTATTATTATTCACTCATCCACCCCATAGGGTATCACATCATAATATATAACCCTATCATCAACATGATGCAACTTAACCATCAACACAAGGTCTCAGTTTAGGCTAGCATGTAGGTGTATCAGTTTAGACCAGCTTGGAAGTGTATCGGCCTAGCACCACAATGTGTCGGTCAATCACACTAAGGGGGTGTTTCGGGAAGCACCTATGGAGGGTGTGTCGGCCAACACCTCCTAAGGGTGTGATGGAAACTTAAGCCTGTCGGGAAACACCGTCTCAAGGTGTGGTAGGTGACTATAACACTTAGGTGTGACGGGTAGTTCCAAGGCATATCGGGCAATGCCAACCCAAAGTGTAACAGGCGTCAGCATGTCGGGCATCACCAAGGCATATTGGCTTCACGTATCATGATAGGATACTAGAATTAGGGTTAGTTGGGCATCACGATTTGATATGTATCAGGTAATGATGCCTCTCTAAGTGTGACAATCATAGCCATGATGGGTAAACACTTCATATCACATATCGGCTAGCAACACATCTCGATCGCAACACATCTCAGTTAGGCACCATGTCAGGTTAGAACACTCTGGAGTTGTGATGACTAGCCTCTTTGAAACTGATCATCCATATTGGTTCAACAACCACCAAGCATATTAACCCTCACAACTCATGTAGGCCTAATTATGCACAAATCGTGACAACCTAAACCTCACCAAGGTTGTGACGACCTGTCACAACGTGTGATGGCTTGTGCAACACGGGTCGTGAAATCCACACCCACCATAACATGTCGACCTAGTTGTATTAAACCTTGAGACACTCATATACTAGCAAGGAATGAGGGTGTAAAACATGGGAAGTATCTTAGACAAAACCCCTTCACCAAAATAGATCTCAAAACCACCAAAAACTACCAACATGCAAGAGGTAACGATCTAGAGTGAAGGACATGATATCATGTAAAGAGTGATAATAACAAAGAAGGTTTAGAGTTATATAACCTACCTCAATAAGGTCTCCATCAAGATTTCAAGCTTCCATGATCAAAGCTCCAAACCACATGTTCCTCAACTTTAATATGATCCATCAAGAGTCCCAACTCAATTTCAACATCACCTCAAGAAAGAAGAAGAAGATGCCATGGTTATGATAGCTCAAGAAGAAAGGAAAGAAGGAGAGAGAACCACGTCCTATATAACCTTCATCCAAGGTAGTATCCAAGGCCATGAGAGGAGGAAGAAGGTGAAGAAGAGAGCTCAAAGGAAATGGCCATCCAAGGAGCATAACTTACCAAGATGGAAGTTGAACAAGAAATCACCATGAGCAAGGAACTCAAACTCTCAAGCTCCATGGGGCTTCCTCTAGATCCTTAAGCTTCCAAGATCGTCCACCAAGAAGAGAGGAATAAGGATGGATGAAAGGGATTACTTGTGTGAAGGAGGAGGGGGTTATATACTTGAGGGAAGGAAGAGAGATCAAAGGAGAGGTGTCATCACCTTAGGAGCTTAAGTGACACTTGTCGACAAGAGAAGAGGCACATACAACAACATGCAAGACATGGTGATAAGATATAGATTGGATCTCATCCTCTTGGTCTTCTACCAAGGTCATAGCCGATATTCCAAAGCTCTACACCTTCACAAACTGATATGGCAAAGCTCAACATACTCAGAAACTGATAGAGCATACTCCATACATCCACAAACTGATAGGCACAACCCCACACTCCCAAAAAATGATAGATAACAACCCTACATACTTCACAAACTGATAGGGTACAATGTTGCACACCCACAAATTAAAAGGCACCCTCTCTAAGGTCTTTAAACCCGAGATAGCCCATCTAAGAGCAAGGCACATCTCACACATGTGCTCCATACATCACCAAAGATGTTGCCACATAACCAAGATCCAAACAAGGTTACCACATCTTCCTCTCTACTATAAATGATGCCAAGCGAGGAAAGGGAACACTCTAGAGGTGGTATATTGCATATTAGCCCTTCACTTTGGGTAAATTGCAATTTACACTAAAACTAGCACATATAGCTCAAGCATCAACCATACAAGTTCATCTTGATACTTAGGTTATCCAAAAGGCACCCCTTAGAATCATTCTCTCTCTTATGATTCTAAATCACTAAGGGCACACTCATCATGTGATATATTGCAAGATAACCCTTCATCTTGGGTAAATTACACATTGGTCCATAACAAGCAAACATTGCCCAAACAGCATTCAAACAGGGCCAAACTTGAAACATAAGTGTGTCACATGATAACAAAACACCTCAAAGGATTAGATTAAAGCTATAAGAAACTTACTTAAGCAAAAAATAGGGTTATCCCAAAACTCGGGTCATGGTCCTTACAAGTCTTAGTCCTAGTCTTAGTGTCCATATAGACTCAGTGAACCTAGAGCTTTGATACCACCAAATGTGACACCCTTTGTCACACAAAGTGAGATTACTCAAAACATAAACCACAATCAACCATAAATAGAAGATTACCAAAAATCATTGGAAATTAAAAATGATTTGCAACAAGCACCATGAGCTAAGAATTATTACACAAGAGCCACACTAGCATTTCATAACATATAATCAAGGTGCTACATCATCATCTTCCAATCGACCTATTACATAAGATAACAGTTCCACATGTATATACATCTACCAGAGGCACACAAGATAGAAATCACATATCAACCATCATGTCTACAAAACACATCGAGAACACCCCCAAGGACCTGAGTGTACAGGGATGACATGTAGGACTCTATTACTAGACACTATCCATGTACCATGTTTCACCAGGTGTAGTTTTCTTCTTGTATTATCTTCAACTACATGATATTTAACTTGGCATGCACCTCCACCTAAAAATTCATTTAACTAATGGTGTGAGACACACAGTCCCAGCGAGAGATATAACACTCCACCAACTATATTATTATCACAGATAACTAAGTAGATAGATTAACATATTGAGCAGATTGATTAGAATGACATATATCTCATGGAGGAAGTAAATAAAATAGTAATATGCACTTGCCCATGAACAATAGAACAATTAATAATCTAAAAAGGAATATGAAGAACATGTATAACTATTATAAACTAAAGAGTAAAAAACAAAGCAAGGCTTCATCCAATGTTTTCTTGTTTGATCATATAGATCCACACTATACGGTTGATTACGTATATATTTTTCCCTGAGGATTTGAGTCATACCACCCAAATCCAACTGAACACTACTAAGTCAAAATTGATGTCATATAAGGTCTAGTGGAAGAGTTAAAATCCACGACCTCACTCCCACGGTTAGTACGAGTGAACATGTAGTGACATTACAAGTCAACTGCTTCCAACGACATATAGTCCAGTTGTGCAAACCTAGCCCGCCTCGGTATAGGTCATGGAACTAGTAAAACTAAGCTACGACCGTAGCCCCACTCTTACCAAGGTACGATGGTAGCCAATTCTGTGAAATCTCATAAACATATCATCACTGAGTCTACGGCCCGAAGCCACACTCTTTCTAGGGTATCGCCCACAGCCAATCTTGTGTAGCATATCCTGAGGCATGATCTGAGGCTCACACATGGCCAAAGTCACCCTCTATTGATTGATATTAGGGTATCAATCTGTCCCCACATACTCAACGGTATGCTCTCCTAGTTTCCCATAGGAGTTATTCATCTCACCATCCAACAGATATTGACATTGAATGGATCTATGGCACAGGGCAAGCTACATGATTAGATTCCACTTTGGTTATTTAGACCAATTAAAGTGTCTTTTAGCATCAATCAAGTTACAATGTACAAAACACAAACAAATCCTTCAAAAGAGAGGACATAGTATCCCAACCACAGATATCATCATTTACACTATAAACTAAATTCCATCATCACATAACATTGTATCATTGTTAGCCATAAGGCTACTATATCACTACCAACCACAAGGCTATTGTATCTCTGTCAACCACAAGGCCATGATAAGAGAAGGAGAATAAGGATCTTTTCCAAAATGTGGAAATGGGAAATGTGATAAAACCATAAAATGCTCATAAACATGTTAGACAATAATAAAGAAAGGAATGATGATATGTAATCATCCATATAATTCCTGTGCAGATGGCAAGGAACCTAGGATGAAACAAGTGTAAATGATTCATGAACAGTTGAAAGTTCATGCAATACTCTTAGGAGATGATAATGTCTCCTCCTTGATGAACAACCCTGGGTAATGATGGGGTGATGAAAGGAATATTTTTCTTTGTGTTCTTTCCTTTAAAGGGCATGGAAATCAAGTGAGTCTTATCACACTTTATGTGCATGAGTTAGAAGTTTTCTATTGATGGATACTTAGAGAAGTATCAGTTTTATATTGGACTTTGGTTCCAAAATAAAGATATGTGTAATATATAATGTCCCAATATAAAAGAAAGATCATTTTGTATGTTTGACTTTGGTATTAACAATAGAGAGATGGAAATGATGAGGATGTGATGTGTTTTCGATGCATGTGAAGGATACCAAGGTAAGGAATTTGGGTATCCAAGATGTGCCAGGTGGTATGGGAAAGTGAGAATATTGCTCCTGATAAGATGAAAAATATGTTTGGTTATCTAGAAGGGAGAACCTTGAGATAACTCTAGTATGGAGATCATATGTTAGGGGTTTATGCTCTGCATAAACATAACATTAATAAGGATGTATTAATTGAAGTAACAATTGCATAATCATTTTGAGAAAAAGCTTATCAAGCTAAAAATAATTCCTTACAGTATCCCTATCTAGATCTGTTGAGGTAGTTTATTCATAACATCTAGAGGTACCTTTGAGATAAGTTCTTGTTTAATAAGTGGCCTCTCCTTATGACAAGAGAACGTACAACTAGGAAGATAGTTGTTACAAGTCATAAGAAAGTTTAGTGTTGTGGCAGCAGATTAGATGGCATAACAGATACATGTTAAAGACTTGTAGTTCCAAGTGGGTGACGGATCGTAACTCTGGTCTTTCATTGGAGGTGAAATGCTAAACTAAGTGAGGAATATGGAAGACTCCCAAGGTCAAGGATCTTATCACATAAGTTGTAAGTTGAGAAGGTGGCAAATCAGTAAGGTTTGACACTTGAGTTGAATAAGGTATGTATAATGCTTCTCTGATTAAGAAAAGTGTTACCTGACACAGAGTTGACTCTACAGTCAGTAATAGAAAGGATAGCTGAGTATGTGTCACATGTGATAGATCTTATGATGATCTTTAATGGAAGAACTTTGTGCTGGCCAAAGTTCTATGACATCTCCATGACATCAAGATGTTATGTGAAGACTTGATGACATGATGCATGAATGACAATTGTCTTCCTTCGTCTGGGATTTTGGGGACGAAATCCTTATTAGGGGTTTATAACTTGTAATGACATGGGTTATGAGTTAAACCCTATTTGTTTTGGATAATAAAGTTGATTAGAATTTTAATATAATCCTCTAAGAAGTTTTGTTATCATGTGACACACTTATGTTCCAAGTTTGGTCCTGATTGAATGATGTTTGAGCAATGTTCCTTTATTTTGGACCAAAGTGCAATTTACCCAAGATAAGGGGTTATATTGTAATATGTCACATGTTGAACGTGCCTTAAGTGTTTTAGCATCATAAAAGAGAGAATGATGCTAAGTGGTGGCTTGTGGAAATCCTAGATACCAAGTTTGAACTTGTTTGAATAATGCTACTACCTTGTGCACCAATTTTGGTACAGATTGTAATTTACCCAAAATGTAGGGTTGATATGCAAATTACCACCTTAGAGTGTTCCTACTTCCTCTATGTATTATTTAGAGGATATATAATGAATGAGACACCATGTTTGAATCATTTATGAGTGGTAGTATTCTTGGCGATGAGAAGACCAAGAAAGGGGTTGAATGGAAACCCTAATTTGAGCTTGTATTGAGTGTATCGGGTTGTAGTGTTAAATGGGAGTCCCTATCGGCCAAGGTGACAAATAGGATACCCCCATATTGTGTTTTTAAGTCTATTCCTTTTCATAAACGATCTAAGCACCTCAATAAAGCAATGGATATCGGCTTGCAACTTTCCTTGGGAAAGGTTGCATTGAATTGTGAATATAATAATAATGTGAGTGGAAGTGGCTTGTCCTAGAAGATAACCAAAGGAGCCGACCCTTATCCCTTGCATTATCCTAAATTTTTATTTTTCATGGAAAGATAAATATGTAATTCATGCAAGTACATGTGTCAATCCATGCATGGCCATGTGGCACCTACTAGTAGTAAGGTGATGATACCTCATACACTCTCTCGCATGAACCTCAAGTATATATACCCTTCATTTCACCCCTTAGTAAAAAATTTCGAATCCTACCACCACCTTTCTATTATATATCGTGCATAGAGTCTTGGTATCGTGCATAGGTGAAGTGGTATCGTGCATAGGGCTTGGGTATCGGCCATAGCAAGTGATAATGGCCATAGCATGTTGATATCGGCCATAACAAGTTGATATCGGCCAAAGGAAGTGATATTGGCCACAAGTGAAGTGGATATCGCCCACAAGTGAGGGCATATCATGCATGAGTATTGAGGTATCGTTCAAGGTGCTAAGGAGCAAGAAGGAGCTCAAGTCTTAACCCTGAGGTGAGGTCATGATCATCTTCAACCTTGGATTGAAGCATGGATCTAGGGTTATGATCTTCCTTTCTTTTCTTCTTCACCAAGTTCTTAACTATGGTGATTCCTTGTATATGAAGGAGTTTTGAACAAGCCTTGGACTCTTTATAAGTCATCTTCAACCTTAGGAACGTGGATCTTTGAAGTTGTTCTTAAGGCGGGTTATATAACTTGAACCCAAACATGTTATTACTCACCATCTTTCTTGCTATATTTGATGATCTACTTTCAATTCCGAAATTTTCTTGAATACTTGATATATCTATGAGTTCTAGTAGTTTCTTAGACCTGTTATCCTTGTACTATAACAAGTAGAACGAAGGTCTAGAGCTTGAAGATGATGGTATCACCTTATAAAGTGACATCGGGTTCAAGCATATATGCAAGCACCTCTAACCCAATATGGTGATGCACCTACACCACTAAAATGATATGGATATGAGTTTATACTTCCTTGCACGATATGGTAATGTAGTATACACCTCTTGAATGATATGAGGTCCACATTAGGCACAATATGATGTCAAGCACATACACATCTCTAACCCGACATGGTGTTGAAGGACACACACCTCTTTGCCTGATATGGTGTGAAGCACATACACACCTCTTTGCCCGATATGGTGTGAAGCATACACACACCTCTTTGCTCGATATGGTGGGAAGAAAACACACACCTCTTTTCCCGATATGGTGTGAAGCACACATACACCTCTAAGGTGATATGGTAAGCACACATACACCTCTAAAGTGATATGGTGAGCCAGCACACACCTCTTACCTGATATGGTAAGCAAGCATACACCTCTTGCTTGATATGGTAAGCACACATACACCTCTAAGGTGATATGGTAAGCAAGCGTACACCTCTAAACCGATATTGGGTTAAGGATACACCTCTTGGACGATATGGTGTTGAGCTCACATCACTAAAATAGTATGGTGGGTAACCCAATACACTAGATGACAAAAGTGGTAATGGTTAATACCCTAGAACATGTAATGGCCAATACACTAAAGTATGGTGTGGCCAATATCTTATGTATGGTGAAGGTGATACACCATATGATTGGTAATGTTGATACCTTGATGGGTAAGGGTATGAGGGATATGATGATGTCTAGCTAAATATACACCTAACCCAATACATGTGTTCAACTTGACATACATGATTCAACCTGATATACCTTGTAAAGGTGAGGGTAAACCACTCTTAGGAGTGATGAGTGTAACACCAAGTAATGGTGTGGTTAATACCTTGATAGGTGAAACACCTAAAGTGGTTGATAATGGTATATCAACAATGCCTTAACTCGAGATGAGTCCATAACACTTGTTGGTAGTTGGATAATTCAAATGTGTGACTTATGGCCAATACACTACAAGATAAATGTGATGAGTTAGTGCATAAAGTATTAAGATGGGAATTACCCTAATACAATATAAGTTGATGAACTTAAGTAAGTTAAAAGTGATGAGGGAAGTGATACATCAAGGCATTGAAAAATATCACATCCAACACCTCAAGGTTGATACATCTTGATGCATCTTAAATCCAATATACTTGGATGAGTAACACATGAAGTGTGTCATGTCAATTGTTACATTAAGATGTAATGAGTTTAATGCACCTTGATAAGTGTAGTCTAATATACCTTGAGAAAGGGTTAAGCCAAGTTAGTAAAGTATGATGTAATCAACATCCTAGTGAGCATGAGAGAGAAACTCATACTTTGTGTTGATACTCATTTAATGATAAATGATGAGAATAAGTAAGTATTATTGAATACTTATGATGTCAATGTATGCTCCTAGATGTATGGAGCAGTGAATTAGGGTTTGGATTGATAATATGAACTTGAAACCCTATTTGTCTATAAAGGGAAACCCCAACCCTAATGATTGGAAGGTTGTATTTCTCTTATTGCATAAGCCTTGTGAAACATGTTAAATACTTATATAACAAGTATAATGTTTATGTGGTCTGATGACCTAAAAGATATTTGTTGCCTAGTGAGAGGTGACAAGATGTTTAATGGGCTTTGTGATCCATTTGAATAGTTGTTTCCTAGTGAAAGGTGACAAGATGTTTAATGTGCTTGTGAGCCATGTGAAATACTTGTACAACAAGTGTGATATATACCCAGGTTTGAGGACCTAGAGGTAATGGTTACCTGATAAGAGGTGACATTGTTCAGTGATGAACTAAGAGTTGAATACCCAGATCATATAATCATGATGATGATAATGATTAAGGGATAAGAATCCCCAGCAATATGATAAGGAACTGAGATCCCAAGTGTTATGTATCTAAATGTGTTCCAAAGATTTGAAAAGTACTTGATAGATGTATTACACCTTTCTTTGTAGCATTTGTTTATGATTGATTCTTATAACTTGTTTGATGCTAAAAGAATGATATAATGCACTTAATATATCATTAGAAACCATAAAATGGTGCCTTGACCACAGATCCATCAGCGTCAGGAATTGTTGAATGGTGAAATAGGTTTTTTCCATGGGATAACATGGAGTGCATTTTTATGAATATGTGGGGGCATAAGATTGGACGGCCATATGTGAGCTGATCCCCTTACGAACTCAAAATAAATGGGGACTTGGCTATATGCCATATCCTGGCTCCAGTGCGACTATGGTCGTAGACTCAGTTGAGCAGGGTGAACTGGCTCGTGGCTCGAGTATGGCTATATGCCATGACTCAGTAATTTTATGACTGGGGATGGTTGTTAGTCGTTGTTCCCCTAAGAGAGTGCATGCTACAGTTGAAGCTCTGAGCAAAGATGCCTTTATACCCTGGCATACTCTTTTTGCATATTGACACGAGATGTCACTGCCACTGGTCTCGTACTTACTGGGACAGGAGAGGTCTTGGCATTCGTCTCTTCCATTGACCTTGTATGGTATTGACTTGTGATAAGTTTGTGGTTGGTTGGAGCATGAACGGGGTATACTTCATCTCCTCAGGGCATAAGTGTGATTGTAAAATGTAATCAATTGTGTAGCATATTTGCTTAAGGATCAAATACGAAAAACATTGGTTGATGTACACTTCAGTTATGCATCTTAGTTGATAGATGTCATTTATGTTTCTTTACATTCCTTGTAAAGTAGATAGATGGCTTATTACTCTACCATGGACATATGCATCATTTTTATTAAGTGAAGAGATTACTCTATTTTGTTCATACAGTGATTAATCCTGCTTATTAATGTAAAAAAATCTCTACTCAATTTTATAAATTCTTATCTATGATAATAATATGGTTGGCAGAGAGTTATATCTCTCGTTGGGACAATTGTCCCAGCCCGTGGGATCCACAATTTTTAGGTGAACCTGTGTGAGGTGGTAGAGACCTATCTACAGAGGAGGAACAATAGTTGGGGCAGTAGTAACAGCTCAGGTTGAGTGTACTATCTATCATGTATTGTAGATAGAACTCCTATGTGTCGTCTCTGTACTCTTAGGTCCTTGGAGTCGGTTCGTAATGGTTTCATGAACGATCTGAGATTTTGTCTTGTATTCCTCAAGGTTTTATGTTGCTTCAGTACATGTGTTAATAGAGCAACTGTTATATGTTGTCCTCGAGATGAGATGAGACAGTGATTGTATAATGTAAATCATGGTATGTATAAGATTTGGATCTTTCAATAAGAGTTTTCTGGAAGAGGATCTCCTTGCAAAATGGTTTTAAATTGTAGTGATTTTTGCTAATCTGCTAATTATGATTATTCTACATAATTAGTAATGATTTGTCTCTCGATTTGATGGCGGTCGTTTCAGACTTATTCCATGAGACATGGGTACATTTCCTCTCTTAGAATTCTATATGCTAAAACTTTTTAACACTCGATCTATGTATGTACTTTGACTTAGGCCAAGAAGCCTTCTAGATCTATCTCTATAGATCTTAAATCCTAGAATATAGGAAACTTCCCCTAAGTCCTTCATGGGGATGATATTTCTCAGTCATTTTTAAGCAATATGCCATTTCCTATCGATAGTATGCCATCTACATATAATATGAGAAATATGATTATGTTCCCACTAACCTTCTTATACACACAAGGTTCATCTTAATTTTGAGTAAAGCCAGACTATTTGAGTATTTCATCAAAAATGAAGATTCCAGCCCCGAGATGCTTGCTTCAATCCACATATTGACCTTCTGTAGCTTACAAACTTCATTGGCTTCATTTATAGTGATGAAACCTTCAGATTGTATCATCTACAAATCCTCTAGAAGATCTTTGTTAAGGAAAGCAATTTTAACATCCATTTTCCAGATTTGTAGTCATGATAAGATGTTGTGGCAAGCATGATCCTGGTAGATCTAAGCATGGAAACTACTGAAAAAGGTTTCATCGTAGTCAACACCTTAAACTTGCATGAAACCTTTTGCAACTACCTTTATAGGTTTGTACATTACCATCCATGTCAGTCTTCTTCTTGAAGACCCATTTACACCCTATGGGTTTTACCCCTTAAGGTGGATCCACCAAAGTCCATACTTTATTGGTATACATGGAGTCCATATTAGATCTCATGGCCTCAGTCATTTCTTAGAACACGGTCCCTTGGCAACCTCATCATAGGTAGTTGTTTCATCATCTTCAATGACCAAAACATCATCTTCTTGAGTCAGGAGAAATCCATATCTCTTTGGTTCAATATGTGCCCTATTATACCTTCGATGTTCCTAATCCATGTTAGGGACTTGATGTTCCACAATACTTTTTGGTTCCTATTATTCCATATTTAGCTCTGAAGATTTGAATGTTATCTTGTTGCAATTAAACTTCTTCAGCTTCTATTTTCCACCCACTAGTTCCTTTAGAAATATCATTTTCAAGGAATACAACATCTCTATCAATAAACATGTTATTGTGAGATGAGATATAGAGGTAGTAACCCTTAATTTCCTTAGGGTATCCAACAAAGATACATTTATCTGATTTGGGTCCCATCTTTTTCACATAACTATTTTTTACATAAGAGTCACATTCCAAACTTTCATGAAAGACATATTGGGACATTTCCCATTCCATATCTCATATGGTGTTTTTTCAACAAATTTGGAAGGTACTCAACTAAGTGTAAATGTGGTGGTTTCAAGAGCATGTCCCCAAAAGGAAAGCGGAAGATTAACTAAACTCATCATTGATCATATAATGTCCAACAAGGTGCAATTCTTTTTTTCTGAAACACCATTATGTTGTGGTGTTCCAGATGGAATTCATTATGATACAATACCACAATGCCTCAGAAGGACCTCAAACTCTTGGTAAGACATTCACCACCTCGATATGATCAAAGTGCTTTAATTCCATTGCCAAGTTGATTTTGTTCTTAACTCATGAATTCCTTGAACTTTTCAAAAGATTCTATTTGTGTTTCATAACATACACATATCCAATTCTACTAAAGTCATCAATAAAAGTGATGAAGTACTTATACCCATTTCTAGCACTTGTATGAAAGGTCCACACACATCAATAACTATGTAATACCCAAGCCCACTGCCCAAGGCTCTAGTGGAGTTTCAGGAATGACGACTGGCCCCACAGATCACCACTAGCCTTAATAAGGCACTTTGTCCACACTCACGCGTAAGCTAGGATTAACTTCCCAACTGGTCACCCATCTAAGTACTACTCCAATCCAATCACGCTTAACTATGGAGGTCTTAGTGATGGGCTTCCTGAAAAGGAGGTTCACCTTGGTGATATGGGTAGTCTAATCATTCCTTTTAAGGTCATCTTATCCAAGGCCTCAAATCCTAGGACGTTACAATTTATAACACATGGGCACACTTCCCAAGGCTCTAATAGAGTTTCAGGAATGATGGTTGGCCCCGTAGACTACCACTAGCCTTAATTGTGCACTTTAATCTCACTCACGCGCAAGCCAAGATCAACTTCCCAACTGTTCACCCATCCTAGCACTACTCCAAGCTGAGCACGCTTAACCATGGAGTTCTTTAGTAATTGTCTCCCAAAAAAGGAGGTGCACCTTGGTGATATAGGTAGTCTAATCATTCCTTTTAAGATCATCTTATCCAAGACCTCAAATCCTAGGACGTTACAATCTCCCCCACTTGTACTCTTGATGTCCTCGTCAAGGCTCAACTATATGGCCTCATAATATTTCCCCATTTCAGTGTAGACCCAACATGGACCATGGATACCCAGCTCTCGATCATGGAATACCAACGCAAGGGTGGCTACATCGCCATGGATAACCCTTTCCTACATGCCTGGACCGTACGGCTCAAGACTGGCATGCCACATTCCCATGTGGGCCCCACCTACTGGAGGGGAATTGGCTTTGATACCATTTGTAACACATGGGCACACTACCCAAGGCTCTAGTAGAGTTTCAGGAATGACGACTGGCCCCACAGACCACCACTAGCCTTAACTACACACTTTAATCTCACTCATGCGCAAGCCATGATCAACTTCCTGACTGGTCACCCATCCTAGTACTACTCCAAGCTGAGCACGCTTAACTATGGAGTTCTTTAGTAATGGGCTCCCGAAAAAGGAGGTGCACCTTGGTGATATGGGTAGTCCAATCATTCCTTTTAAGATCATCTTATCTAAGGCCTCAAATCCTAGGATGTTACAAACTATGAGTCCTAATAAGGCACTATATATCTCACTGTTATCAATCAAAGGTGCTTTTGTCATCTTGTACAATAAGCAAGATTCACATGTCTCTATTGAATCAAAATAAAAAAGAGTCTAGATAACCATCTTTATGGAGTCGTAAAATGTGCTTCTCATTTATGTGCCCTAGTCAAAAATACCAAAGATATATTTTGTCTGAGTCATTGAGTTTTAACTTCTTGAATTTATGTTATATACACGTATCTCAAGATATAATAATAAAGATCATAAGACATAGGGGAACTTCCATAGAAGATCTCATCTTTATAAATGGAAATACGACCATACTTTATTAGAAACTCAAAACCATTCTTCTCCAAACAAGATAAAGAAATTATATTTCTAATTATGGTAGGTACATAATAGCAGTTTTCTAACTCTATTACAAGTCCATTGGACAGAGATAAACAACATATACTGTAATGACCACCACCAAACTGACAGCCAAATCGTTACTGATTATGCAGAATAAACATAAACAACGGATCAACAAAATCAATAAAAATTAAAACCATTTTGCAAAGAGATCCATTTCCTGGAAAATTCTTTAAAGAAAGAACCAAACTTTATATACATCATGGTTCACATTGTACATAACTTTGTACCATCTCATCTTGAGGATAATATATAATAGTTGTTTTTCCAAAACCTATACATAAGCAACATGAAACCCTCAAGGCAGCCAAGCCAAAATCCTAGATCATTCATAAAACCATCACGTACTAAATCCAATGACTTGAGAGTACAGAGATGACACATAGGACTTCTATCTACAAGACACGACAGACAGTACACTCAACCTGAGTTGTTACTATTGTCCCTGTTGTTGTTATTCTCCCTCTATAGTACGGACTCTACTCCCTCCTGCACATCCACCTAAAAAAATGTGGATCCCACAGGGTGAGGCAATTGTCCCAGTGAGAGATATAACTCTCCACCACCAATGTTATTATCATAGGTAAATAGTATAAAACTGAGCATGGGTTCTTTTTATATTAATAAACAAGATTAATCACTGTGGGTAAGCAGATTAGTACATTCTCATCTTTTTAAAGCATTGCAACTGTCTATGATAGAGCAGTAAATCATCTATTCACTTTATAAGGAATATGAAGAACACGTGTATCGTTTACCCATCATATTATACCAACATCTCAAGCTTAACCTATAACAATATTATCATGGTATGATATCCATCAATCATTCTCATTTCTAGTTGTTGGCTGCAGCCAATCTTCTAGCCCAATATTGATTTCTACCAATTTGGTGAATATACATCATCATCTTCTAGCTTTATACCCATCTTGTAAGAGTACACTAGGTACTGGATTGTACCAATCCTGTGAGATTACAGCCATGTATTGGATTGTACCAATCTTGTGATATTACAGCCAGGTATTGGATTGTACCAATCCTGTGATATTATAGCTAGGTATTGGATTGTGCCAATCCTGTGATATTACAACCAGATATTGGATTGTACCAATCCTGTGATATTACAGCCAGGTATTGGATTGTACCAATCTTGTGATATTACAGACAGGTATTGGGTTGTACCAATCCTATGATATTATTGTGGCATCCAACTTATAAAAACATGGATTACTTAAGAGAAAGCGATCGATAACAGTGAAATTACTGAAAATCACTAAAAATTTAAACCTTTTGCAAAGAGATCCATACACAGGAAAACTCTTTTATCAAGAACCAATGTATTTCATTTACATCCTGGTTCATGAGTACATATTCTATACCATTCCTTCTTCAGGGTTACAAGCATCATCTGCTCTGTTAACAACTAAACACAGACAGCATAAGAACCTCAAGGCATCAAGCCAAAATCTCAGATTGATTTATTAAAAACACTAGTTACTAACTCTGAAGACCTGAGAGTACATAGATGACACATAGGACTTCTATCTACAAGACATGAAAGACAGTACACTCAACCTGAGTTGTCATTGTTGTCACTGCTGTTGTTGATGTTCTTCCTCTGCAAGATATTCTCAGTCTCCTCCGTGCTTGTCCACCTAAAAAATGTTGGATCCCACGGGTGTGAGACAATTGTAATTGCCCCAGCGAGAGATATAACTCTCCGCCAAAAACATTATTATTGTAGTTTAATGATATAAAACTGGGCAGAGGATAAGAAGTTTAAAGCATTCTCATCTTTTAAAGCATTGCAACTATTTATGATAGAACAATAGATCATCTATTCTCTTAATAAAGAATAGGAAGAACATGTATATCATTTATCCATCATATTATACCATCATGTCAAACTTCTCTTGTGACACGCATTATCTTGATATGTCACCCATGAGACATTCTTGGTTCAATCTGTTGGCCTTAGCCAATCTGCTAAACAGATATGGGATTATATCTACCATGTACTCATATATCATTAATACATGCATTGGGTTATTACCAATCTTGTGTCATCATTACAGGCATTGGGTTATTACCAATCCTGTGTCATCATTATAGGCATTTGGTTATTACCAATCTTGTGTCATCATTACAGGCATTGAGCCACTGTCAGGTATTGGACTCTTCCAAACCTGATTACACCGCCAGGCATTGGACACTACCAATCCTGATTTCACAGCCAGGAATTGGACTTTAACCAATCCTGATTACACAGTCAGGCATTGGACTTTAACCAATCCTGATTACACAGCCAGGCATTGGACTTTAACCAATCCCGATTACACAGCCAGGCATTGGACTCTAACCAATCCTAATTACACAGCCAGGCATCGGACTCTAACCAATCCTGATTACACAGCCAGGCATTGGACTCTAACCAATCCTGATTACACAGCTAGGCATTATACCTTTGCCAGGTATTGGACTTTAACCAAACTTGATTACAGGCATTATACATCTGCCAGATATTGGACTTTAACCAAACCTGATTACAGGCATTATACCTCTGCCAGGTATTGGACTTTAACCAAACCTGATTACAGGCATTATACCCTTGCTAGGTATTGGACTTTAACCAAACCTGATTACACAGATCATGGGATATAAATTCCTTTAACTCATCATTGATCATCACATCCTTCTCTAGGCTCTGAACCCTGAGGTTAGCCTTCATAGCTTTTCACATTCTTTATTGAATACCATTTTTCCTTTTATTAAGTTTATTAAAACATTATCATTTCTTACAATAAACTTTTATAATCATCTTGGTACCTCTCACTATGCCACAATTTTTCTCATGGCTCATAAGTCCCATAAAGTATCTTGTCATCTCTCACTAGGCAACATCTAACAATATGGCTCGCAAGGCCATTAAACATCTTGTCACTTATCACTAGGCAACATCTAATCATATGGCTTACAAGGCCATTACACATCTTGTCACATCTCACTAGGCAACAATAACATATTACCTCATGTAATCCAATAGTAACACCACTATTCCCTCAATAGAGTTAGCGCTAACTATTCACGTCACATTAGGGTTTCTCATGTCCCATTACCCAATTTAGGGTTAGGGTTTCCCATCTCACATTAATTAGGATTTAATATTTATAAAATCAACCTTAATATATTGCTCAACACCTCTAGGAGCATCCATTAACATTTTTAGTATTCAATCATGTATATTACTCTTAACATTTATCATTAAATGATTATCAATACAAGGTATGAGTTCATTTCTCATCCTTATCATGGTATGATTACATCATACTCATTAGTTTGGCTTAACCCCGTTCTCAAGGTATATTAGCCTATACTTATCAAAGTATATCAAACTCATTACATTTCATTGTAACAATTTGCATAACACACTTCATGTGTTTCTTGTCCAAGTATATTGAATTTGAGGTGCATCAAGGTATATCAACCCTGGAATGCTAAAAGTGATATCTGTCATATCTTGATGTATCACTTTCCTCATCACTTCCAACTTACTTGAGTTATCAACTTATCTTGGATTAAGGTATTTCCCATCTTAATACTTTCATCCACTAACATATCACTTTTACCATGAAGGGCATAGAACACACACAAAAATGGTCCAACTATCTTCAATTCATATCATGTTAAGGCATTGCTTATTATAAGGTTGCCTATGATCAACCATTTGAGATATTTCACCTTTGTAAGCCATTACCCACTATTTTATCATTAGGGTTCTCTCATACCATTACCCAGTAATTAGGGTTATGGTTTATCATCATATTGCCCAAGATTAGGGCTTCATGTATTATAACTCAAAATTAGAGTTTCACATACCTTCACCCTGTATTAGGGCTCCTCATCATACCATTGCATAGGGTTTCACATGGCATCACCCTCAATTAGGGTTTCACATGGCATCACCCTCAATTAGGGTTTAAATTCAATTATTCACAATTAGGGTTTGCTATTCATCCTAATTAGGGTTTCCATTCAATTACCCATAATTAGGGTTTACTATTTATCCCAATTAGGGTTTCATCTTCCATTACCCATAATTAGGGTTTCTTATATCATCACCCTTAATTAGGGTTACATCATTAACCTAGATTAGGGTTTCACTCAGGATTGCCCTAATTTTAGGATTATGGCTTATTAACCCACTCGATTAGGGTTTCATGATCTCTTTACTAAGGATCATACCCTAATCACATATTCTTCATGATTAATACAAATGCATGAATTCCTTTCTATCTCTCATCCTCTCTAGGATGTTGATTACTTTATACTTATCAACTTGGATCAACCCATTATTCAAGTACATACATCTATGGTTATCATTGTGTATTAAGTTACTTCTTTCATAAGCATCAAAGTTAACCACTTTAAATGTACTAATCAGCTAAGTACTTTTAGGGATTCAACCATTACTTATCTTTGGTAATCATCATTATCAATCATGGAATCAATTGATCTTTTATAACCTTGAGTCTCCAAACGGTTTTGGATACCTTGAACCTCCAAACGGTTTTGCCCCTTTTAACCTTCAAACAGTTTTGAAACTATTTGCCCTCTAAATGCTTTTGAAACCATTTGGGCACCCTAAGTCTGAGACCATTTGGTCTTAAATGGTTTGAAACTGTTTGGGCATCTAGCCTTTGAAACCATTTGAACAAATATACATTGAAACCGTTTGAACAATTTCCCTTGAAACCGATTGAAAGAATTGATCTTGAAACTGAAAGGTCATCCAAACGGTTTGAGACCGTTTGATCTCCAACGGTTTCAAGACCGTTTGGACTCAAACGGTCTCAAGACCATTTGGTTCAAACCACTTTGAAACCAAAAGGAGCAATTAGGGTTTGTTTCAACCAAATCGATTAGGGTTTACTCCATTGAATTGATCATCAATTGAACCATTAATTAATCATCATTTGGTAACCATTGGATCTTCAACCATCCAATCATACTCAACCATAGACCTCCAAACGGTTAGAGACCATTTGGTTGACCTCCAAACGGTTTTGAGACCGTTTGGGTCAGTCAACCCTTAAATTGATTCAATTCACTTAAGGATTCAACATTCAACCCGATTAGGATTTGCAATTGATGGATTATCCAATCGTGGAACCATTATCATCAATTCAATTGAAGCTAATGGATTAATGTTCAACAACATCAGCACTTAACATCCAAACGGTCTAAGACCGTTTGGTTTCAAACGATCTTGAGACCGTTTGGTCTCAAGTCTTTGAAACTATTTGCACTAGATATTTCTTAGGATGATGTCATCATCATCAAGCAATGTTTCTTCAAAACTTTTTGTGATTTTCATGGTGATTTCATTAATCAACCATATAGATTTTCAAGAACAAAGAAAGAATCAACAATTGATAAGGATATGAAATCAATAATAACATTCAAGGGTTCAAGTTATATAACCCGCCTTCAATGAAGCTTAAAAGCTCCAACTTCACGTTCATAATGGTGAAAGAAGCTTTCTCACTCCACAAGGTTCGTTCCTCAAGCTTTTGAGTGAAATGGACTGGCTAGAAAGGAAGATTGATGGAAGAAAAGAAGAAATCCATCATTTATTTTCGATTTTCACCATGAAATCATGGTTGAAAGTGATCAATAAAATTACCTACAGGTTGGGGGTCGTCCTCCTGCTACTACTAAGCTTCCTTGGTCGTTTTGCAAGCAAGGAGAGAAAGAAGGATCGAAAAAGCCTTTGAATTGAGTTGGAAGTGGTGTTTTTATAAGGAAATTCAATGAGAGAGAAAGTAGTCATTAATTCCTTTAATTTCTCAAATTGATGCCACATATCCCCCTAAACTCCTTGCACACGAATCTATCCTCTTTCTCTTTGCAAACCTCTTCATTATACATGAATTTAAAGGAAAAGGAATTAAGCACCTTAACCCTTATAATAATAATATCCATAAGTTAGTGGATATTTCTTTTTCTTTTAATAATGTGAGTGAGTTATCCACTTCCTTTAGATATTTCGTTGCCTTTTCAAGGCACAAGGACGTCCACATATAAGGATTTCAACCAACACATTTTTGTTTGAAGGTCACTTCCATTAATATAATTATTTTTTTGCATTAAATTGAATTAGGGTTTCAATTATGCTTAAATCTTGATTATTTTAATATCAAGATTCTCTCTCCTTCAAAGAGATACAAATGAGATGCCCCTCTCATTTTCTTTACTCTACATGATGCCAAGAAACATTAGGGACTCTCTAGAAGTGGTATTTTTCATATTGAACCCTAGGTTTTGGGTAAATTACACATTACACCGAAACTAGGTTTTAATGCACAAACATTGCATAATAAGCTCTTTCTTGGTGCTCAGCTTCCACAAGTCATACCTCTGCATCATTTTCATTCTCATGATGCTCAAACACTTTGAGGAACATGTTATCATGTAACATTTGCAATTTAACCCTTCAACTTGGGTAATTTGCACTTTAGTCCAAAACAAGCAAAACAGTGTTACAACATTATTCGAAAAGGACTAAAATTGAAACATAAGTTCCTCTTGAGACTTAATTACTTTTCAAAAAATAAGAGTAAGCATATAATTAACTTTATTAATCAAAACATATAGGGTTAAGGCATAACCTAGGTCAGGGATATTACGATTATAAACCCCTAACAAGGATTTCGTCCCCGAAATCCCAGATAAAGGGAAATAGATATTATTCATTTATCATCTCAACAAGTCTTTACATAACATCTCAATGTCATGAAGATACCATTGAACTTTGATCGATACAGATTTCTTCCACATATCTTATTATAGATGATATAACTTATTGTGCCATCTAACCAGCTGACAAAACACTAGGCTTTCTTACTACTTGTACTGACTATCTCATTAGTTGTACATTCTCTTATCATAAGGGAAGGTTATTTGTCAAATTAATTTGATAAGCTTTTATCGCAATAATTTTACAATTATTCCTTCAAATAATTCATCCTCATCAATTTTATGTTTATGCAAGGCATAAACCCCTAACATATGATGTCCATGCTACATTAGGTATCTGAACCTATTTCACAATTAACCATTCCAGGAAATCATCATAAGGTAATCTGATATTTCTCAAATATCATAATATCTTACCTTGGTATCTATCATATGTGTTGAAAACACATCACATCCTCATCTTCCTTCATCACGAGACATTACTTGTTACATTTGTCTTTATCTTGAAACCCAAGTTCAAGACAAACTGATACTTTTCTAAGTATCCATCTAAAGAACACTTTAACTTATGTATATCGAGTGTCATAAGACCCACTTGATTACCATGTCCCAGACAGGAAAGAGCATAAGAAAACACATTCTTCTTATCACCCCGTCATCACCCAGGGTTGTTTATTAAGGAGAAGAGATTATCAATTACATGAACCTTCAACTTGTTTATGAGTCAATCATTCTTGTCTCATCCTGGTTCCTTATCATTAGCATAGGAATTATAAAGATGATTATATATCATTATCTCTCAACATCATTATTACCATGAATACTAGATATGGGTATTCAAACCTTCAGTTCATCACTGAACATTGTTATCTCTTATCAGATAATTGTTACCTCTAGGTCTGAGGACTAGGGTATACATTATACTAAACATCCTCTTTTTGTTTATAAATTGATTTATAGTTAAATCAAATTCCTCCGTATATCAATTAGAATGTGGTAGAAATATCCATGCCACATCTCCTTCTTGATTAGGCTTCTTTGGATTGTTTTAGAATGATTACTTGATCAGAGTAATCAGAAAGATAACAATCTGGGTATGTCATACTTACCTTTCCTTCAATAAATGAATACCTGGCCAGGGTATTCAAGAACTGAAATTAGGTAGTATGCATTTATTTTATTTTATGTTTTCATCTCTTTAAATTTGATATACTTAATATCTCATATTTTATCTGAGTTCCTTTTTCATCTCTTCCCTTTATTAATTAAGAAAGAGAAATTTCAAAACATATAAAAGAATATTAAACTGAACATAAGTTTTCATCCTACTTATCTCTTACTCATATCTTTAAAAGATTATACAGATGAACTAAACAACACTATCTTTCTTATAGTAGAGAGTAGAGGATATTTCAAAATAGAAAGTTTTATCTTGACATGTCTACCTCTCACAAGTTATCTAGTGTCTTGTCTATTGGGTCACCTCATCACTTTCTATTTGGACATTGCCACCTCAGATGTCCACTATGTCCACATCTATAGCAAGCTCGGAGCCTTTTAGGTGATTGCTGCTTGGGTGCACTACATTGTGGTTGAGTCGGTACTACTGAAATCTTTGATTGTTTAGTACCACCAATTCCTTGTTCTTGTGACTGTTTAGACTTCCTTTTAAGGTCTATCTCATGTTTCTTTGTCATAAACCCTTCTATCCATCGAATTGACTCCACAAATATAGCAAACCTCTCTCTACTTTCTAGGGCAGATGTCAGAATAGACATTTCAGCATTCAGTCCCTTCTCAAAATGTCAAATCTTTTCTTCCTCAGTAGCAGCCATTTGAGGATAAAATCGCAAAAGTTCCATAAACTTGACCTCATATTCATTTATTGACATGGCTCCCTGTCAAATTTTCTCAAACTACGAGATCTTTTCATCTAAGTATGTCCTTGGAAAATACTTATTGATGAATTCTCGACGAAACTCCTCCCAATTAACCTCTTTGTCATTCCTTTTTATTTCTTCTATAGCCCACCAATGTCCAACACTACCCTTCGAAAGGTATACGGCATGTTTAACTTTGTCAGCCGATGGGATACTAAGGATCTTAAAAGCTTTTTATAAGTCAGTGAGCCATAAATCTGCATCTGCTGGGTCAGATGTCCCAGCATATTCTATGGCTCCTACACGACGTAGTCGTTCAAAATTCTTACCAGACCCATATCCCTCATTGGGAATTGGTGCCCTAGGTGTCGGTGCTGGCATCTGGTCTGTTATATGCATCACTATAGTCATGATTTGCCCAAAGAGAGTATGAAAATCTGGGTTTCTCATCATGACTTCATCAACATGGGGATTCTTAGGCACTGTTTCTTCTCTTGCCTGGTCATTGGCACCTCTTGCTGGTGCAGCAACATTCCTATCAGCAACGTGTCCCTCATGTCCTCCAGACATCTTTGTGTTATATATCTAAGTCTACATAAGAAAAAGGCACTATAAGATACACTGGGGTACACTTAGAACAGACTCGACACCTTAGTCCTATGTCTCTGTAGACTCAGTGAATCTAGAGCTCTGATACCACTAAATTGTGCCATCCAACTTATAAAAACATGGATTAGTTAAGCGGAAGCGGTCGATAACAGTGAAATTACTGAAAAACACTAAAAATTTAAACTTTTTGCAAAGAGATCCATACACAAGAAAACTCTTTTATCAAGAACCAATGTATTTCATTTACATCTTGGTTCATGAGTACATATTATGTACCATTCCTTCTTCAGGGTTACAAGCACCATATGCTCTGTTAACAACTAAACACGGACAGCATAAGAACCTCAAGGCATCAAGTCAAAATATCAGATTGATTTATTAAAAACACTAGTTACTAACTCAGAGGACCTAAGAGTAGAGAGACGACACATAGGACTTGTATCTACAAGACACGACAGACAGTACACTCAACCTGAGTTGTCACTGTTGTCACTGCTGTTGCTGATGTTCTTCCTCTGCAAGATATTCTCAGTCTCCTCCGTGCTTGTCCACCTAAAAAAATGTTGGATCCCACGGGGGTGAGACAATTGTAATTTCCCCAGTGAGAGATATAACTCTCCGCCAAAAAAATTATATTGCAGTTTAATGATATAAAACTAGGCAGAGGATAAGCAGTTTAAAGCATTCTCATCTTTTAAAGCATTGCAACTATTTATGATAGAACAATAGATCATCTATTCTCTTAGTAAGGAATAGGAAGAACATGCATATCATTTATCCATCATATTATACCATCATGTCAAACTTCTCTTGTGACACTCATTATCTTGATATGTCACCCATGAGACATTCTTGTTTCAATCTGTTGGCCTGAGCCAATTTGCTAAACATATATGGGATTATATCTACCATGTACTCATATATCATTAATACAAGCATTGGGTTATTACCAATCATGTGTCATCATTACAGGCATTGGGTTATCACCAAACATGTGTCATCATTACATGCATTGGATTATTACCAATCTTATGTCATCATTACAGGCATTGAGCCTCTGCCAGGTATTGGACTCTTCCAAACCTGATTACACCACCAGGCATTGGACACTACCAATCCTAATTTCATAGCCAAGCATTAGACTTTAACCAATCCTAATTACACAGCCATGCATTAACTTTAACCAATCCTGATTACACAGCCAGGCATTGGACTTTAATCAATCTTGATTACACAACTAGGCATTGGACTATAACCAATCCTGATTACACAGCCAGGCATTGGACTCTAACCAATCATGATTACACACCGAAGCATTGGACTTTAACCAATCCTGATTACACAGTGAGGCATTGGACTTTAACCAATCCTAATTACACAACCAGGCATTGGACTTTAACCAATCATGATTACACAGCCCGGCATTATACCTCTGACAGGTATTGGACTTAAACCAAACCTGATTACAGGTATTATACCTCTGCTAGGTATTGGACTTTAAACAAACCTAATTACAGGCATTATACATCTACCAGGTATTGGACTTTAACCAAACCTGATTACAGGCATTATACCTCTGTCGGGTATTGGATGTTAACCAAACCTGATTACACAGATCATGGGATATAAATTCCTTTAACTCGTCATTGATCATCACATCCTTCTCTAGGCTTTGAACCCTGAGGTTAGCCTTCATAGCTTTTCACATTCTTTATTGAATACAATTTTTCCTTTTATTAAGTTTATTAAAACATTATCATTTCTTACAATAAACTTTTATAATCATCTTGGTACCTCTCACTATGCCACAATTGTTCTCATGGCTCATAAGGCCCATAAAGCATCTTGTCACCTCTCACTAGGAAAAATCTAACCATATGGCTCGCAAGGCCATTAAACATATTGTCACCTATCACTAGGCAACATCTAATCATATGGCTTACAAGGCCATTACACATCTTGTCACCTATCACTAGGCAACAATAACATATTACATCATGTAATCCAATAGTAACACCATTATTCCCTCAATAGGGTTAGGGCTTACTATTCACGTCACATTAGGATTTCTCATGTCCCATTACCCAATTTAGGGTTAGGGTTTCCCATCTCACATTAATTAGAATTTCATATTTATCAAATCAACCTTAATATATTAATCCACACCTCTAGGAGCATTCATTAACATTTTGAGTATTCAATCATGTATATTACTCTTAACATTTATCATTAAATGATTATCAATACAAGGTATGAGTTCATTTCTCATCCTTATCATGGTATGATTACATCATACTCATTAGTGTGGATTAACCCCATTCTCAAGGTATATTAGCCTATACTTATCAAAGTATATCAAACTCATTACATTTCATTGTAACAATTTACATAACACACTTCATGTGTTTCTTGTCCAAGTATATTGAATTTGAGGTGCATCAAGGTATATCAACCCTGGAATGCTAAAAGTGATATCTGTCATATCTTGATGTATCACTTTCCTCATCACTTCCAACTTACTTGAGTTATCAACTTATCTTGGATTAAGGTATTTCCCATCTTAATACTTTCATCCACTAACCTATCACTTTTACCATGAAGTGCATAGATCACACACAAGAATGGTCCAACTATCTTCAATGATATGGACTCATTTCAGGTTAAGTCATTGCTTATTATAAGGTTGCCTATGATCAACAATTTGAGATATTTCACCTTTATAAGGCATTACCCACTATTTTATCATTAGGGTTCTCTCATACCATTACCCAGTAATTAGGGTTATGGTTTATCATCATATTGCCCAAGATTAGGGCTTCATGTATTATAACTCAAAATTAGAGTTTCACATACATTCACCCTGTATTAGGGATCCTCATCATACCATTGCATAGGGTTTCACATGGCATCACCCTCAATTAGGGTTTCACATGGCATCACCCTCAATTAGGGTTTCACATGGCATCACCCTCAATTAGGGTTTAAATTAAATTATCCACAATTAGGGTTTGCTATTCATCCTAATTAGGGTTTCCATTCAATTACCCATAATTAGGGTTTATTATTTATCCCAATTAGGGTTTCATCTTCCATTACCCATAATTAGGGTTTCTTATATCATCACCCTTAAATAGGGTTACATCATTACCCTAGATTAGGGTTTCACTCAGGATTGCCCTAATTTTAGGATTATGGCTTATTAACCCACTCGATTAGGGCTTCATGATCTCTTTACTAAGGATCATACCCTAATCACATATTCTTCATGATTAATACTCATGTATGAATTCCTTTCTATCTCTCATCCTCTCTAGGATGTTGATTACTTTATACTTATCAACTTGGATCAACCCATTATTCAAGTACATACATCTATGGTTATCATAGTGTATTGAGTTACTTCTATCATAAGCATCAAAGGTTAACCACTTTAAATGTACTAATCACCTAAGTACTTTTAGGGATTCAACCATTGTACTTATCTTTGGTAATCATCATTATCAGTCATGGAATCAATTGATCTTTTATAACCTTGAGTCTCCAAATGGTTTTGGATACCTTGAACCTCCAAACGGTTTTGCCCCTTTTTAACCTTTAAACGGTTTTGAAACCATTTTCCCTCTAAATGGTTTTGAAACCATTTGGGCACCCTAGGTCTGAGACCATTTGGTCTTAAACGGTTTGAAACTGTTTGGGCATCTAGCCCTTGAAACCATTTGAACAAATATACATTAAAACCATTTGAACAATTTCCCTTGAAACCGATTGAAAGAATTGATCTTGAAACTGAAAGGTCATCCAAATGGATTGAGACTGTTTGATCTCAAATGGTTTCAAGACCGTTTGGTTCAAACCACTTTGAAATCGAAAGGAGCAATTAGGGTTTGTTTCAACCAAATCGATTAGGGTTTACTCCATTGAATTGATCATCAATTGAACCATTAATTAATCATCATTTGGTAACCATTGGATCTTCAACCATCCAATCATACTCAAACATAGACCTCCAAACGGTTTGAGACCGTTTGGTTGACCTCCAAATGGTTTTGCGACTGTTTGGGTCAATCAATCCTTAAATTGATTCAATTCACTTAAGGATTAAACACTCAACCCGATTAGGGTTTGCAATTGGTAGATTATCCAATATTGGAACCATTATCATCAATTCAATTGAATCCAATGGATTAATGTTCAACAACATCAGCACTTAACCTCCAAATGGTCTAAGATCGTTTGATCCCAAATGGTCTTGAGACTGTTTGGTTTCAAACGATCTTGAGACCATTTGGTCTAAAGTCTTTGAAACTGTTTGCACTAGATCTTTCTTAGGATGATGTCATCATCATCAAGCTACGTTTCTTCAAAACTTTCTGTGATTTTCATGGTGATTTCATTAATCAACCAAATAGAATTTTGAGAACAAAGAAAGAATCTACAATTGATAAGGTTATGAAATCAAGAATAACATTCAAGTGTTCAAGTTATATAACCCCCCTTAAATGAAGCTTCAAAGCTCCAACTTCACGTTCCTAATGGTGAAAGAAGATTTCTCACTCCACAAGGTTCGTTCCTCAAGCTTTTGAGTGAAATGGATTGGCTAGAAAGGAAGATTGATGGAAGAAAAGAAGAAATCCATCATTTATTTTTTATTTCCACCATGAAATCATGGTTGAAAGTGATCAAGAAGATTACCTATAGGTTGGGGGTCGTCCTCCTGCTGCTCCTAATCCTCCTTGGTCGTTTTGCAAGCAAGGAGAGAAAGAAGGATCGAAAAAACCTTTGAATTGAGTTGGAAGTGGTGTTTTTATAAGGAAATTCAATGAGAGAGAAAGTAGTACTTAATTCCTTTAATTTCTCAAATTGATGCCACATCTCCCCCTCAACTCCTTTCCCACGAAGATATCCTCTTTCCCTTTGCAAACCTCTTCATTATCCATGAATTTAAAGTAAAAGGAATTAAGCACCTTAACCCTTATAATAATAATAATATCCATAAGTTAGTGGATATTTCTTTTTCTTTTAATAATGTGAGTGAGTTATCCACTTCCTTTAGATATTTCGTTGCCTTTTCAAGGAACAAGGACGTCCACATATAAGAATTTCAACCAACACATTTTTGGTTGAAGGTCACTTCCATTAATATAATTATTTTTTTGCATTAAATTGAATTAGGGTTTCAATTATGCTTAAATCTTGATTATTTTAATATCAAGATTCTCTCTCCTTCAAAGAGATACAAATGAGACGCCCCTCTCATTTTCTTTACTCGAAATGATTCCAAGAAACATTAGGGACTCTCTATAAGTGGTATTTTGCATATTGAACCCTAGGTTTTGGGTAAATTACACATTACACCAAAACTAGGTTTTAATGCACAAACATTGCTTAATAAGCTCTTTCTTGGTGCTCAGCTTCCACAAGCCATACCTCTGCATCATTTTCATTCTCATGATTCTCAAACACTTTGAGGAATATTTTATCATGTAACATTTGCAATTTAACCCCTCAACTTGGGTAATTTGCACTTTAGTCAAAAACAAGCAAAATAGTGTTTCAACATTATTCGAAAAGGACTAAAATTGAAACATAAGTTCCTCTTGAGCCTTAATTACTTTTCAAGAAATAAGATTAATCATATAATTAACTTTATTAAGCAAAACATCTAGGGTTAAGGCATAACCTAGGTCAGGGATATTACAATTACAGCCAAGTATTGGGTTGTACCAATCCTGTGAGATTACAGCCAGGTATTAGATTGTACCAATCCTGTGAGATTATGGCCAGGTATTGGACTATGTCAATCCTATGAGATTACATCCAGGTATTGGATTGTACCAATCCTATGAGATTACGGCCAGGTATTGGACTATGCCAATCTTGTGAGATTACAGCCATCTATTGGATTGTATCAATCCTGTGAGATTACGGCCAGGTATTGGACTATGCCAATCCTATGAGATTACAGCCAGGTATTGGACTATGCCAATCATGTGAGATCATGGCCATATTTCTAAGGATCCCATAGGAGTCGGAATACCTTTATGTTTTTGTTTCACTTTCATTATGGGATATCAATCCCTTAAACTCATCATTGAATACCACATCACCTTTATTAGGCATTATACCTTAGTCGAACCATCATACACATTCACATCCTTTATGTGATACAAGTATTCCTCATATCTCATTTTAGCATATTAAAGGCAATATAGCCCTTATTTGGCTATAATCATAATGCATGTATGACCGAGATTTCATTATTATCTTTGTAACCATTTATTATTATTATCATTATGTTACGGGTTTCCCAGCTCCCTGGTCTATTTTGAACATTACCATTTCTTACATTAATCTCTAGATCATGAGACTTTTATAAACATCTTGACACATCTCACTAGGCAACAACTATTCATATGGATCACAAGGCCCACTAAACATCTTGTCACCTCTCACTCGGAAATAACTATTCACATGGCTCACAAGGCCCATTAAACATCTTGTCACCTCTTACTAGGCAACAACCATCTCTAGGTCATAAGACCTATATAAACATTATACTTGTTGTACAAGTATTTCACATATCTCACAAGGCTTATGCAATAAGAGAAAAATTATTAGGGTTAGGGTTTCCCCTTTATAGTCGAACAAGGTTTCAAGTTCATATTATCAATCCAAACCCTAATTCATTGCTCCACACATCTAGGAGCATACATTGATATCATAAGTATCCAATCATACTTATTTATTCTCATCATTTATCATTAAATGATTATCAATGCAAAGTATGAGTTTCTCTCTCATCCTCACTAGGATATTAATTACATCATACTTTATTAACTTGGCTTAACCCTTTCTCAAAGGTATGTTAGCCTACACTTATCAAAGTGCATTAAACTCTTTATGTCTTAATGTATCATTTGACATAACACATTACATGTGTCGCTCAATCAAGTATATTGAATTGAGGTGCTTCCACCCTATCGGGCAAAGAGGTGTGTGCTTGCTTCCATATCGGGTAAAGAGGTGTGTGTGTGCTCCACACCATATCGGGCAAAGAGGTGTATGTGTGCTTCACACAATATCGGGAAAAGATGTGTGTGTATGCTCCACACCGTATCGGACAAAGAGGTGTGTGTATGCTTCACACCATATCGGGCAAAGAGGTGTGTGTATGCTTCACACCATATCGAGAAAAGAGGTGTGTGTATGCTTCACACCACAACGGGCAAAGATGTGTGTGTGTGCTTCACACCATATCATTCCATAGGTATATGTATGATTCACACCATATCAGGAAAAGAGGTGTGTGTATGCTTCACACCACATTGGACAAAGAGGTGTATGTATGCTTCACACCATATCGGGCAAAGAGGTGTGTGTATGCTTCACACCATATTGGGTTAAAAGGTGTATGTATGCTTCACACCATATCGGGAAAAGAGGTGTGTGTATGCTTCACGCCATATTGGGTTAATAGGTTTATGTATTCTTCACACCATATTGGGCAAAGAGGTGTGTGTATGCTTCACACCATATCAGGTTAAGAGGTGTGTGTGTGTGTGATTCACACCATATCGAGTTAAGAGGTGCTTCAACCCAATATCGGGTTGAGCCATGTTGATTTCATCATCATCAACCTATAGAATATTGTTCTTACTATTATATTTCAAGGAAAACAGTCCTAGGTCTCTAATAGATCTCATGGATTCATCAATTATGCAAGAAAATTCGGATTGAAAGTAAGTCATTTAACTAAGGCAAGATTGATGGTAAATAATAACATAGTTGAGTTCAAGTTATATAACCCATCTCAAGAGCAATTTAAAAGCTCCAATATCCAAAGATTCATGTTCCCAAGGTTGAAGATGATCTTATAAAAGGTCCAAGACTTGAGATCCTCAATCCTATCCACGATGCCCCACCACTTGTGGCAAATATCCCTCTCTTATGGCTGATATCCTTCACTTGGTCGATATCACTTTGCTATGGGTGATATCTCTTTGCTATGGCCGATACCAGGGCCATATGCACGATACTCCTTCACCTATGCATGATACCATGACTCTATGCACGATATCTAAGAGCAAGGGGGTGGAAAGATTAGAAAATTTTCAATAGGTGAAAGGAAGGGTATATATACTTGAGGTTCATGAAAAAGTGTGTATATGAGGTGTCATCATTTTAAGCTACTAGGTGCCACGTGTCCATGCATGGTTGACACTTGTCCTTACATGCACTTCTATTTATCTTGACATGAAAAACACTTGAGGATAATCTAGAGATGATATTTTAGATATCACTTATCTTGTTGGATAAGATATCTCAACTCAATCACCATTTTATTCACAACCCGATACAAATTTTCCAAGGAAGTTGAAAACTGATACACTTCACCTCCTTGAGGTGCTTATATCGTCATGGATAAAGCCAAGAGTTCACAAAATCTATATGAGACTCCCCATATGGCTCCTTGGCTGATAGGCACTCTCATATGAACTCTACAACCCGATACAAGCTCAAATTAGAATTTCACATTCAACCCTTTCTTGGTCTTTTTATCACCAAGAATACTATCACTTATACATAATTCAAACATGGTGTCTCGTTCTTTATCTCTCTTATAAAATATACTAGGAGCACGTAGGTACACTCTAAAGGTGGTAATTTGCATATCAACCCTTCATTTTGGGTAAATTACAATTTGTACCAAAATTGATACACAAGGTACTAACATTATTGAAACAAGTTCAAATTTGGAATTTGGGCTTTCTACAAGCCACCACTTTGCATCATTTTCTCTCTTATGATGCTAAAACACATGAGGTATGTTCAACATATGACATATTGCAATATAACCCCTAATTTTGGGTAAATTGCATTTTGGTCTAAAACAAGAGAACATTGCTCAAACATTATTCAAACAGGACCAAACTCGGAACATATGTTTGTTACCTGATAACAAAACACTTTAGAGGATTATATTAAAGTTCTAAGAAACTTATTTAGGATAAACAAACATGGTTATCCCTAAACCCAGGCCAGGGATGTTACAAGTTATAAACCCTTAATAAGGATTTTGTCCCCGAAATCCCAGATGAAGGTAGACAATTGTTACTCATGCATCTTACCATCAAGCCTCCACATATCATCTTGATGTCATGGAGATGCCATAAAACTTTGACCAGCATAAAGTTCCTCCAAATAGGGTTATCATAGAATCTATCATACATGACACATATTCCATTGTCCTTCTCATTTATGATTGGACTGTCAATCTTATGTCAAGTAACACTTTCTAAATTAGAAAAGTATTATACATACTTTGTATAATTTGGGTGTCAAACCTCATTGCTTTGTCACCTTTCTCAACTCATATCTTTTATGTAATAATATTCTTGATCTTGAAAGTTTTCCATACCCCTCACTCAGTTTAGCATTTCTCCTCCAAGGAAAAGCTAGAGTTACATTCCATCATCCATTGGGGACTACACGTCTTATCATACTTTTATTGTGGCAATCTAATATGTTGACACACACTAAACTTTCTTATGACTTATACCAGCTATCTCGTTAGCTGTTTATTTTATTATCATAAGGAGAGAATATTTGTCAAAGAAGAACTTATCTCAAAGGTATCTCTAGATGTTATGTATAAACTGCCTCAACAGATCTAGATAAGGATATTCTAAGGAACTATTTTTAGCTTGATAAGCTTTTATCCAAAATGATTATACAATTGTTCCTTTAACTCATACATCCTTGTTGATGTCATGTTTATGTGTAGCATAAACCCCTAACATATGGTATCCATGCTACAGTATGCAACTTGACTAATCTCAAAGTTGTCCCTTCTAGGTAACCAAACATTATTCATCTTATCAGAAGCATGTTCTCATTTTCTCGTATCATTGCAAGTTCTTAGATACTAGGATTATTTACCTTGGTATCCATTTTATGTGCCAAAAACACATCACACCCTCATCATTTCCATTCTCTGTTGTTATTACCAAACCAAACATATAATAGGACCTTTCTTATCACATATAGCTTTGTCTTGGAACCAGAATCCCGAACTAACTGATACTTTTCAAAGTATCATGTTATAGATTAGTTCTAATCTATGCATATCAAGTGTCATAAGACATACTTGATTATCATGTCCTTGAAAAGAAAGAACATAAGGAAACATATTCCTTCATATCACGCCATCATTATCTAAGTTGTTTATCAAAGAAAAGAGATTATCACTACATGAGCTTTCAACTGTTCATGTGTCATTAAATTCTTGTTTCATCTTAGGTTCCTTGTCATCAACATAGATATTATAAAGATGATTACATCTCATAATTCTTTTATTTGTTATTGTCTAGCATGTTCATGAACATTTTCTAATTTTATATATATATATATATATATATATATATATATATATATATATATATATATTCACATCATGGAAAAGATCTTTACTCTTTGCATGTTCTTTAGAACACATGAAATGCATAGATCTAAGTTCCTTAACACATTACTAGGGATTCTCATCCCTTAACATCATCATCGTCATGATTACTAGATCTAGGTATTCAAACCCTTAGTTCATCACTGAACATTGTTACCATTTATCAGGTAACCATTACCTCTGGGTCCTCAGACCAAGGTATACATTATACTAAACATCTTATTTTTTTTATAAGTTGATTTGTAATTAACTCAGATTCCTTCTTATAGCAATTAGGATGTGGTAGAAATATATGTGCCACATCTCCTATTTCGTTAAGCTCTTTAGATTGTCTCAAAATGACTACTTGATCAGAGCAATCAGAAAGATAGCAATCTAAGAGTGTCATACTTACCTTACCTTCAATAGATGAATGCCTGGCCAGGGTATTCCAGAACTGAAATTCGGTAGCATGCATTTGTTTTATATTATGTTTCTTACTTTTAACATCTCTTTAAATTTTTACTACTTAGTATCTCTAATTTTCTCTAGGTGTTTCTTTTTCATCTCTTCCCTTTCTACATGAAGAGAGAAATTTCAAAACATATAAAAGAATATTGGACTGAATATAGGTTCTCTTCCTTCTTATCTCTTCCTCATGTCCTCATAGGACTAATTAAAGGAATCTCAACAACAACTACCTTCTTATGATTATCAGATAAAATCAAGAGAAGACATATCAGAATGAAAAACCTTTCTCTGACTGTCACCCCTCACGGTCATCTACCACTTTAGGTTGACTCAAACATAGAGTCAAGTTGTTTCATGTTGTTGCTTTTGCCTTTTTACACAATTGGGTTGTAACTTTCATAAGCCATGCTGAGTCTGCCTCGGTTATTGGGTCATTTCCTCCCTTCTTTTTTAACAAAAGGGTATAGTATGCTCAAAATGTCCATATCTATAACATGTCTTGTCCTCGTACCCTAGTCTTATCGGTCTTATTACTGATGTAGAAGCCAAGTCAGGATTTCTTACAGGTGGAAAGTTAGGACTTTTGCCTTTACTTAGTGACTATTGCCCTGGTGCACTAGGCATTTATTGCACTGGTGGTACCAAAAACGTTGGCTTTTTAGAACAACTAAGCAAATGTCTCTATAATTATAGAGACATTTCCTTAATTCTCAACTTATTACCCCTCCTTGGGCATTGCCATCACAGATGTACTATCTATCTATACTTATGGCAGAGTCTATTTTCTTGCCATATGTTAATCCTTCCCACATTTTCCACTGTTCCAACATGATTATGTCATTCAGGAACCCTTTCAAAACCCAAAGTTTCTGCATTGAGGGATGGTAACCTAGGTTTTATTGCTAGTATCCAGTCCACTATATTCATCATTGTTGTCCTAACATGTCCAACAAGAGCATAAAAAGCAGGATTCTCTATCCTGATTGGGTCAAGATGGGAATTCTCATGTACTCATTCTTCTCTTGCCTGATCCCTTGCACCTTCTCCTGGTGCAACAACATTGCTCTTAGTAACATGTTCCTTGTGTTCTCCAGTCATTTTTAAACTTCACCCTTTCTTCTGCATAAGCAGAAGTCACTACAGGGTATACTGGAGGACACTAGAACAAACTCAACACCTTAGTCCTATGTCTTTGCAGACTCGGTGAACCTTAAGCTCTTATACCAAACATGTAATGACTGTCACCAAACTATCAGCCAAATCGTTACTGATTATGCGGAATAATCATAAACAGTGGATTAACAAAATCACTAAAAATTAAAATCATTTTACAAAGAGATCCATTTCCTAGAAAACTCTTTAAAGAAAGAACCAACCTTTATATACATCATGGTTCACATTGTACATACTTTGTACCATCTCATCTCGAGGATAACATATAACAATTGTTTTGCCAAAACCTATACATAAGCAACATGAAACCCTCGAGGCATTCAAGATAAAATCCTACATCGTTCATAAAACCATCACGTACTAAATTTGAGGACCTGAGAGTACAGAGACGACACATAGGACTTCTATCTACAAGACACAACAGACAGTAAACTCAACCTGAGTTGTTACTGATATCCCTACTGCTGTTTTTCTCCCTCTGCAGTACGGTCTCTACCCCCTCGTGGACGTCCACCTAAAAAAAATGTGGATCCCACGGGGTGAGACAATTGTCCCAGCAAGAGATATAACTCTCCGCCAATAATGTTATTATCACTGGTAAACAATATAAAACTGAACAGGGGTTCTTTTTATATTAATAAACAATATTAATCACTATGGGTAAGCAGATTAGTACATTCTCATCTTTTTAAATCATTACAACTATCTATGATGGAGCAGTAAATCATCTATTCACTTTGTAAGGAATATGAAGAACATGTGTATTGTTTACCCATCATATTATACCAACATCTCAAGCTTAACATGTGACAATATTATCATGGTATGATATCCATCAATCATTCTCATTTCTAGTTGTTGTTTGCAGCCAATCTACTAGCCCAATATTGATTTCTACCAATATGGTAAATATACATCATCATGTTCCAGCTTTATACCAATCTTGTAAGAGTACACTAGGTATTGGATTGTACCAATCATGTGAGATTACGTCCAGGTATTGGATTGTGCCAATCCTGTGATATTACAGCCAGGTATTAATTTTGTACCAATCCTGTGATATTACAGTCAGGTATTGGATTGTACCAATCATGTGATATTACAGCCAGGTATTAGGTTGTACCAATCCTATGGTATTACAGCCAGGTATTGGGTTGTACCAATCATGTGAGATTACAGCCAGGTATTGGATTGTATCAATTTTTTGAGATTATGGCCAGGTATTGGACTATGCCAATCCTGTGAGATTACAGCCAGGTATTGGATTGTACCAATCCTATGAGATTACAGCCAGGTATTGGACTATGCCAATCCTATGAGATTACAACCATCTATTGGATTGTACCAATCAATGTGAGATTACAGTCAGGTATTAGACTATGCCAATCCTGTGAGATTACAGCCAAGTATTGGACTATGCCAATCATGTGAGATCATGGCCATATTGCTAAGGATTCCATAGGAGTCAGAATACCTTAATGTTTCCATTTCACTTTCATTATGGGATATCAATCCCTTAAACTAATCACTAAATACCACATCACCTTTACTGGGTATTATACCTCGGTCAAACCATCATACACATTCACATTCTTTATATCTCATTTTAGCATATTAAAAACACTATAGCCATTATATGGCTATAAACATAATGCATGTATGACTAAGATTTCATTATTATCTTTGTAACCATTTTTTATTATTATTATTATTATGTTACGGGTTTCCCAGTTCCCTGGTTTATTTTGAACATTACCATCTCTTACATTAATCTCTAGATCATGAGACTTTTATAAACATCTTGTCACCTCTCACTAGGAAACAACTATTCACATGGATCACAAGGCCCATTAAACATCTTGTCACCTCTCTTTAGGCAACAACTATTCACATGGCTTACAAGGCCATTGAACATATTGTCACCTCTCACTAGGCAATAACTATTCACATGGCTCACAAGGCCCATTAAACATCTTGTCACCTCTTACTAGGCAACAACCATATCTAGGTCATAAGACCTATATAAACATTATACTTGTTGTATAAATATTTCACATATATCACAAGGCTTATGTGATAAGAGAAATACAACATTCCCATTATTAGGATTAGGGTTTCCCCTTTATAGCCGAATAGGGTTTCAAGTTCATATTATCAACCTAAACCCTAATTCATTGATCCACACATCTAGGAGCATACATTGATATCATAAGTATTCAATCATACTTATTTATTATCATCATTTATCATTAAATGGTTATCAAGGCAAAGTATGATTTTCTCTTTCATCCTCACTAGAATATTGATTACATCATACTTTATTAAGTTGGATTAACCCTTTCTCAAAGGTATGTTAGCATACACTTATCAAAGTGCATTAAACTCTTTGTCTTAATGTATCATTTGACATAACACACTACATGTGTCACTCAATCAAGTATATTTAATTGAGGTGCTTCCACCCTATCGGGCAAAGAGGTGTGTGCTTGCTTCCATATTGGGTAAAGAGGTGTATGTGCTCCACACCATATCGGGAAAAGAGGTGTATGTGTGCTTCACACCATATCAGGCAAAGAGGTGTGTGTATGCTCCATACCATATCAGGAAAAGAGGTGTACGTGTATGCTCCAAACCATATCGGGCAAAGAGGTGTGTGTATGCTTCACACCATATCGAGCAAAGAGGTGTGTGTATGCTTCACACCATATCGGTTAATAGGTGTATGTATGTTTCACACCATATCGAGAAAATAGGTGTGTATGCTTCACACCATATCAGGCAAAGAGGTGTATGTATGCTTCACACCATATCGGGCAAAGAGGTGTGTGTATGCTTCACACCATATCGGGTTAGCAAGTGTATGTATGCATCACACCATATTGGGAAAAGAGGTGTGTGTATGATTCACACCATATCATGTTAATAGGTGTATGTATGCTTCACACCATATCGGGCAAAGAGGGGTGTGTATGCTTCACACCATATCGAGTTAAGAGGTGTGTGTGTGCTTCACACCATATCGGGTTAAGAGGTGCTTCAACCCAACATCGGGTTGAGCCATGTTGATGTCATCATCATCAACCTCTAGACTCTTGTTCTTACTATTATAGCTCATGGAAAACAATCCTAGGTCACTAACAGATCTCATGGATTCATCAATTATGCAAGAAAATTCGGATTGAAAGTAAACCATTTAACTAAGGCAAGATTGATGGTAAATAATAAAATAGTTGAGTTCAAGTTATATAACCTGCATCAAGAGCAACTTCAAAGCTCCAAGATCTAAAGCTTCATGGTCCCAAGGTTGAAGATGGTCTTATCAAAGGTCCAAGACTTGATATCCTCGGAACTATGCACGATACCCCACCACTTGTGGTCGATATCCCTCTCTTACGGCCGATATCCTTCACTTGACCGATATCTTCTTTTTTTTGGTCGGTAAAAACTCATGTTGCTTTTTTTGTATTTTTTTTCTATAGTGTATGTACAATGCATCCTACCTTCAAGGAAGATAGAGAGAAAAGGGAGATATACATGCTACATACAAAAAAATGAGAAAGGACATTGCAGCTCTTCAGAAAGCTCACGTCAACCATAGCCATAGATAGCATCAGAAGCGCTAGAAAGCCGAAGAAAACTCCACCATCACATAAGCAAGAGAGGACTTAACATCATCAAATAGACAACAAGGCACCATCACCCATCCAACAGGAGAACAAGGCTCAACCATAATAAAGAAACAGATAAGAATAGTTGAACCAAACAGAGTAGAAGGAGAAGGCATGCAGCTTGAAAACCAAGACGCAACCACCACTGAATAGAAAGAAGTCAAACATCCAAACCAACGCCAACTCCCTGTCACAGCCCTTCAAACATCTAACACCAATCATGCTACTTCAGGCCTGAAGGAACCCAACACTCCTCAAAGAAGCCCAACGCACAACAACCAACCATAAGCAGCCTCTAACAGCAGAAGGGATGAAAGTTGAAGCCCAACCTACACAAATGTAGAAATGCAAACAACAGCCGAACAGCTCACACTACCAGCCATACCAACACCACACAGGAAAAGGAAGCCTCGCTCACAAAGGATCTTCAGACCTCTCATATAAACGACCATCACCAACCCATCAGTAGAAGCAACCTCCTCCAATGATAGACAATCAACATCCTCCCCCACCAGGCATCATACCCACCAAGAAGAAAACAGCATACCAACATCCAGATAAAGTCGACACCATGAACAGCATCTAGAAAGCAGACCATCAAGAGCCTACATAGAACCAGAAGAACCATTAGAAAATAGCAAGGAAACCTTCAACAACCCAGCAGACCAACCAGCAAACGACCAACACCAAGAAACCCAGCATCAACTAAGCAAAGACCACTCTGCCATCACTAGAGAGAACAGCAAAAGGGGGGCAACCAACACCTTAAACAAGGAACATACTTCCACGTCAACTCAAATCAGCCACCATCTGCTTAACCAAATTAAACAGAACACCAGGTTCTCTAGAAACATTACTATGCACCCTCTTATTCCTTTCATTCCATAAAAGGTACAGCACCGCAAAGCAGGTTATGTAATGAGACTTGAAATTGACATGACTCACATCATTCATATCAATAGGAATAGAGGTAATAAGACCACCCTCCAAGCAAGCCTTCCAAACATGATAAGAATACTCACACTGGAAGGAGATATGAGAAGTATTTTTGTAGTCGGCCTCACAAAGATAACACCTAGAAACCACAGTAATTCCCATTCTTCTACTATAATCATGAGTGGGGAGCTTATTAAGATACACTTTCCAAGCATGGACTAAGTGATTCTTAGGGGCTTTACATTTCCCTAGCCATGACAGAATAGGAATATCAATACCTTTGGTTCTAATAGCTTCCCAAGCAATTCTCATATTTACTTCAGATTTGTCCAGAAAAAGAATGGAATCAACACTGCCAATCTTAATATTATTATCTTCAATAATCTTAGCTACCAGACCAGAAGCTCTAGAGTTAGGTAAATACCACTTATCAAGCTTCATGATAGTGCTCAACTTAGCTTCAGAACCAATCCCGGTATTAATAGGATTCAACTTCACATCACACTCTGAAAGAAACTTGCCTCTAACCCAAGGAACTTTCCAAACTTTAAACTGAGAATTTAACCCAATGTTGAACTTGACAAGATTCAAGAGGGTATACTTAGTAGCTAAGATCTTGTTAAACATCCAAGAGTAATTAGGGGAAGACTCAACATTCCAGAAAGTATCTTTCTTAAAGTATTTAGCATGGATCCATTTCACCCAAAGGCTCTCTTTCCTACTATTCAAATCCCAAGCATTCTTAAGAACACAAGCTCGGACCATATCTCTGCATTTCCTAATGCCAAGCCCACCTTCCGACAAGGGAAGAGAGATTTTATCCCAAGAAACCAGATGAACATTGCTTCTACCTTCAGATTGACCCCATAAGAAATCCCTGATGATCTTGTCAATAGAATCGGATACAGAAGAAGGAATAGGAAAGGAGACAATCCAGTACAGATACAAAGAAGAAAGGGTCGACTTAATAAGCTCCAATCTCCCCGCCAGGAAGAAGAAAGGGTCGACTTAATAAGCTCCAATCTCCCCGCCAAACTCAGCAGCCTGGCTTTCCAAGAATCTAATCTTTTCTTAAGCTTATCAATTAAACTATAACAATGTTTCTTTGAGAGCTTACCCATAAACATAGGAATCCCCAAATATTTCAAATCACTAACATCCTTTTTTTTCATATCAAGGATCCCAAGAACCAGATCAGTCTTAGCCTTTTTGTTGAAAACCACAGAGCTTTTATTAACATTCAACTTCAAACCAGACTTCATGCCAAAATCACTCAAAACTTTACAAATATATTGAGCATTATCAGTAGTAGCCTTCAAGAAAACCATCAAGTCATCGGCAAAAATGAGATGAGAGATAGGCATAAAGCTATGAGCTTTGATTGGTTGTAACTCTTTAGATTGTACACCTTTCTTTATCATGTTAGAAAACCCCTACATCACGATCACAAAAAGATAAGGAGCTAAGGGGTCTCCTTGTCTAATCCCATTCAAAGGATAGAAAGTCTCAGTAGGCTCACCATTCATAAGAACATGGTAGGAAGTAGAATAAAAAATTGCTTCTATCCAACGAATCCACTTAAGAGGAAAACCCATCTTAAAAAGAACTGAGAAGAGAAACTTCCAGCTAACCAAATCATAAATCTTCGTCACATCAGCTTAAATGCACATACTATTATACTCTCTACTGAAATCACTCAGAACCTCATTAGTAACAAGAATGGCATCCTTCAAAGATCTGCCCCCAACAAAAGCACACTGATTGCAATCAACAACATTCGGAAGGATAGGCTTCAATCTATTCGCCATGATTTTAGAAACAATCTTGTAGAAAGTATTACATAAAGCTATAGGTCTCCAATTGGTAATATGAGAAGAATCTTGTCCCTTAGGAATCAGAGTAATGAAGGATTTGTTAGCTTCTTTAAGCATGGTTCCTCTAGAAAAAAACTCCTTGACAGCCTCAAAGGTATCATCCCCAATAATACACCAGGCAGCCTTATAGAAACAACTGTTAAAACCATCAGGACCCAGAGCTTTACACTTGGGATTCGTTAGACTCTCTACTGAAATCACTCAAAACCTCATTAGTAACAAGAATGGCATCCTTCAAATATCGTCCCCCAACAAAAGTATCACTTGACTGATATCACAAGAACTTGGTAGGAAGTAGAATAAAAAATTGTTTCTATCCAACGAATCCACTTAAGAGGAAAACCCATCTTAAAAAGAACTGAGAACAGAAACTTCCAGCTAACTGAATCATAAGCCTTCATCACATCAGCTTGAATGCACATACTATTAGACTCTCTATTGAAATCACTCATAACCTCATTAGTAACTTGGTAGGAAGTAGAATAAAAAATTGCTTCTATCCAACGAATCCACTTAAAAGGAAAACCCATCTTAAAAAGAATTGAGAAGAGAAACTTCCATCTAACTGAATCATAAGCCTTCGTCACCTCAGCTTGAATGCACATACTATTAGACTCTCTACTGAAATCACTCAGAACCTCATTAGTATCAGCTTGAATGCACATTCTTCAAAGAATGGCATCCTTCAAAGATCTGCCCCCAACAAAAGTATCGTTAAAACCATCATTACTCTTTAATCGGAGTAACTCACTTAACCGATATCACTTTGCTATGGGTGATATTTCTTTGCTATGGACGATACCAGGGCCCTATACACGATACTCCTTCACCTATTCATGATACTAAGACTCTATCCATGATATGTAAGAGCAAGGGGGCGGTAATATTTGAAAATTTTCACTTATAGGTGAAAGGAAGGGTATATATACTTGAGGTTCATGAAAAAGTGTGTATATGAGGTGTCATCATTTTAAGCTACTAGGTGCCACGTGTCCATGCATGGTTGACACTTTTCCTTGCATGAAATCCTATTTATATTGACATGCAAAACACTTGAGGATAATCTAGAGATGATATTTCGGCCATCACTTATCTTGTTGGATAAGATATCTCAACTCAATCACCACTTTATTCACAACCCGATACAACTTTTCCAAGGAAGTTGAAAACTGATACACTTCACCTCCTTGAGGTGCTTATCTCGTCATAAACAAAGACAAGAGTTCACAAAACCGATATGAGACCCCCCCTATGGCTCCTTGTCTGATAGGCACTCTCATATGAACTCTACAACCCGATACAAGCTCAAATTAGGGTTTCACATTCAACCCTTTCTTGGTCTTTCTATCACCAAGAATACTATCACTTATACATGATTCAAACATGGTGTATCCTTCTTTATCTCTCTTATGAAAGATACTATGAGGGATTAGGGACACTCTAGAGGTGGTCATTTTCATATCAACCCTTCATTTTGGGTAAATTACAATTTGTACCAAAATTGATACACAAGGTACTAACATTATTGAAACAAGTTCAAATTTGGAATTTAGGCTTTCTACAAGCCACCACCTTGCATCATTCTCTCTCTTATGATGCTAAAACACATTAGGTATGTTCAACATATGACATATTGCAATATAACCCCTTATTTTGGGTAAATTGCATTTTGTTCCAAAATAAGAGAACATTTCTCAAACATTATTCAAACACGACCAAACTCGAAACATAAGTTTGTCACCTGATAACAAAACACTTTAGAGGATTATATTAAAGTTATAAGAAACTTATTTGGGCTAAACAAATAGGGTTGTCCCTAAACCCAGGTCAGGGATGTTACATATACCTACTATAGTGGCAACAACTCTTCTCCGTTTGCAATGTGTAGTTCCACCTCCCCATTGTTTAGAGGTCTACTTCTTTTCAAATCATGCATATTTTAGAATATGTGATATCTCCATATGATATCCAATACACATGATGAATAAGTAGATAAGTTTGTTTCTATAACATATATACCTAAAATGGAGATCTTGAACCCCTTCTTCTTGTTCTTCAATTCCTCAAGGTAAAGAGGGAAATTTCTCTTCCAATGTCCAATATAGTGACAATGGTGACAATTGCCTTCCTTACCACTCCTCCTTTTACTTAAAGTGCATTAGACTTTTGTCCAGCTTTAGACCTTTCTTATATTTGCCTTTGTCCGTGGATTTCCCTTTTATTTTACTGACCATCATCACAGATTTGGGCTTGTCTTTCATTTGCCACTCAATAGTTCTCAACATGCCAAGTATTTCAATCAACGGGTTACCAAAGTTGTTCATGTTATAATTAATGACAAGTTGACTATATGAATCTTACAATAATTATAGGATTATATTTGTGTCCAACTCTTGACCTTAAGGAAACCCCAGTCTTGCAAGACTTTGCAAATACCCAATTAACTTGAGTACATGGGATCCAACTAGATCACCTTCTACCAGTTTGCACTTAAATAGGACCTAGGAGACATCATATCTCTCTTGCCTTGCTAGTTCTTGATACATGTTCATTAGACATTTCATCTCAATAGCATCCATGTTCTCATATTACTTTTGAAGCTCCTGATTCATGGAGAAAAGAATTAGGCATTTGATGTCCATAGCATCATCAGAATGCTTCTTGTAAGCATCCTATTCTGCCCTAGGCACATTCAAAGTTGGTTCCTTAGGTATTGTTGTGTCCAGGACATAGATCTTACACTCATGTGTGAGAACAATTCAGAAAGTCCTGAACCAGTCATGAACGTTATTCCCATTAAGTTTTTCTTTCTCAAGATGGATCATAGTGAAAATGGGTTGTTGTCAGTGTTTGCCATTGATTTACATAGAAGATATTTTGCATGAGTCAACTCATTTGAAAATAGTTTGATTGACATAATTAATTCTTAATTTAATTAATTATGCTACCATTATTTTATTTAGATTAATAACCCTCACAATTAATTGGGAAAATTACATCGAGCAATCTTATAGTGACTCAAGACCCAAAATAATCAAGTCATCGTTTGGCAACCGCAAACCCCCATAATCTAATAATTAAGGTGAGTAATATCTACCAATTGCATCATATGCAATTCTTAGATAGATGGTTGCATGACTCCATGTCAATAATTCATGATATAAATTATATGCCATATTTATGCCTCTAGGTTATTAATCCCTTCAAGGTCACCTAGTCAAGTCTAACCCAAGGCCAATACAATAAGTATGCACCCTTCTGAGAAGGCACACATACTTATTATTACGCTTCCCCGAGGTAGACAGTTCACCATGCTTGGCGTGCCCACACTTAGTCAAATAAGATTTTCATACGTATCACACTAGGAAGGCATATTCAACATATAAGTCTCTCTCTCTCTCTCTCTCTCTCTCTCTATATATATATATATATATATAGAGAGAGAGAGAGAGAGGCTGTAATACACCATACAACCCAATGGTGTTTGCCTATCTATACCATATACTAGAAAAATCTAAACCATTGAACTTCATTGTTATAGTAATAATAGATGACATACAAAATTTGAGATCATTTGGATGAGTGTAAGTCACTCACCAAGGCCAACAAAACTGACACACATAACTAATTTGAAATGCATGATTTTTGCCTCCTTTAGATGCATGATCTATAATTGTCTAAATGAGCTCAAATTTATTACATAGTGTGTTCTTAAGATACTTAAGAAGATCAACAATTTATATTTTCAAAGTATTTATTGGATGATGAAAAACGACTAAGGTGTATAGTGTCTCTGGTACACTCGAGTGTATTCTAGCTTAACTCTCTCTCTCTCTCTCTCTCACTATATATATATATATATATATATATATATATATATATATGGGATTAAGAGAGAAAGATTTCTCCCCCTGCTCCCATAACCTGTGGCGGAGGTCGGACGCCCGGTAGGGTGATAAATCAAGAGATGCTTTTTTGTGTGGTTTCAAACTCGGGTCCCTTCATTGGGGACCAGCAGAATTTGCCAACCGAGCTATTCCCTTGTTGGCATATATATATATATATATATATATATATATATATATATATATATATATATATATATATATATATATATATACATATATATATATATCTGTGTGTGTGTTCTTATACATATATTTTCTTAAGATACATATATTTTCTTATACATATATTTTCTTATACATATATTTTCTTATACATATATATACATATATTACATAGTGTGTTCTTAAGATACTTAAGAAGATCAACAATTTATATTTTCAAAGTATTTATTGGATGATGAAAAACGACTAAGGTGTATAGTGTCTCTGGTACACTCGAGTGTATTCTAGCTTAACTCTCTCTCTCTCACTATAAATATATATATATGGGATTAAGAGAGAAAGATTTCTCCCCCTGCTCCCATAACCTGTGGCGGAGGTCGGACGCCCGGTAGGGTGATAAATCAAGAGATGCTTTTTTGTGTGGTTTCAAACTCGGGTCCCTTCATTGGGGACCAGCAGAATTTGCCAACCGAGCTATTCCCTTATTGGCATATATATATATATATATATATATATATATATATATATATATATATATATATATATATATATATATATATATATATATATATATCTGTGTGTGTGTCCAGTCACTGTTACATATATGTTATTGTACGTATCATATACTATAACCATCACCATTGCAATAAAATAAGATATGACAACTAGTACAACAACCAATAAGTGTTGTAGAAAAACAACTAAGAGATTTGCATCTATATGTAATCCTAATGCTGCCTTTTTCAGGGTTTCTAGTCGTATGATCAGGCAAGTTGATCGGCCCATCAGAAGTCCCACATTTGATCATATCTTATGTTGATGTAGATCCATCATCTTGTCTGAATCACAAACCCTCTAAGGACATCATCTTTGATGTGGGATTTTGATTGTCTCTTCCTATCGACCATGCTCCACTGGTGATGTTATTCCATCATCCTATTCTAATTTTGTAATTAAAATTTACATGGAGAATCAAAAGAGAGAGGCATGGCATGCAAACTATATACATGATATATGAAGTTTGATCAAAATCAAAAAGTCAATTTTAGATGTTTTAGATCACGCCACCATGACCTAATTTCCATATCCACATCCATGAAACAAAACCGATTTTCAAAGCATCCAATTAGTTTATATATACATCTCATATCATATATGATATTAGGTGATTGTGGATATAAAATTGCACATTTAGTTCAATGAATCATTTGTAGCTCAAAACCCAAACTGGAGCCAGAAGTGTACAATGTCTACTCTGATACCATTGTTGGGTTTTAAGGAAGGGGGCGCATTTAGAATAACAACAATTTCTTCCCTTTTTACCCAAGCCGTTAAATCATTCTTAGTTATAAAATGCCAATGAATAGAAGACATAAGAGGGGGTAAAGGTGATTTGCGTACACTAATTGTCCAACAAGTAGACATGTCTTATGATGGTGAAGATGTCAATCCTTTAGATCTAGAATTAGAATGTCCACCTTGAAATTTGGATAAATCACCAATAGATCCAGATTGTCTACCAAGTAGTAACCAATAGTCATCTTATAGAACATGTTCTCTAAGCCTCCACATGTATGCCTCAACCTCTAATTTGTCTGCACAAATGAGGGATAATGTGGTGCACCACCTTGGCCATCAAGTCAAAGGGGATTAGGAGTTGTTGACGTGCTAGGCATTCACTATCTTCTCCTATCTTGGGTAGTAGTCCTTAGGATGACTTCCTCTCTCTGAGTTGGAAGTTTGATGGCCAACTTGTCTCACAAGTTATCTTGAAAGATATATCTAACTCTTTGATACATACCCTCTTTATATAGGAGAGTCATGGACTTGGAAAAAAATAATTGCCATTTCTTAATAACAACCCTAAATACATTTTTAGTGTTGAAATCTTAGACATGATTTATTGTAATCAAATCATATTTTGTTATTGCCGCAATCACAGTCTTATATTGCCTAATCTCAGAAGCTGATTGGCCAGTCATGACAGTTAAGATCTAGATTTGAAATCTAAGACTTTCCATGTAGAACTATGATAGTCTGATCATAGAAGTTGGTTGCCTAATCCTAGAATTCTAGTGGAAAACTCAGTCGATCAATTGACAATCAATTGATGTATTGATCATCTGATCAGTCAAATCAGGGGGTTAATCAGCCTATTGTGATTCATCAACCATTACAATCATATGTTTTATTGTGAACCTCAATTCCCTTATGCATCCTTATCTGTGTGACCCAGTAGGTTCCTAATTATGTTGGTAGTGATGTTCAAAATAACATAAGTAAATATTAGTCTCTAGACACACATCATTGCCACCTAAGTAAAAGGAATGAGTTGGAGAAAATGTCATCCTCTTAATATCTAGTCTATATTTCCTGAATGAAAGCAGCCAATTTGAGATAATGTGAGTTGAATATCATATATTGACTCAAATGAGCATGTCCATGCATTTCATAGTCTCGCTTATCAAGTGTCCAATCACCACCTTTTTGGTAACTCATATTTTAGAACATGTTGGGCCAGTGTCAAAGTGTAGAGAACAACATGTGTTACTATAATGACTTCATGTCTAAGGATCACAATCACCACTATCATATTAAGATATAACTCTAACATATCATGACATGGATTCCATTTGCCAATCTCAAGGTGAGTCTTCTAGTACAATTTATTCTTTAATAAGTACTCATGCATATGAGTTGATATTCAATGTCATGACTAATGAGATATCACTCACCATACATGTTAGTTTTGTGTATTATTATTGTCATATACTATCCAAAATACTATTCAACTAAGGACATAACAAGAATGAATACTCTTGTTATACATATGAACTCAAGTTTTGGTCCTTACCCTAAACCATATGTCATCGAGTTAAACATTTTAGTACATCATTATGTTTATTCATTTTCTAAATACTAAAAAAGAGATAATAGGTGGAATTTCTTTCTACTAATAATGAAAGCAAGTGCAAAATATCCCTTTTACAATCATCACATGATGGAATTTAAGGCATATAACCAACACAATCAACCTTCCACCCACATATTGTGCATGTTGGGGTTGATTGGAACCTCATATGCAGACAACCTCCGCCCCCATTGTGAATGTTGGATTTGAATGGAATCTAAATGATCATGAGAATGTATAACAGATCTACAACTTAAAATACATTATATTACATAAATAAGATTTTTGAATATAATATATTGTTCTTGTTTTCTTATTTATCCTACCAAGCTATATTTTAATATTGCACTATTATACCTCCTTTTTAGTAGCTATATGCATTATGGGCACCACATACTTAGCACATTTTAGGTGTCTCGCCTCCTACTTTAATGTTTTATGTTCAAATAACATGGATGCATGGAAGGAGACGTGAGTTGTGTGATTGAAGCTATTTGAATCTTGTATATTAATATAAATGTTTGATTACAAATCACCACTGATATATAATAAAAGTATCGTAATAAGATCATGAAACTCATCTCTATGTGTGCATTGTATATTATTTAGTGGTTTGTACTTGTTGATGTTTAGTTATTCATAGTCTTCCACACAATGTGATCTTTGATATAATAATTAACATTTTGGGTTGAAAACTCAGGGATGTTAGGACTCCTTTCATGAGTATGATTGTGCCCTAACGCAATAAATATCCAATATCACTCACATCAACAAAAATATGACAAAAGGAATCAATTAATTAGTATTAAGACTTCATGTCTCACCGTGGGTGGATTTATCAACCATGCTCTGAACATCATCATGAGAGGGAAAATGTGAAAACCATAATTTTAGGAGTTTCATATCTGGTATAGTATTTGAAGAAGTGTCTTGAGTAATATGATTTAGTGATGAACCTTGATGTATCATGTGTCCAATCAAGGAAATCCAAGGTGTGGTTCGAGATACAGTTGATTACTAAGATAACGATTTTGGTTCTATATTTATGGATACCTTGGTTAATCAATTGAGTATTTATGAGATTAAGTGTTATGCCTAAATGAAGAAGGTCATACCATGGCCCATGGGATGTATGTTGATCATACTAGGTTAAGCAAGTTTGGCTATAAGTGGAGATCAAATGTCTATACATACGACCATATTATCATAGAGATGATTTTATTTGAAGTATGACAACACGATCATTAGATTTGTGACATCATACTTGTATATATATATATGCTAAGGATTCAATGATTGAAATTTCAAATCATCTGGGTTGACCACTGGAAGATAACTAGACGTGAATATTACACATGCAATAATTGATTAATATGAGTCTTTCCTCATACAACGAACCAAGGCGCAAGTATATCCAACCATGTCGTGTGGCCATAGATGTATGAGTGGCCAAAGTTGTAGGGACATGTTATGGCTGCGGGATGAGGTCTAACTATCTTGACCTTATCTTCACCCTTCTCTCTCCGCAAAGAAGGGAGCATCTAGAATCAATCCACATTAGAATCCATGGAACAAAACTCACCAATATCTTGAATCTGATTTTTATCTAACTATTTAAGTGTAAGCACCTCGCTTAAGAGATTCAAAAGACTACCCTAGTCTAGGGTTTCTGGTGGAAGTATTACAATCTTTATCCTTCCTCCCCTCTATCATCTCCATCTGCCATTGTACCAAGACCCTCACCACTCTAGGAATCCAGTCATTCTTGCACTTGAAGCTTTCTGATGAGCTATCCCCTCACACCTAGAAGAAAGAGCAATGGCAAAAGCTTCTACTGGAGGTCCATTGCTCGCTCCTGTTCAAGCTAGAGCCCAGCCTAATACGGCGGTGAGGTCACAAACCTAGAACCCTACAGCCACTTTGGAGGGCCTGAAGAGATGGAACGAGGTCGCAACTTTGAGGGCATCAAAGCCCAAGTTCATGGCGTCAGAAGGGGAGACAGCCTCACCATCCTAGAGACCCATACCTACTGACACCCTGTAGGCCACCCGCTTGACAACGCACAGTGAAAGGGAGTAGAAGACTGGGACGACAAGCATCAAGATGTGAAGGCTTCTTGAAATCACCAGATTCTTCCTAGGCGGCGGCCTCACTGGGGTGGGAAGAGAGAACCTAAGCCACCCTTCTTCACCCTGAATCGTTGGAGATCCACCATGGATGGCGATGCTCAGTTGAGGAGCCAATGACCACCGGTCACCACTTCCTTGACCATGATAGAGCAGACGGTGACACTATATCGGAGCCCCAATGCTGAGGCCTGAGGCAACTGGCTTTCCTCGCTAGAAACTCGACTAGACAACACAGCCACGACGATGTTGTGCGTGAGGACGCACATGAGGACTTGAGGACGAAGCAGAGGAGGGTCAATTAAATCACGCCAGACCCGGTCCAGAAAAAATGAACCATACCGGCCTACCCAAGTAATGATATGTGCTCACCCTTGGAGAAACGTGGCAGACCCATATTGGTCTAAGGTAAGAAAATACCAAATAAATCCTAGATCTTCTATAATTTGTAGTAAATGGATCCCTTGGCCAATAAATCCCCCCAAAATATCCCTAGACTCAAATAAATGCCTAGTTTATTATAAGCTAACTAAATCAGACCTTTGAAGCAGTATTATTCATGGTTTTTTAATTATTAGATGATGCTTATTTTAGGGTTTATTAAATATAATAAATGGTATCCAGTTGAAATAAATTCTCAGAAAAGTATACTAGAACCCTTATAATGATGAAAACACATTTGTGAACTCTGTTTTGGGTTTTATTGATCAATATTAGGCATTTTATGATTAAAGACTAATTAGATGCTTTTACCCTCCTATTATTATACAAAATAGGAAAAGCCTCAAAAAATACAAAATTCATATCAGACCTTTATAATGTCATATAGATCAGACTAAAAATACCAGACACCATCCTAACATCAGATTGACCTAGGTTTGACCAAAACCCATATTTGGACCTAAAATACCTTGTATATGATGAACATTTATTAATGATGATTAATTGTTATTAATAAGGTGATGACTAGATATGTAGATGGTCCAGAATATAAATAGGAATCTCTAAACTCAGGTATGTGGGCTTTATCTAAGTATATGACTAGTTTTCTTGTGTGCAATAGCTATGTTGTATTGCTTGTCTTTATTTGAGAATATTGCTTCGATATACTATGATTATAGTATCTTCACCATGATGAGACATAAATATATTGAATCATCATAAGATGGAGGGCTAAGAGAATGAGGCACATAACAAAATAGATTCTTACCATTACAAAACATATAAGAAGTAGCATGCATGATATTAATTGGACTACATTAACTAAGTAGGGTTGAGGCACCTACCAGACCTCAACCTATAGGTGAGGAGAGAATCCATACATTCCCAGTCACCTATCAAATTTTATAGGGGAGAAATAACACATTCCCCAAGGGGAGAATAAGGCGTTCCCCAGGGCGATTATTTACATGCCCTCTGTGGGTGGTTGTACATAAGTACCACTACTATAGTTAAATAGCCAAATAAACCATCATGCTCAAGAAATAGTAAAGTGGCAAGATAAATCATCATATAATTACAACTTGGTGGTGGGGTTCCAAGACCCAAGAATAATGTTCTGAAACTGATTTATGAGGAAAGTATAGCAAAAGATTCAAGAGTATATGAAATAGGGTTTAATAAAGTCTCATTATAGAAAAATAGGTTAAGGAACAATTATTCCCAACTTAAGGTGTAAATGCACATACATAAATAAGGATTGCACATACATAGCACATACATATCACATACATAAATAGGGAATTTCACATACATAGCACATACATAAATATGGTTTGCACATACATAGAACATACATAAATAGGGAATTTCACATACATAGCACATACCTTTCATTATGATTCATATTACCCACTTTCATCACTTGATTGAGTCCATGATCTATTTTTCCTATTTTCACTTCGTATACATGTATTAGAATGATATATATGCATTAAGGTAGAGAAAACCCACATTTTTACTTTTTATAGAAAAACCTCGATTTAGACTATGAAAACATCACCTTAGACTTAGTTAGGTTCTTCTGATTAAGAAAACATATAATTTTGCATATTTTGGAGTTATGATGATTAAGATGTAATTTTTATGGATTTTATGCATTAAATTCGTTTTACAAAAATCACCCTTCGTCAAACCATGAAATCATACCTTAAAAATATTTTTATCAGATAGAGATTAATTTTATAATTCCAAAACATATTTATTTGTCAAATTTGGATAAGCGGTTTAGAAGATATGAATTTTGCAATACTGACCAATAGGAAATTGTCACATCATCAAACCGATCGAGATAATTAAAGAGAGAGGGAGAGGGAGAAAACACCATTCGACCAAGATTAGGTTTGAAGTTGCATAGGTAACCAAACTAGACCTTCTAGAGAAGGTAAAACAGCAAGAAATCAAAACCTTAGAAGAGCATGGTAAAAAGAGATGGAAATCATTGATTTTAAACATAAAAGCATGAGTTTTAAGCATGTACTAAGCAATATATGAGAAGGGTGTTAACCAAACTTGCTTCTAGGAAGGTAATAAGGTTCAAACAGAAAGGATTCCAAGATTAGAAGGTCTGGTTGCTCCAATCCAAGCTCCTTTCTTGAGCAAAGATCACCTTCTCCACTTTAGAGGTGCAAACCCTAGAAAAAGAGTAAGGAGATGAGATGGTTTAGGTTTTTAGGGGGAGTTTTACTATGTATGGTCATGGTTCAAACCTAGAAGAAGGTGTAAGGAAGACTAAAAGTATGAAAATAGGGAAGGAAGGGAGGAAACTTACTAGTTTTGGTCGAAATTACCAAGGAGGAGCTTTAGAAACCCTAATAGAGCAATTTGGAAGACCTAGGAGCCTTCTTCACCAAGGTAGGCTCCCTCTATTACCTTGGGGCAGCAACTTCGTGGCCAAATACAGAAGTAACTATTATCTAAGTTAGAGGAAATAAAAGGAGAGCAAGAGTTTTTGAATTGTGAGTTGGGAAGGGGTATACATGGCTATATATAGAAAGAGGTGAAGCATGAGGAGTCTTAAGGGACTTTCCATGTGTCTTTAGCCTAGGGACTAATGGCCATGCAAGATGATAGCTCATAGAGGCTTCATGCATATCAAAAGTTGGTTCTAAGATCCCATAGATTATTTTAGGCCATCCCCACCATTTTTCAAGAAAGAAATAAGCTCATTGGTTGATAGCTTTTAAGGATAAGCATCTTTTTTTTGGAGAAGGTAAAATATTACTATATCATAAAAAATGTGTATAGATGGTGGAAGCCATCGTATACTGTACAAGAGGGTTAAACTACAAAATCTCACCGGGCCAGGATCACCCTACTGACCCCTCTACCAATCTTCAGTCTGGCTTTTAAAGCTAGCTTCAAGTGGGTAACCAACGTATCAAATAAGACCAGGGCATCAGTGTCCATTTTCCCATGAAGCCTACTGTTGCGCTCCTTCCAAATCAAAAAAAAAGACCTGAGAAGCAAAGCCCCACAAAAGGTCTCAGACCGATATTGTTTTTGGTTTGATCCAATGCCACATAGATACCCTCCACAAAGTAATTTGGGGCAAACCCGCCCCATCCCATCTTCAGCCAAAGTCTGCTCCAGAGATAACGGGTATAGCGACATTCAAAAAACAAATGGGAATGAGATTCATCGTCGGATCTGCACAACAAACATCTAACCTCAGTGTTGAGACCCCACTCAGCCAAACGGTCTCTCGTCGGCAGCCTTCCCAAAACCATCCTATAAGAACAACAAGTCCATTTAGGAATGTTGCCCTGGTTCCACAAGAAGGGGAACCAGGGAACGCAAGGCCCCTCCATCTTGGCCGCCTTCCAAGGCAGAATATGAGTGTCCTTCATCTCCCACCTTCCCGGTGAAAGTGTGTATAGCCCAGCCACTTCCGGCCAAAGAGAGCACATTTTCCTCCACGTTCTGGACACTTTTTTCTGTCCTTCTAACTGTAAATCATGCCCGTACCTAGCATGCATCCAACTGCTCCAGCTAGAATCATTTCTCAAGAAATTATCAATCCTTTTAACAGCAGCATCTCGGTCAATGTCTGTCGGGTCGCAAACATTCAAGCCACCTTCCTCAAAACGCCTCGCCACTGATCTCCAAGCAACCGCGTGACCTCTACCCCCCCCATATAAAAGAGGTCATCACACTTCTCATCTTCTCCAACACAAACAATGGAAGTTGGGCCTGCATACACCAAAATCTGATCATGCCCTCAAGAATGGATCTAACAAGAACCAAACTTCCCGACAAAGAAAGGTTGATGCCCATCCACTTGGTGGTTTTATCACGGAGAGTATCAACACACACCTGGAAATCCCTACCCCTCGCTTTACCCCCACACAGAGGTATACCAAGGTACTTGGTAGGAAGCACTCCCTCCTGCATGCCCATAGCATCTCTTAAACGGCCTCTCCTGTTATCACAGGATCTAGACAGATACACCTTTGATTTGATTGTACTCATATACAAACCAGTGCAGTCACCAAACTCCATCATAAGAATGCGGAAATTTGTTAGAGTTCTTCTATTCCTAGCAAGGAAGAAAAGGACATCGTCTGCGAAAATCATATGAGAGAGGACCTGACAACCTCCCTGCCTAAAAGAAGAGATCAACTTTCCTTGTTGGGCATTATCCATTATACAAGTCAGGATTTCCATCACCATGGTAAATAGCAAAGGTGATAAAGGGTCACCTTGTCTTAGGCCATTAGAAGCATTGAACAAACCAAAAGGACAACCATTGACCAACACCGAGAAAGAAATGGTAGTGACACACTCCTTGATGATATTGATCCATCTATCACAGAAACCCAAAGCACTCATGCAGGACCAAAGGGAATCCCACCTAACATTATCATATGACTTGGCCAGATCAAGCTTCACACAAGCTTTCCTGGAGCTGCTCTTCACTCCAAAATCAAGAAGAAACTCTGTCGTGAGAAGAAGATTATCAGATATACATCTCCCTTTAATGAAGGCAGTCTGGGCAGGGGATATGATTTCGGGCAGCACTTTTTTGAGTCTATTGGACAGCAGCTTGGAGATGATCTTATACACCACCGAACAGCAGGCAATGGGGCACAAATCGTTCATATTCTCGACAATAGGTTTCTTAGGAATGAGGCGAATGAAAGCGTGATTGGCTCTTCTAACCATCCTCCCCCCAACAAGGAACCATCTCACCGCTCTAGCTATGTCCTCTTTAACCAGCAGCCACATGGATTGAAAGAACCTAGCATTAAAATCGTCAGGCCCCGGGGCCTTAGAAGCGCCTATACTAAAAAGAGCAGACTTAATCTCCTCTTCAGTAGCAGGCCCACAAAGCATAGCATTCATAGTGTCGGTGACTCTTCTGGTTGGGAGCACATGATCTGGGACCTGTGGCAGCACATGTTTGTTATAAAGACTATTGAAAAACTCCACCGCTTCAGCACCCACCTCTGAAAAGGAGTTAACAGTAGTGCCATCCTTCTTGAGCAACATATGTATATTATCCCTCATTTGATTTCTCTTGACCGCAGCATGGTAGATTTTTGTATTTCTGTCGCCATCTCTAATCCATTTCAATTGACTCCTTTGCCAAAAGAAACTTTCTTCCGCTCTTTCAAGCTTAAAAAGCTTTTCAGCCTTAATAGCCTCGTCATTAATGGCTTCCTCCATCAGTGGATTGTGCCTAAGAATATCCGCAGCCTTAGCATGACAGTCCTTAGCTTCCAGCACCAAATTCCGCAAGTCCCTCAGGCCAAAAGACCATTTCTTCAAAGCCACCTTAGTTCTAGTAATCTTCTCCATCAGAACATAAAGGGGATTGCCTTCAACCCTGCAATTCCAAACTTCTTTAATGGTATCCACACAACTAGACCACTCCAGCAAGCTGTTGTAAAACCGGAACGGTTTACCTTTGCGCTCCTCTTGGGAAAGCTGCACAACAAGCCAAGCATGATCACTATTGATGTGCCCGCCCAACTTCACATTAGATAGTGGAAAAACATCCAGCCACGCCTCATTAACTATAGCCCTATCAAGATGACTAGCTATACATTTCTTCACATCTCTCTTGTTCGGCCAAGTGACAATACCTCCACTCATACTCAACTCTATGAGATTCGCAGCATCGATAGCATCATTGAACCTTTTAATACAAGAATCAGGGACCGGCAAACCACCTCTCTTTTCATGAGCCCTTCTAATATGGTTAAAGTCTCCAATGAAAATTTGGGGTAGCTCTCTCTGATTAGCCGACGCCATAACCTCCCAAAGTCTTCTTCTACAAACTTCAGAATTATGACCATACACTGCAGAAACTACAACATGAAGACCTCCATGATTGATGCAACTGGCGGTCATCATTTGGTCCATGGCGAAAATCACCTGCACATCCCACACCTGTGGATTCCAGCCTATCACAATCCTCCCTCCCTCAATCTGTTCGAGGTTTGAATCACATCCCCACCCTACAGGAAAAAGACCTACTATTCTTTCGCTTACTTCTCTTCTAATTCTAGTTTCCACTCCCACCACCAGTGTCGCTCTCACCTCCTGGATGATCTCCCTGAGCTTTCTCTATTTTCCCACGCGAGAAGCACCCCTGAGATTCCAAGACATGATACACATTAATAACCATGCCCCTGGCCCCCCCCTTCCAGGAGTAGCCCCTCCCCTTCTGGTTCTTCTAGGTGACAGTTGAGCAACCTTGCTACTACCGATGACATCCACCTCACCCTCCAATCCATAGAGAACAGAGAAAGAGTTAGACGCTTCCATTACCGCATCCACCTTTTCCTTCTCCTTCCCCTTGCTTTTGGGTCTCGGGCCTGAACTGGTGAAACCCTCTTCAACTTCACCACTCGCAGGCAGACTAGCAGAAACTTCCAACTCAGTAACCTCCAGGGTATCCAACTCATTAATCGCCAGGGTATCTCCCACTACAAAAGCCCCCACCCTCCCATTCATAGCTACAGCAGAGGAAACCACCAGGATACTCACCTCCCTGGGCATTTCAGAGCCCGCTGGACAGTCACCCTCCCTGTGCACAATAGAAGCGACTTGAGGAGGTCGACTTCTGCTGCCTTTTCTCTTCCTGATCTTGTTTCTTCTCTGACTGAAAACCACCTCCCTGCCCCTCCCTTCAATCCGCTCGTCCGTAGGAGATTCATCAGGTGAGCATTCCCCTTCACTATGCCCAAACACACCACACATGCCGCATATGTCTGGCAAAGCATCGTACACTACCTTGACCTCCAGCTCCTTGCCGTCCGGCATCTCCACCATAACCACCGGGGGTGGTCTTCTGTCTGCTTTGATCTCCACACAGATGTGGGCAGCTCCAGCGTATCTTCCCGAGGACCATAAATCCACCACCTTGGGGGTTCCAATGCCGCATCTGTCCGGAGGTGGACTTGCGACGGTCAGCGCTCACTTCTGCGCCCGTCTGGGTTACCCTCCCGGAGGTTGGTCTTCACTAGACGCGCATAGCCATATCCATCATTGCTTGACCCTTGGAAAGAAATACCATCAAACCAAGGTGATACTAGGTTCTACAATGGTTTAAATCCCGTTAATGGTAAGGGAATATCTAAGGATTAAAATTCAGGAGATAATTTGCAAAGAAAACCTCCCAATTGGGTAAATTGCATAAAAGTCCAAAATGTACCTAAAATTGCATAACATGCACAAACAACATCCAAATTGGACCAAACTTCATCCACAAGTTATCTTTGATGTGTAGAATATGAATTTGACATTATTTCCATATTTTGAATTTATAAATTCACATTATTAATTACTTATGCCTTTTATTGATTTTCTCTCCTAAACTTATCCTAATATTTCAAGGTTGTCCAAATTAGATGAAATTTGACATGTAGGCTAATTTTGATATGTAGATTTCGAATTTGAAGTTTGTTTCCTCTTTTGAGGCTTATTTTTATGAGATATGTCATATGGCCAATTAACAGCCCATTATCTAAATTGTTCATCTGATTAAGTTTCTTATCTTCATATTACCACTAAAATGAGTTATGTGGCATATGTTATGTTTTCAAATCACATCAAAAAGTTAGATTAAGGTTTAAAGCACTTAATCATGGTAATTCAGCTTTCACTGAGGTATTTGAGCATAAACCGTTCCATTGGTATAATTGGTGAATAAATGTTCACTAAACCACTATAAATTCCATTAATTAAATAGAAAGGCAATAAGGATAGAAATGAAAGGAAAAGATGGGAAAGAGGGTCAAAAGACAAAATTTCAGAATTTGGTATGTTACAACACTCCACCCCTTAAAGAGGATTTCGTCCCCGAAATCACAATTAAGTAGGGAAGGGTGAGTGTACAACATCTCATCACAAAACATCAGGTTATTTCTCCAACCTTAACTTCCACCAAACAATTCATCAACATATACTCCACAAGAATCTTGACATAGCTCAGGTTCTCAAGGATCACCTAGGTTCCATTATTTAGATATTCTTTTTAGGAGATTTAACGTTATTTACATTTTTGGCTCATTAACATTATGTTCATTATGATATCACATTATCACCATTATTTTAATAATGTCATGTCATAATCACTTTATTACTAAGGAAGTTATATTTCATTGTCATCCATGAAACATCGTATATATATATATATATATATATATATATATATATATATATATATATATATATATATATATATATATATCTTATTTATCTTACTAATAATTTTAGCAAAATTATGGGTTAGTCAATTCTCTCAATATACTTGATCATTATCCTTAATATTTTGAGCTTCGACTTCATTATCCTTATACTATCACCACATTAAGTTATAAGGAATTATTTTGCATGAAATATTCAATATGTCATTAAGTCTTAATTCAATCCAAATTATGTCACATCAATTACATATATTTATATTAAATGTTATCTCATTTCCGCATTATCTTTATTTCTCACATTAATGTCATCATTAATCATTTTCTCATATTTATTTATATTATTGATTTGCACATTTATGTGAATCAAATCACTTCATATTCATATTGAAGCCACTCCATGTATTTTAATGATCAAGGTGAGGCATATTACAAATTGATTTACATTAAGTGACCAATCATGTGTATATTAGATAACAAGGTAACATACCATGCATTTCATATTGATGACTTGATTAATATGTGTTTAGATGATTATATATCATTTATGTGTATCAAAGTATGTTAACTTATTATGACACCTAATGTCATTAATGTATTATGAAAGGCATTAAGGATGTATATGTTAAGGTTAGATGATTACAACTTAGGGTTTAGGTTAACATGATCATTATTCTTCATCTATACATTCTTAGTATGCATTAAATACAAGATTAGGTTACAATTATCTTGCTCGTCATTTCATTAGGGTTTATTGGTTTATGACATGGGCAACACCATGCATATCCATTAGGATTAATATGTGAGTTACTCATATTATGTGCATTAGGTATTCATTAGGGTTTGAACGTATAAATTATTCCTCAGATGATCATTATATGTTCATTAATATATAAACAAGCACGTTAGGCTATAACTATAACTTGTTTGGACCCCACTAAGGTTTCAAGCACAACAACCTCCTAAGTATGGGGTTAGGCTTTCTAAAGATAGTGTAGATAGATTTCAAGATGTCATAGGGATCCATCCCCCTAAAGAGATTTTTGTCCTTAAAATCAAACCACCCAACATCATCAAACTAACTATACTCCACCCCTTAAAGGGTTCAACCTATCAAGCCAAACTACACTAGGGTTAAAGGATGAGTCTAACTAAACCATGTACAAGATCCATCACACTTCTATTGCACACTTCGATAGCTTAATTAACCCCAAACTTTAAAGTCTAGGTTTTAGGGATAACTATCCAAACATGTGACCCCAAGGGACATAAGGAGACTATCTTGGCATCCATCCTCAAACAAGTCATCATACACCTAAAATGTAGGGTTCCCAAAGATATACAACATAGATGTCTAACGTCACTATTGCCTAAAAGCAAACTATTTTGGACAATCCATTTCATCTTAGGCCAGGCTGGTATCATATGGATCTGGGAGTCCTCGTAAACCAAGCAAGTTGCGTGGAGGAAAATATTGTCATCCCCCAGAACCTGATCCCTTCTAGACACCTTTGCTTCAACTTCATGCCCTAATAGTTGCCTAAAGGCAAGCCTAAACAACATTAAGTTATGCATATATTAGTTATGAGTATTTTAGGGTTTTATTCATCATGATACTAATGTGGAACTATAGGGTCCTAAATCAACCTTTCATCATTCGTAGATCAATTGTAGGGAAACCATGTCACCTAAAGGAACTATGTAAGACAGGGATTCTAATTAGGAAGACAAAACTGAAATAGTCAGATTCTGACTACCATGGGTTCTGATACCATGATGTAAGGAGAGTGAAATCACCTCTTTACTAAAATATGGTAAACAAAACACCATTGGAAAGTAGCGGAATAAAAAAAAAACTGACTATATTCAATTTCATAAAAGGTTTACAAAATACATCAAATTCTCCCATTAGGGTTTACATCAAGACACACAATCAGGATCTAGATAAAGGGAAGTCTAGACTACTACAATCTTGTCTCCAAACAACATCTCCATCAATCGAGTCCAAGCCAAAAGCTATATAATCCTTGTCTTGTTCATCACCTTGCTCATCACCTGGGTGGTTGGGAAAGCACCCAGCAAAAGGGAGAGGAAAACAAGGTATGTGTCAAATAATGAATAAGTACAAGAGAAAAGTAAATCATATGAAACATAAATATATTGAATCGTCATAAGATGAGAGGGCTAAGAGAATGAGGCACATAACAAAATAGATTCTTACCATTATAAAACATATAAGAAGTAGCATGCATGATATTAATTGGACTACATTGACTAAGTAGGGTTGAGGTACCTATCGGACCTCAACCTATAGGTGAGGGGAGAATTCATACATTCCCAGTCACCTATCAAATTTTATAGGGGAGATATAACGCATTCCCTAAGGGGAGAATAAGACGTTCCCCAGGGTGATTATTTACATGCCCTCTGTGGGTGGTTATACATAAGTACCACTACTATAGTTAAATAGCCAAATAAACCATCATGCTCAAAAAATAGTAAAGTGGCAAGATAAATCATCATATAATTACAACTTGGTGGTTGGGTTCCAAGACCCAAGAATAATGTTCTGAAATTGATTTATGAGGAAAGTATAGCAAAAGATTCAAGAGTATATGAAATAGAGTTTAATAAAGCCTCATTATAGAAAAATAGGTTAAGGCACAATTATTCCCAACTTAAGGTGTAAATGCACATACATAAACAAGGATTGCACATACATAGCACATACATATCACATACATAAATAGGGAATTTCACATACATAGCACATACATAAATATGGTTTGCACATACATAGAACATACATAAATAGGGAATGTTACATACATAGCACATACCTTTCATTATGATTCATATTACCCATTTTCATCACTTGATTGAGTCCATGATCAATTTTTCCTATTTTCAATTCGTATACATGTATTAGAATGATATATATGCATTAAGGTAGAGAAAACCCATATTTTTACTTTTTATAGTAAACCCTCGATTTAGACTATGAAAACATCACCTTAGACTTAGTTAGGTTCTTCTGATTAAGAAAACATATAATTTTGCATATTATGGAGTTATGATGATTAAGATGTAATTTTTATGGATTTTATGCATTAAATTCGATTTACAAAAATAACCCTTCGTCAAACCATGAAATCAGACCTTGAAAATATTTTTATTAGATAGATATTAATTTTCCAATTCCAAAACATATTTATTTGTCAAATTTGGATAAGCGGTTTAGAAGATATGAATTTTGCAATACTGACCAACAGGAAATTGCCACATCATCAAACCGATCGAGATAATTAAAGAGAGAGGGAGAGGGAGAAAACACCATTCGACCAAGATCAGGTTTGAAGTTACATAGGTAACCAAACTAGAGCTTCTATAGAAGGTAAAACAGCAAGAAATCAAAACCTTAGAAGAGCATGGTAAAAAGAGATGGAAATCATTGATTTTAAACATAAAAGCATGAGTTTTAAGCATGTACTAAGCAATATATGAGAAGGGTGTTAACCAAACTTGCCTCTAGGAAGGTAATAAGGTTCAAACAGAAAGGATTCCTAGATTAGAAGGTTTGGTTTCTCTAAGCCAAGATCCTTTCTTGAGCAAAGATCACCTTCTCCACTTTAGAGGTGCAAACCCTAACAAAAGAGCAAGGAGATGAGATGTTTTAGGGTTTTAGGTGGAGTTTTACCATGTATGGTCATGGTTCCGACCTAGAAGAAGGTGTAAGGAAGACTAAAAGTATGAAAATAGGGAAGGAAGGGAGGAAACTTACTAGTTTTGGTCGAAATTACCAAGGAGGAGCTTTAGAAACCCTAATATAGCAATTTGGAAGCCCTAGGAGCCTTCTTCACAAAGGTAGGCTCCCTCTATTACCTTGGGGCAGCAACTTCGTGGCCAAATACAGGAGGAACTATTATCTAATCTATAGGAAATAAAAGTATAGTAAGAGTTTCGAATTGTGAGTTGGTAAGGGGTATACATGACTATATATAGAAAGAGGTGAAGCATGAGGAGTCTTAAGGGACTTTCCATGTGTCTTTAGCCTAGGGATTGATGGCCATGCAAGAGGATAGCTCATATAAGCTTCATGCATATCAAAAGTCGGTTCTAAGAGCCCATAGATTATTCTAGGCCATCCCCACCGTTTTTCAAGAAAGAAATGAGCTCATTGGTTGATAGCTTTTAAGGATAAGCATCTTTATAAAGAGGGTAATCCCTATAATGCCCTTGGAAAGAAATACCATCAAACCAAGGTGAGACTAGGTTCTCCAATGGTTTCAAATCTCGTTAATGGTAAGGTAATATCTAAGGATTAAAATTCAGGAGATAATTTGCAAAGAAAACCTCCCAATTGGGTAAATTGCATAAAAGTCCAGAATGTACCTAAAATTGCATAACCTGCACAAACAACATCCAAATTGGACCAAACTTCATCCACAAGTTATCATTGATGTGTATAATATGAATTTGCCATTATTTCCATATTTTTAATTTATAAATTCACATTATTAATTACTTATGCCTTTTATTGATTTTCTCTCTCCTAAACTTATCCTAATATTTCAAGGTTGTCCAAATTAGATGAAATTTGACACGTAGGCTAATTTTGATATGTAGATTTCGAATTTGAAGTTTGTTTCCTCTTTTGAGACTTATTTTTATGAGATATGTCATATGGCCCATTAATGGCCCATTATCTAAATTGTTCATCTGATTAAGTTTCTTATCTTCATATTACCACTAAAATGAGTTATGTGACATATGTTATATTTTTAAATCACATCAAAAAGTTAGATTAAGGTTTAAAGCACTTAATCATGGTAATTAAGCTTTCATTGAGGTATTTGAGCATAAATCATTCCATTGGTATAATTAGTGAATAAATGTTCACTAAACCACTATAAATTCCACTAATTAAATAGAAAGGTAATAAGGATAGAAATGAAAGGAAAAGATGGGAAAGAGGGTCAAAAGACAAAATTTCAGAATTCGGTATGTTACAAATGAAGTGTGACACTTCTTAGTAGTACAAACGCATCAAAAGACATCTAAAAATATGTGTTTACCTGATTATCGCTTTAAATAATGTTTTCTTTTACTCTTCCTTTATCAAGTTATTTCAATTATGCAAGCATATTCATATGTATCTTTCTACCCACGTACACAACACCTTGTGTGTTGATTCGTTGTTTCATGTATGTTTTAGGTTCAAATCTAGTGTGGGATAAAAGAACAGGAAGTGAGCAAGTTGTATAGGTTGTACCTTTTGTGTAGATCCTAGTTAGCATACATGTTCACACTTGTAAAATTTCTCTTTTCAGTATATAAATATAAGTTGTAACAATTCATGTTGTAAATATACATGTTTATTGTTGAGAAATGTTATGGTGTATGTTATGTTTAAATGTTCATGTATGCACAAATTGCTTCCGCAACGCACTCTGAAACAATTGCATAACATTTTCGAATTTGTCCTCTTGGGCCTTCTAGGTCTTGAGACGGCAGAATCTGGGGACGTTACAGTTGGTATCAGAGCATGAACAATAGCAACGCCTAACAATTGCTCACCATGAAACATAAAAACTAAATCTCACCTTTAACTTTAAACCTTAGAAACTTAGTAAGTTGTTCTATAGGAATAAGATTTGACTTAGCCTCTAGGTTAGGACCTAGATGTTCGAGAATCGGGGTTAGATAAGTGTGTGAAACCCTATTCATATAGAGCTCATATGCATTGGGTAGCTACACTAGTCTACAACTTGTTCTCACCATTTCACTAGGTTATAAGGCACTAGACTATCTAATGTGTGTGGGACACTCAGTTTTGCTGATTTGGTTTTGTTTTCCAATTGGCTCGAGCCTCGACAATATTCTCTGACGTCTTCTTTCTCGGAGAAAAACTATATAATATTTTATTATATATATATAAATATAAAAATGTGTCCCTCACACTGGAGAGTAGTTAGTGTTCGTGCAACTGAAGTGAAAGGGGGTGACATCAGTCTAGAATAGAGAGTAGTTCTAGATTAGATGTCTAGAGCCTGACCAGGATATGTGTAAGATAGAATACAAAATAGAATGATAAATGGTATAAGCATGGATAGTTGTGTCTATGTTTGATCTTTGACTATATAAGTTTCTTATACTATTTCAAGTTGTATATGAGTTCTTATCCCAATTTTGAAAATCTAAGATAAGTCTATATGATGAAAGCATGTAGGTTTTACCTACATAAGGTAGTCAATGTTAAGATATAGTTGAATATGCATGAGCCTTATGCTCTTTTACAAAGGAGGACCTCCAGTGTTAGGACAAGATATGTGGTGAACTCAAGAGAGAGTGAGACCCACAAGGAGAAGTTAGTGAACCTAACCTCCAATATTTGAGAAATGTGAGATTTGTTCAAATTATGTATCCTAAGCTAGATTACTCCCGAGTATATGAGTTGATTCCTTTTGCATGATTCAATCCTATATGTGAGAGTTGGGTAAAAAAAAGTGATGGGTAGAAACTTATGATGATAAAGTCAATCATTTAACTGATTTAGGTCCTAGCTTGAGTGATGTATGATGTGAAACCTATCAATAGCTGCAAGTGAGGTGATATATGAAATTATGGTTCCGAGAGTAAAATGCCTTGTGCATAAGATACTCATAAATGTTGTTCCCTTCACTCCTCTTTCTTAATATATGATGCTAGAATCCTCACTTGAGCTATATAGATTATTTATATATGAGGAGTCACTCATATAAGCTTGACCTATTCTATATTCATTTCCTACATCATACATGCAATATCCATGTTTGGAATCATGATACTTTTTTTGCTATATTCTCCTTCCTTTCATATCATACATGAAAGTTATAAATTTGAAATCATGAGCTTAAAACAAGATATCTTGGATCATAAATTACATGATCACCAAATATAGTTGTTAGCCTCAATCCTTTTGAATCTAAGATTCCAGTTTAAGAATAACTCACACAATAGGGTGAAACCCTAATAATTAAGTATGATAAGTAAGCCTTTCTGTCATGATGAAATCATAGTACAATGTTTCTCATACACCACAAGCATGATGTTAAGTGTGATAGTTTTAGAAAACATGAAATCTTGAAATCACCTTGCATAGATTAGTGGGTGAAATAAAAACCTTGACAAATACTTTTTAAACATCGAATATGGAAACATAACCCCTATGCTTAGGGTACTCATGGAATATTGATTTCACCTTACATTGATCACTAGAGTGAATGACGAAACCATGTCATACTTCCTTCTCAACTTCAAAACTATGAAGAAATCATTATCCTTAAGGATCTATTGTAACATCCCTGACCTGGGTGATGAGTTAACCCTAGGTGTTTTGCCTAAATATATGAATAAATCTTTGTGATTAACTCTGAGCATGTAATTAAGTTTCTCAGGAACATATATTTCAGTATTTGCTCCTTTTTATTTAAAGTTGTAGCATTGTTTTGATATACAGGGACCTATGTGCAATTTACCCAGTTAAAAGGGTTAGCTTGCAAATTGCACATGTTGAGATGTTCCTCTGATGATGAGACATCATGAGAATCTTTTTGGTAAAGTTTGAGGGATTTCCCAAGCTAGGGCACCAAGGTGCAGTTGTGGAAGCAATCCCAGTGCTTGAAACCTTAAATTGGGGTAAAATGCAATTTACCCAAATTAAGGGATGTAAACTGTAAAATATGTCATCTAATGTATCTTTTGGACTCTTGTCATCATTTAGAGAAGAAATGATGAGGAAGTTACCTCAATTGAATTATCAGGTTATGAAATATACCTTATGATTGAATAATCAGGGTATATGTACAATATCTTTTTATGTATGTACCTCATTATTAGCTTGCTCTCCTTTACCTTCTTTTCCTAAGACCTTAAGAGAAGGTTTGTCCTTAGATTAAAGAGTAAGGGACGACCAAGTAAATAAGGAAGTACCTAGTTAGAATTATGGACAACTTATGAACTAATGTTGAAAATCCTACCCCATGTATATAAGCTCTCCTTCCCTTAGTTGCAAGGGAACTTACCCTTCGTTCCCTTACTGTTTCATTTCACCAAAGACGACCAAGGACTGCCTTGGAGCTAAGGAGGACGACCAAGGGGTGCAAGGTAGGTTTAAACCCCTCTTCTTGCTTAATTCCATGGTTAGAACTCGAATTCAAGGTCATCTTCATGGCTAATTCTCGAAACCCTATCTTTCTAGCCATCTCTTTTCATCCTTCCTTGGAGTTTTCACCTTGGCCAACCTGTGGGAACTCAAGGACGCCATTAGAGCTTGGATCTTGAAAGCTTGGAGCTCAAGAAGCAAGCTTTAGGCAGGTTTTATAACTCTAAACCCATGCTTTACTATGTGCATCTTTATATGTGGTTGGATGATAGCTCTTAGTGTTTCCCTACTTTTTCCTGCTATTTTGCAAGCACATCCATGGGATATTCGTACTGTTCTTGAGATAGGAGATGAAGGCGTGATTTCCAAGAAAAACCCACCGCTTTTCACTTCCTTAAACGGTCTCAAAAGTTTGCTCTCTCGGTCTCAAGACCGCGAGGTGAGCAAACGGTCTCGAGACCGCTACAGGGAAAACGGTCTCCAAGACCATTTGGCCCCGTTGACCAAGCGTGGACCGTATAAGAAACCTGTTCCTAATTATATAATCTAATTACCCTAAAATTTTGGGAGGCTAACTCCAAGGGAATCGGGAGATATGACCTTTTTAAGTAACAACTTTATTTGAATTTATTCCTGATTTGCAAACGGTCTGGAATTGCCTTTTGGGGCAAATGGTCTCAAGACCGTGTAAGGTCGTTGACCAGGCGTTGACCATATGAGATTACTGTTCAAAATTAAGTTAATTAACGACTCACCAAGTTTTATGGTCTAATTCCAAACGGGATAAGAGTTGAAGGGTGAATACTAGGGCTAACCCTAGGTAAAATCAGTACTGAAATTATGGTGACCTAATTAGGGTTTTTAGGGTTGATTGACCTAAACGGTCTCAAGACCATTTGGTGGTCACCAAACGGTCTCAAGACCGCGAGGGCAATCAACCAAGACCGTTTGGAGGTCTGGGGTCAAGGATAGTTGACCAATTGAAGGTACAATTGCACCAAATTACATTGCAATTAAATATTGATATAATCATCAACTCAATTTGTTCAACCTTGATGAATTTCCACTAGAATCCAAAATTGGATGGGCAAACGGTCTCAAGACCGTTTGGAACTCATCCAAATGGTCTCAAGACCGAGAGGACAATCACCCAAGACCATTTGAAGGTCTAGGGTTGAGTAATTTGACCAATTGAGGACCCAATTGCAAATAAGTTATCAATTTAATCAAAATTCTATTTTGTGGCTCAATCATGGTTCAACCCCTATCAAATCACCTTAGATTTTGATGAAATATTGGGCAAACGGTCTCAACACCATGTGGGGTCCACCCACATGACCTAAAGACCGGTTGGGCCAAGTTTGAGCCCAATTGGAGCTCAATTGAAGGGTTCAACCTTGTGTTGAGTCACATTATTGAGTGTTGATGGGTGAACATTGATAGACCCTAATTGAATCGATTTCAATCCTAATTGGTTAACAATTGAGGATGAATTGAATGAACAATAGGTTAAGCATAATCTTAGTTGACCCAATCCATAGGTGGTCAATATAACTTTGACCTTTTGAGGGCTTCAACATCGGTTAACATCATCGATTGTATCTTTGATTTTGTTGATGGACCAAGCGGCTGAGACCATGTGAGCCTCGCGGTCTCAAGACCGTGAGAGGGCTCGCGGTCTCAAGACCGTGAGGGGGATCACGGTCTCAAGACTGAGAGGAGGCTCGCGGTCTCAAGACCGTGAAGGGCCTCGCGGTCCTGAGGTCAAACTAGCTAAACGGTCAACGTCTCTTCGCGGTCTCAACTCCAATTTGATCTTCGCGGTCTCAACATCAATTGAACCAATGATAGGGCTTCGCGGTCTTGAACCACTTGAAGAGGCTTGCGGTCTTGAAGCCTAAGGGGGCTCGCGGTCTTGGAAAGTCAAAGTGGGCAAACGGTCAACACTTTCAACCGATTTCAACTTAATTGATGATTAATGATTGAAATCAATCAATGTGGTTCCAAGTTGACTTCTTTCAATCAATTCATAATATAAATGGTCCAATGTTGCCCAAATCAAACCCTAATGATAATCTAGGATAGTAAGGGGTTATTTGACTAAGGTTTTTTTTTACCATAATGATGATCAATGGGGGAAATTACCAAAATACCCCTGAAGGGTCAATCGAGTTATACCTTGCTCAATTCAAACTCTAATTACATGAGAATGATGTTTTTGGTTATAATGACTCTATCCAACTTGATCTAGTCTAATGTTATCATCCACCATTATTATAATGAAAGAGAAAGTACTCTAGAGAGAGAAAGTACCCTAGAGAGAGAAAGTAACTCTAAATCACATAATGGTGATGTTTTTGGCTATGTTAGCCTATGATGACTTAATCCGACCTGATCTAGGGTGATGTTGACTTCACCTAACCTTATGATGAGAGAGAAAGTACTTCTAGAGAGAGAAAGTACTTCTAGAGAGAGAAAGTACCCTTTTTAAGTGGAAACTCAATTGAAGCATCCCCAATACACAGAAATGAGCATAATTAGGGTATGATCCACCTGTGTGAGATCATAGAAACCCTAATTATGATAAATGATGAACTTTTAACTAATCTAAGATCATCAATGAAGATGTTACTCATACATGATGATGTTATGAGTTCAATTCACCTTAATGTGAATAGTAAACCCTAATTCAAGGGTGATGACATGTAATGTGAATAGTAAACCCTAATTCAAGGGTGATGACATGTAATGTGAATAGTAAACCCTAATTCAAGGGTGATGACATGTAACATGAATAGTAAACCCTAATTCAAGGGTAATGGCATGCTTTTGAATATTAAACTCTATTTGATAAGAATTAGAGATTTAAACTCTTATGACAAGAGTAGGAAGGATATTCCTTATTTTTGTATTACCTTTATCAGTTGTATTAACCATGCAGGTTCTGATATGAAGGTAATCATATCCAGGTATGGATGATGATGTTATATTCATTAAAGGCATGTTGTTAGCCTTATGAATAAGTAAAATAATCTGATGTCTTGTCAGTGGCATCCTATACTGATAATGGGCTGCGAGAGCCATGAATACCATCAAAGTCATGCCTTAGAGATGACTTGTGATGAGGATAATGAGAAATGATGATTGATATGAGTTAGGCATGTTACATTTAGTATTCTTCTTTTATAGCTGCTATGCTATTGTTATTGTTTGCAGAACAATGTATGTTGTTAAAGAATACTGAATGTACCTAACTAATCAAGTATAATGTAGAGCCCTGATCATAGATCCATCATTGTCAGAAATTAAATGATGGTGAAACAAGTTTTCCTCAAGGAATTCCTGGAGCACATACTTTTGAGTATGTGGGTTACATGGATGTGTAGAACCTTACATCCTAGTGTAGGAAAGTGATGTAGATGTGTAATCCATCCATCCTTCACTATAATTCCATACCGTATCAGTGGTAGGTAAACATGAAACCTACTGATGCCGAAGACAGCACAGATATCCGTATCAGTGGTAGGTAAATATGAAACCTCCTGATGACGAAGAGAGTACAGAACGCCACTGTGACTCTAGAATAGCGAAGGACCAGTTTACCCTAGTGAGCTATATTAAGTAGAGACACGAGATGTCCTACAAGTGATCCTCTTACTGACTGAGGAAGGTGAAGGTCATGAGAATCCGGCTCTCTTAATGACCTATGTATGATACTGATGTGACTTCTCAGCGATCAGTTGGAGTATGAGGGGTAAGCCTCATCTCCACAGGGCATAATGTTATTTGTAAAACATAATCAACCATGTAGTATAACTTGTTAGAGATGACTCCAAGTTAGTTGATTGATGTTACATTGCAATAATGTTTATATTCTCCATATCTCCTAAATTGTAGAGATCTTGTTATACCTGCAACTGTTATAGAATACTCTGAAGGCTTTACTGCTTAAAATATTCTTTGATGTTATAATAAAGCTTCTGGCGAAGAGTTATAACTCTCGCTGGGACAATTATGTATAATTGTCTCACCCCGTAGGCTTCAACTTTTTAGGTGGACGTCGGAGACGAAGGAACCAGCCTACAGGTGATCAGTCTCAGCAGCGGCACCAGGGGCAGCAGTAATCTCAGGTGGAGATTGTCCTGCCATATGGTGTAGTTAGAGTCAGTCCTATGTGTCCTCTGTACTCTCAGGTCTTGGAGTTTTTTTTGTATAGTGATCTTGAGATTTTGTATCTTGATGTATATAATTACTCGAGAAGTAATTATCCTGAGATGTAAACAGTTTATCTCTCTTTATGAAAGAAGCTTTTATGGATCCAAGCTCTTGTCTCGAAAAGTTTTAATTTTCTGTGATTTTTGTCTTCCGCTGATTACCGATTCGCTTCCGCTACGTTTTAATCGTGTTTATGTCATGGTTTGGAGATCAGAGCCCACAACTAGTGGTATCAGAGCTCCAGGTTCAGTTGAGTCTACATAGGCATAGGACTTAGGATGTCGAGTCTACCTTTAGTACTCCTTCCTCATCTAATAGAATCTTCTGCTCCTCAGGAGAAGAAGATACATAAGAATGTCAGAACATCGTGATGAGCACGTGGCAGAGAGTAGTGCTAGTGCACCTCGAGGCGGTGCAAGAGTTCTGAGAATAGAACAACCTGCACCTGAGTCACCAAGAGAGCCACCCCAGTTCGACCCAGTTGACATGAGTGATCCAGCTGTACAGACGATGTTCGGGCAGTTCATGACTGCCATGACACATATAACCGATAGGATGCCCATTCCTGCACCTAGGGCACCTGTCCAGCCTGAAGCACAAGGTATCGGTAAGACATTCGAACGACTTCGTCGTGTCGGAGCTACCGAGTACTTCGGAACTGCCGACCCTGCAGATGCTGACTTATGGCTGACAGAGTTGGAGAAGGCTTTCAGGATTCTTATGATCCCGGAAGCTGAGAAGGTTAGACATGCTATCTATCTTCTCAAAGGTAGTGTTGGTCACTGGTGGAACATGGAAGAGCAGAAGAGACCTGGAGTAGAGCTCTCATGGGAAGAGTTTCGTCGGGAATTTATCAATAGATATTTTCCAAAGAACTTCCTAGATGAGAAGATCTCTCAGTTTGAGAAACTAAGGCAGGGTATGATGAACATTAGTGAGTATGAAGCTAAGTTCATGGAGTTGTTGCGGTTCTGTCCGCACATGGCTGCTACGGATGAGGAAAGAATCAGAAGATTCGAAAAGGGTTTGAATTCTGATATGTCAACCCCTGTGTCTGCCTTAGAAAATAGAGAGAGATTCTCTACCTTCGTTGAGTCATTCTGAAGGATAGAGAGATCTGTAGTTGAGAAAAGACAAACCCATAAAATATATCCACAGTTCCAGGGTTCTTCATCTAGGGATTCCAAAAAACCTAGATTCTATGCACCTAACCCTCCACCGCCCAGATCGAGTTTTCAAACTCAATGGACACCAAGCAGAGGTAGAGGGCGGAGTCAACCGCTTCAAGGGACGCACAGTTCTGCATCAGTGTTAGTTACTGGACCACCCAGACCACAACAACAGGAGAGGAGTTGTTACAACTGTGGTAAGATGGGACACTTGATGAAGGATTGCCGTTCTAGGCCTGTCGGTGTGACACAACAAACCCCGAGACAGAATCAACAGGGATCTCAGAATAGACAACATCAAGGAGCAGCTCGAGGACGTGGACAAGCGTCTCAAGCTGGATCATCAGCACCACCTCAACACCAGGCGACTGCGAGATTCTATGCTATGAACCCACCTGAGGCAGTGGTCAATCCACGGGTAGTGGCAGGTCAGATGAAACTTTTATATTCTGATATGTCTATATCCTGTGATGTATCTGTTCTGATTGATCCGGGTGCTACGCACTCTTTCATCACTCGTGAAGTGATTTGTAACTGCAATGTGACTGTTAGTCATAGAGCAGATAGTTTGTTGTTAGAGACTCCGTTGAGTGGGTCTGCCATTTTGCAAGAGGTATGTTCTCCCTGCATCCTCTTCTTTTCTGACCATCGCATTCAAGTGGATCTTATACCACTTGATATGCAGGGATTTGATATAATCCTTGGGATGGATACCTTAGAAAGGTATAGAGTTGTCTTGGATTGTGAGTCCAAGTTAGCTGTGTTTGCTGACGAAAGCAACACATGGATCTTTCAAGGTGAAAGAAAGATTTTTCCCACCTGTCTTGTGTCAGTTATGGTTGCTGATAAGCTGTTGAGGCAAGGATGTTATGCATTCTTAGCCCATGTGGTAGATGTTACCAAGGAAAGGACCAATCCTGCTGAAGTTCCCATAGTCAGGGAATTCGAGGATGTGTTTCCTGAAGAGCTTCCTGGTATACCACCACCTTGGGAGATTGATTTTGAAATCAATATGGTCCCAGATACAAAACCCATAGCTCAAACTCCGTATAGGATGGCGCCTGCCGAGATGGCAGAACTCAAGAAACAGCTTGAAGAGCTACTTGAGAGAGGTTTTATCCGACCAAGTACTTCACCTTGGGGTGCTCCGGTCTTGTTTGTTAAAAAGAAAGATGGGTCAATGCGGTTGTGCATTGACTACAGACAACTCAATAAAGTAACAATAAAGAATAAGTACCCTCTGCCGAGGATTGATGATCTCTTTGACCAGTTGCGTGGTGCAACATTCTTTTCAAAGATAGACTTGAGGTCTGGATATCATCAACTCCGTATTAAGGATAGTGACATATCCAAGTCTGCCTTTAGGACAAGATATGGTCACTATGAGTTCACGGTTATGTCGTTTGGACTAACCAATGCACCGGCTGCATTTATGGAACTCATGAATAGAGTTTTTCGACCTTTCCTTGATCAGTGTGTTGTCGTCTTCATAGATGACATTCTGATTTATAGTAAGGATGCTCAGCAGCATGAGCAGCATCTTCGCCAAGCTTTGACCTTGCTAAGAGAACATAAGATGTACGTTAAGTTTAGCAAGTGTGAGTTCTGGCTGCCGGAGGTATCTTTTCTTGGACATGTGATATCCGCCTTGGGAATTCGTGTTGACCCTACAAAGGTAGAATCTGTTCTACAATGGGAACAACCGAAGACACCGACGGAGATTCGAAGTTTCTTGGGGTTAGCTGGCTATTATCGAAGGTTCATTAAGAACTTTAGTTATATAGCTTTACCTTTGACCAAGTTAACCCGGAAAGATGTTTCTTTTTCTTGGAGTGATAAGTGTCAACAATCTTTCCAGCTGCTGAAGGAGAGATTGACAAGTGCACCTGTGCTAGTGCTACCTGAACAAGGAAAAGGATATGTGGTTTTCTGTGATGCTTCCAAGAATGGACTTGGATGTGTGTTGATGAAGGATAAACAAGTAATTTCTTTTGCTTCTCGATAGCTTAAGAAACACGAGGAGAATTATCCAACACACGATCTGGAGTTAGCTGTTGTGGTTCATGCCTTGAAGATCTGGAGGCATTACCTCTACGGAGAAACATTCCAGATTTTCACAGACCACAAAAACCTTAAGTATATCTTCTCTCAGCATGAGCTCAACATGAGGCAACGTCGCTGGATGGAATTAATCAAGGACTACGACTGTACAATTGATTACCATCCAGGCAAGGCCAATGTTGTTGCAGATGCCTTGAGTAGGAAATCAGCAACATCAACCATGAATAGAGCACAACTAAACTCTTTAGTATGCTCTAGAAGAGATATGCTTATCTCTTTAAGGCAGGACAATGTACAGTTGAAGGTGTCATTGTTAACCGGTTTGTTAGCTGAGATGCATATTAAACCTACCCTAAGGGGGCAGATTAAAGAGGCACAGCTAGGTGATGTTGCAGTTCAGTAGATTAGATCTGAGTATGGAAAGGAGAAGCAAGATGGTTTCCATGACTTAGAGGATCAAGTAGCTTGTTATAGTGGAAGAATGATAGTGTCGGATGTGGACAACTTGAGAAAGTTAGTCCTGGAAGAAGCCCATTCTTCCATGTATGCTATGCATCCAGGGAGCACCAAGATGTATCAGAATTTGAAAGATCTGTATTGGTGGCCTGGAATGAAAAAGGACGTTGCATAGTTTGTTCTGAGGTGTCCTGTGTGTCAGCAAATTAAAGCCGAACACCAGAAGCCTGCAGGAACAATGCAACCTTTACCCATACCACAGTGGAAGTGGGACCATGTGACCATGGACTTTGTTGTTGGCCTACCCAGGACAAGCAAAGGACATGATTCTATTTGGGTAATTGTTGATAGGTTGACTAAGACAACACATTTCTTACCTGTCAAAACAACCTATTCTGCTGAAAGGTTATCAGAGTTGTATGTTCAAGAGATAGTGCGTTTGCACGGAGTTCCTGTCACAATAGTTTCTGACAGAGGTCCTCAGTTTATAAGTCGTTTTTGGGAACAGTTGCACAAAGCCTTAGGCACTAAGCTGAGGTTTAGTACGGCCTTTCATCCACAGACTGATGGACAGTCGGAAAGGACCATACAAACCTTAGAAGACCTGTTGCGAGCATGTGTTCTCCAGTTCACCGGAAGTTGGGATCTACACCTAAGCTTGATAGAGTTTGCCTATAACAATAGCTATCAGCATAGTATTGATATGGCACCTTATGAAGCCTTATATGGTAGACGTTGTAGATCACCCTTGTGTTGGTTTGAGACTGGTGAGCACCAATTGTTAGGTCCTGACCTGGTGCAGCAAACCACAAAAAAGATTAAAGTAATACAACATAAGATTAAGACTGCTCAGGATAGGCAGAAATCTTATGCTGACGAACGACGTAGACCCTTAGAGTTCCAGGTTGGAGACAAAGTGTATCTCAAGGTCTCACCTTGGAAAGGGGTCCTTCGTTTTGGAAGGAAAGGAAAGTTAGCTCCTAGATATATGGGGCCTTATCCAATCATTGAACGGATTGGAAAGGTAGCATATAAACTAGAGCTTCCCCCAGAATTACAGAGGTTACATCCTGTGTTTCACATTTCTATGTTGAAGAAATGTCACCCAGACACCGAGTCAGTTCTACAACCTATGGAGGTAGAATTGAATGATGACATATCCTATGAGGAGGGACCAGTGTCAATCCTTGATAAACGAATTAAAAAGCTAAAGAAGAAAGATATAAGTCTTGTGAAAGTCCTCTGGAACCATCGTGGTTTTGAAGAAGCCACTTGGGAGTTAGAGGATGAGATGAGAAGGAAGTATCCTGCCCTTTTCTCGTAGTATGTTTTATTGATTTCGGGGACGAAATCCTTGTAAGGGGTGGATAATTTGTAACATCCCTGACCTGGGTTATGAGTTAACCCTAGGTGTTTTGCCTAAATATATGAATCAATCTTTGTGATTAACTCTGAGCATGTAATTAAGTTTCTCAGGAACATATATTTCAGTATTTGCTCCTTTTTATTTAAAGTTGTAGCATTGTTTTGATATACAGGGACCTATGTGCAATTTACCCAGTTAAAAGGGTTAGCTTGCAAATTGCACATGTTGAGATGTTCCTCTGATAATGAGACATCATGAGAATCTTTTTGGTAAAGTTTGAGGGATTTCCCAAGCTAGGGCACCAAGGTGCAACTGTGGAAGCAATCCCAGTGCTTGAAACCTTAAATTGGGGTAAAATGCAATTTACCCAAATTAAGGGATGTAAACTGTAAAATATGTCATCTAATGTATCTTTTGGACTCTTGCCATCATTTAGAGAAGAAATGATGAGGAAGTCACCTCAATTGAATTATCAGGTTATGAAATATACCTTATGATTGAATAATCAGGGTATATGTACAATATCTTTTTATGTATGTACCTCATTATTAGCTTGCCCTCCTTTACATTCTTTTCCTAAGACCTTAAGAGAAGGTTTGTCCTTAGATTAAAGAGGAAGGGACGACCAAGTAAATAAGGAAGGATCTAGTTGGAATTATGGACAACTTATGAACTAATGTTGAAAATCCTACCCCATGTATATAAGCTCTCCTTCCCTTAGTTGCAAGGGAACTTACCCTTCGTTCCCTTACTGTTTCATTTCACCAAAGACGACCAAGGACTGCCTTGGAGCTAAGGAGGACGACCAAGGGGTGCAAGGTAGGTTTAAACCCCTCTTCTTGCTTAATTCCATGGTTAGAACTCGAATTCAAGGTCATCTTCATGGCTAATTCTCGAAACCCTATCTTTCTAGCCATCTCTTTTCATCCTTCCTTGGAGTTTTCACCTTGGACAACCTATTGGAACTCAAGGACGCCATTAGAGCTTGGAGCTTGAAAGCTTGGAGCTCAAGAAGCAAGCTTTAGGCGGGTTTTATAACTCTAAACCCATGCTTTACTATGTGCATCTTTATATGCGGTTGGATGATAGCTCTTGGTGTTTCCCTACTTTTTCCTGCTATTTTGCAAGCAAATCCATGGGATATTCGTACTGTTCTTGATCTAGGAGATGAAGGCATGATTTCCAAGAAAAACCCACCGCTTTTCACTTCCTTAAACGGTCTCAAAAGTTTTCTCTCTCGTTCTCAAGACCGCGAGGTGAGAAAACGGTCTCGAGACCGCGACAGGGAAAACGGTCTCCAAGACCGTTTGGACCCGTTGACCAAGCGTGGACCGTATAATAAACCTGTTCCTAATTATATAATATAATTACCCTAAAACTTTGGGAGGCTAACTCCAAGGGAATCGGGAGATATGACCTTTTTAAGTAACAACTTTATTTGAATTTATTCCTGATTTTCAAACGGTCTGGAATTGCCTTTTTGGGCAAACGGTCTCAAGACCGTGTAAGGTCGTTGACCAGGCGTTGACCATATGAGATTACTGTTCAAAATTATGTTAATTAACGACTTACCAAGTTTGATGGTCTAATTCCAAACGGGCTAAGAGTTGAAGGGTGAATACTAGGGCTAACCCTAGGTAAAATCAGTACTGAAATTATGGTGACCTAATTAGGGTTTTTAGGGTTGATTGACCTAAACGGTCTCAAGACCGTTTGGTGGTCACCAAATGGTCTCAAGACCGCGAGGGAAATCAACCAAGACCGTTTGGAGGTCTGGGGTCAAGGATAGTTGACCAATTGAAGGTACAATTGCACCAAATTACATTGCAATTAAATATTGATATAATCATCAACTCAATTTGTTCAACCTTGATGAATTTCCACTAGAATCCAAAATTGGATGGGCAAACGGTCTCAAGACCGTTTGGAACTCATCCAAACGGTCTCAAGACCGAGAGGACAATCACCCAAGACCGTTTGAAGGTCTAGGGTTGAGTAATTTGACCAATTGAGGACCCAATTGCAAATAAGTTATCAATTTAATCAAAATTCTATTTTGTGGCTCAATCATGGTTCAACCCCTATCAAATCACCTTAGATTTTGATGAAATATTGGGAAAACGGTCTCAAGACCATGTGGGGTCCACCCACATGACCTCAAGACCGTTTGGGCCAAGTTTGAGCCCAATTGGAGCTCAATCGAAGGGTTCAACCTTGTGTTGAGTCACATTATTGAGTGTTGATGGGTGAACATTGATAGACCCTAATTGAATCGATTTCAATCCTAATTGGTTAACAATTGAGGATCAATTGAATGACCAATAGGTTAAGCATAACTTTAGTTGACCCAATCCATAGGTGGTCAATATAACTTTGACCTTTTGAGGGCTTCAACATCGGTTAACATCATCGATTGTATCTTTGATTTTGTTGATGGACCAAGCGGCTGAGACCATGTGAGCCTCGCGGTCTCAAGACCGTGAGAGGGCTCGCGGTCTCAAGACCGTGAGGGGGCTCACGGTCTCAAGACCGAGAGGAGGCTCGCGGTCTCAAGACCGCAAAGGGACTCGCGGTCCTGAGGTCAAACTAGCTAAACGGTCAACGTCTCTTCGCGGTCTCAACATCAATTGAACCAATGATAGGGCTTCGCGGTCTTGAACCACTTGAAGAGGCTCGCGGTCTTGGAGTTAGAAAGAGGCTCGCGGTCTTGGAAAGTCAAAGTGGGCAAACGGTCAACACTTTCAACCGATTTCAACTTAATTGATGATTAATGATTGAAATCAATCAATGTGGTTCCAAGTTGACTTCTTTCAATCAATTCATAATATAAATGGTCCAATGTTGCCCAAATCAAACCCTAATGATAATCTAGGATAGTAAGGGGTTATTTGACTAAGGTTTTTTTTTACCATAATGATGATCAATGGGGGAAATTACCAAAATACCCCTGAAGGGTCAATCGAGTTATACCTTGCTCAATTCAAACTCTAATTACATGAGAATGATGTTTTTGGTTATAATGACTCTATCCAACTTGATCTAGTCTAATGTTATCATCCACCATTAGTATAATGAAAGAGAAAGTACTCTAGAGAGAGAAAGTACCCTAGAGAGAGAAAGTAACTCTAAATCACATAATGGTGATGTTTTTGGCTATGTTAGCCTATGATGACTTAATCCGACCTGATCTAGGGTGATGTTGACTTCACCTAACCTTATGATGAGAGAGAAAGTACTTCTAGAGAGAGAAAGTACCCTTTTTAAGTGGAAACTCAATTGAAGCATCCCCAATACACAGAAATGAGCATAATTAGGGTATGATCCACCTGTGTGAGATCATAGAAACCCTAATTATGATAAATGATGAACTTTTAACTAATCTAAGATCATCAATGAAGATGTTACTCATACATGATGATGTTATGAGTTCAATTCACCTTAATGTGAATAGTAAACCCTAATTCAAGGGTGATGACATGTAATGTGAATAGTAAACCCTAATTCAAGGGTGATGACATGTAATGTGAATAGTAAACCCTAATTCAAGGGTGATGACATGTAACGTGAATAGTAAACCCTAATTCAAGGGTAATGGCATGCTTTTGAATATTAAACTCTATTTGATAAGAATTAGAGATTTAAACTCTTATGACAAGAGTAGGAAGGATATTCCTTATTTTTGTATTACCTTTATCAGTTGTATTAACCATGCAGGTTCTGATATGAAGGTAATCATATCCAAGTATGGATGATGATGTTATATTCATTAAAGGCATGTTGTTAGCCTTATGAATAAGTAAAATAATCTGATGTCTTGTCAGTGGCATCCTATACTGATAATGGGCTGCGAGAGCCATGAATACCATCAAAGTCATGCCTTAGAGATGACTTGTGATGAGGATAATGAGAAATGATGATTGATATGAGTTAGGCCTATTACATTTAGTATTCTTCTTTTATAGCTGCTATGCTATTGTTATTGTTTGCAGAACAATGTATGATGTTAAAGAATACTGAATGTACCTAACTAATCAAGTATAATGTAGAGCCCTGATCATAGATCCATCATTGTCAGAAATTAAATGATGGTGAAACATGTTTTCCTCAAGGAATTCCTGGAGCACATACTTTTGAGTATGTGGGGTACATGGATGTGTAGAACCTTACATCCTAGTGTAGGAAAGTGATGTAGATGTGTAATCCATCCATCCTTCACTATAATTCCATACCGTATCAGTGGTAGGTAAACATGAAACCTACTGATGCCGAAGACAGCACAGATATCCGTATCAGTGGTAGGTAAATATGAAACCTCTTGATGACGAAGAGAGTACAGAACGCCACTGTGACTCTAGAATAGCGAAGGACCAGTTTATCCTGGTGAGCTATATTAAGTAGAGACACGAGATGTCCTACAAGTGATCCTCTTACTGACTGAGGAAGGTGAAGGTCATGAGAATCTGGCTCTCTTAATGACCTATGTATGATACTGATGTGACTTCTCAGCGATCAGTTGGAGTATGAGGGGTAAGCCTCATCTCCACAGGGCATAATGTTGTTTGTAAAACATAATCAACCATGTAGTATAACTTGTTAGAGATGACTCCAAGTTAGTTGATTGATGTTACATTGCAATAATGTTTATATTCTCCATATCTCCTAAATTGTAGAGATCTTGTTATACCTGCAACTGTTATAGAATACTCTGAAGGCTTTACTGCTTAAAATATTCTTTGATGTTATAATAAAGCTTCTGGCGAAGAGTTATAACTCTCGCTGGGACAATTATGTATAATTGTCTCACCCCGTAGGCTTCCACTTTTTAGGTGGACGTCGGAGATGAAGGAACCAGCCTACAGGTGATCAGTCTCAGCAGCGGCACCAGGGGCAGCAGTAATCTCAGGTGGAGATTGTCCTGCCATATGGTGTAGTTAGAGTCAGTCCTATGTGTCCTCTGTACTCTCAGGTCTTAGAGTTTTTTTTGTATAGTGATCTTGAGATTTTGTATCTTGATGTATATAATTACTCGAGAAGTAATTATCCTGAGATGTAAACAGTTTATCTCTCTTTATGAAAGAAGCTTTTATGGATCCAAGCTCTTGTCTCGAAAATTTTTAATTTTCCGTGATTTTTGTCTTCCGCTGATTACCGATTCGCTTCCGCTACGTTTTAATCGTGTTTATGTCATGGTTTGGAGATCAGAGCCCACAACTATGATGATGTAAACCCTAAGAATAAAAAATATCACGATATGACTAAGACATTGAATGGTGCTTCAATCTTTATAAGGTAATGTGGGTACACCCTATATGTTTTATATCCTAAGATGCAAACTTAGGGTAAACTCAAAACCATGAAAGCCTTGACACTTAGAAATAGTGGTGGGCTAGAGGCATCATATTACTTGAATTTTGAGGATGAAATTATGTATAAGGTGGGGTGAATGTGACAACCCTAATTTTAGGAGTTTCATACCTAGTATAGTATTTGAAGAAGTGTCTTTATTAATATGATTTAGTAATGAACCTTGTTGTATCATATGTCCAATCGAGGAAATCCAAGGTGTGGTTCGAGATACAGTTGATTACTAAGATAACTATTCTGGTTCTATATTTATGGATACCTTAGTTAATCAACTGAGTATTTATGAGATTAAGTGTTAGGCCTAAATGAAGAAGGTCATACCATGTCCCATGGGATGTATGCGGATCGTACTAGGTTAAGCAAGTTTGGCTATAAGTGGAGATCAAATGTCTATACGTATGACCATATTATCCTAGAGATGATTTTATTTGAAGGATGACAACACGATCATTAGATTTGTGACATCATACTTGTATATATATATATATATATATATATATATATATATATATATATGCTAGTAAATATATATATGCTAAGGATTCAATGCTTGAAATTTCATATCATCTGGGTTGACCACTGGAAGATACATGAATATTATACATGCGATAATTGATTAATATGAGTCTTTCCTCATACAACGAAACAAGGCGATAATATATCCAACCATGTTGTGTGGCCATAGATGTATGAGTGGCCAAAGTTGTAGGGACATGTTATGGCTGCAGGATGAGGTATAACTATCTTGACCTTATCTTCACACCCCCCCTCTCTACAAAGAAGGGAGCATATAGACTCAATCCACATTAGAATCCATGGAACAGAATCACCAATATCTCAAATCTGATTGTTATCTAACTATTTAAGTGTAATCACCTCGCTTAGGAGATTCAGAAGACTACCCTAGTCTAGGGTTTCTAGTGGAAGTAGTACAATATTTAGCCTTCCTCCCCTCCGTCATCTCCATCTGCCACCGTACTAGGACCCTCACCACTCTAGGAATCCAGTCAGTCTTGCACTTGAAGCTTTCTGATGAGCTCGCCCCTCACACCTAGAAGGAGGAGCGATGGTGAAAGCTTCTACTGGAGGTTCGTTGCTCGGTCCTGTTCAAGCTGGAGCCCGACCTTATACGGTGGCGAGCTCACAAACCTTGAACCCTACAACCAATTTGGAGGGCCTAAAGAGATGGAAGGAGGCAGTGACTTTGAGGGCATCAAAGCCCAAGTTCATGGCGTCAAAAGGGGCAACAACCTCACCCTCCTAGAGACCCATACCTGCTGACACCCTACAGGCCACCCGCTTGACAATGCACAATGAAAGGGAGTAGAAGACTGAGATGGCAAGCATCAAGACATGAAGGCTTCTTGGAATCACCAGATTCTTCCTAGGCGGCGGCGGCCTCACTGGGGTGGGAAGAGAGAACCTAAGATACCCTTCTTCACCCTAAATCGCCGGAGATCCACCATGGATGGCGATGCTCAGTTGAGGAGCCAATGACCACCGATCACCACTTCCTTGACCATGATAGAGCAGACAGTGACACTATATCTAGGCGGAGCCCCTGTTGAGGCCTAAGGCAACTAGCTTTCCTCACTGCAAACTCAACTAGACAACACGACCACGATGACGTTGTGCGTGAGGATTCACGTGAGGACTTGAGGACAAAGAGGATGAGGGTCAGCCAAATCACACCGAACCCGGTCCAGAAAAAATGAACCATACCGGCCTGCCCAAGTAAGGAGCTACGCTCACCCTTGGAGAGATGTGGCAGACCCAGATTGGTCTTAGGTAAGAAAATACTAAAACCTAGATCTTCTATAATTCGTAGTAAATGGATCCCTTGGCCAATAAATCCCCCCAAAATATCCCTAGACTCAAAAAAATGCCTAGTTTATTATAAGCTGACTCAATCAGACCTTTGAAGCAGTAATATTCATGGTTTTTAAATTATTAGATGGTGTTTCTTTTCAGGTTCATTAAATATAACAAATGGTATCCAGTCGAAATAAATTCTCAAAAAATTATACTAGAACCCTTATAATGATGAAAACCCATTTGTGAACTTTGTTTTGGGTTTTATTGATCAATATTAGGCCTTTTCTGATTAAAGACTAATTAGATGCTTTAACCCTCATATTATTACAGAAAATAGGAAAAGCCTCAAAAAATATGAAATTCATATCAGACCTTTATAATGTCATATAGATCAGAATAAAAATACTAGACACCATCCTAACATCAGATTAACCTAGGTTTGACCAAAACCCTTATTTGGACCTAAAATACCTTGAATATGATGAAAATTTATTAATGATGATTAATTGTTATTAATCAGGTGATGACTAGAGATATAGATGGTCCAAGATATAAATAGGAATCTCTAAACTTAGGTATGTGGGCTTTATCTAAGTATATGACTAGTTTTCTTATGTGCAATAGCTATGTTGTATTGCTTGTCTTTATTTGAGAATATATCTTGGATGTACTATGATTATAGTATCTTCGCCATGTCAATAAGAACATCAAAGAACATAGATGGTTTGTAGCTACTAAGTGGATATACTCTCTCTCTCTCTCTCTCTGCATCCTCTCTCTCTTCCTCTAAATATAAGATCGGCACTCGGTCCCCATAACCTAAGGGGTGGGGAAAAATGAAGTGCGACATCCCTCCCTCTTTCCTCTAACTATAAGGTCAGCACTAAGTCCCCATAGCCCAAGGGGTGGGAAAAAAATAAAGTGTGACACTTCTTAGTAGTACAAACGCATCAAAAGACATCTAAAAATATGTGTTTGCATGATTATCGCTTTAAATGATGTTTTATTTTACTCTTCTTCCTTTCTCAAGTTATTTCAATTATGCAAGCATATTGCTATGTATCTTTCTACCCACGTACACAACACCTTGTGTGTTGATTTGTTGTTTCACGTATGTTTTAGGTTCAGAGCTAGCGTGGGATAAAAGAATAGGATGTGAGCAAGTTGTACAGGTTGTACCTTTTGTGTAGATCCTAGTTAGCATATATGTTCATACTTGTAAAATTTCTCTTTTGAATATATAAATGTAAGTTGTAACAATTCATGTTGTAAATATACATGTTTATTGTTGAGAAATGTTATGGTGTATGTTATGTTTAAATGTTCATGTATGCACAAATTGCTTCCGCAACGCACTCTGAAACAATTGCATAAAATTTTTAGATTTGTCCTCTCGGACCTTCTAAGTCTCAAGACGGCAGAATCTGGGGACATTATAGAAAAACTCTCAGCACTCTATTGTGGTTCTTTAAAATTGAGACACCAAGTTCATCAAGATTTTATGTGATAAAAATTTGAGTCAAGATATGCGGACATATTCAAAATCAGAATATATTTGGTGATAATTGTAGGTGTAAATATAGTTATCAAATCTTCCCATAAGGCACTAAATATTGCATTGGACTGAGACAAAGCAATATGAACATCTCAACTTTGCCAATTACGTATCGAGGGAAGTTAGGACCCAAATAGAAGATTATATACAATTCTCAATAGATTCAACAACCACAAGACTTTTAATTTTAGGCGTGATGAAATATGAGAGATGATTCAATAATTGCTATGATTGGTAATCACGACATAGATTGAAGAGTAATCCTAATACCTTATATGATTAGAGGTCATCTTGTACAATTGAAAGAATAACTCCCATAATTGTAAGGCTAGTGATTAAAATGACATTCAATAAATTGATGATTTCTTTGTGGACTATCTCACTTGGATATTATCATTAGGGCCCTAACGGAAGAACTACATGCCATTTCCATGCACACCCAACCCAAAATCACTCAAATGAGAAACTCAGTTCACAATGTTGACATTTAAAACCGAGTGGTTGCACCCAACCATGCACACACTCTAATCTTCTTTCTTTAGACAAATTCACTTACCACATCAGCCTGATAGGTGACTCATGATGACTAAGGTCGAGTGGCGTGCATAAAAAACCCCTCCTTCACTTTGGAGTGTCAAACTTTTGGCAAGCCATCCAATGTTATCCTCACAGTTACGTCAAATCCCCCTAGGTACACACCTCATTCCCCATCCGATGGTGTCATGATTAGAATGGTGCATTAAGGGATGTGTGGGAAACTTCACAAAATATGGCACCCCTTGTGTCTAGGCTGATTTTGGGAATTATGAGGTTTGTAGGGTCACTCACCCCATATCCTAATATAACCACAACCTCTATAAAAGTAGTCCCATGCCCATCATTTAGGGAGGCTAGCACCTACCCAACCGAGGTTGGCACCCACAAAACTATATTACAACAATAAAAAAACATAATAACTAATAACATTTATCCCTACACACTTAGAACTTCATATTCAACCTCTAAAACCCAAAATAACCTCTAAGGCAACGGACCTATGAGATTAAGGAAGGTAACGACCATCCTCGAATATCATATCCCAACTTCTTTGGTGAAGAATAAAGAAAATGATCCTCCTTCACCTCCTATAACGTCCAAGCAAGGTATACCAGGTCTAATTATAATGTAGTCTACTTCCCACCTCTCGTTTTGTTGATCCCATCGTGGTTTGATGATATGACATCTGAGACTGATGACCTCTTGTATATTATTAATATGCTAACTCCTTTTGAGCTACTGACATGCACACACTATTTGACTCTTTTCATCTCAACTAATTTTATCACACCAAAGATTTTTTTTGCATTGATTGGCTTAACAATATTGAGCTTGGGTCCATGGAGTTGCCTAACCCCTTACACATGTGTAATTGGGTGCCTTACCTCGATCTTTGAATAATCTTCTATTTCTTCTATAGAAGATAAATCAACATCTGACCTCTCTATGATTAATTATCGGGTGAGACCTAAATTGTTTAGTCTGGACCTTTATAATAAAAAAAGGGTATTGGGGTTCTTGATTATTCAAGATCCAATCAAATTCCATTTAACGGTCATTCAAATTTCATGGAGTTGCCTAACCCCATCCGCATGTGTAACTGGATGCCTTACCTCAATCTTTAAATGATGATTTATGCCTTATCCACTTACTTCCTGAATATTTTCAATGGCTTTCCTTATTCTCCTCATAAGTATGGTTGTGAGTTCGTTTTTAAATCCATGTTCCACACTATGTGCACGAGTCAGAATGACTGTCCATTTTATTCACAAAAGCTACCAAAAGCATATGTGGAAAAAGAAGAAAACAAGCAAACAATAAGGAAAGCTAGATATGCACATCATCTTCCTTCTTACTTGTATTAGAAATAAATATAAGCATAAAAGATCATGTGTAGATGTTTTTATATATATTTCATTAAAATTATATATATACATGTTAGCACGTGTCAATTAGTTTATCTGGTAAGTCTGGTTCACTTATTAGTTGCTTCAGTATCCAATTGGAGCACCCTAGGAAAAGATTTATAGCAAAAATTAACAGTTTGAACGTTGACCTTCAAACTCTCTATGATTCACCTACAAAAGGTTGTTGGGATGGTTTTAACAGAGGTGACCAAAACTAAGAGGAGGGAGCCATACAAGCGTATCCACCTATGAAAAAGTGAAACATAGGAATAAAATATGGAGTTTTGAAGTGTGTCAAAATTGGCATACTTGTATCAAAATGCCATCAAAATTCTAGATATCCATGACAAAATGCATGATCATGCTTATTGATAGTAAATCTAATGCGTTTTTACTATAGACTATTAGGAGTTTAGATTGTCGTCTAAACTAAGCCCTAAAGTTTATTTTCACATTGTGATAAAGTTAGATTTCTTCTCCTCACAACTTTTTCTATTACCTTATAATATAAAAGCAAGTGACAAGCTTGTTTGCTTGCTTTTTATTTCCATGACATTTTCACCTACTTCTACCATTCCACAGTAGATGCTTTTTACTTTCTTCTAAGTGTTTGCTTGCTTTTCACTTCCATGGATATGTCTATTTGTTTTTTATTTTGTTTGTAATTTACCTACTTCCACCGCCCTTCTTTGCTTGTTTTTCATTTCCACAGGTGTCATGCGGTATGTTTGTTGGGATATGACATGTAGCTACATTTTGGTCGCACATGATAACACACACCTCATGCTTGCATAGTATATCCATTATGTTGGAAATTTAATTCTTACTATCATGGTTCTCACTATTCTCTTGTAGGTGCTCTGAAGACATTGTAGATTGGACAACATTGTGATTTATTCACATGTACATGAAGTATTCTTTTTAGTACTAATTATATGTGATTGTTAATGGGAACATGTGAACCGATGTAATTTTGGTAATCATGTGCTACAAATTAGAGGATGTAGGTGGTATTTAATTGAGTTAATCTCTTTTGGCAAATGTATGGATATTATTTGGAGTTCCACTTATGTATTAGCAATACACAAGAAATGGAGGGAGTCAGTTGGTAATTAACTAGAGTTGTGTTCTTTTATGAAAGTGCCCACTAAATCTAAGCCATACACTCCCCCACAGGCCACACAAGCCAATAGATGAGATCTCACGAGCACACAAATGGGCACAAAAAATGATCACAAAAAGATTTGGTCCCAGGGGAGCACATGTAATTTTGGCAATCATAGCTACAACGTGGAGGGGGTCAGTAGACATTTAATTGTGTTAATCTCTTTAAGAGGTTGCATGAATATAACATGTTGATTATATATTAGCAGTCAATAAGCATTAGAGGGAGTTAGCTAGTAATTAACCGATTGTTTTCTTTTATCAAGTTATATGTAAAAAAAATTATGTATTAATTATATATGGTTGTCAATGGGCACATGCCTAAGAAGGGAAACACGTGTATTTTTGGCAATCATAGCTATAGAGTAGACGGAGTTAGGAGACATTTAATCGAGTTAATCTCTTTTAACATGTTGCATGAGTATATTGTGTGTATTGTTTATATATTACCACATTGGAGGGAGTCAACTGTCAATTAAATTGTTCATTTTTAGCAGGTAACATGTATTTTTTTAGTATTGATTATATATGGATGTTCATGGGTACATGTCCAGGAATAGGACCATATATAATGTTGACAATCAGAAGGAGTCAGTTGGGTGTTTATCAAGTTGATTTCTTCTATAGTTTGTATTAATATTATTATAAGTACTAATTATATATTAATAGTCAACAAGTACATTTCTAAGAAAATGAACACATGTGGCTTTAGTAATCACATATATACTATATATAAAAGGCCATTTTGGATTAGTTCGGCAATTTTCACCACCATTTTTGTAAATTGCATATTGGTCCTTTGTTTTGAAAAAGATAGTAAAGGGGTCTGCTACAATTGTCACAAATTTCTTATCCCTACGAGAGGGCAGTCTGTTCCTTATCTCTGTACCACCGACTTCACATTTGCCTCCTTCCTTATCTCCCCCTTTGACCCAGACATTGTCCTGCTCACACGACACCCCACGCTAGCCACTACAAGCCTTGACTCAAACCACATGAACTTTCTCCAACCGATTCCAGGAGGAGTTGTGCACCTTTCTGGAGGAGGAGTTGCACACCTTTCTGGAGGAGGATCTGCCTGATCTAAAGCAAGAAGTCATCGTCATGCTCACAGATGATGTCCTTGAGAAGGATGACGGTGAGGTCAAGAACACATGTTTCTTTCTGAGGTAGACCGGTAGCAAGCCGCTGACTAGCGCCTTTTTGGCACCCCTTTCAATCTCGAGGTCCATATACAGGTGAGCATTGTAACCTGAGAGAAATTAATTTTATGTGTATGCAGTGGTTTGTTTGGTCCTCTCATGCATTCTTGTGAATGCCCTGTCCACCTGGGTAGTGTTTCTTGCTTCACCGATTTCTAAGTGTCTCTCTCTCTATCTTATCTGGCCTTCCGTACAGAGGTCTCCCTAGCATCCCCAATTTGGGAACTGATTTACTCATGTTTCATATGTGAAGGATCCGATTGATGACACCGTAGGAGCAAAGTTCATTCTCACTACAGAACTAGTTATCTGAGATGCCTGTCAGTTCATAACTTCTTGCCTTTTTCAATTTGTCAGGGTATTCAAGAGCCTATTGCAGTTTCTGCAATACTGTCACTTTTCGCCACTATCGACCAAGTACATGTTTCTCTCCCTAAGCCCCATCTTCTGTCACTGGATAAAAGCAATGGGGTGAAAGCTAAAAAGCTAATTTCAATGGTCTTGTTTTCAGTTGGAGAAAAAAGTAGACGATATTTTACACGCTTCATCATAAGCTGTCAAAAAGGGGAGCTACAAGGAAGAAAGAGAGTGTAAGGACCATAACCTTCGTTTTAGGCTTATCCTATTTGCTTTGCCTAAACCTTGTGTTTAGTTGCTTGCTAATCACCTCTAGTGGTGATTAGGGTTTGTTTGTGCTTTGTTGAGAGTTGGAGATGCTACTTGCAAATGACCCAAGTTTTAGGGTATATGCAAGTTTGTCACCTTGAGAGATGTTTCTCTCTCTCCTTGCATCCTCTAGGGTTGAGAGGATGGGTTGGGCTTGTTGTTTGAGTAGCTTTGGGCTTTTTTTTGCCTTTTTGAGCCTCGTTTGGGCTTTACCTTGCTTTGTTGGGCCTTGTATCAGGCAAGCTCTAGGTGTATCTGTTGGCTAAATGGACATCTATAAATCCCTTTGTTTTGATTATGACAAACATTTCATTCTTATTAATCTAACGAGCTACTTGAGTGTGCAGGATTAAGGTGGATGACAAAGCAACTAGGGAAATCCATATGCTTACATGTTTATGTTTTCATGCAATGTAATCGCTTTGTAAAAACTTGTACAAATATATAATGTACAAGTACTTAGATTGCATGTAAATCAAGCGTTAGATTCTCCCTAGCTAAACACCACATTTAGATAAGTCATTCCCTTCAAATAGGATCACATTTGCACACTCATACATATAGTTAGTGCCTAAATTGAAACATTGAAACAGGATCAATCTCGGTCGACAAACTCCTCGACCGAGACACTCTCGGTCGACAATCTTCTCGACCGAGAAAGATCCAAAGTAGCCGTTAGACACAACAGACAAGTTAGTTGGCAGTTGGAGAAAGACGTTGCAAATCACTTGTTCCAGAGTGCCTGTCGGTCGACAAAAGTTCGACCGAGTAGGTGTCTCGGTCGACCATTCCTCGACCGAGACGGTCTCTGACAGCAACTGCAGAATTAATTAATTAGCCGTTGTTAAAGCAACAACTTTGTACCTAACGGCTAGTTAAGCACTTAGAAACCCCTAGAAGTTGTCTAGAACGTCCTTAAGCATCCTTAGGCCATTCCTATAAATAGGACAAGCCATAGGACACTCAAACACACTTGCTACACTTGAGAAATCTTTGAGCATACTTTGAGAAATCTGTTTGTGAGCAATTTGAGCATTGTGACAATTGGCCATTTCATTCCTTAGCTCATAATTCGTGTCCTATAGGATAGTATCTCCTACCCACTGCAATCACAAGTCCACACACTTGGTTAGGAGATCTATACGCTTGATCTAGGCAAATCAAGCCTTGGGCTACAAAGGATAAGTTGTAATTTCCTTTTTCTTTCTTATTCTCTTTTACCGTTTGTACTCTCCTTGCTACTCCTAGGTTGGAGGCTGCTGATTGGAGAGGGTGGAGTTCTTCTTGGTGAAGAAGGTGACTTTGAGCTACTTTAGAAGGCTGGTGCAACGGGAGGTTACTTCTAGAGAGGAAGGCTACTTCAAGGGGGAGCTTGGAGTTACTTCAAGAAGGCTACCTCAAAGTTGGTGCACCTACTTCAAGTGAAGGTTGTTCAAAGGGTGTAAAGGAAAGTATTGTATTTTGTATAAATCCTTGGGAAGGTAATAAAATAAATACTTTCAAAATCCCGGTTGGGTAAGCAACCGGGTAGTAGACTGACAACTTTAGTAGTTGCTAAAGTTGGAACCACTCTAAACACCTGTCTCCTTCTTCTAATTTCAATTGTGGTTGTTTGAGTTCAATAAATTGTTAAAATTATTTAAAAACTCTATTCACCCCCCCTCTAGTGTTTTTCAATTAGTATCACAGCAGGCTTTAAGGAACCCTAACAAGGTCTTGAAGAAATGGGGGATGGAGTGCTCAACAACCTTAACCTTGAAGGAACACTTGTTGCTAGGCCTCCAGCGTTCGATGGAACAAACTACCAATATTGGAAGAGAAGGATGCAGTTCTACTTCCAAGGCATCAATTGGGACTTATGGAGAATGGTGTCAACCCCATATGAGCTCCCTCAAACTCAATTTGCAGAATGGGATGCAAATACGGTAAAGCTGGCCCAAATGAATGCAAAAGCTGTAAGCATTTTATATTGTTCTATTTCGGTAGGAGAATTTAATAGAATATCTAATTGTGACATAGCCTATGATATTTGGCATAGACTATCCATAACCTATGAAGGTACAGTCCAAGTCAAAAATTCCAAAATTAGCATGTTTAAACAAAAATTTGAACACTTTCATATGGATTCAAATGAATCAATTAGTGAAATGTTTGCAAAATTCTCTACTATTGTTAATGGTTTAAGTGCTCTAGGAAAACCTATCCCTGAAGAAGATCAGGTATCAAAGATCCTTCGTTCACTTCCTCCAAAATATAAGCCAAAGGTGACAGCCATTGAAGAAGCAAACGACCTCACTCGACTGAAAATGGAGCAACTTATTGGCAACTTAGAAGCTCATGAAGCAACTCTAGAAGAGGAAGAAAGAAGAGCACGTGAACTTCAGCAAGGAAAGAAGAAGGATGTGGCTCTAAAAGCTTCAAAGGCTGTCACACAAGAAAGTGAGGAGTCAAGTGAAGAAGAGGGAGAAGAAGCCTTGATAGTAAATGGTAAGAAATACAAAAGATTTAAATCTAACAAAATTTCCAGCTCTTCTTCTACCCCTCCTAGGTGCTTTGAATGTGGGAAGAAAGGGCATTTCAAAAATGAATGTCCTAAAGCAAAGAAAGGAAAGAAAAGCTCTCACAAGAAGAAGGGAGAAAAAGCCTATAAAGCTGCATGGGACGAGTCAAGTGACAGTGAAAGCGGAGAAGAAACCGTGGATTGTCTAATGGCAAGAGAAGATGATGAAAACTCTCAAGAGGTAAGCCTACTTGATCTTTCTAAAGAAGAGTTAGTCACTAGTCTACAAGAAATTCATGATAAGTATGTTGATGTCAAGAAGAAACTAAAGAAGGTTATCAAATCAAATGATGAGCAAATTGCTAAATTAGATAATCTTTCTTCTGAAAAGAATAACATTGATCTTGAGAATTTGTCTTTAAAAACATCTTTAGATGATTGCACTAGAAAGCTACTCACTTTAGAAACAAATGTTGATCTTCTTTCTAAAGAAAAGACTGACTTGTTAGCTAAACTAAAAGATTTTCAGACTCAACCTATTTTGTGTAACCATCTAGACTATGATAATGTTATAAAAGAAAGAGATTCGTTGCTATCTGATTTAGATCAAGCAAGAAAAGATTTACACAAAAAATTGAATGATATTGCTCAGCTGCAAAGAGAACTTTATGAGTTAAGAAGAAAAGATATACTTGATAACATTCTAAGCATTGGTACTGTTTTCAACGAAAGAAAAGGTTTGGGATATGCTCCAAAGAAAAATCAACCCAAAAGAACTCAAACTATGTTTGTACCAAAGAACACAATAGCTAGAAAGAGAAATGAAGTTGATTCTATTACTTGCCATTTTTGTTTACGTGTTGGACACTATTCCTTTTCATGCCCTTATAAAACTAAGGATTCCGAATTATTTTGGGTCCCAAAACCTCAAACTTAGTAGAGTCAAATAGAATTTAGTTGAGATATGACCAAAAAGCTCCATCTTGCTATTTATATTGTCTTATCTCAACTAAACAAAAGATTTCATGCTTATTGTTAATTTTCTGCATTGTTGTACTGAAACAGAAACTTAGTCGGTCGAAGTATTGTCGACCGAACCATTAATCGGTCGAAGTATTGTCGACCGACCGAATGTCTGTAACATATCAAAATTTACAGCAATTATTTCGGTCGAAAATGGGTCAACCGAGCTACATTTCTGTGTTTTCTGGTTTGTAATACAGTAATCTTCTCGATCGACAAATTGTCGACCGAGACATATGTCGGTCGAACAATTGTCGACCGACTGGACTTCTGATTCAGAACTCTTATACAAATCTGTACTTAAATGATTCTAACCATATCGGACCATCACATGGGTACCAAAATCTACATTTTAATGCAGGAATGGGTGGTTGACAGTGGATGTTCCAAACATATGACCAGAAACAAGGATGCATTCCAAACCTTTGAAGAAAAGAAAAGTGGAACAGTCACCTTTGGAGACAGTGGTAAGGGCAAAATCGTTGGAATAGGTAATGTTGGTACAAACCTCGAAATAAAGAATGTTCTACTCGTTGATGGTTTGCACCATAATTTGATAAGTGTTAGTCAATTATGTGATAGTGGTTATGATGTGTTATTTAACAAAACTTGCTGCAAGTTATTGATAGAAAACACTACAAATGTTGTTTATGAAGGAAATAGAGTTGGAAATCTTTATATTCTTAAACCTAACTCTATGAAATCAGTAGTGGGAAAATGCTTGCTTGCAAATGAAAATACCTTACAAGTATGGCATAAAAAGCTAGGACATGCTAGTTCACATGTTATTAAAAAGTTAGTGAAATATGATCTTGTTCGTGGATTGCCTACTTTATCTTTTGATCAAGTTGAAAATTGTGAACCATGCACAATGGGAAAGCAAACCAAAACCTCTTTTAAACCAAAACATGTACTTAGCACCAGTAGGTCCTTAGAATTAATTCATATAGATTTATTTGGACCCATGAGGACACAATCTATTGGCGGTAAAAGATATTGTTTTGTTATTGTTGATGATTATAGTAGATACACATGGGTACACTTTATTGCAACTAAAGATGATACTATTCATGTTTTTATACAATTTTGTTCCAAGATTGAAAATCTATTACAAAGAAAAATATGTACCATTAGAAGTGATCATGATGGAGAATTTGAAAATCATACATTTGAAGAGTTTTGTATATCTCAAGGGTACACTCATAATTTTTCTGCTCCACGCACCCCACAACAAAATGGTATAGTTGAAAGGAAAAATCGATCACTACAAGAAATGGCTAGAACTATGATGCTTGAACATAACACACCCAAAACCTTTTGGGCTGAAGCTGTAAACACTGCATGCTATGTGCTAAATAGAGTAACTGTTCACTCTCATTTAAAGAAAACTCCATATGAACTAATACATTTTAAGAAACCTAGAGTTGACTATTTTCATACTTTTGGCTCCACATGCTATATCTTAAATACCAAAGATGATAGAGATAAGTTTGACTCAAAATCACACAAAGCATTCTTTTTGGGATATTCCACTTCTAGCAAAGCTTTTAGAGTATATAACACTATATCCAGAAAAGTTGAGGAATCTATTCATGTTTCTTTTCATGAAGAGTCCAAATCTGAAAATCTAGAAATCATAGATCTCACAAATCAATTTGAAAATTTAAACATACCAAATGATAGTGAGAAAAGTACTACAAATAATCACCAAGTTGAACCACAACCTACACCTAGGCTTATTAAAGATCATCCTCAAGAATTAATTATTGGAGATCCTAATGATAAAGTTAAAACTCGGTCTTCCTTCAAAGATGTTGCAAACATGGCTTTTGTTTCTATCATTGAACCTAAAAAGATATCTGAAGCTCTTAAAGATGATTATTGGATAATAGCCATGCAAGAAGAATTGAATCAATTCACTAAAAATGATGTATCGGATTTAGTTCCTAAACCACAATATAAAACCATAATAGGAACTAAATGGGTTTTTAGAAACAAGCTAAATGAGGCAGGAGAAGTAATAAGGAATAAAGCTCGGTTAGTAGCACAAGGATATAATCAACAAGAAGGAATAGATTTTGATGAAACGTATGCACAGGTAGCTAGACTTGAAGCTATTAGAATGTTACTAGCTATTGCTGCACATAAAAACATCAAACTCTACCAAATGGATGTAAAAAGTGCATTTCTAAATGGCATCATTCAAGAAGAAGTATATGTTGCCCAACCACCTGGTTTTGAAATACCGGAAAAAGGTGACTATGTTTATAAACTTAAGAAAGCACTTTATGGTTTAAAATAAGCACCTAGAAATTGGTATGAAAGGCTCAAGACATATCTTTTTGATAATGGTTTTTCTATTGGAAATTCAGACTCTACTTTATTTTTCAAAACATATACATCTGATTTCCTAGTTGTGCAAATATATGTTGATGACATTATTTTTGGAGCTTCTAATGATTCATTGTGCACACAATTTAGTGATATTATGCAAAAAGAATTTGAAATGAGCCTCATGGGTGAACTAACTTTCTTTCTTGGTTTTCAAATTAAGCAAACACATGCCGGAATATTCATAAGCCAAGAAAAATATACTAAAGAACTCTTAAAATGTTTTGGGATGGATCAGTGCAAACATGCTACTACTCCTATGGCTACTTCTATTAAAATTGATAAGGATGAAAATGGGGAACCTATTGATGATTCTTTATACAGAGCCATGATTGGTAGTTTGCTTTACTTAACTGCTTCTAGATCGGACATTATGTTTCCCGTTGGTCTTTGTGCTCGATTTCAATCACAACCTATGCACTCTCATTTTCTAGCAGTTAAAAGAATTCTTTGTTACCTAGCCGGCACTACTTGTTTTGGTTTATGGTATCCAAAAGGACAATCCTTGGATTTTAAATCTTATACTGATGCGGATTATGCTGGTTGTCACCTTGATCGCAAGAGTACTAGTGGTGGTTGTTTCTTGTTAGGGAGAGCCTTAGTATCTTGGTTCAGTAAGAAACAAAATATGGTTGCCCTATCTACAACTGAAGCTGAATATATGGCAGCCGGGTCTTGTTGTGCTCAAGTGCTTTATATGCAACAAGTATTAAATGATTATGGTTTTACTCTTTCATCTACACCTATTTTTTGTGACAACACGAGCGCAATAAACCTAGCACACAATCCTATTTTACACAGCCGAGCTAAACATATTGAAATCCGTCATCATTTTTTAAGGGATCATATCTCCAAGAATCATGTTTCCCTTCATCATGTTGATACGGAAGATCAATTGGCTGATATTTTTACAAAACCGCTTCCACTAGATCAATTTAACAAAATTAGGAAGCAATTGCTTATCACTCCTTTGGAAGATGTTTTCTTTGATATTTGTGCTACTTAAACAAAAACTCTTATTTGCATCATGATATTTTGGCTTTTAAATGGACATCTTTTTCATTAGATTTGATGGGACATCCAATTAAGGGGGAGTTTTTATTTCTAAACGGATATCTTTTTGAAATGACAAAGGGGGAGAAATAAATATAAAACTAAAACTTAGAAAAACTCAATCAATGAGTTTCACAAATAAACTCTTGGCTTTACATTGAAAGTTGCTATATTCCCTAGTGAATTGGATTTCATGTTCCAAAATTCAAGGGGAATAATAAGCACACATTTTATAACCAAGAGGAAAAGCTACAAAAGGTAATCTAAAGGTATGAAACTCATATGGTTCATATTTCCTTTATTTATATTTTTGGAAATGTTTGTCATCTTCAAAAAGGGGGAGATTGTTGGCTAAATGGACATCTATAAATCCCTTTGTTTTGATTATGACAAACATTTCATTCTTATTAATCTAACGAGCTACTTGAGTGTGCAGGATTAAGGTGGATGACAAAGCAACTAGGGAAATCCATATGCTTACATGTTTATGTTTTCATGCAATGTAATCGCTTTGTAAAAACTTGTACAAATATATAATGTACAAGTACTTAGATTGCATGTAAATCAAGCGTTAGATTCTCCCTAGCTAAACACCACATTTAGATAAGTCATTCCCTTCAAATAGGATCACATTTGCACACTCATACATATAGTTAGTGCCTAAATTGAAACATTGAAACAGGATCAATCTTGGTCGACAAACTCCTCGACCGAGACACTCTCAGTCGACAATCTTCTCGACCGAGAAAGATCCAAAGTAGCCGTTAGACACAACAGACAAGTTAGTTGGCAGTTGGAGAAAGACGTTGCAAATCACTTGTTCCAGAGTGCCTGTCGGTCGACAAAAGTTCGACCGAGTACGTGTCTCGGTCGACCATTCCTCGACCGAGACGGTCTCTGACAGCAACTGCAGAATTAATTAATTAGCCGTTGTTAAAGCAACAACTTTGTACCTAACGGCTAGTTAAGCACTTAGAAACCCCTAGAAGTTGTCTAGAACGTCCTTAAGCATCCTTAGGCCATTCCTATAAATAGGACAAGCCATAGGACACTCAAACACACTTGCTACACTTGAGAAATCCTTGAGCATACTTTGAGCAATCTGTTTGTGAGCAATTTGAGCATTGTGACAATTGGCCATTTCATTCCTTAGCTCATAATTCGTGTCCTATAGGCTAGTATCTCCTACCCACTGCAATCACAAGTCCACACACTTGGTTAGGAGATCTATACGCTTGATCTAGGCAAATCAAGCCTTGGGCTACAAAGGATAAGTTGTAATTTCCTTTTTCTTTCTTGTTCTCTTTTACCGTTTGTACTCTCCTTGCTACTCCTAGGTTGGAGGATGCTGATTGGAGAGGGTGGAGTTCTTCTTGGTGAAGAAGGTGACTTTGAGCTACTTCAGAAGGCTGGTGCAACGGGAGGTTACTTCTAGAGAGGAAGGCTACTTCAAGGGGGAGCTTGGAGTTACTTCAAGAAGGCTACCTCAAAGTTGGTGCACCTACTTCAAGTGAAGGCTGTTCAAAGGGTGTAAAGGAAAGTATTGTATTTTGTATAAATCCTTGGGAAGGTAATAAAATAAATACTTTCAAAATCCCGGTTGGGTAAGCAACCGGGTAGTGGACTGACAACTTTAGTAGTTGCTAAAGTTGGAACCACTCTAAACACCTGTCTCCTTCTTCTAATTTCAATTGTGGTTGTTTGAGTTCAATAAATTGTTAAAATTATTTAAAAACTCTATTCACCCCCCCTCTAGTGTTTTTCAGTATTAGCCAAGGCATGGTGGTTGTGTCGGCCAAGGAGGTTGTGTCAGCCAAGGGTGAGTGGGTTGCCATCTTGGGTGACACACCTCTCCCTTCTAGCTTCGTTTGTGTCACCCCCTTATGGACACTTGGTGCTTGTTACTTGCATGTGGCAAATGCTTTGGATATGTGGAAGTGGCGAGATGAGTAGGTGGCTTTGCCCCATGGACAAGTGTCCCTAGTTTGAGGAACACCTTGCCTTAGTTTCCTCTTCACCCTCTTCTATATATGTCTCTCCTTTCTCTTTCTTAGAATCCCTTTAGTTCCATAGTTGCTTACCTTCTTCCTGGGTGGCTGATACATCTCCTTGGTGAGCTTGGTGGCCGATACACTTGGTAGAGCAAGCTTGGTAGCTGATCTTCTTGGAGTCTTCTTCTTCCTCTAGTGGTGGACAAACCCTAGAGTGTGTCTTGCTTCTCTTCTTATGGTGAGAATCTCCCCCTCTTTCCTTAGCACCTTCCTCTCCTTCTTACTTGTTCTTCGGCCATGGTGGTTATGAGCTTTGCTTCTCTTCTTGTGGTGGCCAAAGGTGGTGCTTGGAGCTTGGGAGCTTGGTTCTAAGAACTTGGAGCTTGCTTAAGGCATGTTACATAACTCCTAACCCCAGCTATACTACTTCCTTATCTTGTTGCATGTTTATGTTTCATCTTGATCAGCCATGCATCTTTCTAGATATGTTTCTTGCCCTAGTTTGTACCTTTAATCTTGTTGAATATATTATGGATATGTTGTTGATGTGTTCTTGACCTTGGTATCCGAACCATGAGATTAGGGTTTCTTGGGCAAAACACCTTTCTCTTCCATTTGGTTTAGAGAAGTGAGTCTGAGCTCTGGTGGTGTAGGCAAAACCCCTCTCACTTGGTTGTTGAGAGGTGAGTCTATACTCTAGTTGCTTGGGCAATACCCTTCTCTCACCATAGATTTGAGAGGTGAGACTTGGTTGGACGTTGACCTTGTGGAGATTGAGATCTTGACCGATGTGGTGATGATCCACCTTGCTGCTCGATATGTGATGGAGGTTGTGCAAAACCCCTCTCTTGGTTGTTGAGAGGTTAGCCAACTCTCTTTATCTATTAGAATTTGATGATGGTGATCTTGAGGTTGATGATGACCAAACCATTATGGACCTTGTGCTTTACATGATACCCCTCTTCTAGGGTTTTGGCTTGGACGATATGATAAGTTGAGTTCTATTGGCTTTGTTGCTCGATATGACCCCTTAACCTTGTTAGTGTCCTTGAGTGATATGCCTTGACTGAGATGTACCTTTTCCTTAGTTGTTGTTGTGCCTTTGGCCGACATGGTGCTTAGTAGATACCTCTGTTTTGTACCTTGGGTGACATAGGCTAGTTTTGTTGTTGCCCGATATGATGCTTGGGTAGTGAAACCCTAATAGAAGCCTTAGTGGTAACTGAGATGTAGCGCCTAACCCAGTTGGACGACATGCCACCTTGTGGTGCCTTGGTGTCATTTGTTGTAGTAAGCTTGTTGGGCGACACAGTGTTGAGCTCGGGTGACATGGCCTTGTTTGTTATGGCTTTGGTCGATATAGTGAAGAAGGTTGCCCGATATGAACCCTGACCCTAATGGGCGATAGGGTCTTGGCTGTTAGGGCTAGTTGTGTTACCCGACACACCCTTGCTCCTTGGTTGCACGGTATGAGCTACACGATATCACCCCTGGTTCCTTGGTTGCACGATACACAACTTCTGAACCAGTTGCGCGATACACATCATCCCTATTTTCTCTATATCCTTTATGCATGGGTGCACTCTTGGGTTGGTTGATATGTGTGGCTAAGTGCCCTAGCCGGTAGGATTTTGGTGAGGGAGGTAATCCTACCCGATACCCCTTTGGGTGAGGGATGTGTTACCCACTACACCTATATTGAGGGTAGGCGGTATCTTTGGTAAGAGTTGCACCTAGCTCGGATACCCTAGTTTTGGTTAAGTTTGTTATCTTGTGCTCGCACCTTTGTGGATGACGAGTTATGAATGATAGGTTGTAACCAATGATATGTTTGATACTTAAAGATGATTCTACATAAGATGATAAGACACATGAGTATGTTCATAAGATATAGGTCATAGTGAATGCTCGTGGTTTGATTACAATAATGTAATTAATACAACTTTATGCCTCTTGTAATTATGATCATGGTTGATTGTTCCAAACATGTGTATCTGCAACCCTAATAGCATGATAATCAGAAAGATCTATGTTTGGTGATTGGAGTTATTTCTCTTGATGTGCATACTAACCACACAGGTATATAAGATGAATTCATAGCCAGGTAAGAGCTATGAGGTATATGTGTTTGAATAACACTAAATGATGGTAATCCTTGTTGATGAGATAACATGTGTCACTGGTATGATGAGAAAAGGTATGTTGACCTGATAAAGGCTGAGTGCCTAGTTGAGGTGTTATCCTCTGATGTTGAGATAAGGGATTGTTATCCCATGGTAATTATGCCTTAAGAGGCAGTGGCATTCTGTGGTGAGGGATTGAGATCCCATGATATTGTGATAATGACAGTAATAATGTAACTCAATGTTGTTTATGTTTTACAACTTGGTTGCCTCAACAATCCACCTAAAATATACTAATTAATTACAGTGGAACATTTCATGTAGTTGCCCTGGCCATAGATCCATCATCGTCAGTAGCAGGTGATGTGAAACAGGTTTATCCTGCGGGATTACTTACAGCGCATATTGTTGAGCATGCGGGGTTTCTCCTAACCGAAAATAGGAGGATTGGAATGAAACTATAGTTGTGGACTCAAGATGTGTATAAGAGCATGGTGATCAGGCCCATGGCTCAGTGTGGAGGAGCATGAATGCGTTCATGGCTCAGGAGCACGGTGAATAGGCACGTGGCTCATGATAAAAAGGGTAGACTGCATGAGCTAACCCTGTGGCTGAGGCCACTCAAGCAAGAGATTGTGGTCCTGCTTTGGTTAACGTGCACTGGCCACAAAGAGGTGAGGTCGTGGAGTTTGGCTCTTCCATTGACCTTGTATGGCACCAGTTTTGGGCTTCGCAGCCGAAGGTTGGATTTGAGCGAGACGGCTCACTTCCTCAGGGCATAATAAATCGTAATCCAGTCGTATAGAATATATTGCTTAAGGCAAAACACGAAACATTGGTTGAGGCCTTGTTTGTGTAGTTGCTCTTGCAGTTAATTGCACGATCCTTATATTTTGTGATAAGTTCTTATAAAGCTTATCTTGTCAATCATGTTCCATAAAGAATACATGGATATCGTGGTAAGTTTGTTAGTAAAATAAGTTCTGCTCAGGATGCTGCTCTTTTGATATGATGATATCAGTTAACTGCTTTACTTGCTTTTTTCTGAAGTTTTATAGTTTCGGTGGGGAGTTATGTTTCTCGCTGGGACTGTGTGTCTCACCCCGTGGCTTTACAATCTTTTTAGGCGATCGAGCTAGATGTGGTGGTAGTCGTGAGGTAGTGACCGAGCAGTAAGAAGAGCAGTAGGAGGCAAGAGATGGATATGTTGTTGTTTTGGTTGTTTTGTAGTAGAGTCCTAGAGTCATCTCTGTACTCTCAGGTCCTCGGAAGTGTTTTGACGATGTTTCACGATGTATAGTTGATGTAACTTTGTATATCATTCTGCTAGCTTGATGTGGCCCGTTATGTATGTATAACAGGTGATGAACTCTTGTGCTGATAGGACAGCTAGTCCATATAAGTTGTGGACATACATCCATGCTTGTGTATGTTTATATAACATGTTTCCTTGCAGGATAAGGATTTGGATGCAATAGTTCCATTATTACATGTATCCCGCAATCGGTTTTAATTAACCTGTGTTTTTGGTAATATGTGGTTTATAGAAGTTTCATATGTTTTCACGTAGCATTTTGTTGTCTGTGTGATGACGGGATGTCACAATAGATTTGGTATTAGAGCCCTAGGTTCGCTGAGTCTACAGGGATCTAGGACTAGAGTTGTGTATGTTCTTGTGAGTTTTCTATATTTTCTTACAATAACCTTCTGCCCTCATCAGAAGATAAAGCTTAAAGATGTCTGGAAATCATGAAGAACATGCTGTCGAGAGTAGTGATGTTGCATCAGTGGATGGAGCACGAGTGCAGACACATGAAGATTGGGTGCCTGAGGTCCCCTAGCTTTACCCAGCCATTCTCGAAAACCCTACCTATCAGCACCTTATGGAGCAGGTAATCGCAACAATGAATCACATGGTGGATAGATTGCCAGTGCCTCTACCAAGAGAACAGGCTCCCCATGGTGAATCTTCAGGTATCGGAAAGACTTTTGAGCGGCTTCGCCAGGTCAGAGCTTTGGATTATGTAGAAATGGCTGATCCAGCGGATGTAGATCTGTGGCTAACGGGTCTAGAGAAGGCCTTCCGGATCCTCGACATCCCCAAAGCAGACAAAGTCAAGTACGTTGTCTACCTTCTGAAAGGTAGTGTTGGCCACTGGTGGGCCATCAAGCAAGAGAAGCGGCATGGTGAGGTTATCTGTTGAGAGGTTTTCTGGTGGGAGTTCATCAGCCGATACTTCCCGAAGACATATCTGGACGAGAAGATCAATCAGTTTGAGCATCTACGCCAAGGATCGATGAGCATCACCGAGTATGAATCCAAGTTTATGGACATGTTGAGGTTTTGTCCTCACATGGAGACGACAGATGATGAGAGAATCAGGTAGTTTGAGAAAGGTCTGAGTGCCAAGCTATCGACACCTACTGCTACTTTGGAAAATCGGGAGCGGTTTGCCACATTTGTGGAGTCTGTCCAAAGGATTGAACGGTCAGTCCGAGAGAAGAGAGAGGCTATGTCCAAGAAAAGGCATGCTCGGTTTCAGAAACATAGGTTTGATAGCCACAAGAAGCCGAGGTTTTCTGCACCTTCTGTGAGGCAAGGTTCTAGTGCACCATCGCAATGGTCACCGAGTAGAGGAAGAGGGCATGGTTATTCGCCATCCAGAGCTTACAGCACAGCTTCAGTAGCAGTAATAGAGCCATCTAGGCCGCAGTTAGAGGACAGGTCATGCTATCTCTGTGGACAGACAGGGAATTTGAAGTCGTATTGCCCAAGGAAAGATGTCGAAGTGATGCAACAACTGAGACAGAATCAGTAAGGATCAGATAGACAGTAGTCCAGTGGGAACAAAGGGTGAGGAAGTGGTCAAGCGTCATAGGCAGGATCATCTGCTCAAGGAAGCATAGGATGTGGACAGCAAGCAACGGCTGGATTCTATGCTATGAGTCAGCCAGAAGCGATAGTCAACCTGCGAGTGGTGGCAGGTCAGTTGGAGTTATTTCATTCTGATTTATCTTCTTCTTACTTTATATCTGTTTTGGTTGACCCGGGTGCTACGCACTCTTTTATCGCCAATAGTATGCTTATATATGTCTTTTACCTATTAGTTGCAAGAAAGATAGCTTGTTGTTAGAAACCCCTCTTGATGGTTCCTCGATGCTTCGAGAAGTGTGTCTGTCCTGTGTTCTATCCTTTTCTGGACACAACATACAAGTGGATCTTATACCACTTGATACGCATGGATTCAATGTAATCCTTGGGATGGATACCTTAGAGAAGTATAAGGTTGTACTGGACTGTGGTTCCAAGCAAGAGGTGTTTGCGGATGATGGTGAGAAATGGATCTTCCAAGGAGATAGGAAGATTCTTCCGATATGTTTAATGTTATCTGTAATGGTAGAGAAGTTGTTGTGGCAAGGATGTAAGGCATTCTTAGCTCATGTTGTGGATACCAAGGCAAAAGGTCCTAGCCTTGAGGAGGTGCATGTTGTCCGAGAGTTTGCAGATGTGTTTCCCGATGAGTTCCCTGGTGTTCCCCCACCTCGAGAGATTGATTTTGAGGTCAATCTGGTGAAAGGAACACAGCTAGTTGCTTAGACACCGTACAAGATGGCTCCAGCTGAGATGGCAGATCTGAAGAAGCAGTTACAGAAGTTGTTGGATAAAGTTTTCATCAGATCGAGCACATCACCGTGGGGTGCTCCAGTCCTATTTGTAAAGAAAAAGGATGGTTCAATGCGGTTGTGCATAGATTACCGGCAGTTAAACAAAGTTATGATCAAGAACAAGTACCCATTGTCGAGGATAGATGATCTGTTTGATCAGTTACGCGGTGCTACCGTGTTCTCAAAAATCGATCTATGGTATGGATATCATCAGTTGAGGATTAAGGATGAGGACATACCAAAGTCAACTTGTAGGATGAGGTATGATCACTATGAGTTTGTGGTTATGCCTTTTGGGCTAACCAATGCACCTACTGCTTTCATGGATCTGATGAACAGAGTGTTCTGTCTATTTCTATATCAGTTTGTTGTAGTTTTTATAGATGACATCTTGATCTATAGTCGGGACAGTCAAGAGCATGAACAACATCTTCGACAAGCGTTGACTCTCCTTCACCAACATTAGTTGTATGCCAAGTTCAGTAAGTGTGAGTTCTGGTTGAAAGAAGTAACTTTCTTGGGTCATGTGATATCTGTAGGAGTCAGAGTGGACCCTAAGAAGGTGGAGTCAGTTACAGATTTGGAGCAACCGAAGACGCTGACAAAAGTTCGTAGTTTTTTGGGTTTAACAGGATACTATCGGAGGTTTATAAGGAACTTCAGTGTTATCGCGTTTTCATTGACAAAATTGACCAGGAAGGATGTACCTTTTATTTGGGATGATCGTTGTCAGCAACCTTTCTAAAGTTTGAAGGAGAAGCTGACTAGTGCTCCAATGTTAGTGCTGCTAGAGCCTGGGAAAGGCTATGTTGTTTTCAGTGATGCTTCCAAGAAAGGCTTAGGATGTGTGCCGATGCAGGAAGATCATGTGGTTTCTTTTGCTTCGTGACAGCTTAAGAAACATGAGGAGAATAATCTGACACATGATTTGGAGCTGGCAGTGGTGGTCCATGCGTTAAAGATTTGGAGACACTATCTTTATGGGGAAGTGTGTCAGATCTTTACAGATCATAAGAACTTGAAGTACATCTTTTCATAGAGTGAGTTGAACATGCAACAGCGTCGTTGGATGGAGTTGATCAATGATTATGATTGCACCATTGAGTACCATCCTGGTAAGGTGGACGTGGTAGTTGATGCGCTTAGTAAAAAGTCTTTTTCTCTTCCTATGAAGAAGGCACAGTTGAGTTCCTTGGTATACCATAGGTGGGATATGTTTGTTTCTTTACGGCAGATGAATGTACAGTTAGAAGTTTCCTTGTTAGCACAGATGCAAGTAAATCCTACATTGAGACAGTAGATCAAAGACGTGCAGTAGGAAGATGCTTCAGTTCAGTTGATAAGATCAGAGTTTGGCAGCAAAAAGCATGACGGGTTCCATGAGTCTGAGGATGGACTAGTTTGCTATCATGGTAGGATGGTGGTCCCCGATGTTGATGAATTGAGAAAGCTAGTTCTTGAGGAAGCGCACACATCAATGTATGCAATGCATCCAGGTGTCACCAAGATGTATCACAATCTAAAGGACCTATATTGGTGGTCTGGCTTGAAGAGAGATGTATCTGAGTTTGTGGCTAGGTGTGTGGTATGCCAGTAGGTTAAGGTTGAGCATCAGAAGCCGACAGGTACGTTGCAACCCATGCCAATACCGCAGTGGAAATGGGATCATATAATAATGGATTTCATAGTTGGTCTGCCAAAGATAGTTAAGAATCATGATTTCATTTGGGTGATAGTGTACATATTGACAAAATCTGCTCATTTCATACATTGAAGACAATGTATACAACAGAGAAGCTTTCTCAAGTGTATGTGGATGAGATAGTGTGTTTGCACAGTGTAAGGAGAAGCTTTTCTCTTCAGATTTCGAGGGCGAAATCCCTTTGTAGAGGTTTATGACTTGTAACGACCCTGACCTTCATTTTGGGCTTATCTTGTTTACTTTGCCTAAACCTTGTGTTTAGTTGCTTGCTAATCACCTCTAGTGGTAATTAGGGTTTGTTTGTGCTTTGTTGAGAGTTGGAGGTGCTACTTGCAAATGACCCAAGTTTTAGGGTTGATATGCAAGTTTGTCACCTTGAGAGATGTTTCTCTCTCACCTTGCATCCTCTAAGGGTTGATAGGATGGGTTGGGCTTGTTGTTTGAGTAGCTTTGGGCTTTGTTTTGCCTTGTTGAGCCTCGTTTGGGCTTTGCCTTTCTTTGTTGGGCCTTGTATCGGGCAAGCTCTAGGTGTATCGGCCAAGGCATGGTGGTTGTGTCGGCCAAGGAGGTTGTGTTAGTCAAGGGTGAGTGGGTTGCCATCTTAGGCGACACACCTCCCCCTTCTAGCTTCGTTTGTGTCACCCCTTTGTGGACACTTGGTGCTTGTTGCTTGCATGTGGCAAATGCTTTGGACATGTGGAAGTGGCGATATGAGTAGGTGGCTTTTCCCCATGGATAAGTGTCCCTAGGTTGGGCGACACATTGCCTTAGTTTCCTCTTCACCCTATTCAATATATGTCTCTCCTTTCTCTTGCTTAGAATCCCTTTAGTTCTATAGTTGCTTCCTTTCTTCACTGGTGGCAGATACATCTCCTTGGTGAGCTTGGTGGCTGATACACTTATTAGAGCAAGCTTGGTGGTCGATCTTCTTGGATTCTTCTTCTTCCTCTAGTGGTGGTCGAACCCTAGAGTGTGTCTTACTTATCTTCTTGTGGTGAGCATCTCCCCCTCTTTCCTTAGCACCTTCCTCTCCTTCTTGCTTGTTCTTCAGACATGGTGGTTATTGTGACGATCGAATCGTGAAAACAAGATCAACGAATGCGGAAGTGATTAACTAGCAGCGGAATTATTAAAAATCACTAAAAATTAAAACTTTTGTAAAGAGATCTACAACCGGTAAAACTCTTTCATAAAGAAACATGATAAGTTATTTACAAACTGATCCGTCATTACATCTCTGTAACAGACACATCTCGAGGATGATAAACATCAACTGCCATGTAAACTGTACAAGGCAAGATACAAAAATCTCGAGGCATTATGCCAAAATCTCATATCTAGATTAAACAATTATTGACTCCTAGGACCTGAGAGTACAGAGACGACATATATGACATTCTATCTATAAGACTTTGACAGACAGTGTCTCCACCTGAGGATCATTGTTGTCTCTGATGTTGTTGTTGTTGCTGCTGCTCACCCACTTATGGGTTCCTTCGTCCTCAGCGTCTACCTAAAAAGTCAAATCCCACAGGGGTGAGACAATTAAATAATTGTCCCAGTGAGAGTTATAACTCTCCGCTAGAAGCATTTTTATTACAATAATGGAATAACATTAAGCAGTAGAACTGTAACATTTAACAACAGGTTTAACATTGTGTAAACTAAGTGAAGAAACCTTCTTTTGAGTAATCATTTCAATTATAACTTAATTGAATGATAAGACATATAACAATAAGAAATATGAAGAACATGTATACTAGTTATTTAACTAGAACACTATAAACAATGTATCATCAATCATTGTTTCTCATAGTTCAACCTAAGATAATATGCTACACGGCTGATTACATTTTTCAAACATATTTATGCCCTGAGGAGATGAGTTACACCTCTCATACTCCAATCGACCATTATGAAATCGCAATCGGTACCATACATAGGTCATCAGAAGAGTCGGATTCCTATGACCTCATCTTCCTCAGTCAGTGTGAGGATCAACATGCAGGACATCTTGTATCTCTGCTATAATAACTTTCCAAGGTATTCTGGCAACTTCGCTATTAGAGTTACAGTGGCATTATGTACTCTCTTCGCCATCGAGGGATTTCTTGTTTATCTCACACCGATGCGGCATTAACAACATCATCGGGAGATTAGTGATACATCATCCCAACATAAACATATAATCTAGGATTGATGGATTAAAAGTACATCTTACATCAAATCCAACATTAGGATGTAAGGATATTCGTGTCCATAACCCTGACATACTCAAAAGTATGCTCTCCAGGAGTTCCCTTAGGAAAACTTGTTTCACCATCATTTAACTTCTAACAATGATGGATCTATGGTCAGGGCTCTACATGATTTCATTGTACTTGATTATTTAAGTACATTATGGCATTCTTTTAGCATCAAGCATGTTTACAAACATAAACCAATAAAACAGTTTCTATAAAGAAAGAGTACTAATTGTATCAAGTTTATTTCACATTCAGTTATCATTGGGATATCAATCCCTAACCATCTCATCATTATGATTCAGGAACATGGGTGTTCAAACCCTTAGATCATCATAACACTTGTTACCAAGTGACATATAGTCATCAAGTCATTTAACAGCATGACCTTGATTGCAACAGTGTAGATATTTCTCATATGTTACCACTTACCAGGCAACATAGTATATCATTACTCTTAAGCTTATAAAGTGCTTTCAATGATCATGACATCATAACCCTTACCTGACTATGATCACCATTTCATAAAAACCTGCATGGTTAATAAATTTGATAATAGGCAATTTATCTCTATATCAGCATATTGCAAAATAGAAATAACCTTTCAATTCAATAAAGGTTATTCAACCCCCTTTATCTTAATTAGGAATAGTGATTCCTTATTTCATACTTCAATCATAGAGTTTCATGCTTAAAAACTTAACCCATAATTAGGGTTTACTGTTCATTCTATCACATCACTCTAGATTAGGGTTTACCATTCACATTGCATCATATTACCCTAAATTAGGGTTTACTATTCACATTGCATCATATTACCTTAGATTAGGGTTTACTATTCACATTACAGTGAATTAAGATCATAACAACATTATGTATGAGGATCACTTCCATTAATGCCCTCAATTTAGGTTAAGATTCATTAACCATCATAATTAGGGTTTCCATGATCTCACTATGAAGGATCATACCCTAATTAGATGCATTCATACATATAGGAAGTCTATTACTTGATTCTCTTTCACATTAGGAGTCTTCTCACTCTTCTTACTATTAGATGATGTTTACATCACCCTTGATTAGATTAAGTTAAATCAACCTTGACAACATAGTTGTATCATCACCATTATGGTCATTAGGGTTTACTTGATCAAGGGGTATTAGTCACACTATCCCATCAAGGGTACTTTTGTAATGTTCACCATTGGTCATAACATGCATTACTCCACTAATTACTTGGACCCTTAATGGCTTTAGGTATATCTAAGGTTTAGGTTAATCAACTACTAAACCATCTTAACCTCTAAAGCATCAAACGTTCTTGACCTTCTTAAACCTCAAACAGTTTTTCACTTTCAACCTCCAAATGGTTTTGAAACCGTTTGGAGTTGTTGACCATTTGTTGACTTTTGAAACCGCATGGTAAAGTACTCACACAAGACCGTTTGCCCTAGGTGAGGTGAAGACAGTTTGGTCTTGTTGACCGTTTGGCCAACTTTGACTTTGAAACCACATGGGCAAATTGATCTTGAAACCGCATGGTCACCAAACGGTTTGGGATCGTTTGGTCCCAAATGGTCTTGAGACTGTTTGGTCCAAACCACCTCAAAACCGCATGGACCAAAAAGTGTGTCAACTCTTCCAATTGAATTAGGGTTTCCAAGGTTGAACTTCTCAAACGTTCATGCAAATGTTAACCACTCATCAATTGAGTCAATTAGGTCAGCCCTCAACTGATTTGACCCTCAATTGAACACCAATTAGGGCTTGGATTGTTTGAATTAAGGTTTAGAAACGATCACCCTTCAACATGTATCAACATGAGTCTAATTGACCTTAAGACCATTGAACCATCATTCAATTGGGTCATGAACTGACCCCAAACGGTCTTGGGATCGTTTGCACATCCTCCAAATGGTCTTGAGACCGTTTGCTCAATTCAATACCAAAATCTAACCCAACTTATTAAGGTTTGGTTCATTGATTTGATCATTAGGTCACTAATTGATTAAACTTCAACTTGTTGGCTTTCAATCTTCAACCACTTAACCATGGTCAACCCTAGACCTCCAAATGGTCTTGGGATTGTTTGGACATCCTCCAAACGGTCTTGAGACCGTTTGCCCATTATTTCATCAAAACCAAGTCATTCACTTAAGGGTTGAACCCTAGATTTAGTCACCAAATCAGCACTTAATTACTCAACAACTTGATATGATTGGACCCTCAATTGGTCAAACCCACTTAACCCTAGACCTCCAAACAGTCTTGGGTGATCGCCAAACGGTCTTGAGACCGTTTGGGTGATCCCCAAACGGTTTTGAAACCGTTTGGGCCACTCAACCCAAACTTCAACATGATTGTATCATTGAAATCAGCACTTAACCCGATTAGGGTTTAGGTGACTAATGGGCCTTCAATTGGTGATTTACTTGAAATTAGATGATGATTTTTGGTGGGTGATTAGTCCACATTATGTACAACAGTCCTCCAAATGGTCAACACTTGGTCAACCCATCCAAACAGTCTTGGACCGGTTGCCCCCAAACGTTCTTGTGAAATCATTTACTTTCAAACGGTTTTGAAACCGTTTGCTTTCAAATGATTTTGTAAACCGTTTGAGCAAGAGGTGGGAGACCGTTTGCTAAAGAAAAATTAGAATAAACTTTGGAAATAATGACATCATCTTCTACCTCAAGAACAAGAACTGTTCTTCACATAATTGCTTGCAAGAACACTTAGAAGTGTCTAAAGAAGGAGAATAAGCAACATTTTTATGAAAGGAAGATGCATAAGCAATACTTAAGGGTTAGAGTTATAAAACCCACCTTAAGATCTGATCTAGAGATCCAAGCTTCGTATCTTTAATGGTGTCTTGAGCTCCAAAGGTCGTCCAGGGTCCTTTCTTCAAGATTCGGATGGAGAAGATGGCTAGAAAGAAGAGTTGTGTAAGGAAAACTACTAAACCAACCTTGTATTAGGGTTTCCTCCATGAATTCGAGCTAGGTGATGGTCAAAACTTACCCAAACCAGCTTGGTCCTCCTCCTCTTCTCCTGAGCTTCTCCTTATTCGGCCAAAGCAAGAAGATGAGAAAAGGAATGAAGGGAAACGATCTCTTGCTTTGTGAAAAAGAGTTGCTTATATATTTTTTGGGTATTTTCAAGGCAAGGAAGATTATTTCTTTTATTTCTCAACTATATCCACCAAGCCCTTATCCACTTCTTGGACACGTTTCTCCCTCCATATCACATGCAAAACTCCTCTCTCAACCAAGGTTAAAGGAAAAAGGAACCAAACACCTTACTAAGTTGCATATATATAAAAGGGTCATTTTGCTTAAAACTTGGTTATTTAAATATGAAGGTTATCTTTCTTATCTAATCACCCAAATGAGGCACCCTCCTCATTTGATTTTCTCTACTTGATGCCAAGAATCATGAGAGATACTCTAGATGATATATTTTACATGTTGCACCCTAAGTTTTGGTTAAATTGCACTTTACACCAAAACTAGGTTTTAAAGCACAAGGATTGGTCTACAAGCTATATATATTGATGCCCAAGCTTGGAGAATCCATATCACTACATCATATTCATTATCATGATGTCTTATCATCAAAGGAACATTTTAACATGTGCACTTTGCAAGTTAACCCCTCAACTTGGGTAATTCGCACATTAGTCCAAAATTAACAAAACAATATTACAACATTGTTAAAAAGGGACTGAAATAGAAATATAAGTTCCTCAGAAGCTTTAATTACATATCAAAAGATAACCAAAAGCATCTAATCACATGTCTTAAGAAAAACACCTAGGGTTAGTTCATAACCCAGGTCACGGATGTTACAAATTATCCACCCCTTACAAGGATTTCGTCCCCGAAATCAACAAAACATATTGAGAGAAAAGAGAAGGGTATTTCCTTCTCATCTCTTCCTCTAGTTCCCATGTGGCTTCTTCAACACCACGATGATTCCAGAGGACTTTCACAAGACTTATGTCTTTCTTTTTCAACTTTTTAATTCTTTTATCAAGGATTGACACTGGTCCTTCCTTATAAGATACATCATCATTCAATTCTACCTCCATAGGTTGCAGAATTGTTTCTGTATCAGGATGACATTTCCTAAGCATGGAAATGTGGAACACATGGTATAGCTTCTATAACTCTGGTGGTAACTCTAGCTTGTAGGCTACTCTTCCAATCCGTTCAATGATTGGATAAGGCCCCAAAAACCTAGGGGCTAACTTTCCTTTCCTTCCAAATCTCAGAACTCCTTTCCAAGGTGAGACTTTGAGATACACTCTGTCTCCAACCTAGAATTATAAGGGTCTATGATGCTTATCAGCATATGATTTCTGCCTATTCTGTGCAGTCTTTATCTATTGTTGTATTACTTTCATCTTTTTTGTGGTCTGTTGCACAAGATCAGGACCTATCAGTTGGTATTCACCAGTTTCATACCAACATAGGGGTGATCTACAACATCTACCATATAAAGCTTCATAAGGTACCATGTCAACGTCATGTTGATAGCTATTGTTGTAGGCAAACTCTATCAAGCTTAGGTGCAGATCCCAACTCCCTATAAACTGAAGAACACATGCTCTAAGCAAGTCCTCCAAGGTATGTATAGTCCTTTCTGACTGTCCATCAGTCTGAGGATGAAAGGTTGTACTAAACCTTAACTGTGTGCCTAAGGCTTTATGAAGTCGCTCCAAAAAATGACTCGTAAACTAAAGACCTCTATCAGAAGCGATGGTAACTGGGACTCCATGCAGCCGCACTATCTCATCAACATATAACTGTGCTAACTTCTCAGCAGAATAGGTTGTTTTGACAGGCAGGAAATGTGTTGTCTTTGTCAACCTATCAACTATTACCCAAATGGAATCATGCCCTTTTCTTGTCATGGGTAGACCAGCAACAAAGTCCATGGTTACGTGATCCCACTTCCATTGTGGTATGGGTAAAGGTTGCATTGTTCCTACAGGCTTCTGGTGTTCAGCTTTAACTTGCTGACACACAGAACACCGCATAACAAACTCAGCAACGTCATTTTCCATTCCAGTCCACCAATACATATCTTTTAAATTTTGATACATCTTGGTGCTTCCTGGATTCATAGCATACATCGAAGAATGAGCTTCTTCCAGGACTAACTTCCTCAAGTTATCCACATCTGACACTATCACCCTACCGTGATAACAGGCTACTTGGTCATTTGAGTCATGGAAACCATCTCGTTTCTCACTACCATACTCCGATCTAATCTTTTGAACCGCATCATCAACTTGTTGTGCTTCCTTGATCTGTTGTCTCAGAGTAGGTTTTATATGCATCTCAGCTAACAACCCGGCTAACAATGACACTTTCAGCTGTACATTGTCTTTCCTTAAGGAGATAAGCATATCCCTCCTTGAGCACACTAAGGAATTTAGTTGTGCTCTATCTAAGGTTGGTGTTTCTGATTTCCTACTCAAAGCATCGGCAACCACATTGGATTTCCCTGGATGGTAATCAATTGTACAATCGTAGTCCTTGATTAACTCCATCGAGTGGCATTGCCTCATGTTAAGCTCATGCTGAGAGAAGATATACTTAAGGTTCTTATGATCAGTGAAAATCTGGAATGTCTCTCCATAAAGATAGTGTCTCCAGATCTTCAAGGCATGAACCAAAATAGCTAGTTCTAGATCGTGTGTCAGATAATTCTCCTCATGTTTCTTAAGCTGTTGGGAAGCAAAAGAAATCACTTGTTTATCCTGCATCAACACACATCCTAGCCCATTCTTGGAGGCATCACAGAAAACTATATATCCTTTTCCTTGCTCATGTAACACAAGTACATGTGCACTTGTCAGCCTCTCCTTCAACAGCTGAAAAGATTGTTGACACTTGTCACTCCAAAGAAAAGGAACATCCTTCCTGGTCAACTTAGTCAAGGGTAAGTCTATGGAACTGAAGTTCTTAATGAACCTTCAGTAATAGCCAGCCAACCCTAAGAAACTTCATATCTCTGTGGGTGTTTTCGGCTGCTCCCATAGCAGAACAGATTCTACCTTTTGGGGTCAACACGAATACCCGAGGTAGATATCACGTGTCCAAGGAAAGATACTTCCGGTAACCAGAACTCACACTTACTAAACTTAGCATATAGCTTGTGTTCTCTTAGCAAAGTCAGAGCCTGTCGAAGATGTTGTTCAAGCTGCTGAGCATCTCTACTGTAGATCAGAATGTCATCTATAAAGACAACAACACATTCATCAAGAAAAGGTCGGAAGATTCTATTCATGAGTTCCATGAATGCAGCTGGTGCATTAGTTAGTCCGAATGACATAACTGTGAACTCATAGTGACCATACCTCGTCCTAAAGGCAGACTTGGGTATGTCACTTTCCTTAATGTGCAACTGGTGATATCCCGATCTCAAGTCTATCTTTGAGAAGACGGTTGCACCACGCAACTGGTCGAAGAGATCATCAATCCTCGGCAGAGGATACTTGTTCTTTATTGTTACTTTATTTAACTGTCTATAATCAATGCAAAACCGCATTGACCCATCTTTCTTCTTAACAAAGAGAACTGGAGCACCCCAAGGCGAAGTACTCAGTCAGATGAAACCCTTCTCAAGCAACTCCTGCAGTTGTTTCTTGAGTTCTGCCATCTCAACAGGTGCCATCCTATATGGTGTTTGTGCTATAGGTTGTGTATCTGTGATTAAATTGATCTCAAAATCAATTTCCCGAGGCGGTGGCACACCTGGAAGTTCTTCAGGAAACACATCATCAAATTCTCTGACTACGGGAACTTCGGCAGGGTTAGGACTATCCATGGTAGTATCTACCACATGGGCCAAGAATGCATAACATCCTTGTCTCATCAGCTTCTCAGCAACCATATCTGACACAAGACAGGTGGGTAGAATCTTTCTCTCTCCTTGAAAGATCCATGTGTCACTATCATCAGCGAATACAGCTTGCTTGGATTCACAATCCAAAACAACCTTATACCTTTCTAAGGTATCCATCCCAAGGATTATATCAAATCCATGCATCTCAAGTGGTATTAGATCCACTTGAATGTGATGTTAAAAAAATAAGAGAATGCAGGGAGAACATACCTCCTGCAACACAGCAGATCCCCTCAACGGAGTTTCTAGCAACAAACTATCTGCTCTATGACTTATAGTCAAATTGCAGTCAAGAATCACTCTTCGAGTGATAAAGGAGTGTGTAGCACCCAGATCAATTAAAATGGATACAACGCAAGATGTAGATATATCAGAATATAACAATTCCATCTGACCTGCCACAACCTGAGGGTTGATTACTGCATCAGGTGGATTCATCGCGTAGAATCTCACTGTCACCTTTAGTTGATTTGGTGCTTGATGACTAGATGTCGATGATCCATCTTGGGACGCTTGTCCACGTCCTCTAGAATTTCCTGGAAACTGTTTCCTTTGAGAGCCTTGTTGTCTCTACCTTTGAGGTTGAGTCACACTTACTTCTCTGGCTCTACAATCCTTCATCAGATGTCCCATCTTTCCACATATATAACAACTTCTATTCAATTGTTGTGGTCTGGGTGGTCCTGTAACTGACATAGATGTTGAACTATGAGCTCCTTCTAGCGTTAACTTCGTCCTCTACCCCTATTTGACGTCCACTGTGTCTGGGTATTGGATCTAGGCGGTGGTGTAGGTGCAGAAAACTAGGTTTCTTGAAACCTTTAGATGAGGATCCTTGGAATTGGGGATACATCCTCTTGTTTTGGGTCTGTCTCTTCTTTGCCACAGACCTTTCTACCCTTCTGACAGATTCCACGAAGGTAGCAAACCTTTCTCTGTTATCTAGGGCAGACACGGAAGTAGTCAACTCAGCGTTTAATCCTTTCTCAAAATGCCTAATCCTTTCTTCATTTGTGGTTGCCATGTGCGGACAGAACCGCAAAAGCTCCATGAACTTAGCCTTGTATTTGCTAATGTTCATTTGACCTTGTCTTAACCTCTCAAACTGAGAGATTTTCTCGTCCAAAAACGTATTAGACCTTTCTACCCTTCTGACAGATTCCACGAAGGTAGCAAACCTTTCTCTGTTATCTAGGGCAGACACGGAAGTAGTCAACTCAGCGTTTAATCCTTTCTCAAAATGCCTAATCCTTTCTTCATTTGTGGTTGCCATGTGCGGACAGAACCGCAAAAGCTCCATGAACTTAGCCTTGTATTTGCTAATGTTCATTTGACCTTGTCTTAACCTCTCAAACTGAGAGATTTTCTCGTCCAAAAATGTATTAGGGAAATATTTGTTGATAAATTCCTGTCAGAAAACTTCCCATGCAACCTCTACGCCTGGCCTCTTCTGTTCTTCCATGGTCCACCAATGACCAGCACTCCCCTTGAGAAGATACATAGCATGTCTAACCTTCTCAGCTTCTGGGATGTTCAGGATTCTAAAGGCCTTCTCTAGTTCAGTTAACCACAAGTCGACATCTGCTGGGTTAGCTGTTCAAAAATACTTTGTGGCTCCAACTCGGCAAAGTCATTCAAACATCTTGTTGATTCCTTGTCCTTCAAGATGGGTAGGTGCCCTAGGTGTAGGTATAGGCATCCTATCGGTCATGTGTGTCATGGAAGTCATGAATTGCCCAAACATGGCTTGGACGGCTGGGTTCCCCATGTTAGTTGGATTGAACTGGGGTGGTTCAGGCACAGGTTGTTCTATATCTGGGTTTCTTGCACCTTATCGGGGTGCAACGACACTACTTTCGGCAACGTGTTCCTCGTGTTCTTCGTGTGGTTCGTACATCCTTAATCTTATCTTCTTCTCCTGAGGAGCAGAAGACACTATTAGATATACTGGAAGACACTAGAACAAACTCAACAACCTAAGTCCTATGTCTCTGTAGACTCAACGAACCTAGAGCTCTAATACCACTAAATTGTGACGATCGAATCGCGAAACCAAGATCAACGAATGCGGAAGCGATTAACTAGCAGCGGAATTATTAAAAATCACTAAAAATTAAAACTTTTGTAAAGAGATCTACAACCGGTAAAACTCTTTCATAAAGAAACATGATAAGTTATTTACAAACTGATCCATCATTACATCTTTGTAACAGACACATCTCGAGGATGATAAACATCAACTGTTATGTTAACTATACAAGGCAAGATACAAAAATCTCGAGTCATTACGCCAAAATCTCAGATCTAGATTAAACATTTACTGACTCCTAGGACCTGAGAGTATAGATACGACACATAGGACATTCTATCTATAAGACTTTGACAGACAGTATCTCCACCTGAGGATCACTGTTGTCCCTGATGTTGCTACTGCTGCTACCGTTGCTGCTCACCCACTGATGGGTTCCTTTGTCATTGACGTCTACCTAAAAATTCGAATCCCATGGGGGTGAGACAATTAAATAATTGTCCCAGTGAGAGTTATAACTCTCCGCCAGAAGCATTGTTATTACAATAATGGAATAACATTAAGCAGTAGAACTGTAACATTTAACAGCAGGTTTAACATTGTGTAAACTAAGTGAAGCAACCTCCTTTTAAGCAATCATTTCAATTATAACTTAATTGAATGACAAGACATATAACAATAATAAATATGAAGAACATGTATACTAGTTATTTAACTAGAACACTATAAACAATGTATCATCAATCATTGTTTCTTGTAATTCAACCTAAGCAAATATCCTACACGGCTGATTACATATTTCAAACATATTTATGCCCTGAGGAGATGAGTTACACCTCTCATACTCCAACCGACCATTACGAAATCGCAATCGGTACCATACATAGGTCATCAGAAGAGCCAGATTCCTATGACCTCATCTTCCTCAGTCATTGTGAGGATCAACATGCAGGACATCTTGTGTCTCTGCTATAATAGCTTTCCAGGGTATTCTGGCAACTTTGCTATTAGAGTTATAGTGGCATTCTGTACTCTCTTTTCCATCGAGGGGTTTCTTGTTTATCTCACACCGATGCAGCATTAACAACATCATCGGGAGATTAGTGATACATCATCCTGGCAAAAACATATAATGAAGGATTGATGGAGTAAAGGTACATCTTACATCAAATCCTACATTAGGACGTAAGGATATTCGCGTCCATAACCCTGACATACTCAAAAGTAGGCTCTCCAGGAGTTCCCTTAGGAAAACCTATTTCACCATCATTTAACTTCTGACAATGATGGATCTATGGTCAGCACTCTACGTGATTTCATTATACTTGATTATTTAAGTACATTATGGCATTCTTTTAGCATCAAGCATGTTTTCAAACATAAACCAATAAAACAGATGCTATAAAGAAAGAGTACTAATTGTATCAAGTTTATTTCACATTCAGTTATCATTGGGATATCAATCCCTAACCATCTCATCATTATGATTCAGGAACATGGGTGTTCAAACCCTTAGATCATCATAACACTTATTACCAAGTGACATATAGTCATCAAGTCATTTAACAGCATGACCTTGATTGCAACAGTGTAGATATTTCTCATATGTTACCACTTACTAGGCAACATAGTATATCATTACTCTTAAGCTTATAAAGTGCTTTCAATGATCATGACATCATAACCCTTACCTGGCTATGATCACCATTTCATAAAAACATGCATGGTTAATACATTTGATAATAGGCAATTTATCTCTATATCAGCATATTGCAAAACAGAAATAACCTTTCAATTCAATTAAGGTTATTCAACCCCTTTATTTTAATTAGGAATAGTGATTCCTTATTTCATACTTCAATCATAGAGTTTCATGCTTAAAAGCATAACCCAGAATTAGGGTTTACTGTTCATTCTATCACATCACTCTAGATTAGGGTTTACCATTCACATTGCATCATATTACCCTAGATTAGGGTTTACTATTCACATTGCATCATATTACCTTAGATTAGGGTTTACTATTCACATTACAGTGAATTAAGATCATAACAACATTATGTATGAGGATCACTTCCATTAATGCCCTCAATTTAGGTTAAGATTCATTAACCATCATAATTAGGGTTTCCATGATCTCACTATGAAGGATCATACCCTAATTAGATGCATTCATACATATAGGAAGTCTATTACTTGATTCTCTTTCACATTAGGAGTCTTCTCTCTCCTCTTACTATTAGATGATGTTTACATCACCCTTGATTAGATTAAGTTAAATCAACCTTGACAACATAGTTATGTCATCACCATTATGGTCATTAGGGTTTACTTGATCAAGGGGTATTAGTCACACTATCCCATCAAAGGTACTTTTGTAATGTTCACCATTGGTCATAACATGCATTACTCCACTAATTACTTGGACCCTTAATGGCTTTAGGTATCTCTAAGGTTTAGGTTAATCAACTACTAAACCATCTTAACCTCTAAAGCATCAAACGTTCTTGACCTTCTTAAACCTCAAACGGTTTTGCACTTTCAACCTCCTAACGGTTTTGAAACCGTTTGGAGTTGTTGACCGTTTGTTGACTTTTGAAACTGCATGGTAAAGTACTCACACAAGACCGTTTTCCCTAGGTGAGGTGAAGACTGTTTGGTCTTGTTGACCGTTTGGCCAACTTTGACTTTGAAACTGCATGGGCAAATTGATCTTGAAACCGCATGGTCACCAAATGGTTTGGGATCGTTTGGTCCCAAACGGTCTTGAGACCGTTTGGTCCAAACCACCTCAAAACTGCATGGACCAAAAAGTGTGTCAATTCTTCCAATTGAATTAGGGCTTCCAAGGTTGAACCCCTCAAACGTTCATGCAAAGGTTAACCACTCATCAATTGAGTCAATTAGGTCAGACCTCAACTGATTTGACCCTCAATTGAACACCAATTAGGGCTTGGATCGTTGAATTAGGGTTTAGAAACGATCACCCTTCAACATGTATCAACATGAGTCTAATTGACCTTGAGACCATTGAACCATCATTCAATTGGGTCATGACCTGACCCCAAACGGTCTTGGGATCATTTGGACATCCTCCAAATGGTCTTGAGACCGTTTTATCAAGTCAACACCAAAATCTAACCCAACTTATTAAGGTTTGGTTCATTGATTTGATCATAAGGTTAGTAATCGATTAAACTTCAACTTGTTGGCTTTCAATCTTCAACCACTTAACCATGGTCAACCCTAGACCTCCAAACGGTCTTGGGTGACCCCCAAACAGTCTTGGGATCGTTTGGACATCCTCCAAATGGTCTTGAGACCGTTTTCCCATTATTTCATCAAAACCAAGTCATTCACTGAAGGGTTGAACCCTAGATTTAGTCACCAAATCAGCACTTAATTGCTCAACAACTTGATATGATTGGACCCTCAATTGGTCAAACCCACTTAACCCTATACCTCCAAACGGTCTTGGGTGATCACCAAACGGTATTGAGACCGTTTGGGTGATCCCCAAAGAGTTTTGAAACCGTTTGGGTCACTCAAGCCAAACTTCAACATGATTGTATCATTGAAATAAGCACTTAACCCGATTAGGGTTTAGGTGACTAATGGGCCTTCAATTGGTGATTTACTTGAAATTAGATGATGATTTTTGGTGGGTGATTAGTCCACATTATGTACAACAGTCCTCCAAATGTTCAACGCTTGGTCAACCTATCCAAATGGTCTTAGATCGGTTGCCCCCAAACGTTCTTGTGATACCATTTGCTTTCAAACGGTTTTGAAACCGTTTGCTTTCAAACGGTTTTGTAAGCCGTTTGAGCAAGAGGTGGGAGACCATTTGCTAAAGCAAGATTAGGATAAACTTTGGAAATAACGACATCATCTTCTACCTCAAGAACAAGAATTGTTCTTCACGGAATTGCTTGCAAGAACACTTAGAAGTGTCTAAAGAAGGAGAATAAGCAACATTTTTATGAAAGGAAGATGCATAAGCAATACTTAAGGGTTAGAGTTATAAAACCCACCGTAAGATCTGATCTAGAGCTCCAAGCTTCGTAGGTTTAATGGTGGCTTGAGCTCCAAAGGTCGTCCAGGGTCCGTTCTTCAAGATTTGGATGGAGAAGATGGCTAGAAAGAAGAGTTGTGTAAGGAAAACTACAAAACCAACCTTGTATTAGGGTTTCCTCCATGAATTCGAGCTAGGTGATGGTCAAAACTTACCCAAACTAGATTGGTCGTCCTCCTCTACTCCTGAGCTTCTCCTTAGTTGGCCAAAGCAAGAAGATGAGAAAAGGAATGAAGGGAAACGATCCCTTGCTTTGTGAAAAAGAGTTGCTTATATATTTTTTGGGTATTTTCAAGGCAAGGAAGATGATTTCCTTTATTTCTCAACTATATCCACCAAGCCCTTCTCCACTTCCTGGACATGTTTCTCCCTCGATATCACATGTAAAACTCATCTCTCAACCAAGGTTAAAGGAAAAGGGAACCAAACACTTTACTAAGTTGCATATATATAAAGGGTCATTTTGCTTAAAACTTGGTTATTTAAATATGAAGGTTATCTTTCTTATCTAATCACCCAAATGAGGCGCCCTCCTCATTTTCTTTGCTCTACTTGATTCCAAGAATCATGGGAGATACTCTAGATGATATATTTTACATGTTGCACCCTAAGTTTTGGTTAAATTGCACTTTACACCAAAACTAGGTTTTAAAGCACAAGGATTGGTCTACAAGCTATATATATTGGTGCCCAAGATTGGAGAATCCATATCACTACATCATATTCATTCTCATGATATCTTATCATCAAAGGAACATTTTAACATGTGCAATTTGCAAGTTAACCCCTCAACTTGGGTAATTTGCACATTAGTCCAAAATTAACAAAACAATATTACAACATTGTTAAAAAGGGACTGAAATAATAAATTATAAGTTCCTCAGAAGCTTTAATTACATATCAAAATATAACCACAAGCATATAATCACATGTATTAAGCAAAACACCTAGGGTTAGTTCATAACCCAGGTCAGGGATGTTACAGTTATGTGCTTTGCTTCTCTTCTTGTGGTGGCCGAAGGTGGTGCTTGGAGCTTGGGAGCTTGGTGCTAGGATCTTGGAGGTTGCTTAAGGTGGGTTACATAACTCCTAACCCTAGATATACTAATTCCATTTCTTGTTGCATGTTTATGTTTCATCTTGATTGACCATGCATCTTGCTAGATATGTTTCTTGCCCTAGTTTGTTCCTTGAATCTTGTTGAATATATGATGGATATATTGTTGATGTGTTCTTGACCTTAGTAGCTGAACCATGAGATTAGGGTTTCTTGGGCAAAACCCCTTTCTCTTCCATTTGGTTTGGAGAAGTGAGTCTGAGCTCTAGTGGTGTAGGCAAAACCTCTCTCACTTGGTTGTTGAGATGTGAGTCTATACTCTAGTTGCTTGGGCAATACCCTTCTCTCACCATGGATTTGAGAGGTGAGCCTTGGTTGGACGTTGACCTAGTGGAGGTTGGGATCTTGACCGATGTGGTGATGATCCACCTTGTTGCCCGATATGTGATGGAGGTTGTGCAAAATCCCTCTCTCTTGGTTGTTGAGAGGTGAGCCAACTCTCTTGATCTATTAGGGTTTGATGATGGTGATCTTGAGGTTGTTGATGACCAAACCATTATGGACCTTGTGCTTTGCATGATACCCCTCTTCTAGGGTTTTGGCTTGAACAATATGATAAGTTGAGTTCTATTGGCGTTGTTGCTCGATATGACCCCTTAACCTTCTTAGTGTCCTTGGGCGATATGCCTTGACCGAGATGTACCTTTGCCTTAGTTGGTGTTGTGTCTTTGGCCGACACGGTGCTTAGTAGATACCTCTATTTTGTACCTTGGGTGACATAGGCTAGTTTTGTTGTTGCCCGATATGATGCTTGGGTAGTGAAACCCTAATAGGTGCCTTAGTGGTGACCGAGATGGAGCGCCTAACCCAGTTGGACAACAGGCCACCTTGTGGTGCCTTGGTGCCATTTGTTGTAGTAAGCTTGTTGGGTGACACAGTGTTGAGCTTGGGCACCATGGCCTTGGCCATTATGGCTTTGGCCGATATGGTGAAGAAGGTTGCCCGATATGAACCCTAACCCTAATGGGCAATAGGGTCTTGGCCATTAGGGCTAGTTGTGTTACCTGGCACACCCTTGCTCCTTGGTTGCATGGTATGAGCTGCACGATATCACCCCTGGTTCCTTGGCTGCACGATACACAACTTCTGAACCAGTTGCACGATACACATCATCCCTATTTTCCCTATATCCTTTGTGCATGGGTGCACTCTTGGGTTGGTTGATATGTGTGGCTAAGTGCCCTAGCCGGTAAGATTTTGGTGAGGGAGGTAATCCTATCTGATACCCCTTTGGGTGAGGGATATGTTGCCCACTACACCTATAGTGAGGGTAGGCGGTATCTTTGGTAAGAGTTGCACCTAGCTCGGATACCCTAGTTTTGGTGAAGTTTTTTATCTTGTACCCGCACCTTTGTGGATGACGAGTTATGAATGATAGGTTGTAACCAATGATATGTTTGATACTTAAAGATGATGCTACATAAGATGATAAGACACATGAGTATGTTCATAAGATATAGGGCATAGTGAATGCTTGTGGTTTGATTACAATAATGTAATTAATACAGCTTTATGCCTCTTGTAATTATGATCATGGTTGATTGTTCCAAACATGTGTATCTGCAACCCTAATAGCATGATAATCAGAAAGATCTGTGTTTGGTGATTGGAGTTATCTCTCTTGATGTGCATACTAATTAACCACACATGTATATAAGATGAATTCATAGCCAGGTAAGAGCTATGAGGTATATGTGTTTGAATAACACTGAATGATGGCAATCCTTGTTGATGAGATAACATGTATCACTAGTATGATGAGTGTAACGTCCCCGGATTTTCACCTTCTCAAAACCCCATGAAGATGAGAAGACCAAAATCTGAAAACGTTAGCAATTATATCAGAGAGCGATGCGGAAGCATAATACGTATACATGAACATACAACCATAACATTTCTCAACAATAACATGTATATATTAATACAAGATTACTTGTTACAACATGAATTACATTTACATATTAAAAGAATATTTACAAGTCTATGAACATGTATGCTAATCAGGATCTACACAATAGGTACAACCTGAAAAACTGCTCACTCCCATCTTTTCCTCCCATGCTATCTCTGAACCTAAAACATACGTGAAATAGTGAATCAACACACAAGGTGTTGTGCACGTGGGTAGAAAGATACTTACTAATATGTTTGTATAATTGAAATAACTTGAGAAAGAAAGATTAAAGGTAAACATTGTTTAAAGCGATAAATAGGTAAACATTCCTTTTATTGCATTCACTTTGATGCGGTTGTACTACACATACTTGCACTTGACTTACATCTAGTGTGGGCAATAGAGTATCATCATACATCTAACATGGGCCAAGGAATCATACATCAATGTTAGGCAACATACATCCACACCATGCTATGTGCTCTAGTAGCTACAACCCATCATACTCATTTATGTTCTATTAGATTTGGCAAAGTATAACTCATACTAGTTCAACCAAGCAATCATATCCAAATACGAGCATTCAAGATATCACATATCATAGGCAACCAGAAAACTAGTCTTATACTTAATAAAAACCCACGTACCTGAGTTCAGAGATTCATAGATATCTTGATCATCTAGACAATCTGGTCATCACCTGATTAATAACAAATATTCATCATTAATACAAGGTTCACCATTATTAATGGTATTTAGGTCCAGATTAGGGTTTTAGTAAAACCTAGGTTCAAACAGATCTTAATTGGTTTCTAATATTTTTATACTGATGTAAAAGTCATTATTAAGGTCTGGTACAATTTTCATATTTTTCTGATAACTGGTCTATTTTCTAGAATTAATATGAGGATTAAACATGTAATTAGGTAATAATGAGAAAAGGCCCATTATTTTGACATAATAGTCAAATCTAAGTTCAAATTTGGTTTCCACATTATAATAGGGTTCAGTAATTTTTTTCTTAGATTTAATTTCCATGATGTGGTAATTATACCAACAATATGATCTCAAACAGAAGCATTATCATACACATTAAATATCATCATTATTTGTTTGTCAAAGGTCTGATCTAGGAATTCAATAATGTAGAGAACATTTTTCTAAGTCTAGGGATATTTTGTATGGAATTATTGGCCAAGGGAGCTATTTATAATCATATTTCTAAGATATGGTATATTTCTAAGGATATAAAAAGAATTACCTTGTTGGAAAAATACTAGCGCCATTGATCTTATGTGTGCAGCTCTAGATCGAGTGGTTGAAAGGAAGCCATGTCGCCTCATGGGGGTGTTCGGCCTACCAGTTGGATCAGGGTTGGGCCAGCCAGTTGATACCTGGGCCGGCGTTCAGATTGGGTAGCCAATCAAGCCGCCCACTCCTTTCTTCTCCCCCGCACACGAAATCCCTCCTGTCTCGCGCGAGGCGCAGGGCGCCGCTAGCTACCTGTTCTTCAGCCGGCAAGAAATCACAGGTGAAGGAGGATGCTCGGCTCAGGTTCTCCTTTCCAGATGTTATGCATGCCCCTGTTCCACGGCTTCCGCCCAACTCATCCGTAGGGTTGCGCCCGTCCATGAGTGTCGTTGCCTGGGAACCCACGCACAAATCTCACATGTTCCTCATGATTGATCCCACCCCATCCAGTCGCATACTAGTATCGTCGCTGCAAGCCACGTTAGCGTGAAGTGAATGGAGTTGGGCCCGAATCGGGAGTAATGGTCCTCATCTTCACATTTGTAGAGCGGAGAGGGGCCTCCAGGACAGCTACGAGTCTCAGGGTGATAAGCGATGCCACGTCAATCTCCACCTCAGATCCGTGGCGGAGAAAACTCGGTGAGATTGAGGCTTTGCTCCCTAGGCTTCTCCTCGCTCCAGAAACAAGTCGAGAAGAACCACGGCCATGATGATGAGAGCAAGGTGAAGGGTAGTCGACCTTCTCCCAACGTATCTTGATTCTTGTAGTAGATGGAGCATGTAGATACCTCTTTGCTCTCTTTCCCCTGCTCGATTTGGGGGGTGTGAAGGCCTGATGCGACCCCATGGCCCTCCCGTTGCCAACAGTGAAGGTGGAGCTCCACGGCCTGGTTCACCTCCCCTACATCTCGACTAATCACTACCTCCTCTCTCTTTTCTTAGTAGAATCAAGCATTCTCTCCTAGTCACCATTGGGGTCTCTTAGGTGACTACGCCATCCCCTCTTTTGCATCGTTTGCTATTTACAGAGATGGAGATTGGAGTGGGGAATGAGAGGTCGATCTCTCTCTCTAATGCACAAAACAGATCCATAGAGAGGTCATCGGGCAAGTCCTGACCTCGCGGTGCGTTGGGGTCATACAAGTATGCTTTATCACCCCCTGGGTTCGTGGAGAGTCAGGTGCCCAACTATGACCAGTTCTCCTCCCGTGGGGTTCAGAGGTGAGTGACAAGGTCTGCACCATCAGATCACAGCGAACGATTGAGATAAAGCCACACCTCCCATCTAGGGACCTCTCCCTACCTAAGTCACACACCTTGGTTTGAGTGGGCCAGTTGTGTAACAATATATGTCACGGGCCTAAATACTAAATAATCAGAACACTATAGTCTGATCATATTTATATCAATAATTCAAACCTCCATATCTCTTAGACGGATAGTTCAAATGATACAAAATTTTATACATTAGTTCCTTATAATGTTATCTAGCTTCTAGATAAATGTCATACTAAAAATTTGATGTTTGTTCTATCAAATAATTTCTCTAATAAGCATCTTATCCAAGGTGTCGTAGGGTCTTATATAATTATCATGTGCTTTCCAACCATAACCACTCAACTTCAAGAATCCTGATATGTTCATAATTCAACCATTCATATTCATATATATCATTAAATAATGTTTAACCACATGAATACTTAGTTTGATTAACAAAAGCTATTCATTAATCAATTAGGTATCATAGTCCTCTATTGTATCTCAAAACTCCAAATTTGGGTGAAGGAATCCACAATTCGATTACTAATTCCTCAATTTGGTATTCATCATCTACATATCATACATGGTCCTCCAAGACTATGCTAGTTATCAAAACCCTAAAATCTAGGTTCATCACATTCACCCCGTCTTATATGGAATTTCGTCCCTGAAACTCAACTTGTCTCGTTCTTAAGAGGATATTTAGGAGTTCAACTTCATATACATCATCATTCCTTAGGTTCTAAGACCACCATAGTTGCATGCACTCTAAGTTGTCAGCTTAGGGTCTAGAGATTCTTGGGTGTGTCCACCCCACCTTATATATGTGGAAGCATCACTTAATGTCTTAGCCATAACATGACATTATGATATCTTAGGATTACATCACCCCTAAGGGTACGTGTTTTGTTCATACTTTTAAAGTTCAAGAGGAATTCGTTTATATGCCATGGTATTCAGATCGTTCACATCTAACATCATTAACATCTTACAATGATTTCTGCATTAGAGAATATTTATCTTCATCCTTGATATTAGGATTTTTCTACATAAGAAGGGCTTACGTAACATGCTTGACCATTAGGGTTTCACCCTATGGTGTAATATTCGTACTCAACTTAGAAGCATACATTAAGAAGGATCAACGTTACAAACTATATTTCTGATCATATATCATATGATCCAAAAATATCTTTATATCAAGTTCATGAGTTCTTTTTTTTGCATGTATTATGTGAAGGAAAAAAATATACTAAGTTTATCCCGTGATCTCAGCATCATATCTTTCATGTTTCATATGAGGGGGAAGAGAATATTTTAAAGTCAAACTTATCATGATTTCAATCTTGGGTACTACATGTATGATATAGGAGGAAAAATAAAATAGGTCAAGCTTATTAGAGTGACTCCTCATATATAAATCATCTATATAGCTCAAGTGAGGTTTCTATCATCATATATTAAGAAAGAGAAGAAGAAGGGAGAACATGTATTTTGAGTATCTTTTGCACAAATCATCATACTCTCATAACTAGAGTTCATATATTACCTCACTTGCAACTAATGATGAGATTCACAAAATATGTCACTCCAGCTAGGACCTAACTCAGCCAAAGGATTGACTTTATCATATGGGTCATCTACCCATCCTTTTATTTTACCCAATTCTCACATATAGATTTGAATCATGCATAAGGACTCAACTCAACACTCAAGAGTAATCTAGTGTAGGACACTTTTTTTTAACACATATCTCATATATTGGAGGCTAGGTCCTATGACCTTCTCCCTGTGGGTCTTACTCTCTCTAGAGTTCACCACATATCTCATCCTACCACTAGATATCCTCCTTGTATAAGAGCTTGAGTCTCACGCACACTCATCTCTATCTTAACATGGCTTATCTTAAGTAGGAAAAGGGAATGTACTTTCATCATCACGACTTAGCATAGATCCTCTAAGAGTGGATGCAGCTCATATACAACTCAAATCTTAATAAGGAAACTTATACCATCATGGATTAAAGTTAGATAAGATTCTATATGATTATTTCCTTCATCTTTCTTTTATATATCTATGTATCACATAACCTTATGAGGCTCTAGACGTCTAATCTAGATCTATTCTCTCTTCTAGACTGATGTCACTCCCTTTCACTTAGATTGCATGAACACTAACTACTCTACAGTGTGAGGGACACATTTTTATATTTACATATAGGTAATAAAATATTATATAGTTTTTCTCCGAGAAGGCAGACATTAGAGAAAATTGTCGAGGCTCGAACCGATTGGAAAACAAAACCAAATCAGCAAAATCGAGTGTCCCACACACAGTAGATAGTCTAGTGTCATGTCATCTAGTGAAATGGTGAGAACAAGGTGTAGATTAGTGCAGCTACCCAATACATATGAGCTCTATATGGAAAGGGTCTCACACACTTGTCTAAACCTAGTTCTCGAACATCTAGGTTCTAACCTAGAGGCTAAGTCTTCTATAAAACAACTTACTAAGTTTCTAGGGTTTAAAGTGAAAGGTGAGATCAAGATTTTATGTTTTATGGTGAGAAATGTCAGGTGTAGCTATTGTTCATGCTTTGATACCAACTGTAACGTCCCCGGATTTTCACCTTCTCAAAACCCCATGGAGATGAGAAGACCAAAATCCGAAAACGTTAGCAATTATATCAGAGAGCGATGCGGAAGCATAATACGCATACATGAACATACAACCATAACATTTCTCAACAATAACATGTATATATTAATACAAGATTACTTATTACAACATGAATTACATTTACATATTAAAAGAAGATTTACAAGTCTATGAACATGTATGCTAATCAGGATCTACACAATAGGTACAACCTGAACAACTTCTCACTCCCATCTTTTCCTCCCATGCTATCTCTGAACCTAAAACATACATGAAACAATGAATCAACACACAAGGTGTTGTGCGCGTGGGTAGAAAGATACATACTAATATGTTTGCATAATTGAAATAACTTGAGAAAGAAAGATTAAAGGTAAACATTGTTTAAAGTAATAAATAGGTAAACATTCCTTTTATTGCATTCACTTTGATGTGGTTGTACTACACATACTTGCACTTGACTTACATCTAGTGTGGGCAATATAGTATCATCATACATCTAACATGGGCCAAGGAATCATACATCCATGTTAGGCAACATACATCCACACCAGGCTATGTGCTCTAGTAGCTACAACCCATCATACTCATTTATGTTCTATTAGATTTGGTGAAGTATAACTCATACTAGTTCAACCAAGCAATCATATCCAAATACGAGCATTCAAGATATCACATATCATGGGCAACCAGAAAACTAGTCTTATACTTAATAAAAACCCACATACCTGAGTTCAGAGATTCATAGATATCTTGATCATCTAGACAATCTGGTCATCACCTGATTAATAACAAATATTCATCATTAATACAAGGTTCACCATTATTAATGGTATTTAGGTCCAGATTAGGGTTTTAGTAAAACCTAGGTTCAAACAGACCTCAATTGGTTTCTAATATTTTTATACTGATCTAAAAGTCATTATTAAGGTCTGGTCCAATTTCATATTTTTCTGATAACTGGTCTATTTTCTAGAATTAATATGAGGATTAAACATGTAATTAGGTAATAATGAGAAAAGGCCCATTATTTTGACATAATAGTCAAATCTAAGTTCAAATTTGGTTTCCACATTATAATAGGGTTCAGTAATATTTTTCTTAGATTTAATTTCCATGATATGGTAATTATACCAACAATATGATCTCAAACAGAAGCATTATCATACACATTACATATCATCATTATTTGTTTGTCAAAGGTCTGATCTAGGAATTCAATAATGTAGAGAACATTTTTCTGAGTCTAGGGATATTTTGTATGGAATTATTGGCCAAGGGAGCTATTTATAATCACACTTCTAAGATATGGTATATTTCTGAGGATATAAAAAGAATTGCCTTGTTGGAAAAATACTGGTGCCATTGATCTTATGTGTGCAGCTCTAGATCGAGTGGCTGAAAGGAAGCCACGTCACCTCATGGGGGTGTTCGGCCTACCAGTTGGATCAGGGTTGGGCCAGCCAGTTGATACCTGGGCCAGTGTTCAGGTTGGGTAGTCAATCAGGCCGCCCACTCCTTTCTTCTCCCCCGCACATGAAATCCCTCTTGTCTCGTGCGAGGCGCAGAGTGCTGCTAGCTACCTCTTCTTCGGCCGACAAGAAATCACGGGTGAAGGAGGATGCTCGGATCAGGTTCTCCTTTCCAGACGTTATGCATGCCCCTGTTCTGCGGCTTCCGCCCAACTCATCTGTAGGTTTGCGCCCGTCCATGAGCGTCGTTGCCTGGGAACCCACGCACAAATCTCACATGTTCCTCACGATTGATCTCGCCCCATCCAGTGGCAGACTAGTCTCGCCGTTACAAGCCACGCCAGCGTGAAGTGAATGGAGCTGGGCCAGAATCAGGAGCAATGGTCCTCATCTTCACGTTCGTAGAGCGGAGAGGGGCCTCCAGGTAAACTACGAGTCTCAGGGTGATAAGTGATGCCATGTCAATCTCCACCTCAGATTTGTGGAGGAGAAAATTCAGTGAGATTGAGGCTTTGCTCCCTGGGCTTCTCCTCACTTCAGAAACAAGCCGAGAAGAACCACGACCATGATGACGAGAGAAAGGCGAAGGGTAGTTGGCCTTCTCCCATCGTATCTTGATTCTTATAGTAGATGGGGCATGTAGATACCTCTTTGCTCTCTTTCCCCTACTCGATTTGGGGGTGTGAAGGCCTGATGCGACCCCATGGCCCTCCTATTGCCAGCGGAGAAGGTGGAGCTCCACGGCCTGGTTCACCTCTCCTACATCTCGACTAATCACTACCTCCTCTCTCTTTTCTAAGTAGAATCAAGCATTCTCTCCTAGTCACCATTGGGGTCTCTGAGGTGACTACGCCATCCCCTCTTTTGCATCGTTTGCTATTTACAGAGATGGAGATTGGAGTGGGGAATGAGAGGTCGATCTCTCTCTCTAATACACAAAATAGATCCAGAGAGAGGTCGTTGGGAAAGTCCTGACCTAGCGGTGCGTTGGGGTCATACAAGTATGCTTTATCACCCCCTGGGTTCGTGGAGAGTCAGGTGCCCAACTATGACCAGTTCTCCTCCTGTGGGGTTCAGAGGTGAGTGACAAGGTCTGCACCATAAGATCACAGCGAACGACTGAGATAAAGCCACGCCTCCCATCTAGGGACCTCGCCCTACCTAAGTCACGCACCTTGGTTTGAGTGGGCCAGTTGTGTAACAATATATGTCACGGGCATAAATACTAAATAATCAGAACACTATAGTCTGATCATATTTATATCAATAATTCAAACCTCCATATCTCTTAGACGGATAGTTCAAATGATACAAAATTTATACATTAGTTCCTTATAATGTTATCTAGCTTCTAGATAAATGTCATACTAAAAATTCGATGTTTGTTCTATCAAATAATTTCTCCAATAAGCATCATATCCAAGGTGTCGTAGGGTCTTATATAATTATCATGTGCTTTCCAACCATAACCACTCAACTTCAAGAATCCTGATATGTTCATAATTCAACCATTCATATTCATATATATCATTAAAGAATGTTTAACCACATGAATACTTAGTTTGATTAACAAAAGCCATTCATTAATCAATTAGGTATCATAGTCCTCTATTGTATCTCAAAACTCCAAATTTGGGTGAAGGAATCCACAATTCGATTACTAATTCCTCAATTTGGTATTCATCATCTACATATCATACATGGTCCTCCAAGACTATGCTAGTTATCAAAACCCTAAAATCTAGGGTCATCACAATGAGAAAAGGTATGTTGACCTGATAAAGGCTGAGTGCCTAGTTGAGGTTTTATCCTCTGATGTTGAGATAAGGGATTGTTATCCCATGGTGATTATGCCTTAAGAGGCAGTGGCATTCTGTGGTGAGGGATTGAGATCCCATGATATTGTGATAATGACAGTAATAATGTAACTCAATGTTGTTTATGTTTTACAACTTGGTTGTCTCAACAATCCACCTAAAATATACTAATTAATTACGATGGAACATTTCATGTAGTTGCCCTGGCCATAGATCCATCATCGCCAGTAGCAGGTGATGTGAAACAGGTTTATCCTGCGGGATTACTTACAGCGCATATTGTTGAGCATGCAGGGTTTCTCCTAACCGAAAATAGGAGGATTGGAGTGAAACTACAGTTGTGGACTCAAGATGTGTATAAGAGCATAGTGATCAGGCCCATGGCTCAGTGTGGAGGAGCATGAATACGTTCATGGCTCAGGAGCACGGTGAATAGGCACGTGGCTCATGATAAAAAGGGTAGACTGCATGAGCTAACCCTGTGGCTGAGGCCACTCAAGCAAGAGATTGTGGTCCTGCTTTGGTTAACGTGCACTGGCCACAAAGAGGTGAGGTTGTGGAGTTCGGCTCTTCCATTGACCTTGTATGGCACCGGTTTTGGGCTTCGCAGTCGAAGGTTAGATTTCAGTGAGACGACTCACTTCCTCAGGGCATAATAAATCGTAATCCAGTCGTAAAGAATATATTGCTTAAGGCAAAACACGAAACATTGGTTGAGGCCTTGTTTGTGTAGTTTCTCTTGTAGTTATTTGCAAGATCCTTATATTTTATGATAAGTTCTTATAAAGCTTATCTTGTCAATCATGTTCCATAAAGAATACTTGGATATCTTGGTAAGTTTGTTAGTAAAATAAGTTCTGCTCAGGATGCTGCTCTTATGATCTGTTGATATCAGTTTACTGCTTTACTTACTTTTTCTGAAGTTTTATAGTTTCTGCGGGGAGTAATGTTTCTCGCTGGGGCTGTGTGTCTCACCCCGTGGGTTTACAATCTTTTTAGGTGATCGGGCTAGACGTGGTAGTGGTCGTGAGGTAGCGGATGAGTAGCAAGAAGAGCAGTAGGAGGCAAGAGATGGATATGTTGTTGTTTTGGTTGTTTTGTAGTAGAGTCCTAGAATCATCTCTGTACTCTCAGGTCCTCATAAGTGTTTTGATGATGCTTCACGATGTATAGCTGATGTAGCTGTGTATATCCTACTGCTGGCTTGATGTGGCCCGTTATGTATGTATAACAGGTGATGAACTCTTGTGCTGATAGGACATCTGGTCCATATAAGTTATGGACATACATCCATGCTTGTGTATGTTTATATAACATATTTCCTTGTAGGATAAGGATCTGGATGCAATAGTTCTATTACTACATGTTTTCCGCAATCAATTTTAATTAACCCATGTTTTTGGTAATATGTGGTTTATGGAAGTTTCACACGTTTTCGCGTAGCATTTTGTTATATGTGTGATGACGGGATGTCATAATAGATTTGGTATCAGAGCCCTAGGTTCGTTGAGTCTACAGGGATCTAGGACTAGGGTTGTGTCTGTTCTTGTGAGTTTTCCAGATTTTCTTACAATAAACTTCTACCCTCATCAGAAGATAAAGCTTAAAGATGTCTGGAAATCATGAAAAACATGCTGTCGAGAGCAGTGATGCTGCATCATTTGATGGAGCACGAGTGCATGCACATTAAGATTGGGTGCCTGAGGTCCCCCAGCTTGACCCAACCATTCTCGAAAACCCTACCTATCAGCACCTTATGGGGTAGGTAATGGTAATAATGAATCACATGGTGGATAGATTGCCAATGCCTCTGCCAAAAGAACATGCTCCCCATGGTGAATCTTCAGGTATTGGGAAGACCTTTGAGCGGCTTTGCCGAGTTAGAATTTTGGATTATGCTGGAATGGCTGATCCAACGTATGTAGATCTGTGGCTGATGGGTCTAGAGAAGGCCTTCCAGATCCTCGACATCCCCAAAGCAGACAAAGTCAAGTACGTTGTCTACCTTCTAAAAGGTAGTGTTGGCCACTGGTCGGCCATCAAGGAGGAGAAGCGGCATGGTGAGGTTATCTGTTGGGAGGTTTTCCAGCGGGAGTTCATCATCCGATACTTCCCAAAGACGTATCTGGACGAGAAGATCAATTAGTTTGAGCATCTACGCCAAGGATCGATGAGCATCACTGAGTATGAAGCCAAGTTTATGGACATGTTTAGGTTTTGTCCTCACATGGAGACGACAGATGATGAGAGAATCAGGCGGTTTGAGAAAGGTCTGAGTGCCAAGTTGTCGACACCTGCTGCTACTTTGGAAAACCGGGAGCAGTTTGCCACATTTGTGGAGTCTGTCCAAAGGATTGAACGGTCAGTCTGAGAGAAGAGAGAGGCTATGTCTAAGAAAAGGTATGCTCAGTCTCATAAACATAGGTTTGATAGCCACAAGAAGTCGAGGTTTTCTGCACCTTCTGTGAGGCAAGGTTCTAGTGCACCATCACAATGGTCACCAAGTAAAGGAAGAGGGCATGGTTATTCGCCATCTAGAGCTTACAACACAGCTTCAGTAGCAGTAACAAAGCCATCTAGGTTGTAGTTAGAGGATAGGTCATGCTATCTCTGTGGACAGATATGGCATTTGAAGTCGAATTGCCCAAAGAAAGATGTCGAAGTGATGCAACAACTGAGACGGAATCAATAAGGGTCAGATAGATAGCAGTCCAGTGGTAACAGAGGGCGAGGATACGGTCAAGCATCGCAGGCAGGATCATCTGCTCAAGGAAGCAGAGGACGTGGACAACAAGAAACGACTCGATTCTATGCTATGAGTCATCCAGAAGCGATAGTCAACCCGCGAGTGGTGGCAGGTCAGATGGAGTTATTTCATTCTGATTTATCTTCTTATTGCTTTATATCTGTTTTGGTTGACCCGGGTTCTACGCACTCTTTTATCGCCAGTAGTATGCTTGATAGTTGTCTTTTACCTATTAATTGCAAGAAAGATAGCTTGTTGTTAGAAACCCCTCTTGATGGTTCCTCGATGCTTCAAGAAGTGTGTTTGTTTTGTGTTCTATCCTTTTCTGGACACAACATACAAGTGGATCTTATACCACTTGATATGCATGGATTCGATGTAATCCTTAGGATGGATACCTTAGAGAAGTATAAGGTTGTACTGGACTGTGGTTCCAAGCAAGCGGTGTTTGCTGATGATGGTGAGAAATGGATCTTCCAAGGAGATAGGAAGATTCTTCCGACATGTTTAGTGTTAGCTATGATGGCAGATAAGTTGTTGCGGCAAGGATGTAAGGCGTTCTTAGCTCATGTTGTGGATACCAAGGCAAAAGGTCCTAGCCTTGAGGAGGTGCATATTGTCCGAGAGTTTGCAGATGTGTTTCCTGATGAGTTCTCCGGTGTTTCCCCACCTCGAGAGATTGACTTTGAGGTCAATCTTGTGCCAGGAACACAGCCAGTTGCTCAGACACTGTACAGGATGGCTCCAACTAAGATGGAAGAGCTGAAGAAGCAGTTACAGGAGTTGTTGGATAAAGGTTTCATCAGACCGAGCACATCACTGTGGGGTGCTCCACTCCTATTTGTAAAGAAAAAGGATGGGTCAATGCGGTTGTGCATAGATTACCGGCAGTTAAACGAAGTTACGATCAAGAACAATTTTTGAGGATAAATGATTTGTTTGATGAGTTACGCGGTGCTACTGTGTTCTCAAAAATTGATCTATGGTCTGGATATCATTAGTTGAGGATTAAGGATGAGGACATACCAAAGTCAACTTGTAGGATGAGGTATGGTCACTATGAGTTCGTGGTTATGCCGTTTGGGCTAACCAATGCACCTGCTACTTTCATGGATCTGATAAACAGAGTGTTCCGTTTGTTTCTAGATCATTTTGTTGTAGTTTTTATAGATGACATCTTGATCTATAGTCGGGACAGTCAAGAGCATGAACAACATCTTCGACAAACGTTGACTATCCTTCACCAACATTAGTTGTATGCCAAGTTCAGTAAGTGTGAGTTCTGGTTGAAAGAAGTAACTTTCTTGGATCATGTGATATCTGCAGAAAGAGTCAGAGTGAACCCTAAGAAGGTGGAGTCAGTTACAGATTGGGAGCAACCAAAGACGTTGACAAAAGTTTGTAGTTTTCTAGGTTTAGCAGGATACTATCGGAGGTTTATAAGGAACTTCAGTGTTATCACATTGCCGTTGACAAAATTGACCAAGAAGGATGTACCTTTTATTTGGGATGATCGTTGTCAGCAACTTTTCCAAAGTTTGAAGGAGAAGCTGACTAGTGCTCCAATGTTAGTGCTGACAAAGCCTGGGAAAGGCTATGTTGTTTTCTGCAATGCTTCCAAGAAAGGCTTAGGATGTGTGCCGATGCATGAAGATCATGTGGTTTCTTTTGCTTCGCGACATCTTAAGAAACATGAGGAGAATAATCCGACACATGATTTGGAGGTGGCAGCAGTGGTCCATGCGTTAAAGATTTGGAGACACTATCTTTATGGGGAAGTGTGTCAGATCTTTACAGATCATAAGAACTTGAAGTACATCTTTTTGTAGAGTGAGTTGAACATGTGACAGCGTCGCTGGATGGAGTTTATCAATGATTATGATTGCACCATTGAGTACCATCCTGGTAAGGCGAACGTGGTAGCTGATGCGCTTAGCAGAAAGTCTTCTTCTCTTCCTATGAAGAAGGTACAGTTGAGTTCCTTGGTATGCCATATGCGGGATATGTTTGTTTCTTTGCGGCAGATGAATGTACAGTTAGAAGTTTCCTTGTTGGCATAGATGCAAGTAAATCCTACATTGAGACCGCATATCAAAGACGCACAACAGGAAGATGCTTCAGTTCAGTTGATAAGATCAGAGTTTGGCAGCGAAAAGCGTGATGGGTTCCACGAGTCTGAGGATGGACTAGTTTGCTATCATGGTAGGATGGTGGTCCCCGATGTGATGATTTGAGAAAGGTAGTGCTTGAGGAAGCACACACATCGATGTATGCAATGCATCTAGGTGTCACCAAGACGTATCACAATCTGAAGGACCTATATTGGTGGTCTGGCTTGAAGAGAGATGTAGTTGAGTTTGTGGCTAGGTGTGTGGTATGCCAGTAGGTTGAGGTTGAGCAACAGAAGCTGACAGGTACATGGCAACCCATGCCAATACCGCAGTGGAAATGGGATCATATAACCATGGATTTTGTAGTTGGTCTGCCAAAGATAGCTAAGAATCATGATTCCATTTGGGTGATAGTGGACATATTGACAACATTTGCTCATTTCATACCTGTGAAGACAATGTATACAACAGAGAAGCTTTCTCAAGTGTATGTGGATGAGATAGTGCGTTTGCACGGTGTGCCTGCAACGATAGTCTCTGATAGAGGACCCCAGTTCATGAGTCATTTTTTGGGACAATTACATAAAGCATTGGGAACACAGTTGAGGTTCAGTACCGCTTTCCACCCGCAGACAGATGGGCAGTCTGAAAGGACTATTCAGACCTTGGAGGATCTTCTCTGATCTTGTGTTTTGTAGTTCCTAGGCAGTTGGGATGTGCATCTCAGTTTGATAGAGTTTGCCTACAATAATAGTTACCAACGGAGCATCGACATGGATCCTTATGAGGCTTTATATGGTAGGAAGTGTAGATCTCCTTTGTGCCGGTATGAGTCGGGCGAGTACCAGCTTTTGGGTCTTGAGTTAGTGCAACAAATAATAGAAAAGATTGAAGTGATACAACAACAGTTGAAAGCGGCACAAGACAGACAGAAGTCGTATGCAGATAATCGTCGATGACCCCTAGAGTTCCAGGTGGGAGACAAACTGTATCTCAAGGTCTCACCATGGAAAGGCGTGCTGAGGTTTGGATGGAAAGGCAAGTTGGCACCCAGGTATATGGGGCCATATCTGATAATAACACGTGTTGGCAAGGTAGCTTACAAGTTAGGACTGCCGCCAGAGTTGCACAAGTTACATTCGGTGTTCCATGTCAGTATGTTGAAGAAAAGTCATCCAGACACAGGGACAATGATATAGCCAGTTGAGGTTGATCTTGATGAAGATGTGACCTACGAGGAAGGTCCAGTGATGATTCTTGACAGAAGAGTGAAGAAGTTGAAAAGGAAGGACCTGGTGTTTGTGAAGGTTCTTTGGCATCATCATGGCATTGAGGAAGCCACATGGGAGCTTGAGGAAGAGATGAGGAGGAAGTATCCCTCACTTTTCTCTTCGGATTTTGAGGGCGAAATCCCTTTGTAGAGGTTTATGGCTTGTAAGGACCCTGAACTTCGTTTTGGGCTTATCCTATTTGTTTTGCCTAAACCTTGTGTTTAGTTGCTTGCTAATCACCTCTAGTGGTGATTAGGGTTTGTTTGTGCTTTGTTGATAGTTGGAGGTGCTACTTGCAAATGACCCAAGTTTTAGGGTTGATATGCAAGTTTGTCACCTTGAGAGATATTTCTCTCTCTCCTTGCATCCTCTAGGGTTGAGAGGATGGGTTGGGCTTGTTGTTTGAGTAGCTTTGGGCTTTGTTTTGCCTTTCTGAGCCTCGTTTGGGCTTTGCCTTGCTTTGTTGGGCCTTGTATCGGGCAAGCTCTAGGTGTATCGGCCAAGATGTGAGGTCGTGGAGTCCGGCTCTTCCATTGACCTTGTATGTCATCGGTTTTGGGCTTCACAGCCGAAGGTTGGATTTGAGCGGGACGACTCACTTCCTTAGGGCATAATAAATCGTGATCCAGCCGTATAGAATATATTGCTTAAGGCAAACACGAAACATTAGTTGAAGCCTTGTTTGTGTAGTTGCTCTTGCAGTTATTTGCATGATCCTTATATTTTGTGATAAGTTCTTATAAATCTTATCTTGTCAATCATGTTCCATAAAGAATACTTGGATATTTTGGTAAGTTTGTTAGTAAAATAAGTTCTGCGCAGGATGTTGCTCTTATGATATGTTGATATCAATTAACTGCTTTACCTGCTTTTTCTAAAGTTTTATAGTTTTGGTGGGGAGTTATGTTTCTTGTTGGGACTGTGTGTCTCACCCCGTTGGTTTAAAACCTTTTTAGGTGATCGTGCTAGACGTGGTGGTGGTCGTGAGGTTGTGGCCGAGCATCAATAAGAGCAGTAGGAGGCAAGAGATGGATATGTTGCTGTTTTGGTTGTTTTGTAGTAGATTCCTAGAGTCATCCCTATACTCTCAGGTCCTCAGAAGTGTTTTGACAATGTTTCACGATGTATAACTGATGTAGCTTTGTATATCCTACTACTGGCCTGATGTGGCCCGTTATGTATGTATAACAGGTGATGAACTCTTGTGCTGATAGGACAGTTGGTCCATATAAGTTGTGGACATACATCCATGCTTGTGTATGTTTATATAACATGTTTTCTTATAGGATAAGGATCTAGATGCAATAGTTCCATTATTACATGTTTTCCGCAATCGATTTTAATTAACCCATGCTTTTGGTAATATGTGGTTTATGGAAGTTCTGTACGTTTTTGCGTAGCATTTCGTTGTCTGTGTGATGACGGGATGTCACAAGAGAGGATGCTTATGGTGTTGGCTGAGAGTCCCAAAGGAGGTTGCAGGTCGAGACAGAATGAAAAGAAAGTTGTAAATGCCAAACATGCTCAGGCACTCATGCCAGTTCCATAAGGTGGTTCCTCAAAATTGGCATCATAGTGTGTAATCGATTGTTACGTTTTGCTCTTTCATGATTATCTTTTTTAAATATTTCATGTTGGTTAATTTAAGTGTGACCAGAGTCTTATATTTCAACAATTAGTCTACTTAGATTGTTCATTCTACATTCATAATTCTAGATAACACATCAAAGATAAATTCTCAAAGAAAGAGGTAAACAAGATATGTCCTATTGATAGTCAAAATGTTGTCGCTGATCTCACAAGGGAAAATGTTTGCTGGGTCATGTGGTTCATTCTAAAGGCATCAATCTTTGGGAAGGGGGTCACCTCCCCATTTCCAGTTCCCTATTATCATCAATTGTTGGGAGGTTGCGTCTACATTTTCAGTACTTCATTGTTATCAATGTGTTCCTTACTTCCTATTACAAGATTAGTAAATTAGTAATCTACTGCTTGCTTTGATTTTTCTATGATATCAAGTAAAGTTAATAGCATGTCACATGGCATCTCATTGAAAATTTATAGGCAAAAAAAATCAAAACCCAAGATAAAGAAAAGTAGTCTTTAATGTTAATATGGTATCATTGTTCATGAATGCAACGTTTTAACATTGTTAAACTATGATAACAAATGAGTGAGTCATTTTCCATCTAAGAATGGACTATACATTGTTTTTGGTTCACTAATAGAAGTTCTTGAGCCTTTAAATGAAGAAAAAGCTTTAGGAGGCTAAGTGGACATGTATGCATTAGGTTTTGACCGTCCTTCTTGTCGGATGTTGCACTTGATCTCCATGAAATAAATGAAGATATCTTTAATTTTAAAATAAGAACAAAGTGAAGAACTGAAGCTGAGAACAAGTATGCATCTAATTTTTTTGCTCCCTTACATTAAATTTTTGCCATCTACTTTTTATTTTCGTATTTATATTTAGTCAAGTAAATCATGTTTCTAAAAGAGGAAAACAAAAGAGTTTGATGCCAATATAAATATGTTTTGTTGTCAATAAGAACACATTCCCATTATAAGATTAGTATAAGGTCTTACTTGAGTAGTTATGACACAAGATGATTAGAGATTATATCGCTCAATACTCTACCAACATCATCCTAAGAATGCCAATGAGGTATGCAGTGATTGTGTTTCCATATGATTAAATCTCTCCATTTCTTAATTACCAACGCAACTTTTTTTCCATGACCATTATTTCCAGTGATTAGGTGATTATTCTGCGTTATATGCATAATTGTCATTGCCTCATTTATAATCTACTGATGTCCTATATTGATAATTTGTATGAAATTTGCAAATTTGTTGTAGGAATTTATACTCTCCATGTCCCTGTCAGTTCTCTGAAGAAGCTTTTGCAACCATAACTTCATGGTAATATAAATACAGCTAATATGTAAGAAAAGTCAAAGAAAGTTGAAGTATTTCTCATGTTTTATACAGTCTTTGTAAGAGTTTAATGTGGATAATATCCTCTACACCATGGCGGCATCTCCAATGCCTCCACTTAACACTTGCGGTAGTGGTGTTAGCTCTCTTCATTGACTTGATTTTACGTGGTGTAGTTAACCATATATTCACAATTTTTTGTCTGATAATTTGCAACTCCATCTCCATTTTAAAAACTTCTATGACTATTTCTCTGTGAGCTCGGGCCAGCCTTATGCAAATTTGGGTAACCAACTTACTCCGCTGCTAAGGTTGGAAGTCTCCCAATCATCACACAATTTGTAATTATTTCTCCATAGCTATCAGGTTAGCACGTCTGATTTAGTTTGATTTTTTTATATCAATTTTTGTGTTTTATCTTTGCTTGTATAATTCACTTTCAATTTTCTAACTAAATGGACAAACAAACCCACTAACCCTTATAGTGCTTGATAGTCTCTAGTGGATCTTTAGTTTATCCCAGATGGTTGCATCATTTTGAGTTAATTAGATTGATTCTTGCTGCTAAGACACGATGCAATGTCTTTGATGCCGTTTCCTTTTCTCCTTGAACTACCCTATGTACTCCTTTACCTCTCTACTTCAAGGTGGTTCTTAATTAGTTTACTTCTAGCCTTGACTGATCAATAGAAAGAAAAAAATGAAGGTCTCATCAAGTTATGTAATCAAATTCCTAAAGGTCTGCCATTTGCATCAGCCTGCGAGGACAGTTTTTAGATATATACTTCCTCATCTTTTTCTGCATGGGTGGTAAGTCTTAGAAAATTCTGATTGATATTTTAGGGTCATCAGGGGCATTTCTGATCTCATAAAAAAACTACCATTGTTCTATATATATTATCCTACTCTACTATTCTGTATTATGACGAGATCTTTCTTATTGGCAATATCATTTGGACTCAAAATGGATATTCTATTTGGCCTGGAGGTCTCCACATGACTTATAGTTATTGCCAATTGAGTTCTCTGCCAAGTTGCTTGCTTCATTTTCCATTCATGTTCTAGATACATGTTGCAGTTTAATAAGCAAAACATAAATCTATTTTTAGTAGAAGTGCTTATGTATGCCCTTCAACAAAGTGATTTGAGGTAAATATTCTAAATCACATGTTCGGTTTTATGCACTTATTGATTATGTAGTTTCTGATGGGTCTTTGATAGTGTGTGCAGATAGGATAGATGGAGCTAAAGTTGTTGTGTTCACTATTACTATCTTGGGAGTACCTGACCATTGTGATTCTGGAGTTGGCTGAGAATGCCAGCAAGGACATGAAGGTGAAGCATGTAAAATCCAAAGCATTTCAAGTTGGCAATTTATGGAGATGAGGAGCTCGATACCCTCATGCTAGCAGATGTGGGGACTTTTGATGCTTTGTTATGTCAGCATTTTTTGTTGTAACTGAAATATTCTCAATGAGATGTTCCATCTGGTATTCTTTGACCTTGGGTTCGTTTCTTGGTGTTGTGTAAAGTGGCTTATACGAAAAAGTTGATTTACAACCAATTACATATGTTTTCAATGGTGTTATAACTCAGATCCGAATAAAAGTAGCTCAACATCTCCTTGGGGGTTTCTTTTGTAAATTAGAGAGATGACTAATTTAGTTCACAAGTTAAGAGCATCATGTATAGCTTATATTTGTTATTTTTATTATGAACACAAGCTGCTATGTGAAACAACTGTTTCTCTGGTTTGAGCTCTATGACATTTCTATGGAGTAAAATATTAAGTTTGTGCATTGCACAGGTTTAATAAGTCGGTATCAGTTTTTTTAGTAGAAGTGCTTATGTATGCCCTTCAACAAAGTGATTTGAGGTAAATATTCTAAATCACATGTTCGGTTTTATGCACTTATTGATTATGTAGTTTCTGATGGGTCTTTGATAGTGTGTGCAGACAGGATAGATGGAGCTAAAGTTGTTGTGTTCCCTATTACTATCTTGGGAGTACCTGACCATTGTGATTCTGGAGTTGGCTGAGAATGCCAGCAAGGACATGAAGGTGAAGCATGTAAAATCCAAAGCATTTCAAGTTGGCAATTTATGGAGATGAGGAGCTCGATACCCTCATGCTAGCATATGTGGGGACTTTTGATGCTTTGTTATGTCAGAATTTTTTGTTGTAACTGAAATATTCTCAATGAGATGTTCCATCTGGTGTTCTTTGACCTTGGGTTCGTTTCTTGGTGTTGTGTAAAGTGGCTTATACGAAAAAGTTGATTTACAACCAATTACATACGTTTTCAATGGTGTTATAACTCAGATCCGAATAAAAGTAGCTCAACATCTCCTTGGGGGTTTCTTTTGTAAATTAGAGAGACGGCTAATTTAGTTCACAAGTTAAGAGCATCATGTATAGCTTATATTTGTTATTTTTATTATGAACACAAGCTGCTATGTGAAACAACTGTTTCTCTGGTTTGAGCTCTATGACATTTCTATGGAGTAAAATATTAAGTTCGTGCATTGCACAGGTTTAATAAGTCGGTATCAGTTTTTTAGCCATGTTTATGTTTATGATTTCTGTTGTGTTTGTGTGTGCGTATTGTAGGTAATAAGGCTGAATATTGTAAAAGGTAAATATCATACAATTGTATTGCAAATATAATTAAGTACCACATTGCTCTTGTGACGATCCTATGTTGAATGCGTAATTGTAGCTCTAAAATATTTTGAATTTAAAGCGGTTGTGAAACACCAGTAAATGCAAGCACCCATAAATAGCCATTTAGAAGGGATGAGCTTATCTCCATGCTTTAGTAATGAACTTTTCTTGTGATGATCTCATTGGTACCAATGGAGTTGAGCATTACAGTGCATGTTTAAGTCAATAAGTCATCACATTGATGAAAAAAAATTCTTCTTTGACATTGGTAATAGTCATTCATAGTCATTTTTTGAAAAAAGATCATTTTGTAGCTTACCAATTGCCTTATGCTTTAGCTATAAGCTTTCTCATTATTCTGTTTTAGAAAGTCCTTTTGATAAAAATGTCTGCTATTCAATACTAAAACAATAAAAAACCGATCCTACATTTATTAGCACAAAAGAGATTGCAACAGAATCTTATATTTCCTATAACATAAAAAGTTGTAGGATATGAGAAAGGATGCCATCAATGAGATAATTGCTGCTACGATCATTAAGAAGGACCACCACGGTTCATAACATGTGCTATCAATTGCATATAAATTGAGAATCTAGAATTGAAAAAACTTGTGTACTTCTGCATTTTCATTTTTAGTTGTAAACAAACAAGTAGAATTTTCTGTGAGAAGTTACTTATAATATATATATTATACATTCCTAATCATATTTTCTAAAAGTTTAACCTATAATTCACTCCTTATAGTCTACTAAGACATTCATGCATAGCACAAGGTTATGACTAGTGTTATTAATTAGAAGGAGTCAACTGGTATTTAATGGAGTTTTTCTCTTCTAAAGGGTTCATATATAAATTAATATTTTTTGTGACATATATAATTATTATGAGTAATATATATATATATATATATATAGAGAGAGAGAGAGAGAGAGGCTAGGATACACTTTAGTGTATTGGGGCCAGGATACAATGAAGTTTTCTGCCCTTGGATCCTGGATGATTTTGATCAGCGGCTAGGAGAAAAATTGCCCACTCAGGCAACAACAGGCGCTGGGTCCACCTGATAACTCCCGTAACTAGACTCTCTCTCTCTCCCCCGTGCGATCTCTCTCCCCCACTGATCCCTCGCTCCTTCCCCCATCTCTCTCTCCACCGCAGCTCCCTCCAGGAGCAACTGTCGACGATGGCTGACTAGACGACGCCACATCTCCCTATCTCCCCCGCACTCCCCCAGTCTCTGGCTTGACGATGCCTGACCGGACGAGGCGACCAGCGACCGACAGCTCCGCGTAGAGGTGACGGCCAAGGAGGGATCTCCTTGCAACCAGGATCTCAGGGGACTGGTTCTTGTTTGCAAGTGAACCCAACACCTGGATACTAATGTACAGCTATTGTGAATTCCATGAGGAAGACGAAGATCTTGAGATAGTAGGTGGCCTTTGACACACAGAGCATCCTCACCGCCATGGCTGATCCTACTCGATTTTCTAGTGCCTACCTCTATGCCGCGTAGCGTTGGCTCACCAATAGATCAGGATTACAGATAAAAGGCATTAGGTATGATGGATTTAATATCATTACAAACATACATATCATATACCAGTAATCGAAGACAATGACAATCGGACCTCTTGCAATCGTCGGGCTCTCTTACAGGGCAGGCAATATGCATGGTGCTTCTTCAGAGATGTGAATAAATGAAATCGGCAAGTGGCACTCAACTGTAATGTTATTTTTCCAGGAAAAGGTTGTTTTGTTTACCTGAATATGACTGGCGACACAAACACACATCATTACCTTACATTGCACTAAACTTAAAACACATGTATCATTGCACTGAACTTAAAATTCTTGTACAATAATTTATGCATTAATCAGTGGCAAAAACCTTAGGAACGGGTGTTGTGATATATCTTTTGGCCTTAGGAATAAGTGTTGTAATATATCTTGAACAAAAAATCATATTTAGTTTATCATAATAATTATTTTTTCCCTTAATAGATATGGACAGTTACAATCTTGAGCAAAAAAGCGTATTTAGTTTATAATAATAATTATTTTTTGCCCTTAATAGATATGGACAGGTACATCCCAGTTTGGTCAGATATGGAAGGCACTAGCACCACACAACAATCTATACATGGTTAGATTTTGTTTTAATTTATCAATATGGTCTCATTTTCCTAAATGCAAACAAGGGGTGATTATGTCTTTTATGTGTAGATATGGATTTTTCTCATGATATTGATGGTATGGTGGGAATAGATTGGTTAGATGATGACCATGTAGTGGATGCAAATGAAAAATTTGGTGAAGAAAATGAGACCCATGTGGATGTTGAAAGGGTGGAAGTACAATCTGAACTAGAACCTTTCATAGGTTTGCAATTTGATAGTCTTGATACTGCAGAGGAGTTTTATAATCAATATGCATATCATATGGGATTTAGCATAAGGAAGGGGAATCACTATGTCTCAGCTAAAACTAAAAAAGTCACAAATAGGGTATTCATGTGTTCCAAGGAAGGTTTATATAGACCAAAAAAGAAGGAAGAAAATGGTGATAATGGTACCCCAAAAAAGATGTCATTTCTAATCGAACATGATGTAAGGCTCAAATGAGAGTCAAGCTAGAAGAAGATACAAAGTGGGTGGTTGTGAGCTTTGACAAAGAGCACAACCATGATCTCACCAATAGTCCATCTAAAAAGAGGTTTCACCGGTCACACCATCATATGTCTTCTGAGGTTCATGATTTGATTCAGGCAATGCATGATCAAAATATTTCTAGTGTACAAATAATGTCACTTATTGCTAGCCAACAAGGTGGAATTCATAATGTCACATTCATAAGAAAATATTTAAGCAACAAACTTGTTTCTTTGAGAAGGAGATACATAAGTGTTGATGTAGCCTCCACATTAGAGCATTTCAGAAAGCAGCAAGCAACAAACCATGCATTCTTCTATTTAGTACTATTTGATGATGAGGGTTGTGCACGCAATATCTTTTGGGTAGATGCAAGATCAAGAATGGCATATCAAACATTTGGAGATGTGATTACATTTGACACAACTTACATGACTAATAGATACAATATGCCATTCACACCTTTTATTGGGGTGAATCATCACAAGCAATCTACTTTGTTTGGTTGTGCTTTATTACGAGATGAGACCGCTGACTCCTTTGTATGGGTTTTTCAGAAATTTCTGGAAGCTATGTATGAAAAGCACCTGAAGGCAATCTTAACTGATCAAGATCCTGCAATGAAGAAGGCAATTCGTATTATATTTCCTAATGCAGTACACCATTGTTGTCAATGGCACATAATGAGAAAAGCACGTGAACATCTGGGTGTGATTTATGGTACTATTGCCGGGTTCTGTGAAGAGCGTTTATGAGTTTGAAGAAAGATGGAAGAAGATGATTACATCATACAATTTGGGTGACAACTCACATCTAACCTTGTTATGGAATATCAAAGAGCAATGGATACTTGTATACTTTAGAGACACATTTTTTGCCAACATGTCTACAACACAACGAAGTGAGAGCATGAATGCAATATTCAAAGATCACGTAAACAATCATTTGCCCTTGTTTAAATTTGTCCAAGCATTTGATAATGTGGTTGAGAACCGTTATGACAAAGAGGATGAAGAAGACTATAGAACTAAGGATGGCCAACCAACATTATGGTCTTTTGCTCCCATTGAGAAACATGCAAGGGATGTCTACACAAGATCGGTTTTTAAAATTTTTAAAGAACAAATGAAATTGACCTCATGCTATGATTTAGAGGAGGTTCGTAAAGATTCAATATATCAAATTTCATGTGTTGGTGGTGAGTCACTTGCATTTGTATCAAAGAATAGCTACGAAGTACATGTTAATCAAAATTATGAAGGATTCTTTTGTGAATGCAAGCTATTTCAGTTTTCTGGCATCTTATGTGGTCATATACTAAAAGTGATGCTTTATCTTAAAGTTCATAAGATACCACCTCAATATGTGCTGAATAGATGGACTAGGGAAGAAAAAACCAAAAGTGCAAGTCATTATGTCAAAGAAGTTGATGGAAGTACCCCTTTGGGCAGGTATAACTCACTTTGTAGATCGACAATGAAGTTAATTGGTATATCTTCTAAACATAAGGACACCTACCTTGATGTGCATGAGCTATTTGAAAAAACTTATGACAACATTGTGTCTTTGCAAAAAGACATGGGAATGACTTCTTGTGAAGAAGTCATGCCATCATCTCAAACTCACATTCCAACACAAGGTAGTCAATGTGTGCTCCAAATTCAAGATGCGGAAGATGGCATGCAAGCAAGAGATCCACCTCCATCACATTGTAAAGGAAATAGGAAACCACAAAGGTTTAAGCTACAAGTTGATTTAAAAGCAAAAAGACAAAGGACATGCAGTACATGTAACGGAAAAGGGCACAATAGTCGTACATGCAGATCTGGGGTAAGTTTCAGTTAATTTACATGATTTTTATTTCAGTTAATTTACATGATTTTTATAATCCCGTTCTCTCATGTTATGGAAATTTACATTGCAGGTTGCCAAAGATAAATATGATGCTCATGACCTTAATCAAATTTATGAGTCTGGAGAAGAATAAGATAGAGTGGATGAAGAATTCAAGTGGCTGTAAAAGTGGATGCTAAAACTATGTAAAAGTGGATGAAGACATTCAAGTGGCTGTAAAAGTGGCTCATGAAGAATATGTGTCTTGTAACCATTTTGTGTTAAAACTATGGATTCAGATCTTATTTGTACTGAACCTTTGATGTCTATTTGTGTCTTTATGTGTTTCTAGTACTTGCATATTTAATGTATGCACGTTCAATGCTTAATGTTTGCACTGCATAATTTATGTGGTGTACTTGTACTATGCAATTTTATTGGAAGAATTTGACTCATTTGGAAACCTTCATTATGTATAATCTAAATCAGAAGTTTCATAATGTGCTTTGTTGCTGTGTGAGATCTTAATCAGGTCCTTGATTTATTTGCTGGTGGTTTTAGGTACAAATGACTCCCCATGGTTATACAAGTATCTTCCATGCAATGTATTTGTTATAATTGCAAGCATGTGGTAGCTTTAGAATTGAATCTACAGAGGTCTGAATTGAAAATGCTTTTAGCAGCAGCCTGAGAATGGTAAAGCAGCAGCAACTCCATACCAAATGCTTTTAGCAAAAGGACAGGAAAACTGGAGAAGAAGAGACCATGTCCCCATTATTGTTCAAAAGGTGTTCTCTCAGCCAGGATAACAATACCCTCAATGAGGGATGCTGTCTCGAAACTTCTTCGCCCTAAGCAGCTCCCTTATTTCTTATTTCTACATTGTGTTTATAAATATTAGGCATTACTTACAAAAATTGACACAAACACATAAGCTATGGTTATGTATTCAAAATTTTATGGTATGATCAACAATTTTCTGGGTTCTTGACGTGAATGAGGAATTTATCCTTAGGTAGTTTATCTTGGAATTTCTGTTCACCAAAATATTGATGGATTAATATTTTACCAGATAAAAAAAAATATATTGATGGATTGACGTGAATGAGGAATTTATCCTTTCCATTACATCAACACTCTCCAATTTCAGGCTATTTTTGTTTCTCTTTTTAGGCTATTTTTCTTTCCGTTAGGCTGATCTCGTCTTAGTTTTAGCTTCTGGTTTGATATTTCTTAATTCTGATGTTTGTTTACATGTCAATTAGACTATATAAGAAACTACAGAGTCACCAACACTTGGTATATAGCTTAAGACTGGTTTTGTTGGGAAGAAACAAAATAGGAATAATGTTGCATCATCTTGTAAATTATTTTATCGGTTCTAGATGTTGGAAAACAAGATGTGGTCGAATTAGAACTTCTAACATAAACACTAGCTTGACTTGAGAAAATCTTCTGGACCACTTTTTTTCTACTGAGAACTTTTCTGTACTTTTGTCTCTGAAAGGAAAATAAACTGATCAGATCAACCCCTCCCTTAACAATTCAAGTGGGCATTGAATGCACAAACCAAGCTCCTACTTGAGGCAACTCTTTATAAACAACACATACAAACTTTATTTTCACGATGTATAAGGTTCTTATAATTTTGTAACTGCATTTGATGTTTCTTTTAACTGACGTCTTGCAACAATTGCAGAGATTTCCCTATTGTTAGAGGTAAAGGACTGCACTTTATATATGGCAACAAGCAGGGTACAACAGAAGGGGGCTTAATAGCTACAACCAGTCATTGTATTGTCATCTTCTGTGTGGCTTTATCTACTCAAATGAAATTCAATTCGTATGTTCTACATTTGCCCACAACATTGTCAATGCATTTCGAACATTTGAACAAGTTTGGGAGGAATTATGTCATGAAAGCAAAGTTTTAGGTACAAATGGTGGTTTTAAGTACAAATGATCCAAATTCCTTGCTTTACTTGCTGGTGGTTTTAGGTACAAATGACTCCCCATGGTTATACAAATATCTTCCATGCAATATATTTGTTATAATTGCAAGCATGTGGTAGCTTTAGAATTGAATCTACAAAGGTCTGAATTGCAAATGCTTTTAGCAGCAGCCTGAGAACGGTAAAGCAGCAACAACTCCATACCAAATGCTTTTAGCAAAATGAACACAAAAAGTCTGTATGTGTGAATGTGATTGAACACATATTTGGACCATTCATTCATTTAGAACACAGAGTGAAACAAAACTCATTGCATTAAAAAATTCGGGATTACAAAGACATTCACATTTGGACACACAGATTCATTCATTCAGTCATGATACACATTCATTCATTCACAAAAAGTATAACAAGTCATGGTCCACAATGCTCATGTGCTTCACTAAAATGATTTTACATACACGACAACAAATAAGACCCATGAAGCCACCAATACAACCACACACAATCTATACTTGGTCACGACTCTTTCTTCTTTGCTGACAGACTGCTTCACTACGACTTCAAGTTGTTTGATTCTTTCTTCAAGTTCATTGATCTTTGCAGTATTTCTGTTAGGATTTTTCTCCAACTCATCAACCCATTGGGAGAAATGGCAGTAGTAATTTCCCTGCATGCAAAATATCCATCTACTGAATGAATAGCAGAACGGAAGTAATCAATCAATAAATATTTCGGATGAAATAAACCTACTTATTGAAGTTCGGACAACCCAAAAATATTCTCCCAAAGTTTTTCGAGGTCCAAGCTATCCTAGCTTCCACCATTTTACCACAGTAGCAATGTTGACTACTATTTTGGACAATCACCTCACCCTGTGATGAACCACTCCTCGTAATGAAGGAAGTGGAACAAGCTGAACCCAAATTGGTGTCTTTGTTTTGAAGATTCATGGAGTCAGGGAAAGGGGAATAGGGGCTGAACCTTTGATTTGTACTGAACCAATCTGCTGCTACAGACTGTCGTGGAGTAGCTCGTGGGAAAGGGGAATAGGGGAGAAAGAGGGTTGAAGAGGGAAAGCGCGGCGGAGGAAGAGAGACCGTGGAAGAGACATGTCTTCGTCCTCCACAAGAAGGGAAAGGGTGCCGCTGCAGGGACCTATCGCCTGCCCCGTACGGAAGGGAATCAGCTGACCTATCGCCTGCCCCACAGGGAAGGGAATCGACCACCACAGGGAAGTGGATCGGCGGAGATCCTGGTCGCAAGGAGATCCCTCCTTGGTCGCGCGGAGCTGCTGGTCGTCGATCAGGCGTCGTCGAGCCAGAGAGAGAGAGAGAGAGAGCGGGGGAGTGCAGGGGAGACTGAGTGGAGAGAGGGATCCCCTGGTCGCGGCAGCTTGGTGGTGTACTCCGGTCAGCTTGGTTCCCTGCGGGGCGTCGTCTTCGGTCGGCGTCTAGAGAGAGCGGGGGGAGAGCTGCGGCAGAGAGAGATGGGGGAAGGAGCGAGGGATCAGTGGGGGCGAGAGATCGCACGATGGAGAGAGAGAGTCTGGTCACGGGAGTTATCAGGTGGACCTAGCCTGCTGTTGCGTGAGTGGGCATTTTTCTCATAGCCGCTGATCAAAATCAGCCAGGATCCAAGGGCAGAAAATTTCATTGTATCCTGGCCCCAATACACTTAAGTGTATCCTAGCCTAACTCTTTCTCTCTCTCTCTCTCTCTCTCTCTCTATATATATATATATATATATATATATATATATATATATATATATATAAACTATGAATGGGCAATATGTAAGATAGAGAGCACTAAAATTTTTGCAATGACATGTTACATATCGAAGAAAGATCTTTTACATATTTTCTAAATATTATTGTAAGTAGTAATTATATTTTTGCATTCAACGAGCTATATTCAAGAAGGTTAATACAATGTAATATTTTGTGGATATAGATCAAAGAGAGTAGACTGATAGTTAATTAAGTTGTTCATGTTCAAAGATTCATATGTAAAATATTATGATTATAATTGTATATTAGTCGTTAATGGCACATGCCTAAAACAAGTAGTTTAGTAACGTCTCGACACAAATTAAAAAGAAGTGACACTTAATTGAGTTATTCTCTTTTAACAGATAATATGCAAATTATTATGGTCACTAACTATATATTAGTAATCAACAAACACATAATTGATAATTCAAACTTATACGAAAAACTTATTCAACAAATCTATGGTAGCAAATAAAAATAAATGTTAACCAACTTATTATGCTAGAATTCTTTAATAGTCAAGTATAATATTAATTTAATTGCATATTACATACTTAGCACGTGTCTTCCGCTCATTTTTCCAAAATCTAGGTTACATCCATGTGGTTTTGGAACACTTCCAAAACCATATGGCATTTTGAAACACTAGAAATTTGGGGCTAGGAATACAAAAAGAACCTACAAAAAAAAAGAAGGGGCGGAAGAAAGTGGAAAAGCAACAAAAAAACGACTGGTTGCTGTCCGTTTTCCCGTTTTCCCCCTTCCATTCCTCTCACCACATTTAGTTTGTGGAGAGGAGAAGACCTCTTCCCCTCTCCTCCCCTTCCCTATCAGTATCATACTACCATACCGCCATCTCCCACCCCTTTCTCTCTCTTCCTCGCTCGCCAGCCATGATCGACCCCCGGCGGCAGTGCTGATGGGGGGGACCCGATGGGATTTGACGGCGGCGGAGCGCAGGCCACCAGTGGAGGTGGAGGAGGTAGGGTTACGGGGACTTTAAACAGCGAGGGCTCTTCATCCGCCCTGCCCCGGCTTGATGAAGGTGAGAGGAGTCATTCTAAAGGTATATATGGTGTTTGGGTATTGATCCTCGCGAGCATTGGTGCTCGACACAGATGGGAGTTACCGCGTCGCGGTTGTTGGCTTTTCGCGGGCCTTTCCTTTATAGGGTTCGATTTTGATTAGGTGGTATCGGTGAAATGGGATATAAATTCTCTCGACCCTTTTCAATTTTGGGGTCCTTTATCCGGGAAGGCTAAATTTTGACGATCGATCGGTATGCTCTGCTTGCTCTGCCGCGTTTCAACGTTTTTTTTCCATGGGCAATATAATATAGGGTACACAGAAGTTTTTGATATGTAGTGGGGAAAGGGATGCCGGTACTGTAAATTTGGGTAGCGGCATTTCATTTCGTTAGTGTTGTTTATTCTTCTCAGCGGTTCAAAAGTTGTAACCCGTTTCCCGTCTGCTGGCGGTTTTTCGTTATAGGCCATGCCAGGATTCTTCTTTTAAATGACACTTCTGCAATTGAAAAAGTTTGTTTTTTGAAGCTGGTCAAAGACCATAGCACGTTAATCCTTATTAAGGCATTTCTATATGTGTATTTTCCCCTTGTGATAATCTTGAAGTGTTCTTCACATTGCTAGCACGTTTCATTTTGATAGCGGAAATTCCTATAATACAAGGCCCCTTTAGCTGAAGCATTCTTCACATTGTTCACACCTTTCATTTTGATAGCCGAAATTCCTGTAATCCAGCTTTACTGTAGGTTTCTTAGTGATTAAGCGCATCTCAAATCAACCCACACAAGAAAAAGTGCTTATGAAATCATGGATACTTATCCTGCACATCTCTTCAAATAAGACAAAACATAAACGGCCTATCTGATGTAATTAATAAGGACTAAAAGTTATTCTTAAACTACCTAAACCTTGCATTGCACATATGTCAGAAACAATGATCAGTGCTGAATCTGTGGAAGATGCACATTATGTCGGTTTTGTCTTTTCCTCCCTCAGGTTTCGTCCTTGTGTTAGGTTTCAACTCATGATCATTTTCACGCTACTTCTCATTAATGATCTACTTCTGACACCCTTGGTTAGGACCTTGGTGTTTGTTATAAGATTATATTTTGTTCTCATACAGTTTGGATATCTTTCTTGGAACCAAAATATCATACGAGTATTCATCATCATCATCATCTAAGCCTCAATCCCAACTATGTTGGGGTCGGCTACATGGTTGTCAGGTTGTCTGTTAGAAGTATAATGTAGTTATGATACATCACCTTTTCCGTACTTTCTGTAATCCTTTGTTGATTTTTTTTGCTGGAAACTGTCATTAACAAATCTTACCTACTTAAGTTGACAAACCACGATATACATCCCATTTAACTGGATTTATGTTTCCTTTCTTGATACGACAATGCATATATCTTAATTCCGACCTTGATATCTGAAAAAAAGCGTTAATATTTCAATTGTAAAGTCACATTTTGGCTTTTAAATGGAAGTTTGTTTAGTATCTGGGGCTAGTATGTGTTTATTAAGTTCTGTATGTCCATTTGTGCCTCATATTAGTATAATTTCCATTTCTGCAGATACAATGTGGCAAATGACCACAAGAGGCAATGAAACCATGGAATCTGGACCATTCCCTGAGCGTCCAGGGGAGCAAGACTGTTCATTCTACATGCGGACAGGTTCTTGTAAGTTTGGCATGACTTGCAGATTTAATCACCCTCAGAACAGGAAACTGGTAACTATATTTCTTATATAATTATATCTGCACAAGTCTTTTATTCTGAGTACATTCTATGTTTTTTATGCGGAGTAGAGAGTAGACATGATTTTTGTGTAACTGTACCCTGCGATTACGTTTTCATAAATTTGTCTATTTTTATTTTCCTTTCTTTGTGTTTTAAATATGCAGGCACTTTTTGATGCTAGCATATACTACACAAAACAAAGGCATGTGCACACTCAAATACAATTTTGCAGACTGCAATATACATGGCTGCACCTTAACTTAGATCTTTTAAAAATGTTTAATATTGGTTAAGTTTACACTAATTTTATAATGCTCATTCATGAATTTATCAACGGATAGTATCAATTTTATCTATCTTGCATCTTAGGTACAAAATAATGCTGTTCCCTTGTCTCCTCAACCCTAATCTTATCGGATGTATCTTAAAGTACGCTAGAAATGTAAGCAGGAAAACACACACGTGATGTTCCAACTGTTTTATATTATTTGAATCAAGATTGTTTCATGTTTCTTCAAAACTCTTAATTTATTGGCTTAGTGTATAAAAAAGTGTGTATAAAAATGTAAAAAAAAAGAAAATTACATACACCTGACAAATTTTATAATATACAGAATATAAGAGTACATATCCTTCAAATAAAATACGAGGACTCATGTCTGCACAACTTTGTGTGTGTGCATATTTAGCTACAATTGTAGAATAATGTAACATCTACTAAAAATAGACCATAAAACATACTTGATATATTATTTTCATGCATATTTGACTGGTGTACTGGAATTTGTGCACCTTTTCTGAAAGTGCTGCATATCATTTTGATCTACACTAGAAATATAAGCAGAACAAACACACATACCACTCCAACTGTTTTGTTCCATATAAACCAAGTCAGTTGCATTTTTCTTTCGGAACTCTACTGTATTTGTCAAGTTCTTCACAAAATTAGAACTTATCCGTTAATTCTTAAAGAGCTGCTGCATCATCCGTCGTCATTGTCATTGTCATTGTCATCGTCATGGAGCACAACATCGTCGAAGTTTGGCGAAGTTTTGCCGAAGTTTCGGAATTCGACCATAGGCGAAGTCGAATACCATATACTTCGACCTCGTCCAAACTTCGGGGCGAAGTTTCATGGATGTCGGCGAAGTTGACTTTTTTGTGTGTATTTTCGTCTCTACTTCTCCGAAGTTGTCGAAGTTTCCTCGAAGTTGGCGAAGTTGGGGCGAAGTTAAGACCACCCAGAACCATAATCCCAACTAGTGCCCCAATGGTCATATAAGGCATAAATATCACTCCAACCCTCTTCATAACTTCTAATATCAACTATGTTTTTTGTTGCCACTAATTCCTAGAGAGGGTGTTGTAACTACTATTTGATTGTATATTGTATGTAATACATATGGTGAACTGTATCTATATATGTGTATTGCTGCTATTGCACAATTGACCATTTCAAGCAACACATTGTATTATTAACCTACATAGGGCTAGAGAGTCATAAATCATGTTCTTTTTTTAAATTCACATATATAAGATAGAGGTATAACATAATTAGAAGTTTTCCATCAAAGTTTTCTAAAAATTCACATCATTTCTTAAAAAAATGGCATCGAAGTTTGTCGAAGTTTGCGTCTAAACTTCCTCGAAGTTTCCACAAACTTCCACTTCCACACCTGGCGAAGTCGACACGAAGTCGAAGTCCTGCACCATGGTCATCGTCATCTTCATCTTCATTGTCTTCTTCTTCTAAGTCTCAATGCCAACCACGTTAGGTTCAATTGCCTGGATCCTTCTTTTCATCATCTAAGCCTCAATCCCAACTGCATTGGGGTTGATTGTGGATCATTCTTTACCAATCAGCTATGTTATGGGTCATATTGTGATCAAGATGTAAAGATTTGAAATCTCTTTTATTAGCTTTTCCCAGGTTAATTTAGGCTGCCTCTTCTTAGGGGTGTCAAAAACCGGGTTCGGGTCGGCTTTGAGTCAAAAAATCCTATCTGGATTGTTTGACTATCAAATCCAAATCCGAACTCGGACCCGGATTTTACTCATACCTCTCAACCCGGAACCGACATTTTTTGATAATTTAAACTCGGAATTAAACTCGAACCCAAATTTGAAGATGATTTTGTAGAAAAATATTTTTTCTGATAGAATCACCTACACGATTGTAAATAAAAGAGATTTATTTATCTAAAATAAACTACCAAAGATGTCAATGATCATGTAATATTAAACAATTGGAATATTACTTTAGCTTTGCTTTTATTAGAGAAAATCATACCAACAGTAGAACAATAATATCACCTAAACACAAGAAAATCTCAAATAGATGCAACATCACATATATCATACTAAAACAACACATGTATCATATCAAAATTTTTGCACATCACCTATATCATACCAAAACAACACATATTCACATCAAAAGAAAGCCCTTCAAACCAATTGAGACAACATTACCAAACCAAAACAACATTTATACTACATGATTTCAACATTTGTATAACAAAAGGCATCATCGGTGTTACCTAACACATAAGTAAATTCTAACAAAATAGGAATATCAAATACTATTAAAGAACACATATATCATATTAAATAACTAAAATATATTGCAATATCACATATTATACCAAAACAACACATCTATCACAATATCACTTCTAGCATGTATCCCATATATATATGCATATAAGTATTTAGAATTCGATTTTGTATGGTTTCTAAACCTGGAACCAACCCGGTTTGGATTTGAACACGTAATCTTATACACGAAACCGACCCAGAACATCACAATTGAAAAACATACCCAATTTTTTGCGGGTCAGACACAATCAAGTTCACGGGTTCAGACAATTTTGACAGCTCTACCTCTTCTTTTAATTGCACTTGGCTCAATAGCATTGCTTTGCATAGGTGCGTCAGTCATTCTACGTTGCACATGTCCATTCCGTCTCAGTTGGCACTCACACAACTTATCCTCAATACTCTTACCCCCACTTTGTCCTGATATAGTCATTTCTCAACCGATCTTTTCTTTTCTTCCCTCACATCCTTCTTAGCATACACATTTCAGCCACATTCATCTTGTTAAGACATTGTTTCTTCAACGCCCAACATCCACTCCCATATAGCATGGCTGGCCGTGTAGCTGTTCTAAAAAGGGCTGCATATACTAGAAATAAAAGGACGACACACATAATGTCCCATCTCTTTTGCTTCATTTAAATCAAGAGCGATGCATATATTATTTCAAAAGTCTTATATGTTGGTTGAGTAATGTACATGGGAACATGATAAAAGCAAAATTATACACACAAGAGCTTTTATTGTAAACAAAATTTGGAAGTAAATATTTTTCAGAAATAGTACCATGAGTCCATGACTGAGGTATGATTTTTTTTTTGGACTTTTAGCTTAGCTTTTATAGCAATGAATCGTTTCCTAAAAACAACCCTTAAAACTACATGAATATTATTTTAATGCATATATAACGACACATTGTACAACAATGCAACATTTACTAAAGACCCTAAAAACTGACTCGGTGTTTTCTTGGAAAAAATATATTGATACCTAGGAAGTACGATAAACTAATTACACAATCGAATTTGGATGAAAAAGCCAATAGTGTGAGCATACTACATCTTATTATTTGGGTTTCACAACTAGTGGTAGTTTTGCACCATGATATACCTAACCAACCCAAACTTACGTCATGCGTCTTTCTATCTTCCCACTATTTTGGCTTTGTCAATCTTATTGTTTGTTTGCAAGAGTGCCACTATCTGTCGTTCTTCAAATTAATTACCTTGTGATTTTGTTATGAAGCAACAATGTACTTGTCTTGCATATGCTCTATTGAGAAGTTGTTCCCTTATCAAATGTTAGCATTTTCTTTCCTAGCATGCACTGCAATAATAACTATGCCATCCCAGTTTTATGTGATAGATTAAGGTAACATGGTTTGATAGAGGCATAAGGTGAAGAGTTACACACAATAAAATCGACAGAGCTTTGAAAGAATTGGCTTCATTGCACACCAGTATAAACTTGACACAAGTTAGTTAATGAAAGAGAGATCCTTGTAACAACCATCAATATAGTCAAAATTGAAGGTTAGATTGTGGATTGTTATCCAAATCTATGCTTGGTTGCATGAAATCTATTTCTCCAATTAGCACCGTTATAAGACGTCTATGAGTTAGAAAGAAACTAAATCCCCTTTACCAAATTCTTCGCATGTAATTTTGGGTCTATCCCCCCCCCAACTGCTGCCAATTTTATTTCAAACATGTGCATCTAACACTTTCTGCTCTACATATAGTCTCATGCTTGGACTTGACTGGACGGTAAGGGTTAGGGTAAACAAGGTGTGCACCCCATATATTTATAAAGAGAACAATTAAAGAGAGGTCCTTGTAGAATAGGAAAATAACAAACAAAAAATAAAGAGCTTAATTAAAACACTAGTTAACACTCCCCCTCAAGTTGGAGCATAGGTATCAATCATGCCCAACTTGTCCACAAGAGGGCAGAAATGTTTCTTGGCAACCAACTTTGTGAAGATATCAACAACCTGATCTTCTGAGCGAGTGAAAGGAGTGCAGATGCGTCCAGTCATAATAGATTCTCTGATGAAGTCGTAGTCAACTTCAATGTGCTTAGTCCGCTCATGAAAAACATGATTATTTGCAATAAAGATAGCTGCTTTATTATCACAGTTCATAGGAATAGGAGCAGAGGATACCACATCAAGTTCTTTTAGAAGAGATTGCACCCACAGAAGCTCACAAGCAGTATGAGCCATAGCATGATATTCAGCCTCAACACTAGATCTGGCAACCACATTTTGCTTTTTGCTCCGCCAAGTAACCATATTACCCCCAACAAATGCGCAATAACCAGAGATTTTCTGTCTATCTTGCTACCAACATAGTCAGAATCAGAATAGCCTTCAAGAGAGCAATGACCATGTTTTCTATAGAACAAGTCTTTACCAGGAGAGTTCAAATATCTCAGAATATGACACAGTGCTTCCCAATAACACTGTTTAGGCTTATCAAGATATCTACTAACAAGACCAACAACAATAGAAATATCAGCTCTAGTAACAATCAAATAAATAAGTTTTCCCACTAGTCTTCTATATCTTTTACTGTCAGGATACAAAGGAGATTCATCATCATCCCAATTCACATTGGGATTAAGAGATGTGTCAGTAGGCCGAGCTCCAAGCATGCCAGTCTTCCGTAGAAGATCAAGAACATACTTGTGTTGTGATAGAACAAGAGCATTAGCAGTCCTGGAAACTTCAATCCCCAGAAAATACCTCAATTTTCCCAAATCTTTAGTGAAAAAATGTTTGCATAAATAGGCTTTAGCAACATTTCTTTCGGAGAGATCACTGCCGGATAAAATAATGTCGTCAACATACACAATAAGAACTACAATACCAGTGGACGTCTTTTTGATAAAAACAGGATGATCAACATGACATCTGATGAACCCATAAGTAGACAAGGTGGTGCTTAGTTTGTCGAACCAGGCACACAGACTCTGTTCGAGTCCATAAATAGACTTCTTGAGGCGGCAAACTTTGTGTGACTCCCCCTGAGCAACAAACCAAGGTGGTTGCTCCATATATACCTTCTCCTGAAGATCACCATAAAGAAAAGCATTTTTGACGTCCAACTGGATGAGGCGCCAATCCAAATTAATTGCCACAGAAAGAACCCGTACAAAATTCAGCCTGACAACAGGAGAAAATGTTTCAAAATAATTAAAACCATAGGTTTGAGTGTACCCTTTCGCCATGAGGCGAGCTTTCAGGCATTCAACTGTTCCATTAGGATGATACTTGACAGTGTAGACCCAACGACATCCAACAGGTTTGCAATCAGAAGGAGGATCAACAAGATCCCATGTATTCCTGTCAGTGAGAGCAACCATCTCCTCTGTCATGGCTTGAGTCCAGGCTTGACTCTGTAATGCGTCATGCACATTCTTGGGTACAAAAAAAGCAGATAGAGCAACAACAAAATTACTAACATGAACACTCAGATGGGCAGTGGAGACATGATTAGCAATATTATGAGATGTACATGATCTAGTACCTTTCCTGAGAGCATTAGGTAAATCTAGATCAAAAATTACCTCAGTAGGGGCAAGACCTTCTAAAAGACAAGATTGGTTGTCAGTGGGGGGGTCTTGAGCAGGAGTAGGCTGTGGCGGCCGATTTCTGCGTTGATAAACAATAAGAGTAGTAGTAGCCGTATCCAGTTGCGCACAGTAGTGGTAGAATCACAAGTAATAGGCAGAAGTGCTGCAATCAGATCGGAGCTCAACGTAGTTCCTCTAGTAGAATAGTACAGAGTATCTTAAAAAAACATCACTACTCATGAACCACTTTTTAGTAACTGGACTATAGCAGCGGTACCCTTTTTGAGTTTGTGAATATCCCAGAAAAATGCATTTTTCAGCTCTAGGGGATAACTTGTCTTGAGTAGGACCAAGTAAACGAACAAAACAAGTCGACCCAAAAATCCTCGGAGGAACAGAAAACAATGGCAGATCTGGTTGCAGAACTTGTACATGAATTTTATTTCCAATAATAGAGGAAGACATTCGATTTATCAGAAAATAGGCAGTAAGAACAGCTTTAGAGCAAAAATGTTTGGGAACATTAGAGTGTAACATTATAGTACGAGGAACTTCAAGTAAATGCCTATTCTTGCTCTCAGCCACTCCATTCTGTTGGGGTGTATAATCACAAGACGTCTGATGAATTTCCCACAGAACGACAAAATAATTCCACATTTTTTTGAACAAATTCCAATGCATTATCAGTATGTAGAATTTTAATCGGCATAGAATACTGAGTTTTAATTTCAACAAAAAAGAATATAATAGTTGGTAGAACTTGGGATCGATCTTTTAACAGAAATAACCAGGTAGTACGATAGAAATCATCAATGAACAAAATAAAATATTTATTGTCATATAAGCTTGGAATATGACAAGGACCCCATACATCAACATGCACCAAAAATAAAAATAGCTTTGCTACCAATCTGAGTTTTTTTGGGAAATATAGATCTAGACTGTTTGCTTAATTGACAGGTCTCACATTGAAAACTATGCCGATGAACACCAGAAATAACATGTTTTAACTTCTCAGCTGACGGATGTCCTAGTCTGAAATGCAACGCTAATGCAGAAACAGAAGCTGAAAGTGCTGAAGCTAGAGCTGAAGTGCCAATCTGTTTCAACTCATCTAAGTAACAGAGTCCATCAGGTCCTTCATGCCCCCACAAATCTTCATTCTCGTGCGAAGGTCTTGAAAAACACAAGTACCCCGTACAAATGTCAGATTGTAGTTAAGATTGCTGACAATTTTATTGACAGATAATAGATTCAATGGAAAATTTGACACATATAAAGAAGAGCACAGAAGAACTTGTGCAAAGATATCGCCAATTCCAGATACAACAGATTTAGAACCATCAACTAGCATAACAGTGGATTTGGAACATGGTTTAGTCAGTTTATAAAACAGAGAACGGTTGCCAGAAATATGAGATGAGGCTCCAGAGTCAATCACCCATTTGGTATTACCAACACTAGAAGGAGCACTCAAGAATGCAAAAATCACAACCAGAGTAAGTGGCCGCGTGAGCTCCAGATGTAGCAACCGATGAAGAGGAAGCACCAGTCCTCTCAAGAAGAAGACGTTCCACTTCGGAGCGGATGAACTTAGCAGTGGACTCAGTCAAGGGAGCAACATTGACCGTTTGAGAAGTACCAGTCGCAGCATTGACCCATGCAGGTGTGCCATGCTTCTTCCAACACTTGTCTTTAGCGTGGTTGGTGCGGCCACAGAAGTCACATTATCGCTGAGCAGCGGCACCTCCAAAAGTATCAGCAGACGAGCCGCGACCAGATGAGCCACGTCCCCATCCAGGAGTAGTAGAACGATTGTTCGGCGGTTGACCACAACTTCTCTCACGACCACGACCAGACATAGCAACAAAAGCAGTGGGATCAACTGTGTCAGAAGACACATCTGATGAGGAGGCCGGTAGGCGTTGGAGACGCTGAAAGGCACTCTCCAAAGTAGGTAGCAGATCACTGGCTAGGATCTGGTCAACCACCCTAGCATATGAGTCTGGAAGACCACATAGGAACTGGACAACCTGGAGTTCCTGTCTTTGGCGTTGCATTGTGGCCAAGTCAGTGGATAAAGGGTGTAGATTCTTGAGCTTAGCCCATGCACCCTTAAAGGTGGAGAAGTAGTCAACAACATCAGGTCTAGTAAAGTGCAGACGAGACAGCTGTTTGTTCAGATCAAACACCTTTTTGAGATTTTTGCTGTGTAAATAGGTGCTGGCTAGTTGGTCCCACATCTCCTTTACTGTCGGGAGACGAAGTAGAGTGACGCTGATGCGAGTTTTGCTGCTGTTCAGAATCCACCTCATCACAGTCAAGTCATCCTTGACCCAGTCTTCATAGTGCTTTTTGTCCTTGGACTCGACAGTAGTAGGCGGAGCAGGAGGCGGATCATTAGTCAGATGGGAATGCTTGCCCTGTGACTTGGCAAAAATCTCCATGGAGCAAACCCAATGTTGGTAGTTGCGTCTGTCGAGCTTCACAGTGGTCACCTGACGACGGAAGTCTTCATGGGAGGAAGCCATGAGGGAGCCGGGTCCACAAGCAACAGAGAACAACAATAGAGGTTAGAACCACCTAGATCCGCCGGCTAGGCGACAACAAACAAAGGGAAGATCTGGAAGGACCAACCTACATATAGACTACGCCGAGGCGCAATAGAGAACCCGACAACTCAAGGGCCGGCACGGGCAGACAGAAAGGGAGGATCATTGAAGATCGTCAACCGAACAACCGAAGATAAACGACAGACAATCCGGATGCACTAGCAGGCCAACGCCGTACACAAAGAATCACTGAGCGGTGCAACAGAGATGCATGACCACCGGCAGGGGGCTCAACCGCCCAGCGGCAGCAGGTGGGTGCTGCACCGGGCAGCGACAGGTGTCGCGTTGGGCGCAGGCGGCGGCGACAAGCAGGTGGGGGGCGCCGACGGGGGGAGGGAGAGAGAGGGACGACGACTGGGGAGAGAAGGGTGGCTTAGCAAACCTGCCCTGATACCATCTTGACTGGACCGTAAGGGTTAGGGCACACAAGGTGTGCACTCATATATTTATAAAGAGAACAATTACAGAGAGGTCCTTGTAGGATAGGAAAATAACAAACAGAAAAGTAAGAGCTTAATCAAAACACTAGTTAACACTTGGTAAGATGGCTTAGGGTGCCTTCACTCCCTTCCATGCCTAGGTGAGCCATGCACCTTAGATTTGTTGTTATGTTGAGTCTTATTCTCCACTGCATACATATATCTAAATATTTTCATGATATTCTCCCCTTGATATATGTGTATATTAGGATCAGACATAGATATATAGGTTATGTACATAGATATATTCGCATATTTTATGACTAATCCACTTAAAAATCCCAAACAAAATATAAAAGATAGCCAGAGTAGATTTCAATGGCTAATATGGGTATTCGGTATAACAATCATAGACAAGACATGCTCTAATATCGGTGCTACAATATGTTTATATTGCAATTAAAGCCAAGATAGTGATGTCATAGTTTTCACATAGCATTAATAACTAGTTATCTCGTTTGACTTTTTTTTCTCTCTCTCTCAATCATACAAGCCTTAGATACATATATTTGTATCAAATGTGGGCAGTCAAGGTTGCTATGATTTGTAAGGGGGATTTTTTTTAGAGTGGTTTAAAACTTTAGTATTAACCACTTTCATCTTTTGAATTGCAACTAAAGCCGTAGGAGATATAAAAAAGCTGTTAATAGAGAAACTGATAGTAAGTCATAGACACGTGGATCAGAAATTTGGATATTAAGTGTAATTATTTCCTAATAACAACCAATGTTCAAAATTTCGACGAAATTGTCGAAATTTTTGGCGAAATTTCTGTTTGTGGCAACCGGACATCGAAATTGACTAACGAAACTCAAGAAACAGGCAGATCTTCAATTTTTTTTATTACTTTTTTATATACTATGTACTAGCTAGATCATATTTTTTTGCACAATTTTGTGTCTTTAAGTCTATATATTGTGTTTGCAAACTATAATGACTTAGTTAATTGATTTTTCCATTGAAAATTGACATAAAAATCCCCATCGAAATGCCCATCGAAACAGTTCAAGGTCATTCACTAAAAAATGACGAGACCCCCACCCCCACATATCCAATATGAAATATTATTACATATTTGAGTAGATCTACACTAGTAGATCATTCTGGTAAAATTTCATAAATTAATTTATTTATTTATCTATCGAAACGCCAGGAACGCATTTATCAAAATTTCTGTCGAAATTTGTTGAATTTTCTATTTCTGTGGCCACCGAAACGACATCGAAATCGGACATTTTCTTACTTGATAACAACAGTATTTGGACAACTAACATTGGACAAATATTTAAGCGTGAGCGCAAGATCTAATAGAAAATTAGTAACCATTATTAGGCATAGGGCTTACAAAAAATCCCAATGCGAAACCCATTGGGGCTTGTTGAGAGTGCGTATAATGCTACTTTGGCACCGTGATAGGCTGAGCACCCCAAGCTTGCAAATGCTATTTATATCCCTTCTCTTTTCATTTACTAGTCTTAATCTTTGTTAGAGGAGTGTTATAGTATTGAATGCTTGATATATTATCTTTTTGTTTTGATGGGAAAATTGCAATGCTTGCATCTTTTTGTGCTCTATGGGGAGCTCTTGCTTACGTGTTTTCCATTCCTTCTTCATTTATTTTTGTGTGAGCATTCTTTTGAAGCATGCGTAATGTAGAACGTATAAACATGCCCATTCCAAATAATGCGTGGCAAGTAATATGGTTTGATAGAGCTACGGAGTGAAGAGTTGGATATAAAAAAATTGGAAGAGCTTAGAAATTGGCTTCATTGAACCTAAAGAAAACATGGGAAAAAATAGTTTTGAAAGGAGAGACGTTTGACGTTGCAAACCATGACACAGTAGTGGATTGGGCCTTAGATTGTGGTTTCTTTATTGTTGTAAACTCAAAACATAAGATTGGCTGCATGGATCTTCCTTTTACATCCAACATTTCTAATGCCACTGTATACATTGAATTTCATCGAACTAGAAAGAAACTAAACCCCTCTTTCACTAATTATTGCATTCTCATTTGCATCTACCTCCCCACTCATAACTCATACCATCTGAACCATGTTACTCAAACTAGCATATACATTACAAGCCATCAATGAGTTCCACTAAAATGTCATACTATACAAATTATTTTTATTGTACATCGCTCCCCCCTCCTCTCTCTCCCTCCCCCTCCCCCTCCCTCCACCCATCTCTCTCTCTCACACACACGCACACACATGCGCGCGCACAGGCACACGCACGCACGCACACACGCCAGACTCGCCCTAGATACATGCATTTAAGGTTGTATACATCTAAAGATTGTATTCGTACGTGTATTCATTTGTATACATGTATGTACTTGTGTGCGTGTCTATGCATATCCATACGGTTGGAAATGTAAATGACTTTCAAAATGATGCTAACCAAAGTTTGAATATATAAAAATCCAGTGAATTAAACCGAGAATGAAGCGGCTGCTTAAGTGCCCAAGCACATGCCTTTTTATGATTTAGCTGAAGTGGGCTTTGAAGCATTTTGGGGTTTAAGCGATCACTTTTGTCCTTTCCCCCCTCTTCAGACAGCTGTTCTGTGCCTGCTCAAGCGGCTGCTTCACAACTGGTATTGCTGAACTAGTCCAATCACTTGCTGAATAACATGAAAAAGTGAAAACACACCTTTTAGAAGATGCGACGCTCCAGTCGTACTGTAATAGACTAGTAGGCACAATGACAAGTTTGGTGTTTAGTATAGTTTTGACTTAGTTACTGCTGTTTATACACTTTGTACAGTTATATTATAACTGTGTACTCTCATATGTAGATATTCCCTAATTAAGTGTAATAGCATATGTTGATATATTATATCTAATAGTCTGCCATGTGTACAATGATACTAAAACTCTGTACAGCTAACTTTGGACTATATTAGATTATAGAATAGTCATCAAATAATATTGTATTATCTATTGCATATTAAGTCTAGTAGACTATTATTCTTTAGGATTTATAGAGCGGAGTGTGTTGAACTTTTACAATTTTATTATAGTGTCGGGTATTGATGCTTAATATTACTAATTAGTTGCTTACTTACTAATAATATGGAAACAGCACGGTACTGTGTCAACAATGCCAGCAACTGCTAATATCTAACTACTCCTACGTACTGCTGATATTTATTTACTAATTGCAATTATCTAAGGCCCACTGCTGAAACAGTACGGAGCACTAATATCTAAGTGCCATTTTTTTGTGTGTAATAGTTTCCTCTTATTACTGTTAAGTATGTAACGCCTTATATTATAGATTTCTTATTGGTCACTAGCCTATTTTGAATTCATTGTATTCTTGTATACCATTTATCCCAAGTTATTCAGGCTAGAATACACTCGAGTGTACAGATCGCATGAATACACTCAACTGTGTTTGCATATCAAGACCATTTTTTGTAAAATGTAAATCATTGATCTTCACTATCATAATATAACTAGGCTATATATAAATTTTGAGCCCATTTGGATGAGTGTAAGTCACTCATCCAAGGGCAACAAAATCGACACGCAAAACTAATTTGAAATGCATAATTTTTGCGATCTTTATAACATGACCTATAAATGTCTAAATGTGCTCAAATTTTGTATATGAGCTATTCACAAGATGTTTAAGAAGATCAACGGATTAGATTTTTGAAAAAAATATTGCATCATGAAAAGCTACTTGTGTATTCTGTTCCGAATACACTCGAGTGTATTCTAGCCTGACTCTCTCTCACTCTCTCTCTCTCTCTATGTATGTATGTATGTATGTATGTATGTATGTATGTATGCATGTATATTTTGATAGATATACATTTGATATTAAAAAAGTGTTAATGTTAAATATGTGAATGCCCAAGCGCCCCTCCATGTTGTGGCAATACCTTGGCACATTGACAACCGTGATTAATACCAAACACACTAACTTTGACCTAAAATATATTCACTTCTTGAACATAGTCAAATTCACCTCATGGCATTTTGATCATCTGAGTGACGTCATTCCTAAGGGGTTGCTTGGTACAATATTATATGTGAACTGAGGCACATAAACAAGCATGGTCATCTTTACATGGGTCCAAATTATATATTGAACATTCTTATTATGTTAACATTTTGACTAGTCAAACAATTGAGTGACTCGTATAGGTTCAGTCGGTCATCTTTTAAGTCTGCACCTTGCATATGCAGTTAAAATTCAGAGTATAACACATCTAACATGCACATTGTACATATAGGGCGATTGCATATAGGACTAGCCACGTATGATCAAATATGTGCATCATCTAGGCCATGCACATGCATAAGATGCAGATGACCATGTGCCATACTTGTTGAGTCGGCTGGTCGCTGGAGGGGGGTCCGACTAGCCTAGCGCCCAAATTTGGACCTCAGTTTGGTGTCCGCCCAGGCCGACTGGTCGGCTAGTCGGCCGACTAGTCCGACTGGTCGGCCCAAACCAAGCCTGGGCGGCCGCTTAGTTAGGCCAGAGCCAAGAATAATAAATTTTTTTTGCTATTCTAATCCCCTCACCCCTTTTCTCGTGCAATAATTTGATGTGAACATCAATTTCATTGACAATACACTAGTTCAATTAATTTAGTTACAACAATTCAACAAGCACTACAAGTCCAAATTCAATAATGGTATATCACTTTTCTCTATCTAATTATAATTGTTTAATTTGAATACATCGAATAGTCTTCATTCAAAAATTTGAGGTGTTTTATGACATTATTTACCAAAACTAGGTTATTATATGCTTGGATACATGCTTACATTATTGGATCTATATGATTATTATATATAACTATATGTAGATGATCAATATTATGTAAATATCATACCTACCACTGGGCGACCGACTAGTCGATTGGTCGACGACTAGTCGGCTGGTCACCCAAGCTGGAAAGGTGACCGACTGGCCGCCTTGACAAGTATGGTTCACAGTCACACACAGAGAGATAGAAAAAGGGGACTTCGTACTAAGATTTAGTTTGGTAGGGTGTAGTCCGGCTACAAATTGTGTTTATTTGTGTGTAAATATACGACAGTTTGTCATCCAACTATACCAAACCAAACAACCCTTAAGTGTAAGAATATTCCCTATGTTTTGAAAAGTGTGAACAAAAAAGCGAGTAGCCAACATACATGCACTCTAAAGCTTGAAGCAGCCATGAAGCGATCACTTCTTATAAAAGAGGATGCATAATCTTATATACATACATACATACATACATACATACAAATTTCCCCAATCGCAACCCGTCCCGATACCTTTGCAACTGGCCCGATGGCTCATGGCTGTGAGGATGTTGACGCTGCTCCTGCGACAGTTGATGCGGACGGGGGTCCTAACCCTAGGCTAACTGCAACGGACGGCAGGTCCACCAACAACACCAGTGCCGAAAAGGGTTCGTCGGCAGCCGCAATGACTAGAGAAGGTGACTCTAGTCGGGGCGCAACTGGAACGAAGGGTAATCACGTCGGGGCGGGAACGCTGTAGGGACAGATGACGGAAGACGAAGGCTCGAAACCGAAAGACCAAGTTGTGGGGGAAGGAAAGGAACCACTTGCTCGGAGAGTGGCGTGGAACCAAATCCTCAAACAGCCGGTTGGGAATAAAGATAAAAGCCTGGAGTTCTCGAAACCCAGAATTGAAGAAGGTGAGATCCATGTTGATCTGGAGGAGACGGAGTTCGATAGGCTTACAAACATCTGGGAGCATACAATCATGGTTTATACTCTGGGAAAGAGGCCGTTTTATCCTCACTAGCATGGATCAAACGGACTTGGAAACCGAAAGGGTCCTTCGAGTTACTATCCCGGGACAATGGCATCTTCTTGGTTCGGTTCTCTACGGCGGTGGATAAGGAGGATGTTCTGGCTCTGGGACCCAGGTGGTTTGATGCATGATTTTTGCCTCCTTTAGATACATGACCTATAAGTGTCCAAATGAGCTAAAAGTTATTTTATAGTATGTACTTAAGATATTTAAAAAGATCAACGGTTTAGATTTTTTAAAAAGTTATTGCATCTTTAAAAATGACTGAGGTGTACGGTGACTCCGGTACACTCGAGTGTACACTAGCCTGACTCTCTCTCTCTCTCTCTCTCTCTCTCTCTCTATATATATATATATATATATATATATATATATATATACAAAGAGAGAGAGAGCAATTGACATATTGTAGCTGGGATCTAAATAAACAATAGAGAAAACTAATAGTGCAAATCACATGACAAGATGAAGGACAAAAGTGCAATGACACAACAATTCCAAAATGTAAATGTTCTATGATATCAAAGTGACTCTATTTCACCCCCCCAAAAAAAGAAGAAAAAGAAGAAAAGTCATTCCATATGAACTCAAGGATTGTTTGTTTCAACTGAAGTAATTATTTTTATCAAGGGACCCATTTTCTCTAGCAAGCTTTCCTCCTCTTCCCTCACATCCATCTCAACACATACATTTCAGGCTCAATAGCATTGCTTTGAATTGGTGCACTTTTCGTTGTGCATTACTCGCCCATGCATCTCAAACGACCTTCATGTAATTGTGCTCGACATTGGCCACCCCCCACTTTGTTCCTTATATAGTTGTTTCTCAAGCAAGCTTATCTCTTCCTTTCCATCCATCTCATCATATTCATTTCAGCCACATTCATTGTGTGGACACATTGTTTCTTCACTGCTAAAATTTTTCGCTCCCATATAGCATGGCTGGTTGTATAGCTGCTATAAAAATGTACCTTTAATCTCCGTGAGATCTTCTATTCAATTACAGTTGCAATTTCACTGCTCCATTTCAACCATCTTGTGCTGATCCCGTGACAAATATCTTCTTGACATCACTAACCGTCCAAAATTTAGAAGCTAAACAACATAACTTATCATGTTTTGGACCTTTTGGTATATCCACTTCATCCAACTTGGCACTGTTCTGGACTGACTAAAATTGCAATGCATATATTCTGTTTTGCTTATACTGATCTTAAACCATTACATACCAACCCAGTTCTCCAAAGTTCAACTTTTTCATTCACTCAGAGTTATTCATATATTTGGAAACTGTTCATATCATTCAGGACTTGGGAATTATTTGAATGCAACATACCATGAAGGACGAATTTGTGTTTAAAACACGATTTACCATCAGAACCTGATTCTTATTCATATTTGCATTCACATATCATATCAATTTGAGAATCTTCAGGTATGGGTCCTGGGCACTGGCCACATTTGATTTTGACGCTCTATTAGTTTTTGGCATACCATAGTAACTATGAAGTCTTAATTTCCTAAGGTTATTCTAATATTAATGACGTCCACACTGTATTCATAATGTTTTCCAAATCCTGTCATTCTGAAAAGGTGAATAGTAATGGGGACATTCGGTATTTCTTTTTATTGAAAAGTGACTACAGAAATATGAAAGGATAACCTTTTTTTCCTATTAAACTTTTTTCCCTATTTTTTCATAGATCTGTGCTGTCTCCCTCCGAGCCTTTCATCTAGTAGTTGACTGTTTGGTTATTTTTTTTTAAAAACAATGCTTCCCTTTTTCATTATAAGCATTAGTTTGTTGTTATATATGTTAAGGTGGATTCTGTGTTGAAGTCAGCTTTGAATAGCTAGCATATGGTATATAATGCTGTTTTTTGGTATATGTCTTTCCTGGTTGTTTGGTTATATATATGTATGCAAAGGATCAAGTATTCCATGTTACATAGATGACTATCTTTTTGTTGGAATCTTAAATCTTATTCAGGTTTTGTAAATTTTAGGCTGTTGCTACTGCCAGAATCAAAGGGGTGTATCCTGAAAGAATTGGGCAACCGGAATGTCAGGTACCAGTGTTGTTAACTAGTTTGTTCTTTGTTCTCTAACAAATCCCATCCTCAGCCCACCTGTTTAATGTTCTATATTGGGACTTCAGTAAATTGGCTTGGATAAAATTTATCGAAGACAGACCCCTCGAACACCTGTCTTCTTTGTTCCCCTTCCCTTTTCCCCGTCAAAATTCTACAAGCACACTGTTGGGTGTTAACAATTGAGATCCCCACGGGTTGTTCCTTTCACATGTTGTGATCGAATCAACCGCTCTCATGTTTTGTTTATTTATGGTCATATCCTATGTTTTGTAGTACTATTTGAAGACAGGAACCTGCAAGTTTGGTTCCACATGCAAATTTCATCATCCTAGAGACAAAGCTGGTATTGCTGGGAGAGCTCAGCTGAACTTATTGGGTTATCCTCTACGCCCGGTAGGATTTTTACTTGCAATATGTGCAAGTATTGTCATTTCACTTACAAATAAACTGTTTGGAGCATTTACTGAATTGATATTATTATCAAGTTTATTATTACTTTTTTTTCTTCTATCTTTTTCCTTTTTTTCTTCAGAATGAGCCGGAGTGTGCATATTATATAAGAACAGGACAGTGCAAGTTTGGTAGCACCTGCAAATTTCATCATCCTCAACTATCTAGTACTATGGTCTCCTTGCACGGCTCTCCTATTTATCGCACTGCACACTCTCCAACAAGTCCCGGTCAGCAGTCCTATCCTGGAGGATTGACAAACTGGTCGATGTCAAGGCCCTCCTATGTTCCAAGCCCAAGATGGCAGGGCACATCAAGCTATGCACAATTAATACTTCCACAGGGTTTGGTGCAGGTTCCTGGGTGGAATGCATATGCTGTATGTACCCTACTTCTCGTTATCTAATTTGTCTCACTTTTTTCTAGACTTGTAGGTGGTATTCTTTGTATAGAAACATCTCTGTTTCGCACTGATCCAAACACCTTCTAAACTATGAAAAGTTTCCGAATGTTAGCTATATGAATATAGATTATAGATTTAACTGCAGTAGTTCTGAATTGCTATTTACTTAACACTGAATTGGATCATGCAATAACTGAATTTTTCTGGTCGAATTCAAACACTTTTTGGCTAGCTGTCAAATAATGTTTTATTATAAAATATAAATGCAAATAGGCAATAGGTGCTGTTTTTTTTTTTTGATTTTACACCTATGGACAGTGTATCAACGCATGACCTTGTAAGTTCCTGGCCACATTGATGGTAATGCTTGCCTGTAAAAACAGGACATTACTGTTGTAGTCATTGCGTACAATATTGTTTTAGCATTATCTAATACTAGGTTGCCTACCTACCTATATTGTGCCAGACAGAAACTTTGTAGGTTTAAGATCCAAGAGTTGTAATCGCAGGGGTATCTGCAATTTATTAATTTGATATACTCAAAACGATGGCAAGAATTGAACCACTTGAACTGCAGCTAATGAAATTTTTATAGGCTGACTATGATGTATGTATTCATCTCCAAAGTATAGCAGCTTCATCTACGACTATTCGAATTCTATTTGTTTCTTGACATGCTATGGTTGTAAATGCCTGCATCAGAATGATTTTGATGTTTCATGATTTTGTGATCAACATCCAGGTTCAAATAAGACATGTAAAGTTATTCTGGAGACAATTCATGCTTAAATGGATGGTTTCTGTTGTTTGCTGTTTAATGTGCTATGACAATAATTTAATTTAATTTTATATAATAAAAAAAATCAACTGTAGGGATGCTATCACTTGTTTTCATAGTTTCTCTTGGGAAATAAATTTGTAGGGTCAACTAGGGTCTATTTCATCCCCTGAGAGCCAGCAACAATCCCAAGGAAGTGCTCAGTTTTATGGCAGTTCTCGACAAGGTGAATCAAATACTGTAGCTGGAGGTCAGGGAGGGTTTTCTTCCTATCGTGTTGGTTCAATTCCTGTGGGAGTTTATCCAATGCAAAGGGAGAATGTGTTTCCTGAAAGACCTGGTGAACCAGAATGCCAGTTCTACATGAAGACCGGTGATTGCAAGTTTGGAGCAGTGTGCAAGTTCCACCATCCTAGAGAAAGAACCATTCCTGCACCAAACTGCGTGCTGAGTCCTTTAGGACTTCCATTGCGTCAAGTAAGCTATCTGCCTGCGATTTCTCTTTGCGTGACGAATTTCATAACTATAACTACTGTGATTATTATTTCAATCCGCCTCTATGGAAATCCCCATTCATAACCCTGACTGACATCCCTGTCAGTTTTTTTTGTTGTTCGCTTGCCTTGAATCTCTTCCTATAACTGTAATTACTGTGTTTACCTTTCCAAAGAGCCACTACTTGCATCCCTGTTCATAACCATGGCAGACATCCCTGTAGAGATTTTAATGAGTATTCTTGCTGTATGATGCTCGTCCATACCAATTTTTTGGCTGAGGGTGTTATTTTAGAATGAGTTGCTTTGTCTAGTAAAGTTGCCTTTTAAATCTTTCTGCTAGTTATAGATACCTAGTAATTATGATAGGTATTCATGAATTTACTGGTAAAAATGCGAGATTTGGTTTGTAAACGGCACGAGTTGTTGCTTGTAGTATATTACTTGACATGTCCTATACTTTTGAGTGGATACTCTTTTCTATATTGGCAAGGCAGATCTATCTAAACAAGCTGTTCCACGTCTAACTTCTCAGAATCTGTTGCAGCAATTAGTTCCATTCATAACAAGTATGAAATTGGTAAACAGTCGGTAATTGACTTTTGAATTGTTGAGTAGCAAATCTTCTTCAGAACAGTATGTATATGCATAGAAAATTTGCGTTTCTGTCTTATTCATTGCATGTATTATCCACTTTCCGAAAAGGTTCTATGAAGTGAGCAAAGATTCTTCGGAGCGAGTTTTTTTTTAAAAATTCATGACCCGATTGGAACTTCGAAATAACTGGTGGACGCCGTTTTTCATGGAGTAATAGTCTAAATATATGGGATGCTTTTATTCTTATATTGGGATCCAAAATATAATCTGTCAGTTGCTTTCAGCCTCATCTTGGTAACACGCTTTGTCTTTATATTGCTTTCAGGGAGAACCCTTGTGCGGCTTTTATTCCCGTTATGGGATTTGCAAATTTGGACCAAACTGTAAATTCGATCATCCCATGCCTGCTATGTATGGATATTCTCCATCCTCTGCTGATATGGCTGGTGCTCGAAGGCTGACAGGAGTTGGTTCAGTGCCTATACTATCGGAAGCACCAATAGAAGCTGCTGGAGGTAACTCTAGAAGGATTCCGTTGCCAGAGTCTCGCTCGGTGGCCCCTGGCGATGAGAACAACGAAGCTGAGGGATCACATGGGACCTCGAGTGCCCCTGTTCCTTCTTTCCCTTAACCCCCTCCGGGAATAAAGAAAAAATCATTTGTAAATTTGAGCCCCACGGCAGGAGTTGTACAGTCTTTCACGCGAGCTGGAAAAAAAACCTTGAAAGCAACTCAAGGATTCTGGATTCCAACTGACTACGTCCTGTAAAATGTGCGCTAATTGCCACCTTTAATTATTTAAAGGGAAACAAAGAGGATTTCTGTTGGGAGTCTGTTTCCTCATCGTGGTGGGTTTGATTTGATTCAATAAAGTTTCTGCCAAATAAATTCATGAAAAATTAAGTTTTCTTGTTCCTTTCCCCGTTTACTGAATTCCGGTAAGAATGCCATGCGAGAAAAAATGGTAACCCAATTGACCTGGCTGATATAGGCATGCACATATTAGGGCTACTGTCCATAGATGGACTAGAAAAGAAGGCCTACTTTCTATCCGTGCTCGGAGTTTTATCTCTGGACTTATCATGTGTCCTAATTTTCAATATACTACATACCAATAAGTAGGTGGTCAAATTGTCTTGAAATGAGCAATTGTGAAAATCTGTCATAATATAAAACCTACATTAAGAGATGAGGGGAAAATACTTGCAGATACGAAAATAGCTGTACAAAATCTAAATAGATTCTTAGTATTAGATTCCCACAAGCTAGTTTTCTAAAAAGATTCCCATAAGCCGAATGTTGAGTCGGGAGATAAGATCGGAAATAAAGAAAATGATGGGATGTAAAGAAAAAAACGTGTCAAGTGTATGTCGGGATCGTTACAAGATCATGCGGGTGCGTGTTCCTCGAAACCAAGCACATAGAGAAGATGCCGTTACAAGATCATGCGGGCGTGTTCCTCGAAACCAAGCACATAGAAAAGATGCCATATGATCATCGCAAAATGCAACCACCATTGACTAGCTCTTTAGAGGGGTAACAACAAGAAGTGTAACCGTTATAAGAGAACATTAGGTACTACTTTTCATTTCAACTCTCCCGAAATCTCATCATCTCGTCAAAAGGAAACCTTACATTTTATTTTTACTGAACTAATAACACCATAGCTTTCTCGGTAAACACCTTTCTTCAAAACATAGGGGGAGGCATAACCGTTGCTGTACCAATATCATTTGTGTGCTTCACAAAGGTACTCTTTAATAGAAGCTTAGCCATTACCTTCCCTTAATGCCCCTAGAAAGTTGCCATCAGAACCTTTGATGTCATCAAAAGTCTAGGTCATTTGACATCATGTATGTCTTTCATAAAAAATCTTACCCAATCATCAACTTCTGTACATCTTCCATGGACATGCGTCATTGGATCATTTGGCGGGTTTGACCGTTACATTACCAAGTGAATCATGGTTTCTACTTGGGCACAAGTCAAAATGGTGCCCTGACAATGGTACAATAATAGCTAGTGGTGTGGGATAGGATAAAGGGTGATTTTGGTGACTCCCTACACACCTTTAAAATCCTGAAATATACAAACTTATTGCTTACACCGTTGGAGTCAAATACTCTACATTCACCATGATTCTTTACAACCTATCTTCTATACCAAAGGAAATAATCTCAGTCACACAATGCTCAGTATGGCCGACAAAGTCAAGCTAAAAGCAAGACAACACATTTACACTATGTGATGCAATAGAAGAACCCACAAAATCACAAATCCCATTCGATAATGTTCAAGACTATCCTCCATATGGATAGCCCCTAACAGACATAACAATAAACACTACCAAGGCCAAAGGCCCAAATACAAAGATAACCATGATCACCCACCTCTTAGAGGTGGACATACACTACAAGAGAATGTATGGGTCATAACGAGACTAAAACACAAAATTTCTCCAAAAGACCAAGGCATAGTACCTTGTCTCCGAATTTTATACAACTGAGAAACCAAATATGAGAAATAGACATGCCCCACAACACAGGCAAAGACAGACCTACCAAGGACAGATCGAGACACAGAGAAAGACAATCCACCAAACAAAACACTAGACACAAGCATCAACTTTGGAAATATGCAACACACTACATGCTAAAATGAATACAAACACCAACAACATGGAGAACACCCAGATTTATAGGGGTGATAATGACATTGACGCAGAGTTGATGATAGATTAACCCATCGATGACTAAATTTGCATTTTTTAGAAAATAGAGATGAGTTTGTTATGATGAAAAAATAGATCTTGAACCTCTAATAATTTTCTTATCATGGAATGATAGTAAATAATTTATGAAGTTCACGTATATGATAGGCATAAAATTTATGTATGATCTAAATGCCAACGTTGCCCTTTCTCATATAGAAACATATTTGTACGATCAAACAAAAGGCCATACATACTTGTTACAAAGTACATATCATCATTTTGTTTATAATTTTGTTCATATTGTACTTGGTAAAAGATTACAATACTCTCTTTTGATAAATACAACATGGAACATTTTGTTGAACTATCTAAAAAAGAAAATGATTGATCATACACTTTATTAGGGATAATAGAGTATATTTAATTACAATTCAAAAACAAAACCTAAACTTATTGAACAACACCTCAAAACAATGGGGGGGGAACATGCTCAACTTTTGTATACAAAAATATGCCAATGGTCTCAACATATACATTCTTGTTGGTTGGTATGATAGGTATCCTTTATACAATCACACTATGGTGGATACTTTATCATTGTTATATTTACAAATACTAATGATACTAAAAGTGGCTTTTTACTTGGGTATACGAGAAACCCTGACAAAAAAATCCTTTCTTTGTTGAATTATATAAATAGATTGAAAATCACAAAAATAAAACTTGGTTGACGGTGGAGATATTAACTATACTAGATACAATCATGAAAGGTGCAAACCCTAAATACTCTAGTCAACATCACCAAAATGATATGAACACACTAAATGATTTCATAAGCAATGTAAAATTGATCAATATTGATATTAGCACTCGAGATACATATGAGGAGTCACAACAATTCAGGGTAATCCTAGATAGGTTCTTTTATTATAATATATGAGAGGATCCCCATCTAATTATCTCTTCATTGGTTGGAGCACACATCATTTTTCACCACATTCCTGTGACATTGAAAACTACATACATTGCTTGGTGTCCAACTAGATTCACAATTGGAGGTTGCTAGACAAACCATCACAATAGTCACTATCAATTGTAAAGTCAATAAAAATGAGAGAGAAGTTGAAAACTATGAGGTAACCTCAAATATATGAGACGAACTCAAAGATTTCAGTGCACAATTCCATAATATCAAAACAAAATTTCCCAATTTGCAATAACAACTTATAACTAGTGAAACACAATTAAATTGTGATGAGCCATTTATTCACCACACTAAAAATAAAATACAACAATTAGTGCTCGACAAAGAGATCATATGGAAACAAAGATCAACATAAAAATAGCTGAATGAAGGTGATAAAAATACAAAATTCTTCCATAAATTAAGTAGTAGGAATAAAAGAAAATCATTTACTAACCCTCTAGATTGTAATAGAGGTCACACAGATAATAAATTAGAAATGATTCAACATATTAGTTCATTTTTTTCAAATCTTTTCAAGAACGAGCACACTTTCTGAAAGAACACAACTATAGAGTGGTATAAGGCCATCATCATTGACCAAGCCTCAGTCCCAACCATGTTAGGGTTGGCTGTATGGATCCTTCATTTTCATTGAACTCTATCATGAGTAAGATTATGCTCGAGATGTAAAGATTCAAAATCACTCTTTATAAGTTCTTCCCATGTTAATTTAGGCCTTCCTCTTCTTCTATTAATTGTGCTTGACTCAATAGCATTGCTTCGTATAGGCAAATTAGCCGATCTGCATAGCACATGTCCATACCATCTGAGTCGACCCTCACATAACTTGTCATCAATGCATGCCACCCCCACTTTATTCCTGATATAATAATTTCTCAAGTGACATTTTCTTGTTTTCCCACATCCATCTCAACATACAAATTTCATCCACATTCATCTTGTTGATACTTTGTTTCTTCACCGACCAACATTCACTCCCATAGAGCATGGCTAGTCGTATAGCTATTGTATAAAACTTGTCTTTTAATCTGAGAGGGATCTTCCAATCACAATATACTCCAGCTGTACCCCATTTCAACCATCCTACAATGATCTTGTGATAAGCATCATCTTGGACACCCCCATCTATTTGAATAATAGAACCCACATAATGAAATTTATCACATTTTGGTATTCCAATTTGGCTCCACTATTCTGACTACGAGATTGGCTGAAATTGCAATGCATATACTAAGTTTTTCTTGTACTAATCATTAATCCATTTGATTCCAATGCCCTTATCCAAATTTCAACTTTGTCATTCAATCCATTTTTAGTTTCATCTATCAACACAATATTATTAGCAAATAATATACACCAAGGAATATCATCATGAAGATCCTTTGTCAACTCATCCATGACAAGAACAAACAAATATGGCCTAAGTGTGGATCCTTGGTGTACCCCAAATGTGATAGGTTGGTGTCTCTCCTCTAGGAGTCTTCACACTTGCAGTTGAGCTATCATACATGTTTTTAATCAAGTCAATATATTGGATTGGCACCCATAGAGTGGTACAAGCTATGCACCAAAAAAGCAACACAATGCCATGAACTTGTCATACCCTTTACACCCATTGAAATTAAAATCGAGAGCTTTAATCTTTGAATTGATAAATCCATGTGATTTGATGGTGTTAATATGTACTTTTATGGACAAAACTACGATATAGTTAGAACTTTACTACGTGAAGTTTATAAGGATCTTTTTTTGGGAGACACAATAAATCTCAGCTATATTAGCAATGCATACTCTGATCAAGAAAATAATAATCTCACAATGATATGACAATTTAGATTGATTCGTTTGATAAGTCATATAATTCATAGAAAAAGTTCTTAGCACTAGAAAGAAGCAACATATGAAATGCATCGTTAGTGTAGAACAAATTGCCTTCATCAAATGACACACAATCCAAGATGCATCTATTGTGGCTAAAGGGATTCTATACATGTATAGTTCTAAGAATATACCAATGATTGACCTAAAAGTGAGAAAGCATTTGACAATTTTTTTGATTATGTCCCTCAAAGGGTACCATTTTCCTAAAGAATGGACTCATAAGATTGAGTCATGCTTCAAATTGGGACACTACGCTGTGCTCATTCATGGTTCACCATATGTATATTTCAAACAAAAAAATGGCCTTAGACAAGGGGACCCATCATCACCATACTTGTTTGTTATAGGCACCTACATTATAGCCTTGATGTTCAAACTGGGGATTACAATTGGTATCTTATCACATATTAACAACCTGCATAACAAACATTTCATACAATTCACAGATGACATCATCATCTTTATCAAGCATGGCAATGAAAATGTTATCAATACTATTACAATTCTTGGCATCTTTCAAAATCTCTAGGGTATCAAAATCAATATTCACAAATTAACTCTAGCTTGAACACATGTATAGAATGGGTATATGAAGAGATAGAATCATACTATACACCAAAAATTGAATGCTTTGCTCTTAACTACTTAGGTTTTCCTTTATCTTCAAACAAATTTCATGTGTCTATACGAAAACCTAATAACATCCAATATATGGATGTTATGTGACCATTTTACACTCCTTTTGCATATATTTATACTTTTGCATGATAATTCTTGTATTTTGATACCATATCTGTTAATCTTCCCACCTAAAATGAATACCTTGCATTTCAGGGAAATCTCCAGGCCTGAGAAACCTTTCATCCTCTCAATCAAATGAGTGGATCTTCATGGACATGGGCCCTCCTCGAGTCATTTGTATGAGCCAAAAAAACCATATATCACTAAAATCCTCTTCAATAAGAATTCCCTCGGGGTGAAGAACAAAATACTCATCGGCTAAGATTACCATCAGGCACTTCTGTCCATCGATGGACTACCTCATCACTTACCTACCTAGAAGATCAAAGAGGAGGCGGGTTGGTGAGGTTCCTACCTCGTAATCCGATAGACCATCTACTCGATGAGAAGGAATCTTGACAAGAGGTCTTTTGAATGAAGAGGGGTGTTCAAAGAAAAATTTGTTCTAATGTAGTGTCAAGATAAAGGAAAACCAACCGATGAGGGTATTGCCTCACCAAATGATAAAGACCCAACCTCACCAACCAACAAGGATCCTACCTTAATTTTCACCTAATGATGACACTAATGATTGATTAATGTTGCTTGACAAGGACCCTACCTCATTAATTGACAATGTTTCTACTACCCAATAGAATAACCACCATGAAGGTGCAAATACACGCCTTGGGATACATGCACTCTTTGCTTGTTGTCTAAGTAAAGTACCTTTATTGAGAGTACTTACGAGTACCTTGAGAACCCCATCAATACCTATAAATAGGGATCCTAAGACTCATTATATGGACATCTCATCTTTTACAAGGACAAAGTGATGTTGCACTCTCCATCTACCAATGACCATCAACCATTGATGAGACAAAGGTACTCCTCAACTATAGCCATCAAATGAATTTCATGAGTTCTTTTACTAGCTTCCATGAGAGAGAGACTGTGATGGTCCTTCCACGCCTTCATAAACCATCAATGCAAAAAGCCACAAATTAGACTATAGCTCTAGTTCTCTTCACCAACCATCTGCACCTCTTCCATCAATGATTCCACCTCCATATATGCTAATGGAGAAAGAACACCATCAACAATTTGGCATATCTGAAAAGATCTACTCCTACCTCTACTATTTTCTCCCACTTTACCCTATTTTCATTATGTTTTTACTCTATTTTAGGTAGGCTATTTCACAATGTAAACCCGCATTGTCTCTCATTAGTGTGAGTGGCTAATGATCAAACTTGGATTAAGAGTAGACACAATACCCTCTCAGCCATGCAAACACACTTTATATATTGGATATACATATTCTTGACATGTTTGTCTCATTCCTCTTATTATTATTCAATTGCTTGTATGCTTAGATACCATCTTACAACATTTGATTACTTATGACCTCAAGAGAGTGTTTTTTGGTTAGATTTGAAGTAGAGTAGTCTGAACCCAAGAGAGTGATGGATCACTAGAGTAAAAGTTGTATGGTTGTGCTTTTTGGTTGTGTGCTTGTAATATCGAGAGTGAGGCATGCTTTCATATTTAGATCTACACAATCTCGAGAGATAGAGGGAACATACAATAATGAAAACTTCTCTCAAACTACACTGTAGCGATCGAATCGTAAAAACAAGATCAACGAATACGGAAATGATTAACTAGCAGCGGAATTATGGAAAATCACTAAAAATTAAAACTTTTCATAAAGAGACTTATAAACGATAAAACTCTTTCATAAGAAAGTATGATAAGTTATTTAGAAACTGATCCATCATTACATCTCTGTAACAAACACATCTCGAGGATGGTATACATCAACTGCCCTGTTAATTGTTCAAGGCAAGATACAAAAATATCGAGGCATTATGCCAAAATCTCAGATCTATATTAAACATCTACTAACTCCTAGGACCTGAGAGTACAGAGACGACACATAGGACATACTATCTACAAGATTAGACAGTCAGTGTCTCCACCTAAAGATCACTACTGTCCCTGATGTTGTTGTTGTTGTTGCTGCTGCTCACCCACTGATGGGTTCCTTCGTCCTCGACGTCTACCTAAAAAGTTGAATCCCACAGGGGTGAGACAATTGAATAATTGTCCCAGTGAGAGTTATAACTCTCCGCCAGAAGCATTGTTATTGCAATACTGGAATAACATTGAGCAGAAGAACTATAAACATTCAACAACATGTTTAACATTGTGTAAACTAAGTGAAGTAACATTCTCTTATGCAATCATTTCAATTATAATTTAATCGAATGACAAGACATATAACAATAAGGAATATGAAGGACATGTACACTAGTTAATCAACTAGAGCATTATAAACAATGTAGCATCAATCATTGTTTCTCATAGTTCAACCTAAGAAAATATGCTACACGACTGATTACATTTTACAAACATATTTATGCCCTGAGGAGATGAGTTACACCTCTCATACTCCAACCGACCATTACGAAATCGCAATCGGTACCATACATAGGTCATCATAAGAGCCAAATTCCTATGACCTCATCTTCCTCAGTCAGTGTGAGGATCAACATGCAGGACATCTTGTGTCTCTGCTATAATAGCTTTCCAGGGTATTCTGGAAACTTCACTATTAGAGTTACATTGGCGTTCTGTACTCTCTTCACCATCGAGGGATTTCTTGTTTATCTCACATCGATGCGGCATTAACAACATCATCAAGAGATTAGTGATACATCATCCCGACATAAACATATAATGAAGGATTGAGAGATTAAAGGTACATCTCATATCAAATCCTACATTAGGATGTAAGGATATTCACGTCCATAACCCCCACATACTCAAAAGTATGCTCTCTAGGAGTTCCCTTAGGAAAACATGTTTCACCATCATTTAACTTCTGACAATGATGGATCTATGGTCAGGGCTCTACATCATATCATTATACTTGATTATTTAAGTACATTATGACATTCTTTTATCATCAGGCATGTTTTCAAACATAAACCAATAAGGAAATTGATATAAAGAAAAAGTACTTATTGTATCAAGTTCATATAACATTTGTTAACATTGGGATGTCAATCCCTAACCATGTCATCATTGTGATTCAAGATCATGGGTGTTCAAACCCTTATATTATCAAAACACTTGTTACCAAGTAACATACTATTATCAAGTCATTTAACTGCATGACCTTGATTGTAACAATTCAAATATTTCTCATGGCTCATACAGCCTATAAATCTCATGTGTTACCTCTTACTAGGCAACATAGCATATCATTACTTTCAAGACTTATAAAGTGCTTTCAATGGATATGACATCATAACCCTTACCTGGTTATGATCACTTCTTGATAAAGACCTGCATGACTAACACAATTGATAACATGCATATAATATTTATATCAACACAATACAATTTATTTCCAAGTTAAGTATAGAACACCACGACCGTGTTACATTACCACAACTGGTTTCTAGGGCTAGGATTCTTATTCAATCCAATTAGAGTTATTCAACCCCTTATCTTGATTAGGAATAGTGATTATTTATCTCATACTTCAATCATAGAGTTTCAAGCTTAAAAGCATAACCCAGAATTAGGGTTTACTGTTCATATCATCACATCACCCTAGATTAGGGTTTACTATTCACATTACATCACATTACCCTAGATTAGGGTTTACTATTCACATTTCATCACATTACCCTAGATTAGGGTTTACTATTCACATTACATCACATTACCCTAGATTAGGCTTTACTATTCACATTACATCACATTACCCTAGATTAGGGTTTACTATTCACATTACATCACATTACCCTAGATTAGGGTTTACTATTCACATTTCATCACATTACCCTAGATTAGGGTTTACCATTCACATTTCCAATGAATTAAGATCATACTATCTTCATGTATGAGGATTACTTCCATTAATGCCCTCATATTAGGTTAAGGTTCATTAACCATCATAATTAGGGTTCCCATGATCTCATTATGAAGGATCATACCCTAATTGGATGCATTCATACATATTGGAGGTTATTTACTTGAATTTAATTCATATAAGGAGTCCTCTCTCTCCTCTTTCTATGAGATGATGATTACATCGCCCTTGATTAGATTAAGTCAAATCAACCTTAACAACATAAGTTATGTCATTACCATTATGGTCATTAGGGTTTACTTGATCAAAGGGTATTAGTCACTCTATCCCATCAAGAGTACTTTTGTAATGTTCACCATGGGTCATAACATGCATTAATCCACTAATTACTTGGTCTCTTAACCACTTTAGGTATCTCTAAGGTTTAGGTTAAACAACCACTAAACCATCTTGACCACTAAGGCATCAAACGTTCTTGACCTTTTTAGACCCCAAATGGTCTTGCACACCCAACCCCCAAATGGTCTTGGATGGACCTAGAAACCGTTTGGTGGTGTTGACCGTTTGGTCTAGTTTGACTTTTGAAACTGTTTGGTGAAGTGCACACTCAAGATCATTTTCCCAAGATGAGGTGAAGACTGTTTGGTCATGAAGACCGTTTGGCCAACTTTGACTTTGAAACCGCATGGACACAATTGATCTTGAAACCGCATGAGATCAAACGGTTTGGGATCATTTGTACTCAAACGGTCTTGAGATCGTTTGTTCCAAACCACCTCAAAACCGCATGGACCAAAAAGTGTCTCAAACACTTCAATTGAGTTAGGGTTTCCAATGTTGAACCCCTCAATCATTCATGCACTTGTTAGCCACTTATCAATTGAATTAAATAGGTCAACCCTGTACTAATTTGACACTCAATTGACCCTCAATTGATCACAAATTAGGGCTTGGATCAATTGAATTAGGGTTTGGAATCAATCACCCTTCAACATGTTTCAACACGAGTCTAATTGATTTGAAACGATTGAACCATCATTCAATTTGGTCATGATTTGACCCCAAACGGTCTTGGGATCGTTTGGATGACTTCCAAATGGTCTTGAGACCGTTTGCTCAAGAGTCCACATCAAAAACCAACTCATCTAATTAGGGTTTGTCTCATAAGATTGATCACTAGGACAACAATCAATTATACTTTAACTTATTGTCTTTGAATCTTCAACTACTTAACCATAGTCATCCCTAGACCTCCAAACGGTCTTGGTGACTCCCAAACGGTCTTGGGATCGTTTGGACATCCTCAAAACGGTCTTGAGACCGTTTTCCCATTATGTCATCAAAAACCAAGTCATTCACTTAAGGGTTGAACCCTAGGTTTGGTCACCAAATCAGCACTTAATCATTTATCAACTTGTTATCATTGGACCCTCAATTGGTCAACACCACTTAACCCTAGACCTCCAAACGGTCTTGGGTTATCACCAAACGGTTTTGAAACCGTTTGGGCCACTCAACCCAAACTTCAACATGATTAACTCATTGAAATCAGCACTTAACCCGATTAGGGTTTAGGTGGTTGATATGCCTTCAATTGGTGATTTACTTGGAATTACTTGATGATTTTTGGTAGGTGATTAGTCCAAAATATTTACAACAGACCTCCAAATGGTCAATGCCTGGTCAACGCATCCAAACAGTCTTAGACCGTTTGCTTGTATGCGGTCTAGGTTGAAACCGTTTGCTCCCAAACAGTTAGGGAAACCGTTTGAGCAAGAGGTGGGAGACCGTTTGCTAAAGCAAGTTTGTGGATAAACTTTGGAATTAACGCATCATCTTCTACCTCAAGAACAGGGGCTGTTCTTCACGGAAATACTCACAAGAACACATAAAAGTGTCTAAAGAAGGAGAATAAGCAACCTTTTTATGAAAGGAAGATGCATAAGCAAAGCTTAAGGGTTAGAGTTATAAAACCCGCCTTAAGATCTGATCTAGAGCTCCAAGCTTCATAGCTTTAATGGTGGATGAAGCTCCAAAGGTTGCCCAAGGTCCGTTCTTCAAGATTTGGATGGAGAAGATGGCTAGAAGAGTTGTGTAAGGAAAACTAAAAAACCAACCTTATATTAGGGTTTCCACCATGAATTCGAGCTAGGTGATGGTCCATACTTACCAACTTAGCTTGGTCGTCTTCCCCTGTTCCAGAGCTCCCTCTTGGTCGGTCCAAAGCAAGAAGACGAGGGGAAAGAGATAAAGGAACGATCCTTTGCTTTGAGGAAAAAGGGTGCTTATATACATTTTTGGGTATTATCAAGGCAAAGAAAAGATAGTTATTTCTTTTATTTCTTAAACACATCCACTCATGCTCATTCCACCCTTGGCCACATTTCTTCCTCCTTTTCACATGCAAAACCTCTCTCTTATCCAAGGTTAAAGGAAAAGGAGCCATATATCTTATTAAGCTATATATATATATATATGAAAGGCCATTTTGCTTAAAACTTGGTTATTTAGATATTGAGGTTATCTTTCTTATTTAATCATTCAAATGAGACTCCCTCCTCATTTTCATTGTTCTACTCGATGCCAAGATACTTTAGAGGGTATATTTTACATGTTGCACCCTATGTTTTGGGTAAATTGCACTTTACACAAAAACTAGGTTATAAAGCATAAGGATTGCTCTACAAGCTATATCTTGGTTCTCAAGCTTGTGGAATCCATTCCACCACATCATATTCATTCTTATGATGTCTCAACATCCGAGGACCATCTTAACATGTGCAATTTGCAAGTTGACCCCTCTAATTGGGTAATTTGCACTTTAGTCCAAAATTAACAAAACACTGTTGCAACATTGTTCATAAAGGTCTGAAATAGAAATATAAGTTCCTCAAAAGCTTTAGTTACATTACACAAGATAACCAAAAGCATATAATCACATATTTAAGCAAAACACCTAGGGTTAGTTTATAACCCAGGTCAGGGATGTTACATACACTAAGGGCGTTAAATAAATTTGAGTGTTTGCTTGCTGGGTGGGTGCGTTGGTTGGTGAAACCCAATCCAAGTTCCCTTAATCATATTTTCATCTCAAGTGTCTATCCCATCATTTTGTTTGTCAACTTAAGCTTATTTTCTTATTAATCAACTTAGTTTTATACTTTGTTCCATAAGGAACATCCTTATCAACTTTTCTAATCGAATTATCAAAGCTAAAACCAATGGCCCCGACAACGTACCAACCTTTTCCCTATATTTGACCCTATCTACTACTTCTCACACTATATATATTTGTGGTAATCTCAAGGTGTTAGATTATAAATCTAAAGCTTGACCCATAGGATTGGTTTAATCCTACTTGCATTTTGGATCCACGTCATTAGCATGGAGGATTTTTGGTTCTAGTGACGGGGACAATACAAACCGACAATTGTCATAGACTAATGTTCTACTTAGACTTCATCACCACATTCAATTCTATACCAGATTTGATCGTGCTTTACCTTCAACATATTTTCATTATACTTTAAAGGTCTAATTTTGTGTCTGGAACTCACCTTGACATGTCTAATTCTTAAGTACTAACTGTCAAAAAGGTTCTTTTCCCAAATAAGTAAAATCATGGCTCCTACATCTCATGTCCTCGTCCTTTTATATATTGCCTCTTGCAAGCTAAGATGAATGAATATGGGCATCCACTAGCAAACAAGGGCTTTCTAAAAGCTAATTTTAATCTTAAGAGAGGACTCATCATCATTATCATGCAGTAGATGAGCTGTGGGGGAAATGCACTTATATCAAAAAATGCTTTCAAGACCATATGAGACACTTAGAAGGTGAACATGACCCCCAAGACACCATCCACTATAAGGTCTTTGTTTTCTCTCTATAAGACACAATTCTATCTTGGTATACATCCTTGAAATCCAGATCCTTACAAACTGGGATGCACTTGCTAACACTTTTTTTTATTCTGTTCTTCCCTGTAAAGAAGATGATCAAATGCAAAAACCATTAATGAAAATAAGGTAATTGACCTCCTTGAAGCAAAGATAAGATAAAATAGATACATACATTAGAACCCCAAAGGAACATAATACCAAGGGAGTAAATCAAAAGGATATTTTTTTTGGTCGGTCAAAACTCATGTTGCTTTTTTTGTAATTTTCTCATAGTTTCTATACAATAATTTACAACTTCAAAACTGAAGATGGTAAAAAGAAGTGATATATTTTTACAGACTCTAATCCCAAAGAAAAAAGGATAATGGTATAGCCTAGAAGAGAGAGAACACTGAGACCATCAACATACTACATGTAGCTCTCTCAAAAGGGAGATCCAACAGTTACCACTAGGCTCAGACAAAGCAACACCAAGGCACAAAAAACTTCAACACCTATTCAACAAAGGGAGACAAGCAAAAGGTATCATACAGAACCTCCTCAGTCAAACTATCATCATCAACATCTGAGAAAACCATGCCTCCAAAACTAAACCATGACAGCCACCCTTGTCAAAACTCTAGATCAGCTAACTGAGCAGCAGACACAAACTCAACCATCACAACTGTCAAACCAGCTATGAGAGGGGAGCAAAAAAACCCAAATGAGAAAACAGAAGAACATCAACCATCACAGGAAATCAACAAACACTCAACCATCACTGCATAGAGCAATGAGAGGGGAGCAAGCCAGCAGCCCAAACCAGAAAAACACCCATGTCAGCCGTCTCTAGATCTATCAACAGAGAAGCAACTAAAGACTCAACCATCACAGTTACAAACCAGCTATGAGAGGGGAGCAAAGAAATCCAAAAAATAAAAGGAACTAGAGGAAACCTCCACCACTGGCAACAGAACCTCGACCATCACTACAAGCATAACAGAGCCAGGTTTGAAACAGAGAAGCAATAAATTGTCAAAAGCATCAGTGAGAGGGGAGCATTGACACCCATGAAAGGGGGACTCAAACATCACAATCATCACAACATGAACACTCAACAGAGAACACCCAACTGGAGCAACACCTACCACAGGGGACTACAGATAGCTAGCAGCTCAACCCAACACCTTTCACACCAGAGCAGATCTAAAAAAAGAGCTCCACCAACAACCAACAACCCGGCCTCCATCACCACCAGAACCAAGCAACAACAACACAACAGAAGGAGGGTAACCACCACAAAACCAATGAACCAACAAGGAAAAACTCATCACTACCAGCCATCAGATGTCATAGAGTCATCCAGTAGAAAAGAAGCCACAGACGAACCTTCAACAAGACCAAAACTTTGCCAACTACCAAAGTAGAAGAAGCAGAAACATAACCATAAAGAAAACCTTCATCTTCTGCAAGGCACGGGACAGAGGTCTAGCAAACCCCTAGAATAGGAAGAGGTCACGAAAGATGGATCTCGACATCCAAAAATGGAGGTTCAACAACTTGCCGCCATTCTTAACCAACAGAGACCTCACAGAGTTATTTCATCATGTCAAAATCATTCACTATCAACTTCTAGATTTGGCTTGAGGAATTAAACTTGTTGTCATGGACTCTCCTATTCTTCTCTAGCCAGACATGATAAAGAATGAAAGGAATTATAGTCCTGGCTGAGATTGAATTGTGTTTCAAAACCTCACTCCAATTTTAGGGAATATAATCAATATGTTTATCGTTGAGAGAATTAGACCACAAAACTTTAGTGAATTGATAGCTAAAACAAATATGAAGAGTATCCTCATAATCATTCATATAGAGAAAGCAAATAGAAACGACAGATATACCCCTTCTTCTAGCATAGTCGGATGTGGGAAATTTATTGAGAGCAACTTTCCACACATGAATTTTGCTATTCATACTCCCTTTAGACTTCCAAATCCAATCATAAATATCATCTTCAACACCTTCCTTTCTAATCAGTTCCCATATAAGATTGAACTTCACCCTTCTTGAACCATTAAGCAAAAAGGAGTCAACTGAAGAATTAGAAATGGGGATATCCAAAATTATGCTAAGAATCTCCTTGGACACCCTAGATTTTGCTACAGACCACTGATTGTTCTTAATAATACTGGAAATCTTTGAATCTCGAGGAATCCCATATCTGATAATCATATTGCTCTCCACATAGTCAAGAAGAAATTTCCCTTTGACCCATGGTTCCAACCATGTCTTAATATTTTCTCCAGATCTAATGCTAACCGAGAACAAAGGTCTCAACTGTTCCCTCATATTAATGACTGAATTGAACATCCAAGAGTAGTTAGTTGAAGGTTCAATGATCCAGTATGATTCTTTTTTGAAATATTTTTCACCGATCCATTTTATCCACATGGAATCTTTCTTGCTAGCTATGTTCCAGGCGTTTAACGTAAGACAGGCTTTAGCAACTTCCTTGCTCTTTCGGAGCCCTAAACCACCTTCACATTTAGGTAATGTAACCATGTCCCATTTCACCAGATGGAGATTGTGTTTCTTCTCGGACTGACCCCATAAAAAATTCCTTCAAATTTGATCAATCTTGTCCAGAACATAACATGGAATTGGGAAGGAGAAAACCCAATATAAGTGCATAGTGGATAGAGTGGACTTTACCAATTTGAGTCTACCAGCCAAAGAAAGCATATTGGATTTCCATAAGTCCAACCTCCTCTTAACCTTATCCACCAGGTTCAAGCAGAGTTTTTTTGTTTAACTTCCCAGTGAAGAGAGGTAAACCAAGATATCTAGAATCATTAAGATTCCATACTTTCATGCCCAGTCTGTTGGATAACTCAATATCATTCTTATTACTCAAATATACCATAATTTTATAAGGATTTATCTTAAGACCAGAGGAATTACCAAATCTTTTAAGAAGAGTATCAATGCCAATAACACTAGTATCATTTGCTTTTGCAAAAATCATTAAGTCATTGGCGAAAATTAGATGAGAACAGTCAAGATTCTTGGATGCCTTAATAGGATGGATATTATCCGCCTTACAACTCTCCTTCATCATCTCAGTAAAACCCTACATAACTATAGTAAACAAGTACGGTGTGATGGGGTCCCCCTATCTCACACCATTCAAGGGAAAGATAGGAGAAGTAGCTTTGCCGTTCACTAGAACTTGGTAGGATGTAGATTGGAACATGATTTCAATCCATCTAATCCATTTGATTGGAAAACCCATTCTGAACATAACTGAAAAAGGTATCTCCAACTGACAGAATTATAAGCCTTTAATATATCATCCTGAATACACATCAAGTGGCTATTGCTCTTTTTAAAATCACTAATAATCTCATTGGAAGTTAAAATAGCATATTTGATGCTCCTGCCTTTGATGAAAGCACATTGATTGATATCAATAATGAAAGGTAAAACTCTCTGCAATCTGTTAGCCAACACCTTCAAGATAATTTTATAAAATGTATTACAAAGGGCTATTGGCCTCCAATTGGATATGATAGAGTTATCAATACCTTTGGGAAGCAAGGTATTGTAGGTTTTATTGGCTTCTCTGAGCAAGGTATCATTATGAAAAAAATTCTTGAATCACCATATAGACATCATCACCAATGATAGACTGGGAATGTTTGAAGAAATACCCATTAAAACCGTCAGGACATGGACATTTGTCATCATTAAGATTTTTGATAATGTCATCCACTTCACTTCTAGAGATAGGTGCTATCAGATCATTAGCTTGTTGTTTAGAAACTTTGGGACCATTCCACTGTCCCTCCCAAACCTTTCCTTTGTCTTGGTTACAAAATAAACTCTCATAGAAACTTTTGATGAAATCTTTAATAGTGTTATCATCCCTGCAAAGAACTCCATCAATGTTTAAATAGTTGATGCTATTTCTGGTTCTTCTTGTTCTCATAGTGGAATAGAGAAAACTAGAACTCTTGTTTCCTTCTTTCAGCCACTGTATTCTTGATTTTTGTCGCCAGAAGGACTCCTAAATAAGTTCAGCTTCCATAGCTTCCTTCCTCAGAATGATGGCATCCTTCCTTTTCTCCTTATCCATAGGATTCATATCAGCTGCACGCTGAGCATCAAGAGCTTTCTATTTAGCAATGTTTGAATTGATCGAGATATCACCAAAATTTCTCCAATTCCAAGCTTTCAGCCTACCTTTAAGGATTTCCAACTTTCTGTAAACTCTAAACATAGAAAAACCCTCTGAGTTATGATTACAAGACTCCTTTAGAATACCATCAAACTCCTTATGCTGCATCCAACCATTTATAAATCTGAAAGGGGTTCTTTTCTTCTTAACATCCCTGATAATAAGAAGGATCCTTCTATGATCACTGATAGTATTAGAAATACATTCACCATGAAAATTCTTAAAATTGTTCAGAAATCTGGAATTGTACAAAATCTTATCAATCTTAGTGGTAATAAAATCATCATCATCATCTTGCTGATTATCCCAAGTGAAGAATGGACCACTAAGATCCAATTCAATGAGACCATTGTCAAGAATAAAATCTTTGAAATCATCCATGGACTTCCTTGAAGGAGGTTGTATGCTTATCTTCTCATCATTTCTTCTAATCGCATTGAAGTCCCCTAAGATAGCCCAAGGCTCAACAACCGTCTGATTAAAACTCTCCAACTCTTTCCATAAAGACATTCTATCATAGTCATCATTGTGACCATAAACAGCAGTGACTAAGACTCTCAAATCTTCTTTGAGGATCTCCAAATGCATCGTTTGATCACTTTCACCTAGAATATTAACATTGCAATTTTCATCCTTCCATAGGACAATTCAAAAGGATATTGTAATGCGTTGAGTCATATATGGATATCAAGGTCATGGATGTCAACACTACATATATACCCATTATGCCAAAGAATCACAAGAAGAGGGAGTCAAGAATGTTCTCTTTGCTGGCTATTAAAGGCCTGATCATGCCATGTTATCTTAAGGGAATACTTAGACTATAGAAAACTCTCACCTTTTGAATCAATATACTAAACCATACATATTTTTATGGAGGCCAAAACCATTGCTATTTCAAGATCCTAACAACTTCTAGTAGAAACCCCAACCAAAAAAGAAAATTTATGGACAACCAAAGGAAATTATAAAATCAACCAAGGTCTAATATGATGACCCATATGATGGATTTCACAAAAAGACAAATGCGATGAAAATGCAAATAAGTCAGTTTGTCATAAATAATGGAAGCTTGATGAGCATAACACAAGGTCAAATAGGGGTTGTTACAACTCAACATTTAGGTCTCCAACAATATAACAAAATGATAGATCGACAATTAGCATCTCTAGCGTAGATAATAAAAATCCATTATGGCACATTCGATCTAACATAGAACAAAACCCCTGAGCTCATTAAACTTTTGTGACGGCCATACACTGATCAAGTACAATCTGTTGGGTTTTAGAGGAGGCAGAGAAGCAGCGAAAACAAAAATTTTCTCCCCAAAACCCAGAACAAAAGGAATCACGTCAACGTCTATATAATAGGAAATATGGTTTGTGGATGCATACCTTGTCCCGAGGCTTGCTCAGTGACAGTACCTCACACCTTGTGCGGTCTTCACCTCCGATCTTGGACGGTGTCTGTGCAACTCCTGGTCGCACCAGGACTGAAGACTCCTCCTCTCACCGGGACTGTCAGGATTGACAGTCGTCCTCCGAGCGGCAGAGGTCTCCCGCCTCTACAGTCGTCCATACGGACTGCCTGGAACTCCGATCTCCTTGTCGCACAAGGAACCGGAAGGAGACACACCCTCCTATTTACGTACTAGTCGCCAACACACTCTCCTGCTACCAGTTTCAACTGCAGTTGTCCTTCCCTTGCTGTGCCTCCCTTTTCGGGTAGCACTTGCTCGAGCTCTCTCGATTACCAAAACCAGAGAGAACGACAACTTTACAGAGCAACCGACTTGCACTGAGTTGTACTCTGAGAATCCCCCAATACCCCTATATATAGGCGGGTCATGGGACATGGTTCTCTGTTCCCGGCAATATGGGACTAAAAGTAGGAGTAGAAGGGTTTGAGATTTTCCACAAAAGCAACCAACTCGCAACCTGAACCGATCGGTTCACAAGTGAACCGGTCGGTTGGGGACCTGAACCGGTCGGTTGACACCTCAACCGATAAGTTGGGACCCTTGAACCGGTCGGTTCACTCCTGAACCGGTCGGTTGGGGTTCCTGATCAGTTCCCGATTGACTTTCCTTCTTTTGTTTCTAATTGGTATCAAATACCATTCCTTGTTCCAATCAAACTGGGCAAGTGAAACGAAAGGAAAATTGTCACCAATCCTACTTTCCCAACTTGCTCAGTTGCACCAGTTCAATCGAGTGTTTCAACCTTTGAAGCAATCAGTTCACCCTGATCTTGAGCCGATCGGCTCAACACTTGAGCCGACCGGTTCACCAAGCTCATCCGATCGGTTCATCACATGAGCCGATCGGTTGGGAGTGCAGATTGTGCAAAATCAGTCAATTGTGATTTCAATCAATCCGATACTCCAATCAATGCGCCCAACACCTTGAACATTATGATATTGAGCTATCGATTAATTGAGTGTTCAATTGAACTACTAAACTCCTTTAGTAATCAATCTAAACATTGCTTGTGGACAAACTCCTCTTCCAGGTTAAATCCTATGTGTGTGACCCTGCAGGTCCATTTCACGTTGGCAGTGAAAGTCCATAACACTTATGACTTCACAAGCAAAGAGCGGTGCCTAGTCACACATCATTGCTACCCAAGTGAAATAGAAAGTTGGAGAATAACTTTCAATCCTACAATCCGTGAATGGTGTTACAGTGAATGTATAATTCCTTTGTCACTGATATCATGAATGAACTTGAGGCATGGAACAATCATCCTGTCAACGTTCATTCATTTCCTTGATCTCAGAGTAGACCGAGTGAGATGTGTGTGACGTCAATATCACATATTGATTCATACGTGCATGCACATGCCTTTCTCAATCCTACTCATCAAGTGGCCAAGGATATCAAACTCCCTCAGGAGGGAAAAATCCCATATCTATCACTCACCCCTCAAAAGCCCCATGTGTCAAAGCCACCCAATCATCACCTTTATAACAACCCATGTTTCAGGACTGCGTTTGATGACGTCAAAGTGTACCCAACGACATGTGTTGAGTGTAGTGATTTCAAGTCTAAGAATCACACTCACCACCATCACTGTGAGAGCTGACTGTGACTACCAAGTCATGGTTCCATGTGTCACTCTCACGGTGGGTCTGTCCGGTACCTTGTTCTCTGACAAGTACCTATGTGCTTGGTTTGATATCACTATATCATGACTAATGATATTCTTCATCAACCAACACACAATCTGGTCTTCAGTGTTATTGATGTCTATGGTTATTTCCACAATAACAACCGACTAGGGATGTAACATCCCTGACCTGGGTTATGAGTTAACCCTAGGTGTTTTGCCTAAATATGTAATCAAATCTTTGTGATTAACTCTGAGCATGTAATTAAGTTTCTCAGAAACGTATATTTCAGTATTTGCTCCTTTTTATTTAAAGTTGTAGCATTGTTTTGATATACAGGGACCTATGTGCAATTTACCCAGTTGAAAGGGTTAGCTTGCAATTTGCACATGATGAGATGTTCCTCTGATGTTGAGACATCATGAGAATCTCTTTGGCAAAGTTTGAGGGATTTCCCAAGCTAGAGCACCAAGGTGCAGCTGTGGAAGCAATCCCAGGGCTTGAAACCTTAATTTGGGGTAAAATGCAATTTACCCAAATAAAGGGATGCAATTTGTAAAGAATGTCATCTAAAGTATCTTTTTAGACTCTTGCCATCATTTAGAGAAGAAATGATTAGGAATTCACCTCAATTGAATTATCAAGTTATGAGATATGCCTTGTGATTGAATAATCAGGGTACATGTGCAATATCCCTTTAAGTATGAACTTTATTATTAGATTGTTCTTCCTTGCCTTCTTTTCTATAACTTAAGATAAGGTTTGTCCTTAGAATAAAGAGGAAGGGACGAGCAATTAATAAAGGAAGGACTTAGTTGGAATTATGGACAACTTATGTACTAATATTGAAAATCCTACCCCATGTATATAAGCTCTCCTTCCCTTAGTTGCAAGGGAACTCACCCTTCGTTCCCTTACTGTTTCATTTCACCAAAGACGATCAAGGACTGCCTTGGAGCTAAGGAGGACGACCAAGGGGTGCAAGGTAGGTCTAAACCCCTCTTTTTGCCTAATTCCATGGTTAGAACTCGAATTCAAGGTCATCTTCATGGCTAACTCTTGAAACCCTACCTTTCTAGCCGTCTCTTTTCATCCTTCCTTGGAGTTTTCACTTTGGCCAACCTGTAAGAACTCAATGACTCCATTAGAGCTTGGAGCTCAAGAAGCAAGCTTTAGGCGGGTTTTATAACTCTAAACCCATGCTTTACTATATGCATCTTTATATGCGTTTTGATGATAGCTCTTAGTGTTTCCCTACTTTTCCCTGCTATTTTGCAAGAAAACCCGTGGGATATCTATACTGTTCTTGAGCTAGAAGATGAAGGCGTGATTTCCAAGAAAAACCCACCGCTTTTCTTTTCCTTAAACGGTCCTAACAGTTTTCTCTCTCGGACTCAAGACCGCGAGGTGAGCAAACGGTCTCGAGACCGCGACAGGGCAAACGGTCTCAAGACCGTTTGGCCCCGTTGACCGAGCGTGGACCGTATAAGAAATCTGTTCCTAATTATATAGGCTAATTACCCTCAAAATTTGGGAGACTAACTCCAAAGGAATCGGGAGATATGACCTTTTTAAGTCACAACTTTAAATGAATTAATTACTGATTCTCAAACGGTCTGAAATTGCCGTTTTGGGCAAACGGTCTCAAGACCGTGTAAGGTCGTTGAATAAGCGTTGACCGTATGAGATTACTGTTCAAAATTATGTTAGTTAACAACTCACCAAGTTTGATGGTCTAATTCCAAACGGGCTAAGAGTTGAAGGGTGAATACTAGGGCTAACCCTAGATAAAATCAGTACTGAAATTATGGTGGCCTAATTAGGGTTTTTATGGTTGATTGACCTAAACGGTCTCAAGACCGTTTGGGGGTCACCAAACGGTCTCAAGACCGCGAGGGCAATCAACCAAGACCGTTTGGAGGTCTGGGGTCAAGATTTGTTGACCAATTGAAGGTACAATTACATCAAATTACATTGCAATTAAATATTGACATGATCATCAACTCAATGGGTCAGACCTTGATGAATCTGCACTAGAATCCAAAATTTGGATGGGCAAACGGTCTCAAGACCGTTTGGAACTCATCCAAACGGTCTCAAGACCGAGAGGACAATCACCCAAGACCGTTTGAAGGTCTAGGGTTGAGTAATTTGACCAATTGAGGACCCAATTGCAAATAAGTTATTAATTTAATCAAAATTCTGTTTTGTGGTTCAATCATGGTTCAACCCCTATCAAATCACCTTAGACTTTGATGAAATCTTGGAAAACGGTCTTAAGACCATGTGGGGTCCACCCAAATGACCTCAAGACCGTTTGGGCCAAGTTTGGGCCCAATTGGAGCTCAATTGAAGGGTTCAACCTTGTGTTGATGCACACTGTTGAGTGTTGATGGGTGAACATTGATAAACCCTAATTGAATCGATTTTAACCATTATGGGTCAAATGAATGACCAAGTGACCAGCATAATCTTAATTGACTAAATCCATAAGTGGTCAACATAGCTTTGACCATTTGAGGGCTTCAACATGGGTTGACATTATCGGTTGCATCTTTGAGCCTTGTTGAAGGACCAAGCGACTGAGACCATGAGAGCCTCGCGGTCTCAAGACCGTGAGAGGGCTCGCGGTCTCAAGACCGTGAGAGGGCTCGCGGTCTCAAGACCGTGAGGGGGATTACGGTCTCAAGACCGAGAGGAGGCTTGCGGTCTCAAGACCGCGAAGGGCCTCGCGGTCCTGAGGTCAAAGAAGGGCAAACGGTCTTCATGACCCTCGCGGTCTCAACTCAAATTGGTCTTCGCGGTCTCAACATTAACTTGAACCAATGGGAGGCTTCGCGGTCTTGAACCCTTAAAGAGGCTCGCGGTCTTGGAGCCAGAAGGAGGCTCGCGGTCTTGGAAAGTCAAAGTGGGCAAACGGTCAACACTCTCAACCGATCTCAATTCAATTAATGATTAATGATTGAAATTAATCAATGTGATTCAAGGTTGACCACATTCAATCATTTGATGATGTAAATGGTTCAATGTTTCCCAAATCAAACCCTAATGATAATCGAAGATAAGTAAGGGGTTATTTGGCTAAGGGTTTTGACCATGATGATGATCAAAGGGGTGAATTACCAATATACCCCTGAAGGGTCAATTGAGTTATACCTTGCTCAATTCAAACCCTAATTACATGAGAATGATGTTTTTAGTCATAACGACTCTATCCAACTTGATCTAGTCTAATGTTATCATCAACCATGAGTATGATGAAAGAGAAAGTACCCTAGAGAGAGAAAGTAACTCTAATCACATAATGGTGATGCTTTTGGCTATGTTAGCCTATGATGACTCAATCCAACCTGTTTTAGAGTGATGTTGACATCACCTAGCATTATGATGAGAGAGAAAGTACTTCTAGAGAGAGAAAGTACCCTTTTTAAGTGGAAACTCAAGTAAAGCATCTCCAATGCACATAAGTGAGCATAATTAGGGTATGGTCCACCCGTGTGAGGTCATAGAAACCCTAATTATAATAAATGATGAACTCTTAACTAATCTAAGAGCATCAATGAAGATGTTACTCATACATGATGATGTTATGAGTTTAATTCACCTTGATGTGAATAGTAAACCCTAATTCAAGGGTGATGACAGGTAATGTGAATAGTAAACCCTAATTCAAGGGTAATGGCATGCTTTTGAGCAATAAACTCTATTTGTTTTGAATTAAAGATTTAACTCTTATGACAAGAGTAGGAAGTACATTCCTTATTGTTGTATTACCTTTATCATATGTATTAACCATGCAGGTTCTGATATGAAGGTAATCATATCCAGGTATGGATGTTGATGTTATATTCATTGAAGGCATGTTGTTAGCCTTATGAATAAGTAAAGTAATCTGATGCCTTGCCAGTGGCATCCTATGCTGAAAATGGGCTATGAGAGCCATGAATACCATCAAGGTCATGCCTTAGAGATGACTTGTGATGAGGATAATGAAAAATGATGATTGATATAAGTTAGTCCTGTTACATTTAGTATTCTTCTTTTATAGCTGCTATGCTACTGTTATTGTTTGAAGAACAATGTATGCTGTTAAAGAATACTGAATGTACCTAACTAATCAAGTATAATGTAGAGCCCTGATCATAGATCCATCATTGTCAGAAATTAAGTGATGGTGAAACAGGTTTTCCTTAGGGAACTCCTGGAGCACATACTTTTGAGTATGTGGGGTACATGGATGTGTAGAACCTTACATCCTAGTGTAGGAAAGTGATGTAGATGTGGAATCCATCCATCCTTCACTATAGTTCCATACTGTATCAGTGGTAGGTAAACATGAAACCTCCTGATGACGAAGAAAGCACATATATCCGTATCAGTGGTAGGTAAATATGAAACCTCCTGATGACAAAGAGAGTACAAAACGCCACTGTGACTCTAGAATAGCGAAGGACCAGTTTACCCTGGTGAGCTATAGTAGTAGAGACACGAGATGTCCTACAAGTGATCCTCTTACTGACTGAGGAAGGTGAAGGTCATGAGAATCCGGCTCTCTTAATGACCTATGTATGATACTGATGCGGCTTCTCAGCGATCAGTTGGAGTATGAGTGGTAAGCCTCATCTCCACAGGGCATAATGTTGTTTGTAAAACATAATCAACCATGTAGTATAACTTGTTAGAGATGACTCCAAGTTAGTTGATTGATGTTACATTGCAATAGTTGATATTCTCCATATCTCCTAAAATTGTAGAGATCTTGTTATACCTGCAACTGTTACAGAATGCTTTGAAGGCTTTACTGTTTAAAATATTCTTTGATGTTATAATAAAGCTTCTGGCAAAGAGTTATAACTCTCGCTGGGACAATTATGTATAATTGTCTCACCCCGTAGGCTTCAACTTTTTAGGTGGACGTCGGAGACGAAGGAACCAACCTACAGGTGACCAGTCTCAGCAGCAGCAGCACCAGGGGCAGCAGTAATCTCAGGTGGAGATTTGTCCTGCCATGTGGTGTAGTTAGAGTCAGTCCTATGTGTCCTCTGTACTCTCAGGTCTTGGAGTCTTGTGTTATGTGATCTTGAGATTTTGTATCTTGATGTATATAATTACTCAAGAAGTAATTATCCCGAGATGTAAACAATTACCTCTCTTTATGAAAGGAGTTTTTATGGATACAAGTTCTTATCTCGAAAAGTTTTAATTTCCCATGATTTTTGTCTTCCGCTGATTACCGATTCGCTTCTGCTAAGTTTTAATCATGTTTATGTCATGGTTTGGAGATCAGAGCCCACAAGTAGTGGTATCAGAGCTCCAGGTTCAGTTGAGTCTACAGAGGCATAGGACTTAGGATGTTGAGTCTACCTTTAGTACTCCTTCCTTATCTAATAGAATCTTCTACTCCTCAGGAGAAGAAGATACATAAGAATGTCAGAACGTCGTGATGAGCACGTGGCAGAGAGTAGTGCTAGTGCACCTCGAGGCGGTGCAAGAGTTCCAAGAATAGAACAACCTGCACCTGAGTCGCCAAGAGAGCCACCCCAGTTCGACCCAGCTGACATGAGTGATCCAGCTGTACAGACGATGTTTGGGCAGTTTATGACTGCCATGACACATATAACCGATAGGATGCCCATTCCTGCACCTAGGGTACCTGCCCACCCTGAAGCACAAGGTATCGGTAAGACATTCGAACGACTTCGTCGTGTCGGAGCTACCGAGTACTTCGGAACTGCCGACCCTGCAGATGCTGACTTATGGTTGACAGAGTTGGAGAAGGCTTTCAGGATTCTTATGATTCCGGAAGCTGAGAAGGTTAGACATGCTGTCTATCTTCTCAAAGGCAGTGCTGGTCACTGGTGGAACATGGAAGAGCAGAAGAGACATGGAGTAGAGTTCTCATGGGAAGAGTTTCGTCAGGAATTTATCAATAGATATTTTCCAAAGACCTTCCTAGATGAGAAGATCTCTCAGTTTGAGAAACTAAGGCAGGGTATGATGAACATTAGTGAGTATGAAGCTAAGTTTATGGAGTTGTTGCGGTTCTGTCCGCACATGGCTGCTACGGATGAGGAAAGAATCAGAAGATTCGAGAAGGGTTTGAATTCCGATATGTCAACCCCTGTGTCTGCCTTAGAAAACAGATACCTTCGTTGAGTCAGTCCGAAGGATAGAGAGATCTGTGGTTGAGAAAAGACAAACCCATAAAAGATATCCACAGTTCCAGGGTTCTTCATCTAGGGATTCCAAGAAACCTAGATTCTCTGCACCTAACCCTCCACCACCCAGATCAAGTTTTCAAACTCAATGGACACCAAGCAGAGGTAGAGGGCGGAGTCAACCGCTTCAAGGGACGCACAGTTCTGCATCAGTGTCAGTTACTGGACCACCCAGACCACAGCAACAGGAGAAGAGTTGCTACAACTGTGGTAAGGTGGGACACTTGATGAAGGACTGCCGTTCTAGGCCTGTCGGTGTGACACAACAACCTATGAGACAGAATCAACAGGGATCTCAGAATAGACAACATCAAGGAGCAGCTCGAGGACGTGGACAAGCATCTCAAGCTGGATCATCAGCACCACCTCAACACCAGGTGACTGCGAGGTTCTATGCTATGAACCCACCTGAGGCAGTGGTCAATCCACGGGTAGTGGCAGGTCAGATGAAACTTTTATATTCTGATATGTCTATATCCTGTGCTGTATCCGTTCTGATTGATTCGGGTGCTACGCACTCTTTCATCACTCGTGAAGTGATTCGTAACTGCAATATGACTGTTAGCCTTAGAGCAGATAGTTTGTTGTTAGAGACTCCATTGAGTGGGTCTGCTTTTTTGCAGGAGGTATGTTCTCCCTGCATCCTTTTCTTTTCTGACCATCGCATTCAAGTGGATCTTATACCACTTGATATGCAGGGATTTGATATAATCCTCGGGATGGATACCTTAGAAAGGTATAGAGTTGTCTTGGATTGTGAGTCCAAGTTGGCTGTGTTTGCTGATGAAAGCAACACATGGATCTTTCAAGGTGAAAGAAAGATTCTGCCCACCTGTCTTGTGTCAGCTATGGTTGCTGATAAGCTGTTGAGGCAAGGATGTTATGCATTCTTAGCCCATGTGGTAGATGTTACCAAGGAAAGGACCAATCCTGCTGAAGTTCCCATAGTCAGGGAATTCGAGGATGTGTTTCCTGAAGAACTTCCTGGTATACCACCACCTCGGGAGATTGACTTTGAAATCAATCTGATCCCAGATACGAAACCCATAGCTCAAACTCTGTATAGGATGGCGCCTGCCGAGATGGCAGAACTCAAGAAACAGCTTCAAGAACTACTTGAGAGAGGTTTTATCCGACTGAGTACTTCATCTTGGGGTGCTCCAGTCTTGTTTGTTAAAAAGAAAGATGGGTCAATGCGGTTGTGCATTGACTACAGACAACTCAATAAAGTGACAATAAAGAATAAGTATCCTCTACCGAGGATTGATGATCTCTTTGACCAGTTGCGTGGTGCAACAGTCTTTTCAAAGATAGACTTGAGGTCTGGATATCACCAACTCCGTATTAAGGATAGTGACATATCCAAGTCTGCCTTTAGGACAAGATATGGTCACTATGAGTTCACGGTTATGTCGTTTGGACTAACCAATGCACCAGCTGCATTTATGGAACTTATGAATAGAGTTTTTCGACCTTTCCTTGATCAGTGTGTTGTCATCTTCATAGATGACATACTGATTTATAGTAAAGATGCTCAGCAGCATGAGCAGCATCTTCGCCAAGCTTTGACCTTGCTAAGAGAACATAAGTTGTATGCTAAGTTTAGCAAGTGTGAGTTTTGGCTGCCGGAGGTATCTTTTCTTGGACATGTAATATCCGCCTCGGGAATTCGTGTTGACCCTGCAAAGGTAGAATCTGTTCTACAATGGGAACAACCGAAGACACCGACGGAGATTCGAAGTTTCTTGGGGTTAGCTGGCTATTATCGAAGGTTCATAAAGAACTTTAGTTCTATAGCTTTACCTTTGACCAAGTTAACCCGGAAAGATGTTCCTTTTTCTTGGAGTGATAAGTGTCAACAATCTTTCCAGTTGCTGAAGGAGAGGTTGACAAGTGCACCTGTATTAGTGCTACCTGAACAAGGAAAAGGATATGTAGTTTTCTGTGATGCTTCCAAAAATGGACTAGGATGTGTGTTGATGCAGGATAAACAAGTGATTTCTTTTGCTTCCCGACAGCTTAAGAAACATGAGGAGAATTATCCAACACACAATCTGGAGTTAGCAGCTGTGGTTCATGCTTTGAAGATCTGGAGACATTATCTCTACGGAGAGACATTCCAGATTTTCACAGACCACAAAAACCTTAAGTATATCTTCTCTCAGCATGAGCTCAACATGAGGCAACGTCGCTGGATGGAGTTAATCAAGGACTACGACTGTACAATTGATTACCATCCAGGTAAGGCCAATGTTGTTGCAGATGCCTTGAGTAGGAAATCAGCAACATCAACCATGAATAGAGCACAACTAAACTCTTTAGTATGCTCTAGGAGAGATATGCTTATCTCTTTAAGGCAAGACAATGTACAGTTGAAGGTGTCATTGCTAGCCGGTTTGTTAGCCGAGATGCATATTAAACCTACCCTCAGAGAGTCGATTAAAGAAGCACAGCTAGGTGATGCTTCAGTTCAACATATAAGATCTGAGTATGGAAATGAGAAGCAAGATGGTTTTCATGACTCAAAAGATCAAGTAGCTTGTTATAATGGAAGAATGATAGTGCCGGATGTGGACAACTTAAGGAAGTTAGTCCTGGAAGAAGCCCATTCTTCCATGTATGCTATGCATCCAGGGAGCACCAAGATGTATCAGAATTTGAAGGATCTGTATTGGTGGCCTGGGATGAAGAAGGACGTTGCAGAGTTTGTTCTGAGGTGTCCTGTGTGTCAGCAAGTTAAAGCTGAACACCAGAAGCCTGCAGGGACAATGTAACCTTTACCCATATCACAGTGGAAGTGGGACCATGTGACCATGGACTTTGTTGTTGGCCTACCCAGGACAAGCAAAGGACATGATTCCATTTGGGTAATTGTTGATAGGTTGACTAAGACAGCACATTTCTTACCTGTCAAAACAACCTATTCTGCTGAAAGGTTATCAGAGTTGTATGTTCAAGAGATAGTGCGTTTGCACGGAGTTCCTGTCACAATAGTTTCGGACAGAGGTCCTCAGTTTACAAGTCGTTTTTGGGAACAGTTGCACAATGCCTTAGGCACTAAGCTAAAGTTTAGTACGGCCTTTCATCCACAGACTGATGGACAGTCGGAAAGGACCATACAAACCTTAGAAGACCTGTTGCGAGCATGTGTTCTCCAGTTCACCGGAAGTTGGAATCTACACCTAAGCTTGATAGAGTTTGCCTATAACAATAGCTATCAGCATAGTATTGATATGGCACCTTATGAAGCCTTATATGGTAGACGTTGTAGATCACCCTTGTGTTGGTTTGAGACTGGTGAGCACCAGTTGTTAGGTCCTGACCTGGTGCAGCAAACCACAGAAAAGATTAAAGTTATACAACATAAGATTAAGACTGCTCAGGATAGGCAGAAATCCTATGCTGACAAACGTCGTAGACCCTTAGAGTTCCAGGTTGGAGACAGAGTGTATCTTAAGGTCTCACCTTGGAAAGGGGTCCTTCGTTTTGGAAGGAAGGGGAAGTTAGCTCCTAGATATATGGGGCCTTATCCAATCATTGAACGGATTGGAAAGGTAGCATATAAACTAGAGCTTCCCCCAGAATTACAGAGGTTACATCCTGTGTTTCACATTTCTATGTTGAAGAAATGTCACCCAGACACCGAGTCAGTTCTACAACCTATGGAAGTAGAATTGAATGATGACATATCCTATGAGGAGGGACCAGTGTCAATCCTTGATAAACGAATTAAAAAGTTAAAGAAGAAAGATATAAGTCTTGTGAAAGTCCTCTGGAACCATCGTGGTATTGAAGAAGCCACTTGGGAGTTAGAGGATGAGATGAGAAGGAAGTATCCTGCCCTTTTCTCTTAGTATGTTTTATCGATTTCGGGGACGAAATCCTTGTAAGGGGTGGATAATTTGTAACATCCCTGACCTGGGTTATGAGTTAACCCTAGGTGTTTTGCCTAAATATGTAATCAAATCTTTGTGATTAACTCTGAGCATGTAATTAAGTTTCTCAGAAACGTATATTTCAGTATTTGCTCCTTTTTATTTAAAGTTGTAGCATTGTTTTGATATACAGGGACCTATGTGCAATTTACCCAGTTGAAAGGGTTAGCTTGCAATTTGCACATGATGAGATGTTCCTCTGATGTTGAGACATCATGAGAATCTCTTTGGCAAAGTTTGAGGGATTTCCCAAGCTAGAGCACCAAGGTGCAGCTGTGGAAGCAATCCCAGGGCTTGAAACCTTAATTTGGGGTAAAATGCAATTTACCCAAATAAAGGGATGAAATTTGTAAAGAATGTCATCTAAAGTATCTTTTTAGACTCTTGCCATCATTTAGAGAAGAAATGATTAGGAATTCACCTCAATTGAATTATCAAGTTATGAGATATGCCTTGTGATTGAATAATCAGGGTACATGTGCAATATCCCTTTAAGTATGAACTTTATTATTAGATTGTTCTTCCTTGCCTTCTTTTCTATAACTTAAGATAAGGTTTGTCCTTAGAATAAAGAGTAAGGGACGAGCAAGTAATAAAGGAAGGACTTAGTTGGAATTATGGACAACTTATGTACTAATATTGAAAATCCTACCCCATGTATATAAGCTCTCCTTCCCTTAGTTGCAAGGGAACTCACCCTTCGTTCCCTTACTGTTTCATTTCACCAAAGACGATCAAGGACTGCCTTGGAGCTAAGGAGGACGACCAAGGGGTGCAAGGTAGGTCTAAACCCCTCTTTTTGCCTAATTCCATGGTTAGAACTCGAATTCAAGGTCATCTTCATGGCTAACTCTTGAAACCCTACCTTTCTAGCCGTCTCTTTTCATCCTTCCTTGGAGTTTTCACTTTGTCCAACCTGTAAGAACTCAAGGAAGCCATTAGAGCTTGGAGCTTGAAAGCTTGGAGCTCAAGAAGCAAGCTTTAGGCGGGTTTTATAACTCTAAACCCATGCTTTACTATATGCATCTTTATATGCGTTTTGATGATATCTCTTAGTGTTTCCCTACTTTTCCCTGCTATTTTGCAAGCAAACCCGTGGGATATCTGTACTGTTCTTGAGCTAGAAGATGAAGGCGTGATTTCCAAGAAAAACCCACCGCTTTTCTTTTCCTTAAACGGTCCTAACAGTTTGCTCTCTCGGACTCAAGACCGCGAGGTGAGCAAACGGTCTCGAGACCGCGACAGGGAAAACGGTCTCAAGACCGTTTGGCCCCGTTGACCGAGCGTGGACTGTATAAGAAATCTGTTCCTAATTATATAGGATAATTACCCTCAAAAGTTGGGAGACTAACCCCAAAGGAATCGGGAGATATGACCTTTTTAAGTCACAACTTTAAATGAATTAATTACTGATTTTCAAACGGTCTGAAATTGCCTTTTTGGGCAAACGGTCTCAAGACCGTGTAAGGTCGTTGACTAAGCATTGACCGTATGAGATTACTGTTCAAAATTATGTAATTAACAACTCACCAAGTTTGATGGTCTAATTCCAAACGGGCTAAGAGTTGAAGGGTGAATACTAGGGCTAACCCTAGATAAAATCAGTACTGAAATTATGGTGGCCTAATTAGGGTTTTTATGGTTGATTGACCTAAACGGTCTCAAGACCGTTTGGGGGTCACCAAACGGTCTCAAGACCGCGAGGGCAATCAACCAAGACCGTTTGGAGGTCTGGGGTCAAGATTTGTTGACCAATTGAAGGTACAATTACATCAAATTACATTGCAATTAAATATTGACATGATCATCAACTCAATGGGTCAGACCTTGATGAATCTGCACTAGAATCCAAAATTTGGATGGGCAAACGGTCTCAAGACCGTTTGGAACTCATCCAAACGGTCTCAAGACCGAGAGGACAATCACCCAAGACCGTTTGAAGGTCTAGGGTTGAGTAATTTGACCAATTGAGGACCCAATTGCAAATAAGTTATTAATTTAATCAAAATTATGTTTTGTGGTTCAATCATGGTTCAACCCCTATCAAATCACCTTAGACTTTGATGAAATCTTGGGCAAACGGTCTTAAGACCATGTGGGGTCCACCCAAATGACCTCAAGACCGTTTGGGCCAAGTTTGGGCCCAATTGGAGCTCAATTGAAGGGTTCAACCTTGTGTTGATGCACACTGTTGAGTGTTGATGGGTGAACATTGATAAACCCTAATTGAATCGATTTTAACCATTATGGATCAAATGAATGACCAAGTGACCAGCATAATCTTAATTGACTAAATCCATAAGTGGTCAACATAGCTTTGACCATTTGAGGGCTTCAACATGGGTTGACATTATCGGTTGCATCTTTGAGCCTTGTTGAAGGACCAAGCGGCTGAGACCATGAGAGCCTCGCGGTCTCAAGACCGTGAGAGGGCTCGCGGTCTCAAGACCGTGAGAGGGATCGCGGTCTCAAGACTGTGAGGGGGCTCACGGTCTCAAGACCGAGAGGAGGCTCGCGGTCTCAAGACCGCGAAGGGCCTCGCGGTCCTGAGGTCAAAGAAGGGCAAACGGTCTTCATGACCCTCGCGGTCTCAACTCAAATTGGTCTTCGCGGTCTCAACATTAACTTGAACCAATGGGAGGCTTCGCGGTCTTGAACCCTTAAAGAGGCTCGCGGTCTTGGAGCCAGAAGGAGGCTCGCGGTCTTGGAAAGTCAAAGTGGGCAAACGGTCAACACTCTCAACCGATCTCAATTCAATTAATGATTAATGATTGAAATTAATCAATGTGATTCAAGGTTGACCACATTCAATCATTTGATGATGTAAATGGTTCAATGTTGCCCAAATCAAACCCTAATGATAATCGAAGATAAGTAAGGGGTTATTTGGCTAAGGGTTTTGACCATGATGATGATCAAAGGGGTGAATTATCAATATACCCCTGAAGGGTCAATTGAGTTATACCTTGCTCAATTCAAACCCTAATTACATGAGAATGCTGTTTTTAGTCATAACGACTCTATCCAACTTGATCTAGTCTAATGTTATCATCAACCATGAGTATGATGAAAGAGAAAGTACCCTAGAGAGAGAAAGTAACTCTAATCACATAATGGTGATGCTTTTGGCTATGTTAGCCTATGATGACTCAATCCAACCTGTTTTAGAGTGATGTTGACATCACCTAGCATTATGATGAGAGAGAAAGTACTTCTAGAGAGAGAAAGTACTTCTAGAGAGAGAAAGTACCCTTTTTAAGTGGAAACTCAAGTAAAGCATCTCCAATGCACATAAGTGAGCATAATTAGGGTATGGTCCACCCGTGTGAGGTCATAGAAACCCTAATTATAATAAATGATGAACTCTTAACTAATCTAAGAGCATCAATGAAGATGTTACTCATACATGATGATGTTATGAGTTTAATTCACCTTGATGTGAATAGTAAACCCTAATTCAAAGGGTGATGACAGGTAATGTGAATAGTAAACCCTAATTCAAGGGTAATGGCATGCTTTTGAGCAATAAACTCTATTTGATTTGAATTAAAGATTTAACTCTTATGACAAGAGTAGGAAGTACATTCCTTATTGTTGTATTACCTTTATCATATGTATTAACCATGCAGGTTCTGATATGAAGGTAATCATATCCAGGTATGGATGTTGATGTTATATTCATAAGGCATGTTGTTAGCCTTATGAATAAGTAAAGTAATCTGATGCCTTGCCAGTGGCATCCTATGCTGAAAATGGGCTATGAGAGCCATGAATACCATCAAGGTCATGCCTTAGAGATGACTTGTGATGAGGATAATGAAAAATGATGATTGATATAAGTTAGGCCTGTTACATTTAGTATTCTTCTTTTATAGCTGCTATGCTACTGTTATTGTTTGAAGAACAATGTATGCTGTTAAAGAATACTTAATGTACCTAACTAATCAAGTATAATGTAGAGCCCTGATCATAGATCCATCATTGTCAGAAATTAAGTGATGGTGAAACAGGTTTTCCTTAGGGAACTCCTGGAGCACATACTTTTGAGTATGTGGGGTACATGGATGTGTAGAACCTTACATCCTAGTGTAGGAAAGTGATGTAGATGTGGAATCCATCCATCCTTCACTATAGTTCCATACTGTATCAGTGGTAGGTAAACATGAAACCTCCTGATGACGAAGAAAGCACAGATATCCGTATCAGTGGTAGGTAAATATGAAACCTCCTGATGACGAAGAGAGTACAGAACGTCACTGTGACTCTAGAATAGCAAAGGACCAGTTTACCCTGGTGAGCTATAGTAGTAGAGACACGAGATGTCCTACAAGTGATCCTCTTACTGACTGAGGAAGGTGAAGGTCATGAGAATCCGGCTCTCTTAATGACCTATGTATGATACTGATGCGGCTTCTCAGCGATCAGTTGGAGTATGAGTGGTAAGCCTCATCTCCACAGGGCATAATGTTGTTTGTAAAACATAATCAACCATGTAGTATAACTTGTTAGAGATGACTCCAAGTTAGTTGATTGATGTTACATTGCAATAGTTGATATTCTCCATATCTCCTAAAATTGTAGAGATCTTGTTATACCTGAAACTGTTACAGAATGCTTTGAAGGCTTTACTGTTTAAAATATTCTTTGATGTTATAATAAAGCTTCTGGCGAAGAGTTATAACTCTCGCTGGGACAATTATGTATAATTGTCTCACCCCGTAGGCTTCAACTTTTTAGGTGGACGTCGGAGACGAAGGAACCAACCTACAGGTGACCAGTCTCAGCAGCAGCAGCACCAGGGGCAGCAGTAATCTCAGGTGGAGATTTGTCCTGCCATGTGGTGTAGTTAGAGTCAGTCCTATGTGTCCTCTGTACTCTCAGGTCTTGGAGTCTTGTGTTATGTGATCTTGAGATTTTGTATCTTGATGTATATAATTACTCAAGAAGTAATTATCCTGAGATGTAAACAATTACCTCTCTTTATGAAAGGAGTTTTTATGGATACAAGTTCTTATCTCGAAAAGTTTTAATTTCCCGTGATTTTTGTCTTCCGCTGATTACCGATTCGCTTCCGCTAAGTTTTAATCGTGTTTATGTCATGGTTTGGAGATCAGAGCCCACAAGGGACCAAACAAGAATGTATACTCTTAACATCCGTATGATCTCATCGTTTAGGTCCTCAACCTAAAAGCATACATCATTGAGTAAAACAATTCTTTAGACATCTATCATGTTACACCATTATCTCAGAAATAGTTTAAACATATAGATCGAAAATTGCCTTTATTATTATTCAAATCATTTACAAAGTATCCCATTACAATCATCAATGACTTGCTATATGGGCATACATACCAACAGACTCCCACTTGCACTTAGAGCCAGTCACCAAGGAATCTCAAACCTTGTGACCTAGCATGACCATCATGCTTCTGCTGAGAAAGGGCCTTAGTCAGTGGATCATCTATGTTGTCTTCAGTTGGTACTTTGCAAATCTTCACATCTCCTCGCTGTACGATCTCTCGTATGAGATGGAAGCGCCGTAGTATGTGCTTGGACCGCTGATGTGATCTGGGCTCCTTGGCTTGCGTAATAGCTCCATTATTGTCACAATAAAGCTCAATTGCATCACAACTATTGGGAATTACACCAAGTTCAGAAATGAACTTCCTGATCCACACAACCTCCTTTGCTGCATGCGAAGCAGCAATATACCCGGCCTCTGTAGTAGAATCGGCAACTGTTTCTTGCTCGGAACTCTTCCAGCTCACAGCTCCATTATTAAGGCAAAACACAAATCCTAATTGCGATCTAAAATCATATTTATCGGTTTGGAAGCTTGCATCAGTGTAACCCTTTACAACCAGCTCTTCCTCGCCGCCGTACACAAGAAACTGATCCTTAGTCCTTTGCAAGTACTTGAGGATGTTCTTCATAGTTTTCCAGTGAGCATCCCCGGGATCTGACTGGTACCTGCTCGTCATGCTGAGAGCATACGAGACATCTGGGCGTGTGCACAACATAGCGTACATGATGGATCCGATGGCTGATGAATATGGGATCCCATTCATACGCTCCCTCTCTTCACAAGATTGGGGACACTGAGCTCTAGAGACAATGACTCCATGTAGCATGGGGATGTTGCCTCTCTTTGAGTTCTCCATGCTGAACCGTTTCAACACTTTGTCAATGTACGTGCTCTGACTTAGTGTGAGAAGCCTTCTAGATCTATCTCTATAGATCTTAATTCCTAGGATGTAGGATGCTTCTCCTAAGTCCTTCATTGAGAAAGTATTCCCAAGCCAAGTCTTTACCTTCTCTAAGGCTAAGACATCATTCCCCATCAAAAGTATGCCATCCACATACAATATGAGGAATGTGGTCGAGCTCCCACTAACCTTATTGTACACATAAGGTTCATCTTCATTTTGAATAAAGCCAAACACTTTGACTTCCTCATCAAATCAAAGATTCCAACTCCGAGATGCTTGCTTCAATCCATAGATTGATCTTTGCAGCTTACAGACCTTTTTGGCATTCTTTGGATCTACAAAACCGTCAGGATGTGTCATGTACACATTCTCATTTATATTCCCATTAAGGAATGCGGTTTTAACATCCATCTGCCAAATCTCATAGTCATAATAAGCTGCAATAGAAAGCATGATCCTGATGGACTTAATCATGGCAACTGGAGAAAAGGTTTCATCATAGTCAACACCTTGAACTTGTCGAAATCCCTTCGCAACCATTCTACCTTTATAAGTTTGCACATTGCCATCCATGTCGGTCTTTTTCTTGAAGACCCACTTGTACCCTATGAGTTTTATCCCTTCAGGTGGTTCCACCAAAGTCCATACTTTGTTGGAGTACATGGATTCCATCTCGGATCTCATGGCTTCAAGCCATTTCTCAGAATCTGGTCCCTCCATATCCTCTACGTAGGTAGTTGGATCATCATCTATGATCAACTCACCACCTTCCTGAGTCACAAGGTATCCAAACCTCTCAGGTTCAAGGCAGGTCCTACTAGATCTACGAGGTCCTTGTGTTACCTGAGGAGACTGAGATTCCACAACACCTTGTGAATCTGCATTTTCCTCTGGTACATCTACCGGTTCAATGTTTTCTTGTTGGGCTTGAGCCTCTTCAAGCTCTATATTCCTCCCACTACTTCCTTTGGAAATAAATTCCTTCTCTAGGAACACAGCTGTCCTGGCAACAAACACTTTGTTGTCAGTAGGGTGGTATAAGTAATATCCCCTTGTTTCCTTGGGATATCCAACAAAATAACATTTATCATATTTGGGTCCAAAATTATCAGGAAACATTTTCTTGACGTAAGCCTCACAACCCCAAATCTTCAGAAAAGACAAATCGGGACGCTTCCCAGTCCATATCTCATATGGTGTCTTTTGAACCGATTTAGATGGTACACTTAAGTGTAAATACGGAGGTTTCAAGAGCATAACCCCAGAAAGAAATTGGAAGATCAACAAAACTCATCATTGATCGCACCATATCCAAAAATGTGCGATTCCTTCTTTCAGACACACCATTATGCTGTGGTGTTCCAGGCGGAGTCCATTGTGATACAATACCACGGGCTCGCAGAAGGTCCTCAAACTCATGGCTTAAGTATTCTCCACCTCGATCGGATCAAAGTGCCTTAATACTCTTACCAAGTTGGTTCTGTACTTCATTCATGAAATCCTTGAACCTTTCAAGGGTTTCTGACTTATGTTTCATCAGGTACACATAGCCATACCTACTGAAGTCATTAGTAAAGGTAATGAAGTACTGATACCCATTTCTGGCATTAGTTCTAAAAGGCCCACATACATCAGTATGTATGAGTCCTAATAGATCGCTAGCTCTCTCACCTTTACCTGAAAAGGGAGTCTTGGTCATCTTGCCCAATAAACAGGATTCACATGTCTCTATTGATTCATAATCAAAAGAGTCTAGATAACCATCTTTATGGAGTCTAGAAATGCGCTTCTCATTTATGTGCCCTAGACGACAATGCCAGAGATATGTTTTGTTTGAGTTGTTGAGTTTTTTCTTTTTGGTGTTTACGTTGTATACACTTGTCTCCAAGTCTACCAAGTATAGACCATAAGACTTTGGGGCACTGCCATAAAGATCCCATCCTTAGAAATGGAACAATTTCCATTCTTAATAAGAAATTCAAATCCATCCTTGTCCAAACAAGAGATGAAAATGATATTCCTATTTATGGCAGGTACATAATAGCAGTTCTTCAACTCTATTATTAGCCCACTTGGTAGAGTTAACTCATAGGTTCCTACGACAGTGGCGGCAACTCTTGCCCCATTAGCAACACGTAGTTCAACCTCGCCTTTCCCTTAAGGCCTACTTCTCTTAAGATCCTTCACATTTGAACAAATGTGAGATCCGCATCCGGTATCAAGTACCCATGACAAAGAAGTAGTAAAGTTAATCTCTATTACGTATACACCAGAAGTAGAGATCTCTATCTCTGACTTCTCCTTCCATTGTTCCTTCCATCCTCTCCATGTAGAATAAATTGGTTTGGAGAGAGAACACTTCTCTCCCTTACCTACTTTCTTCTTCACTAACGCATTAAGCGTACATAGAGTGGATTCTAAGGCTCCTGGTATATCTGGATTGTGCAAAACACTACTCATAGTCCTCAACCAGTTATGGAATTTATTCTCAATTAATTTGCCCATTTTAAAAGATGATTCTTTTGCCATTCTACAAGAGAAAATTTGCATTTATCAAAACCTTTTTGATTTGATTTGAATATAATTTGACGATAGTTAATTAGGCCTTTAATTAATTACCGCTCCCACTATTTTGACTCAAATTGATAGCCCTCACTATCAATTCGGAAGATTGCAGCGTACAATCTTCTAGTGGGTCAAGATCCTGAAATCCTCTGAGCCATGGACCAGCTTGGGCTGTCACCCACAACTCAGATCTTCCAGGTAGGCAACACTTGCCAATTGCATCATATGCAACTCTTGAAAGATGTCATATGCAACTACTTGTAATGATCATCTCCATGCCTCAAGGTGCTAGATCCTATCTAGGTCACCTTGTTAAGTCCGACTCAAAGCCAACACGATGAACATGCACCCCGCTTGGGCAGACCCACACATTCATCCTTCATGCTTCCACGAGATAGACGGTGCACCACGCTTGGGCGTTCCCACACTTGGTCGATCAAGATTTTCACGTGTGTCGCATTTGGAAGGCATCTAAAACTTAATATTTAATGAGGGATTTGGTTTTTATATACATATACATATCCAATCACCACAATATATAGTAAATATCATATACATGCTATATCCCACAGAAAACATGCAAAACGATAAAAAGCAATGATTATGGCCATGCTATTGTGATTCCTCGAGCCAAGAGGAATCACAGTCATCTAGGTCTACATCACATGCAATCTTTACAAGATGAAATATGTGCCTACCTTTCTGGGTTTGATCAACTCATCTCCATGACCGATCGACTCGCCATCAGGTTGGTTGTTCGGGTGCTACCTGCTGATCGACTGGCTCCTCCAGCCGATCGGTTCACCAGTCGTCATACATCTCATCAGGTCACCACCCGCTCGTCTCTCTTCTCGAACCGGTCGTCTGGATCACCAACTGATCGGTTCACGCCTTGAACCGATCGTCTCAGGTTGTCCACCGTTCTTTGATATAACAGGAAATAAAATCTATCCTATTTACAATTTAATTATGAAACCCCGAGTTATATTCGGGGGGAGCAAAGGTAGGAAAAGAATTCTCAAATTATTTCGAGTTACATCAGGAATAGGAGAAGGGGAATCGGTGCGCAGACCGAGATGCAAGAAACCACATACAACCACACACAGATATAGGGGTTTATAGGCCATAATCATGCTACACATCCACCACAAAACTCATTTAAGGGCAACGCATATCGAGTGCATTAATATTACATATCATATATGTATATTTGGGATTTGTGGATTGAACATGTATAAATCCGATATTATTTGCATCGCATGCAATAAATAAAGGCAACAAACCAAAATCGATCATATCAATAATCCTAAAATATAGAGCGGTTGACGTGGCTCTGATACCACTGTTGGGTTTTAGAGGAGGCAGCGAAGCAGCGGAAACAAAAATTTTCTCCCCAAAACCTAGAACAAAAGGAATCGCGTCAACATCTATATAATAGGAAAGATGGTTTGTGGATGCATACCTTGTCCCGAGGTTTGCTCGGAGACAGTACCTCGCGCCTTGCACGGTCTTCACCTCCGGTCTTGGACGATGTCTGTGCAGCTCCTGGTCGCATCGGGACAGAAGACTCCTCTTCTCACCGGGACTGTCGGGATTGACAGTCGTCCTCTGAGCGGTAGAGGTCTCTTGCCTCTGCAATCATTCACACGGACTGCCTGGAACTCCAATCTCCTTTCGCACAAGGAACCAGAAGGAGTCATACCCTCCTGTTGACGTACTAGTCGCCAACACACTCTCCTACTACCAGTTGCAACTGCAGTTGTCCTTCCCTTGTTGTGCCTCCCTTTTCGGGTAGCACTTGCTCGGGCTCTCTCGGTTACCAAAACCAGAGAGAACGACAACTTTGTAGAGCAACCGACTTGCATTGTGTTGTACTCTGAGAAGCCCCCAATACCCCTATATACAGGTGGGTCATGGGACAGGGTTCTCTGTTCCCGGCAATATGGGACTAAAATCAGGAGTAGAAGGGTTCGAGATTTTCCACAAAAGCAACCAACTCGCAACCTAAACCGATCGGTTCACAAGTGAATCGGTCGGTTGGGGACGTGAACTGGTCGGTTGACACCTTAAACGATCGGTTGGGACCCTTGAACCGGTCGGTTCACTCCTAAACCGGTCGATTGGGGTTCTTGATAAGTTCCCGATTGACTTTCCTTCTTTTGTTTCTAATTGATATCGAATACCATTCCTTGTTCCAATCAAATTGGGCGCAAGTGAAATGAAAGGAAAATTCTCACCAATCCTACTTTCCCAACTTGCTTGGTTGCACCAGTTGAATCGATTGTTTCAAACTTTGAAGCAATCGGTTCACCCTGATCTTGAGCCGATCGGCTCAACACTTGAGATGACCGGTTCACCAAGCTCAGCCGATCGGTTCATCATATGAGCCGATCGGTTGGGAGTGCAGATTGTGCAAAATCAGTCAATTGCGATTTCAATCAATCCGATACTCCAATCAATGCGTCCAACACCTTGAACATTATGATATTGAGCTATCGATTAATTGAGTGCTCAATTGAACTACTAAACTCCTTTAGTAATCAATCTAAACATTGCTTGTGGACAAAACTCCTCTTCCAGGTTAAATCCTATGTGTGTGACCCTGTAGGTCCATTTCACATTGGCAATGAAAGTCCATAACACTTATGACTTCACAAGCAAAGAGTGGTGCCTAGTCACACATCATTGCTACCCAAGTGAACTAGAAAGTTGGAGAACAACTTTCAATCCTACAATCCGTGAATGGTGTTACAGTGAATGTATAATTCCTTTGTCACTGATATCCTGAATGAACTTGAGGCATGGAACAGTCATCCTATGAACGTTCATTCATTTCCTTGATCTCAGAGTAGACCGAGTGAGATGTGTATGACATCAATATCACATATTGAGTCACACGTGCATGTGCATGCCTTTCTCAATCCTACTCATCAAGTGGCCAAGGATATCAAACTCCCTCAGGAGGGACAAATCCCATATCTATCACTCACCCCTCAAAAGCCCCATGTGTCAAAGCCACCCAATCATCACCTTTATAACAACCCATGTTTCAGGACTGCGTTTGATGATGTCAAAGTGTACCCAACGACATGTGTTGAGGGTAGTGATTTCAAGTCTAAGAATCACACTCACCACCATCACTGTGAGAGATGACTGTGACTACCAAGTCATGGTTCCATGTGTCACTCTCACGGTGGGTCTGTCCGGTACCTTGTTCTCTAATGAGTACCTATGTGCTTGGTTTGATATCACTATATCATGACTAATGAGATTCTATCATCAACCAACACACAATCTAGTCTTCAGTGTTATTGATGTCTATGGTTATTTCCACAATAAAAACCGACTAGGGACCAAACAAGAATGTATACTCTTAACATCCGTATGATCTCATCATTTAGGTCCTCAACCTAAAAGCATACGTCATTGAGTAAAACAATTCTTTAGACATCTATCATGTTACACCATCATCTCAGAAATAGTTTAAACATACAGATCGGAAATTGCCTTTATTATTATTCAAATCATTTACAAAGTATCCCATTACAATCATCACATGACTTGCTCTATGGGCATACATACCAACCTAATCATGGACTCAATTATAGGTACTCCCAAGGTGATACTAGTTGGATCTAAAATAAACATGGGAATACAACCCAACTAATCCCTAAAAAGGAAACACCGAAGAGAAGAGTAAGGCATAGAAGATCACTAAGAGTGCTAAATCATTTGAAGTGGTGTTTACCAAGGTTGATCCCCATGCACCAGAAGTACCATTACCTACATGATGGTGAAAGCACACCTCAAGAAAAGATAAAAAAGGATATAGTAGTTGTAAAGAAGATACATCCAGACATTCCTTTTCTAGACTCTATTGAGGAAATGATAACATATGCCTAAGTATTCAAAGATATAATCCCAAAGAGGTGGGAGATTGAGATATAGTAACAATCAATCTTGCCAAAAGGTCTTGCACATTTGTGCAAGCAACAATGTCCACCAACAAAAAGCCCCATAAGAATTCACTATGCCATTCCACATTGAAGATTACATGGAAAGACATGCTTGTAAAATTTAGGAGCAATCACATGTTTGATGCCTCTAACCTTAGCAGAAAGGTTCTTTATCATTGAAAGCATTGTGACTACATGGATGATCATACAAATTGTTTATAACACTTTCACAAGACCTATAGGAGTCATGGAAGATACTGATAATATTTGGGGTATTCTTCGTACTAGGATATGTGCTGATAACAAATACACTCAAAGATCCATGTTGCTCAATGATATTAAAAATACCCTTCCATTCAATGTCTATAGATATTATTGAATTGGAAGTTGGAATCATTGCTATTCATGTTGACGAAGAACAAATTGACTTCAAGGTCCAAGACTCTATAAAGGACCTTTCCAAGTTGAATCTATCTACTTTGTTGATTTCTATTGCAAACTTAACGCTTACATACAAGATAAGAAAGAAGTAGTTGATCCTTTAATGAAAGTTTATTAGTCTTCTAATTTTTCTAATCCTGAGGTTGAAGAGTTATCAAAATGCCTACACACTAAAGAGGAGAAAGAAGACACAGATCTCTCCCAATGAATCATACGAGTTCTATATTAAAATGACACAGTACATCTCTTTGAAGAAGTACCCCATGGATGAAATAGTCTTGAAGTGGCTTCTTGACCCTAGCACATTTTTGACATTTGGTGTCAGTTTTCTCAACATGATTTCCAACTGAAATCGACATTATAGACTTATGACGTCAATTATTAAAGCAAAAATGTCACAATAAGTCAAGCCTTGATGTTTAAGAAAAAAACATGTATACCGCTTTCATTTTGATATTGGTTTCTTGGGGAGGAACCAACATTACAAAGAACCTGCAAAAATCAATTTCTCAGACAAAATTTAGTAAAGAACATGAAAAATCAGTTCACAAGGAACCGATAACACAATCCTTCTTGCAATTTTTTTACATTCAAAAGGAGTATGGTGTGAGTTATTGTCTAACAAAACCGACACCGTAAGTCATGTGCCCCATGAAAATTTTACCTCCAAAAATCTTGTTGTGTCATTTCCTCTTTTAGGAATTGACGATAATGAATTCCCGCCACATTCCATGTGCAAGTTCCCCCCCCCAATTAGTGTATGTCATCACTTTTGGTATTCAAATCAACACTATATATCTTAGTGAGGTTGGCATTTTTCTGATAGGGGATAAGGACATATGTTGTCAGTTTCTTAATGACAAACCAATAACATACTTGAACCTATGTCATCAGATTTTCTAAAAAAATTGACAGCATAATTTTCATTGTTAGTTTCTTCAGTTCAACCGACGACTAAGTGCAACTTATTAGAACCCACAAAAATTTCTTTTCCCATTCCCTATTTCATCACACAATTCCTAGCTTTTGTTCTTGAAATGAGGATGATGACCTAGCTGCTGTCTTTCTCTAGCGCTTACAACCATCACCACCACCTCACTTGCAGATATCACTACTTTTGACTCTGTTGGATGCTCCTTTCTCCACCACCAACTTCTCTCAATCCACCGCCCTCCTACCTATGGTGCCACCACCTCTTCTCTTGCTTGGATATGACATGGTAATGCGTCGAAGTATATCACAATCACTAAGATTTTAATCCTAGACTTTAACCTTTTTTTACTGTCCAATTAAGGCTAGTATAGAAGGGTCGATCCCGCAAGACAACGTCTTTAAGAAGGTAGCCTCTAAACCCAATTGTTTTGTTGAACTTTTTTTCTTCTGAACATGAAGTAAATTCTGATTGGGGGTTGGGTGATTATTGCTAGAACAAGAATGAGATGCAAGAATTCAATTTGTACTAACGAGAAGTAAAATTGCCCTGTTACAAGGAAAAGAGATGATTGTTAGCATAATAAAAGATATTATAATCAGAAGGCTAGAATGTAAATAGAGTAAATCAACAGTGATTGAATCAGATGATGGAATATCGAGACTTTTTCGGGGTTTTCACCACCTTAGCCTAGGCAAGAAATAACTAAATCCTTTAAATGAAAAATCCAATGAAGGCATGTGAATTAAGTAAAATTCACAAAAGATGAACTCCGCACGGGCCCATTGGCCCTGGTGCTCATGTTTCGAGGTTCATCACCCCAAAAGAGAAATATCCACGATCGTTTCAATACCTCTATGCAAATGGTTTTAGTGTTCTAAATATGGGCTTCCATGGTCATTTCCACCCGGATTAACATATGACCAAATCGATTAATTACTCTGATAGATCATTAGTTATTAAAATAGCCATATGAAAGAAGTCATTCTTCAGGATTAAGTCGATTAACCATGGCTAAGGGGCTATTCCCCTTGTCTCGATAGGAAAACTACTCACTCATGTTTGTAGAGAGAAGGGAGACAGAGGAAGAAAGTGTTCTAGTCATAGTCTAGAGTTATCAAAAGATTAATTCCTTAGGCTAGAGACTATCAAATGGTTGACTCTTAATTCCTTGCTCTGGTCTATAGAAGAAGAAGACTAGATATAAAAACAAGCAAGGTAAAAGAACAATAATTAAAATGGGCACTTAGCTTGCAAAATTTAATCTTTATTGATGAACATAACACAATAACATGAGAATGATTACTCACAAATCCTTCGTACAAAAGATGATGCTTGTGAGGAGGAAGTGCCCCTCCTTTTATAGGAGAAGGAGGGGCTTTTACAACTAGGGTTGTGGGTAAATGAGGCTGGCGACTGCATTTTTGAACTGGCCGCACACTGCCAACCGATCAGTTGGGAGTTTGGTAAGGGCGGGAGTCAGAATAGCAGTCAACAACCCTAACTACCGGGTGATGGTGCTCTTTGATCCGCTCAACTGGGTGGGGAAAACTCTCGCTTGAGGTCTGAATTGATCATTTGACATTCAAATGGAGCGCCATCTAGACTGAGCGTTTGAATGAGGCTCGGTGACTGAGGGATGGCATCAACCGATTGTTTAGAGTAGGTGAGATGATTGTTTGAAGCAAGTGAGTTGATCGTCTGGAATAGGTGAGCCGATCATCTTGTATTCTGAGTCTACAATAAATGCATAGATTTTGGTGAGAATCAGGTTGAACTGGCTGCGCACTGCTAACCAATCAGTTGGGAGGCAAGCCGATCAGTTGGGAGTTTGGTAAGGACGGGAGTCGAGGTAGTAGCTAGAAAACCTAAATCCCGGGTGGCGGCGCTCTTTGACCCGCTCGGCTGGGTGGGGAAAACTCCCGCTTGATGTCTAAATTGATCGTTTGACATTCAAATGGTGTGCCATCTAGACTGAGTTTTTGAACGAGGCTTGATGCCAGAGGGATGGCGTCAGCCGATCATCTAGAGCAGGTGAGCCGATCGTTTGAAGCAGGTGAGACGATCGTTTAGAATGGGTGAGCCGATCATCTCGTGTTCTGAGTCTACAAGAAATGCATAGATTTTGGTGAGAATCAAGTTAAATTGTGATAAAAGGCAGCAAATAGCAACTTGTTTCTTTTCAGTGGATAAAAAATAAGAATTTCCATTTGACAAGACTTAAAAGGTTGTGAAAAAAAGGGATCTAGATTAGCACACATCAAAATACCACAAACTTAAGCCTTTGCTTGTCCTCGAGCAAAAATATCAAAATGATTCAAAGTTTTTAGAAGCGACATGTTCATCCTCCCTTAATTAGTAGTATCTTCTATCCTTTTCATGGTCGAGCAATCCATCTCCTAGAATCACAAAATATAAGTTCTATATTTCTTACAATTTTTTTTCATTCTTCTTTCAAACCTATACTTTGTAAAAATAGTCTTAATCCTATTTGCGCTTCAACACATGAATTTTTTTTTGGGCATAAGAATGAGAAAAAGTGAGGTGTAGAAGAAGGATCTCTCCTCTATTCAACTCGGGATTTAATTTCATGGACTTGTGGTTACCTTAACCACATTTTTTTCTTTGCGTGCCCCTATTACATTTATGAGGGGTGTGGAAGAATGATCCCTCCTCTATTTGACATGGGATATTGACCACAATTTTTTTGTGTGCTCTTTTTTGGGCCATCTTTTGGCGGTACACCCCTATTAAATTTATGAGGGGTATGGAAGAAGGAAGATAGGAGGAGCATGCCACCCCAGACTTAGGGGTTGACATGCAGATTATTTTCTCGTGCAATATATATATATATATATATATATATATATATATATATATATATATATATATATATATATATATATATATATATATATATATTCAAGTGTTGTTGCATCAGTAAGAAAAATTGTGTAAGTACATTAAATGAGAAAGATTGATCAGTTAATCTAATGCTAAAGATAAGAAAGTTTGCATTTGATTCTATTTGATACTCTAAGGCTTGCCATCTTTTCCAAGAATATTTCTCATTTAGGCATGGAGAACTTGGTTTAAAAAAATGAAGATTTTGAACAATTTATGAAATAAAAGATTTATCTATTTATTTGAAAAAGAAGATATAAATTGGACGACTAGGTAAAGGACAAAGTTTGAAAAAGAAAATGCACTCCATTTGAAATACAGAAGGAAAATGCTAAAAGGGAAGATAAAGGGGTGGAACACGTACCACCCACCCACCCTGAACTTAGATTTTTGCTTGTCTCGAGCAAACCCTTAGACCAAGATGGAGGGAAGAAGATCACTGTGGTGGTGAATTCTACGGGTGGGAGAAGTAGTAGTTTCCCCAGTAAGGGGAGTGGGGATCTGGGTAGGCCTGTTGGGCCCCATACTCCTCATAGGATGGGTGGCTAGGGGCATAGTGTCCGAAGTACACATGCCAAGACTCTTGTGAATGCTGCATAAGGTACATGTGGTTAACCTGGTGGCCCTGACACTACTGCTCGTGCTGAATCTGATCCAGCTACTTCTGGACCTCGTAGAACCTATAGGCGCCTGTATCATCATCCGGTCGCTTCCTGGTGCGACAGTGGGGTGGTGAAGGTGAACCAGAGGCATAACTGTAAGCCTATAAAGAAACACTCCTCCTATGGACATGTGGCTCGGGGATGTCGTATGGGTCTGGGTTCTTTAGACTGTATCTCTGGATGTGCCATGGTAGATTGGTGAGCTCGTAAATAAGGTTTGATGCTGCAAACCTTGTATGCAAGGGAAGCTGTAGAATCTCCTGTGAATCCTTGAAGAGAAGGTAGTAGACACCATTGGCACCCAAGTGAATGGACTTGCTTCCCTTCAGGTGGTAACTATTGATTAGGTGGTTTTCGAGTGGAAGTGGTGTGAAAAGAATGCGGGTGTAGCCAAGAAAGATGGTGAGATGGGTGACAAAATGGCCAATGCGGAAGGATGATGAGGTGGTACGGCTGGCTTGGGTGCTAAAATGTTCAAGAACGACATTCCCCCAGTTGAAGGGTACTTCATTCAACAGGCACCATAGGGCGTAGAGTTCAACATAAGTAATGGCTCCATGAGTACCTTCTCTATAGAAAATAGTGCAAGAAAGGATATGATGGAGGTAGCGGACCACCAGGTTATGAATGCTGGAGGCCTTGGGGTCACTAGAAAGGCGGGGCATGAGGCCATTGATCTTAGCCCAGAACTTGTCTCTGTCATACAGGTCGGGGTAGGAATCATGGGATCGCCCCATGTAACAATCTAACCAATAATATTCACCGCTGTCAAGGATGAAAGAAGTGAACTATCAGGCAGAGATTTCCAGATTATCCCCAAAAATATGGATCTTACAACTAGAATTGCCCAGGGAGCAGTGATAGCAACGAAATGGGGTAATGAACTTGAGGGTGAGGTCTCTATAGATAGATGTGATACAATAAGGAAAAAGGAGGATATGGTTTTTGCAGAGAATGTTGTCAGTGGCATCTTGGATTCCTAATGCATCAAGGGTTGTGTCGCACGCCCATCGGGGAAGAGAAACACCCATGGAGAATATGTCCTCAAAACATTGTAGGTGTTTGGTGCTGGTGAACTGGACATAACTGCCTAGAATGGGGGCGATATGAGGTGGATGAGGGGTGGTGGAATCTAGGTCATTGCTTGCCTTCTGATTGCTTTCCATCTCATAGAGAAGAGCCTCAGCATCTTGGATGTCATTAAGCATATCCTTAGCGATATCAGGTGAGGATTTACTGGTGGAGGAAGGTGTGTAAAGTGAATCTCAGATTGAGATCTAGTTTGGTGAGGTGGATCACGGGAGGATGAGGTGGTGGATTTTCCCTTGTTTTTGTGGAACTGGCTGAACATGGATGCTCATGGGGTGCGAACTGATCAGCTGGAAAAATGAAACAATAAGCTGGTACTTTGAAACGGGCGATTGGGGAAGTCAGATGATCAGTTGGGAAAGTAAATTTTGACCACAAAACAATCGGCTCATTATGGGATAAAGAGAAGAAGAGAGGTGGCGAGCGTGGTGGTGGAGGAGGCGAGGTGAGTGGTTGGTGAAGTGAGACGGTCGTTTGGAGCAATGAAACTAGCAGTTTAAAGATTGAGACGATTGACTCGTCTAAAAAAATGAATGGTGGTTGTGAGTGCGGCGGTCAGATCGAGCAAAGTAACCACTTGAGCTTTAGGAAGGGGGCAAGCGATTCACCTCCTCATTCACTCAACTACTGAAGGTGTAGGCCGGTCGACTAGCAGAGTCGATCGACACATGTGCTGTGAAGAGTGTAGTCAGTGAGCAGGGATGGCATAGCAGGTGGTCAGCTGGCCTTATGGCCAGTCAACTTCTATGGAGAGTCACTCGGCTCGCCCAAGGGATGCTCAGGTGGTCTGTGTGAGGTGGAAAGGTTGGCTGGCAAAGAATGTGCTCGGTTGGCGATCTGCTTCGGTTGAGAGCTTGGGGTGGGTGGCGGCTAGGTTAGACAAAGAGGGAATGAGGGTGTGGGATTTTTTGCTTTGCTTGACCGGATTATATAGCCGATCTAGGGTGCGAGCCGATCATTTACTGCCTTGAGCTGATCGAATCGTGCTGTTTGGACAACACATGTGGGAGTGGAATCCAATGTGTAGGTCATCTTGATGCATGGGGAAGGGGGGCAGGGCAGTTCGGGGATGCACGATTAAATTGAGTCGATCGATTGAGTTGCCAAATGGCCATTTGTCCTGTAGAAGGGGCCACCGTTTAGAAATACCGAACCGGTCATTTGGCTCAGTGAGCCAATCAGTTGGCTTGTTAGAAAAAAGAAAATAGATAACAAGGTAAAGAAAATGCAATAGAAGGAATACATGGTTGGGTTGCCTCCCAGTAAGCGCCTTGTTTTATGTCAAAGGCTCGACAGATGAGAGACCAATTTATTGAGATTCTAGGGGGGTCTAAGGGTCAGTCAAGTTAAGATCTTCTAAGGATGAGCATTTATTGGTATCTGAAGTGACAATGTCTTTAGTGGTTATGTATGTTTTGAGTCAATGCCCATTAACCTTAAATTTACCCAAAACTTTATCCCAATTAAGAAAGGTACCATGTGGATAGGCACACTTGACGAGATAGGGACCATACCATATGGATTTAAGCTTTCCAAGGAAAAGTCATAGTTTGGAATCAAACACTAGAACCTGGTCACCTTCTCAATGTCCTTGCGCTTGATGTGAACATCATGCCATAGTTTAGTTCGGTCCTTGTAGATTCTCGCATTTTCATAAGCGCTCATTTTAAGTTCATCTAGTTCATTCATTTAGAGAAGATGTTTTTCTCCAGCTGTAGAAAGGTCAAAATTCAAGCTTTTGATGGCCCAACGGGCCTTGTGTTCTAATTCTATCAGGAGATGGCATGATTTTCCATAAATCAGCCTGAAAGGGGTGGTGCCTATGGGTGTCTTACATGCAGTTCTGTATGCCCACAAAGTGTCATTAATTTTCAACACCCAATCCTTCCTAGTGCGACCAACAATGTTTTCTAAAATAGATTTGATTTTCCTATTGGATACTTCAACCTACCCACTAGTCTGAGGATGGTAAGGAGTGGCAACTTTGTGGTAGACCCCATATTTCTTCAATAATGCCTCAAAACTTTTTTTTTTCCAAAAAATGGGATTCCCCATCAGAGATGACAGTGCATGGGACTCTAAATCTAGGGAATATAATGTCTTTAAAGAGTTTTTTTACAGGTTTGGAATCACAAGTTTTAGTGGGTACAACTTCAACCCACTTTGATACATAATCGACTGCAACTAATATGTAGGCATATCCATAAGAAGAAGGAAATGGGCCCATGTAGTCGATTCCCTAGACGTCAAAAATTTCTAACTCCTACAAAGAGGTTAGAGGCATTTGGTCATGCTTGGAGATGTGACCCATCCTTTAACATTGGTCACATGACAACACATTCTCATAAGATTCTTTGAAGATGGTCGGGTAATAGAACCCACAGTGTAGGACTTTCCTGGCTGTTTTCTGGGAACTCATGTGTCCACCATAGGGGCCAGAATGACATTGTTCCAAAATGTCATAGCTTTCATCCTGGGAAACACAACGATGATACAGACCATCAACACAAAGTTAAGGTTAATCCCAATAATAGTTTTTGATGCCATGTAAAAATTTAACTTTAGAATGCCCCTTGTAGTCAGGGTGCAATACACTAGCAGCTAAATGATTTACTAAATTGACAAACCAAGGAAATTGGGAGTCTACCTTAAATAGTTGGTCATCAGGTAGAGATTCATTTATGGGGGTGTCATCGGGTTGGCTATAGCTAAGTTGACTTAGGTGGTCAACCATGACATTTTCAGACCCCTTTTTGTGTAGGATCTCTAGATCAAACTCTTGTAACAGCAAAATCCACCTTATGAGTCTAGGTTTGGCATCCTTTTTGGTCATGAGGTAGTGAATGGCTGCATGATCAGTGTAAACGATGACTTTGGAACCAACTAAGTATGAGAAAAATGTATCAAAAGCATAGACAATGGCTATTATTTCTTTTTCGGTCATAGTGTAATTTCACTGAGCTTCGTCTAAGGTTTTGGAAGCATAGTATATGATATGATGTTTCTTATCAACTCACTATCCTAAGATGGCACCTACAACAAAGTCACTAGCATCACACATGATTTCAAAGGGTAGGGCTCAGTCTGGTGCACGAATGATTGGAGTGGTTGTGAGAGCATTTTTCAAACATAGAAATCTATCCATGCATGCTTTGTTAAAATGGAAAGGCACTTCTTTTTAAAGAAGGTTGGTGAGAGGTTTCGTGATTTTAGAAAAGTCACAGATGAATTGCCGATAGAAATTGACATGTCCTAAGAAGGCTCAGATGTCTTTGACTGAGGTTGGAGGTAGAAGCTTGGTGATAACTTCAATTTTAGCTTTATCAACTTCTATCCCTTGGTTTCTTACTCTATGGCCTAGAACAATGCCCTCCTTAACCATGAAGTGACACTTTTCCTAATTAAGGACTAAGTGTGACTCAATACATCTATCAAGAATAAGGGTGAGATTTCTAAGGCAAGAGTCAAAACTGTCTCCATAGACAGAGAAGTCATCCATGAACACCTCCATGATGGTTTTAGTCAATCCTACAAAGGTAGCAGACATACACCGTTAGAAGGTGGCTGGTGCATTGCACAAGCCGAAGGGCATTCGTCCAAAAGCATAAGTGCCAAAGGGACATATGAAGGTTGCTTTATCTTGATCTTCAGGATGGATAGGAATATGATAAAATCCTGAATAGCCATCTAGATAACAAAAGTATTGTTGAAGGACTAAGTGTTCAAGAACTTGGTCTAGGAAGGGGAATGGGAAGTGGTCTTTCCTAGTTGTTTTATTGAGCTTTCTATAGTCAATACACATTCCTTATCCTGTGATGGTGTGGGTGGGAATGAGTTCATTCTTCTCATTTCTAATGACAGTGGTCCTCCCTTTTTGGAAACAACTTGAACTGGGCTGACCCATGGGGAATCAGAGATGGGGTAGATGATTCCTGTAGTTAAAAGTTTGATCACCTCTAGACGAAAAAATTCCTTCATGTTTGGGTTGAGTTTTCATTGTAGATCTAGGGAGTGTTTGTTGTCTTCTATCATTGGGATTTTATGAATGCATATGGATTGATCTATCCCGACCAGATCTGTCATTTTGTACCCTAAGGTAGTTCCTCTTTTCCTAACTTCTCCCATAAGTTTATTTTCTTATTTAGGGATAAGGTCAGAGTTTATCATGACACGGCACAATTGTTGTTCATCAAGAAAAACATATTTCAAACCTATGAGAAGAGTTTTAATTTTTGGGGTCTTGGGTGGTTCAGGTTTTTCTTCCAGGATGGAAATCATTTTAAGGTCCTCAATTTCAGCATTAGGAATCTCCTTAAAATTATCTAGATGAGCCTTACATTGATCTTATTGTTCATTATCAAAGTCACACTCAAGAGGGCCAGTGAGGGCTGTGTGTAGGGGGTCATCAACTAACTCCCATTCCTACCTCAGTTGAGATAATTTATCAATGCAGTTAAGGAGATATACCTCTTCCTAGAAACTAGGCCCTTTCATGCTTTCAAACACCCTAAACTCTATGGGTTTCTTCTGTAATCTTAACAGAATGGTCCTGACCTCAATATCAATCAAGGCCCATGCTATGGCTAAGAAAGGATGATCGAAAATGAGAGGGTAATGCACATCTTCTTTTATGTCCATGATCACAAAGTCACAAGGGACATAGGCATCTTTCTCAACCTTAACCTGAATGTCTTCTATGATTCCCATGGGTTTGGTCATGGATGAGTCCGCCAATTGGATGGTCATGGCTGTGGGTAACATGTCATTGATTCCTAATCTTTTGCAAAGGTTGTAGGGCATGATGGATATACTGGCTCCTAAATCAGCTAGGCCCTTTCTACAAGCATTGTCACCTAAGTAGCATCCTATTCCAAAAGAACCAGGTCCTTCTATTTTTTAGACATTTTACTTTTGATTATGTCGAAAGTGGTCCTAGAAAGTTTGACAGTCTCATATTCTTCAGTAGCATACTTCCTAGTCAAGAGGGATTTCATGTATTTGGACCAGGCATGCATGTCTGGTAAAGCATCAAGGAAGGGAATGCCAACATGTAGTTTTTTCATAACATCCCTAAATTTCATGAAATGGGCATCGAGCCTTGTCTGTTTAAGGTGGTCTTGGTATGGAGGTCATGGTTTGTAGATTGGTTCCTCAACTTCTACCTATGGAGGTTCAAGGATGGTTGGTTTAGGTGGAGCTTTAGGTTCAACAATTACCGTGTCTTCATCCTCGAATTCTAAAGGTGTGGTTGAAGGTTTTTCTGGAGGAGGAGGGGAGTGCACTGATAAGTGCATACTCATCATGGAATTCAACTGTTTTTTTTGGAACAAAGTCAACTCCAATTCACCCTTTTAACCAAATATGAATCATAATGTGTAAAACTACTTGGCTGATTCAATAATCAAGGTTTTAACTAAATATCTTTCATTTAATGCAGGAAAATCAAGCAACTCCATGCATACGGTCTCAAGACCGTTTGGATCCTTGCGGCCCCAAGACCGTTTGGTGGAATACACAAAGAACAAATGACGAAACCGGCTGCAAAAGAAAGCCATGCGGTCCCAAGACCGTTTGGTCCCATGCGGTCTCAAGACCGTTTGGTCCCATGCGGTCTCAAGACCGTTTGGTCCCATGCGGTCTCAAGACCGTTTGGTCCCATGCGGTCTCAAGACCGTTTGGTCCCATACGGTCTCAAGACCGTTTGGTCCCATACGGTCCCAAGACCGTTTGGTCCCATGCGGTCCCAAGACCGTTTGGTCCCATGCGGTCCCAAGACCGTTTGGTCCCATACGGTCCCAAGACCGTTTGGTCCCATGCGGTCCCAAGACCGTTTGGTCCCATGCGGTCCCAAGATCGTTCGACGCAAGCACAAGGATCGATTAAAGAACTAAAGCCGCACGCCCACGCCAAGGCCAGGACCGATCGAAGCAAACCGTTTGGTGCCCAAACGGTCTCAAGACCGTTTGGCGCCCAAACGATCTCCAAACCGTTTGGGATCAGATCGGAACCTATAAATAGACCCCCAAGGTCCCCATTTGGAGGGATCGGATCCGGACACCGATAGGCTGCCAGAGCACCACCCCGATCAAGTTCCACTCCATCTACTGTTGGTGTTGCATCCAAGGAGGCCCAGAAGAGAAAGAAGACGGAGCATGGAGTGCACCTTCTTCACCGGGCTGCGTCCACCCTCTGCACCGAGCTCATGGCGGATCTATCTTTCTCTCCTATCCTTCTTGTATCTCGCATCATGAGCGAGTAGTCTTCTTTCACTGGGGTGCGGGGACTAGCCCCGCTGCCCATGCAAACCATGTTCTTTTGTTAAAATTTCCATGGCAATGTATATAACTCTTCATTTCGTCATTTATCGTTAAGCTTGTAGGTTGGTTATGTGCTGGTTTCCATCTTTGTGCTCCCTATGTTGCGAGCACTTCAATGCATGGGTATGAACGTCGTTTAGCATGTTAGACTCCTTGACGAAAACTTCTGATGGGATTCCTTGAGGTCGTAAGTGTATGATCCGCAAGGGGACGAGCCATCTAGCCTTCGGTGATGTTTCTGTGCGCCTGACGCCCGTATGGGGGGTTCACAACCTTAGTTGGATTTTGTATCTTCTTGCTATTCATCGGTGTTTACTCGTATTATAATCGCTTATTTGCTTAACGGTTGACGTGGTTGACTCCTTGACGAGAACTTCCGATGGGATTCCTTGAGGTCGTAAGTGTATGATCCGCGAGGGGACGAGCCATCTAGCCTTCGGTGATGCTTCTGTGCGCCTGACGCCCGTATGGGGGGTTCGCAGCCTTAGTTGGATGTTGTATCTTCAGAGCCATAAGACATGTGATCCGGATGGTGACGAGACATCTGATACCTATGGTGATGCTTACGCGGACCTGACGCCCGTACGGGGGGTTCTGCAGCAGCTCTACTTGAAGTGTTGTTTCTTGCCTGGATTGTTTGAAGAAGAGCATGTTTGTGTGTGTAGCGGAGGTCAAACCCGGTACCATCCCAGCGATTCCATATCATTGATCCAAACCCATCTTTTAATTCAGCTTTTACTTTCCTGCATTTAGTTTAAACAACCCAAATCAAACTATTGTTCTAAATATTAGTTTTACTAGAGCTTGATCTAACTGACAAGGATTCTTAAAAACGTTGTCCTTTGGGTTCGATCCTCAACTATACTGCGATAAGACTCGTCCGCTTGCGGGTGGTATTGTTGCACTTGGTTTTGGTAAAAACTCGGGGATTTCAGCCCCGGGTGAATTTGTTAGTGCATTCAAAACCCACATCAAATTCTGGCGCCGTTGCTGGGGACAACGGAATCAGTCAGTCTAATCTAGTTCTTTTAAGACTAATCTAGGATTTTGTTTTCCTTTTTGAAACTATCGCTTATCTACTTGATCTTTATTCTACTTTGTGGATCTCATTTTTCAAATCCTCCTAATTTTCAGGTGCTCTCCAACGCATAGTGCATGCACCGATCAGACAGTCCCGGACTCACATCGAGCTTCGATCCTGAAATAGATAGAACCTTCCATCGTCAGATCAGGGAAAATCAGGCAAGGATGGTGCAAGAAGAAGAAGTAGCCCGCAAAATAGCTCAAGCCATCAATGCGCAAAGAGAGAGGCTCATGCAAGAAGCTAGAGCTGCGGTTCAACAAGAGATCTTAGCAGCACAGGCAACAGCGCAAGCAGCGGAACTTCAGAAAGACCTTAGAGAGTTCTCTATCCCAAAAGCTACAAATGTCCATCATCCGGTGCAGCCTCCTCCCATCGAAGCTTCCAACTTTGAGATTAGAGCACATTGGATAACTTTGCTTCAGAACAACCCCTTGTACGACAAACAAGCTGAAGATAGCCAAGGTCATCTTCTTAGATTCATCGACCTTTGTGCTATGACGAAGCAAAATGGAGTCACTGATGATGCCATTCGACTCCGTCTTTTCAAGTATTCTCTTGCCGATAGGGCCATCAGTTGGTACAATTCACTGCAGAGTGAAGTACCCATTACTACCTGGGAGCAGCTCCAAAATGCTTTTCTGGAAAAGTTCTACCCCCCATCGCTTACATATGAAATCAGGGGCCGAATCACAAATTTCACTCAAGTCACTGGAGAAACCCTTGCCGAAGCTTGGGATAGGTACAAGGAGCTCCTACGTAAATGCCCACACCATGGAATTCCTAAGAACCAGCTTATAGAGATATTGTACAGGGGTGTGGAGGATGACGTAAAGATGTTCCTTGACTCCTTGTCTGGAGGGAACTTCATGCGGCAAAGTTACGATAGCGCATGGAGAGTCGTCACCTTGGGAGCAGAAAATCAAGCAAATTGGGGCAGATCTGTTGGCAAAGGAGTCTTAAAGGTAGCCATGGCTGAAGCTATCCCAGAATACAAATATATAACTAAAACTTTGAAGGTTTTAGTTGCAAAGCAAGATCACATAGAATCATCCCTTGCTGTGATTGGAAGAGGACATTCTCCTACCAGGCAACCAGAACAAGTCAAGTCCACTTCTTTGTTTTATGAAGCATGCAAAGGCACTGATCATTCCACACTGTCGTGCAATGTTCTATACGATGTTGTTTTAAGCAATGCCTATGGACAAGGAGATAAATGCCAGATGGAAAATCTTAATGCTATTAATACCATCCCTGGGCAGAACTATTACAATCCAAATCAAAATAGGAATCACCCAGGCTTCCAATACGGAAACCCTTCAGGAGCTATGAACTCACATCAATTCAGTCCGAACAATCAACCAAGAGGCCCATCAGGGTACCAGTTTAACCAACAACAAAACTTTGGGAATCAAGGAAACTTCAAGGGAAGCTTTCAGAACAGAAACTACAATAATTATCAAAACCTCAATCAACAACAAGGACAGGCATGATCCATCCCTTTTGATGACAAGCTATCTACCATTGAAAAGTTGTTGCAAACACAACAAACAATGATAGCCAACCAACAAGCTCAACAGAAGGCTATTGAAACTCAACTGGCTGAACTTGCTGCTAGTATTAAGCCACCAGCTGGAATTTTTGCTGGACAACCTGAGAACAATCCGAAACATCTTGAGCAGTTGAAGGTTGTCACCACAAGATTAGGGAAAGGTTATTCGGATCCCCCAATGAACACGACTGTGGATATCCCTGACGAGAGTGAACCTGTGACAGTCCAAAACTTGACAACACCAGAATTGCAACCAGAGGAAAACGATACTGATAAGGGAAATTCTGAAAAGGCTGCTGATGAAGGAACTGAGACGCCATAGCCAGATATTCCTGTATATAAGCCTCGTATTCCTTTCCCATCCTGTCTGAGGGAAACCAAGCTTGATACTAGATTCATCAAATTTAAAGAGGCTATGAAGAAACTCCATGTTGATATACCGTTCTTGGATGCTCTTACTGAGATACCAGCTTGGACGAAGTATCTAAAGTCACTTCTCACTAAGAAGTACATCACTGAAGAGTATGAAACTGTAAAACTGGCTACGACCACATCAGATATCATACTCAGCAAGATGCCAAAGAAGCAGAAAGATCCATGATACTTTGGAATCTCTTGTCACATCGGTGACTCATCGTGCAAAAAGGGACTGGAAGATCTTGGCACAAGTATTTCTATTATGCCATTCAGTTTATGCAAGAGATTAGGGTTCACAGAATTACTTCCAACAGCTATGACTGTTCAACTTGTGGACAATTCAATCAAAAGACCGTTAGGAATTCTCGAAGACATCCCGGTCAAGGTAGGCAAGGACGCATATGTTCCATGTGATTTTGTCATCATGGACATAAAAGAAGACACCAGATACCCTCTTATCTTCGGTCGTCCGTTCCTCGCGACTGCAAGAACCCTTATTGATGTCGAAGCAGGAACCTTACTGCTAAGGTTAGGCAAAGAGACTCTCGAATTTAAAGTTTTTGAAAGTATGAGAAGACCAAGTATACAGGAGGAAGTCTATCTGATAGATTGTGTTGAGAAAATGTCACAACTAACTCAAGAATATCACGAGTCATGCGATCCCTTGGAAACTTCTCTATCCGACCTTTTTAATGGAGAACCTATTGACCAACAAGCTAAGGATTGCATCGGATCTCCCAATTCTGCTAAAGAAAATGCTGAAGCTACTTACGAAGAATTAAAGACTACCGGAACTTCAGAAGGAATCAGTGAAAAATCACAACCTCCTGAAATGAAGCCCCTACCTGAAGGGCTAAAGTATATGTTTTTAAACGGTCTCAAAGCTTGCCCAGTGATCATAAACTCTGATCTAACAACCAAACAAGAAGAGAAACTTCTAGAGGTATTAAGGGAGAGGAAGAAAGCCATAGGCTATAAGATGAGTGACCTCACAGGGGTCAGTCAAGCCTTGTGCATGCACAGGATCCCCATGATGGAAGACCACAAGCCAACCATCGAGCATCAACAAAAATTGAACCCGAATATGAAGGAAGTGGTCCGCCGCGAGATCATCAAACTTCTTACAGCTGGGATAATATACCCGATATCGGACTCACCATGGGTGAGCCCAATTCATGTGGTACCCAAGAAAGGAGGGACTACCGTTACAAGAAATGAAAACAATGAGCTCATCCCCACTTGAACAGTCACTGGCTCGCAGATGTGTATTGATTATAGAAAATTTAACAAGGCCACTCGAAAGGATCATTTTCCTATGCCCTTCCTCGATCAAGTTTTAGAAAAATTGGCCCATCAAGAATATTTCTGTTACCTGGACGGTTACTCTGGATTCTATCAGATTCCCATACATCCAGATGATCAAGAAAAAATGACTTTCACCTATCCCTTCGGGACATATGCTTTTAAAAGGATGCCGTTTGGTCTGTGTAATGCCCCCGCAACCTTTCAACGTTGCATGGCCGCTATTTTTGAGGGGCTTACTGAAACTGTCATGGAGGTCTTCATGGATGATTTCTCTATATATGGGGACTGCTTTGATTCCTGTCTTGAGCATCTCTCCATTGTTCTCAAACGTTGTGAAGAAGCACATCTGGTGCTAAATTGGGAGAAATGCCACTTTATGGTAAAGGAAGACATTGTCCTCGGTCATAGGGTTAGCAACAGAGGAATTGAAGTCGATAAAGCCAAGATAGAAGTCATATCCAAATTGGCTATTCCCAAAAATGTAAAAGAAGTTTGTGCTTTCCTTGGTCACGCTGGATTCTATAGAAGGTTTATACGGGATTTTTCCAAGATAACAAAGCCGATGACCAACCTACTTTCAAAAGATGCCGAATTCAATTTCAATGAAGAATGCGTCAAAAGTTTTGATACGCTGAAGAAAGCCCTTACAACTACCCCCATCATTAGAGCTCTCGATTGGGACCACCCCTTTGAAATTATGTGTGATGCCAGTGATTTTGCGGTGGGTGTGATCTTAGGGCAGTACATAGAGAAGAAACATTATGTGATCTATTATGCATCGAAAACCCTCGACGAAGCTCAAAGGAATTACGCTACTACTGAAAAGGAACTTCTGGCAGTCATCTATGCCTTTGATAAATTCAGATCCTACCTTATTGGCTCGAAGGTTATTGTTTACACAGACCATGCTACCATCCGTTACCTTATGACAAAGAAGGATGCTAAGCCAAGGCTGATTAGATGGATACTCCTTCTACAAGAATTTGACCTGGAAATAAGAGATAAAAAAGGGACGGAGAATGTCGTGGCAGATCACCTCAGTCGCATCCACACTCTGGATGCTGAAGGGATTCTGATAAACGACTCCCTACCAGATGATCAGCTTATGAGGGTCTCAAGATTCGAACCATGGTATTCTGACTTCGTAAACTACCTTGCCGCCAGAGTCATCCATCCCCAATACACCGGAAATGCTCTGAAGAAATTTATGCATGATGTGAAGCATTACTATTGGGATGAACCATATCTTTTTAAACTCTGTGCAGATGGATTGTATAGACGTTGTGTCGCCAAAGAAGAAGCCCATTCTATTTTAGAACAATGCCACTCAGGACCTGTAGGCGGCCACATGAGCTCAAAGAAGACAACTTTAAAAGTTTTGCAATGTGGTTTCTTCTGGCTGACTTTATCCAAAGATTCCTACGATTTTGTCCAATCATGTGATAATTGTCAAAGGGCCGGCAATATAACCAAAAGAGATGAAATGCCACTGAACATATGGCAAGAAGTGGAGATATTTGATGTTTGGGGAGTGGATTACATGGGTCCATTCCCCTCTTCCAATGGATTCTCTTACATCTTAGTGGCGGTGGACTACGTTTCCAAATGGGTTGAAGCCATACCAACAGTTACTAGTAATTCAAAACCCGTCATCAAATTATTCAAAGATATCATCTTCCCACGGTTTGGAGTACCGCGAACCGTGATATCTGACGGGGGCTCCCACTTCATTGAAAGAAGCTTTGAAGCTCTTCTGAGAAAATATGGAGTCTCGCACAAGGTGGCTTCACCTTACCATCCACAAACCAGTGGACAGGTAGAGGTCTCTAACCGACAACTAAAGGCTATCCTTGAGAAAACCGTTGGACGTAATCGAAAAGATTGGTCGACAAAAATCAAAGACGCCTTATGGGCTTATCGTACTGCTTATAAAACTCCCCTTGGGACTACTCCCTTTCGATTGATATATGGAAAGGCTTGTCACCTGCCAGTCGAATTAGAACATAAGGCATGGTGGGCAATTAAACATTTGAACTTCAATATGAAAGAAGCAGGGCAAGCCAGGATTCTGCAACTCAACGAGCTGGATGAACTAAGAATGACAGCCTATGAAAATGCACGAATCTACAAGGAACATACAAAACTTTGGCATGATGGACATCTGAAACGAAAGGACATACAAGTAGGAGACCAAGTGCTGGTTTTTAACTCAAGATTAAGGATATTCCCAGGAAAACTTCACTCACGCTGGTCTAGACCGTACATTGTTAAAAGCATCTCTCCTCATGGCACTTTCTCTTTATGGAGTGTAGAGTCAGGGGGAATTCCTAACCAATGGCCACCTCCTGAAGAGATATTTCACCACAACAAAGATAGACACCAAATCAATGCTAGAACTCACCGATCCAAAGGATCCCACATGAAGACAAAGGACTTTGTCGAGCCAGCGACGTAAAACAAAGGCGCTCGTCGGGAGGCAACCCGATCAATAAATCTGTTTTACTTCTCCTTTTCAAATTTTGTTTCTTACCTTATAGTTAAATTGTCCTTAAATAAAATTTGCCTTATGTGATAGTTTTCCTTACAGAACACGAGATCGGAGTGGCCCTGATCATAACGAAATCTTTCTCGGCAGTCATACCTGGTGTTACCTTTCCCCTCCATCTTGAATTTAGGGTTTGCTCGAGGACGAGCAAACTTCTAAGTTCGGGGTGGAGGGTGGGTGGTACGTACTCCACTTCCACATACACACCATATTTTCATACTCAATCTGTCTCTATCATAAAATTTTCAAAATTTTTGAACACTTGTTGATAATATGTAACTAACCTTTTTTCTATGCATCTTCAATCATGACATCCTCCTTATTCGAAGTGAATCCTCAAGAGGACTGACTTTTGAAACTTGCCTTTTGCCTGAAACCATCCTGTGAAGCTTATGATTCCTAACATCATAATACTTTTTACAAAATGATAAGTATCTGTCAAATTGATAGGGATCAAACACGTCGTGCTTCCTAACTGACTAGTAGAACAATGGCTCAGAATCCCCACCGGATCCGCTTCAAGTCATTATTTGAGCAGAGTATGACAAAGAGAATAACCCGGTTTTGAATTGTAAATCAAGTTGCATTTTGATCTGAACTCTCTTCTACACTTCTTCTATCATCTTCGTATCCCTCCATCCATCAATACCACCAAAATAGCCAAATTCATGCCAAACCCTAAGTTCGGGGTGGCACACCTCTTCCCCCGTATCCACTTCTTCCATACCCCTTCCAATAAATAGGGGCGTACCACAAAAAAAATGCAATCTCGAGTCGAATAGAGGAGAGATCTGCAATAAAAGATGCCAAAGTGCACACAAAAAGAAATGCAATCTCGAGTCGAATAGAGGAGAGATCTGCAATAAAAGATGCCATAGTGCACACAAAAAAAATGCAATAAATGAAATTGCAAAACAAATAAAAATCTCGAGTCGAATAGAGGAGATATTTACTTCTTCTTTCCATACCACTTTTCACTCCTTTTTCTACCTAAGGGCACAATACATGCCCCACCATCCTGAGCTACACCAGTGTCAGATCGGATGCATACTTGTTGATTCTGCGGGTATCTCTGAACTCCTACAAAACTCTTCGACATGCTTGGTGTTGGAAAAGGTGGGGAGGAAGCGTTGTTGGGAAACGTACTTAGGAACGAAGCTATGGAAAGACATGTTTAGTGGTCCCAGGAAGTTAAGGTACTCATTCATACTGAGCAGAAAGAAAACATTTGTGATGTGAAGATGAAGAAATCACACAGATCGAAAGTATTTCATTAGGCAACAGTTTCAAACTTTATGTTACTCGAGGACGAGCAACGATTTAAGTTCGGGGTGTTTTGATGAGTGCATACTCATCATGGAATTCAACTGTTTTTTTTTTTGGAACAAAGTCAACTCCAATTCACCCTTTTAACCAAATATGAATCATAATGTGTAAAACTACTTGGCTGATTCAATAATCAAGGTTTTAACTAAATATCTTTCATTTAATGCAGGAAAATCAAACAACTCCATGCATACGGTCTCAAGACCGTTTGGATCCTTGCGGCCCCAAGACCGTTTGGTGGAATACACAAAGAACAAATGACGAAACCAGCTGCAAAAGAAAGCCATGCGGTCCCAAGACCGTTTGGTCCCATGCGGTCTCAAGACCGTTTGGTCCCATGCGGTCTCAAGACCGTTTGGTCCCATACGGTCCCAAGACCGTTTGGTCCCATGCGGTCTCAAGACCGTTTGGTCCCATACGGTCTCAAGACCGTTTGGTCCCATACGGTCCCAAGAGCGTTTGGTCCCATGCAGTCTCAAGACCGTTTGGTCCCATGCGGTCCCAAGACCGTTTGGTCCCATGCGGTCCCAAGACCGTTTGGTCCCATACGGTCCCAAGACCGTTTGGTCCCATGCGGTCCCAAGATCGTTCGACGCAAGCGCAAGGATCGATTAAAGAACTAAAGCTGCACGCCCACGCCAAGGCCATGACCGATCGAAGCAAACCGTTTGGTGCCCAAACGGTCTCAAGACCATTTGGTGCCCAAACGATCTCCAAATCGTTTGGGATCAGATCGGAACCTATAAATAGACCCCCAAGGTCCCCATTTGGAGAGATCGGATCCGGACGCCGATAGGCTGCCAGAGCACCACCCCGATTAAGTTCCACTCCATCTACTGCTGGTGTTGCATCCAAGGAGGCCCAGAAGAGAAAGAAGACAGAGCAAGGAGTGCACCTTCTTCACCGGGCTGCGTCCACCCTCTGCACCGAGCTCATGGCGGATCTATCTTTCTCTCCTATCCTTCTTGTATCTCGCATCATGAGCGAGTAGTCTTCTTTCACTGGGGTGCGGGGACTAGCCCCGCTGCCCATGCAAACCATGTTCTTTTGTTAAACTTTTCATGGAAATGTATATAACTCTTCATTTCGTCGTTTATCGCTAAGCTTGTAGGTTGGTTATGTGCTGGTTTCCATCTTTGTGCTCCCTATGTTGCGAGCACTTCAATGCATGGGTATGAACATCGTTTAGCATGTTAGACTCCTTGACGAGAACTTCTGATGGGATTCCTTGAGGTCGTAAGTGTATGATCCATAAAGGGACGAGCCATCTAGCCTTCGGTGACGCTTCTGTGCGCCTGACGCCCGTATGGGGGGGTTCACAACCTTAGTTGGATTTTGTATCTTCTTGCTATTCGTCGGTGTTTACTCATATTATAATCGCTTATTTTCTTAACGGTTGACGCGGTTGACTCCTTGACGAGAACTTCCGATGGGATTCCTTGAGGTCGTAAGTGTATGATCCGCGAGGGGACGAGCCATCTAGCCTTCGGTGATGCTTCTGTGCGCCTGACGCCCGTATGGGGGGTTCGCAGCCTTAGTTGGATGTTGTATCTTCAAAGCCGTAAGACATGTGATCCGGATGGTGACGAGACATCTGATGCCTATGGTGATGCTTACGCGGACCTGACGCCCGTACGGGGGGTTCTGCAGCAGCTCTACTTGAAGTGTTGTTTCTTGCCTGGATTGTTTGAAGAAGAGCATGTTTGTGTGTGTAGCAGAGGTCAAACCCGGTACCATCCCAGCGATTCCATATCATTGATCCAAACCCATCTTTTAATTCAGCTTTTACTTTCCTGCATTTAGTTTAAACAACCCAAATCAAACTATTGTTCTAAATATTAGTTTTACTAGAGCTTGGTTTTGGTAAAAACTCAGGGATTTCAGCCCCGGGTGAATTTGTTAGTGCATTCAAAACCCACATCATGCACCTTTCTCAAATGAGTAGAGACGACCTTGAGTTGTTCGAAATGTTTGGGGTTGTTTGTTATCAGACATCCCAAAAAAGTTCCGACAGGGGGCTTCTGTTGGGCAAATAGGCGAGCTAGCTGGGCGTCAGTTGCCTTTTGATGAGCTTGTTGGGCAATGATGATTTGTTCCAAGGTAGACATCCTTTCATCAGCTAAGGGAGTGGCAGTAGGAACATTTGGTGGTGGTTGAGGAGGTGGTTGATTGAGATTTTGAGGAGGAAGGTTCAAGTTTTGAAATTGTTGTCCTTGGTATGGTGGTCGGTTTGGGTGATTGCCTCGGTAGTTCCCTTGGTTCCCAAAATTCCTTTGATTATTGTATGGGAACCCAGGTGGTGGTTGATTATTGTTTTGAGGGTAGGGAGGCCTTTGTTGGGATTGGAGTTGGCTAGAGTTTTCAACACCTGAAAGCTTCCCCTATTGGAATCCAGGATGGTTTCTAGTTTGATTGGGGTTGTAGTAATCCTAGCCAGGTATGGTGTGAATAGAGTTTAGGTCCTCCAAATGTTGTCCTAATTTAGGTTGCATGGGAGTGTTGTAAAGATATTGGCAGTGTAAGGTGGTGTGATCATATATTTGGCAGATGCCACAAAGAGAGTCTACAACTTTTATTTGTTGGGGTAACTCTCTATAGGTACCTAGGGATGACTCTAAACGATCTTGTTTTAGAGCAATTAATTTAAGGCTTTCTGCTATGCTTTGGATATCAGGGTCAACTTCATCCTTGGTTACCTAAAGGATCCCACCAATTCCCCTTCTAGACCTTGTTTCAGAAGCACATTTAACCACCTCCTATGCACTGGTCAAACTTTGGTGCATAAAATTTCCTCTAGATGAGGAATCAAGAAAATATTTGGTATCATCAACAACACCACAATAAAAGATTTCTATGAGTTGGGCTTGAGAGATATCATGATGAGGGCATTTTCTAAGTAAGTACTTGAACCTTTTTCAAGCTTCTCCTAGGGATTCTCCTGGGGACATAGAAAAGTGAGTGATTTGTTCCCTAATTTCACAGGTGAGGAAGGAGGGTAATTTTTTTCAAGAAACCTATTTTGTAGAACCTCCCAAGTTGTGACATGTTTCTCACTCTCCATGGTGTTGTACCAGCTACTAGCTTGGATGGTGAGAGAGTATTGAACAATCTAAGGCAGATTGCATCTTCAGAGATGCCTGGGAGTTTATTCAAGGAAGAAAGGTCAATGAGCCTTTGAAGATGATCTTGGCAACTTTTCCCATTGTTGCCAGAGAATGGCTTTGCTTGGATCATGGTGATCCAATGAGTACATATCTCAAATTTGAGGAAAATAATGTCAGGAGGCACGACTGGGTGTTGGGCATAGGAAGTTTTGGAAATAGAAAAATCTTTTAACTATTTTTGCCTTTCGGCTTCCCTCCTATTGGCCACTAGAGTTTCTTATTCAGCCATGTTTGCTGCTTGAAAAGTGGTCTCTCTAGCTGCTTGATCAGCTAAGATGTGCTCTTTTTGAGCCGCTAGAGCCTGGTTGATCCTACGGGAAATTCTTCCCCATCCATCCTAATTCAATTTTGATGGTTTAGATGATGAAAAGTTCTATCTATCTTAGGATCAAACAATGTAAATCCGACGTTTGAGCGTCGCATGCACAAATAAATAGTTAATCGTGTGCAAAAAAAAAATAGACTGCTGGAATGGAAACTCAGCAGAAGGAGAATTAGCACTTCCCGAATGTTACTCGGAAGGCATAAAAAAATGAAAAAAAAGTTTTTCAAAAGTTTTTGGGGTTCAAGAAACCAATCCGTTGTCCCCGACAACGATGCCAAATTGGTAATGCATTGAAGTGCACTATAATCACTAAGATTTTAATCCTAGAGTCTAACATTTTTTTACTATCGAATTAAGGCTAGTATAGAAGGGTCGATCCCATAGGACAACGTCGTTAAGAAGGTAGTATCTAAACCCAATTGTTTTGTTGAACTTTTGTTTCTTTGTGGTATTTTTTTAACATGAAGTAAATTTGGATTGGGGGTTGGGTGACAATTGATAGAACAAGAATGAGATGCAAGAATCAATTTTGTACTAACAAGAAGTAAAATTTCCCTAACACAAGGAAAAGAGTTGATTGTTAGCACAATAAAAGATATTATGAATTGAAGGCTAGAATGTAAACAAAGTAGATAAACGGTGATTGAATCAGATGATGGAATATTGAGGCTTTTCAGGGGTTTTCACCACCTTAACCTAGGTGAGAAATAACTAAATCCTCTAAATGACAAATCCGATGAAGGCATGAGAATTAACTAAAATCCACAAAAGATGAACTCCACATGAGACATTGGTCCTGGTGCTCATGTTTCTTAGTTCATCATCCCAAAAGATAAAGATCCACAGTCATTTCAAAAACATTTATGCGAATGGTTTTAGTGTTCTAAATCTAGGCTTCCATGGTCACTTCCACCCAGATTAACATATGACCAAATCGATTAATTAATCTGATAGATCATTAGTTCTTAAAACCAAAACCCATATGAAAGAAGTCATTCTTAAGGATTAAGTCGATTCAAACCATGGATAAGGGGTATTCCCCTTGCCACAATAGGAAAACTACTCACTCATGTTTGTACGGAAAAGGGGGAGGGAGGAAGAAAGTGTTCTAGCCGTAGGCTAGACTTATCAAAGGATTAATTCCTTAGGGTAGAGACTATTAAATGACTGACTCTTAATTCCTTGCTACGGTCTACAGAATAAAAAGAAGACTAGATATAAAAATAAGTAAGGTAAAAGAACAATAATTAAAAGGGGCACTTAGCTTGCAAAATTTATTCTTTATTAATGAACATAACACAATAACATGAGAATGATTACTCACAAATCCTTTGTACAAAAGATGATGCTTGTGAGGAGGAAGTGCCCCTCCTTTTATAGGAGAAGGAGGGGGATTTTACAACTCGGGTTGTGGGTAAATGAGGCTGGTGACTGCATTTTTGAATAGGCCGCACACTGCCAAGCGATCGGTTGGGAGGTGAGCCGATCGGTTGGGAGTTTGGTAAGGGTAGGAGTCGGAGTAGCAATCAACAAACCTAACTCATGGGTGGCGGCGCTCTTTGACCCACTCAGCTGGGTGGGGAAAACTCTCGCTTGAGGTCTGAATTGATCGTTTGACATTCAAATGGAGCGCCATCTAGACTGAGCGTTTGAATGAGGCTCGGTGACTGAGGGATGACAACAACTGATTGTCTGGAGTAGGTGAGATGATCGTTTGAAGAAGGTGAGTTTATTGTCTGGAACAGGTGAGCTGATCATCTTGTGTTCCGAGTATGCAATAAATGCATAGATTTCGGTGAGAATCTAGTTAAATTGTGACAAAAGGATGCAAATGGCAATTTGTTTCTTTTTTGTGGATAAAAATAAGAATTCCCATGTGACATGACTTAAAAGGTTGTAAAAAGGGGGATAGATTAGCACGCATCATGACACTGGTACAATTTCTAGGTCACTGTTGTTATGCTGCTCCTCTCTCCATCCGCTATGTTGCTGCTCCTATCTCCACCAGTGCCATCTTCCAGCCACCCTACTGCCGCTGTCCTATAACTCCCAGCTCTGAGAGGTTGTCTCCAATCCTCTACCCCTGATTCTATTGCTACATCACTGCTACGAGTGTCCCATCTGCCCCTACAATGGAAGGTCATTCTTCATCTCCTTTTTCTCTTTGTATACTTATATGTCTCCAAATGCATGTCTAGTTTCTTGAATTTAAGCAATATATCCACTACCTATCTAATTATAATTGTTTGTTGATTACATTTATTTTTTATAATCTTTTGTTGAATGCATTACTGTATAGTTGTTTAATTAACTTGATATGAGTTACACATTGATATGAACTTACCTAAATGGCTATGAATTTACCATTTTGGTTTTAATTTTGAAATTTGAGAAATCATACTTGTACAATTATAATTCATGTATAATGGTGCGTTTCTGCCAATGGTGTTACACGCTACTCAATTGGAGTTTGAATAGATGTAACCCCGCTGACAGACACACACGGTGGATTCACTTTCAATATTTATAAAACCTAACTTAACACCTACTCACACTAAAACAACTACACCTGCAAGCGCACGGGGTCGTGCTGTAGTATAGGAAGGTGGAATGTATAGGGTCGATCCACAGGGAAAAGAGGGGGCACTAGAGATAGGTTAGTTTGGCTAGGTTTCCACCGTAGAGACTAGGTTTAAGGGTTTGAAGGTTGTTTTGATTGTTAAACTATTATGGACAAACAAGCAATTAAAGGCAAGAATGAAATCTAAGTTAACCCTAGGCTAGAGTAAGACGAAACATGAAATAAAGGATTAAGCTAGGTATGAAAAGGCAAATTACACTAAGGCAAGCAAGAGAGAAACAAAAGAGAAATTTAAGAGCTAAACTAACATGAATACGGCAAGAACAATGCAAGATGTTAACTAAGATAAGCAAAGAAAGAGCTAACTAAGATAAGCAAGCACAAAACTAGGGTTTTAAGCAATAAAGAGAGGTATGGGCTGTTTAGGGGCATGAACTTATCACTTAAGTTGGGGGGTGACATATGAACATTATGATTCAATCTAGATTATCCAAACCAAATGACAAGTTAGAGTCTAATGAATTAACCTAAGCTACTAACTGGCCATGGATATTCTAGGTTGTATATAGGGGAACTAGTTCCTAACACCCCTACTACCCTTATGAGGCTCAATTGGGTTAGGAATTAGGTTCAATTCAATTAGAGTCTAATAAAGTCTAGGCTTCTATATTAGGCACTCCTAGGGCAATTAGGGGCCGAGGGTAGTAATGGGGAGGTGAAATTAGGGTTTTGGACCCCAATTCCCTCACATTCTAGCCTTGAGAAGGCTCCATGCTAATTGTATTAGAATTATCTAATCTAGATACTTAGAGCTCTCACTTAGGTTTAGGAAAATTTATTAGAATGTAGGAAGATGGGAGACAACCTAGGGATCCAAGAATTGGACCTAGGGGCAAATCCTAAAAGTCACACATATAAGCAATTTGCCTAAATTCCTAGGTGATTTCACATACAAACCAACAAGCAATTCATGGAGAATGAAATATAAATAGAATTTAATCATTAACAAATGGAATTACAAAGTTTACATGTCATTTCCCCCCAACATGGTATCAAAGTAACATAATTTCCCCCAAACAACCCACCCAAGGGGCCTAGCTACTCATAACAAAGCAAAATACAAAAAGGAAGGAGATAGAATGAGTAGAGGAGTGAAAATACATGATGAGCTCAGTGAAGACTCCTCCTTCTCCACCTCCTAGCAATTGTATCTCGACCTCCCTCCTCCAAGGTAGGTGAATTGCATGGATATATGGTGGAAATAGGTGAAAATAATGGAAAACTAGTGTTTTGGTGGTGGAAATGGTGAAATGGAGGTGGGAATGGATGGAGAACGAAAATGGGGAGGCTAGAGTGGCTGTAGGGTAGCTAACCTCATGCCCTAGCTTCCAACTAGGTATATATAGGTGTGGGGGGAGGCACTAGGTTAAGTAGGGGCAATATGGGTAAAGCAATGCAAAAATGGGTAGGTTTTGTGAGTAGCACGTCTGTGGTGGATCACCACGACTGCAGTGGGTAGGGGTGAGCACGTAGATGGTAGGATACAACAATTATGGGAATTAAAATACTAAGATCATAAGGTTTTGGTTAGTTTTGGGCTGAAACTGGCACGGCCGTGGTGGTCACCACGACCGTGGTGACGTTGAGGGTAGCACAACTGTTCTGGGTGCCATGGCTTTTGTGAGCTGGGTGATGGTGGCTGTGGTGATGTGCCACACTTGTTCTTCTTCTAAGTAGCACGTCCGTTCTGTGTAGCACGGTCGTGGTGGCTTCATCTTGACTTGGAGGTGACTCTGTTGATTTGCAAGTGACCTAGCACAACCGTTCTGTGGTACCACGGCTGTCCTGGGTCCTGGATCAACACTTTGACTTTGTTCTTTGGATTTTCTTGGACATCTTTGCTTCAATAGATCTTTGGACACTAGGGGTAGGTTGAGGGAGCATCAAACTTCACTTTGGGTCTCTCCAAGGGTAGAGAAACCCTAAGATCACTCCTTCTCTCTCTCTTCCATCAAGTGTGGTCCAAATGTCTAAAAAACATGCAAATAATGTCCATAAGTGCATTTTATACAAATAAGCATATTGGGAGGAATAACATGAAACCTAACAGGTATAGATGTGATTGAAGAGCAATATGATACAATATGAAGCCCTAAAATAGGGCTAAATCACCACCCCAAACTTGAAACATACTTATCCTCAAGTATGCTCCAACCCAATCTCTCTACAAAATTTTCACAAGCAAGAAATGACAAATGCAATGTAAAGAGTGATTATTGCTGAATGGGATTAAAGATGACTGATTACATGCATTTCACCTCTCTCCTCTCCTTCTTCTACATTCCAATCATGAAAAGAGCACAAAGCATATGAAATTCAAATATAGTGCATAGAATACACAAGTTATCCATATTTCTTCCATAAAGTTCTAGGTAAACCGTTTCATGGTGGTGTTAATCAAGGATGACTAGGAGTATTGATTCACATTCATGCATTCAGTCTTATGTTTCAAATCACACCAAATGACCCACATGGCTGTGAAAAAAGGGAAAAATGAGATAGGTTTGATGTTTCCTAGCTCAATGGGTATGCAAGTGGAAGAAAGGGTTGTAGTAAGATTTTTGAAGTGCTATTACATAGAGAACTCATCTTTTCTTTATTTGAATGCTCTTAAATAGGAGCATCCTTTTATTTTCTTTTTGCACTTTTTTTTCTTTTTCTTTTCCCTTGGAGTAGATAGGGAAAATGGTGATGAGAGTGAAGTGGTGAGATGTAGATGTGGCCACCCCAAACTTTTAGAGGTGGCCACAACTGATATGTGCACTTTGGCATCCTTTCATGAGGCAGAGGGGTAAGAAGATGGTGAGTGAGTAGTCAGGTCAAAGAGGGGTCATTGGTCTGATTCTCCTCATAAGACATCCTACATGAAAATTAATCCAATACTTCATCCTAGATATCACACCACATGACTGAAAAAGATGAAATTGATATATCAATCAAGTGATTCTACAAACACTAAGTGTTTAAAGCTTGCTCAACTCATAATTCAACCAAATCAATCACAATCATAAGAGAGTTGATGCACATGTAAAAAGTCAAACATTGATACCACTTAGAAACAAACAATGATAATACACTTGCATTTGTTAAAGGTCATCATTTTTACTCAAAACAATAGAGATTGGGTCAAAACACACTTTTTAGACAAGAAATCTCAAATTTGGGCAAAATTGTCCAAAACGGTGCCAAGTTGCCTCCAATCACATTTAAGCCTATATTATTGAACTTAAAGTAGCAAACAAGAAAATCCTAGCTAAAACATGCAAAAATTACCAAAAATCTACATGATATTCAATGCATGGCAAAAAGAGAATTTTTTTTAAAAAATTACACAAAAATGCATGAAATTAAACTAAATGTATGCATGAATGCAAGAAAAAGACAATCTACACTAGTTGGATTAAAATCAAACAAACAATGATCATGTGGAACATGCAAATGTCAAAATAAGCTGAGACTGAGGGCTTACCGCCCTACCACCCCAAACTTTTGAACCATGCTATCTTTAGCATGAAACTAAAACTTAGGATGATAGGGTAGAAGTCACGGCTCTGGTTGTGTGGGGTCCTACGGTGGGCCAGACTGTGGAGGAGGTTGCTGGTAGTAATGGCCCCAGTAATCCACCTGTGGAGGCGGGTATGTCTCCTGGTAACCAAAAATTGATCCCCAGAAATCCTCCCCCCATTGGGGGTTCCTCTGTTCCTGCACATGCTAATAGTGGTACATGTGGTTGATTTGATGATGCATCTATTTCTGATCCAACCACATGTCATTTTGCATCTTATGAATCCCCTCCAACCATGAATGAATAGCTGACATGTCATATGCATTTGTCAGAGGTGACTGCACATCAAAATCCTCCACTCTAGGTCTAGTGCGACGTGGCTTCCCAAGTGAATACTGCTGCTCTGGCACATTTGTTTCTCCCTCTTCTTCAGGTAGATCTACTGTATGTGCTCTGAATTCCTCTCTAAAATGATCATTCTCATACTTTGATACCAACCATACAAAGTCCTCTGGTGGTCCCACATCCATGAGAAGGGGTCTGGCGTGGTATGGGAGCTCCAGGGTAATTCTAGGGTACCCAGGGTTAAGAACATAGAAGATTTTGTTATCTTTGAGGTAAATCATTTGGGACCTAGCAAGATTGTTGAAATCAACATACTTGCTCCCATATACTTTGGTAAGTCCCTCTAGAGTGCAGCCCACTGCCTTTGCAATAGTGGTTACAATTCCTCCCATGATGAATGGATTTTTGCTCTTGGAGGGGATTGTCTTCAAATGATCAATCACCATGGCCCCTATGTTGAAGAATCCCCTACTTGCAATAGTGGCCAAAACAAATAAATATTTCTGTGAACAACATCCTTGATTATCATAATGGCCAAACAAGGTGTTCTCTAGGACCTTTTACAGGTATCTCATACAAGGATTGTAGATTTTGCTTGTCTTGGATTTCCCTACAGCAAAGGTGGATTGACCAGTGATTGCTTTACACATCTTAGAATAGTCTACTTTCCCACTCTTGTCAAACCTCCCTTCATCAAAGTTCCTTTCCATTTCTGAATTGGGGGCAAGGATATCATTAATTTGAGAAGCTTTGACTACATGTGTTGAGCAGTTCAATTTGAATCTGATGGCATCCTCTCCTTGGTACTGTACCTTCTCCAAGGTTGCAAAAAATTCATGAGTAAGCTGCAAATATGTCTCTTCCACTTTCGTTAAAATCTTGTACAGTCCACAATGCTTTGTTTGCCTCTCGAACATGGAGTTGATCCCTAGAGATTGCATTGTAGGCGTACATGCATATCTAGTGGGAATCACCCTCCTCATCATGCACTCCGGGTGGAGAGGTCTTGCCACAACCCTTTTTTCTATCCCCTTACCATAGATAGTTCCCTGTGGTTGTTTTCCCAACCATTCCAACATGTCTTCTTCCAACTTGGATAAGATGTCTACTGGTTCATCCTCCATTTCCTCACTCTCAGTGTCTTCCACCTCCTCTTCTTCATAGATGTGTGACCCCAAAATTGTGTCCAAGTTCAAGTGCACTCTCTCATGGCTTCCACTAGGTCAGGCTGACGATGTGGAATGCCTCGCAGGAGTTGGTCATGGCGGCAAGCGTGAGGAAGATGCTTCATTAGAATTCTTGGTCCTCCTCTCATGACCCGGTGCATTTACTTCAATTGAATCTACAATGTTCTCCATTTCTTCTTCTTCTTACTCCTCTTCCCCATGGTTGCTGTAGTTTGGATCCGAGGTGTGCTTGCTGGAGGAAGAGTGGAGTCGGGAGGCGCTCATCGATGCCGATCGTCCAAAGGATCTTGAAATAGAATTGGATGACGAGGAGGCACTGTCGGATTGCTATGAATTGGGCGCCCGTTTGGATCTACTTTTGCCACCAATGAGGATGTTCATAGTCTTCCCCACTCCCCTCTTGATGGCCTTGCCCATGCCCTTCATTGTTGCAAGGTTATTTGGTGGAAAATCAAACTAGAACAACAAAAATGTAGTTCTGGGTTGTAGGGGTGGAATTTGCTTGGAGGTGGAGAAATTGGTGGTGATGGAGGGTGAAAATTGAAGCTAGAGGTTAGGGAAAGTGATTAGGGGCCAAGGGAAACTCAAATCCAGAGTTTAGGAGTAAGAGGAGGTGATTTGGGGGTGGTAAGATCTCGCCCTAGTCGCCTGGAGCGTGGAACGACCATTCTCAGATGAAAAAATGAGCCTGGGGTCGTGCTGGGTCGGGTTGAATCAGGTTATTTAAGTGATTTCTGTGGACCAGCACGTCTAATCTGGCGAGGAGCTGGCACAAACGTTCTGGTCAGCACGGCCGTGCTGACAGTGGCCAAATCTCAAAAAACCCTGTTGTTTTTAACTCAACCAGCATGACCATTCCAAGTCAGAACGGTCATTCTGTCTGGATGACAACATGACCGTTCTGGTCAACACATCCGTGCTGCCAGTGACCAAAAACTTCATTCTCCCTGTTGATTTTTAACTTAGCTAGCATTTCATCAAAACTAAATACAAAAACTATCAAGCACAAGTGTGCATGTGAGTTTTTTTTGTGAAAAATAAAATAAAAGTATCAAAAAGTAAGGTTTGAGAATCTCAAACCATGTGGGTTGCCTCCCACTAGCACTAAATTTTACGCCTTTAATCGGGTTATTGATTTTGGATTTCTTTCATCTGTTTGAAATTCTCATGTGTCCATTCTTACAAAACATGCACCCCTCCTTTGCACTCAATTTGTTTTCCTCATCCCTTTCATCACAATAATCATCACCAATTTCTTCGCCTTGGTGTCCTTTCAAATGCCCATTTGGACTTGTGAAGTGATCATGTCCAATATCCCTATCTCGAACTCATCAGATTGGGGTCTTGTACATGTTGATGTTGATATTCATGTCCATGAATGAGACTATCATAGTGCCACTGTGCACATGAATGTCGACATCAACTGTAGACAAGAACAACCTTCCCAAGATAATGGGAATCTTCCTATCCTACGACTCCATATCAAGTACAATGAAATTCGTCAGGAACATCGTGCCTTTCTCTTTGTCTATCATCACCAAGACATCATCCACTCTACCCCTAGGATTTTTATGGATCTATCTGCCAACTGGAGAGTGCAATGTGCTGACTTCAACTTGCCTAAACCCAACTCAACATAGACATTGTATGGCATCAAATTCACACTAGATACCCAAATCAAGTAAGGACCTGTCTATGAGATGTCCCCCTATGTAACTAGGTATGAGTGGGGCTGTTGGGTCCTTTCTCTTCACAGGGAGTGTGTTGTATGATGGATCTCACTTGTTCAGTTAATCTCACCTTCTTTGGAATCCTCCCCGTTAACCTTCTTTTCACAGTGCATAGGTTCTTGAGGAACTTGGCATAAGATGGGATTTGCTTAATATCATCCAAAAGTGGAATGTTCACCTTCACTTGGTGAAACACCTCAAGAATATCAACATTGTGCTTTTGCCTCTTTTTCAATTTCGATGGCTCATCTAGTGCTTCTACGAATGGTGGATCACTAGTTTTTGCCGTACTTGCATGAACATGAGGTGGAACACTAGGGATGGTAGGACCTGTAAAGGGGATATGTGGTGGATCACATGGAATCCCAAACTCAACATGCAGTATCACAACACCATCTTCAGCAATATCAATCACAATATCACCACTTGGTTACCTTTGCTTTGCTTTATCAAACTTTCTTTGACTTTCATGCTGCTCAAGGGTTTTCCCACTCCTTAGAACTATCACAACACTACCTTGCTCATGGTGGATAGGGGGAGCGTGTTGTGGCTGTGGAGGAGGTGGAGGTGACACTTGGGGTTGAAATTGAGGTGGAGAAGAGAATTGAGGGGGAGGAGAGAATTAGGATTGGAAAGTGAAGTTTTGGGAAATTTGAGGTGAGGGAGGTGGTGGAGGAGTGTAAGGCTTGGAATAGATTTAGAAGGAGTGAATGGGATGTACTTGCATGGGGGGTGGACTATAGAAAATGTGGGAAGAATGCATAGGTCCACTCGCTTCATGGTGGCTCATGATGGGTTTTGAAGACAAATTTTCTTCTTGGAGAGCGATTATGGAAGATAGATACTCTATTCTCTCTTCCAACCTTGCAACATCTCTCTAAACATCATCACAAAATTTCAATCTGGAGAGAACCTCTTCCTCAAACATTGAGCTATATGTGGGACTTTGTGGTTCTTGGTAGCTATAGGAGTGAGGTGTCTTCTTTTCTTCCCCATAGAACTCACTAGCATTGACCGAATGACAATGAGGTTTGGTCACTTGGTTTCTCATGAAGCTCACCATTTCACCAAACATTTTCATCAATTGTGGGCTTGAATCATCGTGAGTTGGAGATGTCACACTAAAAGATAGGTCACTGACACTAACCATACAAGAAGCTTTTATCCTTGAACTTTTTGCCAAACTCTCAAACAAGGGCCATGTCTCCTCAGGTGGTTTAGCCATAAAAATTCTTCCATAAGAAGAATCCACTGTAGCTTGACTTACAAGAGATAGACCAGAGTAGAAGGACTGAACTAGCTGCCACAAAGGGATCTCATGATGTGGACATTCTCTTAACATCTTTTGAAATCTCTCCCAAGCCACATGGAATCGCTCATTATCTATTTGACTGAAACTTGCTATGGCACACCACATTTGTGTTAGCTTTGCTATAGAGTAGAATTTCCTCAAAAAAACATTTTTCATCTCTCCCCAACTCATGATTTCCCTTCTTGAATCATACCACCCTTTGGCTTTGCCCTTGAGGGAGAAGGAGAACAAATTCATCCTGATTGTATCATCACTTGCTGTCGGCGTCCTAAAGGTGGAGCATACTTCAAGAAAGGAGTCCAGGTGCTTGTAGGGGTTCTCAATCTTCGAGCCATAGAAGATGGGCAGGAGCCCAAGAAGACCTGGAGGGATGGATAATTTCTCCCCTGGCATCTGATCAACCCTGCTAGCAAATGGTGATTTGTAGTTTCTAGGCACGAAGTAGTCTTGAAGTGGCTTGTGAAGTGCATTTTGGCCTTCCATCTTGTTTCCTCCCGAATGGCTTGTCACATGCATAAAGCACAACCAAACAAAAGAAAGAAAGTTAGTAAATGTATACACATAAAGAATGCAAAGAATAATGAATAAGAATAGCAATGATGAGGGTAGTAGGAAAAGTCAAAGCAAAACTAACTAGCTAGGCCGAGCACCTTTAATCCCCAACAACGGATCCAGAAAGCTTGGTACGCTTCTGTCAATGGTGTTACATGCTACTCAATTGGAGTTTGAATACATGTAACCCCACGGACAGACACACACAGTGGATTCACTTTCGATATTTATAAACCTAACTTAACACCTACTCGCACTAAAACAACTACACCCGCAAGCGCACAGGGTCATGTCGTAGTATAGGAAGGTGGAATGTATAGGGTCGATCCACAGGGAAAAGAGGGGGTACTAGAGATAGGTTAGTTTGGCTAGGTTCCTACTATAGAGACTAGGGTTAAGGGTTTGAAGGTTTTTTTGATTGTTAAACTATTATGGACAAATAAGCAATTAAAGGCAAGAATGAAATCTAAGTTAACCCTAGGCTAGAGTAAGACTAAACAGGAAAGAAAGGATTAATCTAGGTATGAAAAGGAAAATTACACTAAGGCAAGCAAGAGAGAAACAAAAGAGCAATTAAAGAGCTAAACTAACATGAACAAGGTAAGAACAACACAAGAAACTAACTAAGCAAAGAAAGAGCTCACTAAGCTAAGCAAGCACAAAACTAGGGTTTTAAGCAATAAAGAGAGGTATGGGTTGTTTAGGGGCATGAAGTTATCACTTAAGTTGGGGGGTGACATATGAACATTATGATTCCATCTAGATTATCCAAACCAAACAACAAGTTAGAGTCTAATGAATTAACCTAAGCTACTAATTGGCCATGGATATGCTAGGTTGTGTATAGGGGAACTAGTCCGTAACACCCCCCTTATGAGGCTCAATTGGGTTAGGGATTAGGTTCAATTCAATTAGAGTCTAATCAAGTCTAGGATTCTAAATTAGGCATTCCTAGGGCAATTAAGGGCCTAGGGTAGTAATGGGGAGGTGAAATTAGGGGTTTGGACCCCAATTCCCCCACATTCTAGCCTTGAGAAGGCTCCATGCTAATTGCACTAGAATTATCTAATATAGCTACGTAGATCTCTCACTTAGGTTTAGGGAGATTGATTAGAATGTAGGAAGATGGGAGGCAACCTAGGGATCCAAGAATTGGACCTAGGGGCAGATCCCAAAACTCACACATATAAGCAATTTGCCTAAATTCCTAGGTGAATTCACACACAAACCAACAAGCAATTCATGGAGAATGAGATAGAAATAGAATGTAATAATTAACAAATGGAATTACAAAGTTTACATGTCATTTTCCCCCAACATGGTATCAAAGTAACATAATTTCCCCCAAACAACCCACACAAGGGGCCTAGCTACTCATAACAAAGCAAAATACTAAAAGAAAGGAGATAGAATGAGTAGCTAGGAGTGAAAATCCATGATGAGCTCGGTGAAGACTCCTCCTTCTCCACCTTCTAGCAGTTGTATCTCGAACTCCTTCCTCCAAGGTAGGTGAATGGCATGTATATATGGTGGAAATGAGTGAAAACGTTTTGTGCGTGGTGGTTTATGTTGGTTTGTGTATGGATGAGCTCTTCCTCCTTGGAGTGGCAGAGCTCACTCAAGTCTTTGGCGGCTGCCTACTAACTTAGCTTGCTGAAGTTTGTTGATGATCATCGCTCAGTTATGGTGTTTTGTTAGGTTCATATACCAACATTGGGTTCATGTTTTTTATCTGCAACTCATGTGGGCTCTTCAGCTGCTATGCGTGGCTCTTTCTTTTCTTTGGGTTGTGTCTGTGTGTTTTCTGTCTATTCATAGCTTTTCTCTTTCCTTGTGAGATCTTTATCTCAGTTGTATAGATAAGAATATTTCTTTATATTTGGTTCCTCATCTTGAGAACTAACAAGTTTTTTATTTTTCTAAAACCAAAAATGAAAAAAAGCAACAGGAGTTTGACTGACCAAAAAAAGAAATGGGTGAAAACAATAGAAAACTAGGGTTTTGGTGGTGGAAATGGTGAAATGGAGGTGGAATGAGGCGGGAATGGATGGAGGACAAAAATGGGGAGGCTAGAGTTGCTGTAGGGTAGATAACCTCATGCCCCAGCCACCACCTAGGTATATATAGGTGTGGGGGGAGGCACTAGGTTAAGTAGGGGCAATATGGGTAAAGCAGTGCAAAAATGGGTAGGTTTTGTGAGTAGCACAACCGTGGTGGATCACCACGGCCGTGGTGGGTAGGGGTGAGCAATGATGTGGTAGGATACAATGTTCATGGGAATTAAAATGGCAATATCACATGGTTTTGGTCAGTTTTGAGATGAAACTAGCACGACCGTGGTGGTCACCACGACCGTGGTGGTCACCACGACCATGGTGGGTTGAGGGTAGCACAGTCGTTTTGGATGCCATGGCCGTGGTGAGCTGGGTGATGGTATCTGTGGTGATGTGCCATGCCCGTTCTACTTCTAAGTAGCACGATCGTTCTGTGAAACACAGCCATGGTGGCTTCCGCTTGACTTGGGGGTGACTCTGTTGATTTGCAAGTGACCTAGCACGACCGTTCTGTGGTACCACGACTGTGCTGGGTCTTGGATCAACACTTTGACTTTGTTCTTTAGATTTTCTTGGACATATTTGCTTCAATGGATCTCTGGCTACTAGGGGTAGGTTGAGGGAGCATCAGACTTCACTTTGGGTCTCTCCAAGGGTAGAGAAACCCTAGGATCACTCCTCTCTCTTCCATCAAGTGTGGTCTAAATGCCTGAAAAAATGCAAATAATGTCTATAAGTGCATTTTATAAAAATAAGCATATTGGGAGGAATAACATGTAACCTAACAGGTATAGATGTGATTGAAGAGCAATATGACACAAGATGAAGCCCTAAAATAGGGATGAATCATATAATGACTTGTTTAATCGAGTGCTTTGTTCAATTTGAATGTTTTATGGATAAATAATCATGCCTAAGGATTAATTACACTAAATTGTATGGATAATTACCTAAATTAGATTAGACTAAAATTCTTATATTTACCTAAATTCTAAACCATAAATTATAATTTAGACATATATATTGTTGGCCTAGAAACCAATCCAAGATTTATTCATTAGGATTAAATCTTGGATAGTCCTCAATTTGGGACTACTCTTGAACACTTAATCTCACTTAGGGTGTAAGTGTATTTCAGTTTTGAGATGTATTGTCAGTACTTTCCCATTTGTTCTCTAAGTACACATGTAGGTGGGTATTTTCCCGTATACATCAGTGTACTTGAAGACTATGGGAAAATATTGCTGAAATATTCTGGAAAAACAAATATATGTATATGTTTACTAGTGAAATTAAGTGCTCAAGAACATCATAAGTGGCACACATTCATCTCTAAACCATAAATTATAATCCCTAGTCTCTAAACCCTAACCCAAAACCCTAATATCTACACCCTAATCTCAGAACCCTAATCTCTAAGCCCTAACCCTTTTAAAATTGACATAGGTAACACTTGATTTGGTACTCATTTTCCTTGTGATCATATAATGGATCGATCATGAATGTCCATTCCAAATCACTGCACTCTGAAGTTAATTACTGGTTTTGATAAATTTATAAGATATACAGAGGAACATAGAAAATGACATGGAGATAGGTTTATTGTCCATGTAGGAGTTGCAGTAACAACTTGAAAGTCGACAATGTTGATGAAATCAAAAGTCATGTCATGTGCAAAGGGATTGTATAGGGCTGTACAAAATGGTTCTGGAATGGAGAGACTCCTACTATGAGATAAGTAGATATTGAACTTGTGTTGAAGAATAAATTACAACAATGCTGATGTGAACGAACCAATTCCGATAAACATGGTTGATGCAATAGTTGTGGGGTAAATCTTACTGATCCACATTCCTTATTAAAAACATTGTGCATGATGCTGAGATACCATTATAATTAGACTATACTAAGTTTATGAAGCTGAGTGCTGTGTTAGGATTGTATACTCTGAAGGCTAAAAATAGATGGAGTGACAAAGCTTCACATCTTTGTTGTCTTCATTGAAAGAAATTATTCCTAGAGGCAACGAGCTTCCAATATCATCATACAAAATAGAGAAACTATTGTACCCATCGAGAATGTAAGATAAGAAGATACATGCATGCACAAACAACTGTGTGTTATTTCAAAAGGACTATATTGATTTGAAATATTGTCCAAAATGAAGACTTCGAGTAAGGACAATAGTATCTCTCCTGCCAAGGTGATGTGGTATCTACCTATAATACCATGGTTGTCAATGCTTATTTGTAAATACTATAGATGCTCATAATCTATCTTGGCACACATAGGTAGAAGAAAACAACGATGGGATCTTACAACATGTGTTTGATCTCCCACATTGGAAGGAAATTGATTTAATGTACCTTGAATTTGGTGAAGAAGTCAGAAATTTTAGAGTTGGGCTTTGTATCGATGAGATGAATCCATACGGAACACTAAATAGACAACATAACACTTCAACTGTTATGATTGTTATATACAATCTTCCTCCTTGTTTGTCTATGAAAAATAAGTACATCATGTTGTCCTTGATGATATCGGGCCCCAAACATCCTGATATTGATATTGATTTTTTCTTGAACCTATGATTGATGACTTAAAGAAATTCTGGAAAGAAGGTGGGATGAACTCTGATGTTTCGTGTAGAGAGATGTTTCATTTATATGCTATGTTGTTTGGCACTATTATTGACTTTGCAACATATGAGAATGTGTCTGGATACAACATAAAAGGATCCAAAACATACCCTATATGTGAGGAGAACACTAATTCAGCACGACTAAAATATGGCAGCAAGACTGTATATCTTGGTCATTGAAGGTTTCTCTTGAAAGTGCATCCTTATCGAATATTGCACAAAGAATTCAATGGCTCAATTGAGGAGTGGAGTGCCCCTAAACCTATATTAGGGGAGGATGTATATTAAAGAGTGAAATACATTGTCAATGCATTTAGTAAGCGATCACAATGTATTATTCCCACAAATTACAAATATTTATTCAAGAATAGGTCAATATTCTGGGATCTTCCTTACTAGAGTTCTTTGACATTTAGGCATTGTATCAACATCATGCATGTTGAAAAAAATGTCTATGATAGCATCATTTGTAATCTGCTGAATATATTAGGTAAGACTAACTATGTCATGAAATCCAAAATGGACCTACGTGAAATAGGTATAAGGATAGAATTAACAACAACAACAACTAGCAGCAGTTGCTACAAATATTTACCTCCTACTTGTTACCCCTTGTCTAGGTAGGAGAGGAGATATTTTTAACAGTGCTTGCTTAATGTTAAGGTTCCACATAAATACTCTTCCAATATCTGTATATTAGTATAAATGAAGGATATGAAGCTGATAGGCCTTAAATATTATCATTGTCACACTCTAATGCATCAAATATTTCCCACGGGTATTCAGTCTATACGGCCAAAGCATGTAAGGTTTTCAATCACTAGTCTATGTTTCTTCTTCAACACTCTAAGCAGTGAAGTTATTGGTCTTGGGAAAATTGATAAGTTGCAAAGAGAAGTGGTCATTACCCCGTGCCAACTTGAATGTATTTTCATCCACCATTCTTTTATATCATGGTACATCATGTTGTCCATTTGACTAGGGAAGTGAAAGTATTGGGTCTAATTTTCTTGCATTGGATGTATCCTTTTGAACAAAAAATGAGTGTTTTTTAAAGGTGATGTTCGAAGCTATTATCCACATCAAGGTAGTTATATTGAGGTTTATGAGGCTAGGGTGGTTATGGACTTTTGCAATTACTTTTTGATTTATAATTAAGCTCCTAGCAATGAAATAATATTGATGCTTATTCTGACAAAGGGACTTTAGGAGCATGAGTGATAGTAATTAGTCATGAGGTGTGGGAACAAGAACTCTTGTATATTTTACACAACATCGATGAAGTCAGTATTTATAACATCGAACACACTAATTTCATCAAGAAAAAATATCCTCAAACCAGTTCAATGAGACTTGCTAGGGCATAACATTGACATTTTTAGGTGGTTTAAAGATAAAGTCTTCCAACAACTATCTCAAACACCAAATAATGTTGCAAAAAATATCAAATGGATCACCTTTAAACCAAAAATAGATCTTAAATCTTACAGAGGGTTTGATACGAATGGACTTTCATACTGCACAAATGGAAAGATGATAAGAGAGTCGTCCAAAATAGTGGGGTCACCTTTCAAGCCTCTTTATTGTATTTTGTAAAACGAAGGAAAGGGTCCATATGAAGCTAAAATGTCTTATTACAATGTCATTAAAGATATGGGAATTCGATTAGATTAATTTTAGAATTTCCATATTTAGGTGTAATCATGTTGATAACAACAAAGGAATTGTATAGGATGTTGGGTTTCACATTAGTGAATTTTAAAAAGTTTGTTGAGATGGATGAACCATTCATCATGACACCATAGGAAAAGCAAGTATCCTATATTAGTGATACTACAATTGAAAAATGGTCTGTCATTCTTCATGGGAAAAGGAAGTTCATTGTAGACCCTTTATATGAAGAAGAGTAATATAACAATTATGATGACTCCAGTTGATTCTCAATTGGTTTTCCAAGTGTAAATGTTGAAGTTAACACTGAAGAATATACATGTGGATATCACACAGAAGAAATATTAATTGATGAGCAATCCAACCAATACTAGAGGCATGTATTTCAAATTATATATCACTTCTATATATTCAGAAGTTCCTTTTACATTCTCTATCACAATTATATATGTTTCATATGCTAGATGTGAATTTTATTTTCTTTATCACTTATATGCGTGTTTCTTGACTATTTTTAATATGACATTTTCTAGATGGCATCTGACTATGATGATGAATACCACCACGATGAGCACACTAAGGCCATTGTAATTTATATATTGTTTTATTAGGATAAGCACCCTTGATGTGCACTTTACGTTCTTTATCATTTATACAAATTTCTTGAATATTTTAGGATGAGAACCATGATGATATTGTTGGATTTGTTGATGAGCAATGTGAGGGTTCTAAATCACTATGATGAACAAGTTAGCATCATAAAGGGGCAAAGGTACAAAGTTGGTCATTGACTTTGAAGCAACAAGACTTCCTATTGGGATCAATCACAATGCTTTTAGACAATATTTAGGGGTTAGTGTTCATAGCAAAGTGCCAATAATAATAGAATCTTGACATAAAGTTGGTTCTTACCTTATAGACCTCATAAAAAAGGATGTATCTGAGAGATATTTTTTAAAGACATGCATAATTATTATTTTAAAGATATGTACAATTCCATTTTAAAGTGTTCATATTCTACTTCACATTTCTAAAAGTAGTATGTGAATTTTTGAAGAGCATCTTTGAACTTGATGAAAAATTGCACCGTAAAAATATTCTACAACACTATGGCAGATATTGAGGAATTTTAGGCCACATTTGACAAGAGATTACAAAATGAGCAACAATAGGGAAAATTCTACCATTAAGCAATGGCCCTATGTTAATAAGAATGTGTGGGTGACATTTCTTGCTTCAAGGAAAATTGAAGAATTCAATATATTAAGCATCCTTTAGAATATATTGTTATGATTAATTAGATGACTTAAATGTATTACATAATTAGCATATGTTTTGGATTAACTAGGCTATACAAGATGCTAAAAAATAAAGGTGTGCAACAAATGTGCATGACTACAAGTTGGGTCCAGATGTTAGCTAGAATTGTCAACAGAGAGAGAAAGCATCTGCTATTGAGCAACCTACTCCTAGATCTACTGAGTTTTCTACTAATCCTACACATATACCTTTACATGAGAAGTGGATAGATGTGAGGACAAGTTGCCCTAGAGAAATACCCAACCACACAACCGTTGAGGTGACTGCAAAAATGGAAAAATTCAATTCTCAGAGTGTATGTTCATTTTGACCTTGATTGTTATGTTTTACTGAACAATTAATATCAACGGTGATTAGATGGAGCTATATGAGAAAAGAATATAAGGCAAGTTCATCCCTTAAGGCCAAAGGGATGAATTGACAATTCTAAAGGGATGGATTGACAACTTATCTGGGTAGTCAAGAACATCCTGGCTGTGTTAGGGGCGTTGGAGCTGGTGTTGGGATAAGACACTTTTTTTGGCACTTTAGATCAAAAGTGCAAATCTATCAAGAAAGGTGGATTGTCACAAGATGAGGTAGAGGATGTAGTTGTAAAGAAACTACAAGATCAGTTGGAGGACATAGTAGCAAATAGAATACAAGAAGCAATGAGACAGTTTCAAGCTTCTTAGTCTCAACCTCCTCATACAATAATTGGCCGCACCACTCTTCTTGATAGGTAGATCCTCCTCAAACAGAGGTGGTTGGGATTAATCCCATGGACCCTCCAGGCTCACCCGATGTAAGTTATTTTTGATATAGTAGTTCTCCAAGTAAATTTATAATGTGTTGTGTTTGAGTATATAGAACATTATATACAAAATTGTAGGTGTTAAGAAAATCTTATCTTGCATTAGTAGAACCTAAATTCTATGTTGTAGATCTGGGCAAGACTTTCCTACACCTTTTAGATGATAAGATTGATGGTGCTTTAATACCCAATAATGCACTTCGTGTGACTATCATGCTTGTCTATCCAGATTGGAAGCAAACATCACTGCCATTTGGCCATCCCAAGCATGACATGATAGGAGATGAATAAGTCAACATGGTTTCATGGCCCAAATCCAAAGTTACCTATGAGAATTTGTGATAAATTTACATTGCATTTTTATTTGTCATTCTTTTTGATTTGCGTATATAATTGGCAACTAATATGAGAATACACACAGACCATGTTACCTAAGAATCCCCCTATAGTTTATCCTCCAAAGACTCTGTTACGTGCTTGTATTACAAAGGAGCTATTTGATCACTAGGTCCTAAGTGCAAGGGGCTGGCATTATGGTTAGACATTGTATAACAAGGGTCGACTATGACGGTCCATATTCAAGAGGATGCTACAAGAAAGGAGCATGATACTAGTGTATTCTTGATAAATATTGTGGAGTTATTTAGTTATAATTGGCTGAATACAACCACGATAGAATTTTGGATAGAGTGAGACCTTGTGCCTAATTACTTTGTTCTATATATGTGAAAAAACATATTAATTTTTTCTTTATATATATATTACAACTACTTATATGCGCTAAGTTCATAGTTCACATTAACTAATGTGGCATTTCTAGTTCCATCATTGATTAGCTTTGTAGACAGAGTCCAAAGTTCTATAAGTGAATACTGCTCTAACACATTTAAATACTCGGGTATATGGGAAAGAATGTGAATATAGTTCCTTTCAATCTTGGGTAAGTTTTGGGCTCTTTGCTTATAAATTTGACTTATGAATTACATTTCCTTGTGGAATTTGAGTTTTCTTTTGTTTGCCATATTTTCACTCAGTAATAAGAATTGTGAGTTGTTGGTAATTGTGTCCCCGAGACAACATATATCTTGATCATTCAGTAAAAAAATAGGGAGTGGGAGACACACAATGATAGTGTCAATTGTTGCATAAGTAAATCTTTTAGTCTGTCAACATACATTAATGTCTGCATCATTACATGACTATTTACTAATTCAAGTAAATGTATTACTTTAACATATAGGGGTATACAATCATTGAAATAGGCTAGAGGAGATGTAGATAATAAAAGAAACTATTAACTTGGAAGAATGTTAAGGTAGTTTTCTGAATCCATGCATATATATGCTAACTATTCTTACTTTTATTGGGCATGTAGATATTATGTGATGTGGTATATGTATCTGGTTGTCCATCAAGCAACACTAGACATCCATTGTTTAGCAAAGGTAATCTATATAGTCTTGAATCATAAGTAAATAGTCTCATTTGACAATATAAAAAATTTAAGTTAGTAATAGTCATTTGATTGTTAGGTCCATGTTTCACAAGAGAGTTTTACATCAAAGTAGAAGACAAGCGGGCAACAAGTTGCGCCGCTAGTCCTTTTTGGACGGAAAAACCAATCCTTTAAAACACTACATCCACACACTTAGGAGCCATAAAATTATTATTCATAACTTTTTGGACCCTCTTCAGAAGCTCCGCAACTTCTGGTGCTAAAAATCTAAAAGTATCAAATCCAAAAGGGATGAAGGTGTGTTGATTCTCAATACATGCTTTCTCATGCTTGACCCCTTTGGATGAAGTATCTTTGAGGGACACATGTCCCACTGTAAAGGCCCCACTCTTCAATCCCACCAACAGAGAAACTCATGTAAAATCTACACATGCATGTTTCCCTCCTACCCATCCAAAAATCTAAATATCAGTAGGTCACATTGTGGATATCCCCTTTTGTGGATCAGTTAAAAATTTCACAGGGGCTTCTTTCTTAGCTGCAACACCTGCACGTCTGAGTACATCAAACAAAACGTCTCTAACAAGATCATGTCTATAATTAAAACCTAGAAGCTCCATGTAATGAACCACATGCTCCCCAAAAGTGTCCAAGCATGACTTATGAAAAATTGGACATATCTCATCGGCTGGAAATAAAGGAATCATGAGACAATATCTGAGGATACTATGGTACTCCACTGGTGACATGTGCATACCAATTCCATCAATAGGAATAGCAAGGAGAAAATCTTCAGCATGATCATCTTGAAGAACCCAAACACTACCTTCTGTCTAACGGTCATGTCAAAATTAACCTCCATGTCCTCAATTATTTTACTAAAAAGAGCACTCACCAAAGCATTTTGGGCCTTTGGGGGGGAAAATGTCCTTTATATAAAAACAACTGAGGTCGAAGGAGGGAATCATGACACAAAGATGATCTAGAGCACAATCCAAGTCAGAGTCCATACCATGAATCTCATTATTTCACAAGATGTGATCCTGAAGCACCCAAGATTGGGCCCTAGATGCCACAAAAGCATACGAGGAAGCCTCGACTACTGAATATAGTCCCAATCCACCAAGATGAATGGGAAATGAAGCCACCCTCCATTGGAGGTATCCAAAAAAGGGACCTCTACAAACTACAATGTCTTAAATAGACCCTCATAAGCCTCTGTCAAACAATATTGTTGCCTCGTCCATGTACGTAGGTTGACAAGTTCTCAAGCCAAATAAAAGTTTTGCAATACCCATACACGATCAAGGTAAAAGAAGCTCACTCTGGGGGTCACTCAATTGAGTTAGAAGATGCATCAACTTCACAACCTTAGAAGCCTTCTCCATAGCCAAACCCTTTACAAAATTTCTATCTCTACTAATAGCTCCTCCAAGTAACTTCACCCCTAACAAAGTTCTTCCAATATCTATCGGGAACATCTCTTTGTGAAGCTCCCTACCATCAAATGTAGGCCAGACAATCCCAGTTTTATGAATATTTAAAACCAGACTCAATTCTGGTCCACACCGGTGAATGATACCCAAAACCTTGGCCACCTCCTCTGTGTCCCCAATAACTGTTCCATCATCAAGATACCACACATTAAGTAGAAGCATGCAATTATCCCTAATATGATGGATAAGTGGATGCAGTACAAGGGAAAAAAGAAGTGGGCCCAAAGGATCACCATGTTGCACCCAAGTGGCTGACCAGATATGTCTGTCCACAAGGTATATCCTTTCTTCCTGGACATACAAGAACTCCACTCACAAGGAAATACATGGACATCTCACCCTCACCTTGCGAAATAAGGTAGACCTATCAACTAGATTGATGGCATTAGAAAAATCCACTATGAGCATGGATAGAGAACCATCACTATGCCACGTGGTAACACTCTATTGACACTATGCAAAATAGCCTCTGCCCCACCAGATACACCCACCTCAAACTAGAAGTCATTAAGATACTTGGACATATATTTACTCACTCCTGACATAGCAACTTTGGACACTAGGTGTCTCCAAATTGTGCCAACTGTGATGGGGCGTATGCCATTATTAGGCATAAGTAGCGGTGTAAGTGGCACAAAAACTATAAACTCTACCAAGCACAAGGGGCATCTCCCTCCCAACCATAAATTAACCATGAGGGTGATGGCATTTAGGAGGTTAGTGGCCATGACATACCCCTCTCCACACATAGCATCAAAGATGTGTTGGGACCTCAAAATGTCTCTACCATAGGAGGTCCCTTTTGGAAAAGACTTGATACACCCATGAATAGTGTCAACTTCTACTATAAGAGGATATTTAGAAGAAAGAGAATTTGACAAGGAAGGAGGTGGCTTGTATGGGTGTTTCACTTCTAGAACCCTTATGGTATCTTCATTGTATGGTTCCACGCCTGATGAGTGATGAAGACAACACTTTCACAGTTTCTATAAAATGACCATCTACAACCTTGCGAAGGCATTTCCTGATGTTGGGATTTACTTTTTATCTCCCTCCTCAGAGTAGACACTATCATGGTCCAAAACCTCAAGTTCATGAGCGTTCAACATGTTGTCCACTACCTTAGCAATACTACCAACTTCTCCCCATGTAGAAAGTGAGGTAAGAATAATATGTTGTTGTAGAGATTTCCTATTGCTGGACCTGCTATCTCATATGTTCTAAGGATGAAACACCTACAAAGTACAATGTGGAAGAAGCATAGTCTCACCCAAGTAGATAAGGATCCTGGCTCATCGATCACTTTGTAAAGAAATGCCTTCATAGCTTGAGAGAAAGCAATTGGACAACTATGAGAAATGCTCTTCATTGTCTTGATAGGTTCTCTAAAGACCCGATCGAGAAGCCCAACATCCAGGACCAACCCTGTAACGACCCCGCCTCCCAGTAGCCCCCAATTAAGGGAGACCAAGAGGTCAGAGCCGTTATCCCAATTAATAGTATCAAAGGTTTGACAAATAATCAATAATAATTATAAAATTCTTCTAAACTATACTGAAAGATGTAATAAAATAAAACTTTGCATACCTTTAAAAAGCTTTGGATATCTACTTCTATCCACATCTTGAATCTATTCTAACTAATCCTCCTAGCACTTTATTTCTTATTTTCACAATGTGTCACTTTACTGTTTGTTCTTTTCATGGTTGTACCTAAAATGCCGACAAACAAAACATCAGTAAGCATTATTGAATATGTCAGTATGTGGGGACAACCAAAATTTTGCAAATATGGCTAACAATCTAAATATCACAATCAAGTTAGTTAACAAGCCAATTTACACTTTCAATGTGACATTCTCCACCGCTTTTGCCCTAACCCTGGAATACCCTCTTTAGGGTTTCTCTTATGCCATTCACTTAAGGCCACCTTCTCAATCTCGAGCTTGGTGCCTGGGGTCACCTCTCAT